>JAPUBQ010000003.1:17190968-18606408 GCA_035578125.1 Mellilla xanthometata | reverse complement strand
TAAACTCATTTCATCGACTTAGAAAAGTTTACATAGGCCCTCCATACTTCGGACTAAAGTTGGTTCTGTAACTCTTCTTTTGACAAAATATATTGCATACAGTCGACTCGGGACCTCGCCTGGACGCGCCTGGAGTGCTCCGCTTTGCTCCTGAAACAGAAAAAACAAAGTTACAAATCAATTTCAAAATTTTTCAGTGTTAAAATTCAACTTTTTTCGGCAATAACTTTTCCAAAAGCAGCCCAATTTTCTTCCAAATTGTTTTGTAAGGTGCGCAGGGCTTGCGCGCACCCCTTCAAAGCGTTTAATTTATTCGTTTCATACGAATTTTTTACACGCAATAGTAAAAAACTCATTTCATCGACTTAGAAAAGTTTACATAGGCCCTCCATACTTCGGACTAAAGTTGGTTCTGTAACTCTTCTTTTGACAAAATATATTGCATACAGTCGACTCGGGACCTCGCCTGGACGCGCCTGGAGTGCTCCGCTTTGCTCCTGAAACAGAAAAAACAAAGTTACAAATCAATTTCAAAATTTTTCAGTGTTAAAATTCAACTTTTTCGGCAATAACTTTTCCAAAAGCAGCCCAATTTTCTTCCAAATTGTTTTGTAAGGTGCGCAGGGCTTGCGCGCACCCCTTCAAAGCGTTTAATTTATTCGTTTCATACGAATTTTTTACACGCAATAGTAAAAAACTCATTTCATCGACTTAGAAAAGTTTACATAGGCCCTCCATACTTCGGACTAAAGTTGGTTCTGTAACTCTTCTTTTGACAAAATATATTGCATACAGTCGACTCGGGACCTCGCCTGGACGCGCCTGGAGTGCTCCGCTTTGCTCCTGAAACAGAAAAAACAAAGTTACAAATCAATTTCAAAATTTTTCAGTGTTAAAATTCAACTTTTTCGGCAATAACTTTTCCAAAAGCAGCCCAATTTTCTTCCAAATTGTTTTGTAAGGTGCGCAGGGCTTGCGCGCACCCCTTCAAAGCGTTTAATTTATTCGTTTCATACGAATTTTTTACACGCAATAGTAAAAAACTCATTTCATCGACTTAGAAAAGTTTACATAGGCCCTCCATACTTCGGACTAAAGTTGGTTCTGTAACTCTTCTTTTGACAAAATATATTGCATACAGTCGACTCGGGACCTCGCCTGGACGCGCCTGGAGTGCTCCGCTTTGCTCCTGAAACAGAAAAAACAAAGTTACAAATCAATTTCAAAATTTTTCAGTGTTAAAATTCAACTTTTTCGGCAATAACTTTTCCAAAAGCAGCCCAATTTTCTTCCAAATTGTTTTGTAAGGTGCGCAGGGCTTGCGCGCACCCCTTCAAAGCGTTTAATTTATTCGTTTCATACGAATTTTTTACACGCAATAGTAAAAAACTCATTTCATCGACTTAGAAAAGTTTACATAGGCCCTCCATACTTCGGACTAAAGTTGGTTCTGTAACTCTTCTTTTGACAAAATATATTGCATACAGTCGACTCGGGACCTCGCCTGGACGCGCCTGGAGTGCTCCGCTTTGCTCCTGAAACAGAAAAAACAAAGTTACAAATCAATTTCAAAATTTTTCAGTGTTAAAATTCAACTTTTTCGGCAATAACTTTTCCAAAAGCAGCCCAATTTTCTTCCAAATTGTTTTGTAAGGTGCGCAGGGCTTGCGCGCACCCCTTCAAAGCGTTTAATTTATTCGTTTCATACGAATTTTTTACACGCAATAGTAAAAAACTCATTTCATCGACTTAGAAAAGTTTACATAGGCCCTCCATACTTCGGACTAAAGTTGGTTCTGTAACTCTTCTTTTGACAAAATATATTGCATACAGTCGACTCGGGACCTCGCCTGGACGCGCCTGGAGTGCTCCGCTTTGCTCCTGAAACAGAAAAAACAAAGTTACAAATCAATTTCAAAATTTTTCAGTGTTAAAATTCAACTTTTTCGGCAATAACTTTTCCAAAAGCAGCCCAATTTTCTTCCAAATTGTTTTGTAAGGTGCGCAGGGCTTGCGCGCACCCCTTCAAAGCGTTTAATTTATTCGTTTCATACGAATTTTTTACACGCAATAGTAAAAAACTCATTTCATCGACTTAGAAAAGTTTACATAGGCCCTCCATACTTCGGACTAAAGTTGGTTCTGTAACTCTTCTTTTGACAAAATATATTGCATACAGTCGACTCGGGACCTCGCCTGGACGCGCCTGGAGTGCTCCGCTTTGCTCCTGAAACAGAAAAAACAAAGTTACAAATCAATTTCAAAATTTTTCAGTGTTAAAATTCAACTTTTTCGGCAATAACTTTTCCAAAAGCAGCCCAATTTTCTTCCAAATTGTTTTGTAAGGTGCGCAGGGCTTGCGCGCACCCCTTCAAAGCGTTTAATTTATTCGTTTCATACGAATTTTTTACACGCAATAGTAAAAAACTCATTTCATCGACTTAGAAAAGTTTACATAGGCCCTCCATACTTCGGACTAAAGTTGGTTCTGTAACTCTTCTTTTGACAAAATATATTGCATACAGTCGACTCGGGACCTCGCCTGGACGCGCCTGGAGTGCTCCGCTTTGCTCCTGAAACAGAAAAAACAAAGTTACAAATCAATTTCAAAATTTTTCAGTGTTAAAATTCAACTTTTTCGGCAATAACTTTTCCAAAAGCAGCCCAATTTTCTTCCAAATTGTTTTGTAAGGTGCGCAGGGCTTGCGCGCACCCCTTCAAAGCGTTTAATTTATTCGTTTCATACGAATTTTTTACACGCAATAGTAAAAAACTCATTTCATCGACTTAGAAAAGTTTACATAGGCCCTCCATACTTCGGACTAAAGTTGGTTCTGTAACTCTTCTTTTGACAAAATATATTGCATACAGTCGACTCGGGACCTCGCCTGGACGCGCCTGGAGTGCTCCGCTTTGCTCCTGAAACAGAAAAAACAAAGTTACAAATCAATTTCAAAATTTTTCAGTGTTAAAATTCAACTTTTTCGGCAATAACTTTTCCAAAAGCAGCCCAATTTTCTTCCAAATTGTTTTGTAAGGTGCGCAGGGCTTGCGCGCACCCCTTCAAAGCGTTTAATTTATTCGTTTCATACGAATTTTTTACACGCAATAGTAAAAAACTCATTTCATCGACTTAGAAAAGTTTACATAGGCCCTCCATACTTCGGACTAAAGTTGGTTCTGTAACTCTTCTTTTGACAAAATATATTGCATACAGTCGACTCGGGACCTCGCCTGGACGCGCCTGGAGTGCTCCGCTTTGCTCCTGAAACAGAAAAAACAAAGTTACAAATCAATTTCAAAATTTTTCAGTGTTAAAATTCAACTTTTTCGGCAATAACTTTTCCAAAAGCAGCCCAATTTTCTTCCAAATTGTTTTGTAAGGTGCGCAGGGCTTGCGCGCACCCCTTCAAAGCGTTTAATTTATTCGTTTCATACGAATTTTTTACACGCAATAGTAAAAAACTCATTTCATCGACTTAGAAAAGTTTACATAGGCCCTCCATACTTCGGACTAAAGTTGGTTCTGTAACTCTTCTTTTGACAAAATATATTGCATACAGTCGACTCGGGACCTCGCCTGGACGCGCCTGGAGTGCTCCGCTTTGCTCCTGAAACAGAAAAAACAAAGTTACAAATCAATTTCAAAATTTTTCAGTGTTAAAATTCAACTTTTTCGGCAATAACTTTTCCAAAAGCAGCCCAATTTTCTTCCAAATTGTTTTGTAAGGTGCGCAGGGCTTGCGCGCACCCCTTCAAAGCGTTTAATTTATTCGTTTCATACGAATTTTTTACACGCAATAGTAAAAAACTCATTTCATCGACTTAGAAAAGTTTACATAGGCCCTCCATACTTCGGACTAAAGTTGGTTCTGTAACTCTTCTTTTGACAAAATATATTGCATACAGTCGACTCGGGACCTCGCCTGGACGCGCCTGGAGTGCTCCGCTTTGCTCCTGAAACAGAAAAAACAAAGTTACAAATCAATTTCAAAATTTTTCAGTGTTAAAATTCAACTTTTTCGGCAATAACTTTTCCAAAAGCAGCCCAATTTTCTTCCAAATTGTTTTGTAAGGTGCGCAGGGCTTGCGCGCACCCCTTCAAAGCGTTTAATTTATTCGTTTCATACGAATTTTTTACACGCAATAGTAAAAAACTCATTTCATCGACTTAGAAAAGTTTACATAGGCCCTCCATACTTCGGACTAAAGTTGGTTCTGTAACTCTTCTTTTGACAAAATATATTGCATACAGTCGACTCGGGACCTCGCCTGGACGCGCCTGGAGTGCTCCGCTTTGCTCCTGAAACAGAAAAAACAAAGTTACAAATCAATTTCAAAATTTTTCAGTGTTAAAATTCAACTTTTTCGGCAATAACTTTTCCAAAAGCAGCCCAATTTTCTTCCAAATTGTTTTGTAAGGTGCGCAGGGCTTGCGCGCACCCCTTCAAAGCGTTTAATTTATTCGTTTCATACGAATTTTTTACACGCAATAGTAAAAAACTCATTTCATCGACTTAGAAAAGTTTACATAGGCCCTCCATACTTCGGACTAAAGTTGGTTCTGTAACTCTTCTTTTGACAAAATATATTGCATACAGTCGACTCGGGACCTCGCCTGGACGCGCCTGGAGTGCTCCGCTTTGCTCCTGAAACAGAAAAAACAAAGTTACAAATCAATTTCAAAATTTTTCAGTGTTAAAATTCAACTTTTTCGGCAATAACTTTTCCAAAAGCAGCCCAATTTTCTTCCAAATTGTTTTGTAAGGTGCGCAGGGCTTGCGCGCACCCCTTCAAAGCGTTTAATTTATTCGTTTCATACGAATTTTTTACACGCAATAGTAAAAAACTCATTTCATCGACGATTTTTGCGCCCACCCACCCACCCTTTTGTGGTAATCGGTAGGAGGAGCTCCTTCCGGAGTTTACATAAATCGACGCTGGGGGACGAGAGCTTCCAAAAACTCTCTTTAATATTAGTTTAGCTTGTAGGATAAAATTTATAGGGCCCTTTACACCCTATAAATTTAGTGACTGTGATATTGTGTGATTAATTTTATAATTTATTATTATTTATTTTGACATTGTATATATATTTTAATTTGATAATTATTGACAATTTATATTGATATTTATTTGTACTATTGTACATTAGGTTTAAGGTTTATTAAGGTTTTTAATTTGGACAAGAGATTTATACCCCAGTATGTTTCATACTCCAAAAGGCATGAAACCGGTTGTCAACCGCACTTTTTCGCTATCCGGTTCGACAATGGAGAGTGAGGGGCGCCCTTCGACGAGCGTCAGGCGCAGCATCGGTGAGTGGGAGACCGGCAAGCCGGACCGCAGCCGAGCCAGCCCAGTGCCGCCGAAGGGATCCCCTGTAGTGGCTCCCGTGACTCCGACACCGGCTCCGTTTACGCAGTCGGCGAAGATCACGGCGAGTCCCTCTAAGTTGTCGAGCCGTATAGCGGAAGCAAAGACACTGCTTGTCACGGGCAAGAATTACATAACAAGTTCTAGAAACTTAAAAACTGATATTAAGAACGGAGTTGTGAGCGTCCTTGACCGCCTTTACCAAATTGTAAAGGAGACGGAGCCCTCTTCTTCGAACGCGCTGGCCAAACCGCCGTCGAGTCAGACGACGAAATCAGGCAAAGGCGATCAGAGCCTGGTGGAGAGAATGCTGGGGGAGCACATGACGCTGCTCAGGGAGAACTCCGAGCTGGCCAGGCAGCTCAAGGAGACCCTCACCAGCGCCGAATCCACCCGGCTCTCCGAAGCTCACGCCAAGTCACAAACCGAGAGCATGGAAGTGCTCTTGGGTGAAGTGCGTGAGCTCCGCCAGGCTACTGAAAGCCGGACTTATGCCAGCGTGACGGCGGGAACGGCCGACTTGCCAGAACTAGCTCGCCCCCAACAGAGTGCAAAGCACTCTGTTATTGTCAGCTCCAAGGATGACCAGGACACGGGCGATCTAGTTCTGAACAAGATCAGGAAAGCCGTAAACGCCAAAGAAGAGGGTATTCGCATTGACAAGTTTAGGAAGGTCAAGGACGCAAAAGTGATTGTCACGTGCAGGACGCAGGATGAGAGGCGGAGGGTCAAGGACAGACTGTCGAGGGACGATGAGCTCAGCGTCGAAGATGTCCAAAACAAGGACCCGCTCGTTATAGTTCGGAACGTTCTGAACTATAACAGCGACGACCAAATCCTGAAGGCTCTTCGATGCCAGAACAGGGCGCTCTTCGGCAGTCTGACCGAGGACGAAGACCGCCTCGAAATAGCATATAAAAAACGTGCACGGAACGAACACACGAGCCATTTGGTGATGCGGGTTTCGCCAAAGTTGTGGCAGGCCATGACCGGAGCCGGGGCAGTGCATATAGACATGCAAAGGGTCAAAGTGGAGGACCAGTCCCCACTCGTCCAATGCTCCCACTGTCTCGGATTCGGCCATGGCAAGCGTTTCTGCAAAGCAGACAACTTATGCTGCAGCCACTGTTCGGAACCCCACCTCAAAGCGGACTGCCCGAACCTGCACGAATACGCGATGTGCGTGAACTGCGTCCTAGCAAATGAGCGTGACACCAGGCACAACTCGTTCAGTGACAAGTGTCCAATCAGAGCCAAATGGGACGCCTTGGCTAGGGCATCTGTAGCGTATTGCTGAAGATGCCATGGCTATTACACCTGCCACTTCTCATCGCGCAATGGAAGCCTACACACGTGGACATGAGGTAAGCCTTTCTTGTCCCGAAACTGAGATACTCAAACTTAGACATTCTGCAAAATATAATCTTTCATATAACATAAAGCACAATCGGGGCAGGTTTCATGGTGAAATCAACCCAATTGCGGCTACAAAATTCACTTTTAGTTTCAATTTTCTTTTTCGGTTTAAAATGTTCAGACAAGATTCAATCGGGAAAAATTTCATGGGAAATTTACCATTATTGATGAGTCTGGACGCACCAAAATTATTTTATAAAACTCTTCAAAATTGTATATTTTATTCAGCTGATGCAGAATGTCTAAGTTCGAGGATCAAAGTTGGGCGCAAGAACAATTTGATGCTTACCTCCATGTCCGCGCAGTGGCTATACACCATTTGCTGTAACGCGAGTCACCAAACAGGGCAGAACACGAGGCTTCTGAAACAAAAAAGGCAAAATTAGTAGAGTACAAAGATAATAATAATATGTTGGCAATCAATTTGATGTGAAGAATTTTAACTATATGTAATAATAGGGACAGTTGAAATAAGAAATGGTTAGTATAAAAACATGATAAAAATCAATGCATAATATATATTACATATATATTATAGCATAACTACAAGTATACAATAAAGATCTATAATTATAAGGAAATTAAAAATTAATCATGATGAGTTCTAAAAGTTTCATCAACATTCAAATCAAAATAATTAAAATAGTAACAAATAAACAAAATACACAAAGTCCCGGATCATCATGTCTGGGGTATTTGGTGGAGGAGGACGGCAAAAAAAAAAAAAAAAAAAAAAAAAAAAAAAAAACCTAACCTAACCTAACCTAACCTAACCTAACCTAACCTAACCTAACCTAACCTAACCTAACCTAACCTAACCTAACCTAACCTAACCTAACCTAACCTAACCTAACCTAACCTAACCTAACCTAACCTAACCTAACCTAACCTAACCTAACCTAACCTAACCTAACCTAACCTAACCTAACCTAACCTAACCTAACCCGCTTGGTGAACTCGCAGACGGCAATGCTCGGATGATAAGCGTAGACGCCATGGCCATCGAGTACGAGAAAGGAGAAGTCACAGACCGGCTCGGCTGCATAAAAGCCGCTGAACGCCATGAGATCGTAGTCTATGAGAACCGAGGTGAGAACCTCAGTCATCTCAAGGCTCCGAGATCAGGCGGCTTAAGTGCAACCGATAGCTGGGGACACCCTATCCCGAATTCGAGCTCCATGAGTGGCTCCGAAAGAGTACAAATGCGATTGGCCGATGAAGAAGCCGCGAAAGAAATGAGCGGCAATACTCCACCGACCAGTAGCGGGATACTCGCGCTAGTCAACACCTTGAGCGCAGCGATGCGAAGTCCATTCCGAAAACAACGTACACCGCCACCAGAACCGACCCCATCAACATCTCAGAGTCAGCAGCCACCAATACGGACGAGAGCCGACAAGGGCCAGGTCAGTCCGCCCCGGTACATCTCTGCCTCGGAGCCAAGAGACCACGCCAAGAACGCATTCCGCGAGTTTCTGGCCGTCACGAGGGCTACAAAACAAGTGCACACGAGAGTCTGCGAGAAAATTCTCGAGGCTTTCAGACTTGGTTTGGAGAACTCGTTGGCGGTTAGGCTCAAGGAAGCAGAAGGAGCCATATACGACAATAGAACGTCCCAGATCATCAAGGGGTCTATGTCAGGAAACTATATGGCAGCGTTCAGCAGCACGAGTGGTTTCGTGGCCCTAGACAGCGGTGCGACGGAGCGAGCTGGAACGCCCAAGTATGCGACACCATCGTATGATCCAATCGTGGTTACCACCCGGTACACCAGGATAATGCTAGACGACAGGATCCTGCAAATGGCGGATGCCATTGAAAGGGGCCACGTCGATGGGCAATCCTGGGACAGCTGGACGGTACCGAAAATACGATGGATCAACGGGGTTCCAGGATGCGGCAAGACAACATGGTTGGTTGGTAATTTCGAGGTTAGCAACGACGCCATCATCACCACAACAACTGAAGCAGCCAAAGACCTGAAGGACAAGTTAGCGCACCGAGTAGGTGACCTGGTGAAAACCAGAGTGCGCACATTATCATCCGTCCTCGTAAATGGTTACAAAAATGAGAGATACGCCCGTCTTTTCCTGGACGAAGCTCTCATGAACCATTTCGGAGCCATAGTCATGGCCTCTCGGCTGTCTGGTGCTGGCGAAATTGTTCTCATCGGAGACATCAACCAGGTCCCTTACATCGATAGAGAGAACCTCTTCGAGTTAAGGTACCAGCGCCCGAACCTGGTGACGAACATCAACCAGGAACTGTTATGCACGCATAGGAACCCAATGGATGTGGCATACGCGATGAGAGAGATATACTCTGGTATATACTCCTCATCGACCCGTGCTCAGTCTCTGGAGCGAAGAAGGTTCACAGACTCGCAGATCCCCAAAGATGCCCCAAACACCCTCTTCCTAGTTCACACACAGGAGGAAAAGGAGGCCCTATCGAACCAGGGTTATGGAACAGCATCCGGATCACGAGTCATGACCATTCACGAAGCGCAGGGATTGACGTACGAGTCGGTCATCGTCGTGAGGACCAAGTCCAAAGGAAAAATCCAAGACAGCGTCTCCCACGCGGTCGTTGCGGTCTCCAGGCACACGAGGAGCTTTGTGTATTATACAGACAATGCAGAGGACGCCATCGGTCGCTTCGTGCGAAGAGCCGTGGCTGCGACACCTCGTATGATCGCGAATTATAACCTCGAAATGGCAATGAAGGACCGGAACATGGCAGTGGCGGAAAAACTAAGAGTGACATTGAGTGAAATGTAAAGATATGTGTGTTACCATCCTTTTCTACCCCCTTTTTAAAATTAATTAATTTGAAAAATGTGTATTTAAATTGTATAAATCTTTCCTCTTATTGTAAAAATTATGTGTCAATATGTATTAGAATTTAAATTGTATAAATTAATTAGAAATAGCATTATTCTCCTGTATTTGTTTAAGGCAAATAATTTGTTGCAAAAAAAAAATAATAATAAGCTAAGAATTAATGTAAACATGTTAACAAAAAGCATGGACCCAGGTGTCTATGGTGCGTAGTATATAAAAAAAAAAAAAAAAAAAAAAAAACCTAACCTAACCTAACCTAACCTAACCTAACCTAACCTAACCTAACCTAACCTAACCTAACCTAACCTAACCTAACCTAACCTAACCTAACCTAACCTAACCTAACCTAACCTAACCTAACCTAACCTAACCTAACCTAACCTAACCTAACCTAACCTAACCTAACCTAACCTAACCTAACCTAACCTAACCTAACCTAACCTAACCTAACCTAACCTAACCTAACCTAACCTAACCTAACCTAACCTAACCTAACCTAACCTAACCTAACCTAACCTAACCTAACCTAACCTAACCTAACCTAACCTAACCTAACCTAACCTAACCTAACCTAACCTAACCTAACCTAACCTAACCTAACCTAACCTAACCTAACCTAACCTAACCTAACCTAACCTAACCTAACCTAACCTAACCTAACCTAACCTAACCTAACCTAACCTAACCTAACCTAACCTAACCTAACCTAACCTAACCTAACCTAACCTAACCTAACCTAACCTAACCTAACCTAACCTAACCTAACCTAACCTAACCTAACCTAACCTAACCTAACCTAACCTAACCTAACCTAACCTAACCTAACCTAACCTAACCTAACCTAACCTAACCTAACCTAACCTAACCTAACCTAACCTAACCTAACCTAACCTAACCTAACCTAACCTAACCTAACCTAACCTAACCTAACCTAACCTAACCTAACCTAACCTAACCTAACCTAACCTAACCTAACCTAACCCGATCTTGTTACTTTTCAATTGACAAAATATATTGCATACAGTCGACTCGGGACCTCGCCTGGACGCGCCTGGAGTGCTCCGCTTTGCTCCTGAAACAGAAAAAGAAAAGTTACACATCAATTTCAAAATTTTTCATTTTTAAAATTCAAGTTTTTCGGCAATAACTTTACCAAACGCAGCCCAATTTTCTTCCAAATTGTTTTGTAAGGTGCGCAGGGCTTGCGCGCACCCCCTCAAATCGTTTATTTTATTCGTTTCATATGAATTTTTTACACGCAATAGTAAAAAACTGATTTCATCGACGTTTTTGCGCCCACCCACCCACCCTTTAGTGGTAACTGATATGAGGGGCGCCATATTCTGACCTTAAAACTCGATGCACTTTATCGAGAGCTTTAAAAATATACATTTTTATCGATCGTCAATTAATCCGTGTGGATTACACATTTATTTTTCCCTTTTATAGTACTGTGTGTAGGTTTCATTTATTTTAATTTGGAAATTTTTACTTGACCCCGGTCTTATTGGCCAGAGTAAACGCTTGGATCTGAAACTATGTTCCATACACCGAAACACGTAGCCGCAGGAGCCCTCCCCAGTCAGAAACCAAAGGACTCTGCTGCAGGGACTTCGGGAATTGGACGTACAGAGCTGGGAGGCGTTAGAAAAAGCATAGGGGAGTGGGAGATCGGCCAGCCTCGAAAGAGTACCTCCCCCTTGGAGAAAACTGTCACGGCGCCCCCCCCGAAGCCAAAATCTGCAGTGCCGCGGCAGCTGCAGATGGAGGCGTCGGGGAGCCCGCCGCTGCCAGAAAGGTACGCCAACAGAATGGCCGAGTTCAGAACTTGCTTTACTAACGCCAAACAGTTCATCCATAGCTCCCGAAACCTGAAGTCTGATATAAAGACTGGAGTGCTCCAGGCGCTGGACCGCCTCTACCAACTTTATAAGGAGCTAGACTCGGTCAGGCGCCAAAGCACTCCTGCCAATATGGCAGCAGTAACTCCGCCAGGGATTGCGCAATGCCAGCGTGAGGAGAATGGAGCTTCGATAAACAGCCTCGAGCGAACCATACAGAGGCATATGAAGATGCTCGAGGAAAACTCCAAGCGCCTCCACACGCTGCAACAGAGCGTTGACAGCGGCACTCTCTCTGTCACGACACCACACGAGCAGAGCGAGAGTATGGAGAGGCTCGTAGGGGAAGTCAGGGAGCTGCGCCGGGTCTCTGAGGAGACGGATCGTAAGGTGTCAACATTACACGAGACGGTTCCGTCTTACGCAGAGATCCTGGCACGACCACACGGCACCATGACTGCTCCTGCGAGTCTGCCCAAGCACTCGATTATAGTGTCCTCAGAAGAGGAGAAGGATACGAGTGATCAGATCCTTGGAAAGGTTAGGGAGGCGATCGACGCAAAAACTAACGGGCTACAAGTGACACGGGTCCGCAAAATTAAGAACCAAAAACTGGTTTTAAGTTGCGGAACCAAAGAGGAGCTGATGAAATTGTCGGATAGAATTGCAGCGAAGGACAAAAGCCTGAAGGTCGAAGAGGCTAAAAATAAAGACCCGCTAGTGATCCTCAAAAACCTCCTTGTATTTAACAAAGATGAAGACATCGTGTCTTGTCTCAGAACCCAAAACGCAAGTCTTCTGAAAGGCCTTACAGACGAGGAGATTAGAGCGGTCGTGAAATACAGGAGGAAAGCAAGAAACCCGCATGAGAACCATGTCATCCTTCAGGTGTCACCCCAAGTGTGGCAAAGGTTGACGCTGGCCCAGCGGATCCATATCGATCTGCAGTATGTGGCGGTCCAGGATCAGTCTCCTTTAGTGCAGTGCACGAAATGCCTAGGATACGGGCACGGGCGCAGGCTCTGCAAGGAACCAGAGGATCTCTGCAGTTACTGTGCCGGCCCACACCTTCGTGCAAATTGTTCATCTTCTGCACTGGGGGAGACTCCGGTCTGTCGCAACTGTAGATTAGCGAAATGTCAGGACACCAGCCACAACGCGTTTGACGGGGACTGCCCAGTACGTAAGCGATGGGACGCCATAGCCCGAGCAAGCGTAGCGTATTGCTGAGGGCACCCCCGGCAACACCGCTTCAACAACTGGGACGACACCTGAAGGAACTATTGGCTCTCACCAATACAGAGTTCTGCAGGCAAACCTCCAAAGGTCTAGATTGGCAACCGATGAGTTCTTTCTCGAAGCCTGGAAAAGGAAAATAAGTTTCGCACTGGTACAGGAACCGTACGTGGGATCTGTGGGGGAGCTTAAGCGGTACGATGGTGTCAGAATACTACAATGTCAGAAAAACAGGACCAAGCCTGTAAAATCTGCCATTGTAGTATTCGATGACATCATTGAAGTTCTCAACGACCAAACCACCATAAGCGAAAATATTGTTATGACTTGGCTCAAAACCGAAAAATGGACGATCGCGGTGGTTTCGGTCTACTTTGAGGACACTCAGCCGCTTGAGCCGTACCTGGACAGACTAAGGCTTCTTCTGGGCTCAGTGCGAACAGATAAAATCCTGTTGGGCGGAGATGTTAATTCCTGGAGCACTTGGTGGGGAAGCGTGCGCGAGGACAAGAGAGGGGAACTCTGCGAGGGGTTCCTTAGCGAGATGGATTGGCATATCGTTAACCAGGGAACCGACCCGACATTCGACACAGTCCGAGGAGGGCGATCGTACCAAAGCTGTGTCGATATAACAGTCTGCTCACCAAACATGCTCAAACACGTAAAGGAGTGGAGAGTAGACACGTCGGTTTCCAGTTCCGATCATAACGCGATATCCTTCCATCTCGCTCTGGACAGGCCTGCACAGGAGACCAGAGCGAAGTCAACTCGAGTTTACAACACTCGGAAAGCCGACTGGTGTCGGTTCACCGAGGTATTCGAAAGTTCTCTTAGAGATAATGGTATCACTACCGAGTGCATCGTCCGGGTGCAGACACCAGAACAGCTGGAAAACACGGTCCAGAACTACGTGGAATGCATAAACCGGGCATGCGAAAATTCCATCCCTAAACTTAAATCTAAGAGGAAAAAAGATTACTTACCTTGGTGGACCGAAGAACTGGATCGCTTGAAGAGTGTTGTGAACAGGATGAGACGCAGGATCCGCTACGCAGCTTCCCGAAGACGCAGCCATGTTGTTGCCGAGTACCTGAAACATAAAGAAGAATATGAGGAAGCGGTAAAAGCAGCCCAGACCGAAAGCTGGAAGAAATTCTGTACCAAACAGAAAAGGGAGAGCATGTGGGACAGTGTTTACAGGGTGATAAGAAGCAAGACAGAAAGACATGAAGATGAGCTTCTGAAGGAAGACGGGGTCACTTTGGGTCCTGATAGGTCGGTTGAGCTGCTAGCCAAAACATTTTACCCAGACGACAATGTCCTCGAGGATAATGATATCCACGAGGAGATTCGACGACAGGCGGAAAAACTTAGCAGCCCAACACCAGATGACACATACGACCCACCGTTTACGGTGGCTGAACTAAAAAGGACCATAAGTGGCTTCAACCCTAGGAAGGCTCCTGGACCGGATGGATTCACCGCGGATATTTGCTTCAGGGCAATATTAGCGGAGAAGGAAATCTTCCTGGAGATACTAAATCGATGCCTCTCTCTGTCTTGCTTCCCATCACCCTGGAAAGAAGCTGCCGTAGTGGTGCTCCGGAAACCTGGGAAAAAGGACTATAGTCTCGCGAAGTCGTACCGACCAATTGGGCTTTTGTCAGTTCTGGGAAAGGTACTGGAGAAAATGTTGGTGCGAAGGATAAGGTGGCACCTACTGCCAAAAACCAATCCCAGACAATACGGCTTCGTCCCGCAGCGGAGTACGGAAGACGCACTGTACGACCTAATGCAGCAGGTCCGTCTCAGACTGAGCGAGCGGAAGATGGTGGTCATTGTGTCACTAGACATCGAAGGGGCCTTCGATAGTGCATGGTGGCCATCAATCAAAACCCAGTTGATGAAACTAAAATGCCCCCTGAACCTGCGGCGCCTTGTAAACAGCTACATGGAAGGCAGAAGCGTCAAAGTAAGCTACGCCGGTAAAACTTTTGCTAAAGCCACAAACAAGGGCTGCGTCCAGGGTTCAATAGGGGGACCAACATTTTGGAACCTCTTGCTGGATCCGCTTCTCAATGACCTGACTGCAAAAGGAGTATACGTGCAGGCCTTCGCCGACGATGTTGTTCTGATGTTCTCCGGACATTCGGCCTTAAAAATCTCGGAGGTTGTCAACCCTACCTTGTCCCATGTGCGTAATTGGGGTATCAAAAATAAATTGAAGTTTGCAGCCCACAAAACCCAAGCTATGCTGATCACTAAGAAGTTGAAATTTGATGCCCCAATCATGCACATGGGCGGAGTTGACATCCCACTTGTCAGCGAGATCAAGCTGCTAGGCCTTACGATAGACAACAAACTCACATTTAACAACCATGTGACGAATGTCTGTCGTAAGGCCATAAACATTTACAAGCAGCTCGCAAGGACAGCGAGAATAGAGTGGGGTCTAAATCCGGAGATCATCAGAACAATATACGTTGCAGTAATAGAGCCCATCATGCTCTACGCGTCAAGCGTATGGGCACCGGCTGCGAAAAAACTGATGGTGCAGAAGCAGTTTGGCGTGGTCCAGCGTGGTTTTGCCCAAAAAATCTGCAAGGCGTATCGGACGGTGTCATTGAACGCAACACTCGTACTAGCTGGGCTGCTCCCGTTGGACCTGAGGGTTCGGGAAGCGGCTCAGCTGTACGAAGCGAAGAAAGGCAGACCGACGATACTGGCCCATGGGAAGCAGATAGAAGCGAGGGTGAACTACCTGGACGCGAGTCACCCGGCCGACGAAGGGGAGATTCACTTCGACCGCCTGAATGATATGCTGCCCGAAACCCTGGAACAACTCTCACTCCCCGAAACCCAGATTTATACAGATGGGAGCAAATTGGAGGGGAAAGTAGGTGCAGCATATTCATACTGGAAAAATGGGCGGGAAGTGAAGACGAAAAAGATGAGGCTCGAGTCGTTCTGCACCGTCTTTCAGGCGGAACTGTTCGCTCTCTACCAGGTCACAGAGCTGCTGTTAAGAGAGAAGCAGAGCGCGGCGGCGGTGCTGAGCGACTCGAGATCAGCTCTTGAAATGATCAAAAACCCAGACAGTTTTCACCCCTTGGGATTTGAGATCAGACGCAACATAGCGAATCTCAAGTCCAAAGGGTGTGACTTGAAACTGTTCTGGGTCAAAGCACACGTCGGAGTCCCCGGGAATGAAAGGGCGGACGAGTTGGCCAAACAGGCGGCCCTTTACACCAAATGTTTGGCCCACTACGATAAATGCCCTATTTCATACGTGAAGAACGAAATACGTCAAGACACTATAGCCAGCTGGAATAGGAGATATCTTGACGCATCAACGGCAGGAGTGACTAAAGTCTTTTTTCCAGACGTCTCAGCAGCCTTTAGGACGACCAGGAAATTTAAACTTACCCCTGTATTGACGCAGGTGATAACAGGACATGGAGGGTTCTCCGCATACTTAAACAGGTTCAAGTGTAAGGATAACCCTTCATGTATCTGTGATGATAGCAAAGATGAGTCAATACTTCATCTGCTTTTGGAATGTCCAAAATATGGCGTAAGCAGATACGATCTGGAATCTGCAACAGATATGAAGTTGACCGAAGCCTCATTGTGGGAGATGATGGCCGGAAAAGACTCCAGACCGTATTTGCTGACGTATTGCACAAAAATAGCAGAAGATGCTATACAACGAAATAGGACACGATGACTATGACAGTCAAAGTGCCTATTCAAAATTTAGAAAAAGAAACGTATGTACAACCCATAATGATAAGAGTTATGGGTATGTACCTATGCTAAAGTTGAATATTTAATAGAAGAAAATATTGTAACTCAAAGAAAACATAAGTTTGAAGGAAAAGAAAAAAAAAAAAAAAAAAAAAAAAAAAAAATTAGAAAATCAAATAAATAGAAAATCACCGAAGATTCATATAAAAACAAATATATATATATATATATATATATAAATTATTCAATATACAAAGAAAATAAACTATAAGTACAATAGAAATGTATAAAACAATTATTTTCAAAATAAAACGACAATCGTGACATATGTCACAAGGATTATAATATTATTATTAAAAGTTAACAAAATATAAAACCTAAAAAAGGTCCCTGCCAACGGCAGGGGAAGAATATTGGTGGAGGAGTTATAAAAAAAAAAAAAAAAAAAAAACCTAACCTAACCTAACCTAACCTAACCTAACCTAACCTAACCTAACCTAACCTAACCTAACCTAACCTAACCTAACCTAACCTAACCTAACCTAACCTAACCTAACCTAACCTAACCTAACCTAACCTAACCTAACCTAACCTAACCTAACCTAACCTAACCTAACCTAACCTAACCTAACCTAACCTAACCTAACCTAACCTAACCTAACCTAACCTAACTTAACCTAACCTAACCTAACCATGTATCCATAACCAATATACCATGGGCTATAGCCTTTACTCCTTTTTCTCTCTACTGTTTGCTTTCATCTTCTTATCTTATGCATTAGTCACGACGTAGATATCATGCATTTAGGTACCCATACCAAGGTACCCGTCTCTCTTTAACTTCTTACTGGAACTTAACCTAACCTAACTTAACCTAACCTAACCTAACCTAACCTAACCTAACCTAACCTAACCTAACCATGTATCCATAACCAATATACCATGGGCTATAGCCTTTACTCCTTTTTCTCTCTACCGTTTGCTTTCATCTTCTTGTCTTATGCATTAGTCACGACGTAGATATCATGTATTTAGGAACCCATACCAAGGTACCTGTCTCTCTTTAACATCTTACTGGAACTTAACCTAACCAAACCTAACCTAACCATGTATCCATAACTAATGTACCATGGGCTATAGCCTTTACTCCTTTTTCTCTCTACCGTTTGCTATCATCTTCTTGTCTTATGCATTAGTCACGACGTAGATATCATGCATTTAGGTACCCATACCAAGGTACCCGTCTTTCTTTAACTTCTTACTGGAACTTAACCTAACCTAACCTAACCTAACCTTACCTAACCTCGGAATGAGTTTCTGCAAAGCATGGGGCACCAAGCGGGTTCGTTTGTCACCGGGGCTTGCATGTCTGCTTAACGGGAAAACCACGAAAGTCACCATGAAGCGGAAAACGTATGACGCTCTGCCTGTGACGGAGGTACTTGGACGCCAATTTCGAATGGTGCAATCGAATTGTAAAACGATTGCGCTATTCGAGTGGGCGGACAAATCACCTTTCGAACAGGCGTGCGCACTCCTTACGTCGCTTGGTGAACTCGCAGACGGCAATGCTCGGGTGATAAGCGTCGACGCCATGGCAATCGAATACGATAAAGGAGAAGTCACAGATCGGCTCGGCTGCATAAAAGCCGCTGAACGCCATGAGATCGTAGTCTATGAGAACCGAGGTGAGAACCTCAGTCATCTCAAGGCTCCGAGATCAGGCGGCTTAAGTGCAACCGATAGCTGGGGACACCCTATCCCGAATTCGAGCTCCATGAGTGGCTCCGAAAGAGTACAAAAGCGATTGGCCGATGAAGAAGCTGCGAAGGAAATGAGCGGCAATAGTCCACCGGCCAGTAGCGGGATACTCGCGCTAGTCAACACCTTGAGCGCAGCGATGCGAAGTCCATTCCGAAAACAACGTACACCGCCACCAGAACCGACCCCATCAACATCTCAGAGTCAGCAGCCACCGATACGGGCGAGAGCCGACAAGGGCCAGGTCAGTCCGCCCCGGTACATCTCTGCCTCGGAGCCAAGAGACCACGCCAAGAACGCATTCCGCGAGTTTCTGGCCGTCACGAGGGCTACAAAACAAGTGCACACGAGAGTCTGCGAGAAAATTCTCGAGGCTTTCAGACTTGGTTTGGAGAACTCGTTGGCGGTTAGGCTCAAGGAAGCAGAAGGAGCCATATACGACAATAGAACGTCCCAGATCATCAAGGGGTCTATATCAGTAAACCATATGGCAGCGTTCAGTAGCACGAGTGGTTTCGCGGCCCTAGACAGCGGTGCGACGGAGCGAGCTGGAATGCCCAAGTATGCGACACCATCGTATGATCCAATCGTGGTTACCACCCGGTACACCAGGATAATGCTAGACGACAGGATCCTGCAAATGGCGGATGCCATTGAAAGGGGCCACGTCGATGGGCAATCCTGGGACAGCTGGACGGTACCGAAAATACGATGGATCAACGGGGTTCCAGGATGCGGCAAGACAACATGGTTGGTTGGTAATTTCGAGGTTAGCAACGACGCCATCATCACCACAACAACTGAAGCAGCCAAAGACCTGAAGGACAAGTTAGCGCACCGAGTAGGTGACCTGGTGAAAACCAGAGTGCGCACATTATCATCCGTCCTCGTAAATGGTTACAAGAATGAGAGATACGCCCGTCTTTTCCTGGACGAAGCTCTCATGAACCATTTCGGAGCCATAGTCATGGCCTCTCGGCTGTCTGGTGCTGGCGAAATTGTTCTCATCGGAGACATCAACCAGGTCCCTTACATCGATAGAGAGAACCTCTTCGAGTTAAGGTACCAGCGCCCGAACCTGGTGACGAACATCAGCCAGGAACTGTTATGCACGCATAGGAACCCAATGGATGTGGCATACGCGATGAGAGAGATATACTCTGGTATATACTCCTCATCGACCCGTGCTCAGTCTCTGGAGCGGAGAAGGTTCACAGACTCACAGATCCCCAAAGATGCCCCAAACACCCTCTTCCTAGTTCACACACAGGAGGAAAAGGAGGCCCTATCGAACCAGGGTTATGGAGCAGCATCCGGGTCACGAGTCATGACCATTCACGAAGCGCAGGGATTGACGTACGAGTCGGTCATCGTCGTGAGGACCAAGTCCAAAGGGAAAATCCAAGACAGCGTCTCCCACGCGGTCGTTGCGGTCTCCAGGCACACGAGGAGTTTCGTGTATTATACAGACGATGCAGAGGACGCCATCGGTCGCTTCGTGCGAAGAGCCGTGGCTGCGACACCTCGTATGATCGCGAATTACAACCTCGAAATGGCAATGAAGGACCGGAACATGGCAGTGGCGGAAAAACTAAGAGAAACACTGTGTAAAATGTAACGATCTGTGTTACCCATCATTCTCTCCCCTCTTTTTGTAATAATAATTTGACGAAATGTATTAGGAATTAATTTTGACAATACGTATTAGAATTTAAATAAGAAATAGTATTAAGTGTACTCCTGTATTTGTAAAAAATTTTGTTGCAATAGTAATAATTAGTTGATAATTCATGTAAATGATAACAAAAGGCATGGACCCAGGTGTCTATGGTGCGTAGAATATTAAAAAAAAAAAAAAAAAAAAAAAAAAAAAACCTTACCTAACCTTACCTAACCTAACCTAACCTAACCTAACCTAACCTAACCTAACCTAACCTAACCTAACCTAACCTAACCTAACCTAACCTAACCTAACCATGTATCCATAACCAATATACCATGGGCTATAATAGCCTTTACTCCTTTTTCTCTCTACCGTTTGCTTTCATCTTCTTGTCTTATGCATTAGTCACGACGTAGATATCATGCATTTAGGTACCCATACCAAGGTACCCGTCTCTCTTTAACTTCTTACTGGAACTTAACCTAACCTTACCTAACCTAACCTAACCTAACCTTACCTAACCTAACCTAACCATGTATCCATAACCAATATACCATGGGCTATAGCCTTTACTCCTTTTTCTCTCTACCGTTTGCTTTCATCTTCTTGTCTTATGCATTAGTCACGACTTAGATATCATGCATTTAGGTACCCATACCAAGGTACCCGTCTCTCTTTAACTTCTTACTGGAACTTAACCTAACCTAACCTAACCTAACCTTGTATCCATAACCAATATACCATGGGCTATAGCCTTTACTCCTTTTTCTCTCTACCGTTTGCTTTCATCTTCTTGTCTTATGCATTAGTCACGACGTAGATATCATGCATTTAGGTACCCATACCAAGGTACCCGTCTCTCTTTAACTTCTTACTGGAACTTAACCTTACCTTACCTAACCTAACTTTATCCAGTTTGCACTGGTTGAGGAGTGACAGACTACCAATTTTGCCACGTTATAACACCAGAAAGACTCTTTTTCCGAAAATTTCCTGCACATAATCCAGATAGCCCTCATCAAGACCTGTCCGGGGTCGTATCGCACGTTCAGATCGGACGAGAATTGAGGAAGTTATTAAGAGGCAGGCATAATAACCTCGAAACCGCGTGGTGACCGCGTGTTTAGCACGCGCCCGACCTGAAGACTTTGGAACGAGCTGAGGGTGCTTCACCGGTGTGCGCTGCAGACCAGTTGCTCGGAGACACCAACGGCCCTGACGAACGACCAGCCCAAAAATACCCGTGTTTGGGCTCGCCAAGAAGAGGACGACGAGACCATTCTGCACCAACAGCCAGCAGACCCCCCCCTCTGACCACCACCACTTCACACCCCCCCCTCCCCCCCGCACTGTATCTCTCGAACGGCAAGACGTAGACCCCACGTGTTTTGTGTCATTAGAACCGGGACGGGAGAACAAAGACTTTGGCTCGTAACAACTTACCCCCCGCTGCAGTTCCCTCACCCCGCCGAGCCCTATCTCTGCGACTGTATGAGATAAACTGCTCGCGCTGCCACCATCGGATCTGGGACTGCATAAGGAAGAATTTGGCTTGGCGTGTTGCTTTCCCCCCGCCCTCAACCTTAAAATACGTCTTCATAAAAAATACGTCTCTTCTGGTTATCAGATCGGTGAAGGACGATCTTCCACGGCTCTTAGACTAGGACTAGGACTTCGGGACTTGACGGACTCCGACTCCAACGAGTCGTCAGAGTCGAGGACCGCCAAGAAACGTCCTCCCGCTCTTCTTTCTCCCTCTCCTATTCCTCTACTTCCACCAAATGTCCGCAAGATGTGTGTGCCCCCCCCAGAATACGATCGGGGGCTGCGCGACACCGGAGCGCCACGGAGGGATTCCCGGCTTGAAGCCGGCTACTACCCTCCTGGGTAGTTGTATTCACCTTGCTTTTGTCAATTTTTTTTTGTGGCAGGTTTAGCATGCCCTGGGTTGCGAATTTGGAGCTGTGACTCATAAACAAGTTCAACTCCGAATTCGCACTCTCTAAGCCGCCCTCGGCAACCCCCAAACCTCGGACTTAACACCGCCTTTCCCAGGCACAACGTCCGCCGCCCATCTCGGGCCTCCCGCACATCTTCGGCCCTCCACCGGTCCTCTCAAAGGAGGGGCATAGGCGAGGGCCCCCCGCACTACCTCCTACTGTCCTATTTTGCACCATCCGGACAGAACCGGATCGCACAAAATAGGCTCACTACTCCCGGGTCACTCTTTGCAACGGTCGACCAATGCAAAGTGGAAAACAACACATTGGTCGGCCGTTGAGCCCCTCCACCACGACGAGGTGGTGACCCCACGGAGGGGAACCTTACTTACAATATACCTTGGGCTATAGCCTATAGTCCTTGTTCTCGCTTCCGTTTGCTATCATCTCCTTTTTTTTCGAGAGGAATTGCATTTACGCATCTCCCGCTACAAACCTGGGGGAGGCGAGCGGGGTATGTCGGGCTCGACGGCCGGAAGGGCCGTCACTACCGACTAAAACCTCACGGTGTCCCATCTCACGACGGGGGCAGGGATGCAGGACCGCTTCGCGCATTGCCGCTGCTCTCCCCGGCCAGGTCGCTGTCCGCAGTCCGAGCGGACCCACCTCAAGGAGGGTTGCACCCCCCTCTACGGTGCGAGCGTTGCCTTGGGACAACCAAAGGCATCGTCTCCTCGGGAGGCCCTTATCCCTGGTGCGACGCACCGGACACCCCTGCGTCCAATGCTCCAGGGCCTCCAAGTGGGGACGGAGTCCGAGCCCGAACGGCTCGCCTCCGTACCCGTCTCCTGCGGAGCGGATAGGAGTGAGGGTCTAACTCCCGCTCGCGCTCTCGCTCCTCCTTGTGCAGGTACCTCCCGAAGCAACCGTGCCCCGAGAGAACCTGCGTCATCCGGAAGGAGAGCACTCCGTGCCTACTTTCCACCCATCCCCTCAAGAGAGGCCGAAGGGCCTCGAGGAAATGGGTGGCTCCCGACCTTTACCCCGACCCCCGACGTGGCCCAATGCAAGGCATCTGAAGCAGCGGCGAGGTCGCCCACAAGAAGTCGGCCCTTCGCCTCTATTTTCTTGGCAGCCGCTTCTGGGCCTCACACGAACGCGATACCCATTCCGCCAGGCCCCTTTCTGATGTCGCCTGTCTTAAAATCGACAGGCGAACATTCAGCCGCCCTGGAAAACGCCAGTATCATTTCCGGGACCGTCACGGAGTCGTCCATTCTAGTCTAGTCAACAAGTTCAAAAACGTGTTAAATAGACATAAAGCTCCTAAAAATATGTGCCATAGCTCATTCGATGCGGAATGACGTCAAGAAAAATATTTTTAAGGGTTTTTTAGCACATAAAAAATTGCGATTGTTATTAACAAAATTTAAAAAAAAAATGTATTTTGTTTTTTGTTAATAACTTTTAAAATAATGATATTCAAGGAATTTTGAAAAAAGAACATGAAAGAAGAGAAAATTTCCAATAAAAAAGTCCTAACTTCCGGAACTCTATCTATATTATTTATAAAAAAAAAACTAACGCTGAAAATAAAGTTCCGCGAGGGCGTTACGGCATAGGCGCGTCGCCTAAAAAGCCGGTATATCACCTAAAATATTTTTTTTTAATATTAAATATCAATTTAAAAATTTGAAAAAATTATAGTGTAATTTAGACACTTGAACGAAAAAAACCTCGGTGAAAAACATTTTTTATGTCGATTTTTCAAAAGTTACACCATTGTTAATTAACAAATTTTTTTCCAATCTCTGTTTTTATAAATTACGGTATAAAAGTTTAAATAATTGGTCTAAAAATATTTCGCTTCGTGGAGCTCTTTTTGTTTAGGTACTTAATAAAGTTATGCAAAAAAATATTATTAAAGTTAATTATTTTGGTAAGTATAGTTTTTTTAAACTACCTAAAAATGAAATTTCTAAGAAATGTTATCAAAAAAATTTTTTTTGCTAATATATTATTAATGCTGTTTTTGCACCTACTTAAGGTATTAATTGACATTGGAAAAATAATTTTACGTCATTTGTTAAGAATTTTTTTATAAACAAATAGACTATTTAGGGATATAAAAAAATATCATCTTATAGCATAAGTCAAATTATAATTAAAAAAAAATTCTAAAATATTTTTTTATTGTTTATAATCGTAATTTAATAAATCGTAATAATCTTAATTTAAATAATAATTTGACTGACATTTTAAATAATATAATTAGCTGGATGACGGACCATAACCATGCGATTAATTTTACAAAAACCAAATTTATTAAATTCAGACCCCATCAAAAAACCGATCTTGACATAAATTTCACTTACAATAATAATGTAATCCATAGTATTGACGCGGCAACCTTGTTAGGCTTTGAACTTAACTCACACATAAATTGGAAAACCCATATAAAGAAAATACAATCAAAATTGTCAAGCTTTGCATATGCGCTTAGGGAAGAGAGGCAAGCTACTGACCTTGAAACTGCTCTGTCGGCGTACTAAGCATACGCATACTCGTGGCTCAGGTATGCTATCATCCTCTGGGGTAACAGTGTCGATGTAAATGACTTGTTTATAGCACAAAAAAAATGCAGACGTATACTTGCCCAAATAAAAGCCCCCGATATCACAAAATCCCAATTCCATAAACAATAAAATACTGACTTCTTCTTCTTCTTCTATCTAAGGCAATTGGTGTGAAATCTGAAGGTCCGCCAAAATCACAAAACATTCATTGTTTTCGTTCGACTGATCTTCAGACCCACTTTCTCCAATCTTCCCTGCCATTGCTCCAAAAAGAAAATACTGACTGTGGCATGTATTCATATTTATGAAATTTGCTCCAAGGTAAAAAAATATCCGTATCTGTTCCAAAAACTAGCAGATATACCGCGCAAACACGTACGTAAGACATAAATACATTTTGCAAGTACTAAGGTGTAGATTAGAAATGCAGAGCTCGGCATTTCTAATCTACATCTAATCGACATTCAATGGCTATTCAAATATTTAACAAACTACCAGACGACCTAAAGCGTATGGATAATATTAAAACTCTCCTGACAAACTTAAAAAACATACTCATAACAAAAAAATATTATAAAATAGAAGACTTTTTAAATGATAGAACATTAAAAAAATCAAATGAATTAACAGGGTTGCTCATCTCCAGTAAATAATTACAATGCCTTATGGGTAATTATGTAACTGTAATGTAACATAATATTGCAATAAATTGTTTGACTTTGACGTGTTCCTCGGCACTGCCGAAGAGCTCCCTGAGCCTTGCTGCCAGGGCGTTGGCCTTTTCGGCTTTTTCTGCGCCAGGGATCTCGATGACTCGAGCTCCCGTGGCAGCAGTACGCATCCGCAGCGGAGGCAGTCTGAGGGCGCTAAAATCCAAGCGCACCTTGGCCTGCCCGAGTACTGCGGCGTACGTCAGGCCCTTCTCCGCGGCCCCCGGCTGCAGCATAATGACCACGGCTGCGGTGCGGGGAGTGCGGAGTTTGGCCTTCTTCGGGGCCTTTGCTTTTGAGGGCGCTGCCGGCTTTGGCGCTCGCGCTTGAGCCGGTGCCCTCGTCGCCTTTCTGGCACCCCGTCGGACTACCTGCACCCACTGCTCTCCAGCAGGGGCAGGACGGGGTGCTGACGGGCCTGGAGTAGGCTCCGTCGTTATTTTGGGGGCCGGCGTGGTTTGGCCCCCGACCTGCGCAGTGTCGCTGGTCACCGCTGGGCGGCTCTTCTTGCCCTTCCCCTTACCCTTGCTGGGTTTGAGGATTTGGCCAGGAGGCACCTGGACTTGCGGAACCGCAGAACTTGATGTTCCCGGTGTCGAGTTATCATTTGCGGACTTAAGGAATTGCTTCCTCTTGTCCGCGGATGTGATAACCCTCGAGCCCTCGGCCTGTCAGTGGTCCGCAGCGAGCGGTAGCCGGATGCGCTGGGCGGGAAGGAGGCGATCCTCCAGAGCCTCGAGGCGGGCACTCATCATAGTGCCCACTTCCCGAAGGATCATCTGCGTCAGCTGGTCATCTGGGTGTGACCCGCTCACGCTTGTGGGCAGGTTTGACTCAGGTTGCTGGGCCCTTCTCACGTTTCGGACCTCGTTACGGAGCTCCACAAGCTCCGTACGAAGGTCCGACACCTCCTGTCTCAACTTACAGTTGAGCGTGTACAGCCTCTTGGTCTCATCGCTACTAGTCCTCTTACGAGGCATCCGACAAGTCGGACACCTCACTTGGGATCCGACCTCGCGTAAAATATACGCGAGGCAGCTCCTCCTCGTCCGACAAATCGGACACTTGGTGCGCTTGCACTGATTCTGCTTTCTTTATTTTTATTTTTGTTAGAACTTATCATTTTTGTTCCCACGAGAGTGTGGGAAGAATACGGTCGACCCAGGAAGAGCCCCCTGTTACTAGGCATGTCTAATTACTGGCGGGGGCGACCGGTACCCGCCAGGAGTGGGGCAATGGTGGCGATTCAGTGGCACACACGACTAAACTAAATTTAAAGAAGCCCCGTCTCTTTTCATGCTAGGTGGCCAGAAAGAGACGACACGTTCCGCACCATAGTCAAACCAACTAAAATCAAGTCAAATGTAGAAAATTTTAGTCCGCACTTACTTGTATCACCTCTAAAACTACCTACATTTTCCATATTTGACGTGATTTTAGTTGTTTTGTCTGTGGTTCCGAACGTGCCGTCTCTTTCTAGCCATTTAAGATTAAAAACAGACGGGGCTTCTTTAAATTTAGTTTATTCGTGTGTGCCGCTGAATCGCCACCAGTAACGACCTCCCTTAACCCTGAAGGCCATCAGGCGTCTGACGCTGCCCCTCCGTGTTACCCTTAGGGGGTTTTTTATAGAGGTTTACTCCTCGCGACCCGGGCGGTTAAGCCAAGGCCATCGTTCCCCGCAACTCACGCCGAGGCGTTGCTCCAGCAGGGGTTTCGATATCCGGCGCCTGGTTAGGGCGCCCTCCGCTCGATTCCGAGGGAGGTGACGGCTCCTCTCTGCCAGCAGCTGCTGGCTGAGCCCTACACCAATCAAAGGAGAGGGTACAGGCGAGGGCTCCTCTTTTTGCCCGCTGTGGGCCCCCATGTCCTATTTCGTGCCATCCAGACAGAACTGGATCGCACGAAATAGGCTCAACCCCTTGGGTCACTCTTAGCAACGGCCGAGCAATGCAAAGTGAGAACTGCACATTGCTCGCCCGTTGAGCCCCCTCACCACGACAAGGTGGTGACACCGACGAGGGGGACCCTTAGTTCACCCCTGGCAAAATTGATACCATTATTTTTAATTTTTACATAAACTTTATATATTCCAAATTTCATTGCTGGAAGTTCAAAAACAAAGAAGTTTCAAACAAACTGCTTTACCCCCTTTCACCCCCTTAAGGGAAGAATTTCCAAAAATATATTCTTAGTACACGTTTAAGTACTAAAATATATACACACTCCAAATTTAACAGTTACTACTCGTCGTTCTGCATCTCAGTACCCGCTAGCAAATTTGACTTTTTTATGTCTGCTGTAACCTGGCCCAAGAGCACACAAGTCGGCGAGTGGTTTCGGGGTCTCTCCGTGCTGCACCGGCGTCACCCGGGCCCGCTGCGTGGCGCCGCCCTCGGACCAGCTGCCGCGAGCATCACTGTCACCGCCAGCGCCGGCCCGCGCCCCGCCGCTGGCCCGCACTCCGCCGCCAGCCTCTTCGGGACCAGCGAGATATCGAGACCAGCGTCGTACGCCAGCGCTACCCGCGCTACTTCCCCCGCGATAAATTAAATCGCCCGCTTTGACTCTCTGTCACCAAAATATTCGTTGTATAATGAATAAGACGAAATCGTTATAATATTGTATTATTAATATTGATTTCCTAGAGAGCTCTACCGCGCAAAAACAACTATTAGATTCGCTTGAAAGTTTTAAATTTGTGCAACTTGTTGAAGAGTACACGCGGGAAGACACAGGTGGTCGGAAATCACTATTCGATCACGTATATACAAATATTTCGGTGAAACGTGTATCTGAGATTAGGAATGTAGACACGCGACCGCTCAGCGACCATAAAGCGCAGCGCCTCACGCTCGCTACGCTCGCCGCGCCGCAGCCCGCGCCCGCGCACCGGCTCGCTAGGTGCTTTTCGGAAGCTAATGAGCTTAACTTTGTAAATACTCTAGATTCAGTGGTTTGGGAGAGTGTCGTTAAGAACAGCAGTGGATGTTGTCACGCCTTGTCATCCAGTAATATTAACATTCTTTCCAACTAATTCAGTATTTGTTTTCCACTGAAAAAACAACTTGTCCGCAAAAAACATTGGGTCGACGCGGAAGTGCACAACTTTAAGTACCTATTACAGGAGACTATAAGTCTAAAAAAGAGATGCCCTTCAGACGACGTACTGCGCGCTAAGTGCGACGAGCTTACAATTAAATACCATTCTCTACGTAAAGAAAAGCGAGTTGGCTACTATTGTAAAATTATACAATATAACCCGAGTAATATGTGGCGCGTGATTAATACTGAGCTAGACCGCGGGACACGCGAGAGAGTTGACTTCACCGACCAATTAAAAGACACAAACGGCCAGTCTTTCGCGACGAAATAACAGGCTATTGACGCACTGAACAATGAGTTCATAACCGCGGCTAGTAATTGCGGAGCGCCAGCCGCTAATACCGCTAGCGCGCTCTCCGCGCTCGGAGGTGTAGTGACCGATAGCGACGTGTCAGTTAGACTAGAGCCGTTCTCTCCGCTCGAGGTATACACGATAGTGACAAAACGTGTCGCTCCCAAGAAGAGTACTGATATATACGGCCTATCCGCGAACATACTCAAAACCGCTATAGGACCGGTAGCGCCAAGTTTATGCCATTTATTTAATCGTTGCGTGCGCGAGGGACTTTATCCGGCAGCCTTAAAGAAGGTGAAGATAAGCCCTTTGTATAAAGGAAAGGGCAAAAAATCGGAGCCCAAATAGTATCGGCCTATTTCGCGCGTCCCTGCGATTAGTAAAGTGTTTGAAGTTGGTCTGAATAGGAGGCTTCTGAACTTCGTAATGGACCGAAACATTTTGTCGGAAAGACAGTATGCGTACAGAGCCGGGCGCGCGACTACCGACTTGGTGCGCGAGGTGCTGTGGAGAGTGCTGAGTGCGCGCGAGTCGAGACTGCAGGTAGCGCTGCTGTGTTGCGACTTGTCGCGCGCATTCGACACTGCAGATCACGGCCTCGTTGCAAACAAGCTGAAACACTACGGTATCCGTGGTCCGGCGCTAACGGCGTCGTAGGTGATATAGGCCGCGCTATATCATCCGAACTAGAGAATGCAATGGGCGTTCCCCAAGGCTCTTGCTTATCCAATACCCTGTTCAGCCTTCTTCTTAACGTCTTACCTGGCGCAATAGGCGGTGCTGAGATTTTCTTGTATGCAGACGACGTCACGGCTGTAATTACGGCGCCGACACACAGCAGCTAGAGCAGAAGCTTAACTCGGTGGCGAATGATCTTGACGGGTGGTTTAGATCGAACGGCTTGGTATTAAATAAAGATAAAACTTGTTTTCTGAGCTTCAATTTAAATGGTCACGCAACAAAATCCTACTCGGTAGTAGTAGGCCAAACTGCACTCCAGCAAGTGTCCTGTACAAAGCTTCTCGGGTTTTACCTCGATAGGGCTAACGTGGGAGACGCACATACACGAAGTGTGTGGGAAGCTGTCGAGCTCATGCTTCGCGCTCCAGCGGCTCGCGAGCACCGCCACCCGCAGCGTCGTGCGCTCCTGCTACTTCGCGACTGTCCATAGCGTAATCACGTACGGGTTAGAGTTGTGGGGCAGCGCTGCTGATAGAGATAGAGTTTTTCGCATGCAGAAACGCGCCATACGTGCCATTTGCGGAGTTCAGAGTGACGTCTCCTGCGTTGAACTCTTTCGAGACCTTGACATATTGCCTCTACCATGTGAATTTATATATCAAGTTGCACTTTTCACACACACGCACCTTGAATTATTTCAACGCAGGGGTGCTAATAAAACGTGGGATCTACGTAGCAAAGTGAAGAAGATGCAACTGAAAACGCCGGTTCATCGACTTGTGAAAAAAGAGGTCCGTTTACGTGTTGGGGCCCGCGATCTACAACCGCGTACCTGCGACTGTCCGGGATGCACCTTCCGCCGCCAGCTTTAAGACTAGACTCAGGGTTTGGCTATTAGATAAAACTTTGTACAAAATTATTATCTCAATTTGAAAATTGACATTTGATTCATATCATATACTTTTGTGTTGATATTATATTAGATACTAAAATTAGTAGTGAAAATTGACATTATGATTAATATCATATACGAGGGTGAATCAGAAAATTCTTGGAATCAATATTAAAAAATGCAAAGATTTAAATAATAATATTTTATTTTTCTACATAATCTCCCTCCAATGCAATGCATTTAGAATAACGCGTTTCTAACTTCCTTATTCCTTGTGAAAAAAAATATTTTCTTGACTCTCGAAAAAGTCCTCTTCGGCAGCTATAACCGCGTCATTATCGTGAAATTTTGTTCCACGAATTTCCTCTTTTAATTTTGGAAATAAGTGAAAATCACTTGGGGCTAAGTCCGGAGAATATGGTGGGTGGTCAAGGAGATTGAAGCCAGCACAGCGGATTGCGTTGAGCGCAACTTCCGATCGATGAGCAGGAGCGTTATCTTGAAGGAACAACACGCCCAACGACAGTTTTCCACGACGTTTTTCTTTAATCGCTTCACGCACTTTCGGGATTAAATTTGCATAATAGGGTCCAGTCTGGCCTTTTGGCATGTAATCAATAAAAAGGATTCCTTCACTATCCCAGAGCGCAGAGGCCATAACTTTGCCAGCGGTAGGAGCAACTCGAAATTTCTTAATGGATGGAGGGGATGGTCGTTTCCAAGACATGCTTTGTCTTTTAGTTTCAGGATCAAAATGGTGGACCCACGTTTCATCCATAGTGACAAGACGACGGCAAAAATTATCTGAATCACGCTGGAACATTTCGAGATTACGCTTTGAAATTTCCAAACGTCGCTTTTTGTTTTCGTCGGTTAACATTCGTGGCACCCATCTAGCAGACACTTTTTTGAACCCCAGTGAATCAATTAAAATGGATTGAACGCTACCAAAAGATATCTTTAGGATCTCAGCTATATGTTTTATAGTCATTCTTCTGTCTTCCAAAACCAGATTCTCAACCTTTTTGACATTTTCTTCTGTAACGGAGGTTGAAGGCCGCCCAGAACGCGGGTCATCTTTACAGCTTGATCTACCTCTTTTAAATTCAGCCATCCAGTACGCAACCATAGAATAGGGTACAGCATCACCCCCTAATGTCTGCTGAATGTCCAAAAAAAATTCCTTCGTAGACATTTTTTTCAAACTGAGATATTTTATCACCGCACGTAACTCACTTTTATCCATAATTTTAACTTTTTAACAACTCGTTGCACAAAAAAAATTATTACATGCGAACGAACTAACAAAAACAAGTGACAGTCTGCATAAATATAGTGTGATAGACACTCTTTAATTTCAATATCGAACTTGATCCAAAAAGGTTTCATATATATGCACTTTTAAGAACTTTTTGATTCACCCTCATACTATTGTAATGATATTATAGTAGGTACTAGAATATAATTGAAAATTGACATGGATTCATATCATATACTTTTGTAATGATATCATATTATTTGACTTGTAACTTTGATGTTATCAATAAATGATTCGTATTTGTATTTGTAACACTGCTAAGTTCAAAAACACAAAACTTTCATTTTTAACTTTCAACCCCAATTGCATCCCCCTTAATGCACCCCTGGCAAAAAAACATATAAATTTAAATTAACCATTTAAAAAATGTGAGCCGTCACGGGACGCCTGGCAGATGTGAAACATCGACATTATTTTGTAAAAGTAATATGCAGAAAAGAACATATTGTGATAGGAACTAAATATGTCATAATGATAAAATAAAATATTACGTTTTTTTTCAGATAACGATGACTATTTATTGGTTAAACATTAATTTAAATGAAATAGAAAAAAATACTAATTTATTCCAAATTGTGACTACTATATATATATATGTCGGCGTCAGCCGCCTATTGCGAATGACAACGAGCCGTTGAGTCACTCGTCAGCGCACGTGCAGATGAATCACGGCGCTCCAACCACTATATAACGCCTGCACTCGGTCGCCGCAGGGACAGTCGACTAGAAGCGCTCGCCGTGTGCGCACGTCTCGGACGCATAACTTGTAATTGTGTAATAAAAGTTTGTACAAGCATCACTTGTCGTATTTCTTCACACCGGCATCCTGTAGTCTTCGACATGTTTGGGTCTCACGCGACATCAGAAGTGGTCACAACCCTAAAAACGCCCACATAAGGAAGACACACGAAACTTAACCCGAGCACCTACTTGGGGAGGATGCAACCCTGAGTACCTGCGTCGGAGAGAAGCCCAGACTGGCACTGAGATGATCACTGTGAGAGCACGAACTTATTACACTGAGTCCAGACGCAACGCCAGCGAGCAGACAACTACATACGACTGACGGCGCCGGCGCGTGAGGCGTGAGAACATGAGGCTGCTCGTGGAGGCGCTGACCGACCCGCCAAATACAGCAGCTAAGGTCATCAAGCTACCTACATTTGAACCAGAGGATGCGGACGTTTGGATGGTCGACCACATAAGATGCAGCAAGTTAATCGAAGCTCATAGCACCCCAACACGGCAGTTGCTGCGTGGGCCCCTGTGACTCGAAGTATGGTGTTGAGGGTCACGTGACATCGCGGTGCTTCAACACACGGCCAGTTGCGAGTGACCGCACCCAGCGTAGTAAAGCGAGTGGACGTATGCGGTATGAAACCTGTCGCCGGACTAATTATGCAATTTGGTGAGCAGTTTTCAATTTGATTTTATCGGGGAGCGGATTGTTCCCTAGTTAAAGAAAGCGTCTCTCGTAAGCTGATGTTACGTTGCAGAACCAGCAGCCAGCATCAAGTTCTTCGATGTGCTGTGGATGACAGGAACCAGACCACCATGCTGTACGGTGCAGCAGCAGCAGCGGCAAGCAGCCGGGTGACAGCGGCTGCAGCGCATAGTTTGCGCCGGCGGCAAGCAGCCGGGTGAAAGCAGCTGCAGCGCATAGTGTGCGCAAGCGGCAACCAGCCGGGTGACAGCGGCTCCAGCGCACAGTAGGCGCAAGTAACAGCGTGTGGCGAGCGACGCGTAGATATCTGTGTTGTGCAACCCTCATTGGAGACGTCGGATTGGGTGAATGTATCAGTTTTACTTAGTTTTGGCGTGGAATACTCGTTATTCAAAAAATGGCAAACTATGTAGTAAAGTTGCGACAATAATGAGTGTCTGCGAGTATAGAGTACAGAATAGATTTCGATTTTCTTGATCCACATTTATTGCCACGATAGTTTTAATTATTTTTCCGTTAATTGTGGAGTGACGTTTTAATAGATGACAAAGTTTTTAAATGGTGTTTAACGTTCAGATACCTACAACAGAACTTTCCTTAGTAAAGATTTACTGCATTAATTTGGAGATAACAAAAACACGTAAATTCAAAATTATCTTGCAGGTACTCTCATATAATTTAGTATATTAGAATTTTCAAGGTTTTTGGCATTTTGTTCATTTTCAAAAGTGAGAGTCTATGTCATCTATCTTTAACTATCTGTTTAACTTAAAGCTTTAAATTTTGGCAGCAGCAGTGTAGTCAGGCGCGGGGCGCCCAATCACTCCCCATCAGTCTTGGATCGAGACAACTAAGTGACTGTACACCAGAGAGCGCAGATCGAGGGCGACCTGTTTGCAGAATGGCCAGGTCGGCGCCAACTAAACAAAGTTTTCTACAATACCTTACAAGTGCAACGTGTATTCCCGAGCTTCGCATGATGTTTTACAGATAAGTAACATTCAATTACCGTTATTAGTTTGATTCTAGTTTTGAATGAAGATTCTTTAAACAGTATCAGTTTGTAATTACATTGTAAGCAGTTTCATGATCACGCCCTTCTAATAAGCGGAGGTAACAGAAACCACTAGTTTTGGGGCTGAAAGAGAATACAGATCCTTAAATTTGATGTTCTATATAACTTTCACTGGATGAAAATGATGCATTGACGACAGACACTGATGTTCATGACACTGATGACTATTATGACTTACCGTGATAAAAAAAATAGTATCACGATGGCTAAAGGGATAATAATCCGGTCTAGCATCAAAAAACAGGAGAGAAAAACAATAGTCTCTCACGACTTATCACTTATAGTATCACAATGGCTAAAGGGATAACAATCCGGTCTAGCATCAAAAAACAGGAGAGAAAAACAATAGTCTCTCACGACTTATGACTTGATTTATTATGACTTATCCAGTCTAGCATGAGAAAAAAATAGTTTATGATGGCTTTGAAGGGATTTTCCGGTCCATTGCCATTGCTAAAGGGAAAACTATAAAGAGAGAAAAGAAAGTCTCTCATGAATTAAGACTTATGATTTGTCCGGTCTAGAATAAAAAAAAATTATAAAAAAAAAAAAGTTGTGAGTGCGTTGAAATAGATTATTCCGGTCCAATGTTGTTGCTAAAAAGGATATCAATCCAGGCTAGCTTAAATGAATGTCTAGTACAATTCAGTCGAGTTATAAAACCGAAGGATCCTTCATGTCGATTCCTTATATGTCAGGATGAACGAGCGTTTCTGTTGTTCTAGGAAGTTAATAGCGCTCGAGGACGAGCTTATGTCAGTATGGCCGTGTCGGCGTCAGCCGCCTATTGCGAATGACAACGAGCCGTTGAGTCACCCGTCAGCGCACGTGCAGATGAATCACGGCGCTCCAACCACTATATAACGCCTGCACTCGGTCGCCGCAGGGACAGTCGACTAGAAGCGCTCGCCGTGTGCGCACGTCTCGGACGCATAACTTGTAATTGTGTAATAAAAGTTTGTACAAGCATCACTTGTCGTATTTCTTCACACCGGCATCCTGTAGTCTTCGACATGTCTGGCTCTCACTCGACATATATATATATATATATACATAATCATATAGCGTAGCGACGCGTCGCCAGGCCAGAAACAACGACATTTATAATACCTTAAATAGGTATTATAAATGTCGTTGGCCAGAAATCGGTTTTACGTGCGGCTATAGATGTTTCACATCAATAATCTTCTTCCATAACAACTTTCAAGACTTTAACTTGATAAATAAAGAATTTTCCATACAATCTTTCACCCCCAATTACAAACCCTTAATTCACCCCTGGCAAAAAATCTTGATACCATTATTTTTAATTTTACAAAACTATACAAATTCTCAATTTCATTGCTGGAACTTTAAAAATAAAGAAGTTTCATACAAACTGTTTTAGCCCTTTTCACCCCTTATGGGTGGAATTTCCAAAAATTCGTTGTTCTTAGTACGCGTCTCAGACTATTCTAAACTCCCAGACGGAGTCATGTCGAACATTAAGTTGACGGCGAGTTCAGTAATATGAAATACTTCAGTAATATGTTTCTGCGTTTAGTACGTTCCCAAGCGTCAGCCAGGTCGTACGCTCCCGTGATTTTATTTCGCACAAGTTTTGATGTCATTATGCCATACTGCGTGTTCAAGGATTGTAAAAATAGTTCACATAAACAAAAGAGTCGAGATGGAATATCATTTCACAGGTGATTTTTGTACTTTTGTGTTATTTATCAGATTATTTTTCTAAACACCACTTGAAACACAAAACCCAACAACCTCGGTCAAAATGTCGTCAGTGTTGCAACTCTACAACAAATACTTTTTTCCCAAATGTTGGGTTTATAATTTTTTAATTAGATGTTAAATATTATTGTTTATTATTATTAGAAATAAACATATTAAGTTAAAACATTTGAAATTACTTTTTAAAAGACATTTTTCAAATTATTTGGAATAAATTAAAAAGCGTTTCTAAAATCAATTTCAAGGAATTTCGAAATCAAATCCGAAAATATACAGAATAAACCTAGTATCTTTTTTATTAGAAATTCCCGAAACACCTATTTTTAATTATATCCTACTAATATTATAAAGGCGAAAGTTTGTGTGTAAGTATGTAAGCTTGTTTGTTCCTTCTTTGAACCTATTTCGATTAAATTCGGCAAGAAGATAGGTTATACTCTGGATTAACACATATACTATTTTAGTCCTGGATTAACGCGGGTAACAGCACGGGGCGCAGCTTGTCATCAATAAAATAATTTAAGTTAAATTGAAAAGAGTATTTGAAGTAGTGGATTATTAAGATTTTATTTGCATAATATTTTATATTCCTTAATTTATAAAAATTTTGAATGGAAGATAGAAAATAAATTATTATTGACACAACACAAAACAAATCAACAATTAATATTTTTTGGTTTTTGAGGACTTTTTTTCTGTTACTAGCAACATTACACACATAGAGAAACGCGTATCTCTACATAGTGACACGCACACACGCTTAGCCGATCGCCGTCACCCGTGTGCTCGAACGTAGCCGTCTGGGAGTTTAGAATAGTCTGAGGTACGCGTCTACATACTAAAACAAATACACCCTCCAAATTTCACAACCCTAGGACCAGCCGTTTGGGCTCTGCATTGCCTATAGATGAACGAATGAGTGAATGAATGAGTCAGGACAAAGAGTCTTATAGTCATGAAGTTGTAGGAAAACTTCATGCTTATAGTATAGATAGAAGATAGATAATGGTAACGATTCAGCGGCACACACGACTAAACCAAATTTAAAGAAGCCCCGTCTCTTTTCATCTTAGGTGGCCAGAAAGAGACGGCACGCTGTGTACCATCAACGACATTTATAATACCTTTTTTTTCTTTAGGTATTATAAATGTCGTTGTGTACCATAGTCAAACCAACTAAAATCACGTCAAATATGGAATGTGCAGGCAGTTTTAGAGGTCGTCAGAGGCTCGGATCTTCTACTAATCACTGACCTCTATTTCTACTAGTACGCAGAAATAGAGGTCAGTGCTACTAATACATGTCATAAATGTACAAAGTATGTAGCTAGAACTGAAATTTCCGTACATACAATAAAAAAATCTTTCTTTCTTGCTAAGAACGTCCATTAGTAATTGACATTGACATAGAAATAAAATTGTGGACTGTCAAAATAATATAATCAATCGGCCCGGCTGATGTCAGAAATGTCGCGCTGTGGCTTGTTGTTCGAATTTTGGGAAAGTTTAGTGCGCGGAGTGTAGTGCGAGGACTCATCCTCACGCGTACAATTGAAATGACTTAACTTCATACAAATTTTGAACTCGTGGTAAACGCAGGACTGCCGGCTTCGGTTTTTACGCATTTTATTTCGGTTGGCACGGACGATGAGCTCATATGATCGACAAAATGGCTGCCTGCTCGCGGAACGTAAAGCGTCGTCCCGCGATCCTCGCGTCAGAGGCGTCGCGAGAAGAGAGCCCGGCGTCGGGCGGAGGCTCCTAGCTCGTGCCGGGACTTCGTGTGTGATATCGGTCCGCTCAAAATGTGCGGATACAAACACGAACCTGATACGCACGTTCGTGTTTGTATCTGCACTGTTTGACGACTGCACGTACCTGCGCTGCACCCGCGATGAGAAGATCCAGTTCTACGATAACGTGGTGATCGGTGATACCGTTCCGTAACCCAAGAGTATACAAGTACTAGACGCGCCCGCGCGCGCTAGTGGAACGGTACGTACTACATGGCTGTCGGCGCCGCCGGAGCGGGGCCCCTACACCCTTGATGGATTGTGTAAGTTCGCCGAGTCGCCGCTTGCGAATTTACAAAATCCCATGTGATCGTGGACAGAGTTACATTGGGGAGAAAAAAATGACATATTAAAAAAAAAATACCGAACAAAGCTCGGTCAACCAGTTTCTATATTATATAAGTATATAGGAAGTTTGAAAGTGGCGCCTGTTTCAGAGAAAGTGAAGAGTGGATGATTAGTGTGGTACGGACATGTAATGCGCAGAGAGGAGACGCATGTGACTAGGAGATGTATGGATGGGCAGGTCCACGTACGTATAATAGTAACAGAATCCGTATCAGCGGGTGGAGTATTGACATACTTGAAACAAAGTCTAAATTTAGTGAAGCGAATCACTATGCAACCCCTATGCCATTGACAAACTAAAACAAAGTAGCTCCCCAGGCATTGTAGCATGTCAGGGCTCGGCTCGAGGCCGGTTATCACGAACATCACAAGATATCTCTAGTACTGGCCTCAACCGCTTCACATCCTCTACACTGGAAAGCACAACAACTTTGTATCACATTTTTTTTTGTATGATTAAATTTGTTTTCAAGTCGATGCATAGGTAGTTTTACTCAGGCTTTTTATTAGAATCTCATAGTTTTTTATGATAGTTGCTTTTTCTTCATCTTCATTTTTATAAATTTCACATCACTATTTTCTGAATTGTTATCTTTCACATTTTTCATTCTCAAGCGGGTTTATCTTTTGCTCATGTTACTGACCAAAATGTCTCTTTTATCAGTTTATTATTTAATATATCTATAATTGTAGTTTTCAGCCCAGTCGCGCAGGTTGTGTATATTTATTTAATTGATAGGACCAAAACAATTAATGAATCAGCATGGGAAATACTCATTCAAATCACTTCACTAATATTATCATTTATTTTAGAATGAGTCCAATATTATTGTGTTTATTTAATTTAATTTTAACATTGTTTTTGTTATATTTCACTGATGTTCAGTTTATTATGTATATATTTCTAATGAAGTTGTAACAGTATTCGTATTTCAGTACAATAACACACAAAATAATACCGAATAAATCACTAATTTGTTACGAACATTGCAGTTATTATTTTTGTAATTCTGAGATAAGAACTAATTTATAGCACTTGTTATCACTGTCATAGATGAATTAGAAGTCTATTTTCAAGATTCACATAAATTACTTTCATTATGTGCAAAGTTATAATTTTAATTCATTATTCAACGTAAGGTCGATGCTGTTGTGACCACAGCGCCACTCTATATAATATACATATTCCAAAGTTCATTATTAGAAGTTCAAAAACATAGAAGTTTTATACAAACTCTTTACCCCCTTTCACCCTTTTAAGGGTAGAATTTCCAAAAATCTGTTCATAGTACGCATCTACATACTAAAACAAATACAATGAATAAGTCAAGAGTCTTAAAGTATAGATAAATTGACTTGTAAATGTTGATTTATTAATAAATGTGTGTATCGAATTGGGTCACATGCTACAAGATCTTAGCGGGTTCGTATCAAAAGGACATTTAAGCAGAACACCTTATTAGCAGATTGTCCTAAAAGCAAAACGACATATTAGCATAACATCCTAGCAACATGACCTAGTAGCAAAACGGCCTAGTATCAAAACGACATGGACATTCATGTACACAAAAAAAATAAAGATTTTAATAAAACTGTACAGTCAAAAATTTTATTTAGATGTTTAAATGTTATGTTTTATATATTTTTTTTTAAATTTAATACAAATTTAATATTCTTGAATGTATAGAGGGTCTATCAAATATCAATCAAGTAAAAAACTATTAAAAAATTATGAAGGTGAATTGAAATGTTCACGGCTTCAGCCAGAAAACAATATAAAATATAAGCAATTATTAATTTAATTTTTCCTCATAATCTCCACTTAATTCAATGCACTACTTCGATCTGGTTTCTAAGGCCTGTATGCCGGTCATTTGAAAAATAACTCATTTAAAAATAATTATATTCGATGATTATTGATTGCAAATAGGTAACATTTCTATTATGGAAAAACCTGGTATTCAAGATTTAAGTTCATGAATTTATATTTGTTAAAAATAATTTGTATTGAATTGGCCATTCAGCTAAGGTGTCATTTTGATATTAGGCCGTTTTGCTACTAGGTCATGTTGCTAGTAGGACGTGATGCTAATATGTCGTTTTGCTTTTAGGATGATCTGCTAATAGGGCGTTCTGCTCAAATGTCTTTTTGATACGAACCCATCTTAGCAGGGCGAGCCTCGAGGTCGGACTAAAGATGAACATGTCAAAGACCAACTTAGTGGCCAACACCATGCAGCGCCAAATATCGATTGATGATACGGAGATTGAATACGTCCATGAGTATGTGTACCTGGGCCAATTAGTGGCCTTCCAGGCGCGGCAGAAGCAGAAATAGCTTGTAGAGTCGAAAACGCCTGGAGGAGCTAAGCTACTGGTCCATGAAAGACCCTAATGAAGGGGCATTTGCCACTATCCCTCAAGTGCAGGCTCATGGACGCGTGCATTCTCCCTATTTTGACCTATGGAGCGCAAACTTGGTCTTTGACAGAAGATTAACGGTTCGCCCTCGGGGTCTGCCAAAGAGTCATGGAGCGCAGTATCTTTGGCGTAAAGCAAACACCATACTGCGTTCCAGAAGCTGCTAATTTGAAGTGGGATTGGGCTGGTCACGTCTGCCGCATGCCGGACGATCTGTGGGCAAAAATTGCTACCGAATGGAAGTCGGCCAATACGAGATTTCGCGGCAGACCCTGGAAAGAGGGTAGGGAGGCCTTTGCCCAGCAGTGGGATCGAACAAGCTTTTAATAATAATAATTGTGTATAGTGTTAATGTAGAGTCGTGTATTGTCGGTGTGGGGTTGCAAGTTAGAGATGTCGGGCGGGTGAAGGAGGAGCGGCGCGAGCGTCAATAAAGAGTCAGATTAACATACAAGGATTTATTCTTTATTCAGTTTGATACATAGAACCGATCACTAAATTAAGTTAAAACTTATGACTATAATTACAAGGCGGCGCAGGCTGCAGCGTGAGATTAGAGTGATGCTTGGGCACCGTTACACAAGTTGTACTACAAAAGGATCTCTCTCGGATAGCGAACAAAGGTCGTGATGTGTGTCCTGACGTGGACGTGAAGCGGGCAGGATTCCTGTGTGCTGTAATACTAATGCGGCGGTATATACTAAAACCCTGTTAACAAACAGTTCTGATTAACCCTCATGCCCGTGTCGGGATCAAAGGTCATGCGATGAAAACCTACCCTAGTCTTGGGGTTTCCAGTTGGTGCCGGGGCCTGGGCGCGAGGCGAGGGAGGACTCTGGAAGCTGAGGCTGCCAGCTCCACCGGCACACCTTTCAAATATGAATGTGTCACGATGTCACGAAGGCGTAGATAGGCCTGGCGGATGCTATCTCATTCAGCAAGCAGACCTTCCGCAGCACGAGTCCAGCATAAGATACCGATCAATGTGGAAAATACCTGGCTGAACTGAGGGTTTGTAATGGGGGTTAAATTAACTATGGAAATATCTGTATTTATCAAGTTAAAGTCTTAAAAGTATTGTAATAAAATGGGTAAAATAAAATTATGAAAACATTTTCCAGAGGTGAGTTAAGAGGGATTCTATTAAGGATTGAAAGTTAAAACTGAAAATTGTGTTTTGAAAATTTGGGGGTATGATGGAATGTGCATTTTGTTAGTACTAACACGCGTAGAACGGCTTTTAGAAATTGCACTCGAAAGGGGATAAAAAAGTTTGTAACTTCAATTTCATTAGGAATATGATAGATATGTAATTCTTTATTACACACAAACTTATTTAAAATAAAAATAGTGTATAACAGTTTAGTCTAGTCAACAAGTTCAAAAACGTGTTAAATAGACATAAAGCTCCTAAAAATATGTGCCATAGCTCATTCGATTCGGAATGACGTCTAGAAAAATGGTTTTTAAGGGTTTATCAGCACATAAAAAATTGTCATTGTTATTAACAAAATAAGATAAAAAAAGGTATTTAGTTTTTCGTTAATAACTTTTAAAGAGACAAGCTAGAAAAATGATGTATTGCTTGCTTAAACAGGAATCAACAAAACAAACGGAAACTATAAAAAAGACTGCAGAAGCAACTAAAACGTCTGTTAGTACCGTAAAACGAATCATAAAAGAAAGCAAAGACACGGAGTTGCTTGCCGTATTTAGAACACCAGGCAAAAAAGATCTGAGAATTGTAATTGTTTTAATGTTGAATAATTTTATTGTGTAAAATAAATATTTTTGTATATACATTTTGTTTTTATAAAGAATGTTTTACAATATTTATTTATATATATGTTTTATATTTCAACAATGACCAATAAAATATGTCCGGAAGTGTACATGCGCGAACTTATCCCCTCTACGTCGACTTTGGCTCAAGTTGTTTGCCGGCTATTATACAGGTGACGCGAAAAGCGGCGTACACGCGGGCGGAGCCGCGGGCAATCTTTAGTATAAAATATAAAAGAGAGTCGTGACATTGTGAAAGTAGCAGTAGTGAAGGTCACAAGTGCGCGGACCACTGGTGTCGGCGGACCGGTACTAGTAGTAGCAATACTCACTGACACGTGTACCACTAACTATTATTATTTGTCTTTTCCTAGACACAGAAATACCCTTTTCTGGGGCCTTCGCAGATGGGATTTGTGGTAATGTCCTATTAGTGCTCATAACACGGGCATCGATCAGACTATTCAAGAAAAAAATGTATTTTTCACTTATTGACGTTGTTGTAATAAATAATAAAATGTTGTAATAATAAAAAATTGGCCGAGTGCGTGTATGAAAGCGTCCTTTGAATATATATTTTTAATGTATTATTATTAGCATCCTTCAGGATATATTTCCGATAACTGTCGGTCATGGATGCAATGCTAGATAGCGAACTGAATGAACCGGTCCCTCTTCGTCGACCACACGAGATCTAAAGCTTCGAGAGCGATGGCTGCATCGAGTCCGATATACAACAGGAAAAGTCCAAAATGCAAATTAAGAATATACACTACACTGATACGAGCATCTCACTTGTGCAGCCCCCGTTCGGAATGCGACTACAAACTCAAATGATGTAAATATTCAGGCCACACAAAGTAAAGCCCTGACTGAATGTAGAACACATATTAGTTCTCCACAAGCACCACACAACGATTAAATGCCCAAATATGTATTTGTATGGTATTTTAAAACTGACCTAAATTTTCTATGATACAATAAGACTAATAAAATACGAGTACAACAACATTCTACTTGGCCTCAGTAGAAGGTATAACCTTCCTTGTGTCGACAAATACAAGACGTATAGATTCCAACATCACTATCTATTGTGCCTGTCGCTTATGTGCGATGGCCAGAAATACAAGACCCCTACAAATTATATCTAAGTGAGCGATAATCGACCTTATCTTAATACCAATAAAGTTCCTATCGTATTGACACTATGCTCACGACTGGATCATTGTTACTGGTTGCTAACGACCCTTATACGAGTCACTTTGTTCAGTAAGTAAAATAAACTAACTACCTGTTCTTGAAAAACTACCTGTTAATGGCCTAAAATAACTGTAAATCTGCCATAAACGTACGAGCTAGCACTGTGGTACGTAATTACTATTAATAGATATATTATTAGAGTAAGTACCTAGCTGTTGCACGCGACTCCGTCCGCGTGTAGGCCGCTTTGTGGCGTAACTCGCGAAACTACAATTATTTACACTTGTAGTTATTTCTATAGTATCCTATTCCCGTGACAACTTCATATAGCCATCCCATTGTAAAAATATCCAACTGAATGTATTATAATTAGAGGAAAGTCACCAAATATGAAATACGTAGTATCCAATGGAATACCTTCATTTATCTAAAACTATAGAAACGCAACACAATCTGTTTCATTCGGTGTAATATCGCGCTCACACCATCGAGTGAGTTGCGCGAACGCTTCACGTGTGCTGTGCCGCACGGCTGGTTAACCCCATACTGAACCATTTCTACTTCGCATTATGGTCGCTAATGTATGACTGATTAGTAAAAGCATTAAACTGATTTAATTTTTATTTATTCATATACCAGAGGTTGCCCGCGGCTCCGCCCGCGTGTAGGTCGCTTTTTGCGTAATCTGTGGAAAAATTCTATTGTATCCTATTCCCGTGCCCATTTTATATAAACATACATTGCTACGATATCCAAATGATCCGCATCTGTCTTTCCGCATTCGATTCCTGAGATCTAGTTAACCTCTATTTTTAGCTACTTTGGTGATAATGCGACAGATTAGATAGTTTTCTCCAAGCCATTATTTTAATTTAAATAATTAGAATACGTAAACCATACCACTAAGTGAACCACATACTTAATTTCCAATCCAGAAGTATTTAATTTCAAAAATACAAAACTTTCCCTTTGAACTTCAAACCCCATTGGCATACCTAAATGCAAAATCTTGGCAAATATTTTTACAAATTTATTTTAACCATCATAGAAACTACAACCATAACAACTTTCAAGACTAACTTGATAAATAAAGAAATTTTAGAAAAAAAAATAAACACTTAGTTAATCTCTGGCAAAAAAACTTGATACCATTATTTTTAATTTAACATAAACTATACCTATTCCAAATTTCATTGCTAGAAGTTCAAACACAAAGAATTTTCATACAAACTGTTTTACCCCCTTGCAGCCCCTTAAGGGTAGAATTTCCAAATATCTATTTTTAGTACATGTTTAAGTTCTAAAATATATACACACTCCAAATTTTATACCTCTAAGTTCAAAAATACAAAACTTTCATTTGTAACTTTCAACCCCAATGGCATCTCCCTTAAAGCACCCCTAGCAAAAATATTTATAATTTTAATTTAATCATTTAATAATATACTACCATAACAACTTTCAAGACTTTTCCATACAAACTTTCATATCCCATTACAAACCCTTAGTTCACCCCTGGCAAAAAAACTTGATGCCATTATTTTTAATTTTACATATACTATACATATTCTTAATTTCATTGTTGGAAGTTCAAAAACAAAGAATTTTAATACAAACTGTTTTACCCCCTTTCACCCCCTGAGGGGTGAAATTTCCAAAAATCCGTTCTTAGTACGCGTCTACATACTAAAACAAATACACCCTCCAAATTTCACAACCCTAGGACCAGCCGTTTGGGCTCTGCATTGCCTATAGATGATGAATGAGTCGGGACAAAGAGTCTTAAAGTATAGATTGCTAACAGAAAGGAGCGGTGTGTAGTTATATTATAGCACGAGAAGTAGTACACATCTGACAGCCAGTTCGCATAAACTATTTGGGCCGTTACGGTTCAACTTATGACGTCATAACCGGTATTTTAATATTAAAGCGAGCCGGAGCAACCCAGCCCCGGCTCGCGCGAGCGCAAAACATTGTGACTCGCGATCGCTCTCGCTCGCCTCCAACGGATCAAACAATTTTCATACTTTTTCGAAGAGTGTGTTAGTTTATGTTTCATGAAAGTCGATCAAAACGGCCGCCGTTTAATGGCAGATAACCTACTTTTTCGCAACTGCTACAATACGGCTATAAAGGAATGGGTTCGACGAATACAATACATACATAATAATATATTATCATACATTTATTATCCGAGATGACCTCCGGCGAACTTATCGCTCGGCGGGTTTCTACATTTGAACGCGCACTCGTGGAGAGCGGCGCTAGGGCCGGGCTCGCGAGCACTGGCCGCCGCCGGGGTGATGGCGAAGAGGCGCGCGGCGCGGTCGCGCGCGTACTGCGGCGCGGCGCGCGGCGCGGCCAGGCCGGCCAGGGCGCGCGCCGCGCACGCCGCCCACAGCCACGCCAGCGCCGCGCACGCCGCCAGCGCCAGCATACTGCCTCTCCTTCTACTTCCTCCGTTACATACCCGACCCGCTGCGACACGTTTATTGCATTATTTTACATTCATTCACCGACGGTTCACACAAAAGTTGTTGATATTGCGAGTAAAATGTTACGTTACTAATATGATTCACGAGGAAGGGAGCGATGACAGGTACGTCATGTCAGCTGAGCTTTACTGTTTTCGCAAGCGATGCGACGTGCCAGTTGCAGCATCCACTCGTGTGTACGAACATTCACAACTCCCGAACAAAAAGAGTCAATTTATCCATCTAATCTGGAGTCTATCGACCTCGTGAAGGTTTCATTGAAACCTTGATGTTTATGTTTGCAGTTTAAAAGGAGATAACATGTAAATTGTAAACTGACAATATAAAAATTGGAATACATTATAAGTATTTAGTAGAAGAACCGAGCCTGTGTCGACCTTCACTGACTTGATAATTGAATAAAATTAATTACATAATAAATATAGTATATTAGAAGATATAATAAAAAATGTTGCCTAAAAATCCTGGTCTGTCTAGGATTTTTGTAGGCAACATTTTTTATTATATCTTCTAATATACTAAATTTATTATGTAATTAATTTTATTCAATCATCAAGTCGGTGAAGGTCGATATTTCTATTTTTTTTTTAAATGTGTTTTTATTAAATTTTGCAACATCAAGATAATAAAAAATGTAAATTCTGAGTTGAAGTATAGAACATATGTCGCTTACCATCAGGTGAATTCAGATCAAGCGCAAACCCAAGCAGTAAAAAAAAATATATATCTTAATATATATAAATCTCGTGTCACAATGTTTGTCCTCAATTGACTCCTAAACCACTTAACCGATTGTAATAAAATTTGCACTCCATGTGCAGTTCGATCCAACTTGAGAGATAGGATAGTTTAAATCTCAAATAATAGTCGCAATTTTAATTTATTGCTAATTATTGTCTGTTATTATTTGACAGTCACAATTATCTGTTAATTCCAAATGATTCTAAAAGATGTCGATACCTTTCGACTGGGTTGAGTAAGTAATCAATAGATTGCGCTGTACCCCTAAGTGAGGCAAAACAACGTTTGCCGGGTCAGCTAGTATAATTATATATATAGAACGTGCAGCCGTAGGGCTGCCTATCAATTACCTGGACGGACTACTGTTGCCAGAAGTAAACAGGTATAAATAAGCGCTATTTCATTGCGATCACGTTAATATAGGGTTGTCTGCAAAAAAATCGGTTGTAATAAGGGATGCCGAATTTTAAAGATTTTAATTTAAACGCGTGTGGAAATGAGTGACAGAGAGAGCCGAGGCGAGTGTACTATACAATAATAAAGGACGCAACATTGACGTGGAATGGACGTCATGGGACTCTGAATAAAAGAAATTGCGCATGCGCGGTGCGAACACTGTGAAGGGTCATGGTACCTTTACCAAACTGGATAGTAAACATTACATTTTGAAGTAATTGACATTAAAATTGCGAAAAAATAGTTGTTTTTCGAAATTAAAATAATCGCAAAAGTTATATTAATGAAAAATAAATTTTAATGTGAACAGAGATCAATCCAGAAAAAAAAGTTTTATCAGAAAAAAAGTTATAACTCTCGAATTCTTCGGAACCTTTAGTTCTTTTTTTATTTACCTCCATTTCAATAAGTCTCATCCGATTTTCTTTCGTTATCAATAGATTCCATGAATTAATGTTTATTTTGTAATATCATCTAATTGTTGTATGATAGGTATAAACATATGGTCTATAAATTAAAAAAAAATATTGTGATTCAATATGTAGGTCACTGCAAGTGACACTATTTAATAGTGTTGAACTATCACATATTCTGTAAGATAATACCTACATGAAACTGTATCATTTCATGATCAATTATAAAAAATAACATACATTAGATAAATTCAGATCAACAAATAACAATTCTGTGTTTTAAGTAAAAATTTTCAAATTTCAACATTTATTTTTACACTAGAGGTTGCCCGCGGCTTCGCCCGCGTGTAGGTCGCTTTTCGCGTAACCTGTGGAAAAAATCTATTATATCCTATTCCCATGCCAATTTTATATAAACATTACATTGCTACGATATCAAAATGAGCCGCATCTGTGTTTCCGTATTCGATTCCTGAGATCTAGTTAACCTCTGTTTTTAGCTACTTTGGTGATGATGCGACAGATTAGATCGTATTCTCCTAGCCATTTTTTTAATTTAAATAATTAAAATACGTGAACCATACCACTAAGTGAACCACATACTGAAATTCCAATTTAGAAGTATTTAATTTCAAAAACACTTTGAACTTTACTTAGTTCACCCCTGGCAAAAAAACTTGATACCATTATTTTTAATTTTACATAAACTATACATATTCCAAATTTCATTGCTGGAAGTTTAAAAACTTAGAAGTTTCATACAAACAGTTTTACCCCCTTTCACCCCCTTAAGGGTAGAATTTCCAAATATCTATTCTTAGTACACGTTTAACTACTAAAATATATACACACTCCAAATTGTACACCTCTAAGTTCAAAAACACAAAACTTTCATTTTTAACTTTAAACTTGGCATCCCCCTTAATGCACCCCTGGCAAAAAAATATATAATTTCAATTTAACCTTTTAATAATCTACTACCATAACAACTTTCAAGACTTTGACTTGATAAATAAAGAATTTTCCATACAAACTTTCACCCCCCATTACAAACTCTTAGTTCACCCCTGACAAAAAAACTTGATACAAATATTTTTAATTTTACATAAACTATACATATTCCAAATTTAATTGCTGAGAGTTCAAAAACAAAGAAGTTTCATACAAACTGTTTTACCCCTTTTCACCCCCTTAGGGGTGGAATTTCCAAAAATCCGTTCTTAGTACGCGTCTACATACTAAAACAAATACACCCTCCAAATTTCACAACCCTAGGACCAGCCGTTTGGGCTCTGCGTTGTCTATAGATGAATGAATGAGTCAGGACAAAGAGTCTTATAGTATAGATAGATAGATAATTTCTTATCAATACTAATTACTAATATTATAAAGCTGAAGAGTTTGTTTGTTTCAACGCGCTAATCTGAGGCACTAATTGAACAATTTTTTGTGTTGAATAGACCATTTATCGAGAAAGGCATTAGGCTATATCCCATCACGCTGCCACTAATAGGAGCGAAGAAACAATGGAAAATGTGGGAAAACGGGAAAATTATTTATCCTAGAGGGCTTCCGTTGCGAGCGCTGCGAAAACGGTTCAAGATATCAATATAATAAATATACACCAGAGAATTATTGCTCTTGAAGTGATCTAACAAAATGGCCGCGACTGTATATTATGTCTATCTTTTAAAATTAACTCACTAGAACCGTTTTTATGGTAATCATATTTGGTCGAAATTAATGCATTATTATCAATTATTATCAGTTGTATCAACATAATAAAAATCTCTATCCAAATAAATGTGTTGTTGATTGAGAGTATTTTTTATTGACAACAAAATTGTCTTTGACATCACTTAATTTCAATTCATACGCGCCATTTGATGTGCAAAACATGACGCTGCGCATTCATCTATAGGCAACGCAGAGCCCAAACGGCTAGACCTAGGGGTACCACATTCAGAGGGTGTATTTTTTTTAGTATGAGACGTGTACTAAGAAAAGATTTTTGGAAATTCCATCCCTAACGGGGCAAAAAAAAAGTCTATGTCTGTCGACTATTAATGTTTTTATAACCTATACCTATAATATAAAGCCTACATTAATGTTTAACATATATTATATTAAATCTACATTAAATGAACAGTGTACATTAATTTAACATAATATTTATAATAAATCTACCATTCATGTGGAGTTCGTAACCAACATAAATAATCTCTTCTTCCTGACGTAGGAATTAACCTAGTAGGTCACTTTGTCCCAGTGTTTCCACAATATGAGGGGAAATTCACCTTTTAATCGGGGTCCGGAAGGCATGAAATATAGAGGATATACATGAAATATAGAGGAGAAATTTAAGGAAATCATATATTAAACCTCGCTTGAAATATAACGTAATAAAGGTTTTTAAATGATGTAGAATTCGTCAAATCTTGTCGATGCTTTCGTTGACGCATTATATAGTGTGTAAATAATATTAATATGTTATCATAGTTAGAAGGCAGGCTATAGAAGAAACAATATTTAAACTTATCTTTCTATTAGTACACACACTACAATAGTGCCAAAACTACAGCATTATAATTTTTGAGGCGAAGAGAGGCTCGAGAAGGGTAATTCGGAGTTGAGGCGCGGGAAGGAAATTATTATAGTGGAAACACTGCTTCGTCGTGTGATTGACCGTTCTGTCTATTATTCTGTGCAAAGAGACAACGTAACAGCATGGTTATGGTGCTGCGAAATTTATTATTTTGAAATGATTGTATATTTATGTATTAAAAGGACGTCCATTAGTAATAGTTGACATAGAATTAATAATGTGGATTGTCAATAAAATATAATCGGCCCGACTGATGTCGGATTTACGTCGCGGTGTGGATTGTTATTCAACATTTTGGGAAAGTTTAGTGCGCGGTGAGTCCTCACGCATACAATTAAAATGACATAACTTCATACAAATTTTGAACTCGTGGTAAACGCAGGACTGCCGGCTTCGGGTTAACGCATTTTATTTCGGTTGACACAGTCGATGAACTCATATGATCGACAAAATGGCCGCCTGCTCGCGGAACGTAAAGCGCCGTCCCGCGATCCTCGGGTCAGGGGCGTGAAGAGAGCCCGGCGTCGGGCGGAGGCTCCCAGCTTGTGCCGGGACTTCGTGTGGGGTATCTGTCCGATCAAAAGCTGCAAATACAAACACGAACTAGACTTCGAGTCCATGAAACAAATTTTAAAATTCTGCAACGACCATCAGAACCGCACGGGGTGCACTCGGACAGACTGCACGTACCTGCACTGCACCCGCGAGGAGAAGATCCAGTTCTACGAGAGCGGGGTGATCCCGCTCGTGCTGCTGGAGCGCTACTCGGCCATGTCGGCGCCGCCGGAGCGGGGCCTGGCGCCGCGCAACATGCTCGCCTTCAGGAACGACTTGGCCGGCCCGCCGCCGCCGCAGCTGCTGCCGGTGAACGGCGTGCGCAGCCCGCCCGCGCACACCACGCCGCCGCCGCCCTGCATCAAGGTGGCGGTGCCGCTGCTGGAGCCTCCGCCGCCGCCGCCGCCGCCGCCCGCGCCGCCCGGACCCTTATACACCGGTAAATACACCATGTTGTCACTACGGCCTGCAGGGCGGAACTCGCGCGTGCAGCCTCCATAACATTATCTTACAAAAATGGACACAAAACACTCAGTCTTTACTCTTTAATAAATGAACAAAAAGTTTGAGAGTAGGTATATTATATGTTACCATTTTATATTTTCAACAAAAATCAAGAAAGTAACACGTTTTTTGTAAACACTATCATGTCATATGAGATACAGCCTGGTGACAGACAGAGAGACAGCTGAGTGATAGCGTCCAATTTTTACGGCATTTGGCATTAGAGGCCCAACACTCAATTGGTTCAAAGTTACCTCGGCCAGAGAAATATAATATGATTATGAAAATGTTAAAACAGTCAATACTTCGTACTCCACGAGTGCCCGGAGAGGCACCGGAATCACCGACCGCTACTATGCTAAATATTCACTATTCCACTGCTACATTTGTCATTTATAATATACTAGAGGTTGCCCGCGTGTAGGTCGCTTTTTGGGTAACCTGTGGAAAAATTCTATTGTATTCTATGCCCAATGGCAATTTTATTTAAACATTACTTTGTTATGATAAATGAGCTGCATATGTCTTTCCGCATTCAATTCCTGGGATCTAGTTAACCTCTGTTTTTAGCTACTTTGGTGAAAATGCGACAGATTAGATAGTTTTCTCCAAGCCATTATTTTAATTTTAATAATTAGAATACGTAAACCATACCACTAAGTGAACCACATACTTCAATTCAAATTCAGAAGTATTTAATTTAAAAAACACAACTTTCCCTTTGAACTTTCAACCCCAATGGCATCCCCCTTAATGCACCCCTGGCAAAAATAATAATTATAATTTAACCATTTGAGGTTTGACAACTTCTTTAGTTACCATGCCGGACTGCTAATCAGAAGGTTCCGGGTTCGATTCCCGGCCCGGTCAACATCTTTGTGCTTAACTAAATTTGTTGGCTGTGGGTCTGGGTGTTAAATATGTATGTATTTATATATCACATGTATGTATGTATTTGTAGTATTTCAGTTGTGTTAGCAACCATAATACGAAGTAGAAATGGTTCAGTGTGGGGCTAACCAGCCGTGTGTGAAATGTGTCCTAATATTTATTTAATAATACTACTATATACTACCATAACAACTTTCAAGACTTTAACTTGATAAATAAAGAATTTTCAATACAAACTTTCACCCCCCATTACAAAACCTTAGTTCACCCGTGGCAAAAAAACTTGATACCATTATTTTTAATTTTACATAAACTATACATATTCCAAATTTCATTGCTGGAAGTTCAAAAACAAAGAAGTTTCATACAAACTGTTTTACCCCCTTTCATCCCTTTAGGGGTGGAATTTCCAAAAAATCGTTCTTAGTACGCGTCTACGTACTAAAAAAAATACATCCTCCAAATTTCACAAATGGACCAGCCGATTGGGCTCTGAGTTGCCTATTAAGGAAATCTGTAGAACAAATATTTCGCCTTAATTTCAATGATCGCGTCGGATCACCTTAGTTATCAATTGATATTATTTTGTATGGAGTTGGGTTGCAGCGCATAATGTCAATAAATAGCTACAGTATGTCTGTCGATGTGTATTGCAGTGAGCGGCGTGTTGCCGAGCGCGCCCGCCTCGCCCGCCGCGCCCGCCGCGCCCGCTTACTCGCTGCCCGCCAAGTGAGTGCATCGCCTCTGACGTCATCTCTCATCTTAGTATATATCGTTAGTAAAACACAATGTTTGGTGACAGGTTCGACCCCAGCGTGCCCCCGCCCCCGCTGCCGGCGCCCGGCCGCCCGCCTGCCCGGCGGCCCGCAGCGCCCGAGCCCGACGGTGAGCCTCCGCCTACATCTAGCTGAATACTCCGTGTCTAATACAAAGACTGCCGTCGCGAGCCATTCACTGATCATCTCATGGCACTGGATATAACAGACTGTCGCGCCCGCTACGCAAATATATGAATCCGACTAGTCAGCACACTTTATTTACTGTTTATTTTTATACAATGACTATATCTATATAGCTATATATGATATATGTATATGTGCGCCATGAAAGTAAAAATGGCGCCCTGCCATTATTTGTCCATTTGGCAAACGACCTCGGCCAACGACATATTTTCAACAAATCCCACTATACCTACTATATTTGACGACCTCGATGGCGTAAAGGTTACCATGCCGGTCTGCTAATCAGAAGGTTCCAAGTCTGAGTGCGCAGGATGTGATGCAGTCGCGAGTGCGCGGTGCGCGTGTAATCGCTTTCGTTCGCTTTGTTCGCAGCCGTTCCGAACAAACTCCCCAGACTCGAAGACTCGAAAGCTCCGTGTGAAGCGTGCGTCGACAGGACCTTCAGGTACGATCATACCGTACATATGTAGGGAATGTTAAGCCTCGTTAACTAATTTCTTACTAACACTCTCCTATATAGAAACCGAGCTTCTGAATATTGTCTCCTAAGCTCAACCACTGCACCGAACACTCCAGTCTCACGCTTGTATACAAGCGATACCCTCATTGTATCCATTATGGATAGCATCCACTCACTTGTGGCCGTGGGACTGTCACCGGACCTCACTGTTCGCCGGTACTCAGTCCCACAGCTACATAGCTCAAACAACTACATTTACGCGTTCATACATACACACACTAACACAAACACACATTCGACATTCACCTGCTGTAGCTACTCTGTATTTATAATATTTATATTATTTTTATGCTATTTGGGCAGATAGTTTGTACTTTAATTTGTACCTAATGGCATTAAGCGATGGCACCGCTATCACCCTTGGTAATCTAGACAATTGTAAGACCTGCGAGACAGGTTTATCCTAGTGCAGAGCTTACAGTCACTCGCCAAAGCGGTTACCTACCGTTTCCATTAGTCTTTATTTATGTTATATCTTTTCTGTTACCATATTTTTATTGGAAATAAATAATTTAGTATCGTATTTGTATATGTGTCGGATCGGTGAGGTCGCCACCTTCTTGACGCGTCCTACCTGCACCGGCGACGACGTCCGCTCGCCTTATGCGCGGAGACGTCGGAACCCCACACCCGGTACGCATTCGCACTAGCGTCCCGTTCTATATTCAGCCGCGGTCACCTTGTATCGTTTGTCGTGCGCGTGTCGCCGGCCGGTTAGCGGCCCGGAGAGAGAGAGTGCAGTGCGGTGTGGTGTTGCAGGACGGAGGTGATCGCGCAGGAGCTGGAGCGGCTGGAGCGCGAGCAGGAGGCGCTGCGGCGCGATTACGACGCGCGGCTCGAGGAGTACGAGGCGGCGCGCGCGCTCATGCGCACCAAGCTCAGCCCGCACGCCTTCCGCACCTCCGACGAGTTCATCGACAGCACCGTGAGTGGCACGACAGCCCGCCCGCGCCCTCGCGCCCGAGCGAGCGCGACCTAACGTGGATCATGTTCGCAGGCGCCGGTGCCCGCCTCGCTCGCCGACGCGGTGTCCACCTTCTCCTCCACCGCCTACTCCACGCCCGCCGCCAACACCTCGGTGAGTCTCGTCCACCTAGCTCCACTTCAACTCTCATCTCATACATGAGAAAGGATGACTGGAAAACAATAGCCTGGATGACAGAGTTACATCTCGGTGATTAAATTAGTCCTATTATATTTTTTATAATACTTATATATCACTGGTCTGAAAAAAAAAAAATTTTTTTTTTTCCTTATTTTTTTTGCATGAATTTACGGTATTATTTAGTGCTCTAAATGAATTTAACATGCAAATAAGTATAGCACATAGATTTTTTTATATAAAGTCCATTTAATCGAAAAATGATATTATTAAAATAACAGAAATAATAAAAAGTTAAAAATAATACCGACCAAGTTTTACAGTAAAAATGATAATTTTACAGTCACAAATACTAGAAAGACTAATAAGTTATCGTATCATGGTGAAAAGATAAGTTATTTGCTAGTTTTTTTTCTTTTCATTATTTGCATTGAAGTTTCTCGGTGAATCGACCAACAGAAATCAGCAAGCATTGGCGCTTACCATTTCCCATTGTATCGTCTTTCAATTTCCTTAATATCCAGATGAAACCTTTAACCATGCTCATCTGACACGGCACCAAGATCTTCAGGGAAGAAATCTACGTGCGAGTCCAAAAAATTAATTTTGAGTGACATATTGCATCCTAAAGCTTTATAAGCAGAAAGAAGCTTTCGAATGATTTGTCGGTAGTTTTTAAATGTTCAATTTTATTTTTATATTCATTGGCCCTGTCTGTAAAAAAATACATAAATTACACATAAAATACTCAACACAAATGAAGAGAACATAAACATGATACAAAACCTACCAAAATATTTTATATTGAATGTAAACAAATAAAAAAACAGTTTGCAACTAACTGTTGTAAAGTCACAAGGGATATTGCGCATGCGCATATATGTATGTACTACCACAAAAATAACTTTCAATATAGTTTATTTCTTTCACAAACAACTCGCTTAAGCTTATTATGTATATGTATATTTACTGATTTAATGTTGAAAAACAAAAAAAATATTGAATAGAAAACAGAATTTATGAAATAAAAAAAAACATATCGAAAAATGTAGACGTGATAGACAAAATCAACCAACGGGAATAGACTCAGAAAATTAAAATCTTCATATTTATAGCATATTATTTTAAATGAGGATTTCATTGGCGACCAGTGTATTTTATTGTTTATGTAAAAGACTTACTAACAAATATTTAATATTAATAACATATAACTGAAAAACTGGAAATATACTTCAAGTTAGCCATGGTGTATGGTTGTTGGTTGTGCCCAATTGGCACGAGTGAAGTACAACAATAATAACGCAGTGTAACGCCAATTTCGACCTTTCTCCTTAAAATGCATGCCTTCTCATACATTTAGTTTTGAACATTAGAACTAGCATGTTTCATTAATGATTACTACATAAATTATAACTTTGATGTTTCATAATTAAGGCTGATCCGAGTGCAAAGTATAGATTGTAACTTTAACGTACGATTGGTTGTGTTTACCTCAGATCAAGTTATGCCTTGTTAAAACTGCGTCCATTATTAGATAAAACTGTCCTCATATCTGTATACTTTGCCTATATTATTTCCCGAGCGACGAAATGAATGTGCAATTCGGACTATGCTGGGACTAAAAAAACGTACTTCAGTAAGAAAGCACTTCAAAACTAATAAAATAATGACTGTGGTATCACTTTATATTTATAACTGTTTACTAGAAATATATGACGAGAAGGACTTACTGGTTTCAGGTAATAATTATAGTTTTAGGAAACCGGACCATTTAAAAAAACCAGGTGTCAGATTAACCAAAGAACAAAAACAAGGAATCTATCTATACTATAAGACTCTTTGTCCTGACTCATTCATTCATTCATTCATCTATAGGCAACGCAGAGGCCAAACGGCTGGTCCTAGGGTTGTGAAATTTGGAGGGTGTATTTGTTTAAGTATGTAGACGCGTACTAAGAACGGATTTTTGGAAATTCCACCCCTATGGGGGCGAAAGGGGGTAAAATAGTTTGTATGAAACTTCTTTGTTTTTGAACTTCCAGCAATGAAATTAAGAATATGTATAGTATATGTAAAATTAAAAATAATGGTCTCAATTTTTTTTGCCAGGGGTGAACTAAGGGTTTGTAATGGGGGGTGAAAGTTTGTATGGAAAATTCTTTATTTATCAAGTTAAAGTCTTGAAAGTTGTTATGGTAGTAGATTTTTAAATGGTTAAATTAAAATTATAGAATATTTTGCCAGGGGTGCATAAGGGAGATGCCATTGGGGTTGAAAGTTAAAAATGAAAGTTTTGTGTTTTTGAACTTAGAGATGCAAAAATTGGAGTGTGTATATATTTTAGTACTTAAACGTGTATTAAGAATAGATTTTTGGAAATTCTACCCTTAAGGGGGCGAAAGGGGTAAAACAGTTTGTATGAAACTTCTATGTTTTTGAACGTCTAGCAATTAAATTTGGAATATTTATATAGTTCTTGTTAAATTTCAAAATAATGGTATCAACTTTTTTTTGCCAGGGGTAAACTAAGGGTTTGTAATGGGGTGTGAAAGTTTGTATGGAAAAGTCTTTATTTATTAAGTTAAAGTCTTGAAAGATGTTATGGTTGTAGTTTATATAATGATTAAAAAAAATTGGAAAATATTTGCCAGGAGTGCAATATGGTATGCCATTGAGGTTAAAAGTTCAAAGAGAAAGTTTTGTGTTTTTTAAATTAAATATTCTGAATTGGAATTTAAGTATGTGGTTCACTTAGTGGTATGGTTCACGTATTCTAATTATTTAAATTAAAATAATGGCTTGGAGAAAACCATCTTATCTGTCGCATCATCACCAAAGTAGCTAAAAACAGAGGTTAACTAGATCTCAGGAATCGAATGCGGAAAGACAGATGCGGATCATTTGGATATCGTAGCAATGTATGTTTATATTAAATGGGCACGGGAATAGGATACAATAGAATTTTTCCACAGATTACGCAAAAAGCGACCTACACGCGGGCGGAGCCGCGGGCAACCTCTAGTGTATAATAAAATAATGATGTTTAATAAACTGCCTCGTCAAGTAATTGAATTGCCACAATGAAGAAACGAGATATAGGATAAATTGGTTTGTCGTAAAGTCAGACTTGGTCTGCAAACACTAGTGATCTGATTAGTGCTAGATGTATGTGTGTATTATATGTATACACTAATAAGGACACAGGTATATAAACTATTTGTTCAAATTATCATTGCGGCTCGAAAATCAAATCATTTTATGACCTTATGACCACTTGCCATATTGCCATACGCGGCATGACACTTACAAAAATCATTTTTTTTTTAATTTATATTATTTTAAACTTAAACGTCATTTTCATGTCACTGAATGTAATTTGTATAAAATGTCAAGAAGATGTTTTTTATTATTTTGCCTCGTAGACCAGGGTCGATAATTTTTAAAACCAAAAAAATAATAGTAGGATGAAACCCGTTAGAAAAGGAGGGGAATATTATAAAAATGTAAGGAAAAATAATATTATAATTTTTAAAACCAAAAAAATAATAGTAGGATGAAACCCATTAGAAAAGGAGGGGAATATTATAAAAATGTAAGGAAAAATAATTTACGGGCGATCTGTGGTCGGGAAGGGGATGGGGTAAAAAACGGTTTCTCTCGATTTTCGACAAAACTAAAAGTCCTATCGAAAAAAGTTAAATGGCAAACTTGTAGGTAATAAAAAGATCTAAAACTTTTGTATCGATACTTTTTTCTTAACCTCAAAATTTATGTGAAAAATTAATAAAAACAAGTTTTTGGATTTTTATTTTTATCTCTTACAGATATTTTGTTCTAACGAAATTTGGTGAAATCTTACCTTTTTATGTCCCAAATGCGCTGTAATTTATTTGATTAAAAATATTTATTTTTTCACGTTATTCCCAAATACACTGATTTTTTTGTAATACCGTACCATAAAGAGAGTGCAAATCCACACATAGCTTGAAAAACGACTCATTGGTGTAGGGCTGGAATCGAACCAGGGGCTGTCTGATTGAAAAGCACACTTTTTACCGCCGAGCCACACTAGCGTTCTCCATACCAAAAACGTGTTATTTGCTATTTTTTTTCAATGTGTAGTGTGTATGTGTACGACATCCACGGTACAGGATAAGTATCCTCCTCCAGTAGCCGGCATACGTATGTATACTCGCTCATCTCGGCCACTCGAAGAGACAATTGGAATATCATGAAACGACACAGCTCCAAGTAAATGGATGTGGCAGAAGTAATTGTATTCTGTTATTATTTCAGGGCTCGAGATCGAAGCAGTTAATCTTCCAGTTAATGGAGTTCTTCCTCAACAAGCTAAACGAAGAGCAGGAGGTGAGGCGCCTTTATTTTTATATCATATACGTATATTTGAAGCTGCCACCGTCCGGCTCTAGGTTATCGTCTACAACAAATGCACACACAGACAAGACTCACATAAACCGTACACTAGAGTATGATATGACGATCGGTTCCGTGTGTTGCAGCAGGCGTCGCCGCTGGAGAGCCTGGCGCGGCGCGTGCTGGCGCCGAGCGAGTTCCGCGGCGCGGCGCGCGCCGACTACCAGGGGCTGCAGGCGCTGCTGGACCGCCTTACCGCACGTGAGCACCAAACAACTATTTATCGTTCAAATTTCATTTTCTAGTCATTTAAAAAAAAACAGCAAATCTTTTTCTTTTGTTTGACATTTTTTGATTTGTAACTTTGGTGTTATCAATAAATGATTTGTATTCGATCGTTTCATAAATTGTGTGCTTAACTAGGCAGTATCAATGATCAACGAAACAAGGAATAATCCCAAAGTAATGTTATGTAGTGCGAAAGCATTGTAGAGCAGCGTTGCTGTCGTAAACATGCACCGATGTGTTCTGCTCAGCCATGGCCCGCCGCCGCTCTAATGCCACTGTTTATAAACTCCCAGTTGACACGACGCGCGGTTTCAATTCGCTAGCGATGCTCATTGTACTATAATCATAATCATTAATTTTGTAAAACCGATTTACATGTCAAATTCTTATAATTTACTTATTTAAATCCAAAAAAATAATGAAATGTTATTCGATGAATTCAAACGGATGGATGATTTAAATGGATGAATAGTATAAAAGGAATGCTCAATAAGCCAGCGCTGACCGGCAGCGACCCGATGCAGCCCGAACTGTCGGGGTCGCGAGTGATCGCTTAGCTCCTACCAGTTTGCGAGTGTCACGTTTATTGTAGGAAGGTAGCCGCTGTCTCACTACTCGGAGTATAAAGGATACGCAAACATGCAAATATCCATAAAAGCGCACTTGTCTAATTATTATAGATAATGGTACGAAATCCTGCATGCGTTAGTCCGACCCGTACTGGCGAATTATGTTTCGATTCAGTTAATTCAATATAATTATCTAAAATTATGAAATTGAATGATTTTAAGCCAACTTTTATAAGACATATAATGTATTATTCCTGAATTATTGTTATGAATTAGCTTAATATTGATCTATTATTATTTATATTCTAATTGTGTCGGTCTAATTATTGGGTAAATTTGGGTAAGGACTGGCTGCCAAGGCACGGGCTAGCGCCTGTTTTGGCAGCTAGAGCCTAATCATTAAAACATGTATTTTTTGTGCCAATAAATTATTTTGTATTGTTTAATAAGATAGTCACCGTCGTAGTTATAAATAAGGTACATTAGAAGCGGCCTGTCGACGATTGCAGTAGAGCGGTATCGAACGGCGGTAGTGCCGTCCGCGTGAACGCTAGCGAGCAAGCGAAGGTGAACGGCGTAATGTTGTCGGTTACAGCGAGCGAGCGGCGCGAAGTGGAGGCGATACGGCGGCCCGTGGAGCTCCCGTCGGGCCCGCTGGCGCACTACGCGACGCCCCCGCACTACCACACGCCGGCGCCGGTGGCCGCGCCCGCGCCCGCGCCGGCGCTCGTGCCCGTGCCCGCGCTCGCGCCCGCGCCTGCTCTCACGAACGGGCTGGCGCCCGCGCCCGGACTCACGAACGGCCTCGCGGCCGCGCCCGGAGCTGCGAACGGCCTCGCGGCCGCGCCCGCGCCCTTCGTCTCGGAGCCGGTGTACGCGTTCCAGCCGCCGCGCGCCTTCTACCACCCGGCCGCCCCGCCCGCAAACAGTGAGTCGGCAGGCTTGAGCTAGCGCACGCGTGCGAGGCGCCGCGGTGCCTGCGAGCTCCCGCCTCAGAGGTCATGTTCCGTTGCAGACGTGCAGTACGGCGCGGCGGCGCCGGCGCAGCCCCCCGCCGCCCCCACCCCGCCCTTCCAGCACTTCATGCCGCGGATGCCGCCCGGACACAATCCCTATTACCGGCCTTATCAATAGCGATACAGGTAGGCCCGCCCGCTGCGGACTCTCTTCACCGTGTACCTGAATTACTCCAATATATTTTTTTATTATATCATATTAATATTAATCAATTGACTTAGGGTGCTTCACCAAACTGTGATTCTCGAGATTTTCTCGCCATCGCGTGCTAAACAGTAAATATTGAAAATAAAGCCGCGGCTTCAATTAGACATGTCGGGGTAGTGAACGTCATTTTCGCTACTTCTGGTGAACTGCACCCTAATAACTCAAACAATGAACTGAATTTTGAATGGCTATTTTGCACCATATTTTTATACAAACGGTGCTTCTGCTCATTATCTAAGTCATTTTTTTCTAATAATTTAATTTAATCAATTTACCTCAATTGTATTGTATTTTATTTTATGTGTTGATTTTGTGTGTGTGTTGATGTGCGTTGTGCTATGCTATCAAAACGAGAAGCGCGCGGTAGCTTACTAGCACCGTGTGCGCTATGATCTTATTACTAAAATATTTTATGATCTTATTTAAATGACATACATGTTCTAATTATTACATAAGATTTATGATCTTATTACTATATGACATATATGACCTAATGACTAAATACATTTTATTATCTTATTACTATGATCTTATTACTAAATTAAATTTATAATCTTATTTACTAAAGTTGCCGCAGCTCCGCCCGCTTGTAGCTCGCTCTTTGCGTAATCTGTGGAACCTACAATTTATCCAGACTTGAAATATCCTATTCCCGCGTCAATTTAAATAGCCATTACATTGCTAAGAAATCAAACACAACTTTGTCCCTAATATCATCTTAATCTTCGCTGAGTCGCATCCGTCTTTCAGCATTAGATTCCTCCTGTAGATATCCTTAGTTTTTATTAATGCTCCTGAAGGTGCATTAATTACTAGTAAAAATATTTAAAAAAAATACTATAGCTTTAATTAAGTGAACTACTTAAATTTTGTGAAGTGAACTTTTAAAACCACAAAACGTTTCCTTTGATCTTTCAACCTCAATGGATTTCCCCTCGATGCACTCCTGGAAAATATTTTAATTAGCTTATTTTAACCATTATATTAACTAGAAGCATAACATGTTTCAAGACTTTCACTTGATAAATAGAGAACTTTCCATACAAACTTTCACCCCCGGTACAAACCCTTTGTTTGGCCCTGGCAAAAAATCTATAATAGATGCCATTATTTTTAATTTTACATAAACTATACTTATTCCGAATTTGATTGCTACAAGTTGAAAAACCAGAAGTTTTATACAAACTGTTTACCCCCTTTCACCTCCTTGGTACATGTCTACATACTAAAACAAATACAGGACCCAAATTTCATACCCCTAGGTTTGGGCTCGTGCCCAGCCGTATGGTCTCTGCGTTGCCATATTATATGAATGAATGAATGAATTTAGTCACGACAAAGATTCTTACTGTCTTATTAATAAAAATCGCATAATATGTTTCTAAACAACGTGTTAGCTACCATGCGTCTAATGAAATGTAATAATTTATTTGCGTAGTCACAGGTTAAAAAACATGGAATATATTGTAAAATGTAGTAGACCTTGTAGGCTACCGCATATGCGGTGAGCAAAATGTCAAATTAATTAATCGAAGTATAAATTTATAAATTAATTTCCCACTGACTGATGATTTACAGCATCTAACAAGAAGACTGGCCTTAAAATGTTGTTAAAGTATATTAACTACAACATGGAGTAATGTTGCCAAGCAATGAAAGAAGGGTTCAAGCCTCCGAAACGGCTCGACTTATTTTTATACCAAACTTTATATGCGTATTTAGTAGGTCAGAGAATCGGCCATTATTTATTTTTTAAGGCAAAACAACGTTTGTCAGGTCAGCTAGTAATAGATGAAATCTGCTGAACCTGAAAATTACATAGTAAGTATATAATATAATAGAATAAGGTAGCTAGGAATAATTTGTGATAATAATTTGTGATAATAAAATGTCATATTAAAAAAAAATACCGAGCAAAGCTCAGTCAACCAGGTACTGATTTTTTATTTTGACAAGGTTCACGAATCACTGACTTCCAACAAACAGCTGGTCGGTCGCCGCCATATTGCCTTTTTATTGATAATAGTTAGTATGGTTAAACAAGGGTTATCGGCATATAAAAGTTAGTGAAGTCTTAAAACGCGTTTTCAGTTTTCATGAATAGTATAGTAGATAGATTCCATTTATGAACTTAATTACATTTACGATCTTATTACTAAATGACATTTATGATCTCATTACGAAATGACATTTATGATCTCATTACGAGATGACATTTATGATCTTATTACTAAATGACATTTACGAGCTCATTGTAAGGGTTCGGAACGAACGATGGTCTGGAATAGTGAGTTGTTCCCACGATGTTAGTTTGATTGCATAGCGCAGCACGCGACAACAGCGATGCGACCAATTATACCGATACGAATGTTAATGATTATTGTTTGGTGTCGCCGCCACCGAGTGAGTGTGAGCTCACTCGCTCGGTCACGTGACGCGATCGTTTGTAAGCTTCCTTCTATTCCGACCGCTGGAGTGAGTCGCCGAGTGCGCTAGCAGCACAGTGACAAGCTTCGGAAGATGTCCCGATTGCTGCAACGAGCTATTTGTTATTGTGGCCGCGTGGCTAATTGTAATGTTTATCCAAGACTGATATATTTGTAGTATTATAGTTTTTTTGGAGAGAAACTACATCACTTGGTCAAATTCAAAGCTCGCTTAAATGTGCGCGACGAGAGTATCGGCGGTCGAGTGTCGAGAGTGCGGTGCAGACGGTCAGCACGACACCGCCGACCTCCGCAACCTTCCCTTCAGTGGTCAGAATAGAGAAGGCATCTCGGTACGCGTGTTCACTTAGAATAAGTCAATATTATGTTAGCCGTAGTAGTCGTTCTCTGTACGTAATTTGACGAGATTCATGATCGATTCGACATGTTAGGATAGGAATAGGCGGCACGAGTGTGCGTAGTGCTCGCCTAGGGTAATAGTAATTGTCCTATTAGCGACGGTAAGTAACAATTTGAAACGTTCCTGTAATGTATGTTAAATGTTGAAACATTCCCCGTGCTGTTAATCTTTATCTATTTACGAGTTGTGTATAGCTCGTTCTGTGATCGCGAAACGTTAAAGGTGCTATTGAATAAAGATTTTTTTAGTGGCGTGTGCTAAATGATTTTGTTTACAATGAGACGTTGACAACACTGGGAGGATTTTCGACATCGTAGATTAAGTCAGATCGGCTAGCTCGATAGCTGCTGCGAGCTATCGAGCTGCCGCACGAAGCTGTGTACTGCCATTGCAACTTTCTGAAAGCAGCTCATTCACATCGCTGTTAGTGTTCGCTGTGCCTCCGCCGCGGGCTGTGGCTGACGAGTAGCGGCCTCAGCTACAAAACAATATGGAACAACACTTTCTTGCTGAGTAATCCTGGCCGTTCACGCAAGCGACGCAAGAGGGTGCACTAATAAGCTGAGTTTATAGTTTCACCTTTTGAAAGGTAGTCCACCATTATGGCACCCTTAGCATCACAAAAAACTGACGCCATCTCCTTGCCAGCTGACTAAATTGTTTTGGCTTTTTTGGAGTCGGTTCTTCAGGTTTTTTCCACTGTTTGGATTTCTGTTTAGACTCTGGGGACGGGTTTCTCAAAAATCAATTGGAGGAAATGCTAAAAAACTTTTCTTTGTAGTGGTGTACCCAAGTTTTATCCATTGTTACAAATCTGGCAATAAAATCCTTGTGGATCAGCCCCAAACAGTTCTAAACAATCGCGAGAAATTATGAGGCGTATTCGTTTTTGTTTGCCTGAAACTTTAGAAACTCCAATTTCATTTACTATCAGAGTCAATGTTTTGTGTTCGTTTAATCGAGATGCCAATAGTGTATGCAATCTCTCTCAATCTCCAATCTGGCAATATTAGATCACTGATGTTTTCTTCAGTCGTAGACTCCCTCAGGCCGGCCAGAACGTCCGCGTTTTAATTCAGCAACCCCCTATTTCACACTCATATACGACCACGGAGCGGATCAAGCGACAGCGAACTGATTTGTTTAAGACAAGCGCGCTACATCCTAGAGCGCAACATCGATAACATCAAGTGTGCTGTGTGTGTGTGGCCGAACGCACGCCATCATGCATCAAAGTAGAAAACCATATTCGTAAAACAAGTGAATAAGCCGTAGTATAACAAGATAGTAGTGTAAAAAATATATGTTAATTAAGAGCTCTGGTGCGGCAGACGGCGCGCGAGCCAACCCATTTCCCCGAATATGCGGAATACGCGAATACTAATAGCGATGTGATTACCTAACACCGATGTAGTCTTTCATATGTTTTATGTACTTTTAGGGAAGGATAACCACGCTAATTTACAAGTGTTTGAGTTTGACCGCTTCAGTCGCAACTAGGAGCGATGGAAGCGCGTGTTGTCATCCTTCTCTCCCTGTTAGTGTAGGAGCGGTGCGGGCGTCAATCAGATTAGCGATTTGTGTATGACTCGCGCGTTCCGGTACACATCTCCCGGTACTTGCTCAACTGAACCTCAATGGACCATCGCTCAATTAACTATATCAAATTCAATTTTGTTTTAATTCAAATTATCTTAATTGATTCTTAAACGATCAAATTTTATTTTTAGAATCTGATAAACTAGATCGGTTTATGCGCATGCCTTGTCGGTATCGACGAACACATTTGAGACAGACGCGGAAGTGAGCGATGTCCGCGTTACCGTTGACGTTCACTCGATTGGCGCCCGACAGCGTGGTGATGTTATTGTCGTATGTTAAGCGACGTGTCTCGCGATGGATCTCATATTGTAAAGGCGTGTTCGCGTAAGATCCGCCCGACTGAATCTAACCTGGTGCTTCCGAAATGTTCAAAGAATTATAATCATTGACTATGCGGCGCTAGTCGCAATCATGAAATATTCCTAATAAGATTTTGATTAAATAAAACCTGTTTCATTTATCATCGTACCCCAGTGCAAATAAAATACTAATGTTGCTTTCATACAGTGTCCACCGATAAATGCAGATTCCTAATTCCTTCTGTTTGATCATAGTGCTTGTGCCAGCCGCGACGCAGGTTCGATGCGGCCTTGCCGTGTCCATGTCGAGACTGACGCATTTTAAAGCTCCACATAAGTCAGCAGTTCCCTACATTAGTCGGCAGTAGTTTTAAATGTGTTGGACGTACTGCACAGGCGGGTAGACCACGCCTATATACGACGTATGTACGTACGTTTCCTACATGCCGTTTGCTCTATTCTAAGTAGACCGATCCATATGCGAGTGTGTGTCGACTGCGTGCCGGTCACCTCGTCATCGGAGGCGAGGTATCGCAAACTATTGTAGATTTTACTACATCCACACGATCTCTTTTTGTTCTACAAATTTTGTATATTTGCGAAAGACGTGTGCGTGTTCATACATCGTGTCGGGCCCCCCGAATTTTTGTATGAAACGGCTGCTTATTTCCGGAATAGACAGTCTCGGGGCAAATAATGCTCTGCGTGAGAGAGCTGCCGCGCCAGTGGCCGTCACTCTGAATCGATAATAGTAGGGGAGCCCACGATGCTAAATGTGTACTTACTCGAGCGCGTTTGGAGCTTATTGGATTAGAATGTAGATATTAGAACATGAAAAAAACTGTATGAGACCTATCTTGTCCAGCGATGGAGGCCGCCACCAGGCGCTTTTAAAAGTTTTAGAAATGTTAAGCAATAGTTTTTTTCAATTATGTTTGTGTTAATCGGTAGATTATAAGTATATATATAAATATACTTAAATTCTTTCCTTGAAGATAAACCTAAAAATTTGGCTGTTACTGAACATCAAAGTTTGAAAGTATCAGACCCTCTCACTCCCAAGTGATACATTTAAATTGTCAGATTTTTTTAAATATACACTCTTATAGACATCAATAACTTACATTAGCTTAATCTGACAATTTGGAGTATGTCTGCCATACAACTTCTTTTTCAGTCGTTTTTTTAATCTTACCAACGGGGAAAGTTTGTATTCGGAGGAGGTACTCATACGGGTTCAAGGTGTATTCCATGTTGTAATCAGACGCGCTCGAAATACTTCAAAAATCCCCTCTTCGGCTCCCCTACTATAACGAGCGGGATCCGAAAAATATGATAAGCCTAGCGACTTGGATGCGTCCGGTGTCCCCGAGCGAAAGTGTTGAAGGTAAGCAGGCGTGTGGCGGTCGCGAAGTGGCCGGCGAGCGTGCAGAGGCAGCGACCTGACGCGGCGGCGCCTTGCTTGCAGGTCGGCCGGGCGGCTGCTGCGTGCGGCGCGCGTCTCCGGGCCGGCCGGCGCCACGCTCACACCCACACTCGCTCGCTCCTTGACGAGGGACGAGCCTTTTAGTCGTAAGTGTTCAAGTGGGCCGGGAGCACCGACCCTTCCTGTTACGCTTACCAAATGTTGATACCGGCCACTCGTGAATAACGCTCACTTTTCAAGGGCACCCACTCCTTGAAAAGTTGCGTGTTATCGAGCTCCGCTTTGCTAGGATGTCTGTGCCGTTGGGCAGCCGTGTACAAACCGTAGAAGCTAGGGCGTCGCTCACTATCAGCCGTCCTGGGAAAGCGGGGCTGCACCGGTCACCCGGCGCTATGACCATACAATAAATTAAATAACTTTAGTTAATGTAAGATGCAGATGAAATAGCAGTTTTATACAAATGAAATTCTAAATATGTAAAGCAAGCAATAATTTACAATGTTAGGTGTTTTTAATTTAAAATTGATTATTGAAGCTATAATTTTGATTATCGATAAGATACGTGTACATATGTACTAATATATAGCTTAAACAGGTTTAGTAGTAGCCGGTGGAAAGGTCATTACCAAAGCTGTGTTTACGGCGCGAGCAGCGGGACCTCAGCATCATACTCGTAGTATAGAAGCCTACGTTTGCCTTACTCCACTACACCAAAGGAACCGAAGATAGGGCCTTAATTAATTATTGTAAGAGTCAGCTCGTACGAGCTCAGTGTGTGCGTCTGATGCAGAAAAATTATCAAATTCGTGCCTATTTTAAATCGCAATACGCTAACCGTTTACTCGTATTTTCTATTTGAAATAATGTGCGACGTTACTAAGTAAAATAATGTATTAGTGAATAACTGGCATGGAGGCCGGCCCGAGGCGCGCTGCGTCCGGCGCCGGGGCCCATGCCCAGTGCTCCAGCCCTCGAGTGCGTTTCGAAGACGAGTGATATAGTGTGAATGCCTCGCTTTGGTTCCGACTATTGACAAGTGTTCAAATAGGTTTAATGGATGCGTGGCTTACACCGATAAGGCTCAGCTGATCGCTTTTACTAAATGTAGACGTAAGTTTAGTGCGCGAGACGCAAGCTATCACAATATATGAAATGATATTAGCGAAAATGTATTTCCGTGAGAAACAGTGACATTACGCCGCCACCGTTACAACTTGTGTGCACCGGCCAGGTGTAGTCTGTTGCGATAGCTGCCGACTTGCTAAACCATTCCTAGTTCTGAACTGCGCAAGTCCGTCTGCCGGAACATGACTTTAATACTCTCGGAATCAACGTTGTCAAGGAAGACATGTTCATCTGAAAATAGTTTTTTATTACTATGGCTATATAACGCGAAAATATGATACTAATATGCCGAGATCAGTATGTAAAGTTATTTAATTTCTTCGTGGATATTGTTTCGTCGACTTGTTGAAACCCGTTCATGAACAATCAGACATCTAGTCATCGTGTCCCGGCCGGGTGGCGGCCCTCCTATTTATTATTTATTTACAAATCAATTGTGCATACGAATGCTATACGGGATCTCATATATACAATGTTCTATCTCCATGTTTTATCATACTTTTCGACATCGTGCGAATCCAGGAACTTGCCGTTTGTGATTGTAATAGTTCGCGCTGCCTGTTCATAAAATTATAGTTATACATATCCATCGAAGACTACGAATAGTAAATAGTTGGCTAGCGTAACTCGATTCGCACGCGTCGCTCCATGTGTCTATCACGCGAGAGCGCTGTTTGTAATGACCGTCATATACTCACTACGATCAATTGGCCTTCTCGGTCTCAATACTCTCGTTATGTATTACAATAATATGAATTTTAAATCAATTTACTTCTTTACATTTAATAGGAAGAAAGTTTGAAGTAGTTTTAATAGTAAATAGTATTCGGTAAGTTATATTTAGCTGCGTTCCGAGCGCGACGAGCGGTCGCAAGACACCGCGCGTCGCAGCGTCACGCGGAGTGGCCGAGAGCGAGCTGTGCCATCTCCTGTTCCCTTCACGATCATGTCGCTCATCGCGTCCGCACGACGCGCACCACGCACTCCTCCACATCCTCGCCACCGGCGATCCCGCACACAAACCGAATAACCATATATTTTATCCAACTTCATTAAGTTGGATATTTATCTCAATTATTTCCAAATGCACCGGGAGCGCATAAAAGAAATATAATGTTGTTGCGAATTCATCGTCAAGTGTCCAGGAGAAGCATCCTGAGCTGCGGCTCCCTGCTCGCTTGATGACGTTCGTGTCGGTAGCGGGCCCAGTGCGCGTTGCGACGTCGCGTGTCTCGCGTGGATGCTCTCACATTATATATGATGCCGGTTGTGTTAGCGATAACAATATGCGGGTTCACGTTTCTATTCCGTTCTAGCATTGAGTCGCTGAGCGTGTCTTGTGCGAAAAATGCCTTCAACATAATTTTATAGCTCTTACATCACGTATATTTTGTAAGGTGTATTTTACTAGTATTCTGTAGCTCATATTTAGGAGAATTATATTTTTAACAGTTTAATGAAAATAAAATAGCATTTAAGGTGTTTCCCAATTTATTTTTTCCTTCCGCATTGCTCCTTTTTGTTTTTCGAATGGAACGGGGCGCTCGCCATCTCGCGCCGCCCCGTATTTATACTATTTCTCTTGCACTTTGCAAAAATATATTACAAATATTGAATTACAATAAGGTAGCTGGCTTGTAGCCGAGCGAGGAGCGGCGGCACGCCACGCGCCCGTAAGTATCCTCGCGACGCCGTCTACGATGTATGTAACCGACCACTCAAAATAAACACTTTACATTAATATATATTTTATTTGCACTCTTACAAACATAACCTCCCGTCCCGCTCCACGTAGCACGCCCCCGGCTGTACGTGCTGCGCGCGCAGCCGGGGGCGTGCGGCGAACGTGCTCCGCGCATTGCGTGACGACGGCTGCCGGCGCCGACGAGGAATGTTCCACTCGCAGCCGTTACATTATCATTACGATGTGATACATGTTATAGTTTTAATAAAATACATTTCATTTGACCTAAGCGATTTTATATTACAACGAAACCGGAAAATAGTCGAGAGAAGAGAAGAATGTTGTGGTGATTCCGGTGTGGGTGTGCTGCGCTGCGCTGGCGAGCTACTGGGTGTAGGTGGAGGCGGAGACGGCGCCGCCGCGCCCGCTCCAGTTGGAGTGCACGAACCGGCCCGGCTCGCTCAGCAGCTCGTACGTGTGCGCGCCGAAGTAGTCGCGCTGCGCCTGCAACACCGTTTCATGCCGATATTATTGTCGGCCGTACATTTTATTTATTTCATTGTAACTGGGGTAAATTTTTCGAAGCTACTAGACGTAGTCCGCGACTCTGCGCGACGTCCGTCGGCAGGGTTTAATATTACGCGCGATTAACCCCCGTTATAATTGTGATACGTGTGTCTCTCGCAGCGAAGTACCACCTCGCACACTACTCGTATGTACACGAGCGGACGTCGCCACCGTAAAGCGAGTGCAAATCCACACATAACTTGAAAAAAAAAAATGTTATCGGTGGCCGCGATCGACATAGACTCGGTGGTAATTTGAATCAAGGTGGGTTTTGCAAGTGTGGAGACAATGTACGGTAGTGTATTCGAGCGTGCGCCGTGTGCCGCGGGTGTAGTGAACGCGCGGGCCTCGCGGCGAGTGTACACACCTGCAGCAGGTTGGCGGGCAGGCGCGGCGCGCGGTACCCGTCGTAGAAGGCGAGCGCGGCCGTGAGCGCGGGCGCGGGCACGCCGGCCAGCGCGCTCTCCGCCGCCACGGCGCGCAGCGCGGCGTGCGCGCGCGACATCTGCCGCACGAAGTACTCGTCCAGCAGCAGGTTGCGCAGCGCCGGCGCGCGCGCGAACGCCTCCTGCCGGCACAGCGAGGTATATATCGTATACGCTCGAGGGGCGGCGCACCCCTCGACTCGCGTACGCATTATGTCATCGCTCGAATACATTTTTATATTCAAAAATCTCGTTCCCGGACGATTATACACTTTTGGCTCTTGAAAATCGGTCGAGCCAGAAATATTTAATGAACGATTGAACTTATCCATTACTGTGCTCCTTGGCGAAAATCGACGATATCTGCGAATATGGTAACAGTGAACTAATGTACGAGCGTAGATTATCGATATTGTAATGATGTGTTCCTGTAACGCATATAAATAAGCTCGAGATTCCGCTGAAGGAAAGCTCCGCGTGCGGTCAGCTGCCGCTAGCGCCCGCCGCCGCCGCACACACGCGGAACGAATAATGTGTAATAGAATCGGAGCTTCATTTCGCTCGGATTGTGTACGTTTTGTTCGGCCGTGAACGATAGTGTGACGACCTCGTTGGCGTAACGGGTACCATGCCGGACTGCCAATCTGAAGGTTCCGGGTTCGATTCCCGGCCCGGCCGACCTCTTAGTGTTTATTTATATTTGTTGGCTTGTGTTGAAAATGTATCTATATAAAAAATGTATATGTAGTATATCAGTTGTGTTAGCAACCATAATACGAACTAGAAATGGTTCAGTATGGGGTTAACCAGAGTGTGTAAAATGTGTTATTTATTATTTATGCGTGCCGCCTTTGCAATATTAATTACTTACTTTTATATCGCCCTTCGGATGTTTTAATCATGCAAAGTACGATCTCAAGTGTCTTTCTTGTTCTTCGTATGAGTTCAGTGGCCAGGCTCTGGTGCCGAGAGTTTTCAAGCTGCCAAAAGGCTCCACACGCGTCTAAACGACTACTCGTACAAAGTCTAACAGCCGGGACCCACAATTAATTAACATCCGACCCACGGTAGCGCCCAGATGAAAATGCCACTTTTCACAAGAATATCTTCGACCGTCGCTTAACCTCTTCGCACTAGATCAGCTCAGTCGCTACAATAACTTGCCTACCAGTCGCCCGTGTGATGTTCGAGACCATCATTTGGCTGTGGGTCTGGCTGTTTAATATGTATCTACATATATAAAGTATGTATGTATGTATATGTAGTATATAAGTTGTGTTAGCAACCATAACACAAACTAGAAATGGTTTAGTATGGGGCTAACCAGCCGTGTGTAAAATGTGTCCTAGTTAAAAAAAAAGTTGAAACATAATTTGTACCTAACACTGACCACAAATGTTTTTATTGATATGCACATTTTGTATATATCTGTGTAAACCTACAACAATGTGTGTCGTTAAGGTAAACAGCGCTGCAGTGTGTTCTCGTTTTGTCGGAGACGTTGCATGCAAACATAACACGAAGAGAGCGGTCGAGGCGACGGCGGCGCGCCGCAGGTGAGTCAGGTAGGTACATATATACCGATACATAACCAGCCCCCTGTACGTTCCCACTGGCGGGACTCCAGCCTTCTCTCGCGAGGAGACAGATCCACCACGCTGGCCAAGTGCGGGTAGACAGATGACACACGTTTTCGGAATTGTGGCCCTCAAACGTGTCGGTTTCCTCACGATTTTTTTCTTCACCGTAAAACGAGTTTAAATCCTCACATAACTTGAAAAAACGAGTCATTGGCGTAGGGCCGGGATCGAACCAGGGGCCGTCTGATGGAAAAGCAGACGTCGTGACCACCGAGCCAAACTCGCTCATATACCGATACGTTATATAATATCATAGTAAAAATTAAAAGGGGCCGTTAAAGAACAGTAACAGAAACAAACTAAATATTTTTAAATCCTAAAAAGTAAAAACGGTACCCCATTACTACGAGTCCGCTGTCTGTGAGCGTGTCTCGGATACCGCGATAGCTAGAGATATGAATTTCTCGTGGCGCTAGAACAACAAGTACTAAAAAATATTAAGGGTCATACCCCATAGAATAAACGTAATTTTTAAATAGTTAATTCCACCTTTAAAACAATATTCGGTAGACCCTCTATACATTCATAAAATATTGAATTACGTATTAAATTAAAAAATAATATTGAAGTAGGGGGCTCTCATACAACAATGGTAGAGAACACAATGCACTCGATCTTGTGCCCGTGTCGTGCGTCGTAACGTAGAGCTGCTGTAGGTAGCGGGTGCCGCACTCTGTCGGCGGGCGAGCGGCTCCTACTGGAGTCATCGGGACCCAGTCTCGTGTGATACTTCACTTCCCAGAGTGCCGTCGTCGCCGGAGAGGAGCCTACGGCTGTGAACCCCCTTCCTGCGTAAGTTCCTCACATCATCACCCCTTTAATTTGCCCCATACAGTCCACTTAATCAATTTGGGCCTAGTCTGCCCGTCGTCTACATTCGAGCGACACCAGTAGTCGTTCCGGAGGATTATATTATGATAAGGAGCGTTGTCGATACTTTGTTCCGTCGACATCGGTTAAGGGAAGAACAGTTCTGCTCAGTTGAACATTTACTTCGAGCTCTTGAAAACTTTGAAACGGAGTTCAATGCGTTTTATATGAACGAATTGAATATGAAACTAACATAACATAAGTAAGCTCGTGTGTGTACGTTAGTTACTCGTCGATAACTCCAGACAGTCCGCTCGGGAGGTGGGGGTGTCGCGGGCGAGCGGGACGCTCCGTGCGCTCGAGCGTATGGTTACCGCGCCGGCCGGCCAGGCGGAAGGTTCCCGGCGCGGGAAACATCTTTGTGCTTAACTAAATTTTTGGGCTGTGGGTCTGGTGTTAAATATGTATCTATATAAAATATGTATGAATGTATATGTAGTTTATCAGCTGTGTCAGCTACCATAACACGAACTAGAAACGGTTCAGTATGGGGTTAGCCGGCCGCGTGTGAAAAATGTCCAAAAGAAAAGGTCGTCGTAGACTGACCTTGATGTTCCCGAGGAAGGCGCTCCGGATGATGCAGCCGCCGCGCCACATGAGAGCGATGCTGCCGTAATTGAGATTCCACTTGTTGGCCTGCAAGCACGACACACTCGGCTCTGATGTCCGGCGCGTTCATAACTCATGGAAACCAAAACTAGGTATATACTTCATTTTGGCGTGTGCAACAGAAATACAGCAGATACCCAATATTGACTTACGCAAACACACAAATACGAACATCCATACAAACATTTGATGTTTGCCGAATAACAAAAATAATTTCAATTTTATTATGTTTCACGTGGTAATGTTTACACCTCCTGCTTCCGCTTCCGCGCCATGCTGAGTGCGCGAGGCGAGCAGCTCACAGCGTAACTACTATCAACATCAACAATGGATATTAACTATATCGAATTACAAGGGAGGCCTATGCTCAGCAGGGGGCAAAGGTCTGTTAAGGAGAGTCATGATGCTGATGATAACCCTGTGTGTGTGTGTCATGATTATAATGACCGTAGCGAGGAAGCTCTACGTCGACAAGCAGTCTCGGAAAGTGAAGGGCTCTGGACTCGTGCCCGACTTCACCACTCAATACGCTGCCTGGCCGCGGGACTCGAATCCGGGACTGTGGCACTCATCACTAGCCTAACGAGACACTGGCCGAGCTCTGGTGTCGAGACATTTCAAGCCGCCACAGGGCCCCGCTCGTACTAGACCCAGAGAGTAGAGTAGTTAGAGTTAGAGTCGAGACCCAGTGTCGTCCGACCTACGGTCGCGCCAATACGGACATAATAATAATAAAGCCATATATTCCAAAACTCTTATCTAATACAAATTTATGTTAGTTAATACTACAAAAATTATTTGAGAATATGAAGTGAGATTAGCGCAAGTTAAATTGATGTCGGTGTCGAGTTTCGGACCCCTATTTGGATAAAGGCCTCCTCCAACTTTTCCCATAACTCTGTGTTTGGCGAGCTCGTCGTCTCCTGCGCCGTGCGCTGTGTCTCCCGCCCCGCCTGTTGAACCCGAAGGCTGACCGGCCGCCTCACGTAGCGGAACTATGTTTGTAATGTTATCTACATACAAGAGACAAACGTGGCGAGTACTGCTGATAATGTGTAAGTAGCAGTATACGTAAGTAGCGGATAAAGCGTACTCGCATAACAAATATCATCGAAATCGGTTCAACCGTTCGGGCGGGTATACATCCACGCCCAGAATCACTCTCGCCTTGGTTGAATTAGTGTAATTTCCCAAATGACAAGCATCTAGACCGACTATAGCATAATATACGTTCCCACCGCTGCGACTCCCACGCTGGACAAATGTGGGTCGGCAGACGAAGTTCTCAAACGTGTCGGTTTCCTCACGATGTTTTCCTTCACCGTAAAGCGAGTGCAAATCCACACATAACTTGAAAAACGAGTCATCGGCGCAGGGCCGGGATCGAACCGGGGACCGCCCGATCGAAGGGCAGACGTTTTCACACCCACAGATCAATTATCTTTTCGTAAATGTAACTTATGAGTAAACGTGTATTAATTTAGTAACCGGTTGGACTGTCTGTAGAAATTCAAATCAATGTATCGCGTATATAGTAAGAGTGTAGAGACAGGCATTATGTCAAAGAATAAGTGCACTATATTCTGCGTACCGGCGCCAGTGACTACTGAACCACGTGTAAACTTGCAACACAGCGGACGGCACAAGCGCTCCCTACATGGTCCGCGTGTACCGCGGTGTTACATCGCACGGAGGTGCGACTGCAGTGACGTCGCTAACGCGAGACTCACTCCGCTCTGTTATACATACAGACATCCGTGTGGTCGGCGTCTGGTGCCCGACCGATACAGATATTTACCCGAGTTCCTTCAATCGTATACAATTTACAACTAAAACTCTAGATCTCGCCCGTGTATCGGCCTGATGATCTGACGCATTGGGGTTAAGCGACGGTCGAGGCGGACAGTCCTCGGAAGGGTGAGCCTGCGCGCGAGGCATTTTTCGTGAGTGTCGGAATACACTATAAATTGTAGGCCCCGGCTGTATATGTCTCGGTACAAGCGGGCTTTCGGGCGGCTCGAAAACTCTCGACACCAGAACATGGCCATTTAGCTCATACGAAGAAGAAGAAATTGTATAATACTGGCGGTACAGGGTCTCGTTAGGCTAGTGATGAGTGCCACAGTCCCGGGTTCGAGTCCCGCGGCCAGGCAGCGTATTGAGTGGGGAGGTCGGGTGTGTGTATGCGGCGTGCAGTACAGAGTCCTTCACTTGCCGAGACTGCTTGTCGACGTACAGCTTCCTCGCTGCGGTCATTATAATATAAAAAGCATGCAGTCCCGGCTTCTCAAGGGTAACAACAATCCACGTAGCAAAGAGAAACTAAATAAAGCCCGTGTCATTCGGGGATAATTAGCTTCCCAACGGTGAAATATTTTTTCCAATCGGTCCAGTAGTTTCAGAGCCTACTCGCGGCAAACAATCAAACTTTTCCTCTTTATAATATTGGTACAGATTATCATTATCATCATCATGACGGGCCCGCAGTGTGCGGTACGCGGACCGTGCACAAGACTGTCCTTGTAGTCGCTACCGCGGAGATGACACCTACTAATTAACAATAGCAGGTCGCGGCTGCAGTGTCAGTACTGGCGGTCGCCGAGCCGAGCTGAGGCCTCGGGGCCCAGGGTGTGGCCGCACAGTCGGTAGGAAGAAGAGTGAGGAGTGACCTTAGCAGCCTCCCGGAGCAGCATGAAGCCCTGCGCGTAGGATATGAGCTTGCTGGCGTAGAGCGCGTCGCGCAGCTGCTCCAGGAACGCGCGCTTGTCGCCGGAGAAGCGGCGCGCGGGCCCCGGCAGCACGCCGCTCGCCGCCACGCGCTCCTCTGAAACCACCACGCATATACATACACACACATATACACATACTGAACGCAGCTCTGCGCCCGTCCTTCGCCGTTCCTTCGCTAGGCGGTGCCGCTCTATGGGCGTCTTTCTTTATATGAATACAAATAATAATAACATACAAGTCGGCCTCTGAAAGTTTGTGTCGTACGAGCGATTCTACAAAGTAGGTATACTCCTAGTGTCCTTAAAATATCGGCGAAGTGACACTCTTCAAGTGGCCGATATTAATCGAATGCATATTCAGGTCACCGTTTCCGATCATATTCTCGAGAAACAATCGGCGTTACGGAACGTATCGACTCGTCGAGTTCTTTCATTCGATACCCACACTGAGGCAGGTGTGAAACGATGTTCGTCCGCCATTTTGGGGAACCGAACGTGGGTGAGTGAGAGCGCGAGCTGACCTTTGAGCGCGGAGAGGCAGCGCGCGAACACCGCCTCGCCGATGAGGGTGACGGGCACGCCGTGCTCGAGCGCCGCCACGCCCGTCCACTTGCCCGTGCCCTTCTGCCCCGCCGCGTCGCGGATGCGCCCCAGCAGGTACTGCCCTGTACACACACGCTCCTTGTAATTATCAACATCCCCCGGTTCCGTCTAGGCAGTACATCGATGTCTCGTTTTTAGGATTCCGTACCTAAAAGGTAAACGGGACCCTATTACTAAGCCTCCGCTGTCTGTCCGTCTCCAGGCTGTATCTCAGAAACTGTAATAGCTAAAAAGCTGAAACTTTTACAAGACTAGTATTTCTTGTGCCGCTAATAACAACAAATACTAAAAATAAAAAATATTAAGGGTCCCCATACAATTAACGGGTTTTTTTTTTTTTTGTTATATATACTATAAACGGTAGCTGAAAATTATGTGTATCTAGATACTTATAATTTTCACAAAATATATAAATGTATATTAGCTACCAAGTTAAATTATAAATTTTAAATAAAATACATATTCAAGGGGGGGCTCCCCCACAACAATGGTATGGAAACCTTCATGCACAAGACCATCTCGCACTTGGCCAATTTTTAAGAGGAGATTATCAATTTCTTTACGGTGAAGGAAAACTAAGTGAGGTGTCAGGACATTGTGTAGTGCTCGCCTGACAGCAGGCACCCTCGAGCTGCATAGTAGCAGTGTTCCGCAGCCTCCGCGAGACCGGCTGGGCACGCGGGGCTGTGCGAGGCGGGGCGCGATACCACACTTAGCGACACTCTGGCTGCGGCTGGAGGAGGCTTGCGGAACTCACCGTTATGTGCTTCGCTGACGAATGTTTCAACGCGAGGGAGCGACTCACGCGAACAAGATAATGTTTAACGACCATAAAATCAATAAAATAAAAATCTTTCCTCGCGATGTTTTCTTTCACCGAAAGCCCGAATGTTCGATCCTCGCGAATGTACGGCTGTCACGGCTCGATTCGACCAGTCGTTCGAACGGCGAACACTCACACTGAGCGAACATAACACTCTATTTAAGTACTCGTATGTTTAAGTATTTCAATGCTTTATTATTATTATCCGAGTGTGACGTCTCGCTGCCGGCAAAGTCTTTTCCATTTCCCGTCAGCTTTGTCGGCGGCTTCGCCGGCCCACTCGGCAGAATATGTTTAGATTGGAGGATCTGAGAGGAGCTCGCTCACCATCGGTGTCTTTATACTTGAGGATATCGCGCGTGATCTCGATGAGGAAGGAGTTGAGCTCCCCCTTGTTCCACTCGTCGAACACGTCCGCCATCTCGCCCTGCTCCAGCTCTGCAAGCACACACAACTCACTCCACACCGGCGCTAACACCTGCACCTCTCATCCGCATACATTCTAAACAGACAAACTTATTGACAAATCGAAATCAACACAGAATAAGGACCGATCGTTAGAAAATGTTTATACTCATTTTGATATAATAATACAGTACGAGCAGTTGTCGAGTTCCGAATCGGAGACTCTCTGGCGGCTCGGTGACTCGCGACACCGCGAGCTTGGCCACTGACCTCATACATAAAAGAAGATATTATGATTATATATATATATAAAAAAAACAATAATCCATTCTATAAGTCTGAAATTAATTATTTTGTATTTACAAGAACACTAGTTCGAGACAAACTAGTTTAGCGTAGTCAATGATAATTTACACAAGTCAATATGGTTTCCCTCGGTGTGCACTCAGCATCATGAATGTAAAAGCCATGATCTGATCCAACATAATGTTTACTATTGCAATTGTTTTAAAGATGAGCAGATAACGAAGAACTCTTCCTTTTTAAAAACGTTTGATAATCAGTCTGCCACCCGTCACATATTGCACTCATGGTTTTATTAGCCAGGTGTCTCCTGCACGCGGATAAATCCACCGCAGGTATATTATGGCACACCTTGTTGCGCACATTGTTATATTAGGCAGGTCTCAGAATAAGGATGCAAAGTTTGTAAAAAAAAATTAAATAAAAACACATAATTATTTGCGTTTTAACATGTCAGAATCATCTCATTTTACCCGAGTGAAATGTATTCAGGACAATCACATTATTATTACAGCCCAAACCAGGCCTCGCCAGTATTTAAGTACGGTATCAGTTCTATCGCCCACTGATCGCTATATTCTTTCGTATCTAGGCCTCGTTCTGTACGTGCCATCGTCTCTAATTGACTCGCTGGCCGGTTCTCAAGTCATCGTGTCAACGCCCACCCGACTCACCTGAAGTCGTCGCTCCGAGCCGTTTTCCACCACATATTACCTGGTTCGGTCTGGTTAGTGAGAGATACGCACCGAGCACATCCTTCATGAGATGGTAGACCTCGCAGATGAGCTGCATGTCTCCGTACTCGATCCCGTTGTGCACCATCTTGACGAAGTGGCCGGCGCCGTCCTCGCCCACCCACTCGCAGCACGGCTCGCCCTCGGCTTTGGCGCAGATCGCCTGCGGAGTACACGTCACTCGTCACTAACGCGGGATATTTACGATCGGGCCTCTATACAAATAAAGGCAATCGGTACCATCTAGGCGAGCTCTCTCTCTATTTGAAGCTTCACTGAGGTGCCATTTCTATTTAAACAGCGCGTCGTTTTTGCGTCGCAGTATTATAAGTTTGTCGTGTTTGTGACGTCGTAGCTCCCGAACGGATGAACCAATTTTCATTAGGATTTTTTTTGTTTGTGGTTGTCGAGTGTTCTTAGCTATGTTTGATGACAATCGGTCAAAATGACCGCAGCCACAATATATCATATGACATTCATTTCACAACTATATCGATATGGACGCTGGAAACACGAAAGAGCTCGATTATAATACATTCGCTATGATGAATCCAAGAAGACGACCTCGTTAGCGTAAAGGTTACCATGCCGGTCTGCTAATCAGAAGGTTCCGGGTTCGATTCCCGGCCCGGTCAACATCTTTGTGCTTAACTTAATTTGTTGGCTGTGGGTCTGGGTGTTAAATATATATTTATATACTATGTATGCATGTATATGTAGTATATCAGTTGTGTTAGCAACCATAATACGAGCTAGAAATGGTTCAGTATGGGGCTAACCAGCCGTGTGTGAATGTGTCCTAATATTTATTTATTTATTTAATGCCAGCTTCATAGAATGTCGCCGAGGGTTATCCAAATTCAGAAATTTGATAAAGATGAGGGCCGGTGTCAGGTCACATTGGCTTGTCCCAGAGTCAAGTGGCATACCTGGAAGATGGGTCTGACGTGCGGCCAGGCGGCCGCGTGCCCGCCCGGCATCAGGGAGGGCCCGTACCTCGCGCCGTCCTCGCCGCCGCTCACCTGGACACGCAGCGTTACATCGTCATTACGTTCGATATACGTTTTACAGGTTAGGACGCATTACGAGCGTCATCGTCGGGACGAGCATCACACGGACCGTCACCGACGAGATCGATCACTGCGTAGCTGCGCCTGCGTCTCCGCCCCGCGCGCTGTAACTTAATTTGGCCGATTTCCACGAATCAACGTTTCGACAAAGCTCCTAATTATATGTAATTCACCTGTGAAACCACGATTCAATTCCGTTGAGTAGTTTCCAAGTTGTAACGAACCAGACAGATAAAAATTTTTGATACCAATGAGTTATTTGGAAAAGTGTTGGACGTGCTCAGTGTCGACACGAGCGCGTCCCCTCACCCCCATGCCGATGTAGTAGATGCCGGTGTCGTCGAGCTTGCGGCACCAGCGCTGCGTGTCGGTGTACTGCGAGTTGCCGCCGTCGATGATGATGTCTCCCTTCTCCAGCAGCGGGAGCAGCTTCTCCACGAACTCGTCCACGGCCGCGCCGGCTGGACACACGATACTCATATTATTCAAACGTTTGGAAATTCAAATGTACAACAAGGTATTTTACAAAGAACATAATATTACTATAAAGTGTGCCTCGTTACCATTAGTAGAGTATAACTCGAGGATGACCATGGACTATCTTAATGTAAAAAAAGAATTTATGATATAACTTTATTTTAGTAAACAATATATGGATGTCGTGGCCGCATCGTAGAAATGCCCATTTCATGAAATATGTCACTGTCCATTGGCTATATCATGATGTGCCCAGGCCAGATCAATGATAAGAAATCGTTTGACGATAGGGCCAGCTGGACGCACTGCTATTTCATGAAATAATCAATCTTAATCGATCATATTGTGAAATTGTTTCATTGACTACCGGTAGAGGCGCTGCAAGCGCTTTGTTTGTGTTAAGATGGCGGCTCTTAGTACACGCACGAGAGTAGGGTGACCACGAAGAAGAGGTCTATGGACTACTTATGGTTATCAATAATATAAGGAATGAATACCTCATATTCAAGAAATGACGATCCTACGATTCGTATAACTCCGATGGAGACTTATTTTGAAGTATTGAAGGAAATTCACAAAAGTGTTGGACATGGTGGTCGACTCAATGACCTAATCTAACCTAATAACTAAAATAAACAAGTATGTAACACAATTGTTCTGGGTTTTCATTAAATATTTATGGTTACCCCATTTTCACGATATGGTCAAACGTGGGTGCCCAAATCGCTAAACGTATATCGTTTAATGATTTGGTCACCATTAGTTGGCCACTTCATGAAACGTGAACACTTCACGAAATGATCAACCATTTTATGAAATGATCAATTCAGCGATTTGGCCACGACATGGACACCATTTTGAAGAGCAACATTCAAAACCCATTACCTATTATACTCGTATATTAAAAAGAAGAAGGTATCTTACCTTCTTCACATAAATATTTTCAAGCAATCCTGGCACATCATAGATCAAACTGTAAATGTCCCACAAATATAACTTACTTACTTATTTGAACGAATAAAAATTTGCACGCGAATTACTTATTGTCTGCATTAAGGCGATGATAAGGACAAAGTCTTAATGAAGAAAAAATATCCAAAAATCAAAACTGACATATCAATAAACACTAGTTAATAAAAAAAACTAGTTCATAAATCTTAAGATTTTTGATTATACATATTTTTTTCCATTTACGATGTAACCCCTTTATTCGATTGCACGAACCCACGACCCTGAGATTAAGAGTCTCATGCTCTACCGACTGAGCTAGCCTTCTTTCCCAATTTATTGCATAAATTGGCAAAGCCGCTAAGTTACTAGAGCAGTTTTTGCGGACTCTATAAATAAGCTATAAACGCATACCTTTAATTAAATTAAACTCCATGTAAAGCGGATACTGACTCCTTAACAGTGCCGATACACAGGATATTATACAGGCGGGGGTGCACCTGTTCTTAAAATAAGCCTTAGCACAAAAAATCTATTTAATCTTAACGGGGCGGTGTTGTACCTCGATAAAAATAAGCCTCAGCAAACTCATTTAATCTTAACGGGGCGGTGATGTACCTCGATAAAAATAAGCCATAGCATACCACTCATCTGATCATATTATGTGAAGATAAGATGATGATTATACTGGGGAGATAGTTTATTAGTTTATTCTATCACTTAGAGAAGGGAAGAAGTTAATTTTATTCCCAGTACATTTGGTTATATCCAATGGCCTGCAAAATAATTTAATTTTCAGAACCTATCTGCTAAACAATTTATATAAATATCTATGTACTAGTATAACTATATGGGTTTTGTAGGGAGTTAACATTATTAAAGTGAAATATATTCCTATTCCTTCCACAAAGTCATTTAATAATAAAACAGAACAAAGTATAACATTTACTACATTCACATTTACATTATTATATTTAATAAGTTATTTTCACTAGTTACAGCTGGTACTCTAATACACATAAACAATAGTAAAACACTGTTATCTATAGGTTAAGATTATTTTAGTACTAATTATATACTTAGTAGTTGTTGTACACAGTACCTATTATATAGGTTATCTTAATAAGATTACTTTAAGACTAAATTATACACTTAGTAGTTGTTGTAGTTACCCATGTTGGGGTTAACTCAGATTTGCTGGATTTATTGTTTAGAACATGTTTTTGGAGTTTAGTTAGATTTTTTAATAACTCGTATTGGTTTCGTTTGGTGTTTTGAACATGTCTTCGGACATTTGTTTGTTTTTTTAGATTGTTGGTTTGTTTATGGTATAGTTTTATGTAAGATTTTTGATTCACTCATACCTATTTGTTTAGTTTGGTAGTTCAAGTATAGAATTGGATAGTTTTCAAAGATTTTAGTGTTGATAGTTTCGTTCAATTTATAGTATAGTTTTGGACTTTTGTCAGATTTTAGATTAATTAATATTTTGGTTAGTAGTTCAAGTATTCGTTTGGTTTATTAATTCAAGTATAGAATTTGGTCGTTTAATTTTTTGGTTTGGATAGTTTCGTTCAATTTTGTTTTGTAGTTTTGGACGCGTTGGATTTTTAATTTGTCTTCTTCAATCACCGCCGGAGGTAACTCTTGGTCGTACAGCAGTAGGGTACGGCTGGGGGCAGCCGAGAATTCACTGGCGTGAATTCTGTTTCTGTTGGGGGCCTTGTGTAACCCCTTTATTCGATTGATTCTATTCGCTACACCAAAGACAAGCGTATTAAAAAAAAACTAAGTGACAGGTGACAAATTATATGTCAAAGTCAACAAGGAAGATGGAGGGAGTTCGCGAGCCAGACTAGGAGTCCGCTGGGCCTTCACTTTTTTTGACTCGCGGGGATTGGTGTGGGCATACCGCCGGGCGGCGCTTAGCTGCCCGGCGGGCAAGTTCTTTTCCCGCGCCGCTCTTGCTCTGAAGCGATCGACATCAACGGTCTCCTGCCGCCTGCCACCAACGGATGGACTAGCAGCCGCCACGCAGACCGCCATCATAAAGATTTGTGTTCCGTGAGTTTTGTGCGGTAGATAGACCACGTCGTATTTCGATTCGGTATCGTTCAATCGTCGAATTTTATTACAGTGCACGTTGAAAGACGTACCCGTGGACCTGGCAGCCTCATCCTCGAGAGTCCTCGCCCCGCGGCCAGGCCCCGGCAGCATCATTTAACCCCAAAACTAGGGTAAGTTTTCATGACACTGCACATTATAACCTTTGATCCCGACACGTGTATGAGGGCTAAGTAGAACTGTTTGTTAACAGGGTTTTTTGATATACACACTACATTCTGATGTGGCGACATTAGCGTCGCATCCCACGGGATACGGAGTCCTCTCCTGCCCGCTTCAAGTCCGCGTCGGACACACATGCCACGACACACACTCGCTTGACCCACGTGCCTCGAGGTGCGAGCCGACGGAGCTTCCAGCTCGTGGAGGGAGCCCTCTGCTCTTCTCTTCTTGTCTCCCTGCCGCGCTGGAGCCCGCCTTCGGTCGCCACCTACCCTCGACTTGGCCCATGGTAACACCGGACACTCCGTGTGGCCGGTGTCTTCTTTACTAATGTGTCGTTCCTAACTAAATCAATGAATACCTAAGTACTAATGGTTGCACCTAATACTTAAGATCTATGTAGGCTTTGAATCACGACCCTAGAGATTTCATATTTTATTGTCAGGACTCCTTGGACCTTTGTACGCTAACCAAGAGAGATCCTAACTACTTAAGACATTCTATGTCACGGCGCCCAAGTTTATCTTTATTCTCCTGCTCAAGCCTGCGCCCCTTTGATTATATTGTATTCAGATTATATGTAATATTAGTTACCTTGTTCTACAACCAAACCGTGAAGTGTAAATAAATAGTTATCATATAATCAGTGTATCAATTATATCACAATACCGCAACCCGCCTATTTATAAGCGTTACAACGATTTATTGCGAAAAAACTGTAAACTAAGATTTTGCCCTTATCTTCGCCTTAACAACTTTAGTACGGTCGGATAGATAGTAGCGCTTTTATAAGATATAGTGTGACATGTGAATCGCCCGTCATCCGCGCACTTCAGATTATTTGACTCTGCACTTATCTCATAGTGATAAATGTAATTTATCTCGGAATACTCCTATCCTTACCCTTGACTAGAAGCATGACCTTCCTAGGTTTCTTCAGTTTGGAGACCATGTCCTCAAGAGACGTGGCTCCAATTATTTTTGTTCCCTTCGCTTCGTTCTGCAAAAACTGTTCCACCTGAAAAGATTTCATTCTATATTTTATTTTCTATTCAGATTGTTTGACGGCAATCCCAATGTGAGGAGGGTTAAGTTAGTTAAGGCGAACATTTGCGCAATTTCAATGTACATAATTTCTTCAGTTGTACTCTTATGTCCTCGATTTAATATAGGCATAATATTATTTTTCACTTTTTAGTCATATACATTTTTTAGTATTATAACAATAATGAACATTTAGTCTTCCCTACACACTAATACACACAAAATTTAGGACAGTAAATATGAAGATACTTCTTCATCTTCTTCCTCACAGAGCTAAGTGGCCAAGCTTGGTGTTGAGAGCTTTCAAGCCGCCCGAAGGCCGCTGACTTGGATTAAATAATCTTGTTGGTCATCCATCCAAACACCGTCCACATCGACCGTTGTTTAGCTGACGGTGATTGCGTCAGGTCACTTTAGTTAGTCGAGCTACAGGCGCTCATAGAATAATACGCTAATAGAAACAAACAATATTTACACGAAAAATATTATTTACCAAAACTAAGACTGATGTGTTAAAAATGTTTAATAAATAGATGTGGTATCCAAAACGTGTCTCTATTTTTGGGTACATTTTACTATAGATCTGGGGACCATAATTGTATAAACTGCTATGCTTACACGGCCAACAATTCCAAGTTAGACATAAGCCATCTTTGTAGGAAGTGAATTATATTTATTAATTTAGAATAAAAGTGTATACCTTGGCCACAGTTCTATTGAAAGCGCACACAACATAGCCATGGTCGTCCATGTTCAGGATGAGGTTCTGGCCCATGACGGCCAAACCAATGAGGGCAATGTCCGCTTCACCTCTGTAACACAACAAATGTTTTATTAGTCATCTTGCAACATAACAGATTGACATGGACCCTGTTTCAGAGACTAGGGCAGGGCTGGTTGCATATATCTATGTAACTAACTTACTAAACTAAGAAAAATGTAATAGTATAGTTGCTAATATAAATATCATTATCGTATTTTATATTATTTAAAACTTAGTAAAAAAAATTCTCTTTGGATATATAAATAAAATCTTGAATCAAAATATAATAAATTAAATAAAGTCTTTAAACCACAAATCTTAAAAAATGTGTAATATGAAAGTAGAGATGAATTGGATGTGGGAACTCTTTTCATGGACTGGATTGCCTTTCTGACTTGAGAAAGTGATGAGCAGGCAGTTCACCTGCTCGTGCTCATTAATGAACTTGACTATGTCTGATACGGCTACCAACACAGGGCTTCTTTTGATGGCACATTAGCATGTTGCTGTTGCTACGTTGACACCGTCACATTCATAACGACAGTGTATGATGAAAGCAAACTCAAATTATTTGTGCAACGCAAACACGACATCGCCCCAAGTCTGTGAATAAGTTCAACTAAGAACACTAGATGCTATTTAGGAAAGATTTGTAGTTAGTAATTTACCACAAGTCGTAATCATACTGTAAACAAATCATTAATATTATCAAACTCGCCTGCCTAAAGAAATTATCATTTCAATGAACGATAAAGAACTTTGTAATAATAAACTTAATTATTTATGCAACTGCGAGTACGGTAGGTATCCGAGCAGTTGATTATTTCAAGCGCTAAGTACATATTCCACCTTGGAGTAACCTTGATAAAACTTAACCTCCGCAGTTGCACTGATTACACACAACTTTCATCAAATTGAGGCCAAAGCAAGCTCAATTAGGTCGAACTTACTTATAATCACCTCGTAACATTTGTTAACCTATGCGATCATTTCAATGTCAAGGAAATAACTTCAAATAAACTTTTAAATTAATAACTTAGTTTACGAATGTAGGTTAGAAATTCAACAGGTTGTTGGCTGAATTCACAAAGCAACATAAACGGAAAATATGGTAAAAAACACTTAGACTTGACAAGTAGGTAAGGTAGATAGTAGGTAAGGTAGGTAATATATTAAGGAAATAATGAAAGTCATGCTATGTTTCAGTAATTAAAACAGGAAATGTTCGAGAAACTTACTGTGCCATTGTGAGCCGGTTGTTGTTCTTACTAGCCGAATTGGAATGTAGTAATTAAGCGGCTTAAAATAAAAACGCCGGCAACTTGGAATGAATGTAGAATTGGAATCACACGAGCGCTCGCGCCGCCTGCTTCCCGTGCTTCTCTCTCGCTAACTAAACTAAGTAAAATGATGAAATGAATGACGACACGGAATGACGTGAGTGCAGTGCTGCCATCTACGAAATTATTTTTCCCTTAGTAGTAGTAAATATCGCCAAATGAAAAATATATTACAAAATTCCCTATATTGTGTTACGTTTTATACTATTGAGATAATTTTATGTAAATTTGATTAATTTGAGCGTGTCAACAGCTTAACGTGACATGCAATGATTTGGTTCCGAATAAGGATTTCATCATATTATGTAGTTTACTCTGGTTTGCTTAAGGTAACACAATTTGATAGTAGTTTATCATTAAGTCTAATTAAATATAACTAACTGTAAGCAGATTTCATCGACAAAATTTGAAATATTGTTGGTACTTAAAGTTCTCAGATCTATCAACATGGAAAATGTTTCGTTTCTAGACTATAGATTGAAAGTACAACACTGCAAATAACTTTATAGGTTAATTTCCTGGTCCAAAGGTCAACATTCCATAATAATATACTTTACAAAAACAAAATATAATCACTCCTTCACATGTATTGTTGTAGTTTTGTAGCGGTATATGTTCAGTTGCTAGGGATGGGGTCAGGGATGAATGTCAATTTGGCGGTAAATAATACAAAGTGAACGTTTTATTAAGAAAATATATTGTGATCATTTTTTGCTTCAACCTATGCACAACAGATTGTTAACAACATAATAAGTTAGTTATAGGAACTTATAGAAGGTACACAACACGAGCACGAGTCGATCTAAGTGTATATAGAGAACGATCGTAGGTACGAATACTAACAGAACTACTCATGGCACTTCACATTAATATTCGTTGTTTGCTATATTCGGCAAACGTGCAACCACAGAGATCCTCACTTAAAGTAGATTCATATTGTATTTCTTAGGTATTTATAATACTCAAAAATGTCTATGACTAAAAAGTGAAAAATAATATTATGCCTATATTAAATCGAGGACATAAGAAGAAATTATGTACATTGGAATTGCGGTTGAATGTTCGCTTTGCTAACTTCAGCGGGATACCATCCTCACATCGGGATTGTCGTCAAACAAGCCGAATACACGAATACAAATGTGAATGTGTAGTGCCATCACTAAATGTAACATAGTATAACTCGAAAGGGAATCATGTATAATAGTGACATACTCTGCAGAATGTTTGCACGCTGTATACCAGCTCGGCAACCCAGAGAGAGGTATAATACATTACAGGCCATACTGAATAATAAATACATCACTTTAGTTAGCCTCTAAGGTTCATTGTCCGAGGAAATAATCTGACAAGTATATAATCCAATCTCCGTAAACACTTCACACTCAAATCCTCCGCATCACTAAACACATCACGTCTTCCTCCTCATCCAATACTACGCTAATATTAACTAATTACAATATTATAACGAAAAGACATAGTCCGGTGTCAGAGCACATGTACTTATTATTACATTTAGACGGAAACATACTTACATAAAAATAAGGAAAATATAAAAGTCACAGATCAATATCGCAAAGGACTCTTTAACTAGAACCAACACTACAATGTTTGCAAACAACTAAATATCAGTAAGCTTACTCTTGCAAGCTCTTCTTTCGTGTGAGCTAAGTGGCCAGGCTCTGGTGTCGAGAGCTTTCAAGACGCTTAAATGTCTCTGTGACTCAGCGACTGCACATACTATGACTAAAACAGCCTGATATTACAATTTAACATTTCATACTACCAACATTAGCACTTATCATCTTTTCTAATCAAGTTTATGAACAGTCTCTTGCGAACATACAATATCAAAGTAAAGTATATATGTGTATATTAAAGTTTCAATAAAACTACATTAACATAAACTGTGAAACCTGCTTAAACACATACTGTATTAAACCAAGCCACATAACATGTATACATGTGTTTCTAATCTCTCATTGGGTTGCTACAATTATATTCCAGATATGATATGATGTCTAGTGTACCTATAGTATTACACAAAGTAAGTGTTCAATAGCCGCTATGTGCCAGCAAATTTCAATATTTTTTGCACCACCGCGCGCACTCAACATCAACACACACCACTATTTATACAATGTGCGTATAATTTACCACATTTTATATGTATGTCGCAGGTTTTTCACGAGACATTTAATTTTGACAAGAACTTTATCAGTAACTTAAACTAGTACAGGTTGTTGGTAAAAAATCTGGTTTATGACAGGTTTATGATGAGGTTAAAATGTGTCATCTTCCGGCTTGTCACCGAACCCTAGCTTTATGTTAAACCCGCGACACGTACACTGATACACTAACCAAGCAGGATATATTCGTATTGAAATTGTTACAAAACTACTAAACAATGTGAGCATTTTTGGAGGAAAGCGAGTGAACGACTCTTCAAAGAAAGCTCACCCGCCACGGATCACAATGTCGCTTGGCCGCGTGAAGCCTCAGCGCTAATCTATTGAGTGTAATAACAACAACAAGTAATCAACCACTAGTAAACCATTGTATATGTTATGATAATGTTATGTATATGTCTCACTTTATATGCGCTCTCTGCAATATTGGTGTCATCACTTGTTGTGCATATTATGAGCTAAGCTCTTAATAAATGGAATACATTTTTAGACTATATTTTCGACTACGTACTAAATAATCACTCAATATAAAACTCTGTGGCCTTAAGAAAATATTATTTTGAATAAAATCATTCAATAATTGTTGATCTAACCTAAAATTAATTAAAATAAAGTATATCTCATCTAAAAACCAGTGCCAGTGGGAAGAGTACCCAAAATGGCAGCCGAGATGCCTCTTTGTATAGCAACGCTAATCCGCTGTGCAAAGTAGAGGCCGGCATTTTGGTCACGAGTAGTTATGAATAATTATTGCCATCATGATCGATGCATTAGAAGAGAGAGATGCGTTCACGCCAGGTCGGTCGTCTCTCTCTCTCTCTCTCTCTCTTTCTATATGAGTAGAGTATTAACATGTACTAGATGATATATGTTTGAATATATGAATATATCTTCTGCATTCATAGTTATGTAAGAAGTTATCACGATAAAAATAACAAGAAATTAAGGTCAATAATGAAAACAAAGCTCAAATGATATAAATAATGTGTCGTATTAGTATAAATACTGTTTGGCCACTAGTTGGTGCGCGACTCGGAAGGACGGTAGGAGCACGACCGCCGCGTCACATGTCTCTACACAAATATAACAATAGACTAGAAACATAACTGATAAACTTAACGAATAGAACTACTTACAACACTATCATCATTCACATTTGGTTTCGATTACATTACATGTAATAACGTTACGCTAGTATGTACACAACTAAAAAAAAAAAATCTAATTTCATATTAGATACTGTAACAAAAAATATCAACAACAACAATAACTGACAAATATTTATAAATGAATACAATAATGATAATACAGTATTTGTATCGCTTGTCCAAAAGGAATCACAATATACATGGGAGTGTTCCCGATCACTGACATGTATACTATATTACTGAATACTAAATAGTTAACTTACGGTAGCCGCGGTGTAACTATACTCCACTTGGGAATAAATAACCTAAATTATATATCATAAGTGTAGGCGTTCTGGACTAACTAATGTGCTAAAATACTATCTTTTGCTTATATACATACATACAATATACACACTATAACTGATTTTTACAAAATTTCAAAAATATAATCATACAAAAAAATACATCTTCTCACAAACAATAAATAAAAGGGAGTTAGTTATTGGTCCATAAATAATTTCTCATTCATTTAAAGTTACACGTACGTACATTCAGAATCATCAAGCTGACTGATGGGGTTTTACTTAATTTTATAAGACACTCGCAAGTCTATAGAGTGGGGTGATTGTATCATTTTGATCATCTACTTTATTAAAGGCACTTCTTTAAAAAACTAAATTTGTAAAAAAAGTATTTGCAAACACTTTTAGTTTTTCAGTTCAGACGGTAATTTAACTGAACAATCTATATAATTAATCAGTAGATCGATTATAATAGTTAGCAGAGTGTAAGGATGGATTATATTGTACCGGAGTTTGAATCCCAGTTCATTCGGGCGTTCCCGAGTTAGTTCATTCGTTCTTCCTGTCGGACATCTTGGAGACGAGCGGGAAGCGCACGATACGCAGTTGGTTCGCGTAGTCGCACACTATAGCGTCCTTGAGCGGCAGAATCTGTCGCACGAATATGCAGCTGTCGCTTTCACCTGAAATGAAAAAAAACAAGTGTTGAATATTTATAATTGTGCAGGTATTTAATGACAGCCATGTTCCAGCGGGAACCCGGCCGCTATAATGGGCACTTGGCGCGGTGTATAATAAAGTAGCGCGCCGGGTGCCGGCGGTGCTGCGGGCAGGCAGGCGTCACGTCGTGACACGCCCGCACGGAAAGGGCGGGATGAATCTTTTGTTTCAAACTGGACTCGAAGTCTCAAAATCGGCTTGCTTGGAAAGGTATGAAGAGGCAGTTTGCGTAGGGAATCGAAGACCTCATCGCCCACCACTTGGGTGATGCAATCAGTCACCGGAGGGCAAGCTAGTGTGGCGACTCCCCGGACTCACAACTTGCAGGACGACAGTATTGACCCTCACCTCCATCATAGCGCGTCGCTGCGCTGGAGTCGAGTATACTGTCGCGGATCCTGTGCTCCCTAGCCCCTTCCTTCCTCCTTCCCCTGCGAGCGGCCGTTTTGTTAGTTTTTCATACTACATACAATGTTTAAAGATTGATCAGGTGCCGGTTCTATTGTATCCACTTTCCTCCATAGCTCTACAACCCGGGGATTGTTCTTAGATGTGGTTAGTTTGAAGAGCCCCTACGTGTTGGCTTGGCCTCGCGCTCGACTCTACAGTGCCGTGATAAGGACAAACAATAATGATATTTACCCAATAGAACTCGTCGTATGACTTCCCCCGTGCTGAGATCGTACGCGGTGAGCCCGCTGCTGCCGCCCGTCACCAGCAGCGTGTGGCTGAGCGGCAGCAAGCGGCTCATGTAGTTTAAGCCCTAAAAGTAGGATGTTAAAGTACAGATTAGTACGGGTGTATGCGAAATGCGGCTATCTTCTTACACCTAGGCAAAACTAGCGCGTCCAGGTCGCGGCCGATCAGAGGACGCGTCGTGTGCATACATCACAACACGTTCGTAGGAACAAATTACCGAAACTGAATGCGTCAGTTTTGCCTTGACGTTACACGATTTATATTACTTTACTGTAAATTGACACCACTTGTTCATAGGAGCTCCAGACTATCAAATATTACTAAAAGTGGAAATTAATATAAAAAAAAACGATTTTCTAATAAAAACACATCTCATCAATAACACGGCTTACTAAGGTAAGGTTTGCCATGATCATCGATGTGAAGTAACGGTCGACGTGGACAGTTTTTGGATGGGTGACACTGCAATACTGTGTAACAAGTGGCATATTAGTGAGGGCGCCACCGTGAGTCGACTGCCACGTCAAATCGGGAACCGCTCGGTAAGTGGTATACGTACGATGTGCAGGGAGTTGAGCATGTGTCCCTGGAAGCGGTCCCAGACCACGAGGCGCTCGTCGGCGCCGGCGCTCACCACGTACGAGGCGGTGTACGCCAGCGCCGTCACCGCGCCGTCGTGCGCCTGCATGCTGTACAGGCACGCGCCTGCAACCACACGCACTCCTCGTTACCTAGCGGCGACAGCTTGCCGGAGTGTGACGCGGTGTTGCGATCGGTTACCGGAGTGCAGGTCCCACACGCAGAGCGAGCCGTCCTGCGAGCCGCTGCCGGCGATGGTGGGCGTGGCGTGGTCGATGAAGCTGCTCGTGACGGGCCCGCAGTGGCCGTGCAGCGTGAACAGGGGGCTCAGCTCTGCGCTGCAGAACACCTGCAACACGATATATCGAGGGATTTTAATGGTTCCAGTCCCAGGTCGAATGCCCTCTTGCACCAGAACGGCTTGCTTTTTGTGGGCACTCCTCACTCTCATACACAGATGGAACAGGCGGAAAATATTGTCGCGGAGCTTCCAGAGTGGAATGTTCTAGAACAGACTCGAACAACTTCGGTCTCGCTCACACACATACCTGCTACCTCTATCACACATCTAAGTTCGAACATTGTAGACTATGCTGGGGAATGGTAAGAAAAGTTCGGTATCTAGAACTTTCTAGAAATACGTGTTCCGTGTATACGGGAGCGGATAGGGGTAGCGAGGGCTCAATCGCGAGTTTTCCTAGTGTTCATTTCGCGGGACACCTCGAGCGAATAGTTCCATCAGGGAAATGTGCGGGGCGGGGTGTACCTTGAGCACGTGGTCCTGTCCGCCGGTGAGCAGCCGGCCGCCCTCGCACTGCAGCTCCGTGATGGGCTGCTGGTGCGGCCGGCACTGCGCCACGCGCGTCACCACCACCTCTACACAAACATCACACGCACACTGTCACCTCCATCTCACCTCACTCGGTTTCGCGACTAACTCTCGAAAGCGGCGAAATCAGTTGGCTTTAGTTGGTTTAGCTTGTATTGCATACAATGATACATTCTCTCCGTATAACGAGTCTCTTCAGTGTAGTTATATAGAGTTTACAATGTATATGGAAAAACAATTCCTGTTTTATGAACTGAACTATTGTGTATTGTGTCAAATATTCTAAGACTTATAAGTATTAGAAAAATTAGACATTGTTTATTTTTTAAACTAGTTTGTGATGAAGTAATTGTAGCGTCCGTAGCTCGCCTAACTAAACGCGGACAGTGTTTTGGTTGGGTAGTTTGGTAGTTTCGTCCGTGCGCTGGGGCGGGTCGGGCGCCGAGCGCAGTGTGAGTCAGAGTGTGAGCGCGTTACCGTGCGAGTGCGCGAGCTCGTCGGAGAGGTGCGCGCCCGTCAGCCGCAGCGAGCCCGCCGAGCCCGTGCGCTTGTGAGCTGCAACACACACCCCTTCCAATTATGCAAACATTCAATAAAAAGCAACATAATGACAATTAACAATAACATGACACATATTAATACTTAAACAAATAACCCGCCTCTGCTCGTCCCTGGTACAAAGGTGCCCATCACGCATTACCGCGCTGAAAAGCCAACCTTTGCACCAAGAACGACCCGGAGCGGGAGTCACCGGTGAACTTTAAATTAAATTCATACTATAGAGTTTATTAAGTGATTGATGTATGTATTGTTTTTTACTTAAGTATTGTACAAATGTTTCCTTTTTAGTGCCTTTGTGTTAATTTGAAGAATATAATCTACTGACTATGTCTCTGTAATGCTATATTTTAAGTAATAAATGAATTTGAATATCGGGGAAATGAGAAATCTTGCTCCATTACTTCAAAGAGCTCGGATGGCATGCGTAGGCTGCTGGGAGTCTCCTACGGATTATCAGAGACGGTCGGACCGCCCTCATCAAATAATAAGAATGAATGGGAATGAGGGTTCCAAATTTTGTATGTAGAATTTAGTAAAGCAAATCCGCTGGTAAGGGCTCGTATATGAATGCAACATATATTACTTTACTTTTATCACTAGAGTAGTGAAAAAACAAGTTAACCGCCATTTCGTAGCGGCGGCCATCTTGCTCCGATATTCATAACATGTAGCTGAGAACCTCCCGACTACCACACATTTCTAACAAAAAAAAAAACAAATCGGATGCCACAGTAGAGAACAGAGTTGGGTCAATCAACTAATTTATACAATCAATTGATTATCACATTATCATCATCATCTGCCGTCTGCTTCCACTGCTGGACATAGGCCTCTCCCAAGGCACGCCACGCGACTCTATCCTAAGCATATCGTCTCCATCCACTGCCCGCTTTTTTTGCGATAAATGATATAGAGTCATCACTAAATTAGTAATGACTTATTTAGTCGTGATTGATTTAATCATGAATAATAATCATAATTACTATTAAATTAATTAGTCATCAAACATTCAATAATCATATTTGTTTGATGATTAAACTAATAAAACTAAGTTAGGTGGATTCTATTTTAGTTGAGTTTAGTTAATTGAACAAATCTTTAAAACTATAACTGATAACCACCTTATTGAGACTTGACTAGAGAATAATTATTTATTTATAAATATTAATTACATAAAATCAGTTTTTCTTCATTTTTTTACATTATACTTACTACTATTGCACAAATATGAAAGTAAATAAGGAGCAGACGATTATTGAGCTATGCGTCTCATTGCGGGCGAATTCTATCAACATTCATGGAATGTTGATTTGCAAATCGTAATTTTATTTATTATTTTTAAATCAATCATTGAAATGTTAGTGATGATTTAATAACTAACATTAACACTAATTAATGTTCAATTACGACACATGATTGTTTTTTTTAATGATTGAATTAATATGAATGCTCCGGTGTCTGTGTGCACTTACAACACTTTACACATATGTATATAGATCAAACAAAAGTATATAGATCAATCACTACGTCGCACTGCTAAGATATTTCTGTGGAGATGTGTTGCTAGCTTGGCGAATCGTATCCGACTGCCTCGCCAATATCCTACCGACAGTGGCCCTGACACGCCAATAGATATGCCACAGACTGCAGGCTATCGTGTATAGACTATCATACCTATGCCACAGACTATACATACATACAGTGTACACTAGGGTAATGAGCACACAGGTTACCGGTGGAGTGCGCGGCGGGCGGGCGGCGCGGCGCGCGCAGGCGGGCCAGCACGAGGTGTCCGCTGAGCGTGGCGAGCACGGCGCGCGCGCCGCCGCCCAGCGCACGCACGTGCGTCACCCCCCACCGCACGCCGCACGCCTCGCGCCCCCACCACACGCACTGCAACACCACCACCGCCATCATCATTATCACATTTACATTTCATATTCTGGTCTAAGATGGAGGCGCTTGCCCAGAAGAAACCGGTTCACTCGTCCGAAAAATTTTAGTTTCCGGGAAACAGGGCATTTGGCACGGAGTTCCACATATTGACAGTTCGTACATTGAAGGTGGAGGCAAAACGCTTAGTGCCTATTTTAGGTATCTCCGCGGAGAAACGGTGCCGCTTTGGTGTTTCCCTACTTGGCCGATAGTGAAAGGGTGCGGGGGGATTTAATCGTGCAATTCCGTCGCACACTCTCCGAAATGTAACCTATAAAAATCCGAAAGACTGGCTTCTTTGCGACGATGCCCAAGGCTCTGCAACTTTACCTCGCACAGAGCATGTAGTTATTGACGCATTATCAGAGAGCAATGGGACGTCGTCTCGCAGGGTATCAAAGGACGGACAGTGTCAGATAAATATAACATACAAAACAATTAAAAATGTTGACAGAACCGCATCGGTCATAAGCACAGTTTACGGTTATCACATATTATAATGTAATAATAGCAAATTTCTACGTAATCGAGAAATTGATAACGAAATTTGAATGTGTATATATATATATAGTTTAGAGCGATGACGGGTCGTAGGTAACATTGAAGGTCGGTTGAAGTGTAGCGTCACCTTGAGCTCGCCCGACGTGGCTTCCCAGATCTCCAGCCTGCCGTCGGCGCAGCCCAGCAAGATCAAGTCGTTACAGAACTCCATGCACCAGACGGGCGAGTCGTTGACGGGCCGCCCTCGCCAGTCCAGCTCGCTCGCCGCTCTCTTCATCGGGGTATTCACTAGCCTCTCCCACACGTCGCCGTTCGCTTGCGCACTCTCCAAACTGTTCTTCCTGTGTATGTTTGCATCCACACTACTCTCGGAGTCGGCGTTCAAGGCGTCTGTAGTACTGCCGCAGGGGTCGTCCGGCTGCTCGCTGGAGTACAGGTCCCTGGGGAGGTTTACCAACTTTATTATAAAGACGAAGATGGTGACACAGAATGAGACTATTTGACCTGTGAACTTTCTAACACAAGACTGATTATGAATAGCTGTAACGGAGGGTGTGTGCGAGGCGAGCTACCGAGCGGCGGCGCGGAGAGGTCGACCTCTCCTGCCTTAGATTAAGGCAACAGTTTGAATTTACAGTTTTGTCGTTATAAAAGTTACCTGATTGACCGTCTGAAGAACCACTCTAAGACTATTTATGCTCATTATGGTACCAGTCAGACATATGAATTAGAAAGAAAATAAACGTTTTCTTCTTAAATTGATAATAAGACTTTATTAGTTCGAAAGTAAGAACAAATATTTTTAGAGTCGTTCTTTAGACGGCATTTAAGCTGAGTTTTGTATTGACGATTTATTTTGAAAAAAAAAAAATGGTTGCCTGTAAAGTCGGTTTTACGGGCGAAGATTTTACGTGACAACGTCTGCCGCGTGCTGCGCGCGCGGCAGACCGATCATAGTTGAGTGGGAGAGAGACGCAAGGCATTCGGCGGGCCTCTCTCTCGTTCGGTGACTCATCGTAACGTTACCGGGCGTTACATTTTTTTCATAAGTGACTCCCAGCCGCAACCTAATTTAAGACGTTGTCACGTCAAAAAAACTGTAAATGCAAGTTTTAGTCGTAATGTTGACGTAAGGTAAGTGAATAATGAAAGGTACCTGTAGTTTTTAGCGAAGCAGTATCTGGTGGTGTCGGCGGCGGCGAGGCGCGGCGCGTGCGGCGCCGCCGGCTCCCACTCCAGCTCGCTCAGGTGGTGGCCGAGCGCCTTGCGCAGCCGCGCCCTCCTCTACACACATACACTCACCATTACATTCATTACTGACAACATCAATCGTGTGTCGTATCTAGGTATGATGGTCTATACACGATAGCCTGCAGTCTGTGGCGTATCTATTGGCGTGTCAGGCCACTGGCGGTAGGACATTGGCGAGGCAGATATATATGTGTAGTGTTGTAAATGTACATAGACATGGGAGCATTCTACAATGACTAATGACTGAAAAAATTCAATCGTGTGTCGCGATTGAAGATGAATTAGTGTTAGTTATTAAATCATCACTAACCTTTTAATGATTAACTAAATATAATAAATAAAATTACGCTCTTCAAGTCAACACTCCATGAATGTTGGCGGAATTTGTCCGCAATGAGACGCAAGATGCCATAATCGTCCGTTCCTTATTTACTTTAATTTTGTACAATAGTACTAAGTATAATGTAAAAAAGTGAAGAGAAACAGATGTTATAAATAATGTACTTATTCTCTATCAGTCAACTTAAGGTTTTATTAATAATAGTTTTGTAGATGTGTTCAATTAAACTAAAATAGAGTCGCCTAACTTAGTCTTTTTAGTTTAATCATCAAACAAAAGTGATGACTGGTGACTAAAATATTTAATCGTCATAATGATTATTATTCATATTCATGATTCAATCAATAATGAGTAAATTAGTCATAAATAATCAATTGATTGAAAACAATAGTAGACATAGATTGAGCCAACTGCGCTGCGAACAAACAACACCACGGATCACGACACTACACACGATCGCTGATCACCTACAATACATGACGCGCGAGTATGCCATCATTGTGTAACCTACATTTTGTATTGTTTAGTCCGTTCTCACGCATTACCGATGAGAGCTAGAGGGCGCTGCAAACCAAGCGTGCAGTCTGGCAGAACTAGTGATATAGATGATAGATCGCGTCACCGGAATGAAGATTTATAAACAAGCCAATAGATGGGGCTAAACATAATAGTTTTATAATGTATAACAAGAGATGTATTTCATCCGTGTCTCTGGCCAGACAGCACGCGGCTACGTTTGACGAGGACGAGTATTTTCTCTTTCCAAAGGTCATTGAGCAATATTTATGGGCGGGTACTGTACGTGAGCACACGTTTAAATAAGTTTGAACTCGACTTACCCCACTTTTCTTAAGAGAGATCTCTTCAATGTTGGGATCTGAAAAATAAAATAACGATATAGATTTTAAAGAAATGCAAGATTAACAATTTATTAATAACTAGAGGTTGCCCGCGGCTCCGCCCGCGTGTAGGTCGCTTTTCGCGTAACCTGTGGAAAAATTCTATTGTATCCCATTCCCGTGCCAATTTTATATAAACATTACATTGCTACGATATCAAAATGAGTCGCATCTGTCTTTCCGCATTCGATTCCTGAGATCTAGTTAACCTCTGTTTTTAGCTACTTTGGTGATGATGCGAAAGATTAGATCGTGTTCTCCAAGTCATTTTTTTAATTTAAATAATTAGGATACGCGAACCATACCACCAAGTGGATCACATACTTAAATTCCAATTCAGAAGTATTTTGTTTTCAAAAACACAAAACTTTCCCTTTGAACTTTAAACCCCCATGGCATCCCCCTTAATGCACCCCTGGCAAAAGTTTTTTTTAATTTTAATTTGACCATTTATTAAACTACTTCTATAACAACTTTCAAGAATTTAACTTGATAAATAAAGATTTTTCCATACAAACTTTCACCCCCCAATACAAACCCTTAGTTCATCCCTGGTAAAAAAACTTGATACCATTATTTTTAATTTTACTTAAACTATACATATTCCAAATTTCATTGCAATAAATTCAAAAACAAAGAAGTTTCATACAAACTGTTTTACCCCCTTTCACCCCTTTAGGGGTGGAATTTCCAAAAATCCGTTCTTAGTACGCGTCTACATACTAAAACAAATACACCCTCCAAATTTCATAACCCTAGGACCAGCCATTTGGGCTCTGCGTTGTCTATAGATGAGTCAGGACAAAGAGTCTTATAGTATAGATACAGTGTAAACTTCATGTAACGTCACTCGATTTAACGATAAACTCTCTAAAGCGTTGAAATCAATCAGCTTTAGTTGGTTTAGATTGTATTCCTTACAATGATACATTCTCCACTCTCTATAACGCCATAAATGTTCAATCCCTTCAGTGTCGTTATATAGATAGATAGATTTAATTAAATTATAAGTGAAGGTTGGACACATTTTGTATATGAGTATTACATAATGTAACAAGTACATCATATGAAATTTATAAGTCAGTATTACATCCGACATTATGAAGGCGATTTAGCGGGAATCGAACCCGCGTCTCCGGGAAACCAGTCCGTCTCACCACTATTTAGTATTTAACCAAAAATCGTACAATATTACGACGTTTTGCAGTTAGATTGTGTTTGAGTGTGGTAGTAGTGCGATGTGTCCGGGAGCGTTTGACCGGCTGTGGCGAAGCGCGCTAGATGAGATGTATACTGTACCTTCAGCAGGGGGCGCGGCGTTCCTCTTGGCGGTCACCGGGTCGTTCAGCTCTCTCTGCATTTTGAAGAAACTGGAACGGCACGACATTTACATGTGTCAAGTTGAAGCAAAACCATTGATGTAGTCAGTAACAATGTATGAATGTTTCTTACTGTATAATATACTATAAGCTAGTCGAGTCAGCGGCACTCTGGCCGGATTTGACGTTGAATCGACTAGTGAGTCGATACGAAATGTGGATTGACCTATTGACTCAGACGTTACTTTGCGGAAATCCATTGTAAATAAAAGACTGTACTTCCGCTGTGAACTGTGTGATTTCAGCGAAAATACACTAAATATTTTATTTTGTCTTCTATTTGAAATGTAAATTATTGACCTGTTTACATTCTAGTAGTAGAAAGCGAGTTTAGTCCGGGCTGCTTTCCAATCTGACGTGCCCTGGTTCGATTCCAGCTCAACACCGATGACTTGTTTCTCAAGATGTTTGTGATGTTTGATTCGCTTTCTCTTCTTCTTAGTTGTCAACTGCACGACTGAAGGTCGTGTCTGGTGAATCACTGAGTTTACGATGAAGGAAATTGTCGACATTAAAAACATAAATATTTTTAACAAGCGTAGCTGGTTAGGCCCATACCAAACCATTTCTAGTTTGTATTATGGTTGCTAACACAATTGATACACTGGATTACTACATATATGTACGTATATAGATACTTTATATCAAACGATACACATTAAACATACAACAACCAATAAATATAGTGAAGCATAAGGATGTTGGCCGTGCCGGGAATCGAATCCGGAACCTTCTGGTTGATAGTCCAGCATGGTAACCATTACGCCAACGAGGTCGTCTGGTACGTTTGAGGATTATTAAATTCGAAGACATGTGTCTTCCGAGTAAGAAATTGGGCGCCAACCACGATGTACTTGCTCAAGAGAATAATAATTGGGCAAGTGCGAATTGTGCTCGCGCATGAAGGGTTCCATACCATTTTTGTATGGGAGCCCCTCTTAAATATTAATTTTATTTAAGTTTTATAATTTAATTTTATAGCTAATACGCATTTATATATTTTGTGTAAATTTCATGTGTCTCGCAGCTATCGTTATTGATATATAGCAAAAAAAAAACGAAAAAAAAAGTTTATTGTATGGAGACCCCCTTTAATATTTTATTTTTAGTATTTGCTGTTATAGCGGCACGGGCAATACATATGTTGTGAAAGTTTCATCTTTCTAGGTATGCCGGTGTGTGAGATGGAGTACTCACGCGCGGCGGTCAATGTTGGTGAGCATCTCTCCGTTGTGCGAGTCCCAGACGCGCACGGCGCCGCGCAGGCACACGGAGACCACGCGCTCGCCGTCCGTCGCCACGCACTCCACCTCCTGGCTGTGCCCGCCCACCACCAGCGGCACCGCCTCCAGCACCAGCTGCCTCACCGACAACACACTCATCGACACCAATTTCAAAAAAAATATGCAATCCGCCATTTTGTGACAGCGATATCATAAGATACATAGATAGATTTATTGAAACAATAATAACAACCTAATAGCGCTTACTACTGCAAGCGCGTAAACATGTGTACTTTGTTACAATTGTCAAAAAATAACATAAATTAAACATAGGCAGTATAGGGGCGAAAAAAATTATGATCAAAATGATATAATATAGAAAAAAAAACTAAGCCTACGTGTACAGACACAGGACCATCTCCAAAAGCCAAGTGACTATAGTCATTTTCCAAATAATCTTTAGAATTTTTATGCACCTTTCGAATTTCTTTTCATTTTTTAGAGCTTTTACTGCTTCTGGTAGTTTAGGCCCAAGTAACATTTACTTGGCACGATCGGCCGACGACTACTCGGCCCAAGTATAGCATAAAAGACCAGATAGAAAAGATGGCACAGGATCGAGGAGAGCGAAGCTTCTTGGAGTGAGCCTCCATACCTGTAAAGCGGGTTGCTTGGCGATGATCTTCCGGTACTTGTCGTCGTCAGTCCACGAGGCGCGCCACTCCGCGTAGTGGCGGGAGCACACGCACCTGCAACATTACATTACAACTTGCCGCCTTGCTGCGTTATCTATTGTCCTTATCTATACTCACTGTATCCATACTAATATTATAAGTATCTGTGTGTATGTTTGTTACAATTTACAACAATGGAATGTTCATACATAAACTACCATAACTGTATAATAATCATGTAGTCCTTGACATACTTAGTAAAGATGATGACTAATAAATAATTGTAACCAAACCTGATAAACTGACCATGACTCTCTTGTTGTCTATGAAATGTCAAATCGTTTGTTGTTGTGCTATTTTGTGTGTGAATGTAAATGTTTTTGTAATTGATTATGGATTAGAATTTAAGTGAGTATTTATTTAATTTTAGATGATATTTATATATATTTTGTGCTAATATTGCATGCCTAATAAGGCGAAGAGGTGAGGGACATGAAATGATAACCTGTAATAACCTAACCTTACCCATTCTGCAACAAATGATTTGAATTTGTAAAAAAACGTGAAAGAGTTACAAACATCTGCAAAACCTCACAAACTTTCATATCTGTACTTATAATGTATTAGTAGCTAATTCAAATTTATTGCAGACTATGGGTTATCAGGTTATTACAGGTTATCATTGTATGTCCCTCGCACTCTTCGCATTTAGGCATGCAATATTGGCAAAATCATATAAAAAAAGTAAAATGAATAAATAGCTGGTCTTCTTGTTCGTATGAGTAAGGTGGGCAAGGTCCGGCGTGGAGAGTGTGTAACAGCGGGCGGATGGTAAGCGGACGGTAAGGTCGCAGTAGTGACCTGTACAAGACCACCATCATGTAGGCGATGACGGCGACGCTGATGGCGCACAGGATGGCCAGCAGCAGGATCTCCATGGGCGTGCTGGGGTACAGCGGCAGCTCCGCCCACTGCTGCTCCTCCAGCTCCAGCTCTGCCAACACGCAGCACTCGTCACAAACATTCGCTACACCTGGCGCCATCTGTTATCGTTATATCACTACGCGACTCCAATACATAATGTCATCAAATATTATAATAACACTAGCTGTTACCAGCGGTTTGACTAAGTATGTACCAAAATAAGTTTAAATATTCATAAAATTGTTCTTAAGGCGGTTCTTTAAGCTATTTTAACAATATTTTTATTACCGTTGATGATTTATAACAAAAAAAAGGTTAAATATTTTGCCCTTATGAGAGGTGATTTGTATGAAGAGATGTATCGTGTATCGTGTAGGATGTGAGCGCACCGTGCATGGAGTCGATGGGGTCGAGCGCGGCGGCCAGCGCCTGCCAGCGGAGCGGCGGCGGGTCGCGCTCCTCCGGGTTGCGCACGCCGCCCGCCACCTGCGCAACATGCACTCTCTACATAAACAATCATTATCATTCATAAACATTATTTTCTCTAAGGAGCCTCTGCGTGTTGGCTGAGGCCCCACGCGCGCTGAGGTGGCATGCGTTATTGCCGGGGACCTAGAGCCTGGAGTCTTGGCACAGATATACTGGCACCTCACGCGCACCCGGCCCGCAGAAGACGGACACAGAGGCGATTTACCGAGCTCGTACTCCGTCTCCGTTATGAGGCCCCAGGGTGCTGAACGCGGGGAGTCCAGCGACCCACATGCACGCCATCAGTAAGGGCTTCTTGAGGAGTAGATGCCCTGGTCTCCCGGGGCATTGTTCGATCTGTTGAGTGGGGGAGTGAAACCCCTCTTGAGGGCATCACAAGCCCTGGAAGTATATCCGGGAGAAGCCGGGCCGCGACAATCCCTGGTCGCCGTGATTGGGACGGACCTCTCCTTACCGACCATTCTCAGGAGGATAGTCGCCGACGCGAGAAGAGAGGCCGAGAAGCGGGAGCGCGAGTTAGACCCTCACTCCCACCCACCCCGCAGGGGACGGGCACGGAGGCGAGCCGTTCGGGCTCGGACTCCGTCCCCACTTGGAGGCCCTGGGGCATGTGATCTTGTTCGGTGCCTCACACCAGGGATTTCCCAAGGCATCGCTCGCGCTGTAGAGGGGGGCACCGCCTTTATCGTCTTCATCGCCTTTGGGGAGGCACAATTGGTATTCCAGAAAGCATTATGCCCTCTGGTTAAATATTTTAGTCTGTTGAAATTCTAGCCTATAGACGGCAGGGCGGAGTGCTCGCTATTTCATAATGTCTTTATATTTGAATAGATTTAAAGTAAAAAGAAAAGCTACCTCAGGCGCGATCCTCTGCGAGAGCAGTACGGGCGGCAGAATGACGATGTGCCGGCCGGCGAGCGACTCGTTGTACTGGCCCAATATCCCCGCCCAATGCTGCGCCGACAGCCTGCAACATACACACAACACTTGCTGTACTACACCGACATACTTTATACATATATTATACTAGGTCATTGAAGTTAAGCCACGGTCGATGCGGTTAGACATTGCCGACCTTGCAAAAACTGTCAGTTAAGTAGTAGATCACGGCTTGATAACTCTCGATAACAAAGCAAATTGCACAATAACAATAGGATACCAAAGAAAAAACATGCTTTTTTTGTCGGAGTTTAGTGGTGATAATAGTATTTACGTACACTTTAGTGAAATAAAAAAATGTTAATACCTTTATCTGATTTCAACTAGTATAACTATAAAAAATAAGACAACTCACCGAGACCACGGCCTGGAGTGCGGCGAATGTTTCAACACGATAGTCTCGTTGGTGTCCACGCCGGTCTTATCGCCTGCCATGTCGGCCAGAGGAGGGAACACTAGCGGGTTCCCCTCGCTCCCGTTATAAAACGAGTACACGGTCTGTTTGAAGTGGGGCTTGTCAACCTTCTTGCCGGCGGCCGGCTCGGTGTCAACCTTGTCGGTGTTGGATATGAAGTGGTCGATGACGCCCGAGTTGTACACGATCATGGAGATCCAGACCAGCATCCAGGCCATGAAGGCTCGCTGGAAGAACCTCGTGCGCGCCCACAGGTTCACCAGCCGTATCCGCTTGGGCACCCTGGTGTCGGGGCGCGGCGGGCTCACGGCGCGCGCCGCCACCACGTCCGCGGGGGCGCTCGCTAAGCCGTTGAGGCGCGGGTGAGACCTGGACTTCCTCATCCTCGGCGGGGAGTGGCTTCTCCCGTCGTCCGAGTTATTGTACCGCCAGCGCAGGGCGTTGTTCACGGTCAAATATTCCTTCAAGTGTAACTTGTCCTGGTCGCCGTACTCCATTCTGCGGACCTCGACGCCGAGCATCGTCGCGAAGAACGCCATTTGAATGAAGAAATCCGACATCAAACTGACGATCATAAATATGGCGAACTCCTGAATGAACGGGACGAAGGTGAAGAAGCTGACCGTGAGGATCGTGATCTCGACGAGCAGGTTCTTCGTTATCGACCAGCCTTCCTTGCTCAATCCTTGCGCCAGGCGGATCTTGACGTCCAGCCGAGAGTCGGTGGTGGTGACGCTCTTGGTGAGCACCAGCACGTTCTCCAGGCCCACTATGATGACCAGGTACGGGAATATCTCCTTGCCCTGCGAGCTGAGCGAGAAGCCGAAGTAGAAGCATATCCCTATAGACATGGACAGGCTCCCGGCGATGGTGACGACGGCGCAGCCCGCCAGCAGTACCTTGGACTTGATGAACTCCATCTTCCGGACGGAGAAGTACACGTAGAGGAAGAGGCCGGCGAACGTGATGGTGAGCGGCACGAGCTCGTGATAGTTGAACTGTCCGGGGTAGTACACCAGCGTCGCCTCGTCCGCGTGGCTGTAGGGCTTGTCTTGGTGGAGCGGGTACATCTGCCGGAGCTTCCGCGTCAGCGATGCGATGAACCTGCAACCACAACGACATCATCACACGTTTAGATAGCACTGCTCGTTGATTGACAAAGTGTTATCTCTAATGATCAGCTGAAGGAGGCTTACTATCACTTGAAGGACTGGCCTTGACAATTAAGAAGTTTTAATTACGCAATGGTTATGTAGCATTCTATTGGTTAATTCCGAAAAATCGGTGGGATGGGAAGCTTCGCGCAGTACCTGTGGTCGGGCTCCCGGTAGAAGACGGTGAGCGCGTACTGCAGCGGGCGCGGGCGCGCGCGCAGCGGGTACCGCTTGAGGCCCGTGTCCCGGAGCTGCATGCCGAACGCCATCTCCGCTAGAGACCACTTGGCTTTCTGTAAGCTCTGCAACGCAACACGTCCGGTCAGTACGCGGCCCTCCGGCTACCGGCGGGCCGTCTCCGCCGGTGTCCCACCTGGTAGCTGTAGACGGTGGCCACGACGGCCGCGTCCAGCGAGAAGGTCTGCAGGCTCTGCTGCCACAGGTTGGCGGGCGACAGCAGCAGGCAGCCGTACTCCGGCAGCACCCGCTCCGCGCTCGGCTCGTACTGCGCGCCGTCCACTTGGTAGCAGTGCTGCGCCAGGCTGCTCTTGCTGGAACACAGCGCGCCACCGGTCACAGTCCACGCGGCTTCAGCCTACACCTCGCATCGCTCTACTTTTGTAATCTTAGCACCGACACTTTCAAAAAATTTAATATTTACTGTATGCTACTCGTAAATTGTATTGTGCAGTGTCAAGTTTATATGATAAGTATCGATTTCATATATTTTACAACTCTCCCACTAAGTAAGTTTCAAATGACCGGGCTTGATTAATATGAAACATACATGATGATACATTTCGATAATCCATAGCCGCAACAAAACAAAACTGTCGGCGGTTTCCAATTGTTTAAATATGTACTTGTCGATAATATGTCTGAGAAGTTAGAGATAGAAACCAAGCTTACAATACATCGATACTTATAATTAAAGTACCTGTCTAGCTACATTCTCATGAGAGGCGAGGAATGTGAGGACCGTTAGCTAGACATTATAGCAGCCATTACGCGAGCAACGTAATAGCACACCGACTTAGATAATACCTATAATTTTGCCATAAAAAAAGATACTGTGAATAGTGGTGTACAATGTGCGTATTTACGGTAACTATATCTCGGATCGTAGAGTGGCCGACCAGAAGTGTTTCATAGGACAAGGCGAGTGTATCACCACAGCTTAGGCAAAACCAAATATTATAATGTATTTATTGCTAAATAAGTAATTTGTTATGATAACTCGCTCGGAATCGTATATATCCGTATTTTTTTTTTTTATTTCCGATATTTTCTGGCCTAGACAATTATTTATTTTCTTGCTGACCGAACTAGCAAATTGTTTGCAGCGACTGACCGAAAGAAAATGTTTCTTTCGTCTATCTTTGTGTATGTATGCATATTTGTATGTTGATGCTTGTGTAGCGGAAAAGTAAATGTAGTATTAATTTAACAGTTTAACTTAAGACGATGATAGAGGATAAATCTGAAATTTGTAGTTTTTCATTATAAATCATTAGCGATAAAAAATGTTTCAAAATAACTTAAAGGCCGTCTAAACAACTACTCTAAGAATATTTATACTTAATTTGGTACCAAACAAACTTATCAATATTTAAAAAAAAACTGGTTAAAAATATTAATTTAAGATTTTTTTTTAAGGAGTTTTATATGGAATTCATAAATCTGATTGGTACCAAAATAAGTATAAATATTCTTATTGGGTTCTTTACATTATGAGTTCTAATAAAAAAAAAAAACATAATATATTCAAGATTTTACCCTTATCATGGCCTTAAACTTCTAAGTATATCTACTTCTCAAAGCTAGTGGCGATTAGAGCATTTCGTAATGGCTCTACTATTTGAAAACGATTTTACAAATATATTATATTTAATTTTTACTACTAGTTTTAACTAACCTATAGCTTTCTACAAGACAACATACTGATGGCGATTCAGCGGCACACACGACTAAACTAAATTTAAAGAAGCCCCGTCTCTTTTCATCTTAGGTGGCCAGAAAGAGACGGTAAGTTTTTATACTTCCAGTTATGAATACCTGCATCGCCGTGTTAGTGCCGCAGCCCACACCGCACATTCCGCGCATCTTAACATTACTTCATGTATAGGCACACTAGCTTCACCTCGCGGTTTTGCACGCGTTGGTTTAGGACTCATTTCACACACGGCTGCTTTGTGTTATGGTGGCTAACACAAGTGATATTTTACGTTTACAGTGTTAACTCTATATAACGACACTGAAGGGACTGTGCATTTTATGGCGTTACAGAGAGTGGTCGTTAAATGGAGAGAATGTATCATTGTATGGAATACAAGCTCAACCAATTAAAGCCAAAAGACTTCGAGGCTTTAGAGAATTTAACTTTAAATCGAGTGACGTTACATGGAGTTTACACTGTACATACATATATGTATATTTTATATAGATACATATTAGCCAGACCCACAGCCAACAAATTTGGTTAAGCTCGAAGATGTTGGCCGAGCCGGGAAATGAACCCGGAACCTTCTGATTGGCAGTTTGGCATGGTAACCATTGCGTCAACGAGGTCGTCAAATAGTTCTGGATTAGAAGCTATAAGCTAAAAAGGCGTGTGTTAGTCTCACATATAAGCTACACCTATACGAAATGTAATTCAAATTGGGCAAGACCTTTGAAAGTGAAGAAGTTACACACACACAGTGACACACACACACACATATACAAGAAATAGTAATACGTGCTCAGACAAAAGTGCAGGAAGTTATGTGGCTTATTACCCACTAAATACTCTTGTAAAAAAGTAATGGTCATTTACCAGACCCCATATATTATGATCGAAACCTACATCATGGTGTTTTTTCAATCTCGCGGCACCTATGTAGGTACATATGATAGGATGTTTGACGGAAACAATAGAAAATGTCAACTTTGCACATCGTATAAGTGTTGCTATACAAAGCGGCAATACGGCTGGCATTTTGGGTACTCTTCTGGATATTTTTTTTAACCGACTTCAAAAAAGGAGGAGGTTATATATTCGACTGTATGTATTTTAGATTAGTTTTTTTCATTATCATGGTATATTTTGTTATTTTAGTTATCATTGCAATTAAGTTTAACAATACAAAAAGATTATTATTAATAATATTTGCTTTTACTACTAACCCTGTATTGCGTATCGACTAATAAATAACCACGAGGACACATTTATAATGGTTCCAATGACGTCAAAGTAATCTGATTTCTCTTCATTACTATACTAAACTTTTATGCAGATAATTTACGGGCAGGTGCCTTGTTCTATAGATGACTTATGAATTGCTCATAACTTTCTCATTGATCGCTTTGTACTCGGTTACAATTTATAATGTGGCGTAATGGTTACCATGCCAAACTGCCGATCAGAAGGTTCCGGGTTCAATTACCGGAATGGCCGACATCTTTGTGCTTAACTAAATTTTTTGGCTGTGGGTCTGCGTGTCGAATATGTATCTATATAAATATATATGTATGTATATGTAAGAGATCGCTTGGAAGAGATCGCTTTTAGCGATAAGGTCGCCAGTTAAGGCACTAGGTTTTTAAGCACCTCAGTGATTACTGTAATTTATTTTTAGTAAGTGTTTTAATAAAGTGTTTATCTATCTTTGTAGTATGTCAGGTGTGTTAGCAACCACAATACGAACTTCAAATTCAGTATGGAGTTAACCAGCCGTTTTATTTGCAAGTTAATGGCTTATCGAAGGTCCGACAAAGAGGCGGCTGTCTTTATACAACTTTGACACATCAAATCCTCATATAATTCTAGTATTGTTTTTTTAATATCTTTAGTACAATGTTTGTCGTCAGATGTCATTTGGCACCACACGACGATCTATGACGTCATTGCTTGAAATTCTTACACATATATACATACAAAATGCATACACAACTTTTACAAAAAATAGACGTTTGAAATGTATTTGATTTACTTGTCAAATAACGAGCGGGGAACCACCCTGATTTAGAAGTAAAAATATAATTAAATTGTCTGTGACTATTCCTAGCGTCTACCAGGAGTCACTGGAAAATCAGAGAAATACATATTAATAAACTTAGGTATAAAAACTTATATTCACATTTTTACTATTGTATGGGAGCCTCCTATGTACATATATGTATATTTATTTCATCCTATTTTTAGTATTTTTGTTAAAGCAGCTACAGGATAAAAAGAAAAAAAATCTGTCCAATCACGATTCTTGAGACAGACGGCCAGACGGAAAGCAGGGTCAGTAGTAACACTGGTTGGTATCATTTGAGTACGCGGTACCGTAAAGAGCTCGACAATATAGGAGAGTATCGTACTCACGTGTCAGGGTCTTCATGATTCCTTATGGTCTCGAGCAACCGGAACGCTTCCTGCAGAGGCGCTCGGAACGCGTCCCACATCTTCAGGTTGCTGTTCCAAGGTGACACCCCTGCGGACCGACACATTACAAACACACTGACTTTCAATCTAAGGGATGCATCGATCGAATAGTTCAATATTTCCAATTGTTTAGACATAACATTGTTTCCTTTACAGCTAGGCGTTTGCCCAGCGGGGCGCTTAACACAAGTAAGCGACTCTCCGGCCTAGGGTGGAGCTTGCCTAGGCTGGAACAACTGGAAGCAAGGAAGCTGCCGGAACAAACGGGTAGTTACTAGCCTGGCGAGCATTAAAAAGTACCCCACCACCAAGCAATGACTTTCTGACGATGTTTTCTATGCCGAAAACTCGAGTCCAAACCCACTACCTTAGGGTCGGCGTGAGTCGGCCGCTCACCCGACTGGGCTGAAACCCACGACCTTCGGGAGTTGAGGCAGCCGCTCGCCCACAACTGAGCTGACATCACTTCAAAACATAGATAAGTATGTAGTTAAGTTCAGGTTAAATCACTTCCAAACTACTAAATAAAATAATAGTAGATTGACCTACGTATGAAAATTAATTTAGACATAATTACTGATAAATTAATTTTTAATATTGTATTTAAAATTGTATTGTATTGTATTCATATAATTGGATACAAAAGTATGAAATCAACATAAGTACAGTGTTAACTCTATTTTTGTATTAATTTTCGTTCAAAACTACTTATATTATTCAATTATTAATAATTTCTAACTTTATAAAGTCCTAATATCTGGTATCACTAAGGTAATCAAAAAAGGCATCGTGATGGTTAGCGGATCTACCCAGTGCTCAGTCTGTTTAACAGTAATCAAAAGTGAATTGATTTAAAGTCGTCCTTCGGTTAATTTTGTTCGGAGGCTGTCCGCTCATACTAACCTCGTGTTATAAAGTTCCAATGCCACGCGACAATAGGTTTGAAGCCAGAAACATTTCTTGACGAAGTTGCTAAAGTCCCTGAACAAGTTGTTTGTTTGCGCATATGAAAGCATCTCAGAGGCTTCTGGCTCGCTTAGCTGAAGGCTGGCTCAGTTACAAGGTTAGCTTTCACAATAGTTACAAACTAGTTAAAACCCTTGAAGAACGACCTTCTGGTATTCAATATATATACTTATATAATTATACAATTTCCATGTCACAATGTTAGTTACCGTACTCCTCCGAAACGGCTTGACCGATTTTTAGTTACTAGGTCTGAAAATCGGTTACTATCTATTTTTCATATCCCTAAGTGAGGGAAAACAACGTTCGCCGGGTCAGCTAGTATTACTATAGAATTACGAGTTTATAGTTAATCTACTAATCCTATCCCACTAATATAATAAATGCGAAAGTTTGTGTGTGTGTGTGTGTAAGTGTGTGTGTATGTTTGTTACTTCTTTACGCCCAAACTTAAGCATTCATAATATTATTAGGATTACAGGACGTAGACCTGAGCTTGACAAAAAACTAGGTATTAGAACACGAGGCGACGGCGCAGCGATCGATTGTTCTCTCCAAGAAGAAACCGGTTCGACAGGAAGTCTATAACACTGTATTTCGTAGTGAATAATGATTCCGGCAAGGAGTTCGAGCACCAAGTATGTTTTTAGCACTATTCGTTTTATTTAAAAATGTAATACCCTTAGCCTTTACGAATAAAATGAATATGTTAGGAGTACAAAGAAAGGACATGATTCCGACAAACAAAAGTGCACCATATTCTGCTCTCCGGGCGGGCAATAAATATTAAACTATGTTAAATCAAGAAATTGTTAAAATGATTTTATTTTCCGATTCTCATCATGGCTAAAAGCATCTAATATCGGCGGCAGAATGGCGTAAAGTTTATTAATAACATAATTAATAAATGTTTTCCCGATTGTAAAATCCCGTGAGGTTATCAGTTGACCTCTTTCTCGGTACACGCGAATAACAATATCTAAATATCTATCAAACCGACCGAGCCTTAGTTCTAATTCCAGGCACGAGTTTCATGTTCTTCACTGATACATAGCCTAAACAAGTTGGAAATATAAACGTTAGAATAATATATCGTTAACAATATAATTATTATTAATTTGTAAAAACTATATTGGTCATGATATTGTACCGCGCGGTGCTAGAACTGCGATATAATAAATTAATTAATAATAAATAACAATCAACAATATTGAAATTATGTTTTCATTACTCATACTCTGGAAGTAGGTCTGAAGTTCCCTGAGGAGCGGGGTAAAAGTAATACATTGCATCCCTAGGCAGGATCGCTTTATTTAAAAAATAGTACAGTAAAAAAGGTTTTACTTTCTATTCAGCCACGATGTAAAATTGAAATAACTTAAAGCTAAGTATTGATTAAAGAATATATATTTTTAAATAACTTTATTATAATTTAGTTTCAACAATTTCTTTAAAATGACTTAAATTTGGTCATAATATTTAACATTTTTTCAATGATGAAAATAAAAAATAATGGCTGAATAAGAGTAGCTGGCCGGCCACAGAAAAAAACAAACAAAATAGGTGGGAAAGCGGCGAGAGACACCCAAACCACGCCCAGATATAAATACCACTTGGCATGGTCTTCCCTCATAAGGGTTGCTAAACTACGTAGATCGCGTCAGGCCTCAGTCAGACAAGATGCAGGCGCGACGAGTCACTAGCTAGAGACTATAGTAATCGCATATTGCGTGGTAAAGCCACGCGGCCGGCATTATCGGCGGCGATCAGCGGCAAGCGTGGTCAAGGCCGCGCGGCGACCGACGCAGGTATCTCGCTCAAATGACGGACCAAAGCCAGCTTAGGACGCGACCGTATCAGGACGCGACGCGATCTGCTAACGCGATAAAATCAAATGTATAGAGGCGGCGCATCTACGTCGTCGCCTCCCGCAACCACAATCACGTCACACTATCTCACTAATGATGTTAATGACAACTTTTGTTTGTGCAAGTAATCTTTGTCTCTCTCTAAACAAGTTATGACGGAGCTCCAAACACAAGTGTAGATATAGACACTAGCTCGCGGTAATACCCGCATTACTCCGGGATTCTAATTAACTGTAACAATGGGTTAATTCAAAGTATAACCCTTTGTAGTAATCTTTGTAACTCACTTGCAAAATGCAAACACTACATTTTTTAGAAAAATAATTAATTATATTTCAATTGAACCCACAGAACAGAACATCTTATCATAGATATAGATCCTCAGGAACGTTCTTGGAATCAGTTTGCATGGGTGTGCGGCCGTGAGCTATGATCTCACGCCATCGAGATGAAAACATTCCGCAATTAACAACCTGACACAAATAATAATACAATAACGTGCAAGTAATATTCGTCTTAACAAATTACTTGACAATTATTTATTTTGAAGCGAGATAATTTTATAAAAATAGCTATGATTGTCTTCTACCTACGTGCGTGACGGTCTTGACTTGTCTATTCTGTCCGTAAATACAAAGCAAATATAATAATATAATAATGATATATTACGCTATAGATGATATAGATATATCTAACAAGCTGAGACACACGGCTATGCCGCTTTTAAAGCAATCCTGCCAAAACATTATCTTATTGCCAAGACAAGACCATGTCAAAACTTAGTCATCAAACTTGTAACTCAAGTCAAAGGCCAAGGCAGAGCAGCAAGACAACTGCGCTCACTTCCTTAACAGACTGCAGCGTTTTGTCAAGGATTTTCACAACGCAATGAATTTTAAAGTGATGCAATTTAAAATCACTTCATTGCCATTGTTTAAGGTAAGTCACGATATATTTCTCACGAGAGCGATGGGTACGACAAACAAGGCATAGATATGCAACTAAGAGTTAACGCGATTTTACGTTAAAAAAAAATGTTTGTTTGTACTAAGACTAACAGCCGGGACCTACAATTTAACGTGTCCCGACCCACGGTAGCGCCCAGATGAAAATGCGATTTTAATAACTAGTGTCTTAAGCATGGTCACCGTTATCGTTACATTTTATCCCGCTTATTCCTCGCTGCTGTTTTCCCTAACACGATGATATTGATGAGAATACTTTTTCATTAACAAATGGCAATAAACTAAAGTTTGATTTGGAGGTGCGGTAAAAAAGGAAAGCCAGTAATCTTTGAATTTTTTCAATGTATATCTAACCCTGCAGGTAATGACTAATCGTCTTTAAAGCAACTCTAAGGGTACAGGGTTATCACAAGGGTATTTATGTTGTACACTTCCTCATATGGCTGCCTAGCCACTTGGCTCATACGAACACGACGATGCTGAAGACTCACCAATCTTCATGATGATCTGATGAGCGAACAGAAGCGGCTTGTCCCGGGCCCACACGTGCGGCAGCCGCTGCGTCTCGTTCGTCAGCAGCTCCAACAGGCGCAGCGTGTCTGTAACATCATTCTTTACTCCTAAAGTCGTACATTTTGTATTTCATTCAAATAAATGTTTATTCAATAAATAGTCATCGTTATCTGGATAAAAAGTCGTAATATTTTATTTTATCATTATGAAATATTTAATTCCTATCACAATAACGTATGTTCTTTTCTGCTTTTATAAAATAATGTCGATGTTTTACATCTGCTAGGCGTCCTGTGACTTTTTTTTTAGAGAATGGCTTATTCTAATTAGGGAACAATATGTTGCCTGATAGAACTATACTTAAATTCTATCTATTAATCTATACAGTTCTGGCAATTTCCGAACTGTATAGATTTGGGTTCTGCCAGAACACTGTTACAATATCCCACCTCCAGGTTAGGGTTTTCTTTTAAGTTTGAGTTCCAGGCACATTCCATGAGCAAGTGATTATAATGTATTTGTACATAAGTGTCTTTTGTGTAAAAATAAATGTGTCCAATTGTATAGGTATGCAAGCTATGATGTTACCTTGATGGCAGTTGTCTCCGGTGCAGTCCACAGGAGCAGGCTGCGAGTCCAGGCGGAGAGGGAGTGTCACCACGGTAGGTATGTTGCCGGGGAGAGGCACATTCAGCAACGGATAACTGCAACACAAGGTTCGATGTCAATACCTTCGGTCTCGCTCTCACACATATTTGTTGTCTCATTCACACAGTAACTCGAACATTCTAGATTGTACTGGGTAGTAGTATGGAAAGTTCAGTACCTAGAACTTTCTAGAGACTTGTTTACCGGTTATAAGGGATCGGACAGGACTAGCGAGGGCAGTTAACTGCGAGTTGTCGCAGAGTTAACTCCGAGCCATACCCCGAGTGAAAAGTGTGATTAGTGACTACGAGAGTACCACTGAATACGATTTGGACGTTTCGACGAGTTGAAAGACCAGACACTTATCAACGTGGGGATTCCATAGTGAATAAATCCTAGTTATCCACGAAACCGACGTTTTATTCATATACCCAAACCTTTATCCTGAGTGCCCCGTCCAGCATGTAACAATATCTTTGATGTATCTGAAGGGGAAGCCAGGAGACTTCTGTTTGTGGGAAGGAGCCCCTAGATCAACTTATCAATGTATGTATCTGAATGTAGAATCAATAGATAAAACATTAAAAAATTCATGGCCTCTGACTTGCATCAAGGAATTGCGCAAGGGGCAGCAAGCTTTTAAATGTTTTCTTTATTAATAGGTTATGCAGACTAAAATGGAGATGGGCAGGAGGCGTCGCGAGAGCAACTGACGGCAGATGGAGCGAGCGAATTGTTCACTGGTACCCAGTAGAAGACCATATACCCCGAGGACGAGCACGCAGACGATGGGACGACGATAGCGAAGAAGCAACAGGAAGTACTTGTACTAGACTAGCTCAAGATCGGATTTCCTGCCACACATGGAGGACGCCTACACCCATATTTGGGTGCCCCAAGACGCTTTATAAATGTTATTAAACAGAAGAAAAAAAATGTATTTATAGATAAAATTAATATAGATTTCATTAACCCATGATCTGTTATTTAAGTTTCTTGGGAATAAATGGCTTTATTTATTTATTTTATTGATTTATTTCGTTTTCAATTGTTACGTTTGTTTCAGAGAGAAAATAAATGAAATGTTGAATTGAGAACCAAAATACTAACATCATTGTTAATAACTGTTACATAGAGGAAGTCACAAATTTTGAATTTATTGTTTAACTTTAGACTGAGGCTTTAGCTTCAGCTCTCATGTGATGGAGAGTCCAGCTAGGCGGGCCTGCCGTCAGACAGCTGGAAGACATTTTTAAATTGAAGCTCCAACAATGTTTTATTTTTTACACATTTCACACACAGCTGGTTAACCCCATACTGAACCATTTCTAGTTCATATTATGGTTGCTAAGTGGGCTGTCTGGAGGGAAATGAAACAGTAGAACACGTGCTACCGAATTGTAAGGCAACCAAACAAACCAGAGGGAGTTACGGCTTGATGATAGCAGCTCAAGATGAAAGTTTGCCTTCCATTGCTAATCTTCAGATAAACAGACCATCTGATGCAACAGTGGTGGAACAGGTATGCCAGCGAGCCAGGGCTGTGCTCCGTTACTTCAAGGAGCTCGGTTGGCTTGGGTAGGCTGGTAAGGGGGAAATGCACAATACGCCCCTAGAGGGATGTCAGTGCAGGTCTCATCACCACCACTTCAAATTAGAATTAGAATGGTTGCTAACACAACTGATACACTACATTTACATACATATTTTATATATGTAGATACATATTTAACACCCAGACCAACAGCCAACAAATTTAGTTCAGCACAAAGATGTTGGTTGTGCTGGGAATAGAACCTGGAACCTTCTGATTGGCAATCTGGCATGGTAACCATTACAACAACAAGGTTATCAAACATCGTTTCAACAATATGCCCATTCTCACCTACAGTTCCAAATGTGACTCTTTACTTATAAGAGTATCCATAAAATCCATAACCCAAAGGGAAACAGAACAATCCTATAGCAACTCAACATTGTCCTAAGAATAGTAAATAAATATATATGTGATTAAGGCTCTACTTGCCAAAGACAGCAGACTCTCAGTAATGAGGAAATACAACTCTAAACTTAAAATGTTTTTTTATGTATATTTATTTAATAGTAATTAATACAGATTAAACCAATTACATTAATTATTTGAAATTCAATTCATAGTATTAAATTCTTAAACTGAATTAATAATAAGCAATATAATTTTCATGTCATGAATATAATATGTTATGACTGTTATTGTTTGAAAACTGTCATATTGAAGATTGTCATTGTATGAAAGATATTATATGTATTTTCATGACAAAAACACCTTATGTATGTAAAAGGTATCAATTATTTCTAATAGCCCAAGAGCCCATACGTTTCTGACCTTCGTCATTTAATAAAAGCTGAAAATTGTTCTATGTGTGTCCCTAGTAGAGGTAAGAATGATCCCCAAACATGAAGCTGAGGCAGCAGTGGCTTTGGCAGATAAGTGGTAACAAAGGTGTATAAAATTCCATCTCAAATTCGTTATAGTATAAAACCTGATTTTTTCACATTTGATTCATAATAATATCAAAAGTCGCCTTGCTCATTGCCAGACGGTTATTATGGTGGCAACCCTCTGCCAGACACCCTTAAACTATTATAATTTATGAGTATACTTACGTTATATTATAAAACCTATATTTTATATATAATCTTTTGGGGGCCTATTAATCTATGTTTACATAAAAGCCGGACAGTTTCGATAGTTCTATCATGTTGCCAGACGCATTCAAAGTGAGCAGTTGTTCGGGGAGCAAGGAGCGTATACAGTAACTAGTGCGAGTTAGACAGAGCGCTTGGTCTAATGCAGCCCATCACTGTGCATCCACTGTTATCAAGTTTTTATTATTATTAATTTCTTAATCAAAAAATTTCATTATTCTTTTTTCTTTTCATTATTCATTGGCTTTACAATTTTGATAGAATTGAAAAAAATAAACTTCGTATAAATGAAAAATAATATAAATAAAATTATTAGAGTTTCGATATGATTGAAGTTGTATTAGAACAATTTTAATGAGTATTGTTTTAAATATTTGTTATTGAAACTGTAAAAAAAAAGAATAATGAAATTTTTTGATGAAATTAAAAATAAAAAAACTTGATAACAGTGGATGCACAGTGAAGGGCTGCATTAGACCAAGCGCTCTGTCTAACTCGCACTATAGTGGCCGGCAAATAACTTGAGCAAAAGTCGACGAGTTTTTTTTTATACTAGTTACTGTATACGCTCCTTGCTCCCCGAACTACTGCTCACTTTGAATGCGTCTGGCAACATGATAGAACTATCGAAACTGTCCGGCTTTTATGTAAACATAGATTAATAGGCCCCCAAAAGATTATATATAAAATTTAGGTTTTATAATATAACGTAAGTATACTCATAAATTATAATAGTTTAAGGGTGTCTGGCAGAGGGTTGCCACCATAATAACCGTCTGGCAATGAGCAAGGCGACTTTTGATATTATCATGAATCAAATGTGAAAAAATCAGGTTTTATAATATAACGAATTTGAGATTGAATTTTATACACCTTTGTTACCAGTTATCTGCCAAAGCCACTGCTGCCTCAGCTTCATGTTTGGGGATCATTCTTACCTCTACTAGGGACACACATAGAACAATTTTCAGCTTTTATTAAATGACGAAGGTCAGAAACGTATGGGCTCTCGCTCTATAAGAAAATGTACACTGCCATGTACATTTTGCTGGTCATAAACTGTTGTTTAAGGATACTACAATCTATGTTTACTTATCCATGATGAACAAGTCAACCGAGCTGTCCAAATATGGTTTACTAATGTAGATAAAATATTGCATTTATTTAAGTATTATGAAATGTTCTTGTATTGATTGGTCTATGTTAGCAGTTTCTTCTTTGTGTTTTTTTTAAACTGCTATAGTCCTATAGCTAATATACAACCTCTTTGGCATAATTGCTACCATGCTGGACTACTGACCAGAGGGTCCCAGGTTCAATTCCTGGAACGGCCAACATCTTTGTAATGAACTAAATTTATTGGCTAAGTGATGTTTATTAAATACCTAAAGATACCTATACAATGTTTATGTATAATATGTTATGTAGTATATTAGTTGTGCTAGCAACCATATTATATACTAGAAAAGGTGTATGGCTAACCAACTGTGTGTGAAATGTGTCCTTATATTTATTTTTTATTATTTCTTGATCAGTTTTAGTATTTAAGAAGTACAGTTATATAAAAGTATATTCTATTAGGGTCACATAATAATGAGCTGCCAAGCAAGGCAACAAGAAATTGTTTGCCTAACACAAGTAATGAGTTGGTAGGATAATATGATTAGACTAGCTAGCAGTGGAAAGAAGACATATAGATATTTTTTTCACACCACAGCTAAGTATTTGTCCAGCACAGTCACTCAAGTCTGTGAGTCTAGCCGAAAGTGGAACAGGCTTAGTTTGGAATAACTGACTCTCAGTGAGGCTGCCACAACACTTTGTTAAGGACTTATATTCAATTCAGTAACTTAAAGGTAGTCACTATCCAGGAGCTAGAAATAACTGTAACAGTAAGCTATAGTTTCCTCATATAGTTTTTCTTTCACCAAGATCGAGTCTATTAGCAGGGGACGGGACCTCGCGCCGCAGATCGTATAGCGACCTCACGTCTAACTTCCCATCGCTTCAAATTTCAGTGTGATGCTCATAGATGACTTACCAACAGAAGAGTGTGAGGGCAACAACTAACGCTACAACGGCGGCCGGGTAGGAGGAGCATATAAGGCCGTAGCTGTAATATATCTGAGCTACCCTCTCGGGTAACGTCGCTCCGGCCATGTTAGCGCACTATCACCGTAACGACGAGGACCCGGCTAATCTCATTTGGAAAACGATCACACCGCACTGACAACAATGTTTATGTCCACCTATGTTGCGCACTTGCGACTGGCCGATACTACGAGCACATCTAGTGAAACTATTCCAACGTGGAAAACCATGCTGACAGGATGATTAATAACAGTTCTCAGAAACAGCAGAAAAACAACAATGATCGTGAATTTAGCCAACCACAACTTAACTCTGGATATTCAATGAAGGAGATAGCTAGGACCAGAGTCAGGGGTTAGTTATTTACGATTCCAGCATAACATGAACCGTATTAGCTGCAAATGCTCATAAATCTTGGGGTTTTGGTGAACTGGTAACAACAGTTCCTGTATGTCAGAAATGTCAATGTCTACGACCGAATATAACGTGCAACCCAAATAATTCACGACCAAGCCAATAAAAACTAGTGCTGGTATTTTTGGCTATGGCCAGTCTAACGCTTTAGAATATTTTTTATAATAAAAGTAATTCGTTCCAATTTTTGTTTAATATGTATTGCCGAATTAAGTACGTGGATTATGTTAGTTGTATAATGTTGTGCAATAATGCTTGTCAAAAGTTGTCGTTGTCACTGTATGTCATTTTTAGGGTTCCGTACCTAAAAGGTAAAAACGGGACCGTATTACTAAGCTTTCGCTGTCTGTCTGTTTGTCATGCTGTCTGCCAGGTTGTATCTCAGAAGACGTGATAGCTAAAAAGCTGAAACTTTCACAAGATATATATTTCCCGTGCCGCTATAACAACATATACAAAAAAAAATAGGGGGTCCCGTACAATAAACGTGTTTTTTTAGTATTTTTTTGCTATATATGAATAACGGTAGATGCTACCCACTTAAAATTTTAACAAAATATATAAATGTATATGAGCTATCAAAATAAATTAATTATTTTTATATATTAAATATTTTAGGGGGGGCTCCCGTTCAACAATGGTTCGGAATCAATCACAAAATTTCAATTGTAAAAAAAAAATTGGTTGCCTGTAAAGTCGGTTTTACGGGCGAAGATTTTACGTGACAACGTCTGCCGCGTGCTGCGCGCGCGGCAGACCGATCATAGTTGAGTGGGAGAGAGACGCAAGGCATTCGGCGGGCCTCTCTCTCGTTCGGTGACTCATCGTAACGTTACCGGGCGTTACACTTTTTCATAAGTGACTCCCAGCCGCAACCTAATTTAAGACGTTGTCACGCCAAAAACTTCACGAAAATAAATAACAATCAAACACAAAAAAAAAACAACAACGAATATCAATGAAAACAACAAAATAACGGAACGAATTTAACGATACGATTATCGGAGTGCGTCAAGTAGCGTGGAAAGCTATTCCTGATTATTTTTTTGTAGCGCGTACTTCACTGTGTGAGTATAGATAGCGATAGAGACTGAGCGAGAACGCATGCGAGCGGACGCCATTTACAGATCTATTCTCTATTTGCGAGAGTTATACATACTTTTATATAGATACATAATATTTAACACCCAGACCGAAAGCCAACAAATCTAGTTTAGTTCAAAGATGTTAGCCATGCTGGGAATCGAACCCTGAACCTTCTGATTGGCAGTCCGGCATGGTAACCATTACGCCAACGACAAGAACGACGTTTAATTTAGAAGTCTGTAGTTGCGACGAATATTAGTATACTAGACTAAGACTTCTAAATACAGTGTAAACTCTCTATAACGATACCGAAGGGATTGTGTATTTTATGGCGTTATAGAGAGTGGTCGTTAAATATTATCATTGTATGGAATACAAGCTAAAAAAAGTTAGGCATATGACCAGCAGGGCGCGTAACAACACGTGCAGCATGCCTTGTTTGGAATTACAAAATGTATCCTGATATTCAATGTTTATTTATTTATAGGTTATAATATATTTTTTAATTCTGACATATTTTTATTAACATACCATAATTTGTGACGAAACAAGTACAAGTAATTTCAGTATTAGACCAATAATGTCTATTTATAGCGATCTCGCTGATTCTTATACGCACGCGATCTGGTGGTGAAATGCCGAACTAACTAGTAGTCACAGACCAGTCACTGGAAATTTGCATCGGATTGATATTCGGTTTACGATTTGTAAAATAACGAGGTTCAAGATATCGTTCATAGATGGCGCTAGTAAGATGTAGTTTGTTATTGTACTTTTGAATATATTTTATGTCCGTTCTGAAAAAATATTCTGATAGACTCTTGGATATTCATTTTCTTTCACTTGTGCTTGTGTAGCGCCTGTAGCTCGACTGACTAAGACGATCTTACCTGATCATCGAGGTCCGGCATCGGTCTATGCATGGAGCAGAGTCTTTGGATGGAGAGTACTTATTCACTAGATAAAAAAACTACCGAAGTCGCTACCGAGGATCAGTCGAATGTTAAATTGTAGGTACCGGCTGTTTGTCTTTTTACAATAAGTCGTTAAGCCAAATCAGAGCCTACGGGTGGCTTGTAAACTAACCAGCGGGGCCAGCACGAGTATCTAGTTTTCGTTTATTTACTTTTATAATATTTTAATGCTATGCTAAAATTTGAACTTTTGTTAATTTCTTCAACATCTTTACAACACTAATATTAATATTTACCATTATTCTAAACATGTTAACTCAAAATGATTACGTAATTTTTTTTTCCCACTTCCAAATGATACGATTGTCTGTCATAATTATGTCAATCGAATAGTAATTACCGTAATTTCTCTTGGTATCAGAGGGGAATAATGACATAAAATATCCACGATGAACGTCAAGTGGGAATATTTTATAAGGTAAATAGTTCCTTGTTGCAATGAAAATAAGGTGGATTTTCACTGAGAGGTGAGAATAATGGTGGATAGACTATTCGTCCTCGTCCCTTGCTCGCCCCGCTACTAAGCACCGGTGGAAAGGTGGTAAAGACCGTTACTGTACGATTTTTACAATTGAGAAGGAGGCATATGCCTAGCTATAAAAGGATGCAGGCTGATGATGATGATGACCTCGACCCGCCTGATGTAAAGCGATCCTGCGCTCAACGGGTCTCCGAAGGCCACTGTAACTGAACTGTGCCAAGTACACATGAACGCAATAAACAAAACACGATCCCAAGGGCTCGGTGTCGAGACACACGATAACAAATAAAAGGAAGTCATATTCGCACATTACTTTCTTTTATTTGTGTCTGAGTTCGTTCCGCAACTACGACTCGAACGAGTTGAAGGTTAAGGACAAATTAATATAAATCGAAGCGAGTACATGCATCCGAGTGCGCACTACGGTTGCAGTTATGTCATCATCCTGCAGGGTGACCACCAGCGAGAACCAGGATTTGTATTTCATTTGTATTTGAATTTTGATCGAGATATTGGTAAGATACACCCAGTACGAACGACATGGACCAGTGGTGATGTTGATTAACATTAGTTTTAGTTATCTTCGTCCAACTAATACGTATATTGTAGCACATATACCATCAAGACAAACGCTTACAGACTCAATTTCGAATGTGTTTGTTACTTCTTCACGCGCAAACGGATGGGCCTATTCTGATGAAATTTTGTAACAAGATAGCTTAAAGCCTGTCTACCACATGACCTACTTTTTATTTCGGATTACCGCGAGCCGATGCTAATGGTGAATAAAGGGTCAAAAGAATTATAAATATAGAATATAGTTGAGCGACTGGCAACCCTCGGCACCCTGCAGCAAGCCTGGCCTTGATTCTGCGTTGTGGGAGAAAAAAAGACAAGTGCCAACAAAACATTACCGAGGGGAGCCCGCGGTACCGACAGTCAACTACTTACTCGAGCGCGTTTGGAGCTTATTGAATCCATTATAATCATCATCATAAGCAGCCCGCTATACCTTCCCACTTCTGGTACTCGGAGCCTTCTTTCACGGGGAGAGAGATATAGGCCATATTCCACCACGCTCGCCAAGCGCGGGTTAGCTCGTTACTTAAAAAACAAGTCATTGTTTTAGGGCCGGGATCGAACCGAGTGTCATACGAGTATGATTGAAATGCAGACGTTTTTACCGAGCCACACTCGCTTTTTGAATTAACAAGTAAATTTTATAACACGAAAGAAACTGTATCACATCGATCCTGAGCCACCGGGATTTTTTATCTTTAAGTAATATTAAGCAATTAATGTTATTCTTTATGATTGAAGTAATCGGCAGATTATAAGTCTCCTGCTATGATTGAAGATTGAATTCTTCCCTTGAAGATAAACTTAGGTACAAATTTGACCGTTACAGAGCGTTCGAAAGTTGACTCGCACGTGTTACATTTATACTGTCAGATTTTTCAAATATACACTCTTAAAGACCTTAACAAATATACATTAGCTTAATCTGTCAATTTGGAGTAAGTCAGCCATACATTTTTTTCAGTCGTTATTACAGACAAACCCACCAAACGAGGAGGTACTCAAATGAGTTCAAGGTTTCTCCCATATCTTAATCTCAATCGCGTGAGATACTTTACAAATCCCCTCGTTGGTTCCCCTAGCATTAAGCGTATTTGTTGTTATACTGGACGCTAAGTTTAGTATAATCTGTGGGTCGTTAGGTTGCCCAAGTCAAGACCTGAGCTAGCTCCTCGTGTTCTCTAACACGTGGCCACGCGTTACTTAGTAATAGATTGAGTACGAAAGCCTTATCTTAATATTCCGTGCAAGATTAGTATTAAGTAGCGCCCGTAGCTCGGCAAACTAAGGTGATTATCGAGGTTAAGCAACGGCTGATGCGGATAGTCTTTGGATGGGTGACCATGCACAAGTCTTTTAAAGTGCCATTTTCATCAGAGCGCTACTGTAGGTCGGACCAGTTAAATTGTAGGTCCCGGCTGTTAGTCTTAGAACAAGCAATCGATAAGCCAAGTCAGGGGCCTTTGGGCGGTTTGAAAACTCTCGACACCAGAGCTGAGTCACTTAGCTCATACGAGGAAGAAGAAGTTCGTTTACCAAGGAGTGGTTCGGACTGGGCTTAAATATGTGTATTAATATGTGTGTAAAAAACAACAGTATAAACAATTTATTCACTTTATAAACTGGTGCAGATCCTTAAAACTCTTGGAATGCATCTGAACTTTTGCGCAGTTTCCTCGTAGGTATCCAGGTTGTCCTTTTGGTCAGTTCATACAGTTTTAAACAGTACGTTATCATCAGCAATCACTGGCGGCAAGCTCTCTCCATTCCTAATAAATGGCAAAAGTGCTCATTATTAATTGTAAGATATTCAAATGAAACCAAATCAGGTCAAAATTCATTTATTTGACGTAAGTTCAAAAAAACTAGTATAAAAGGAATTCAAAGGCACTTTGGAAGCCTTTGAATTTCTATTATACTATTATTTCGAGACTTATGGGAACCAAAGAACGAACGAACAAAGAACTCCCAAATTTTCTTCACAGTCATGGTATTGAACACTTATTACGTCGAAATATTTTTTTTTGGTTACATTATGTAGAATCAGAAAATAAAAACCAGTATGTATTTTGAATAACAATAAAGATTTCGAAAAATATAAGTGAACCAAATACATATAATAATTATCTTCTGTTTCTTATTTAGATTTTATTTAGTATTTAAATTAATGTTTTACCTGTTTTTAAATAACTATGAGAACATGTACTTATTTTCACTCAGAAGCTATGTATAAATGATAATGATTATGACTGTTTGTCTTAGTACAAATCAGAGGCCTTCGGGCGGATTGAAATCTCTCGACACCAGAGTTTGGCCATTCAGCTTTTACGAGGAACAAGATTATTTAATTTTCTTTCCAGCGACATTTCTTAACATCAGAGGATGCTAAGAATCTCTGGAAAAAATCTACAAATACAAATAATTTATTGATAACACCAAAGTTACCTACAAGTCAAATAATATGATATCAGTACAAAACTATATGATATGTATTAATGTCAATTTTCAATTATATTCTAGTAATGTAATATCATTACAATATTATATGATATTAATCAAAATTCTAACAGACGTGGGTGAATTAATTTGAGTTAGGAGCCCGGATCCCAGCAGTGGGAACGTAAAGTGGGCTGCTTTTGCATACGCATGGACAGACAGACAGACAAGCGAGGCACTCTTGAAAACTATCGACATCAGAGCCTGGCCACTTAGCTCTAACGAAGAAGTAGAAGGCCGACTTCAAATGTCGAGTAGTTATTTCAATCACGTTTAGATCTGCACCATCAGATCATTAGATATGAATATTTGAATAATAAATTTAGCACATTATGTATCCCATAACGTTTGCCCTCGTTTTGTTCTGGGATCCGACAGAATCCAATCAAACCAGATGGGAAGATACTTATATTTTATAAAATTAAGTTTACATTACTAAGATTATATTAATATAACAAACTTTTATCCGCATTTATATAATTATATATATATCTGACATAATTTCATAAAATCCTGTTAGTCGAGCCCAATCACGATAGGTTTATTTAATTATGTTTTTTTTGAGCCGTCTTCCGGTTCCATCATCAGAACAACTCCGTGCTCCAATACTTTTGTATTGTTACAGAAGATGCACCATATCACATGAGCAAACCAAATTTAAATGTCAACATTGATGACAATGGTGTTCGTCACACCGGAAAACCTATTCAACGACACCCATGATACATATCTATCAGGTTCTAATAGTGAACCAAATGGGACATAGGTATGTGTTTGTTACAGAGATAGAATATCGGAACATATATTATATACTATATTATTATATATGGAATGGTTGCATATCCATAAATTATTTACAAAGTAAAATACTGTTGTTATCCTATTTCCGTTACGCTTAATGTAATTTACTTTTCCAATTTATATTGTAATTTAATTTAAATGTTAATTTTAAGGTACCTACCGCCTGTCGCTCGGCCTGCTAAGGTGTTCTGACGCGATTATCGAAGCTATAGGCTACGGTCGAATCAGACGGTTTTTGGATGGATGACCATACATGAGACTGTCGTTAAGCCTGGTCAAAGGCCTTCGGACGGCTTGCAAACTCTCGTCACCAGAGGCTCATAGGAAAGAAGAAGAAGATTTAAATATTACTTGCTTTGCAATAATGTGAATAAATATATGAATCACAAGCCTCGCCTTTAGTAAAAAAAAGAAGAAAAAGTATAGAGAGAGTGCGCATTGCCGGCGTGCCATGTGGCGACAAGATGGCCGGCCACCACTTCATATCCATTGCTTACATTGTAACAGAGTTAAAATACATCGGTACTCCGAATGCTCTATTTCCAAGCTCGCCACTAACGTACTTGTACGCTGTGTAGGTACTCACGAACTTACATTGAACTCTGCAAGCTTGTTAGGTACTGTGTCGGCTAGCTCTGCGACCAGAGGGTATCTCCGAGACCCTGCCGAGTCGCCGCCGGTATCTATACAGCTATGATAACTACACATTTGAACTATTTCTAGATGATGTATTGTAATAAGTAATTAATAAGATAGATAGGAGTGCCTGTTGCTCGGCTAGCCAAGGTGATCTGACGCGATCATCGAAGCTAAGCAACGCTCCATGCGGATGGTGTTTGGATTCTTTGGATGGGTGACCATGCACAAGACTGTCGTTTTTCAAGTGGCATTTTCATCCGGGCGCTACCGTGGGTCGGATTACGCGTTGAATTATAGGTCCCGGCTGTTAGTCTTAGTTCAAGCGGTCGTTAAGCCAAGTCGGAGGCCTTCTGGCGGCTTGAAGACTCTTGACACCAGAGCTAGGCCGCTTCGCATAGAAAGTGAAGAAGAATAAAATAGATTGGAAACCCAACTTCAACTTAAAAATACTAAACCATTATTGAATTAGTGTATAAAGAAACTTACAGATCAAAATCGGTTATTAAATGAGTGAGTAACCAACATAGTCCAATAGAGAACCTCCTTCCTTTTTTTGAAGTCGTTTAAGATTGTATCAAACCTAAATGTCAACCAAATTGACAGGCCTTTTTTAGTCGGTTAAAAATAAATTCAAGGACAATATCGTAGGTAAGTTACGAGCGACGTTTTCATGCCATCCGAGAATGGCTATCGTTTTGGAATTCCGTACCTAAAAGTTAAAAAACCCTATTACTAAGCCTCCGCTGTCTATCTCGTCATCCGCCATTTTGTACCGGCTGCCATCTTGAATTTATGAAACATAGCTAAAACTCTTTCGTCTAACAAACCATTCAAATGTTACAAAACAGAGCCAGTCGATAAAGAGACGCTTCGCTCGCTCGTACTCGTAATATCTAATACAATAATATGCGTGTTGAAGTGCGTAGCAACCGGCGTTATCTGCAACATACCTGCTCTAAAATACCCGTTCTCAGATAACTACTTAGTATGTTATCTCGCGACATGTTTACCGAACGGCCGTGATAGATGAAAACTCATAAATACAATTAATCTATTAATTAATGTCAATAGATAATGGAAGTTATGGAGATGCAACAAACTTGTGCGTATCAAGTTTTATTTGTGTAGCGCTCTAGTTCGGGCGCGGTAGCGGATGCAGCCGACTTGGGAATTATTTTCAGAATTGGGTTAGTGCTTGTGAGTCTCACAGAATATCTGAATATTCGTGTTCCGAGGTACTCGAATATTCAGAGAGCCTCTACGCGACTTTAATAAAACCACGCCTACTATTAAGTCGGCTAAAACTACCAAAAGCTGTAGACCTTTACAAAGCAAAATACTTCAATAAAAGTCTGTCGATTGACTGATTTAGTAATTTGAAATTTGACTCTATATTATATTGTTTGCTTTATGAAAAGAAAAGGCTTTAAAAGAATTGGATGCATAATTAAAGATTAAAATAATTTGACAGGTAAATTATTCCACTCGCAAGTACGCAAGAGTACTCGTATTGGTATAACAAGTGTTTAGGCCTTTTCAAACATCTACTCCTAAAAAAGGATTAATGGAGGTGAAAATCTAATAATAAACTGAGATATCGTTGTTCATGGTTTGTGGGTCGCTGATTACAAAGATAACAACGATTCATTTTTTACGACACGGCAATCATGAAATACCATTTCTTTTAATCGTCGTTCTAGAGTTCCCTACCTAAATGGTAAAAAAAACCTGTTATAAATTAAATAAATAAATACATCGGAGGCTTCTTAGCTTCCGATGTCTGTCTGGCTTTCTGTTGATCTATCTGTCTGTCGCCCAGACTGTCCCAGAAACTGTGAGAGCCGAACTGGCACTAGTTCATTTTGTTATTACTAAATCAGCGAAGATTTTTTTATTTTGAGAGTGTCTCTTTAAGTCTGTATAAAACCTGCCACATTGATTTCCTTTTAAATTAAAAACATAAATAACTTCATACAGCTGTGGTGTTCATGTCTAATAATAAGCGAAAATAAAGGCAAAATCACCACACTTGCACGTAGCTTCGTGTTTTGGTATTTGTGCTGCCGCGGAGTCTTTAATATACCAAACAACTTCAAATAGAAATACAGACTCAGAGAACCGGCTGCCGGATCTCACTGTTGGGAACGTGGAGACAGATTCCTCTACTTGAAGGAGGCTGCTATCCAGGTGAGCACTAGATAATACGCTATCCACCTACCAGCTACCATGATATGGTTTCCTCACGTGTTTTCCTTGACAGAAAGAATGAGATCGTTGCCGGGATCGAGCCCACGACCATTACGAACGTAAGGTGGCCGCACGCCCGACTGAGCTGGTATTGATTCCACAGCATTAACTAATAAGCAAAGAGTGTTTTGTTTGTTTCGTACGGGTGTAACTAACATCATTTTATGAGGTTGACTAACACTTTAAATACGATTTCTCCTGCCAATTCCAGACCATAATAGTTTTATGTATAACCACAGAATAATAACTTGTACTTGTATAACTCACTGTTTCATTTAATAAGCAAACCATTTATCGTGCGCGCTATGCTCGTACATAAATTACATTCCTTTGTTGAACTGACTGATACATTTTAATATTATTTATGAAATTTATACCTATTTGATTTGATTGATAATTAATGGCCCTCTATAAGTTAGGATTTAATTGATATGAGCAGGGAAGTTTGAGGGACAAAGCTTGAGAGTTAGTAATTCCAGAGTAAGCATCTTAGGCCAACGTTGCAATATTCATACGCCTAGCCGTGACGTCTAAAAAAGTTAATAATAATAAATAAATAAACAAATGAAATAAGGTCTTCAATTTACAATCCTTAATTAAGAAGTATAATAATGTCTGAGCTAACATATTTATGTTTAAAAACAGAAAGTAGAAATTAAAATTGAGTTTTCGATCTGTACAATGGAATATAATTTCAAGTGGAATATACTCGTACAGTGCCCCGATCATAATACATAAAACTTCCTTTCGGGTTCACACACGTTTTCAGAACAACTGTGTAGGCTCTGAATATTTTCCTTCGTATATATACGCAAAGAAATGTTGATTGATAAATGGTTAAATGATCGTATAGACCGCCAGAGATACTTACAGCAATACCTACTCATGATGTCCAGGCGGAGCCAGCTCCCGAGCCGCCACGGCCCGCCCGCCGCTTCCTGCTCTCACCGCACTCTACATATGAACCTTATTACCTATACTTTTCTACCATCAGGCTATTTATTTAGCTCGTAAGTTGCGACATTAATATGCTCTCATACATTTTAAACTTTATGAATTAATTTATATCTTTCAAAGACATACCTCTATCAGAATTATTAGAAAAAAATCTGGTCGATTTTCAAAGCTAAGTAATAGGGTTTTGTTAAATAAACTAAACCTATCGAGCAGAGTGTGAACTAGCAAAAGCGAAGAACCATCAAGTTAAACAAACGATATTTTGAATACTTACTCATTATGTAATTAATTTAAAACAGTTTTGCTAGTTTATAATACTTAAGAAGAATATGATATATTCTTATTAAATTCAAGTATTTTTGGTATACTCTAACTTTCCAATTGAAGTTATTGTTTAGTTATCTACCTAACCTATTTACCTACCTAATAAGGATCTGTAGGAGAAAATGAAAAACATATTTATATGACAAATTATTTAATTTCATGAAACATACATATATAACAACACCGTAATATTTTGACGAAAGAGAATTTGGTTATTTCTAAATTGGTATTGTTAGAGTTTACAAAAATATCCAATTTACGAAACAGACTTCAACAAGTAAGACATGGTACACTACATACGAATACAAACAATACAATTTATTTGAGACTTGGAAAACATGATATGAAAACTTTAACTAATTCTATACTACTCTACACTGAATTTATTTTTTTGTACACTTTTGGAGTGAAACCGATGAGCGAACACAGAGCAGCGAGCTGGCAGCGTTACCTCCCGAGCGCCGCCTTCTGGTTGCAGGATGTAGCTACAACATATTTTACTATTTTCTGTCCGTTCCGTCTCGATATATTATAAATTTCTTGCTGGTTCTTGCAAAATGGGGTGAGAGAACACAGCACAATTGGTGGGGCATCATAACAGACAGCATCAACCCCTTCTCCGGAGATTAGCAGTGGGTGAGGAACTCGCTCATCGCGCAGGGTCTCGAGCAGCACTCCTCGGTGAGTCGCTGCAGCTGGTGGTCGTCGTGGGTGGCCGCGGCAGGTGTGCGCGCCGCGCGCGGGTCCGGGGTGAGGGCCAGGGCGTCACACATGCTCCTCACGACGCCGGTGAGCGCCTTCACGCAGGTCTCGGGCGAGTCCAGGGTGACCGGCTGCGCCCGCGTGCACAACAGGAGCAGCGCCGCCACGCAAGACACTTGCAGAAGTCCGTGCATCGTTGAGAAGTGTGTGTGTCGTACAGGCCGCTTGTCGACTAGGCCCTCTTCCCGGCCGCGCCTGCTTATATAGGCCCGCCTCGCTACGTCACGCAGATACCGCCACAGCCCCGCTCCCAGCTCCCCCCGGCGCAGGGGGCTACTCGGTTACCACTTCTCGATCTCGTTCAAATAATTACCACATGATCGATTCTAGCCTGTGGGGGGTCCACGGCTAGACATTGTGATTCATTTTGGCCGTCATAGGTATGGCCAAAATGTATGTGAGACACGGACAGCAGCGCCGCTCGGGTTCGACGGGCGACGCTACAAAGTAAGGAGCGATAAGGGACGCGATCGAGTGGGCGGTGAGCGCACGCCGCGCCGAGCCGACAGTACCTCCTCCTTGTTCTGGAACGAGCTTCCATTGTGTTCCGCTTCAGCCTTGGAGTTACGCGAAACAAAACATTTTGCACCCGAAAGGGGAGCCCTTTCGGGTGCAAAATGTTCATCAGTATCGGCATACGATATAACCCAATATGTTTACGTGCTGATTCCCCCATAGCATAGGCTGCCTAATGTGTTTCAGAAAGTGTGTAATTACTTCTGGATTTATTTAGAAAAAATAACACTTCTCAAAATGCAACTCTGAGTACAAGTAGAGTATGTACAGGTACTATGTAGATGAGTACAAACAGTCTTACCTTAGTAGGTAACTATCATAAGCATAAGCAGCCCACTATACGTTAATTGCTGGACCTCGGAGCCTTCTGTCACGAAGAGAGAGATATGCCACCACGCTGGCCAAGTGTGGGTTGGCGGATGACACAAGTCTTCGGATATTGCAGCCCTCAAACGTGTCAGTTTCCTCACGATGTTTTCCTTCACCGTTAAGCGAGTGCAAATCCACACATAACTTGAGAAACAATTCATTGGTGTAGGGCCGGGATCGAACCGGGGGCCGTCTGTTGAAAAACCAGACGTTTTTACCAGCGAGCCACACTCGCTTTTTCAGTAGGTAACTATGTATAGCAGTAAACGGGTTTAATCAGTTTGTTTAACACAACAATGAACTATTACGGAGCTCCTGAGTGTGGCGTTTCACAAGGGGTTACTCAAGGTGGGAGCGGAATAATAATTTTAAGAGCCTGTTTACACCCAACGACACTTTGACGATCGGTCGGACAGATAAAAGAAAATCGTTTCGTAAGCGATGTACTCGTACTAAATGACACTTTTCGCATTAACCCGACATGACTCCTCGTCGTGTCGGATAAATATAAAAAATATGAAATCCGAGAAAGTCTTCATCTTCTTTGTGTTACTGCATTACTAAAACTAACAATTAGGATTCTGACATTTATTTAATTGTCTTGCTACTGAACGCGTCATCCAACCCACTGTAGCGCCCAGATGAATATGTCACTTTTTCTAAACATGGTTGCAGTCTGCATGGTCACTAATGCAAAGATTATCCTCATCGACCAAGCTGAAGAGTCAAGGCCATGTATAAATAAATAGCATAATCAAAGGAAGACATCTTTCAAGCTTTCTTGTGGTATGCTTGCCACAGAGCAATGAAAGGTTGCCGTGATACTTTCTGTATTTATTTTAGCTATTAGAGCTACGGGTAATGTTCACTAATGTTTACTATAGAATAGAATAGAATATCATTTATTCGTCATAACGTATCCTAATTATAACAACTTACAGGTTTAATAAAAGGATACAGTACGTTCTCGTCAATCTCACATTATACATTATTCACTATTACATTAACAAATTTCACTCAATTAAAATGTATAAGCACCGTGTAAACGAGAAAACCACATGACAGATTCAAGTATCGTATCGGAAGGTGAGATTATTTTGAACAATTCTAAAACAGTCGACACAAAATAAACCAGCTACTACTCACCAGGGTTCTTGCAAACATTTTGTAGAACATTTATTATTAGGGTTTCGTAGCCAAAGATGGGACCCTATTTTTAAGACTTCTCTGTATCTCACGAACCGAAATATTTTTGTGTAAATGTTCACTCCCAGTCGACGCATATGTTACACTATCACAACGACGACTCACAACTCTATATTTAAGAGCGGCTCGCATAAAGAAACCTTGACATTTTGCAGTTTTTCCGTTTAATAACAACTACCTAGTAGACAACTTATTGACTCAGGCGTTACTTGCGGAAATCCATTGTAAATAGATGACAAAATTAAATATTTAGTGTACTTCCGCTGTGATCCGAAATCCAAATTAAGACAAGTAAAGGAAAAATCAACTAAGATCAATTAACCAAGCTTAATTAACTAAGATTAATTAACTAAGATCAATTAACTAAGATTAATTGAGATTAACGTTACCTATCACAATTCGGAAATTCTTAACTCTACACGTGTTTCGCCTAACCACAAGGCATCATCAGGAGATGCTGACTCTTCGAACGACAACGTAATCTCAATGTAAGGTTAATCTCAATTAATCTTAGTTAATATATATAATAAGGTAACGTTAATCTCAATTAATCTTAGTTAATTAATCTTAGTTATTTAAGCTTGGTTAATTGATCTTAGTTGATTTTTCCTTTACTTGTCTTAATTTAGATTTCGGATCATAGCGGAAGTACACTAAATATTTAATTTTGTCATCTATTTACCTAGTAGAAGCTTGAAACATCAACTAAATATGGAATTATCGTATAATTTTACATTAATATTTTTATAAGACTCGCTATTTCAGTACTATAGTTTCTAAGTATCTGTTTGTCTCTAATTTTTCTAATATTAGGAAGTTTTTCTAACCTTTCAGACTATCATTATGCATGCCCCTTTAGAAATAATTTATTTATCTATACTATAAGACTCTTTGTCCTGACTTATTCATTCATTCATTCATTCATTCATCTATAGACAACGCAGAGCCCAAACGGCTGGTCCTAGGGTTGTGAAATTTGGAGGGTGTATTTGTTGTAGTATGTAGACGCGGACTAAGAAAGGATTTTTGGAAATTCCACCCCTAAGGGGGTGAAAAGGGGTAAAACAGTTTGTATGAAACTTCTTTGTTTTTGAACTTATAGCGATGAAATTTGGAATATGTATAGTTTAAGTAAAATTAAAAATAATGGTATCAAGTTTTTTTGCCTGGGGTGAACTAAGGGTTTGTAATGGGGGGTGAAAGTTTGTATGGAAAAATCTTTATTTATCAAGTTAAAGTCTCGAAAGTTGTTATGGTAGTTTATTAAATGGTTAAATTAGAATTATATTTTTTTTCGCCAGGGGTGCATTAAGGGGGATGCCATTGGGGTTGAAAGTTAAAAATGAAAGTTTTGTGTTTTGTAACTTAGAGATGTAAAATTTGGAGTGTGTATATATTTTAGTACTTAAACGTGTACTAAGAATAGATTTTTGTAAATTCTACCCTTAAGGGGGTGAAAGGGGGTAAAATAGATTGTATGAAACCTCTATGTTTTTGAACTTCTAGCAATGAAATTTGGAATATGTGTAGTGTATGTAAAATTTAAAATAATGGTATCAAGTTTTTTTGCCAGGGGTGAACTAAGGGTTTGTAGGGGGGGATGAAAGTTTATATGGAAAATTCTTTATTTATCAAGTTAAGTCTTGAAAGTTGTTATGGTTGTAGTTTATATGATGGTTAAAATAAATTTGTAATAATATTTGCCAGGAGTGCATTAAGGTATGCCATTGGGGTTTAAAGTTCAAAGGGTTTTGTGTATTTGAAATTAAATACTTCTGAATCGGAATTTAAGTGGTTCACTTAGTGGTATTGTTCGCGTATTCTAATTATTTAAATTAAAATAATTGCTTGGAGAAAACGATCTAATCTGTCGCATCGTCACCAAAGTAGCTAAGAACAGATGTTAACTAAATATCAGGAATCGAATGCGGAAAGACAGATGCGAGTCATTTTGATATCGTATCAATGTTTATATAAAATTGGCACGGGAATAGGATACAATAGAATTTGTCCACAGGTTACGCGAAAAGCGACACGCGGGCGAAGCCGCGGGCAACCTCTAGTTTGTTATAAAATAAGCATATCTAAGGAATGCTCAGATACAAAAAAAAATGGTTGCCTGTAAAGTCGGTTTTACGGGCGAAGATATTACGTGACAACGCCTGCCGCGTGCTGCGCGCGCGGCAGACCGATCATAGTTGAGTGGGAGAGAGACGCAAGGCATTCGGCGGGCCTCTCTCTCGTTCGGTGACTCATCGTAACGTTACCGGGCGTTACACTTTTTCATAAGTGACTCCCAGCCGCAACCTAATTTAAGACGTTGTCACGTCAAAACGAGTTAATATTGCATTTTTTCTAGCTCTTGTATTTAGTTTTATCTTCATCCTATAAATAAAGAAATAATTAATAAAATAAAAATAATAAAGATTTAAAAGGGCTCTCATATAACAAATGTGATTTCTGATGTTCGTAGGGTTCTGTACCACGTAAGGAAAAGGATAACTTTCTGATCTATCTGTCAGTCTATTCATCACGTTCTTATTTCTCAAAGACGTTTTAAGCTATAGCGTATGTATAGCTGTTTTTTTCTTCGGTGACTTTATCCGCTAAATCAATTAAATATATCCTACAAAAATCAGTAAGCATAACATATGGAGAAGCATCAATAAAGAAAGAAAACTCTCAAACTTACAAAATGCAATCAACAGATGAACCGTCACCTTCCAGTAGCTCTACCTAGTGATAATAGCAGTAACTACTAGCAGGCTTGCATATCCTGTATTTTAGGAAGCGATGTCCTTCCCTCACCCAGCCGCTCTGTTGTTCCAACATCGTTAAGCCAAGTTGGAGCGGTAGTCAGTTTACTAAGCGCGCCGGCAGATAGCACCATATTATATTCCGTCGCACATTTTTGAAAAAGTAAATATTCTTTTATTTGTTTATAAGAGCAAAAAAAAAATGCTTTTTCACTCAAACGGTGAATTATTTTAAACTTTGAATGTGAATACAGGATAATTCTGAGTACATTAAATTCTGAACGAAACATTTGTATAGACGCTTAGAAAAAGATATAATTGGCCAAGTGCAAGTAAGGCTTGCGCATGAAGGGATGGAGCCCTTCCCTTTAACGATTATCTTAAAAAAATGCTAACACGTTTGTTGTGAGTCCCCTATTATTATTTGTAGTTTATTTTTAAAGTTCATATTAAGTATTCGGTTAATGTTTAAAGGGTCTTCTACCAAATTCCGTTATAAACAACGAGTTAAAATTGCTTAAAAACTACATTCGTGGTATGAGAGCCCCCAAAAGTGTGATACCTTTAAAAATAAAAATAAATAAAAACATGGTCTTCGCTCAGTCAATTATAGCGAACGAGCCACAATAACAGAATCCCTAAAGTTTGGGACAAATGACTAGATGCTTCGCCGTAAACGTCTTTAGAAACAGCACTTAGCGTAATATTAAAATCCAAACAGTTTTGCCTTTGACGAATAAACCAGTGGACGCTCAGTTAGACCACACGCCGGCCTTATAAAGGTGAATGTTTTTAGCTTTTATTAACTGATTACAAGTATGAACATTATATAATTCGATAGTGTTTTTTATGTGCATCTCTCCAGCTTCTCTGCATTACTCGGGCATCAAACACAGGTCAGTGGAGTGCTGAGTTTTGATAAGCGATGCAGAACTCGGACGTCACTGTAATAGAGCAGGGCTAGCTCGATACTTAGTATTAGGCTACCCGTTGTCTTACTCATTATTATATAAAAAGTAGAAAGAGAGTGTAAAATATCCACATCCCGGAGAGTAGTGTGCCGGGGTAGCAGCGGCGAGGGTGGCGGAGTGTCGTCGCCGGCCGCCACAGGACACGACACCGTGGACTCGACAAACTAACGCTTTCTTTTTTAGGTAAAGGATATAAATAGTGTAGGATGATCTTCTACTGAGCGTGTGTGAGGTCTAAGTTGCAAATAAAAGGCAGGATCCAAATTCCGTAAATTTATTAAATAATTATTCTACTTATGTACTACACTTACTATCCTATCCTTATTACTAACTAAATGCGCGCCTCCATAATAGGGTAAGTATAGAGCACGCTTTACCAAAAAATAAACTGTTTCATTGTCTCATTCTCACCTTAAACATTGGTTGATTATAGCCATTATATAGGAACGGGGATACCGGCATGGAATGTATACTCAAAGTTCCTTGTAGCTCTCGATTCAGTCAAGAATACATTTGAAAGTTTATTCCGTCTTGCTTGCTCTTGCTTAGTAGTCACGAGATGTGAAGTTTTATTTAACTACAATAATACCAACTAACCAGTACAAGAAATAAGTAATTTGGATTAGCTTTAGCTTTGGTTATTTATGACTAAAGCTAGCCCAAAAGCACATATTGAAGTTGTAAAGTTAATTTCATAATTACAATGTCATATAAACTACATTATTTATTACTAATCAACCTGATAATTATTATTTTTGTTGTTTTTATCGTATCTTGTTGATTGTTTATAGTATTAAAATACCTATATAGCTATTACATTTATTTAATAAATTAATAGTGTATTATTTACAAAACATGATTATATTATTATATTAACAAACACACACACACACACACACACAAACATACTCACACTCCGAACGCATATAAGCGGCTAAAAGAATAATACACACACATATATACGTATAACACACCGCTACTCTCAGCTTTGATACTAACATATAATGTATATTATCTGAATGCAAAACCGGCTGTTGCCGGGTAGATTACAGGTCGATATCAACTCTATATTTAACTAGAAGATAACGTTGCCTAATTTTCAGCGATACTGTGCCGGAATAATATAACCACATTAGTTCGGTACTTTGATAATAACCAATAATAATATACAGTTGCGAAGACCTTGGCCCAGCAGCGGGGCAGTATAGGTTAGGAAAAAAATACATATAAAGATAACATTAAAATAAGTGAGATATTTGTTTGGAGCGCGTCTACGCCACCCTTGTTCCTAGTACTCACTTTTTAACAGCGTTAATAACGGTGGAATTAAAGCGTGAGAGGCCGCTGAGGACGATTTAATTAAACCTTAACGAACCCCCCTCCGACCCGGGGGGGGGGGGTGGCCCTCACCTGGCCAATGTTTTAATTACCGAGATCTGCCTCTCCACATTTTTAGAAGATAAGTGTCTTTGATGTTTGCGCGGTGGCCACTTCGCCGCACAATCATGTCGCTTCAGAGACGTTCATTTTTCTAAGACTCCTTCAGTCGTCTAGCTGCGCCCCGAGGTGCTACTTGCTTAATTATTCCTATCAATTATTTGTACGAGTTAGATCAACTATACATTTTTCTCTAATATACAAGCTTCCATGCTTAGTTTGGAGATGCCAGCTCATCTACTGTAGCTCTTACTGTAAAAACAATATACTATATGTCTTTATTTTTGTCAAATAGTAATGATTTTTTGTTTAAAAAATATTAAGTGTTAAGCTTGTGTGTTAATCCAGAGAGCCAGTTACAGCATAAATGATTAAATATATCCTAACATTTCATTCAAATCGCTACAATCGTCTATCAACAAACATACTGATAAAACTTTCATCGGAACAATATTATAATTTATTTCACAATAAAAAAAAAAAACAAAAATGTTTATTTGGCAAAGGTTACATGATTAATTATTTAGCAATATCATCATCATCATCCAGAGCCGTCGTTCTCTGTGTGGTAACAGTAAGGCTCACCCCACATGTGTACGCGCTGGCCTTGTAACTAAAAAAAAAATATCAATCCTTAGTTAAATATACATGTGTTGTAAAGGGGCCCCATTGAATATTTATTTCATTCTATTTTTAGTCATCGTTGTCATATCGGTTATAGAAATACATGTGTGAAAATTTCTCGTTGTTACCTTTTGGTACGAAATTAAAGCCGCCGCCTAATTTGTTTTAAAACGTATCATTTGTTTTAACAGAAACTTTAGTCGGTATCAATATGACCACTTTTATAATTTTTAAGCAAAATATGACTTTCTCTAGTTAGTTTTCAATTTCCTTTGACCACCTTTCTACTCTATTATCACAGCCTGCATATCATCAAGCACCATAGAACTCATCAAGGCAAAGCCCAAACTCTATGGACTTATGTTTTAGTTTAATAATTTTACTCTTAGATCTTACTAGTTTAATCTAGAAGTTTAATATCCTGTCTATAGCACTTTTTATTTCAATATTTAACATTTGATTTTATTATATGTATTATTAATAACAAGCTCGGAAAGCTGATAACATTGCAACTGTTATCATTTCTGCAAGCCCTTTGGAATGAGTCCAAACTCGATAACTGTATCTGGTTTAGTTCAGAAGGTCCTGCTGGCGTCTTCCGGCTCCATTATCTCAGCAGCTCCGGGTCGACATGCGATGTGGACCAGAGATCATTTAAGTGCACCTCGTTTGAAAGCAATCGAACAAAGGATAGTAGATGTACTAGTGAATAAACACAGCGAGTACACCCATACTTGAACAGAACAGAATAAATATGAGTCAGTAAAAATAAATACATTTTTTTACAGCTGCGCTTTTGCGTCGTGTTTTAATGCAACTCGAAATAAATATACCATTCGTGTTTGCCGTTTTGTTTTATATTAATTACATCCTGTTTACGGCTAGTATGTGTTACATTTTAACCAATATCCTGAATTAGATCGATACTAATGTAAGTTAGATGTTAGTGTATGACTAATGTTACTCTCAGAATGTTTGAGCGGCTAGAACTGTGAGTTTTCAAGACAAAGGGTAAGAAATAAACAGATGGGAGCGGAGATAGCCGCCGCCGGGGAGTGATTAACGAGGTTTTCCACCTCTGGGTGCGGCGGACGTGCCAAATGACACGGCGCCGTATCTGGATGCACCGGACCTACTTGCGTGCGATACCGCGTGAACTCTGCGGACTCATTTGCAGCTGCACTTGCACTGCCCTTCGACGGGGAAAATAACCTCTGTGCTGATGCCATACCTAAAATAAGAAATAAGGGTGGCGACACACTCCGATTTCCGTCCGTTTTTTTTAAACTAAGATTAAGAGTGATTGGAAACAAACTCCGATGAAACTAGCAAATCGTTTCAGGTGTGCTTTCAATTTGCTATTGTCTTATGAAAATTTCGCATAGAATCACAACAGATACAGAAACATTTTCCATCTTCATATATGTTAAACCGCTCGAAGACTTCTGATATAGCTTGACAACTACTCGCACCTACAATTTAACGTGTCGTCCGACCCACGCTAGCACCTAAATTTGAATGCGAATTTTTAAATGACTTCCTTATGCATGGTCACCCATTCAATGAGTGTTTGCATCGAAACTGACCTAACCTAACAGAAACGGACAACAAAGCACTTAGCTCAATTGATATCATTTACGACAACGAATCGCAATGGTTTGTTAAGTGACTGCAGCTCGACCAGCGGCGATACTGAAGACGTGACAAAACTGACCGTATGCCACCACCCTTAAGGAATGCATAAAATAACCGATGCGCACTTGAAAGTCCTTGAGTTGTTTGCTGTGGAAAATTACCCACAGACAATGTGGGTGAACGCTCGCAGCCCGGTGCATTATCATACTTTTACATTGTATTGTAATAATTGAAGCAATGAATATTGCTTTCGGTCGTCACTTTTTATCATTAACTTTAATTAAGCGTGCATTGTCCTATACGCAAGTACTCTACCTACTCGCGCGTAGGCAATATCTTGTTAGTTTTGATTAGACTTATATATCCATTGTACAGGTAGATATTTTGTATACATATTGTCTCTATAGTGACACACCATGCAAACAAAAAAAACTACAAATGGTGATCGACATCGAAGTAGTAAGATTGCCAATGGGAGATATATAAATAAAAAGCGGGAGCGTTTCTTTATATTCAGGGCCTAAACAAGGAATCGAATAATATCAATAGGAACTTTTGATTATTTAAACAAACGTGATTTTTGCTATGTTTTATAAATTACTGTACGGAACCCTTCAAGCGCGAGCCCGACTCGCAATTGGCCGATTATTTTTGTAAACGTGATCATGATCACTCTCTATGATATAGACGACTTTCTAAAAAATACAAAATAAGATAATATTAGTACTCGTACTCGTATGTTGAAATTGTTTTATTTTTCATTAATACATGTGACATATTTTAAGTCTGATATTGATATGATTTATAAATATATAGGTATTTTTGTTATAATGTTTTACAATGATGTATGAATTGACCTTAAAAATATTGTTTTTACCAATAAATATGATTATGATTATGATCATGTGCAGTGTTGTAGGTGGTTCGCAGCCGGGGTCGACTTGTGTAACGCTGGAGAAGTTTTTCGTCCTAATAGCGATATAATTGTCCGCGTCACGCGGCGGCGGCGGCGGCGGCCGATATTGCGGGGCCATGATATGCATGTTGCGGTAACCCCGCCACCACACTTCCCGACTTACTATTATGTCTTACACCACTTATTATTATGGCCGTCCGAGAGAAACGGGAATTTAGACGGTGTTTGGATGGGTGACCGTGCACAAGACTGTCGTTTTTCAAGTTGCATTTTCATCTGGGCCCTAACTTTGGTTCCGATGACACGTTTAATTGTAGGTCCCTGTTGTTAGTTTTAGTACTAGCAGTCGTTAAGCCGAGTCAGAGCCCTTGGAGCGGCTTGAAAACTCTCGACACCAGAGTTTGGCCACTTAACTCCTTCGAAAAGAAATAATGTAATGTATGTAGTTAATAGATGTATTGCATATGCAGTATATTTTATGTCGTGGCCTGTTTTTTGCAGGTACATCACTGTTGTTGAATAATAAAAGTGATGTTACTCGTGAATAGTTAAAACGAAAATTTTGTTAACTAAAATAGATAGATAATAGATATAAATAATTTTGTAATAGATAAAAAATACATTTCTCGTGATTTAAATCCTCATTGTCCACGTAGAGATTATCCCGAACCACTAAACGGGTGTGTCACAGTTGTACTAGGAGTCACGAAGCTCCGTGTGGCCGTGAACTAGCTCCGAGTAATGGAGTGCCGCCGCTCGACACCTGGCCCTCTGTCGCCCTGGTACCCGCCGCATTATACAATACTCACCATCACACTAATACAAGGAACAGGGTTATTGGTCATTACAAAACTCATTTTTCTAACCTCCGATGTAAAATCACTGAGGTTTTAACGCTTTGCGTCGACCTTTATTGTGAGGACTGCAAAGCTTTGGAACTCACTACCTGAGTCTCTGTTTCCTGAGAGATATCATCCGGGGGCTTTCAAAAGTAGAGTAAATAGGTATCTTCTAGGTAAGCGTGCCACACCGTAGACTGCAGTGCAGCTTAACATCAGGCTAGCTGTAACCAACCAAACGCTAACCTATCAAAGATTAAAAAAAGCCTGAAAGATTAGGTTCCTTCTAAGCAAGCATGTTATATCTCAGACCACAGTAAATAAAAATCTTTACTGTGGTATAAGATGTAACACGCTTGCCTATAAGTAGCCTAACCTTTCTTTCTTTCATTTAAAACAAATCCTTTTTTTTAAACAATTGGATTTGTAAAAGGTTCATTTATCAGTCAGTTGTGTTAGCAACCATAATACAAACTAGAAATGGTTCAGTATGGGGTAAACAACCGTGTATGTGTGTGTGATTGTTTCCAAATTTTGGTAACTGTTGTTTGTTGACAATATATTTCTGTGGAGCTGAAGCTAATACTACCGCAAAGTTACAATGCGTGGTTCTGGAAAAAGGCGTTGTACTCGTAAACTTGCATTTATAAACGAGCTAATTCTGTTCAAAACGAGAAACCATAATATTATACAACGGCAGATCGTTATCCTTGAGATATAAATATCTAGATTTGCGTAACACAGTGTTATGCTTTATTTTTGTTTTTTATGCACTTTGTATTATTTTTCCTGTTATCCGTAAGTTTCAATTACAAGTCTTGTAAGCGTAATAAGATATGTAATAAGATTGTTGTCGTTGCTTGTAATCCTGTACGAACGTCACGTACATCAGATACCATAGTGACTATGCTCGTTAATCAGACTCACTACGTAGGTACCTACTCGTAATACGAAGTCAAAATCAAAGTTCTTTAGTAATTAATTTACAATTTAAAGACAGGATCTTAAATAAATATAATAATGATATATACAATTGAAATTAATGCCTGCTTTCTTAATAGTAATCCAAATATTATTATTTGTTATATCATAGGTACGATTTTTAAGTGCAATTTTTACAAAATCTTTGCTGTATGATAATATGAAGTTCAGCTATTATATAACATTATCCCCGAGTAACATAGGCTTTATTTTGTTTGTCTTTACAACTTGGATTATTTTATAGCCCGTGTGAAGCCGGGACTGGCTGCTAGTATATGATATCTTTACTAATATTAAGGAGGAAACTTTGATTGTTTCTTTGACGCGAATAGGCTCCGAAACTACTGGAACTGATTTGAAAAATCCTTGCACCATTAGGAGGAAGTTACATAATCCCCGAGTAACATAGCTTATATATTGTTTCTCTTTGAAATTTACATTATTTTAGAGCCCGTGCGAAGCCGGGACGGGATGCTAGTTTAAATATAAACAAATGCCCTGCTTTTAAGCTGAAATCTGAAGTTGAGGAGCGGCTTGCCGCACCTCGAAATAATATCCCACGAAAACTGCTTCAGAGTACGTATATACATCTATACTATAAGACTCTTTGTCCTGACTCATCTATAGACAACGCAGAGCCCAAACGGCTGGTCCTAGGGTTATGAAATTTGGAGGGTGTATTTGTTTTAGTATGTAGACGCGTACTAAGAACGGATTTTTGGAAATTCCACCCCTAAGGGGGTGAAAGGGGGTAAAACAGTTTGCATGAAACTTCTATGTTGTTGAACTTCTAGCAATGAAATTTGGAATATGTATAGCTTATGTAAAATTAAAAATAATGGTATCAAGTTTTTTTGCCAGGGGTTAACTAAGGGTTTCGGTGAAAGTTTGTCTGAAAATTTCTTTATTTATCAAGTAAAAGTCTTGAAAGTTGTTTTATGGTTGTAGTTTCTATGATGGTTAAAATAGATTTGTAAAAATATTTGCCAGGAGTGCATTTAGGTATGCCATTTTAGTGTTTTTGACATTGAGTTATATAACATCATTGGTTTTTGAAATTAAATTACTTCTGAATTGGAATTTAAGTATGTTGTTCACTTAGTGGTATGGTTCACGTATTCTAATTATTTAAATTAAAATAATGGCTTGGAGAAAACGATCTAATCTATCGCATCATTACCAAAGTAGCTAAAAAAAGAGGTTCACTAGATCTCAGGAATCGATTGCGGAAAGACAGATGCGGCTCATTTTGATATCGTAGCAATGTAATGTTTATATACAATTGGCACGGGAATAGGAAACAATATAATTTTTCCACAGGTTACGCGAAAAGCGACCTACACGCGGGCGGAGCCGCGGGCAACCTCTAGTATATTATAATCGGTCGAGCCAGTCCGTACCAGGCGCTGGCTCTGACGCACTTTGTAAATTTTTTTTGTTAACCATAATTGTTTTCTAGACTGCCTTGTTATTTTAGAGCATCTTATTTTACTTGAATGCAATTACGCACTTTGTTTATGGGGTGGCATTTTTCAAGTTAAATTATAATAGCTTATTTGTTGTTGTGGGATTGGATGTAAATGTGGTACACTTGCGTATCTTCAGTGATGATACAATATATGGTACTAAGAAGCACTTCCGCTTATAATGGTAACGGGAGACAACCGTGGGAACTTCGAATAACCTAAAGTAATTTTCTTTTTCGACATTCTTTTGTTTATTCTTGGCGTGTACTTGGATAGTGCGATTGGTCTTTTGAAACAAATAAGGTAAACCACCGAGAGTTTGGATTCCTCAAAAAGCGATTGCTTTCATACTTGTGTATGCGCTATGAAAGGATCTTAGCGGTCCTATGAAAGCTTGCTTTAATACTACTATTTTATATGATAACTTATGTAACGGCCACCTATACAAATTTTATCCGCACCGACCATTGTCAATTTCGGTGATCGCGTCATATCACTAATGAGCTTGGTTGGAAAATAAAGTGAGGAAACCATTGCATGGTGGTAGAGTATATTGTCTAGTGCTCGCCTGAATAGCAACCAACCTCAAGTTGAAAATCTGTCGCCGAGCACGTTATTCCAAACTAGACATGGTCCACTTTAGGTTAAGGCGTTGGTGACACGTGACCGGTTACGTATTTTGCTAATTAATGCCTATGTGTAAAACGAACCAAAAGTTTTCAGGCAGCTTTTGAACCAATTAAGGTTTTTTTTAAGTAAGGTAGATCTACGCTTGGCCACCAACTCGCCTGATGGTAAGCGAAGATGTGGCCCAAGATGTAACACGTTGATCTAGAAGAAATCTGATCGTACGTACTGTTGGAGACAAACGGAAACAAATTAACGAGCTAGAATAGATTTCATTTCAATTTTATTTTACTAATCTAAAGACAGCTGAGCAAAAAAATTCAAACCACCGTTTTCATTAAGGTGAGACTGGGCTCATTTGCAAAATGATAAATATGGCATAAATTATTTCATTTATTATTCAATTCGGTTCTTTCGTTATAACTGGTAACGAGATGCCACTCTGGTTGCGACACCCTTTTTATTTTTCACAACGATACTGTTTGCTCGACGCCTTTTCATTTTTAGTTTAAACAGGGAGGGTTCAGCTCTCCGCGGCTCCTGGCTCTGTAGCGTGGTGTGTTTGAGACGCCTGGCGCCATCTTTGGACAAGGGGCGGAACTCGACTATGACAGCGAAAGTTACGAATAATTTACTCAGCTGGTCAATACATTCATTCCGTTCCCCGCCGACAGATGGATAAAATTGCGTTTAATGAGCGAATTAATTTTAAAATTCGCCAGGACTTATTTAGGCTTACTGGTACTAATCGTTACAGCGGGGATTAAGTTTTCTTAATTTTTCAATCTAAGAAGCATACATATAAAGGGCTATAGAATCGATTTAACTCGAGTAGAAAATCCCACAACAGATCTCCATCAGTGGGCGAGTAGCGACATCGCATAACAGGTTCTTGCAACAGATTGGATTCATCCTGCTCCACAAACTGGTCGTTCGTTGACAGGAATGTTCTAGAAGCCTGATTATTATTTACCTATTGTTCGACGTATTTCCGCCCGACCTTCATATATTGCCTGTACCATGTGAATTTATATATCATGTTGCACTTTGCAACGCGCTGCGGTGCGTTTTTCTGAAGCGCGGTGGAGTACCGCATCGCGCCGCGTTGCGTTGCCGTAACAAGCGTGGTACGTTTTTCTGCCGCGCGGTAGGTCCATACCACAGAAATTTGTTAAATAATCTGACGCTTGGTCTTAACCACTCTCATAATGCTCGCCGCTAAACTCATGCGAAAACGATTTTATAGAAAATTAGAAGTTTTATCGGTAGCTGGCTATTCCACTCACGCAAGGCTTAGATTTTAATAAAATAAAATTTATACACTCAAATATGTGTAATTCAGTATCCTGGCTCCATCCGGACTGGGTGAAGTCAAAACACTGCTTAAGGGTAATTTGAACTAGTTTCATAATTTCTAGGTGTAAGAGTCTCGGCGTGCAGTCTGTCTGCCAGGTCCCCGGACGTCTCCAGCTCTAAGCGTTGTCAAGTTTAATGAAACAAGTGTCTTCTGAGTCCCGTCAGACGGCAGCGCTCGCCGCTCGCCGAGCTCCCTTATTAAACGCGAGGAAAGCTTAGACGCGCGTCATGAAAGGATAGTTTGCAAAATTTACGACGTGTTATATTATAATTTAGTGCGGCCTCGGTCGTAAACTAAAGCTTAAAAGATCAGGCTGAGAGCGAGGCGGGCGGGGGCCACTCCGCGCCGCCCATGTCGTCGATTGACGCCGTAAATGTTTAGCTTATGGACGAGTAAAAAACACGTGAAAATATATCGGGAATATCGCCGGCCTTACGCGAAATGTGCGGATCTGATTGCATATGTGTTACTAGCTGCGCCCCGCGGTGTTACTCGCGTTAATCCGAGACAAAAGACGTTAAGAGAATACACCAAGGGCTAGAGAAATGAAAAATAGGTATTTGTAAAATCTATTGCTGTCGCGCGGTGCCCGACCAAGCAGCTATCAATGTGTGAGTGTGACTGTCAATGTTTGCGTGGCATACCGCGCTGCGCCGCCGCCGCCCCGCCCCACCGTCCACGCTCCCAGATTGCTTGCAGATGCAGTCGGCAAGTTGATTTCGGCGTTTGCGGAACATTTGTTCGTGTTATTATTATATTACCTACCTGCACTTTATTTGACTTAGGCTTGTTTACTGGACTTGCTTGTTTCTTTACTTGACTGTTTTGACTCGGCTTGTGTATTGAATTTTGAGAAATCGAACGGAGATAAACCGTAGGTAAGGAATTTTTGAATTATATAATTTGGTAGCTAGCTTTCTGTGTTTACATACCTACGCTATTGTTTACGTATCCACTTTTACTTTATTGAGATGAATAAAACTTCACGTAGGCTAAAAAGATACTTGCAATCAATCAATCTGTTCAGGACGACTATAGCTAGACATAGGGATAGCGATATATAATAGTTACATAGTCATATAGCATAGTTCCAGTTGTAATACAACACATAGAATTATATAGAACTAACTTTTCGATAGATATAGAATAGTATGGAATATTTTAGAACAATATAGAACTTTCGGGAAAGTTCTAGAATAATAGTATAGTCAACCGAAAAAACTAGAAACTGCCAGAAAGATGTAGAACATTCTAGAAAGTTAAGTAGAACTTTCTGGAAAACTCATTGTATTATAGTACGGCAGTTCGAACACTCTGGAAAGTTAGAGAATGCAATAAATAAAGATCGCAGATAGAACATTCGTTATAGGTGGATGGAGAATATTCCAGAAAATTATAGATTATCTCGCTCGGGATATAAATAGGGTCAGACCCGCCGACCGAGTCAGTTATCTACTAACTATCGAACAGTGAACATTGCGAATACAAGGGAAAATAGAAGAAGTACTCCTCCACCTCTGGCGTTATAGTGTTCTCTCTAAGAAGTTTCTGGTGTTTTATTGTCAGAAGCACTGACCAATCCAGCAATCGGTACGCACGTGGCCATCATCATAGTTTATATCATCATACAGTCCACTTCGCTTTAGCCACACATACCGCGTACACAATCGGTCATTTATTTTCATGTAGGTAATATTGTAACATGTAATGGGATCGTCGGATTGGGATCAAACCTGTAATGACGATGTCAGATGTGTTTAATTGAAATTATTATCACCACATAGTCTAAATCTAATCTAATCTAATAAGTACTCAATATTTTTGTTACAGATAAACCCTCACTTTGTTTAAAATGGGCAATAGAAAAGGGAATAAAAAGCGTTTACATTTATCAGCTAAAAGAAAAAAACATCACTTTATCTTTACAAACATATTTTTTCATGTTTGCAAAGTAATAAGACCACCTCTTACCTACTATTTACGCTAGGCCCAATGTTTAGTTAAAATAATGAATTCTGTTTTTATATTTTTTACAGTGATGAAAATAAGGAAAACACAGGTACTTCATCGCAAATACGTGAAACTTTCAAGGAGAATCGTGACGTATTTGAAGGAAATGCAAGCTCTTCCTCTGTTATTTTATTTTGTGGAGCCCTAAAGGCTTACTTTACGAAAAAATTAAGAGAGACGATGTATTTTGGCAGAAAATGGAACATATATTAGAAACCTTTTACTTCGAGTGCCTATTACCAGAAATAATCGACGGTCGTATACCACGACATTTAGCAGTAAGAGAGAGAAAAGGATTGGCCACGGAATAGTGACGTAATAATTTATCTACAAAATTATGAATATTAGTGTGATTTTAACATTTTAATAAAGAAACTGTCGAGAAAATGGTTATTACTTTTGTTTATTAGTTTATTACCTTTCAACAATCGAACCTGACAATCAGCTAAATACACTTCTCGCAAAATATTCAACTAAAAATATCGATATCGATAAACAACACTAGGTTATCGATAAAATGATCGACTACATGCACGTCACAAGTGTATACGTATTAGTCCGCGTCTCCCGAACTTCAAGCCTCCTCCCGCAGAGCGCGATAGAGACAACTGCAGATTGGACTGAAAATACCTATGTAAAGAACAGAAAATCAACGATTCGTTGTCCCCTGATTTCTTCTCCAAAACTTAACCGATTTTTAAATAGTTTTCATTCAAAATTAAAGAAAGGCTTGAGCTGTGTTTCTATGTTTTATTTTTTTTATATAATGTAGCCAATTTTTTTTTCTGGATGTTTGAACACAGCGGAAAATCTGGCCATTTTTTTTAGGTTTTTGAACGTTCATATCTCTTATAATAATTTATTTATAAAAAAAAGGAAAACATAGGGACATCATAATAGTGGCCATAGATATTCAGGAAAAAAAGTATAACTCTACCGGCATTATCCAGGGAGGAAACAGGGGACAGCGTTTGTATGGAAAAACGGCTCTAGTGATTCCTCTTAATACGGGATAAAAATAACCCTATGTGTTAATCCTATGTGTTAGAACCTATCTTCAAACTAAATCTCATCAAAGTCGGTCCAGCCGTTTAAGCGTAAAGAGTAACATAGGTTTTGAAGCTATTTGCGCACCACACCAAATTTCATCAAATCAGTTCAGCCGTTTGAGCGTGAAGAAGCAACAAACATACACACACACAAACTTTCTCATTTATTATATTAGTAGGAAGTAGGATTCGTGATCGTCACTCCCGCATATAATAAAGCTGTATGATGGGAAACATGCGCTGAATCCCGCGCTCAAAGGCCATCCCGCGGCAGATTGTCTCGGCGCGAATAAAAGTGCTCGGATGAGTTTAATAAGCGGATAGCCGGCACTCGGCAGCCACCCCTGCGTGAGCGGGGTTGCCAACTTTAAAAAGTTCTCCGCCTCGCCGCGAAAAAATGCGATTAAATATGTTTTGTTCAAGAGCAAGACATTAAAGCGGCGCTAAGGGTGTGATAATGAGGGTGTTGATAAGCGTTTATTAGCCGCCGCCGCCGGACTCAATAGCCGCCCGGCGCGCTATCTGGGGGAATTAAATCATTTTAACGCAGTTTGCGACGTTACTCCTTTAGGAAAAACTCGCTCGTTTGCCCTCCGGAGCGCTGCCCTCTTTGTTTCCCTAAATTATTACGTTCTTCTCAAGTTTTTTAGATTAAAACTTGATGTCGTTTATGGCTTCGAGCGCACAATAACGTTTTGTAACTCGACTCCAAAGTAAATAGATAATGTGTTTTTTTTTGTTATCAATGATGAAATAACAACTATGTAAATGTTGTTATTGAGAGAAGAGTATGAATACATATTATTTGTTTGTCTTATTCGTTCATATGTATGTTTTACTCGCGTATATCTCCGTTGTCTCTTAGCTTCAATTGGTATCTTCACTCTATACGTACGACTGATATTATAGATGAGAAAGTTTGTGTGTTACTTCTTCACGCTCTAGCGACTGATCCCATTAGGATGTAATTTGGTATAATGGGAGCTTATAAGGGTTAGCACGAAGGCTACTTTTATACAAAAAAATCGCGAGTAAACATCGCGGGGCTAGCTAGTAACCCAAAATGGAAACTGACATATGGTTATATTGTTCAAGGCCTCGTTAGCGTAATGGTTACCATGCCGGACTACAAACCAGAGATTCCCAGCACACCTCACATCTTTGTGATGAACTATTGCTGGCTGTCGGTCTGGGTGTTACATATGTATCGATATACAGTATATATGTACGTATGTGTAGTATATCAGTTGTGTTAGCAACCATAATGGTTTAGTATGGGGCTAACCAGCCGTGTGTGATGTGTCCTAATATTTATATATTGTTGGAAAGGTGTTCTCTGTGCGCCCTGCGAGTGCCCCGCGGGGGGGTCAGAGCAGGTGGCACAGCTCGGCTTACCACTATTGATGGGGCAACTCTAGCTTCGCAATACAAACATGCAAATCTTACTTCCCTTTGTGCCTGTTAGCTGAATCTACGTAGGTAACGGAGATAACGGGAATACACCATATTTTTATAAGCTTTATTTGAAATAAAATTAATTATTAAGCCTTTTACTTTTTTGGTTTGTATACAAAATTTTGTTTTTTTTTCTATATATTGTAAATGATTTCAATGTAATTTTCACTTTATTATTCAAGCTATACCTATATGTATATGTAGATCCTTTTTTATTTGATTTTAAGTTGTAAATTTGTTTATTAATTATTTTTTCATAAATAAATTACTGCGAATATAAAAACTTTAAAAATAAAATAAAACATATTACTCATTAATATTGGTGTATGACGCTCTGTGAGCTTGTGTAGAAGTTACTTGTGTTTTGACTAATTATTCTGATCAAATGTCTTAGCTAATTTTTGATACAGGTCTTTAATATATGATAAATGTCTTTAATAATCTTAATACAGGTCGCACGTTCGGTCTGATCAAAATGTACTCGTTTCCCACCGAGCCACACTCGTTTTTTCGTACAACATTCGTATACTCATTTATAATTCATACAAGTGTGTCTGAGTGTATATTTTTTGTTTCTTCGCGCTCTTACAATTGAACCATTTGAGTAGCTTATATGAAAAGTTTAGACTCCGTATTAAGACATAGGCTAGTTTGAATCCCGGAATTAAGAGAGTACTACGGACGTACATATGTATCTACTTGAACTTTCCTAACTTCGCCTAAATGCTGTAGGCATTCTTTTTCTTTATAACATAGCCCACATCTATACCAATATTATAAAGAGAGAAATTTTGATTGTTTGTTTGTTTGACACGAATAAGCTCTAAAACTAGTGGACCAATTTGAAAAATTATCTCACCGTTGGGAAGCTACATTATCCCCGAGTTACTTAGGCTATATTTTGTGTCTCTTAGCTACTTAGATTATTTTAGAGTCCGCGCGAAGCCGGGACGGGATGCTAGTGTTACAATAATTCAGCAAGCAGTACTCAGCCCATTCAGAAGGTAAACTTTTAGCAAGCACCGTGTTGACGTGGTAAGTCTGCCGGCTTAGCGTGCGCAGGTGCCAGCTTACCGCGCTCACTAACTATTATCATACGCTCACTACTGCAGCAGCGGCTCGGCTTGGGGGACCAAATGCAACTACAAAACGAATAATAATAAATAATTTGTTGCGATGACAGCTCTGTCAGCCGTTTGGCAATCTCACGTCCCTAAGGTTCGATTCCCACCAATGAGCTCGAGCTTTCTGTGAAGGCAAATATCATCGTGAGGAAACCTCGCAGGGCATTCATTTTCTAGTGCTCGTCTATCATCCACCTTCAAGTTAGAAAAATCTGTCGACAAAAACCTAACAGTGTGTCCAGTGAGATACAGTTATTACAGACTAGGCATGCTTCACCAGAGGCCAGAGCGTCGCTAACTCGTGTCTAACTGCTAGTCAAATGCCTAGCTTAAAAGACAGACAAGTGACTATGCAATTCCCATGCCTGGTGGAGGACTGAAGAACAGAACAAAAACTAAGTAAGATCTCTAAGAGGAGCAGCGAACGATCGAAATGGAAAGTGAAATCAGCCGAGTTTCCCGCAGTTATGAATCGTCGGTTTAGTCTAACAGAGATTACTCGGTTTAATCCGCTCGCCCATAAAACACGTCAGCCGCAATTAGTGCTCTAAAATTTCAATTTGATTGGTGTAATAGCATCTCTTTGCCGTAGGAGAGCCGCCACAGTTGTTATTAAGCGGTTCTAATTTAATATCATTTGCATAAACGTGACCTGTGGCAGCGGCTGGAATGTTTCCCTCAGTTTCCGCGCGCGGCGCCATCACCCGATATTTTGTAATTAGATTTTCATTGGCAATGCTGGGATTTATACGACTGTGTGCGTTCATCAGGAATGAAGAAAACTCACGATTAGTATGCACCAGTCTAGTATTGGGAGCTTATACTATTTTTATTGAGACTATAAAGAGTGATAACTTTCTATTCTAACAGGATAGCTTAAAGTATTTCTGAGAAAATAATTTATGTACTTATTTATTGTTATTACAGCTTTGTCTAGGACAAGTATTAGGCGCTTAACGACATTGTGTATGATTTTTTTAATATTGCATTATAATTTTATGTTACTGACTTATAATTTGACAAATGATGAATACAATGTATATCTATTTAATTATTTTTTTCTATATCGGCTCAACCGCACTCTGGCCAGTACTCCCCGCCTTAGTTCTGCAAGTGTTTGTGTCATCGTGTCTCGGAGAAGTAGATATGACACGTGGACACTAATGTGTTAGGAAGCGAGTGTGAAGCGGGGGCGGCGGGGGCGGCGCGGGGTCGCGGGGGCGGGAGGGGTGAGCCCGCACCCTGTCACTGATACAAATCGCGTGGATTTACGAGAGCGAGGCCCCAGCGGAATTTATCCTGTTCTATTTACGTATCGTTTTATTTGTTTGTCTCCTATTAGTCTCGATAGAGAATTTTTATGTTTGCATGCCCCCGGCGGCTCCCTCGTAAAGAGACGACTCGCGAACGCTTTACAGCGGCGATAACGCAATTTTCGAGAGTTGCCAGCGAGCGATCGGCGTTTATCGGATTATTTGGCAATAAGTCGGCGCGGCGCTCGTTGTGCCGACTGTCTGCCGCGCCGGCAGGCGCAGGTGCAGGGCACCAACAATATAGTACAAGGTAATCAGAATTATATATTAATTCTGATTCTTAAAATAATAAAAGTCGCCCGAAAACTAAACCTTTCCTATAAAAGCTCACGTAATTTTTTTCATCAGATACAAGTTTTTATTTCGTTTTTACCATCCTGTACATTTGAAGAAACGAAAATGGAATACAAAAGTTAGTAGCGAATATGTAGATGGAGATTAGCGGGATGTGAGTGGGACGGCGGCAGGTAGCGGCGTGTGACAGCGGTAAGCCGGTGTAATCGACACATTTGTCGGCGCCTCCCCGCGCCTCCCCGCGCCTCCCCGCGCCGAGCCGCGCCGAGCCGCCGCGCAAACATTTAAATTAATGTAATAAACAGCCGTGAAATGCCGGGCTTTGCGGATTAGCGCCGCCGCTTAGCTGCGACCGGGCGCGGCTCGCGCGCTACACAATGAAATATTGCTACCTGCCTCTCCTCCGCGCGGGAGATCACATCGCGACGCGCCTCGCTCTCTTCTCAACATGCATCTTGCCATGCCCCAACTTCCTTCAGGTACCTACATCTGCAAAAAACTGAACAAGCGAAAATACTATGTTTTCATTTTGATCTACATAATTTATTGAATGAATGAATGAAGCACCTGTAGCTTGGCTAGATAGCTTGACGCGATCATCGAAGCTAAGCAACGCTCGATGCGGGCGGTATTTGGAAGGGTTACCATGACTGTCGTTTTAAAAGAGGCATTTTCATCAGGCGCTACCTGTCCGTGGGTCGGATGACACGTTAATTTGCAGTCCCGGCTGTTAGTCTTAATACAAGCAGTCGTTAAGCCAAATCGGAGGCCTTCAGGCGGCTTGAAAACTCTCGACACCAAAGCTTGACCACTTAGCTTACAGGAAGAAGTAAAATTAAGCATTTATTTTCCGGAAATCTAGGTAGTATTCTTAGAGTTAGGTTAAATATGTTAGTTACGGGAATCGAACCGGGAATAAGGGCTCATCTTGACGTCGGTGGTCGACCGTTGCTCAGCGCTAACTACTAAGCCTTATGAAATAACAATATGTTAGCGACTTGAGGCGTCCTTGCGGAAACACTTTTTTCAGGCGCTTTCACATCATCTGCGAATATGAACCAAACAATCTCTGGTTACGGAGTCTGGATCAGTGATTAAATAAAAGACTAGCTGTTAAGCCGCGTACATAACAGCTTGCCTTTCCTTGACACCTACATTGGCAGCTATACCCGAAATAAAAAGGATACGGTTCGTCAGGAAAAAACTGTTTGCAACTGTTCCAATTGGGATATCTAGCTCGTTTAATAATATATGCCAGGGTAGTTTTAACTTTAACTTTAAGTTGACACAGATTGTAACTTTGACGTAGGATTAGCTGTAGTTTCTACAGAAATGTAGTGAGTTGGCTGAAACTAACTATTTTTAACTAATTGCCAATAACTACTTTAGTTTTTTGTTCTTTTTTTAATAGAAGATAAATATATAAGGGTATTAGTATAGGGGCCGGGGTTAGCAATCAGCTGGCCCCGGCATTAATTACCTGGCATTAGCCGGCCGGTCAATATCTCGATGGCAAATTACCGGCGAGCATAAATCGTGTCTGTCACCGGGGCTTACACTAATCCCGCTCGGATAATAGGGGTTAACACGTCGCTTTACAAACTCTTTGCTTGTACTCAAATTGAGTGCTTTATGCGCGCTCTACAGGGGTCAGGTGGGGTTTTCAAGCCGCCCGAAGGCCTCTGACTTGGCTTAACGACTGCTTGTACTAGCAGCCGGGACCTCCGATTTAGCTTGTCATACGACCCACAGTAGCACCTAGATGAAAATGCTGCTTGAAAAACGACAGTCTTGTTCATGGTCACCCATCCAAACACCGTCCGCGTTGACAGTTACTTAGCTTCATGGCCTGCGTGGTGTTTTATGGCCCGTATCTCTCTCCTTGTGAGATAAGGCCCGGAGTCCCAGCAATGGGTAGCATTTAATGGGCTGCTAATGATATGCTACGAGTATGCTGTTTAATTTTAAATATTATTGCCTTACTTTAAATCATAATAAGTTTTTGTTTATTTATTGACATTTCGCACACCGCATATACGGTAGCCTACAAGAGACACTTCTGAATATTTATCATCATGTTTATATATTGCCTGTGGCAACGCAAATACAATTATTTCATTTAATTTCAAATTATACCTTAACATAAACATAACATAATTTCCGGTCAGCTATCAGACTATCCTCGCGTCGATAGTGCAAAGTGCGTGACCAACGTAATCCCAAACTATTAGAACAAGTTGTGATGCCACAGAATACTATACAGTTGAAGGCAGCAGATATTGCACAAGTTTGACGACGTGACGTCACTCAACAAGTACGTGTAAGAAAAACTAGCTCTACTCCCCTCTCCCACAGTTTGGAACACTACTTTTGTGGCGCGTAGATAGTTTTGATAATAGTATCCGTGGTTTAGAAAAGACAATTTAAAAAACAACGCAACGTTGAACAAAGATGATTTTAAATCTATTTATTCATTCATTTACAGTCTTAGTATGCATTTAAAATTCAGAAAACCTAAGAGCAAGACTTAGATTTTATTTCAGTTATTTTCAATTTATACAATATTTAGCTATTTATTAATATTATAATCAAGATTTTGCCTCAAGTAGGGATTTTCTAAATTTTAATTCATACTTGTCTCAACATCATTTTTAATAATTGTAGAATTAGCCGCCGCGTTATTTTCGAAATTGTCTTATTCTAACCATTATTTAGTTCCATGTATTGGATTTGAATTTGTATGTTGTGAACTTCTTTAGTTCGATACCCAATATTGAAGGAGTAGTGAAAAATATGTAATCCGCCATGTTGTGACGACGGCTGTCTATGGCTTATTTTAATAAAACGTATCTAAGAATGATCACACCAAACATACATTTATAAAAAAAAAAAAAAAACTTAATTAAAATCTGTTGATTCGGAGTTACGATGCCACAAACAGATAGACTCACATACAGCCATATCCAACTTATATCACACGTTCTTTTTCGTCTACGTTAAAAATAGAAGTATTTTTTAGTTTTAAACTTTATTTACATGAGTATATAGATACAAAAAAACTACTAAATATTATCATAATCTCCACCAAATATGCAAAGTGTAAAACTAGAAATCTTGTAGGAAATGGCTAAGCACCACATGAAACCGAGCTGGTTTCCCAGAAGGTCCGCCAAACCACAAATCACAAGCGAGTTCCACAAAACGATGTATTTTAATCACATTGTCACCTAAACGGGCGATAAATTCTACATCAAAAGGAAAAACATACATCATACAGGTCTCATATGTTCGGGGTGGCGGGCATTCCGGTCACGTGGGTACGCTTGTTTTACCAACCGATATCCTCACCACCGCCACGCAAACTTCTACCTTAACACCCTTGCTATACAGTTGAAAATATTCTGCAGGAGCGGCCACTCGACATGACAATGCAATCAGCGGTGACCGGCAGGGATTTGGCTCATACATGAGCGGATTTGCAGGATGAATAAGTTTGGACCCCACAAAATAACAAAGGCCTTATTGCGTGCTAACGCGCTTTATAAGGCCGTTTGCAAAATTCTTTCCTTTCAGAGTTCTTACAATAAAGTTGAGGCAGTTTTATTGCGTTTTACATTCGGACAGGTTATGTTATGAGGGCGGACCTTTGTGCCCTCCGACCGACTGGGATCACGGCGTCTAGCCAACTTTGATACAAGCCTTGTTTCTCCATTTTAGGATAAGCCCCCTTACTTCGACCGAACAAGCGAACCAAGACGCCGACCAACTCGCTCCAATATGCGCCAACATTCTAAGGTGACAACAAAGGGATTTGGTGTTTGGCGTATTGGGGCGAGTTGGTGGCTAAATTGGAGGCGAGTGAGTCTGTACGCTCCAGGTTTATAAAAAACTTGATTAGTTAGAGAGCATTCAGTGTGTGCAACCTTTTTGGTTATAATAAATGATGTCGACTTGTCCAGCGTCCAGAACACTGTAAGCAACCCAAGAATCTACACCTTGAGACTCCTCACGGATCCCGCGCTCGTCTCAGCACCAGCCGAGCACAGCTCCGAGGACTTCCACCACAACAACCGGTACTACTGGTGCAAAAAGAGGTTGTGCTACTGCACATTATATCAACCACTTATCCTACCTACACACTGTAAACTTATCATGTATTTTCTTTTGTTTTAATAAGATTGATTTTGTTTTGAAGTATTTATTGTTATAGCGGCACTGGAAATACATATGTGAAAGTTTTAGCTTTCTAACTATTACGGTTTTTGAGATACAGACAGACAGCGGAGTCTTAGTAATAGGGTCCTGTTTTTACCTTTTAAGTACGGAACCCTAAAATTGTCATGAATCTGATTCTGTTTATATGCCTATGCCTATATATATACGTCTTGTTAGTAATTGCGTCAGTAAATACTACTTTACTAACCTTGCTTACATATTTGTCATCCACAAAATGTTATAATGAGATTGGTCCAATGGTCCAACTATTTGTCTGTTTGTGTCCGACCGGAATTCAGCAAACATTTGCAGTGTAAAGACATCCACCGGGCGGGAGCGGAGTGTGTGCCGCCTGACACCGCATCAAACGCGTTCCGCGCGGAGGCTGACCGCAAGCATCATCTCTTCATACTAACAACACTAGCAGCGGTCTGCGGAGCCACTCGTAATTTTAACCTACATTATTGTCAGAAAATAACAAAAAATAAGCAATTTTTTATTAATCATCATCAAATCAAACCAAATGTTTTTACAAAGGTCAAGAGGTGATACATTAGTATTAAAAATTATAATGTATTCTATACTAGACCCGTTAGGGTGTGCTTATGTATAATACGCATAGTAGGCAAAATAAATCAAAAGCAGAACCGACAGTGGTTAAGTTAAGTAAGAGATCCCGGGCAGCTTGAAAATTCTTGACTCCAAAACTTAGCTAGTTGGCACATATGAAGAAGAAGGAGTGCCGCCAGACATACAACTTTAAATTAAATATTACTTGTTCGACCATCAGAAATGAAATAATTTTATTTGCGTAGCCACAGGTGATATAAAAACATGGAAAATAATATAAAATGTCCCTTGTAGGCTACCGCATATGTGGTGTGCAAAAAGTCAATTACTTAGTAAATTTATAAGTTAACTAGCTGACCCAGCAAACGTTGTTTTGTCTTAAAAATAGAAATGCAGTAGCCGATTCTCAGACCTACTGAATACGCGTATAAAATTTGGTAAAAATCGGTCAAGCCGTTTCGGAGGAGTACGGTAACAAACACTGTGACACGGGAATTTTATATATAAGATTTCACTTCACTATAATTTACAGCTAAGCAATAATATTTAAAAGAAATGTCAAAAGATTATAAGTGTACAATATCAAAAAATGTCAATAATAATATTATGTAAAGGTTTTATATAATGTCAAAGTTATAGTATTTACAAAGAGTTATCAATTGTTTTATAAAATGTCATTATGAAACGAATTATGTAATAATGTATCCAACAATAACAAAAATGCTCCATTTTTATGCTCTTGAAAATGCGCTACAATTGTAGATTGCATATATGGGCAATAACAAATTCAAATTCTGTTTATTTATATAAATGACACTAATTACCCAAACGTATCACTTAGACTATTAGAAAATTAAAATAAAATAAATAACAATTCTAAGTAATTCTAAACTATTATTATCAGGCTTAAGATTTATTCAGGATTAAGATTAAGTAAACTATTAACAATTATATTAAAACAAGGAACAAAATCAGATAATACGAAAAATATATATAACAAAGAAAACAAACACATTGAAAAAATTTATAAAATATAATAAAATTAAAAATACTATTTTACAAAAACCTTACAAATAGTAAACCAAATCCAAGTTAGTGTCCGAGGGTAAGTAGTTAGCCGCGGACACTGACTTGGATTTGGTTTACTATTTGTAAGGTTTTTGTAAAATAGTATTTTTAAGTAAATAAATTTGAACATATAAAATAAACCTATTCATCCCAGTGATAACATCAATTCACGTGAAATTTCGCCGTAGTTCATACTCAAAGTATTCTTTGTTCCACCATAGCTCTTGCATATACGAACGATCTTTGATATCAATTTTTGCAAATGACAAATATGTTGCTACTTGATCCGGAGTCAAGTCAATACTCATACCACTCTGTCAGTCGGTATAATGAGGCGCTGTGACCGCTGAATAATAGAGAGTACCGTCCCATGGCTGTTTGACCCAGATTTTTGCTCCCCATATTCAGGTAAATCAAAGGTTGCTTGACCTTGATCTTGAACAACATAAAAAATTGTAAACTGTTCACGTGAGGCATCTTAATATTTTCGCGTAGAAAAGTAAGTGTGACCGTTTTCTACGCGAAAATATTGAATAACATAGTTAAAATTAATATCTAAGTTGAAAGTTTCTCCGTACCGTATGAAGAATGCATAATACTATTTTTTTTTGTCAGTTTGGTTGCGGTTGTTTCATAATAATATTTATTTGTTGAGTTTTCTATGGCAGCGACTGACACGAAACCAAAGCTTAGCGAGTGACAGTCATTTTAGCTCGCGCAAACGGAATGTTACCGCGTTTTCGTGACTCAATCTCTCAATGTTTTATCGTCATCCTAATAATACGTTCTTTTACAGAGATACACCATCTGTGTTCTACAGTTTTTGAGAATAGTGATCCATGTAAGATTTGGAACACTTTGAAAATGTAATAGGAATTTCTGACTGGACCGTCCACGGACTGTGATTCTGATTACTAGAAAGATAGACGCGTTAAAAAAACACTCACATAAACATTAAACGACAGAAAATTGTTAAAAAAGTAAAAATGTTACTGGTCTTAACTGGCCGAAAGATTGGTCCTAGGGGCATAACATTTGAAGCGTGTTTCTATTTCAGTACGTAGACTTTCCATCCAGTAGAAATTCCACCTCTAAGGAAGTAAACAAGTTTGTATGAAACTTCTTTGTTTTTGAATTCTTAGCAATGAGATTTGGAATATGTACAGTTTATTTAAAATTATATAATATGGTATCACAATACTTTTTTGAGGATTTTTCTAATGAAGGTGAAAGTTTATATGGAAAGTTCTTTATTTATCAAGTTACTATCTTGAAAATTATGTAGTATTTGATTAAATAGTTAAAATAAAATTATGAAACAATTCGCCAGGACTTGAAATACCAAACTTAAAGTTTCGTGTTTATGAAATTCAATACTTCGATATTGGTATTAATGTAGTTCAGAGTAAAATTATTTTATTCTTTAGCTGGAGGTTCTCTACTAATAAAACAAAATCATACATACAATTTTACGATTTTATTTTATCATTAATGCACCTTATGCATCATCAGCCAGTCAGTACAACTGATTTTGACAGAACATAATAATATGGTCGTATCGTAACGTATTCTAATTATTTAAATTTAAGTCATGGCTGGGAGGGTCAAAATAAGATCATTTTATTCGAAAGATACGAGTATAAACCGATCGAAGCGTCCAATCCCGGTGAGGTAGAATTCTGTTATTTCCGTGAAAGTAGTGTTGTAGACGGCTGCAAGCCGGAAGCGAGTCGGCGGCCGGATATAGCCGTGAAAATGGACGGTGAACCACACTTTTGCTTCCAAGCGGAGCCGCTGATTGCACGCTATCGAGCGAGACACTTATAGTATAAGCTTGTGCACCGGACAAATATGTTTTAGTTTAGTAGAGAGAAGTACCTTCATGAGATCTTCAAATCGAGAGTGAATAGCTTCCTTCTAGGTGAGCGTGCTACAACGTAGGCTGCAGCATTGCTTAACATCAGGCATGTTGTGGTCAAACGCAAACCTATTTCAATTTAAACAATAAAAAAGTTTAGTTTGTTTATTGCGTACATATTAGTTAGCACTTATCACACTTACACAACAACAACAATGCAATAAATGTTTGACTTTGACTTACTATAAATATAAAGTATATAATAATGCAAACTTAAAATAGTTTTTTTAATGGATATAATATAAATCAGTCGGCTCCAAATCTACTTTGCTACACCCTGCATCTCCATGTTCAGAGTTATTTAAATATAGATATTATTATATTCAACAATGCAAAATATGTTTGTCTTTGACTTATGTGTACACATAGCATAGTATAGGCGTGTTAGTGTTCATTGCAGAGACGAGATGGTCGTGAGCGGCGCTACAGCCAGCAGCGGCAGGCGCGAAGTTGCGGTGAGCGATTTATGAGGGTTATTTGACTTGTGGCACGTGCGGCGAGCCTTGCGCCCTCTCGCACTCAACCCTTTCCTTCTCAACTACGTCCGTACACACTGAACGCTGTCAAAGTACTCAGTCAACTTTATAGCTTATCTATCTATACCAATATTATAAAGAGGAAAAGTTTGTTTGACGCAAATAGGCTCCGAAACTACTAGACCGATTTGTGAAATTCTTTCACTGTTGGAAAGCTATATTATTTCTGAGTAACATAGGCGATAGTTTGTTTCTCCTTGCAACTTAGATTATTTTATAGCCCGTGCGAAACCGGGACGATCTGCTAGTAATATATATAAGTCTGTTAATGTTTAGCTACATACATTTAACTACATTTTATGATAGTTTAAGAATATTGATATCTGCATTAAAAAAATTTTTCAACTGTTCTACGCAACTGGATTTCACATGCTTAGTAATAGAATTGTATTTTTCTATTAATCATGTATATACGTATAAATAACTTAATTGTACGAACCCAGGTATAAGCTGAAGTTATGAGAAAAATAAAAATTAAATGTTCAAAATTGTTCAAATGTTGTATAAACAAAATTGTTTTAGGAAAATATGTAGGTATAAGATATTATGTTACGATAATAAGATAAGGTGTTACAAATAAAGGGTTTAGATTGACGTACCTATATCTCTAAATCAAACCTAAACCACCTTTGTTATTAAAATATTAGGGAGGGTTTAAAGAAAGTGAAGCGGCACCGCGAAAAGTGAATCCCCATGTTGGGTTAAGTGGAACGAGATGATGCCGGCGCAATATCCGAGAAACATTTGTAAAACAGATTGAGTTAATGCTGTTAACGCAACTTGCCGCGTTTAGTTCTCCCGCGCGCCGCTAATGGCGGGTGGCGCCAGCTGCGCCCCCACAGGACATACCTACCTGATGCCGCGGGACATATTCCGAGGCTATGATCACGGTCCTTTAAACTTATTCATATTTGAAATAAAAAAAGAAAGATTTTAATTCATTATTGTGACAGTAAATATACGTATTAAGCCTTATTTATAATGGTTGATAGACAATTAATATTATAATATGCATGAATACCTATATCTGAGTAGCGTTAATTAATAAAAATGTATAGGTAGTATTTTTAAATGTGCAGTTAATAAAAATGTTTAATATATTTTTTTAAAGATTGTTGTTATTTTTAGTTAATAGTGTATGTTCTATATTTTATTAATAAGTGAGGTGCTTAATCACCTGGAATCACTCAATAAAACTATAATTTAGCCCACTTTAACATAAACTACTAATTATGTAAAGTCTCTAAGAATGTGCTCATTAGCACATTTCCTAATTAGATATTCCGTGAATATTTAAATCATCGACCATCATCAGTTGTAAAGATAAAAAAAAGTTGGCAAAAAATCTACTTTAAACGAACGTAGATGTTTTGCTCCTTGTACAACAATATCATCGTTAAGGGGACTACTGCCACGACAACACAAAATTGACGTTTCCAATTAAGTTGCTCGACTTAAATATTGTCCTACTAATTGCTAAAAGCGGCAATAAGCATTTCTGCGACTCGCACCGTGACTAGCTTTACAAATCACTTCGAAGTCCTCGAATAAAACAAGTGATTTAACCTACATTGCTGTCTACATTCATATTTATTCGTGCTTTTGCCTATCCAGAGCGCAATGGTTAATAAAGTTTGTGAAAATTCGGACAAGAGTTGTTGCATTAGTGCGAGAAATCCTTTTATTGTGTGCGTGAACCGTCGAGTGATGTTTTAATATAATTTGAGGTATTATGACAAAATAATGCCGAGTGATGCGTACTGGCCACTGTTTTGTGGGCGCGACTAATGACAAACGATGTCACGTATTCATTAATTAATAATTTTACCATAAATTGTGGGATTTCGGTGATGTTTGGCTTTTAACAAATGTGCTGTGATGTTTTTTGTAAAATTGATAATATTTTCCTTCAAAAAGTAGAGTAGAATGTAGGATCCATATATATTTTTAATAAAACGTTCTATAGACTAATGTCTTGAATGCTTAAAAAGCAATCGTAAGCAGGAATAGTCTTTTTGTTTTTTTTTTCAATTACATTTTTCAGACTCTACAATGAGCAAGTTTAAAATAGTTTTCAAGAATGTTGCTGCTAGTCCAAATTCACAAAATAATCTAGTCACAAAATATTTGTTATTTTTTATAAGATAATTGTATATTTTTATTAATATTCAGTTTATGTTGATAACTTTTAAATATACATAATTAAACATACAACGTCTATAAAAAACAATAAAAACAACAAAAAAAAAACTAAAGTTTAGCAAACCGTTTGTATTGCTATATTTAATACCGCTCAGTGAGCTAAACCCGTACATGCGTTACCGGCATCCTCCGCATACTACTTGTGATTCCCGGCGCCCCTCGCTCATCATCGTTCTACTTGTTTACGACCTCTAACGATCCATATGACGCCAGCGCGGAGAAACATAGTGCTTCACTTGTTTTATCTTTTCACTCTTCCGTTAAGGGCAAAATATTTATTTTACAGTTTTCGCTATAAATCGTAAACGGAAAGAAATATCGCAAAAATAGCTCTATCATGATATGAGTCAATCAGACTTATGAATTAGAAATAAAACTGGTTAAAAATAACTAAAATGGAGTTTTATGAACCAGTTTTATTTTCATGTTGATAAGTCTGATTGGTATCAAAATAAGTACAAATATTCTTAGAGTGGTTTTTTAGACGGCCTTTAAGCTATTTTTTTTCTATACCGTATATATTTATTCGTTCACGATTCATTCATAATAATGCAATAAATTGTTTGACTTTCACTTTGACTTTGAAACAGTGACCCAGTGGGAGAGTTGTACATCTCTAGCGTATTTTTTTTGGGAACTAATTATTTTAAGTCATAAGAGTAAATTATTACTTATAAATTATATTTAACTCGTCAATGAAATATAGTGAAATGAAATAACTTTATTTGCTTAGCCACAGGAAAAACAATATATATAGAAAAGATTAAAATGTGTCCCTTGTAAGCGTGTAAAATGTCAATAAGTTTATAGATTTAAAAACAAATTTTTTATATGATTGAAAGTTAGGCTAAAAATAATGTTTAAAATAAAGTCAAAAGATTATTATAGATTAAAGGTAAGCATACAGTATCAAAAAAAAAAGATGTCAATAATAATACCTAATCAATAAAATATTGCAATAAAAAGTAATGTAATCTTTTTTTATATACTAAAGCTTACAATGTATAAAATTACGGGGACTTCGTGACACATACGCAACTCTTGCATAAATCTCACCCTTTTTTATATTTCTAATATTATGTATACAGACCCTGCACTAAGTAAACTACTTGTATTACAGGGACTAATTTGTCCTAAGGTCTAGATAAAAAATAGTTTTAAAGTAGATTATATTATACATATTATATATGTTTTGTAAGCTATCGCTCTAGGAGAGCGCAGCGGCGTAGGCTCAGCGCGCCGTAGCGCAGCTGCGGCCAAATTGTGTATTCGATAATGGGGTATTCAATTTGCGGGGATTTGCAACTCAGACGACTGCATGATATATAGCTGCGATTGTTATACTTTTTATACATTACTTAGCTGTGTTATCCCGGATCAAACGTAGCTTAAGTCTTAATCCTGGGTATAACCTATACCTTTTCCAAATTTCATCGAAACCGGCAAAACAGTCGTTTGGGCGTGAAGGTCTAATAAACAAACAACACTTCCGACATTCACTTTTATAATATTAGTAGGATACTTAGATTGATTTTGTTAGTGATTACGAAAAAACTTTGCTCTATTTTTTTATTTTATAAATACTCCTAAGCTATCATCCCTAAGGCGAAGATTAGAGCAAAATCTTGATTTTACAGTATTTTGCTTTAAGATGACAGTGTTGCCAAGCGCCTCTCGGGTTTTACTGTGAGATTACAGAAAAAAAAAACATGTTACGTCGAGTCAATCCCGTGTAACGGTTGTCGTAAGGCGCCGTTTACAAATGTAATCAGAATATGAGCGCGCGAGGCGAGGTGACACGGATAATCCGGCGAGACCTGCCTGCGCCAGTCCGGGAGACGGCGGGTGAAACATGTATATCATCATCATCATCATCAGCCTTTAGCAGCGCCTGTAGCTAACTAACTAAGACAATGCACACACAACAGTTTATGACTGTATTAAATGAATGTATTTACCCTCCACAGCTGACATGAATTGTATTTTATTAAATCTGTGATTTTCATATTATATACCTATGTCTGTGTGGTTATAATGCGATTAATCGCATTATAACAGACAGAGATTATATAGAAAAATTACAACATTAATATTAATATTAATGTTGTAATTTTTCTTTAAATTCAAATATCTATTATTAATACTCTATTCTAATCTATTGTATTTAACAGAAGCATTTTAAACCGAGCGCTATCGTAAGATCGAATGACATGTTAATATTAGTATGCAGCTGTTAGTCTTAGTACAAACTACCGTTAAGTGAAAACTCTCATACGAAGACGTGGTTGTAATACTCTCGTTTATAATATCAACCTACTAGTTAATTCTTATGAAAATTAAAAAATTGCCTATTGTCTCCCGGAGTATGGTGCGAGGCAGGCGGGGGAGCAAGACGTTTCGGATTTTTTCACACGTCGAGGGCTCCCCGGGCAAAACTAATAAAGAAACCATCTACCCGCCAGCTGAAGCTTGAAATGTATTTTTTATATAATTTACCGCGAATTGATTGCGAGCCACATCTGAGGATCCTGCCACCGCTCCCCGGCCGGGATTACTGCGGTTGCCAGATTTACACGTGCCAAATAAAATAGCTCAAGTATTATTGAATACTAGCTGAGCTCGGCGGTGTTGCCCGCAATAACTCGGGATAAAAACGGAAAGAGAAAAAAAAAAGGTAACATGTGTTTATCAAAAAGGACCACCTCTATACCATTTTTTTGGTTACTTTTACTTATATAATATTAGATACAATTACAGATTAGATACAAATTCTTTCTAATTTATAATATTAGTAGAAGTAACTAACGACAGAAGTTCCGTCGCATGTACAAAAACATGTTTTCTATATCTTAATAACGAACGCGTATTAAGTATGTTTGTTTCATACAACAGTACAGTAAAGCATGCAGTTACATTCTGCATCGGCGGCGGTCCGCCCCCGCTCTAATATTTAATTCAATTCAGCGTCATAAACATTCGCTAGGTGCAGCGCTCTCTACTCGCCCGGGTGATGCCGGCAGAAGGATAAATCCGGTTATTCTATCATTAATATTTATAGTGCTTTCCTTGAAATAAAAAAACATACCAGGTATGTATCTTTATACACTGCCGGCCAAAAGTTTGAGATCACCATTGAAAACTTTTGTTATTAGTACCTAAGTATCCCTAAAATATTGGTCATAAAAAGAAATCTGCCTGAGTATTCTCTTGTTTTTAAAGATTGTTTAAAACCTTATTCTTTTGTATATATACGTCTGCTGCGGTGAATCTTGAACTGTACTTTGAGGATGACGAGAATGCAAAATCATGGAAAACTTCACTTTGTGTGTGTAGGGCCTTCAGCACTCATCATGGCAAGCTACTCGTATTTTACTGTAACGCCTGTTAGAATAGTCATAGCATACGCTTCAGTTAAGGTAGCGTGTAAGAATATTGTAACTTCAGACAGTCGCTCCCAAATACTCGAGTAAACTACAACTCTCCTAAACAGTGTTTCAATCCACCGCTCATTTAGGTCAACCTGCGGCATACTTATTATACTTACGGTATTAGGAATAAAGTCCAAGTTATCTAAATGTGCAAAGTGATGCCTATCTGCTCAATTTTTAATTCATACGTACCCAAAACGATTTGCTAACGTCAATCTAACATATTCTATTTACTTTACACAGCTAGGCACTATACGTTACAGTCTCTTGTGCGTAGCATGCCTAGTCTGGAATTACTAGCTCTCTCTGTTTTACTTGAGAGTGGCAGGCACCAAGCGAGCAATGGGAAACACCTGATAAACCAGGCTAAGAACTCTTTTGACTCACATTAACATAGCTAGATAAGTGAGAGCAAGAGGTAGTGAACTTTCAGATGTTTTCTTAATAGTATGGAGCGTTGACGGTCTGCCTCCATTTAGCAAAGGGATATCCCCCGGACAGATTTTGTGTCCGGAGACGGCCGTCCGACGGTCATACCGTTTGCGCGATTCAGGACAAGCGCTCTGATTGGTAGCGGGTGATGAAGTGCGACAGAGACGCCACAATTATTGTGGCGTTTCTGTATATCATAGTATGGACACAGAATAATAACTTGTACTTCGGTATGGAGTGGTAAGGTATCTGCAGTATTCGGCGAGGTCCGGCGCGCGAGCCGCGGTCACGCGCTAATTACGGCGTCACGTGTCACGCTAAACACGTCGGCACGTCGGCCGCGCGCTGACACGCCGCCTCCCCCCTGCGGTGCCAGCCTTGATTTACTGCTAAATGCAGGTTTACTGCTACGCCTCCAAGCTGCTACGGAGCGCCTGGGACGGATGCAAATCTTAATACATCTAAGATCGACACAAGTGATGTGTACTGTTAGATTATGGTATGAAGAGCTGTTTGGTGTAGCATTCGGTTAGTATAGCTATCGGTTGTATAGATAAATAAATATTAGGACATTTTCACATCCGGTTGGTTAACCTCATACTGAACCATTTCTAGTTCGTATTATGGATGCTAACACAACTAATATACTACATATACATACATATTTTATATAGATACATATTTAACAGACCCAGACCGACAGCTAAAAAATTTAGTTCAGCACAAAGATGTTGGCCGTGCCGGGAGTCGAACCCGGAACCTTCTGATTGGCAGTCCGGCATGGTAACCATTACGCCAACGAGGTCGTCAAAATGAATAATAATGAATGGTTTCTGTATTTCAGTAGGTATTGTCAGTTTGGCACAGCCATAGGCTATGTTTTTTTCCTAAAGTTCCATATCCTTTTCATTGTGTTATCCGCTGGTTACTCTCACATACCCTTTTTATATCTAAGTGGTCGCTTACACTATACTCAGGATCTCCGTCGGCTGTTCAGACATATGGCAGCAAAAACCTTTCAAATTAGCGTGAAATTAATCTAGTAGCAGCGGGGCGCGGTCAGCTGCGCCTGTCCGCTAGTGGCAGCAAAAAGCGCTTTCCCGCTGCGGCCGCAAAACGCGTACCAGCACTAGCCGTCACATTATTATTGTGGTCAACACATACACCGCTTTGTTTACGCGCGCCTGCTCGCTGTCGGTGAAACCTGGTAAACACTGTTGTAGGCGGGGTAAAGCGTGTCAACATGATTTTGGTGGCAGCTTGTTTCTCTTATGAATAGTTTTGTTCAGCTTTGCGGTGTCGCGACCAAAGGGTATCTTGAATGGTGGAAATGGACTCCGATTGGTTTAACCTCTATTTGTTTATTATTCATAGTATCTTTTGCCATTAGGCATAGTCAGCAACATGTAACCTCTATTTTTTAGTCAAAGTCTAACACGGAACCTGACGTCACAGACCCGCGCGGTCCGGTGATAATGCCAGGAGGCTTAGTAAGGGAGAGGCCATATCTATGATCTCTTTGAAACTAATTGTGCCAACGTTTTGAACAAATTCTTGGTAGTTGTAATGAGATTTTGACACAACAAATAAGCGTACATGAAAAATGATTCTTAATACACAGAATTTTAGTTGTTCTTAAACGTTAAACGAGCTTGTTTTTATACATTTTATATCTGTAGTATACATAATCTATGCGATAATGCCATTTTTTAAACGGCAGACTTTGTCACGCATCCAAAGACTATTCACACCAACCGTTGCTTAACTTTGGTAATCGAATCAGATCACGTAGCTACGAAAGCTACAGCTTCTGTTTATATATCTACCTATATATATATATACCTGTATAATATACTAAACCAATAAATTTCGTGTCTTCTTCTACGATATTTAATTTATTATTATTATGAGCCTGTTTTGTCCCATTGAAGAGCAAATGTCTCTCTACTATCTTTCCATTTATCGCGATTTATTGCTATTTCTTGCCAGTTTTTGCAGTGTTTATCCAGTTCAGATATTTAATTTAATAGACTTAAAATAATAATTAAGCGCACAAGGTAACATTTATTCATTCCTATAAATTAGTTCATAATATTTAATATATGTTAATATAGAATCACAGAAATGAAAACATCACACACACGTTTAGTGTTAGCTAGTGGCAGCTCTGACTAAAGGTTGTATCAGGTTTACCCCAACGAGATGCTCTAGGAACGTTGCAATGGCTGTCTCAAAGCTTTTCCGCAGTCGTTTTATTTCATTGCCGGTCGTTCATGTAATTACACTTCACAACAACCACAGGCGATCGGCTTTTCAGCGAGACAGAGTGGCCATAGCGCACGGCAGTGTATGAGCGTGATGCCTTAATATACCTGGGAACTTGCCAAGCGGCTGCTGGAATTGTTTTTACACTTTACAGCTAAGCATTTGACCAGTTGGATACACTTACCTTTACTCCTGGTCTTTTTTTACATCAGTGTCTTTTATTAGGTTTGTTTTAGCTTAAGTAATTGACATACACACATTTTAAGTATCTATAGTAAATCATAGTATAAACACCAAATCGTGAAAATTTGCAGCTACCTAGTTATGATGGTTTCTGAGATACATCCTGGTGACAAACGGACGGACAGCGGAGGCTTAGTGCGTCGCGTTTTTACTTTTTCGTTGTGGTCAAGATGTAAAAACAACAGTTTGTAGAGCCCCCAGTTTACCCGACAACCGGAGGAGTTACACTGCCATAGATATGCCATAAAGGTGTTATTTCGTATCTATGGCAGCGGCTGGCTGCTCCTGTATCGTGTCCCCTGATGTCGTCCCCCTCGTGTTTGGAAAGGCACACTAAGAAGAACAGCTATGATGTTAATTACATTTGATAACGAGATTTTTATATCTGTGTAGTTTATACTCATCTTTTTAAGAGGCTACTTAGAGCGGTGGTTTGAAAACATTACCCTTCCTTAGTCGGGTTTAAAGGGAGTTTTGTGAACAGTTTTTTATTTGTAGATACTTTTACGTATGTATAGATTAAAGGTAAGAATTTAGAGGGAAGTTTTTTAATCGGTTTATGTAAAAGCTTTCCGTAGAGTTCTTAGTATGTGGCTCACCATAGAGTAAATTATTTATTTTATATTTGGTTTATATATTTAACTAGTTGACCCGCCAAACAATGTTTTGCATCATTAATAAAACTGTTTCAAGATAATTTACATGTCTGTCGTTGTAGACATGTCGTTGAATTCAATAAAAAAAAATTATAAAACGCGGTATAAATACGAATATCACTATATAGCCTGCAAGCAACTACAATGCACACATAGTTTTGCAAATTAATATAATTAATTTTGTTTAATTAATATTTTATAATGTCAATATTATAATTTAATGTTATAACTGGATACTGTGAAAAAGTCCCTGAATCCCTTCCTCCGGAAGTGTCGTAAAAAGCTTAGTAACAAATGTATTTATCATGACTTGTAATCAGTACAGATATATTATGTTTATTTAACGCGCGTCCGAATTAATTTGTGTCGGCAGTCAGTTCCAATTACTGCGTCCCGGCACCGAGCAACGGCCGCGCGGACACCACGATACACAAGCACAACAATAAAATAATATATTTCTATGTAATATATTACATAGAAATGGCGACAGGTCTCTGGAACCACTTGCGATCGATGAATTCCAATCAAACTGAAGGGGAAGATCTACAAAACGGTCATATTAAGACCTGTCGTATTGTATGAATCTGAGTGTTGGGCGATGAAAGTGGTGCATGAGAGAGGATTGCATGCGGCAGAGATGAGAATGTTGAGATGGATGTGTGGAGTAAAGAGAATGGACAAGTTTGGAAGTGGCACCTATGCCAGAGAAAGTTAAGAGCGAAAGGTTATCTTGGTATGGGGCCTGTCATGCGAAGAGGGGCGAAGCATGTGACTAGGAGAAGTATGAATATGATTGTACAAGGTAGTGGAAGTAAGAGATAGCCATCAAGCTCGAGTGACCATTAAACTGTAATATATTGCTATTCAACATCGTCCTATACAATCAATTTAAACGTCAAGGAGATACGTTACAGTAAATGATACATCATCATCATTCTCAGCCATCAATCGCTGAGGATAGGCCTACCTTCGTGTACGTCTCAGTCTTGTGCTGTTCTACATACACACACAAATAAATGATGTCAAACTTATAACACCGCGCTTCCCTCGCCAGGGGCAGGGGTTAAAAACGGGAAAAATGTCGGCATTAGATCGTGTCACAATTGGATGAGTGCCGCTCGGGTTGGCGGCAAAGGGCGCGTCGCACTTTGACGTTTCGCGCCACCGCTCCCGGGACCGAGAGTCGGCAGACCCTCACTTCTGCGAACAGTACACCGCGCATCAACACTCTACGCAAAATTGTTGTGCCCGAGTACAAACGTCATGACTTGATTTATTAATTCATTATACATAAGCTTCCGAAGCGATGACAGCTCAGTCGGGTGAGAGGTCGCCTCACGTCGTGGATTAGATCCCCACTGAAGATCACGAGCTTTCGGTAAAGGAAAACATCGTGAAGAAACCATAGCATGGTGGTAAGGTATTTTTTAGTGCTCGCCTGGCTAGCAACCACCCTCGAGTTGAAAAATCTGACGCTAAGCTCCTTACAGTGTATTCCGGTAGCCTCCTTCAGATAGATAGATAAGTAGGCTTCACAAGAATTAGTATTGGTTTCGTGTCGTACATGTTTGTGCAGTTTGCGGTCGAGACGTTGGGTAGGTGGGGTCCGGCTGCCTGCAGCTGTGTGAAAACCTCGCCTAGCGGTTAGTGGTCGTTTTTAGGTTTAGCTACGAAGTACTAGTTATTATATTAAGTTTTAGATTAAGTCTTTTATTTTTTTACAACTTATAGGTTTGCATTTTACTACAGCGTGCTTGGAGTTAAGTCTAAGATGTTACACGCTTAACTAGAAAATACCTATTAACTCTAGATTTGAAGATTGTACTTCTCAGAACACCTTGAACACCAGAACACTTGATTAATTTTATGATTGAATCAATACTTCGTTATGGTAAAGTGAATGGGTAAAGATTAAGATCTGTTATCAAGTGTATATCATACGTTATAATGTACCTGCGGTACAACAAGCCGAGTAGATGCGGTCGTCTCATCTTAAACGTATAACCAATAACGTTGTTAGCGCCACTGAGCCGTAACGACCGATTGGACCTTAATAACGGATCACGGCTAGGGTTGCCACTATACACGCGTGCCTTCACTTCTACGTGTGTTTAATTTTTTGAGAGATTACTCCGTGTAATGATTTTGACCAAAGGAGCTGTTATAGGTAAATTCTATGCTTATGACCTGACTTACAAGTCCATTGACATTAATAATATAAGCGACTAGCAAACCCGGCAAACTCCGTTTCGCCACAAAGTTGAAATTTTCCCTAAATTTTGTTTGCTACTAACCTCACGGAGCCTGAGACGTTTCCAACGAATGCTGTACCGTGGAAATCGGTTCGTGCGTTCTGGAGTTATAGCGGCAGGAAGGAAACCCAAGTTATTTGTTTTTTTTTATTAGATTTTATTATATTAGATTTAGATAGATGAATAAAAATAAATAATTTACATATTAGAACATTTAAACAAATCAAATTCATCATAAGTTAGGTTGGTAGATAACAGGATGTCTCCGCTCTGCACTAGAATAAGAAACTAGCTTGAATGGCAGCGCACAGTTACCTCTTTTACAAACTTGGTATAATTTATCTATACTATTACATATATCAGTAGCACTGATAAAAAGTTGATAATAAATAATTAATAGTTTGGATATGGCAAGTCTGGAAGAACATGGTCTACGGCTTTGCCAAATTGGCACGACTGAATTTTAACAGCCGTGACCTTCACAGATTATATTGTACTACATTCTGATTTAAAAAGTTTAATAACAAGCGTGGTCCATGTTTTGGAACATTTTTTTTATTGTTTGTTCTGTTCAATGACACAACCACCACGAAATTGTTCCACAATTTATTTCAAAGAAACCATAGATACATAACCATACCTCTTCCACTAAGTCTGGGTTCCGCCAATCTTGACGTTTACATGTCAGGAATAAAGATCTTTTAGTTTTTTTACATGGCATCTTTTTGAACATTAGAACTAGCCATGCAAATGTTTAGTAAATAAAGACATAGACTGTAACTTTGACATAGGATCGGCTACATCGGCTTATAGAGAAAAGTAGTGTTGACTTGTGTAGTCTTAGGTATAATTTATGGTTATATATGAATTTGACATGTTTGAGTTTTTAATACCATCGTATCATCATATCTTAGCCAGGTTTAATTTGATTTGCTAGTAGAATATGACAACATCATTACTTGGTCAACCGAAATGAGGCATTTCGTAATTACTTGAAAGAGAACTAATATTTCTGTTTAACTCTTACCTCACTCATGAGGATAAAAGTGTTGTTTAGTATAAAACACGTGGTAGGACAGCTATAACCCTAATCACACTAAGCCCAGCCCGTAAAGCAAAGCCTCCGAGATTGGAACACACACACACACGCCTCACACAGCTCAGTTTAAAGGAAAGCCGCGTAAAAGATACATCGACCACGACTTAGTATCCATTTGCCGAAATTGGCCGCGCTCGAGATAACAACAACTTTTCACACCCTCGCACCTAAATGTGCAATTCATACGTGTGTAAATCCACAAGCTTACATCTCAATTTGTACCTTAACGCTTTAAGATAAGGTGGGTTTTGAATTGGCAGATACTATTTTAGCATATGTCATTCGGGATGCTTATCAGGGTGTTTGGACAACGTGAGGTGATAGCAATACTTTATCGTTAAAGAAATATTCACGAGAAAGTGGTTCGCAGTTTAATGTCGCAGTTTCAACAAAGTGGTGGAAAAATACTTTTTTCTTCGAGTGAGCTGAAATTTTGAATCAGAATATGACTTTAATACATGATTATTTGACTATCTGCGTCCGGCGGTGTCGCCCGCGTTACTCCGACGTTAAAGCGAAGTACAAGTTATTATTCCGTGGTTAAAGTAACCTTTGCCGTAATCTAATTTTTAAACTATGTCTGTATCAAATTTCGAAGGTTTTCGATTTTTCAAACGAGAAGCTCCCAAAGCTAATGGGAAACTGTATAATTATAAATAAATAAATAAAATAGTCTTTATTTGCCCAAACTTTTGTACATATATTTTTTTAAGAATAAAGTAAATTAATGAAGTATGTATTGGTAAATTATTAGTTAGTAAGTTAGGTGTAGGCCTCCTCGTTGCGCAGCCACGTAAGGCGATCCTGGGCAGCTCGAGTCCACGTGGCACCGGCAGTGAGTGCGTATAATAAATAACCCCAGAACATCCAACACATTAAGAATAATGGAACATTTCTATATACTGTAAAATAACTACTTTTGACAAAAACTTATACGAAATGTCTAGAGTTTCAAGAAAATGACTATTCTGATTTTAACTTACTAAATTTTGGATCTAAATTTTATAAATGTTTTACTGACATGGCAACTATAAACCCACATTATGTAATTTTTGTTGACATTGGTCAATCACATTTTTAATTATTTTTAATCTATGACGTAGTTCCATTACAGCTGACATTTTTAATTTTGAACAAATTTGATGTTATTTTATTATTGTATAAGAATTAGAATTATATTAGTAAAATGTATAGATAATAACGTATTTGTGTATGTTTTTGTTTTGTGTAGATTAGTGATAAATATTAAAAGCAGGCAATGATGTTATATATATATAGCTCATTATAAGCAGGTAACGAAATCATATGATCTAATTACTAATCGAGATAGGTATTGTACTGAATGTTTTTCTTGGCAAGTCCATACTTTATCTTGTTATTAATAATAATTGTATTTGTAATAGAATACCTTATGATAAATAAAACTATTCTATTCTATTATATTCCATTCATACACACACAAACTTTCGAATTTATAATATTAGTTTACTGTTAAATACGGTTATGTAGGTACACCGTATTCAAATCTGTTTAAAAGTCTTGTAGTGCTTTTAGAAAAATTTCAACTGACCATAATTTCTTTTTTCCTTAAACAATTTTGACAAAACAAGCTTTACCCTTCTTTTCTTCTTTAATCGCCTTCTTTCAGTTTTTTGGTAAAATATTTAACGTAAAAACACTCTATTTTTGCTGTCTTCTTATTTGAAATGATAAACCAATGCTGTCCACGTGATAACGCCTGAATAAATAAGTTATTTCAGTCGAGTGCAGCACTGCTCTGAATATTAATAGGAGTTCTAGTTTGTTACACACAAATACAATTACTATAATAGATCACAACACATCCATTATTAAAATACAGATTTAGCTTCATTAAATCTATCCCCTTAATTATTGCAAAAAACGTAATACCATTTCAAAATTAAAACAATAGCTTGGCAAACTTCAAAAAGAAATCCCGGCCAATGTAAAAGTTACCCGTGGTGCTTGTACCATGCATGTGATTTTTCAGTCCACCGAGCACGGGCCTCGGAGACCCCAACTGGCAGCATTCTTCACTTATTGCACTTACAAACAATATCCGTCCAGAAAACTATCTAACACACTTTTTCTGTAAAAGAAAAGCTAATTCCTGAGACTCCAGAGAGGCTCATAATATTGAGCCATAAAATTTTATAATGACATATTTTAACTAGGGAAAACATCAGTGCATTTTATTGTCAAAACTAGAAGTAATAATAAAAATAAATTTAAACATAACTTACGAATAATATTTACAAAGCATAGTAAAAATGAAAAATTTGTAAAAAAAAAGTAAGCCACCCGCTCAAACGTGCCCATATTTCTATTATATTATATTTATAATATTTAAAGCGTACTAGAACCAAGTGCGAGCAAAGCGAAACTGAAAAAAAAAGTAAGCCTGGCCTTTGACTGATTTTGGTGAACTTTGACATGGAAGCAGGTTAGACCTGCGATTTGATCAACATTACATTTGAATCCAGAAAACTTATCTGGTTCCATGGGATGCACAAATAACTTCAATATACACTTTACTCCTTCACGCTTAATTGCCTTGACAATTTTTGATTAAATTTGATATTATGGAGACAGTTTAGACCTATTATACATGGTTTTTTAAATTTTTAACTAACACTTGTATTATTAATACGAAAGTTTAGGTTTGTGGTGTTTGTTTGTTTGTTACCTCTTCATGCTTAAACAGCTGAACTGATTTTGATGAAAGGTGATACGGACATAGTTTAGGCATGAGATTAACGCATACCTAGGCTACTTTTAACCTCGGAGTAACACTGCAGGGTGCATCTAGTGGCTTGTATTAGAATTGGGCTGGCAAATTATCTAGCAATATCATTAACTAAATATTATTTAGTTATTTGCATCTGTTTGGGGTCAACTTCAGAACTCCTCCAGCAAAAAATAATCTTTTTCTACTCCTATCATTTAGTGAACTACATCAATACTATTCTGTAGTATTCATTAATTTCATAAACACAAAACTTTCAACTTGGAATTATGAAAACGTTTCATTTTCATATTTCTATTTTAAATTACTACTATAATAACTTTGAAGATATTAACTTTATCATTGAAGAACTTACCATACCAGCTTACAAAGTAGGTACACCCTTAATTCACTTCTAGCATAAAAATGTGATATGATTTTTTTTTTATTAAAAAAACAAGTATTTATTTCCCTTTCACTTTAATGATCAAATCACGTTCGCGGGATAGTAGGCATTAGAAGAGCAATAACAACACAACCACAGAACAACACAATTACATAATCACTCGCAAAAACTCTTAAGCCCAATATAAATGAGCCCAGTAATCGTAGCCTGATAAGCAAGTGGCGGCACAGATTACTAAATAGTTACTATGGCGTTGAATCGCAAGATATCCACTAGATGTCGCTACAATTATAAGACACAATTCCTAGCTCGCGGTGACAAGATTTTCCTGCGTTTTATGAGTATGTCAGTCGATGTTTCACGCTTTGGAAGTGCTCGAAGATATTTAACCGGAAATTTTTGAATAGACCCATCTAAAGATGGGTCCAGTAATAGTTTATTCCTTCGTAGAGTAATTCTACACTGGGGTGTCCCTGGTACGTTTAGCTCATTTTGCTGTACGTACCAAAAACTTAAACGGCAGTAAACAAATAAACAATTTTATGGTAATTTTCATTTTATTATTCTTAATTTATATATATATAAATATTTATTTCATTTGGTTTTAAGCTGTAAATCTTCTATATCTACACTATAAGACTCTTTGTCCTGACTCATTCATTCATTCATCTATAGACAACGCAGAGCCCAAACGGCTGGTCCTAGGGTTGTGAAATTTGGAGGGTGTATTTGTTTTAGTACGTATACGCGTACTGTGAAGGGGTTTTTGGAAATTCCACCCCTAAAGGGGTGAAAAAGGGTAAAACAGTTTGTATGAAACTTCTTTGTTTTTGAACTTCCAGCAATGAAATTTGGAATATGTATAGTTTATGTAAAATTAAAAATAATGGTATCAAGTTTTTTTGCTAGGGGTGAACTAAGGGTTTGTAATGGGGGGTGAAAGTTTGTATGCAAAATTCTTAATTTTTCAAGATTAAGTCTTGAAAGTTGTTATGGTAGTAGTTTATTAAATGGTTAAATTAAAATTATAAAAACTTTTACCAGGAGTGCGTTAAGGGGAATGCCATGGGGGTTGAAAGTTAAAAATGAAAGTTTTGTGTTTTTGAACTTAGAGGTGTAAAATTTGAAGTGTGTATATATTTTAGCACTTAAATATGTATTAAGAATACATTTTTAGAAATTCTAACCTTAAGGGAGTGAAAGGGGGTAAAACAGTTTGTATGAAACGTCTATGTTTTGAACTTCCAGCAATGAAATTTGGAATATGTATAGTTTATGTAAAATTAAAAATAATGGTATCAAGTTTATTTGCCAGGAATGAACTAAGGGTTTGAAGTTTGTTTGGTTTTTATTTATTTTTAACCGACTTCAAAAAGGAGGAGGTTATATATTCGACGTGTATGTATTTTTTTTTTTTTTTATGTATGTTCACCGATTTCTCAGCCATTTGTGGATCGATTCTCAAAATTCTTTTTTTAATTGAAAGAGTATGGTTCTGAATTGGTCCCATTGTCACCAAAACTGGTTCTGATGATGGACTCCTAGGGAAATCGAAGAAAAACCTAAAAAGTTAGGTTATTTTTACGCATGTAGAGAGATTCACGCTCGTTTAGCTGTACTGATATTCATGAAATTTGAGAAGAAAATAGGTAAGACTATGTGTTAACACACACGCTACTTTTTATCCCGAAAATAAATACTATTCCCGTGGGATGCACCAAATAACATATAAATCTTTTTAACTTCTTCACTCTCGAACGGTTGTACTGACATTGATGAAATTTGGAATGAAGATAGGTTAGACTATGTGTTTACACATAGTCTACTTTTATCCCGAAAATAATTATTGATCCCGTGGGATGCACCAAATAACACATGACACACTGATTTCGCTAAAATTTTATATAGGGGGTAGACTAGACACCTTGTATAACACGAAGGTTACTTTTTATCTTAAAAGTCATTGATATTCCCGTGGGAAGCCCAAATAACTCGATAACCTATTTTACTTCTTCGCGCTCATACGGCAATACAGAATTCGCTCATAAAATCGGCAGCTTATAGTCTGGCTAACAAAAGTAATCTGACGCGAACATCGAGGCTTAGCAACGGCCCATGCGACCAGTCTTTGGATGGGTGACCATGCACAAGACTTCCATAAAAAAATGTGATATTTTCGTCTGGGCGTTACTGTGCTTCGGATAACACGTTAATTTGTTGGGCCTGGACCACTACTATTAGTACAAGCAGGGGTCAAACTAAATCAGGGGCTTGAAAAACTCTCGACGCCAGAGCTTGGCCACTTGGGTCATACTTAGTGGAAGAAGGAACTGTAAAATTTGATATATTAATAAACAAGACCCACGAACGGATAAGGAAAATATTTACGCGCTCGCTTCGCTAGGAGTTATCCCGCTTCGTTCCAATTTCCCCCAGGATGTTCTGGGCTTATGACACTCCAAATATTATATAATTTGTGCTGCTTTGGACTTCAAACGGTTCGAACAAATACGGTGAAAATTTTCGCGCTCGCTTCGCTCGCGCATAGCTCGCTTCGCTCGCATCCAGCTCGCTTCGCTCGCAATTGGTTCTAGTACGTTTTGACACAACAAACATTATGTAATTTGTGCTGCTTTGGACTTTTTTATGCTCAAACGGTTGGAACAAATACGGTGAAAATTTTCGCGCTCGCTTCGCTCGCGCATAGCTCGCTTCGCTCGCATCCACCACTTTTCGCTCACACTTGGTTCTAGTACGTTTTGACACAACAAACATTGTGTAATTTGTGCTGCTTTGGACTTCTTTATGTTCAAACGGTTCGAACAAATACGGTGAAAATTTTCGCGCTCGCTTCGCTCGCGCATAGCTCGCTTCGCTCGCATCCACCACTTTTCGCTCACACTTGGTTCTAGTACGTTTTGACACAACAAACATTGTGTAATTTGTGCTGCTTTGGACTTCTTTATGTTCAAACGGTTCGAACAAATACGGTGAAAATTTTCGCGCTCGCTTCGCTCGCGCATAGCTCGCTTCGCTCGCATCCACCACTTTTCGCTCACACTTGGTTCTAGTACGTTTTGACACAACAAACATTGTGTAATTTGTGCTGCTTTGGACTTCTTTATGTTCAAACGGTTCGAACAAATACGGTGAAAATTTTCGCGCTCGTTTCGCTCGCGTATAGCTCGCTTCGCTCGCATCCAGCTCGATTTGCTCCCAATTGGTTGCCTGCCTGGCACACGCCAAATTTTTTCATCGTGAAGTTTATTTGGCTCTCCATAGCTAAAACTTAAACAAAATATCATTACCAACCACTAAAAATGTAAAAATAAAATTGTTTTAAAAAACAAACAACCGACTTCAAAAACACAACTAAAAAGGGAAAAATAATTTTAAGCCTAAATCAAATCAAGAATATATAAATAGAATAGGAGAGTTTATTTCATGTACTACTTATAAAAAACTATTTGCAATTTGTAGTAATCCTGTATTCTTGAAGTCGGTGCCATCTAATAAGAACAAATTAATGTTTGTTAAAAAAAACTATTTTCAATTGTCTTTCTTTGCTGGCACCGACTCCAAGAATACAGGATTACTACAAATTGCAAATAGTTTTTTATAAGTAGTACATGAAATAAACTCTCCTATTCTATTTATATATTCTTGATTTGATTTAGGCTTAAAATTATTTTTCCCTTTTTAGTTGTGTTTTTGAAGTCGGTTGTTTGTTTTTTAAAACAATTTTATTAATTTAAATAATAAGAATACGTGAATCATACCATTAAGTGAATCACATACTAAAATTCCAATTCAGAAGTATTTACTTTCAAAAACACAAAACTTTCGCTCTGAACTTTTAACCCCAATCAAATTTACGAAGTTTCATACAAACTGATTTACCCCTTATTTTGGGGGTGAAAGTTTGTGTGGAAAAAATCTATTTTTATCAATTTAGTCTTGAAAGTTGTTATGGTAGTAATTTATAGTAGGTTAAAATAAATTTATTAAAATATTTGCATTAGGGGAAAGTATCAAAGGGAAAGTGGACGAACATAGGCTGATGATGATGATGATCCTAAGGGAAAGTTTTGTGATGAATTGGTATTTAAGTAGTTCACTTAATGGTAGGAGTAAAGTGGTGTTATTTTTTTTTGCTGGAGGTGCATTATTACAATAAAACAATATAAACCAATATTCAGCCAGTCATTTCAGTTCCTGTTCGACGGAACATATAGCCGTGCCGTGAACACTAGCTTCTTCACGCGGCTCCGCCCGTGTGGAACGGCTAGCAAATTGCTAAACTTAAATATTAATATATAAATCTCGTGTCACAATGTTTGTCCTCAATGGACTCCTAAACCACTTAACCGATTATAATAAAATTCGCACTCCATGTGCAGTTTGATCCAACTTGAGAGATAGGATAGTTTAAATCTCAAATTATAGTCGCAATTTTAATTTATTGCTAATTATTGTCTGTTATTATTTGACAGTCACAATTATCTGTTAACTCCAAATGATTCTAACAGATGTCGATACCTTTCGACTGAGTTGAGTAAGTAATCAATAGATGGCGCTGCTATGGTAAATCTACGAACGTGTCATATAAGCTATACTATTTATTTTTCATAGCCCTAAGTGAGGCAAAACAACGTTTGCCGGGTCAGCTAGTAGAGATATATGTAGTATCGGCTGTGCACCCGTGCGAAGCCGGGGCGGGTCGCTAGTAAAATATATATTTTAGACTGGCTCCCATACAGCAACGGTACGGAACCCTTTCTGCGCGAGTTCGACTCGCGCTTGGCCAATTATTCAATCAGTTACAATAAACATTATGAAAACATTCGTTAGAGGTGCATATTTAAACTGTCATTTTTGTGTTTATGAAATGAAATACTCAGAATTGGTATTTACGAGTAGGTAGGTGATTCATTTTATGATAAGGGTGAAATTGTTATTTTTGCTGGACGTGCTTCCTACTACCTACTAATCCTACTAATATTATAAATGCGAAAGTGTGTGTGTGTCTGTGTGTGTGTTTATTACATCTTCTACTAATACTTCTGACAGTTGCGGCTTAAGAGGGAGCCACTAGTTCATCTGTGGCCAAAAACGGAAAGTTAATTCAAACGAATGTTATAAAAAGTGCAATTACCTAATTATATTTCAATCGTTTTGTGAAACCCACATGTGTATGTTAATGGGAAATACACGATTGAAGTTTATACTACCTATATTATAAAGTTATATTTTTTTTTGTTCTTTTTTGAATAAACTCTACTTTTAAAAGAAATACATTGTATTTTAAGTTTTCATGTTTTAAGAAGAGAGAAAACAGTATCATCCCATATATATATATTCCAAATTTCATTGTTAGAATTAAAAAAAAGAAGTCTCATACAAACTTTTTACCTCTTTTCACTTAGTAATTAATTTCCTAAAATTCGTTCTCAGTACACGTCTACGTATTCCAAATTTCAAACCTCTAAGACCAACCGTTTGGGCTCTGTGTAGAATAATGATGAATGAATGAGTGAATGACAAATTTGATATTAAATGTGTAATGGCTGTCTGTAATTGGTACAAAAATTGTTTACTACTCATTTAACAATATGTCTATAAGGTCTGGATAATTATCATAAAGTTTCCACAGGTTACGAGAAAAGCGACATACAGGCGGGTGGAGCCGTGGGCAATAGCTAGTTTGTACAATATAGTATGTGATTGCGCCTATACTCTTTTGATCGCCACTGGTCTACCTCAAGGTGTGTTAGCATCGACCGTTGCCTCAACTTCGGTGATCGCGCCAAATCCCCTTAGGTAGCTGAGCTACATTTTTTTCACCCGCACCCAAAACCGTCGTCCTGTCAAAGTATGACGCGGCAAATCCCTCTATTTTCATACCGCCATATTTCACGTCTCACCAGAGAAAATAAATAACAACGATAATATAAATATGAATATTTTCCGAACCCTTAAGTCGGGAATTTACATATCAGTTGTTGACGTGGCAATCCCTTACACGGTTTTACCGATATGGGGTGGTAAATATCAATCTCGCTCTGAACATCGGGGAACGGGGTTTCTTAGGGTTTGTGAGGACTTCATTGATGTATTTTTCTGAACTTTGATATTATAATTGTATTCAAATTACGATATGAGAATACAGTAATTATTTGAAAAATAATGAATTGCATTAATCCTACCTAATATAATAAATGCGAAAGTTTGTGTGTGTGTGTGTATGTTTGTTACTTCTTCACGCTCAAACGGCTGGACCGATTTTGATGATGAAATTTGGTGTGAAGACAGGTCAGACCTTGGATTAACACTTATTCTACTTTTAGTCCCGAAAACAGTTGTGGTTCCTGTGGGAGACGAAAATAATTTCAAAATTACTTCAAAATCTATGTTACTCCTTCACCCTCCAACGGCTGGACTGATGTCGATGAGATTTACTGTGAAGATATGTTAGACCTTGGACTAACACATGGGCTACTTATATTCCACATTCACTTCATGTTGTCCCGGAATAAAGCGGGTAACACCGCGGGCGCAGCTAGTAAATAATAATAATAATATGTATCTCATTTGGAGCTAGGATATCATGAGCGCTGGCATTCTTGTTTAAGTTAGTAAATACTAGCTGACCCGGCAAACGTTGTTTTGCCTCACTTAGGGGTACAGCGCCATCTATTGATTACTTACTATCGAATTCCGTTAGTATCATTTGGAGTCAACAGATAATTGTGACTGTCAAATAATAACAGACAATAATTAGCAATAAATTAAAATTGCGACTATAATTTGAGATTTAAACTATTCTATCTCTCAAGTTGGATCGAACTGCACATGGTGCGCGAATTTTATTATAATCGGTTAAGTGGTTTAGGAGTCCATTGAGGACAAACATTGTGACACGAGATTTATATATATGAAGAGATTGAATTAATAAAGATATTTTGAAACTGAACACTGTGTGAAATGGGTGTGCGTGCTACTAAGGCCGTTAGTGCGCCGCGTCGAGGTCTCGTGATCTTCTTCTTCGTATGAGCTAAGTGGCTAAGCTCTGGTTTCGAGAGTGTTCAAGCCACCGACAGGCCTCTGACTTGGCTTAACGATTGCTTGTACTAGGAGTAACAGCCGGTACCTACAAATTAACGTGTCATCCGACCCACGGTAACGGATGAAAATTCCACTTGAAAAAGACAGTCTTGACATAGTGAGCCATCCAAATACCGTCCGCATCGAGCGTTGCTTAGCTTCGATGATATCGTGAGATCGCCTCAGCTAGCCGAGCTGCAGGCGCTGGTCCCGTGATGAATGGGGCTATTAGTCCCGCGGCGGCCGCTGACGGGTTACTGATGACGTCACAGCATCTGTGACTCTAACCGCCGCTAATGAGTCGCGCTAGCTCACACCAGTCGCGTCGCCAAACAGGAATTACTCGCTGTTTCATATATAAACGTTTATGCAAACTGTACTCAAAAGTTATTACTAGTGGTAGCGCCTGTAGCTCGGCTAGCTAAGGTGATCTGACGCGATCATCGAAGCTAAGCAACGCTCGTTGTGGCCAGTGTTTGGATGGGTGACCATGCACAAGACTGTCGTTTTTCAAGTAGCATTTTTATCCGGGAACTAAGTGGGTCGGATGACACGTTGAATTATAGGTCCCGCCTGATAGTTTTAGTACGAGCAGTCGTTAAGCCAAGTCAGAGCCGGCGGCTTGAAATTTCAACTGACACCAGAGCTTGGCCACTTAGCTCATACGAAGAAGTAGATTACTAGTAGTATGCTTCGTACTGGACACGTGAGCATTTTGATATCCATTATTATTTTTTGTCATAAAAATACTAGAATGTATCATTTAATAAATTAAAAAAACTATAATTCTAGCTCGACATACTCGATCTCCAAATATTATAATAATTATTGAATTGGCATTTGATTCATATCTTATACTTTTGTATTGATATTATATTAGATACTAGAATGAGTAGTTAAAAATGACATTTTGATTAATATCATATATACTATTGTATCTAATGATATTATATTACTAGAATATAATTGAAAATTAACACGGATACAAAAGTATATCTTTTGTAATGATAATATATTATTTGACTTGTAACTTTGGTGTTATCAATATATGATTTGTATTTGAAGCTAGTTACATTTTCAACTCATACATTTTAAACTACGCAGCTTTAATATCACAGAAAGTAATAATGAAATGTCTGCTCAAAGGAAAATCCAAACACGTAACAAAACATAGCAGGTAGGTAGATACGCCAGATTTTTGCAGAGCGCTATTAAATCCCGCTGTCTGTGCTCGGGTAGATATAACGGCTAATCTCGCATTCAAACACGAAAATCCCGTGTTTTTCTCTTGATGGCGGCTGGGCGGGGTGTTTCCTGGGCGGAGTCGGATAAAAAGTGACACGCCTAGTGGAAGCCACGCCCCTTGCACTCTCTTTGCTTTTATTCCGCGACTTGCTGCGTCCTTCGGTGGTACTCGCTTCCATATACACCCTACTTTGTGTGTGTGTGTGTGTGTATGTTTGTTACTTCTGCACGCTCAAACGGCTAAACAGATTTTGATGATATTTGGTATGAGAATAGGTTAGACCTTGGATAAACACATAGGCTACTTTTATACCAAAAACTTTATTGGTTCCCGTGGGATGAGCAAATAACTTCAAAATCTATGTTACCCCCGTCGCGCTTCAACGGCTGGACCGATTATAATGAGATTTACTATGAAGATATGTTAGGCCTTGCATTAACATCTATCATTGTATGACTAATTATATAAAGATATTGTACGATTGACTAATTAATTAATTGATTGTTGATGAATATAATATGTAATATGTAAATTTGACGTGCCTAGTATAACGCAATGTTATAAGGTTAATAAAGTTCTATGATTTCTAGGCTACTTTTTATCCCAGATTAACTCTTGTTATCCCAGATTAACTCTTTTTGTCCCGGATTAACGCGGGTAACACCGCGGGGCGCAGCTAGTATATGTACAAAGAAAGCACACGTGCCTTAGTATGGCCGTAGATAGTCACTTTACATATATTTCAGTTACTATGTTTCCTGATGAACAGTTGGACCTTTTAAGAAGTGATCTTCAGGAGATGATGAGCCTGTTGTGTCCCACTGCTGGGCAAAGGCCTCCCTTCTCTCCTTCCAGTCAGCCCGGTCATCGGCTTTGGTGGCTCAGTCCTTATCAAATGACACAGATCGTAGCGCCTCCGTTTCCTGGGTCTTGGACTTCTAGCCAGATTAAGTCGATAGTATAGACAAGTGAACGACGAAATAAAATAATAATAAATGTTTTGTAATAAAGCAACACACATGACTAAATAACAAGTAAAAAAAATAACATACATATATGTATGAATAAAGCTAATAAATTGATTTTTGTCACAACACAGCCTCAAGTCTTCATAATTAATTTCAAAATAATTGCGAGATAAGATCTTTTATTACACAATACAGCTTAGGCATTTGACCATAATGAGCGCAACCTGTCAGCAACACTGGCGGTGAAACATGCCTAGTTTGGAATAACTGGCGACTTATTTTTCCACTTGATGGTCGTAGGCCAGTGTCGCTCACTCGTGTTCTTAATAATTTATTTATTTATCCATCATGTCATCACAGCGTGTCTTTCAGATCAGAAAGTGATAACAAATACCACGATTAGATTATAAAGTCTCACGACTCAGATCAAAGAATATGATAAGTTTTAATTTCCCATACATTATCTAAAGTAAAGTATTAATTAAATCAGTTAATTATGTACCTTTTATTTACAATATAAGAAAATATTAACTACCGTCTAATACCGAAGAGAGCGTAACCAATGCTCGATATGATCAATCTAAGATGGCTCTTAGAAAGTCATTCAATATAGTAAAAAAATCTATATATATATATATTCAATATAGTATAGACAAACATAACACTTCTCCTATTTTTAATTTGGGTAATCAACGGTTGTTTATTTTTCTACAGCATCGAAACCACGGAAGACTCTTTGCGGAGATTGGCTCGAAAACTCTCAACAGCAGGGCTTAGCCACTTAGTTTGCCTAGATCCATTCTCGATTGAGGCATGCTATTATAATATGTTGAAAAGGATCGAACAAAAACGAGCATTTCAGACAATGTTAGGACTTAATTTTTTTTTTTTTTAAGTATTAGGACACATTCACACACGGCTGGTTAGCCCCATACTGAACCATTTCTAGTTCGTATTATGGTTGCTAACACAACTGATATACTACATGTACATACATACATATTATATATAAATATTTAACACCCAGACCCACAGTCAACAAATTTAGTTAAGCACAAAGATGTTGACCGGGCCGGGAATCGAACCCGGAACCTTCTGATTAGCAGACCGGCATGGTAACCTTTACGCCAACGAGGTCGTAATACAATACTTCAGCGAGGGAGCATTTCAAAACAAATAAAATTATGACTGTGGTATCACTCTATATTTATAACCATTTATTAGAAATTTTACAACAAGAACTTACTGGCTTTGAAAAAAAATAGCTTAAAGAAACAGGACCATTTGAAAAAAGCAGTAAACAGACTAATTATATGAAAAGCGGATTTATAGATAATAATAGAGAGACCTGTGTATTTTTTTTACTATAGACCTTAGCATAAGTTGCTAAGTATTTCATAAATAACTTTCCCGACGGATCTCAAAAATCTACTTGTTCTAAAATGCTGCTATGTCTAATATCGAATACTATTGAATTAAACATTAAAACAATACAAAACAACAGTCAGGCGAAATTCCTAGAGATATTTTCGATGCCCACAGAGTTGAGTACAATAGTCACGTCGGAATGGGAGTAAAATAGAATATATTGAAAAGATGTGCTTAACTGATAAAAAATGGATTTTCCAGTTTCATTAGTTTTAATTGAGATAGAATTCCAAAACATGATTAAAAAATCATAAACATTAAAAATTATGTACGACAAATTAACTCGACAGTCTTCTGTTAAATAGTTTTTGATGGTCAAGCGTGGGTTGGTAGATAGCACTTATTTTCGGATTTTGTGGTACATATCTTTAATTTAAATTTGTACATAGTTTTTGATACAAATTAATAAATTATAATAATTATATTAAGTAGAAGCATTGGCCTTTTCGAAAACTCTTGTGAAAAGGCTCTCAGAACTTATAATTTCAATATCGGTTGACTTATATGTTTTTTTTTCGTGAAAATCCTACTTCGGCAGGCGCTTCGCTCAAATACGATTATGTATTGCGCGGTAACTCGGTACAACAATGACTTAATAATACAAGTTAATTATTTGACTTTGTGATACAATCCCACACTGTGATACGGCGCTTTATTGCATTGCTATACAAAGTATATGATTTTTTATTAATAAAGTTAGTAGGTACGTATGAATGTCTGTGATTATAAATATGAGCAAGCGGCGCTTTGATCGGCCAAGCGTGAGATATAGATGCGTCGGAGGAACTCGAACCCGCACCCCCTGGTTTAATATCGGAGTTAGTTAACCGCTGAGCCGCCGCCGCCGACCCGCCTCCTCGCGTGAGGGCTATATTGGTTTCTGTTTTTAATTTATGATGAAAATCTCTAGCGATAGATGGATGGATGTAAACACTTTGCTAAAATCAGATTACAAATATCGGGAACCAATTAATAAGTTAATAGATAGTGCATTAACTGTTGATTTTATCGCTAAACCCGGACCTTTTCACGCAATTAATTCTTAGAATATAAAAATATGATGTATCACACTAATATTATAAAGGCGAAAGTTTGTGTGTGTGTGTGTGTGTGTATGTTTGTTACTTATTCACGCTCAAACGGCTGGACTAACACATGGGCTACTTTTTACCCAGGATTTAAGTAAGTAAGTAAAGAATATTACTGACTGATAAAAGAATAATGAAGTCAACGTTGTCCTACAAAATCATTTTGAGTTTATATAACCCAGGGTACAGATTTTATTTATACAAGTAAGTAAAAAGTTCAGTATCATTGAGCGTTAAAATCTCTAACGGATAGGAATACAAAATTCATTATAATATCAGTTAAATAGAGCAACCGTGTTACAATTCCAACACCATCCTCAATATACCAACAAATAGTTGTACAAACGACAAAACTTAAATAAAAAAAAATCGAGTAGACATTTTGTGTCCATGATATAATGACCGTTCGCCACGAAACGCGGAGGCGAACAGAGCGTATTGAAAGCGGCCCGAGACGCCGTAAAAAGGATAAAATTTAATTAAAGCAATCGTGTCGACCGCGAATAATGTTAACAAGTTATAAAAATGATGAGTGGATGTCAGCGGGATGAGGGGTCGCCACAATAGAGGAAGCTGGGGTGGCCAATAAAAACTTGACAAATGGCGCTCCGTAATCTCTGCATTCCTCTCGCTCGCTGCCTGGACCAACAATACTTGACAGAACAATGAGCCGCGCTCGCTTGTCACGCCGATGACATGTTTTGCAAATGTCAAAGTCAAAAAATTTGCAGATATTACGTAGACAGAGAATTCTTTGTCTATGAGATATTACGATGAAATTTTGTTAACAGTTATCAATAAAAAATAGGCTAAATTGTGGCCATACTCTACCACAGAAAGCCATACTCATCACATAGAAGAAGAAGAACCGTTATCAAACTCAAATTGTACATTTTATTTGATTAAAAACAATTTAACATAATTGTTGTAAAACTATATCGAATCTAAAATTGATTAATAAAATACTATTACTAAACTAAATTTAATATCTAATCTAATAAACCAGTGCCAGTGGGAAGATGTTTCACCTGAGGGTTGTTGCTAGCCAAGCGAGCACTAGACATTGCCCTACCATCATGATGGTTTCCTCGCGATGTTTTCCTTCACCTAAAGCTAGATCTCATTGGCGAGGATCGAACCCCGACAACACCCGAAGAACCCTGGGGAGGAATAGCTGGTTTATTTTTGTGAATTTCCATTACAGTTGTATCGACTGTACTAGTAATCATATAAAAAATAATAAAGAAAAAAAAAGTGAATTAAGCATGTGTCAAGGATCTATTTAACTTTCCTCTGTCTTAGATTTGAAATGTATCACAGTTTATATATTCTACTCATCAAGCCCTTTCATTTGATACTGGTATTGAGAAAGTAGTGAACAAATATGCCAATTTGAGGCAGCGGCTATATTGGACCAATTTTCATGAAACATAGTTACGAATACTATAGCACCTTTCAAACAAAAAAAGGCTATTTTAATTTTATTTTATTATTAAAAACCTTTTAATTTTTTTTTCATTTGGTTTTGGGTTTTAAAATTTGTATTTAAATAATTGACAAAAAGGGGTTTTAATTTTTTTACTACACTAAAATCAATGATAAAAAAAAAAACGATTCGGTTCATTCGTAAGCTACGACGCCACACAGAGACAAACACACACGCACACACAGACAGAGACACCTTAAACTTATAACCACCCGTTGTATTTGGGACGGTGCTTAAAAATCAGCACAACATATATGTAGTAACTCGAATGAATAGACGTAACCTGTGTTCGGGTGAGTGGTCGTAAAATAACGTTCCTATTACAAAACGACGCACTTGTCCATAGATTAAGCAACACTAGCGGGTCCCGGCAAGGAATCTCCGGTATTAAAGAGAGGTGATGTATGTACCGGCGAGATGCAGTGACCTATCTTTCAACAGAGAGGAGTGACTGTGACGGACACACCCATACAACTACAAATAATTTATTGATAACACCAAAGTTACAAGTCATATAATAAAAGATAAAAAGATAAAGATTTTTATTGCTTCTTGGGTATGAGCACGGATTACACAAACAAAACAAGAGTATAGGTACTTATATATAAGCTTTTGAGCCGTGCGTTGCTGGTTCATTGCGCCTCGCTGTAGCTTTTTTGAGAACCTGTGTCGCAAGGCATTATCATTACCATTACAAAAGTATATGATATGATTCAATGACAATTTTCAATTCTTATTCTAGTAATATAATATCATTACAATAGTATATGTTATGAATCAAATGTCTATTTCAATTCTAAATAATCATTTATATTATAAAAAGTTTTATCTAATAGCAAATACCTTTAATCGCGGGGTTGTTGACTAGCTGACAACCTACTTCTAGATGAACAACCTTTGTTCTACGACTTTTGAATCTCTCTCTCTATCTTTATTATCTCTTTTGACTTTCTGAATAAAATATCTCACACAAAATTTGCGCGGAAAAATTTATTACGAAGCAAATTTCTTTTTCTCAGTAATTTCCTAATGCTGTCTAGAGTAGAGACACAAACAACATTTGTTCTATATTAATACTGGCCACTAGCCTACGTGTTAATCCAAGTTCAAGTTTATCTCCATAGAAAAACTCATCAAGATCGGTCCTGCCGTTAGAACGTGAAAGAGTAACGTCGATTTTGTAATCATTTGCGTATCCCACGGGAGCCACAATTGTTTTCGGGATAAAAAGTAGCCCAGGTGTTTTTAACTATATTTAAGGCAGGCACACGTAGTGTAGGATGTCCTGCAACGAGGTGGATTGACGATATACGGAAAAAAGCGGGCAGTGGAAGGAGACGAGATGCCCAGGATAGGATCAAGTGGCGTGTCTTAGGATAAGCCTATGTCCAGCAGTGGACGCAGACAGGCTGATGATGATGAAGGCAAAACAACGTTTGCCGGGTCAGTACTTTATATGTATATATGCGCAGTCAGTAGCTTAGCTACTGTCTCGAAATCAAGTGCGTCGGGGGTGGCAACTCTCCACCCCGTCGTGTTATTAAAAATAATTTCTCATTTTTATTGCCAGCGCTCAACCCGAATGGGCTAATAAATGATTACGCGGTTGCGGTCCTTTAGTTGGCAACACTGATTTATTGTAGCACGCACTTTTGTTGTCATCTCGCGAGGAAGATGTGTGGCGGGAATGCTTGCAACACTGTGACGCGTAGCAAAGCAAATGTTAAGATACTTCTTGAAAAATGTAAAAAGGCATAAAATTTATGAAAAATGTACTGTGTTTAAAAAAACAATATCAAATTAAAATATTTTGTAATAATTCCCGGTTCTGTCGGTCGAAGCCTATAATTTTTAAATGTCGATAAAGTTATCTTACGACGCTAAATAAATATGTATGTAATTTATTAAATAATTCAACATTATTTTTTATTGAAGAAGGTGCTACAGTAGTGCAAGGTATTGGGCAAGCAAACTGAACTTTTTTTCTAATATGTTTTGGGAAAAACTTTTTCTTTTATGTTGGTTATTTGAGTCAATTCCTATACATGAAATATGTTTTACGGAGTATTCACTAATATTAGTCTGATTTCATTAACATTATACAGACTTAGGACCCCTAAAATGAAAAAAAAAACTAAATATATTGCACGTTTTAAGAAACCTATGTGCGTAGTTCGATATCTCTAAACCTGTCACTCAGTAACGGTTTTCTTCTATATACACATATAGACAGAAGAAGAATAAGATCATATTTATGTCTCACCATAAACTCGAGTGACAATCCAATCAGGAAAGTTTTGAAAATGGCATATTTTATCGTCGCCGATAGGAGGCGAGCCGGGTAATCTTTCCATTGTAGATGTCAGTGAGACGCCGCACACTAGCCCACACAGATACTGCGTGTGTGAACAGTTGCTTTGGAGCTCAGCGCCCAGTGCGGGATCCTTTACTCGCCATGCCTCGTGTGCTGCAGAAATGAGATAGCTGTGGTGGCTGATGCTGGGCGGGGGCGTGTCGGCGCGCCGCCCGCCCAGCGCGCCGTGCGTCAGTCGACTCCTCGCTGCCGGTCAGTGCACGCGTTCCCGGCCGCCCTTCCTCACCACACATCCCGACCTCGCTACTTCGGTAAGTTTCTTTCACGTCTAAGAGTAGGAACAGATTGTATTGCGTGTGGAATTGCGTTAAATCGCTCACTACCGTGTTATGTTTTTTTTAATAATATAATAGAGATTTTTTCCATCGGAATAGTTCCTACTTTGTATCTAACATTTGTTGTGAAAAATTATATTGATTACTTAAAAAAATACTAAAAAATACACTTAATTTTTAAGATCTTTTTTTCTGAGCAACGGAATATTTTAATACTCTTAAAAAGGATTAATTTTTATTTCTTAAACAAGCATTAATATTTTATATAAACAGGTTTTAAAATATTTAAATAGACCGAAACATGGTTATTATTACTCTAACAGATAATTATAGCCGCTACTCGCTAGCCCAGAAAATTTCGATCGAAGTAGCAAAAACAAAAATCTTTAAAAATAAATAAACTATCATTACGAAAATTTAATAAGAGTCAAAACTTAGTTATTAAAACGTTTGTGTGACATTAAAATGGCGCAGCTATTAATTAGACTCACTTTACTATCACAGCTTTGTGTCCGGCGAGCGGAGAGTCCTCGACGCGGCTGCAAACATAAATATTCATTGACAAAATAATCAATAGTGCACAATTTGATTGCCATTTCCAAAATGATTGGTTTATGCGTGGAAAGTATTTGTAAATAAGATAATAGTTCCAGTAATACAAGTTTGACTAACTGTACTATGTTTATGTATTTTCGATGTGATGCTAAAATCAAACCAATTTGGAACTGATTTTTAGGTTGGATATAGTTTTACATTAATTGTGTTATATTATTATTAATTTATTAAAAAAAAAATATCAATTGATAAAACATACTATATTATTGGTACAAGAATAAAAAAACATTTGGATTAATTTAATTTCAATTGAAACGTACAGTCTACAATATTTTTATAAATGACATTATAAACAAAACCTATATTTTTTTAATTTGTAGCATTTAAATAACCAAACCAAATACAATAAAATAAATTAATATCACAAGTTGTATCTAATCACTTAATAATTGTATGTACCCTTGAAATCTAAATCTATTTTTTTTTTTGTAATATTTTAGTTTTTTATACATAATACATTATATTGGATGATTATATCGACGAAACTATTAAAATAAAATGACTATGAAAGTAAAACAACCTGTACATTTTTAATATAAATAATATACAGTTTTAATCTCGTTAGACACAAAATTAAACCTGTCTCGTAATGAATAGGTGTCCGCAAGTCGTCAAGCGGGGGAACGGAGGCCTATGCTTGACAGGTCTCCTGAGAGCCACGGCTAGCTTACCGCCAAACCTACTGAATGGTAACTATTATGAACACTGCAGAGCGCCTTAGCGAATTCTCAACAAAAACTTTACTAATGTGCGCAGCCCATCAATTTAACTTTGTAATAGAAAAAATACGTACGGTGTGCCGGGAAAGACTATTGTGTTTTTCATGACATTTTATGCGTCAAAAAATGTTTAAGCCCTAATTATCGTATTTTTTTTACTGATTTCCAATAACCACGATATTCACGATTAAATTTAATTATTTCCTCTTATCTCCGTAACTAAACATGTAAAATTACATACATAACTTAATATCTCCGAATACTAAAACTTTTCTTCTTTGAACTCATAAATTTCAAGAATATACAACAAGGCCAAAATAACTAAAACAAAACATTTAAAAAAATCTCAAGACATTGATAAGGGCAAAATTTGGAATTTACAGTTTTTCGGTATAAATCATAAACGATAAATAATATCGAAAAACTAGAGAACAACAACTCTAAACTCAAAACGCGACCCTATTACTAAGACTCCGCTCTGTCTCACGGCTGTATCTAAGAAATCGTAATAGTTAGAAAGCTGAAACTTTCACAAGATATTAAACAGCAAATACATACATATTAAGGGGGTCCCATACAATAAACGTGTTTTTTTTTCGTATTTTTGCTATATATCAATAACAGGAGCTGCTGGACACTTAAAATTTTCACAAAAAATATAAATTTGTATAAACTATCAAATGAAATTATAAAATGTAGTAAAAATAAATATTGAAGAGGAGCTCTTATACAACAATAGCACGGAACCCTTCATGCGGGAGCCCAACTCGGTCAATTATTTCGATATTTTTTATTATAAATGATTTTTAAAGAAAAAACTGTACATTTAATATTTTGCTCTTGCCATAAAACGTTTCATCTAAACTGTTGCACTCAAATTATTTGAACGATTTTTCAAACAGATTTTTCCATTATTCGGTTGAACGCCTCTGCTCAATAAAAGAATGCTCGGGATTGCGATCCCGGAGCTCGGTGGCCGAGGGCGGCACGGCGCGGGGCTGTCTTAATGACAACACAGTTTTCTACAGCCTTCTTGTGCTTCATATTTGTACGTGGTAGCCCCGACACAGGCAAATATATTAGTGAAAAAATATAAACGCGTTTCGAATTTATGTCACTTGAAAAAATAATAGTTTTATCAAATCAAAATTTTCTTTATTGGGACTACAAAAGAGATCAATAGGTTAGTAATTACAACCTCATAATAATGTAAGTATCTGGTGAAAAAATAACGAATACAAATGAGAACACATTCGAAAAATATCTGAAAAACCTATTATTATATAAATGTTATTATGACTTAAAAGAATATATTAATGACAATAATGTAAATGACGTAAACTTAGAATAATTAATAATAAAGAACTAATGTATATTATATAATCGGCCCGCTACAAATCTGAATTGCTACACCCTGACCATGGGTATATTAAGTGTTATTTAAGCAAAGATAAACAAATTCTGTCCTGAACAAAAGCATCAATGAGGTGATTCTGAGTCATTGGAAGGATGCTCGCGTTACTCGCTCATCACTCTCAGATAATGCCTGTGCATAGGAGAGCTCAGCTCCTCAGCCACAACTTTCAGGATGCAGTTGTGACTCCCACGCACACGTTTCAACAGCGATGCGACCTTTTTACAAAAGATGGCATGGAAGCCATCAGTATGATCATCATAATACGTTGTAAATCCGCCTTAAGTCGGGGTTTTATAATATGTACATATTACACTGGCAAGACTTTCCATTCACAAAGTTTTTTTAACCTTAAACGATGTTTTTAATTGTCAATAACAAAATCACGTTGCGGAAAACTCTCAATTTCTTTCTTTTCTAAGAAATTTCTTAACTTTCTTAACTTTCAATGACAGGAAAATAAAAAATAAAAACAAATGTCATTTTATTGGCAAGGCTTCTCGGCATTGGAGTGATTCTTTAAGTATTCTGAAATATGTTTCTTGAAAATTCCTTTTCGAGTTGTCGAATTGTTTTCCTTTTGGTTGTTCACAACTGTACATAAAAAACATTGACATTAGAAAAGCGGGGAAAAAGCTGTGAGTCCGACGGGGACGCTTAGGCGAGAAGCTTGGACGTAATGTTTTCAGATTTAATTACGTTTAATTGATTTATAATTAAGACGTCCGGTAAATTTATATTTCAATTAACAAAACGTTAGAAAGTTCGCTTCTTCTCTCTCCCTATCTCACATTAAGTTACATACCGCCTCCCTATAAACGTTGATATCCTCGAAAGGATATGAAGTTTTAAATGTTTTCTTTATAGTTTGAACTGTACCGCGGGCGGCGGGCGGGGCGGGCTCTACTCGAGGGCGGGCGGCTAAATTCCAGCTGATTATAAATCAGGCGAGCCGCGTTCTTCCGCCTCTTTAGTTTTTATTGCCCGCTTATTGCCCGCCCGCTGATATATTGTCTTATTGGCAAGCTCATTAAACATCTTCGATCGCTGCAATATTGCACGTACATCAAGTGTTGCTAATCTCGGCCGTTTGTATTGAGATCACGATCTCACAAATAAACATAGGTATAGCTATATGCAGAACTAGTGATGCGTGAGAATACTACTTTACTGAGCTGCATTTGTTTAGTACGTCCTATTCTGTAAAGGTAACATAATATAGTCATGTCACGTTAATTTAATACATAATTCAATCATCTGTGAATATATAGAGGGCCTACCAAAGATCGGGTAAAAATATTATTTATTGCCAATTTGGTACTTGTACATCATAGTTCAATGCAAATTTCAAAATATTTTATTCGTTTTAAATTGTACATTTCAACTTATCCACTTACCCTCAAACTGGACTATTCGCGCCCGTGCCGTGGAGGCAGCAGAATTGTACAGAAATAATGTATTGATTAATTAAAACAACGATATTGTTAGACGACAATAACTTAATAAAAGTATATATTTAAGACCTAAGGTTTTAGTTAAATAAGACATATATGTTACTGATCAAAAATAAAAATAGTGAAAGTTTAATAATTATTATGTTTATGCTCCTAATGTCAGATACTGTTAGCTGAATTATTCATTAAAAAATCTGGGATATTTTTTGGAGATATATTACTACGTATTATTATACCATCGCTGACTAAAACGAACCAACTTATTATAAAAAATATACATTTTCATTCAAAAATTCAAAATTAACTCTTTTTATTTTGTCGTAAACTTTAGTACTGTTCAATTAAATAATACCAGTAAATTCTGTTACCTATATATTTCTTAACATATCACAATACACAAAATTAGGTTAAGTGAGTTTTCTTTCTAAAGTAACAATATATACTCGTAGTGTATATTATATAGTTACGTTATATACAAAGTAAACAGAGTAGTTAACCGCTGGTTCGGTAATGATCTAGATAACCGAGTGTCCTGATTGCATGCCGGCGTCTTTGTGCGGAACCTAAGTTAATTAATGCCCTGATTGACGCTCCACAAAGCGAATACGACTAAACAAATAGAGCTTCCAGTTTGGTCACCATAGAGGTGACCAAATATACGAGTTAATTTTCTCTCAAGTGATTGTTTTTCATGATATAAGAATAAGACTAAATTGATTGTTCAAATGTGTTCAACTGCCCAGCGTATACATATACTAAACTTTGTCCCATTTTACCGTGGAAACGACGGGATCATCAATTTTTTTGCCAAATGTCCTGTTCCCCGATAACTATAATCTAGCGGTTTTCAAGGCAAGAGTGAACCGGTTACTTCTGGGCAAGCGTGCTCCACCTTAGATTGCAATATCGCTTACCATCAGGTGAATTGTGGTCAAGCGCAAGCCCATTACCAGAAAAAAAACGGGGTGCTCGGATGCCAAGCTTCTGACCATGACCTCGGACCTCGAATGAGGGAGAGAGGACAGGATCATCATTCTGGGTGGCTTTTGACGCAACGACTCTTGGCAATCCAGAGGGGTAATGCCGCTGAGTTTTGGGGACCTTCAGTGCATAGTGGGGGGCTTAGAGAGATTGATATAGTTGTTTTTTGTGTTTGTATTAGTGACTTGAACATTGTGAGTGAACCCATAACTACTGAAATATAATTTTATATTGTAGCATGTACGAATATTACTAATTATATTCTATATATGAAATCTTGATTTTGGTTCATTCGTCGCGTAAACCCTCCGTCTAATGTGCGGTCACCTTTAAGCTCTTCTAAAACCTGACGCACTTTCCTTTCCGCCAGTTGTGTCTCGTTACTTGCCACTATCATTCTATTGTTCGGTAAACATTGCCCGCTCAGTTCGTGTAAACAACATGAAAAGAATAGCTCAGCGCGCAGTAGAACATAAACATAGCGATGTTATGACACGACACACGCTGCGTAAGGTGCCCTGTTTACTCGGACTGCTTCTTGTTCTAGGAATCGGTTCGTTTGCTCCATATCTTGTTTGATGATCGATGTCCCTTCGATTATATTGATTGGGCTTATTTATAGTTCGTTATGTGTTTTGTGACTTACAACTGTAACGAAGATAAAATAAAGATATGTATATGTAGGTATGTATAGTTCTCACGATAAGTCGACGGAAAATTACGGTGTATAGTGACTTTATTACCTGAGTTTTTATGGTTATATAATTATAATAATTATTCAGTTTTTACTTGGTATTTAATATTATGTACTTTTAATTTAATTTTCGTGAATACCATTACTAATACGATACGTGAGATAATAATATTATCTCACGCAATACGATATACATATATTATATATCAAACAATTAACTAAAGTTTTAAAGTTTTTTATAATTTCATGTAACTGATCGAAACCGAAGTTGGTAGGTATAAATATTTTTAATGTAAAATAATTTTTTAATGGTACTTAGAATAGATTATATATAAAACTGCAAATTCAAGATGTTTCCTGTATGATCGCCTTAATCATTCTGTCCATTACGTGTACTAACAAGGAACCAGCCGCCAGCCATCATACACAGAGCTACACACATAAAGCTGTGTGAGGCCCTGACTCACAAAGGCGGAGGCACCCTCGAGTACGCCGTCAAAGGGTCGCTCGAGTGATTCCGTAGGCAAACGCCTAGCGTATGTTAGTCGCTAATCAAGTAAACCGTCCAACACTCGGCTGACACACTGACTGTTTGCCTTTACTGTCACACTAACCTGGAACACAAGGCTGTACCATAGCTAGATATACCTACAGGTAGCTTTACAATTAACTCGCACTAACATTTCCATCAAGACGTATGACGCCGACGCATCGTGACGTCATCGTCTTTTCACTCGGACGAACGCAAATCAACAAAATAACTTTGGTAATACTCGTCCGATTTCAATGAAACAAAAACTTGCTTGGGTACGCGCATTAAATTTAGTATTTTTTATAGTTAGATTTTGATTTACGCTTGTAAATTGGCAGTCCACCTTCCTAGGAAATTCGGTGTGACCATTATCATCACAGTCTTAGTACAGTCGTCCAGACAAGTCAGAGGCCTTCGGGCGGCTTGAAAACTCGAGAAAACTTGGCTACGTAACTCGTACTAAGAAGACAAAATTTGATCTGTATACAATTAGTAGGACTATTAACATCACATAAAATTTTGTCCAACGGTTGAAACATTAGAAATAAAATTAGGTAGAAAAATAAACCCTGGAAACAGAAGCTATTTATCTTTTATCCGGGATTATATTATAATACTTTTTGTCCACTTCGGCTAGCAAGAGACAGAAAACTGTGGTTAAGACTTGGGGAGTCCCACTCCAAGGAGGCGACATTTAACATTATTTTATTTACCTACTTTATTATAAAAACCTTTATTTTAAACCCTGGAACAATAATAACAAAGACAAAACATACACTACACACCAATAGTCAAATATTCGATTCGACTCTTTTTTTATTACATATTTAAATATTATATTACGTACGTAACATCTTTAGTTTTGTCTAAAATGTATTATGAAATACATTGTGCAATGTTGATCTTCGAAAATTTTGATGTGTATTTAAAAAATGGCGTTTTTATTGAATATTATACTATTTTGTACGAGCCGTTAGAGATAGGCCGCCCGGCGAGTGCCTGCAGCGCGGACTCATCGCACCATATGTTGCCGAACTAAACTAAACAAACATTTTTCTATTCGAAGAGCTATCACTCCGTTTTGTTTGTACTTTTTAACCGCGCTCAGGTTTTATTGTGTTTTCGTTACGAGTAGTTTCGGTGATTGCGGGCGGGTTTCCGGCAATCGAGGACGACACTTGTTATAAAAAAAAAAAACAGAAAAATAAAAAATAAACGTTTATTTGGCAAAGGTCAGGTACATGAATTTACATTGTTATAGGAATCCAAAGCTCCCAAATTTAGTTTTAGAACTGTGTTATGGGAACAGCGAACTAGACTAAATAGAATAGTAACTAGGCCGATAAAATGGTTCCACGCGTAATCGTAAAATACCGCGGTAGGTGGGGCAAAATAGCTACCCGCGCACCCGCGTGGCGTCACATGGTGTGGCACGACACCAATCTCGTACGAGCTTTGTGTGTGTGTGTTTCGATGGGATAGCAGTATGTGCGTAGATGGATCCAAATTCTAAGCGGCAATTGTATGGAGTTACTCTACCGTTTATTCTAGTTCGCTGTATGGGAACCAATAATACTGCAAGAAATACTTAATTTTTGAAGTTATGACAGCTTAATCGGGCGTGCGGCTACCTCTCTTTATGTCTTGGGTTTGATCCCCGCCAATAAACTCGAGCTTTCGGTGAAGAAAAACATCGCGGTGTAACCATAGCATGGTGATAGGGCATTTTCAAGAGTTCGCCTGGCTAGCAACCACAATCACGTTGAAAAATCTATCGCCAAGCACCTAAAAGTGTGTTGCGGTTGCCCACTAGTAACCACGCGAGTTAGCGACACCCTTGCCTAAGGTGGAGAATGCTTAGTCTGAAATAATTGGCACTCAAGAAGACTACCGGAACACATTGTTGGGTGCTTGGTGATAGAAGAAGATCCATGACCTAGGTTAAAAATCTTTTGGCCCAGCGAAATGTGATAGCGTACCATGGATTTTTGTGCAGTTACCATACATATGTAAATAAACCTGTTTATTTATATTTTATATTTTTTTTTTACTTCATTAGAGTGCAGTATCTGCTAAAAGTTCATGGCAACATTGTGTGTAACTCAATTCAATAAACTCAATAAAAAATAAATGGTTGCCTGTAAAGTCGGTTTTACGCGCGGCAGACCGATCATAGTTGAGTGGGAGAGAGACGCAAGGCATTCGGCGGGCCTCTCTCTCGTTCGGTGACTCATCGTAACGTTACCGGGCGTTACACTTTTTCATAAGTGACTCCCAGCCGCAACCTAATTTAAGACGTTGTCACGTCAAAAACATTTGAAAGTTCATCTCCTCTCCCTTTCATATCCAAATGAGTGTAAGCGAGAGGAAGGGAACTTTCTAATTTTTCTTTATTGATGCTAGTTAAGCGATGCAAGTTTATGTTAAACGCTAAAAAAATCTTTATTCTACTCACGCTCAGAGACAAATTTGAAATGCACTCGGAGAATATAAAATTCTCACGTGAATAAATCAAACGGTGAAATAGGACCCAATCTATGGCGGTTTCTAGTTTACTACTACATAAAGGTGAATGCACATTATCTCGAGCTGAACACCCAATCCGTATCAAGTAGTCAAGTAGACCTCAAAAGCATCAACCGTGCCAAAAATATAAATTCTACTTATAGATTTCTATCTAGATAAAGAAAGAAAGAAACATTTATTTTGTGACACAAAGACAATAAAAAATCCATAATAAACAATAAAATAATAAAAAAAAAACTCGAGCACATCGGTCAAGTAATGCAAATGCGCTTCAGATGCCCTATCCTTACAGATTCGGACGATTCGGTGCGAGCAAGTGAGCACAAGATTTCATACTTTAAATTCTAGAATTCATTTCGTAAGCGTTCGATTCGATGTGCGTTCACCTTTAGTAACCACCCTATAGAACCGCCTACAAGTAAAGTTATATTACACAGTGTTATCACCACAGTGCTACCAACCATGGAGGGTTTCCTTCACCACATGGCGCCGCAGTTCCTGCACCCTGCTCTGCAGAGTTTCGGGTGTGGTGCCTTCCGCCCTATAGGGGGCGCCTTCCACCCCCTCTACCCCGGCAAGGCGTTCGCTAGACATCTCGGCGAGCAGTACGCGCTTGGTCAGAGCGTGGGCCAGGCGTTGAGGGTAACTCATTTTATTATAATTATCTTATTTCCGTAGCTTCCTCTTCGTCTTCTTCTTCAGCCACAACTGTTCCATTTGTTGTGCCGTACGTCTTTTTGATTTCCTTCCGCAATGCTGGCTGGCACTAACATAAGCTTGTATTCTGGTTGAGTACCAACGGGACACTAAGACTTGGCAGTCCGTCACCAGGCTATATCTCATGAATTGAGCTCGACAGTTGTCATTTTTCAATCTGTTGGTAAATACCCGGCAAAATAATTCGCTCCTTTATCAGATTATTCCTCGATAACTATGGTATTGTATATGTGTAATGTATGTGTGTGAGCAGGGAGTGCGCGAGGAGCCGTCGCCGCCGCCGCTGTACCGCGCGGCGTACGCGCGCGACGACACCAGCTCGCCGGGCTCCGCCGCCTCGGCCTCGCCGCGGCCCTGCAAGGACGACGACGCGCCCGCCCCGCCCACCTGCACCGACTCCCACGACTTCTACTCGCGTTAGTAACACACAACCATAGCGTACCTGAGGGCTTAGACAAATGGCATTCGTTTCGGAACGATTCCATTTCTAACGTCGCAGCTCGAACTCGGCCTTTTCTCTCGCTTGAAGTCTCTCTCTCGGGTCGATTTGGTGCTCCTTGAAGCTTATTGTTTTCCTTCACCATATGAGAGAGAGTAAATTCCACATAGATATACTTAAATTTCTTGTCCAGTTCACAGGTTTCACGCTGGCATTACATAACGGTGTACGATGTATTCGGAAAAAAAACATTGAGGAATTCATTCCACACCAACGATCATACGAAAATTTGTATTTGCCAAGTTCGTGAAATATACATATAAATGATGAAATATACCGTCGACACATGTCATGGTGATTTTGGGGAACACCGAGATGTGGAGCGACAGGTTATCAAGTATTGAAGCGTTGATGGCTCAATCGGGCTTCCTACCGCCACACGTTCCGAAGAGAGAGGATCTTCCGGAGATCAAACCCAACGAGGGTTTGATCACCGCCAATGTGTTCTTGATTTTGGGTGAAAGAAAACATCGTGAGGAAACCATAGCACGGTGGAAGGGTACTTTCTAGTGCTCGCCTGGCTGGGAACCCTCATGTTGAAAAACTGTCGCCAATCACCTAAGAGTGTGATCCAGCGGCCTCTTTGCGAGCATTAGGCATGCTCCATCTTAGGCTAGAGTGTTGGTAACACCCTGCTGGTCAAATGTCTAGGTAGAAACACATAGCTTTATTAGCCAGTTAAAGTGAAACTGGTATGCATGTGATGTGTGTGTGTGTGTGGGCAGCGGAGGGCGAGCGCAAGTCGTCGTGCGGCGTGTGCGGCGCGCGGCTGGGGCCGGGCGTGGCGCAGGCGCACTTCCTGCAGGAGCTGCAGCACCTGTACAGCCTGAGCGCGCTGCCGCGGGACAACCCCGCGCTCGCCGCGCACCACCAGGACGAGGACGCGCGCTGGGAGGTCCGTGCACCACGCTACTTTATACAAATCAAATATATATTTATTGACCTAATTATGTACAAATAACATTTTAAATGCCAGTGCTGCTTCAATTTTACATACTCGTACGATTTAACAAAAAAAAAACCAATACAAACGTAAAGCTATTTATACGAAGAATAAGAGCCACTTTTTACCCGAATGCGAAAAAAATATTATGATTTTCGGGTGTACGTATGTATCATAAGGATTTTCTGTCACTCCTCAATTAAGACGGCTTGGTGGATTCCAGACGACGAGATATATCCCACCGTCGGGGTGTATCGGAAATTTGGTTGTTTATTTGATTAGCTGTGGTCGATTTCTAGGCAAAACATATAAATAATTGTCAGGATATCTCTCACAAATTTCTCTCCACCTGTAGCATTTCATAGTGGTTTTGTACTTTACATTTGAAGAAATCTTTGAGGTTGGACAAATAAATAAATATACGTTAAATGGATAATTGTTGAAGTATATAAAGCAAAAAAAAATTTTTATTGCGTGCTTATGCCAAGCCGAATAGTTCATTTATACTGGCAATGTCCACTCTCTTGGTAATCAGAATCAGATATCTAGAGTCAAGACAGTACCAGTGCGAACATCTGCAGAGACACTATCCCTCCTCCAGACGTACCAGCGCATCCGCGCGAACCGGCAGCGGCGGCTGAAGCTGCGCACGCGCAAGCGGCACCACACGGTGGAGAGCATGCTGGGGTACGAGCTGGACGAGCCGCGGGAGGAGCGCCCCGCGCTCCGCCCCCCCGCAGACGAGGACGAGCCGGTCGACGTGGAGGGGGACTCGCTCGGCTGGCCGGACGCGCCCATCAATGTTGACGGTCACTCGTATTTCTTATTCTTTTTTATATTTGACGTTGTCTTTTTGAGTTTTTTTTTCGCCATCTTGGGATACTCGGGCCTAAATTGGAGAATAACTTGTATGTAATTATTGGCTCTCAAGATACCTACCACTTACTACATCATATATATATGATACCTACACTCCGGTTTACAGAATTGCAAACGTTCAAACTCTTGCGTGAATTTCTTTCAATTTCCTGCGGTAGGTACAGCCTGGCTTTTTGTTACATACCTACTAGCATTGAAACTTATTTTCCACGGGCTTAATAGTAGTTTGCCAGATAGAACGAGAAATCACCACGCTTTCTTATTCCCATACGTGACAACTAGTAAAGACTTGAAAATGTCGTTTCTATTCTTGTGTGACAATCTGATTCCTAAACCTATAAAATAAGTATGGCTATCGGGAAAGAAGCCCAGTAATACCAGTCACTAATTGTTCTACAAAGTTTGATCATACGGAGGAACTGAAAGTATAAAAAAATTGAAGAAAGTCTACAACAGCTCTAAACCATACCTAATAAGACAAAGCTGAAGGCAACATTGCTTTCCCATTTCTGACTCACAAATAATAATAAATGTTTTACAAACTTCCAGAGAAGGAGGCTCGCACCGAGAGCGACAAGCTGCAGCTGAGCTACGCGGAGGACCTGGAGATATCCAGCACCAACGACGCCATGCACTCGCCAGAACGCGTGAGGTATTTTTTAAATAGGTGTTTACTTATACCTAACCTTCTTCTTACTTCATTATATTTTGCCATTGTATAACAAGCCTTATTTTACTATTTTGTTGCATCTAAGGACTAACTAATACGTTTTGAGAAATACTCGTATTATTTCTTGTAGCGTAGCACCTGTAGCTCGTCTAGCTAAGGTGATCTTTCGCGATCACCAAAGCTAGGCCGACGCAGTCAGTGTTTGGATGGGTGACCATGCACATGGCTATCTGTCATAAGTGGCATTTTCACCTGGGCGCTACCGTGGCTCGGATGTCACGTTAAATTGTTGGTCCCGGCTGTTAGTCTTAGTGCAAGCAGTCGTTAAGCTAGGTCAGAAGCATCAGGGTGGCTTGAAAACTTTCGACACCAAAGCTTGGACCACTTAGTTCATACGAAGATGAATAATAAAAGATACGCAATCGAAATGTACAAATTCAAGAATTGCTTAGTGACGTATAGATTGGTTCGACGATCTTCTTCTGAAAATATCGCACATACCTATATATTTTATATATGTATTTATATATAATATGTATGTATGTATATGTATCTAGTATATCAGTTGTGTTAGCAACCATAATACGAGCTAGAAATGGTTCAGTATGGGGCTAACCAGCCGTGTGTGAATGTGTCAAAAAAAAATGTTTTATTCTCTTTCTTTCCTGCATGTCGGTGTCAGCATGAATTTATTTATATGTCAACTCTGTCACTCACAGCATCCGTTCTCATTATTACTAACACAGAGAGGTCTGTATGAGCGTTTTCTGAACTACAGCTTAGAAACATCCAAATTTCGTGTATGTTAAATAAATATATTTAGTAATATTATTATGGGTAAATAGAAATACTACACTCGTACATGAAAAGAAAATAACTAAAAATTCATAACCTTACAAATAGTAAATTAATCCTAAGTCAATCTCCGCGGGTAAGGTGCCTAAAATGCTGGCGGCCTTACCTCGCTGGACCGCCAAACTTATAAGCATGCATGCAAGATGCGGAAACTTTGATTGTACGAAATGAATCTCCCAAAATTAATTAATAGTTTGTACTTTATAAACTGTTATGGAAAGACATGTTGTATGTTAAAACAAAAAAAAAACATTGGATATACATACATATGTCCAACGTTTTTTTAAGTTAGTCCGTATGTTCGTGCAACTAAATAATGTGCCTTATAAGTAAAGCGCGCTCCACATTCTCGGCAAAACTACACGCGACATAGTGAATACGATAATGTGGAGGACATGCAAGTCTCGCCTATGTTCGTGCAGTCTCCATCCCGTGTCGGTATCTCGTATCCGAATCAAAGGGCGACAGTTGTTTCCACATGCGCGAGCGAGAATGTGGAGAGCTGCTCTCATCTCGTCAATCGTTTTAGCACAAAACCTCTCGTGGAGAATGTGGAGCGCGCTTAAGTGTGTCCGTTTTATCGTGCAAATAATGAATAACTAGTAATGTAACGCTGGGCCGGCTGTGTGTGCAGGATTGAGAGTCCGAAGGCGGGCGCGGAGTGCGGCAAGGGTTCGGAGCGGCCGGCCGAGGTGAGCACGTCGGAGCCGTGGGCGGGCGGGGCGCCGGCGCCGACCGACGCGTGGCCGGCGCTGGCGGCGGAGGCGTACCTGCACGCCGCGCGCCACAAGCTCGACGGCGAGAACCTGCCCTCCTCCACCGACTCGCGCAACTGAACCCGCACCGCACCTTCCTCGCGCGCCAGCCGCCCGCTGCTGCCAACCTGCCATTCTAAACGTGACCGCACATTACCCCAACGCGAACGCAACGAGCGCGCCGAACGAAACGAATTTTAGAATTCTAAATACGAAAACAAAAATACCTAATCCATACTAATATTATAAAGAGGAAAAGTTTGATTGTTTGAAGCGAATAGGCTTCGAAACTACTGGACCGACTTGAAAAATTCTTTCACTGTTGGAAAGCTACATTTTCACGTAGTAAATGGAACTGTCGTAATGGACCTAATCAACCCAGGCAAGCCCTAGACTGGAATCCCCAAGGAAAATGTAAACGTGGTCGTCTAAAATAGACCTGGCGGCGGACTAACATTGACGAGGCGAAGGCTATCGGCAAGACCTGGAGCGAGATCAAGCGAGACGCTCAACAAAGACCTGGATGGCGACGCCCTCTGCCCCATCTAGGGGACATTGGACCTTAAGTCGACATAGGCTATATTTTTTCTTTGCGACTTAGATTATTTTAGAGCCTGTGTGAAGCCGGGACAGGATGCTAGTACTTAATACTTTCAATGTCTCCTCCTGTCCGCGTCAAATTGTCGGAAACCACAGTCCGCCTCATTGAGTTCGTTTCGTTCAGCGCGCTCGGGTTCATTTGCGTTCAGCATTAGAGCCATTCATCTATGTAAGTGGTTGGCACGGGAGACTCGTGCTTATTTCTAACTTTTTAAATTATATTCAAAGCAAAGCCTAAACCTTCAAACTAGAAAAGTTATCATAAACTAAATTATATTCTCCGTATCATCATACAAGACCTCTTTCATACCATGTTTTTGAGTTAATGACAGTCCCAATAAAACTTATTTTTGTACACTTTTGTAATGGTACTTCTTACAAAGTTTTGAATGACAATTTGCAAATAGCAAAAAATATTATGAGATTAGTTTCTCTAATTTATAAATCCTCTTATACTGCCCCCGAATTTTCTACATATGCACGAAACTCTTGCACGAGAATACATCATCACTATCATTATAGTTAGATTTCATTTAAATTACTTAATTTTGGAATACTTAAATATATTTGCTCTTAAGAGTCCCTGAAGTATTTTTGTCCTAAGAATAAGAAACAACTATAGAAAAGGGTCAGTATATGTCAACTTCTTTGGCTGCGACCTTTATTTTTAATAATTATAAAAATTGTATCACATGCATGACATTTCAAGTTATTGTTAGGTTTGATTTTATCAACCCTTTAAAAATAAATAAAGAGTGGCATTTAATTACTGGTTAATATGTGGATAAAATCCTTAAATGAACAGTTTGTGCGTTAAACATTGTATTGTGTTTAACTGAAGATAAATATTTTTATGATGTCTAAAACTCAATTATAAGAATTCTTGTTCAAAATTTAGTACCAAACTGGTTCTAGGAAAAAAATGAAGGCTTTGTTTTTATTATTTAACGTATATACATATGTTGTTTATTCGTACGTTGGTAAAGATATTTACAGACAAATGTTTATTTCAGTGACTTTAACATTATTCCATGTATGACGATAAAACTGTAAACATATGTCCTGCTCCTGTTCATGTATTTGCCCAAAACACTGTGGCTATAGCGTGGCTTGCAACTATTGCTTCATTCTTCCCGAGTACAGTAATATACCCCGGACTTACGCGATAGGTGGGACCGAGCGCTATCCGCGTAAGTCGAATTCGCGTAAGTCGGAGTACAATTTTGCATATACATACCTATAAAGTCAATACAAAGTATGTTTAATTGGGACCGGAGACTATAATTTAGGAAATTAATTTTAATTTAATTCTAGATAATATGACAAACTATATTAATAAAATGTATAACACAATCTGAAGTGCGCGGCTTTCAAACAAAAAACGTAAAAATAGACGAGAAAATTAAATCGCGTAACTCCGAATTCGCGTAAGTCGAGGTAGCGTAAGTCGGGGTATTACTGTATAATTATTGGACAAGTGCAATATGGGCCTAGCGCATGATGGGTTCCGTACCATTGTCTATAAAAATGCCAAAAAAAAAGAAATTTTAAGGATGTTTGTCTTATGGGACTATCTTTCAGTTGTCTTTATTAAGATGGAGAAAATTTATCACATTTCTGGAATGGGAGCCCTCATAAATACTTATTTTATTTTGATTTTAGTATTTATTAAATCATCTGACTAACTATCACAGTTCTTGGGATACGGCCTGGTGACAGACGGATGGACAAACAGACAAACGGACGGACGGCGATGTTACCCTTTGATGTACGGAAGTCTAAAAAGTATTTAGTCATCGAATCGAAGCAACAGATATTGTTAAAACCACGCTATACCCTTCTTACAACTTGTATTAACTTATGTAGTAGATAAAATATAATTATTAATATAATAGTTAATTTGTTGTTAGATATATGTTGTACTTACATGTTTTAAGTAATATGCGATAATGTGTAAATAGATACAAAGTATCATAATATTCTTTATTTTTTCGTGTTGTCGCTTAACGTGTTAAATTTACGGACATTTGTAAGATTAGCGTGGCTTTTTAATCTAATTATTGTTTTAATTAAGTTCCGGTTGTAAATTTAATCCGGTCAATGTAGAGCTGACAATTTGATTGAAGGTACATAAAATCAGTAAAATTACCCACTGCTGGGACTCGGGGCCTTCGCTTACTAGGAGAGAGACCATAATCCACTGCACTGGCCAAGTGCGGATTGGCGGATGACACACGTCTTCGGCTATTGTGGTCCTCAAACGTGTCGGTTCCCTCACTGACGGATGTTCTCCTTCACCGTAAAGCGAGTGCAAAAATGATCAAAACATCATTATCAAAAATATTTAAAATTGCCTCATCATTCCGGTGTACAGATTTTGTAATTCAAGGTCAAAAAAGTTTTTTTTTATCTTTGAACAATTCTACAAATGTAATTGTATGATAATCTTATTTTCTATTGTCCATTTTTTTCTTATTCTGGTTCACTGTCCCATTAATTTCAATACATTTTGACATACGACTACATTCTGTATATTTGAACATGTTTCAATCATTATCGCGCAAAGGCCGCGCTAAGTTTACATTTAAATATTGTAATTCTTATAGTAAAAATATAATTAAACATATTAAAATCAACATCTTGACTAGTATTAGGAAGTAAAATATGCACGTTTATAAACTAGAGACAGTAAAGGAAACGTTTTAAACTTGTTGTTGTCTCGCTCGCACTTTTACTTGAGTGTGAATAAGAAGAAAACAACTTTTTATTTTTTTTCTTTATTGATGCAATGTAGTATCTATTGCTAGGCTACTTTCAGAGTCTGACTGTCAAACTAATGTCATGAAAACTAATATTTGTACCTTAATGTATATACCTACCCGTAAACATATAAGTATATATTTTGTCGAAATCGAAACGCAAATTCAAATTTTGAACAAAATTTTATTAGTAAATAAATGTCTTCAATTTTGATGTAATATCTCAATTTAATGTAATTCTCTAGTATCTATTGTAAATACAATTATTGTAATTCCTAAAACAGCCTTCTTGTGTAGCGTCTTATGAATATTTATAGTATTTGTTTCTAGTTATATGTTTAAGCTTACTGCACAACTGTATTAAATATTAAAAAACACCTAATGGGGTCAATAAAATAGAGAAAGAAACATAGACATAGGTAAAAAAACGTTTATAAAATAATGTCATCTCACTCGCTCGCTTGTTGTGAAAACGAGAAGACGATAAAGCAAAATTATATAATATAAGTTATGTATAGTTATATTCAATCGTAATATGTTACTTATCTAAATGGTTTTGTTAAATGTTTTTTAAATAATCTGTAATTTGCCTAGGAAAAAAACTAATTAGTGCATGTACCAAGTGGAGTTTTATTACGACCAGTTTTAAAATAGTGTTTGCCAATTTTTGCTTGTTAGAAAAAGGAATCTGTATATTTTACATCTACCTTTAGTTTGGCGTCCAACAAAGTAAACTTTCACTAATTAATTTAATGGGCAAAATAAGTGTATTTTGATTAAAATCGTTTGTCTATACGCAGCCAAAGATTAAGTCTATTTTGTTAGCTAGCCTGTATACAATGTTTTTAAGTCAGCGCGTATCACTGTCTACAGTCGCGGATCTTCAAAGTGAACAACTGTAAAGTCAATTCAATTCAATTCTTCCCCGCGATGTTCACTAATTGATTTACATTTGGACACAGGCTTCTTGGAAGAGTGTATCCACCGCTGTCCCCTCTGTGTCATAAAACTGATATTGTCCCTCTTTCTACCCCCTTGCCACACTGCATAGCTAGATACCAAGCACGGTATCTAGAGTTGAGCGCAGCGACTCTTCGATTACACATTCTATTCCCTACGGCAAATAGTAGTAAAAAATGAATGCAGATATATATAGCAGTTGAAATATGTTTATTCTTATTAGAAGGGTCATGAAAAGCCCTCGTAAAGTTTGAATTTGGAAGCAGCTGACCCCCTCTTAGCAAAGTCGGAGCTCCCCTTCGAATTCGCTTACCAAGGAATAGGCCCCGTAGCGTCAAGAATAGGCTTGTTACTAGTAACGTCACATACAAGTACGTGTATAGCTTTTGAAACGGATTTTAATTGAGAAAGATTCCTTCTAGATCAACGTGTTTCATCTTCGGCCACAGCTTCGCTTACCATCAAGCGAGTTGGTGGCCTGGCGTGGAACTAATTAAAAAAAAAAGAACCGAAAACAGTATGATTGCTTGGACACACTCCAAAGTAGTCCGCTCTACTTCCGAATTGAAAGACGCAGATTGAGAAAAAAATTGTGTTCCTTGTGAATGATGTACGGAGAGTAAAGTAGGGGTGTTAGCGGAAGGCGCGCGTGCTGCTTCTCTTGGGCTCGAACTTTTGTTCGGTGAAGGGGACGTAGTGCGGGGACTTGCTGGCGTGCACTGAAGCCTTGGAGGAAACACCCGCTGCCTGTGCGCCGCCCGCCGCGCTCTCCTCGCCCTGACATACATAGCTTTATTGTATTAGTCCACCAACTCAATGTATCTCGTTCACATAATGGTTACGCCGGACAGCCCACCATAGGGTCCCGGGCACAACCCCCAGCACGGCCAACATCTTTGTTATGAACTAAATATATTAAACATGTATCGATATAAAGTATTAACACTTGGTCTGTGATTCCAAACGTACGAGTAGGTTCCAATTCCAAACTGGCGTTCCAAAGAATAACATTTAAAAAGGACCAGTATCTAGCCTCTTGCCAGTTAATGGGTTAATGTATGTACGTGTATATGTCATATCAGTTGTGTTAGCAACCTTAATACAAACTAACTAGCCGCATGAGAAATGTGCCTTATATTTAATATTATTTTTATTTAGAGTATATATCTATTATTCTTGCCAAATACCAATTAACAGGTAAGTTACTGTGCAACGAGATTTAAGGCCGAACAACTCGGGTGACTTAGGAGCCATACATTTCCTATCTACGTATCTATATTATTATAATATATTACCTACTTGTAAAACTACCTATACATTACACTGACCTGCTCAGATTGGTTCAATTCCCGCTCTACCGGGTCCGTGCCCGAACTGACCAGAGTCGTGTTGGTGGATGTCTTGCGCGGCATACAATATTTTCGCCGGCTCTGAAACAGTTTGGTTAACCGGTTGTTAAAATGCAAGTTGATGTTTTTTTTTTTTTTTTAAATAAATATTAGGACACTTTCACACACGGCTGATTAGCCCCATACTGAACCATTTCTAGCTCGTATTATGGTTGCTAACACAACTGATATACTACATATACATACATACATACATATTATATATAAATACATACATATTTAACACCCAGACCCACAGCCAACAAATTTAGTTAAGCACAAAGAAAGCACAAAGTTTATCATTAATACAAAAACCTAGGCGATCTGTTTGTGCAGTGTGTGTATGTTTTTTACGTCTTCACACTCAAACGGTAAGTTAGTTAAGTTTTTTAAAGTTTACTCACTTTATTTATATGTATAATACTTATTTATTACTACTTTTTATTTTTGTGTTATTTTATTTGTCGTAATAATTTTCTTTAAATGTAACTAGCCGACTTACGGAAAAAAGGATTTTCGAAAGCAAAATATGTCGCTTTATGGTTAAACTAATACAAATATCCCACTAATATAATAAATGCGAAAGTTTGTGTGTGTGTGTGTGTGTGTGCGTGTTTGTTACTTCTTCACGCTCAAACAGCTAAACTGATTTTAATGGAACTTGCTATGGAAATAGGTGAGACCTTAGATTAACACATATGCTACTTTTTATCCCAAAAACATTACTGGTTTCCGTAGGAGACGTAGAACTTTATAATCTATGTTACTCTTTCACGTATAAAACGCCTGGACCGATTTTGATGAGATTTACTATGAAGATAGATTAGAACTTGGATTAACACAGGCTACTTTTTATCCCGAATTTACTTCTTTTGTCCCGGATTAACGCTAGTATTATATAAGCATGTTATGTACCTCTTGCGCCATGTTCTCCTTATTGGCTCGCAGTATACGAAGAATTTCATTATACCGGCGCACCGTCTCCTTGTTGCCGGACCCACCTTTATGCTGGAACAACCAACCAGATACATTACCAGCCGGTAGTAAAGTGCGAGGCTAAGAGCTTCTTTACTTCATGTGCATTACAACTGAGTCTTACCGCTTACATCATTTTAAATTTAATTTTACAGTGTTTACAGAGAATGTTCGTTAAATGGAGAGAATGTATCATTGTATGGTATACAAGCTAACCCAACTACAGCCAATTGATTTCGACGTTTTAGAAAGTTTGTCGATAAATCGAGTGACGTTACATAGAGTTTACACTGTAGTTAACTCGTGTGATTTAAAAGATCAAAGCAAGATGGCGGGTTTTCAAACCATTCTTTAAACATTGTAAACTATTCACGTAAGGCATCTTAATATTTTCGCGTAGAAAACGGTCACACTTACTTATTATTAAAGGTGGAATGAATCCAACAGTTTCGGTGCTTTCCGAGCACCATCTTCAGGGGCGAGTGTTACACGGACCGCCATCCTTTAAACTTCACCATTACAAGACCCGCCAGAACCTACTAGTTTCTTGTCATTCGACCTACAGAAAGCCCGTCCAAATCATGTCAGAGGCCTATCGAGGGGAAACTGTCGACACCAGAACTTGGCCACTTGTTCAATACGTGGGAGAAGAAAATGATTAGCATACCACTTGTTCAAGCCTCTGACACTCGTTGTATAGCTGCGTGAGCTGCGTGTAGCGGCGCGCGCTCCTCCCTGCGCTCGCTCGGTCGGCTCGCTCGTCTCGCTCGCTCTGCCCGCTCCGCGGCGCTTCGCTCGCGGCGCTACCTTCGCCTTCCTCGCGCGTCCTTCGCAAACTAACAACTATAGGTATATGTACACATGCATCATGGAATCTGTCTGTTCGTTGACTACTTTTTACATTAAAAGTATTACAAGTCTCTCTGTTCTTCTTTACCATTTCAAGTACTAAATTTCAAATTGGTAGGTTGTCGAAACCTCTATACCGATCACACCTCAATCTATCACAGAAAACCTCGTTAAAATCGGGCTAGTAGTTCTGGAGATAAACGGCGACAGTTTTGTTTACGTGCCGCTCAAATAACGAGCTGCATACTGTTAAAAATCAGAAAGCGATGACAGCTCAATAGAAGGAACGGCCGCCAACAGTCTGGCAGGGTTTGATCCTCGCCAGTGAACTCGAGCTTCCCGTGAAAGGAAACATCGTGAGGAGTCAAAAGCATGGTGGTAGGGTATGCTCTAATGCTCGCCAGTCTAGCAGCCACCTTCAAGTTGAAAATGTGTCGCCGCGCACCAGACAGCGTGTTCCAGCTTCCTCTCGAGAGCCAGTCATTCCAGCGCCTGCTGGTCAAACCTAGCTGTAAAGGAACAGTATATCGGGAGCACTGACTGGTAGAGCGCGGGGTCGAGGCGCGCGCTGGCCCGCAGGAAGCGCGGCACCATGCCGTCGCCGCAGCTGTACCAGCCCAGCAGCCGGCTGTAGGAGAGCGCGCGCCGCGAGGGCAGCGTCACCGTGCGCGCGCCCAGCCGGAGCGAGTTCATCGCGCCCTTGCTCGCCAGCGGCTCTCCCTTCTGCTGCGTCACAACCACCACTCACAATACTGCAGGGGACTGCTCATTCTCATACAACGCGTGGCGCGTCAGTTTGATATAATTACCCTAACTAAACCTAGGTGGCGCTGCAAATCGAGCGTGCAACCAAGCTGTCGCTAAATTCCGCAACGCGCTGCAGCCGCATAGTGGTATAACGATAGTAGAGCGGGTGACCCGAGTGAAGTCGTTTTAAGAAAATGTGAATAAACTACCTTGTAGCATTCAATACACGTGGTAGGATTTTCAAAGCAGTGGAGCGTCATATTTATTAGTCTATGGTTATACACAAGTCTACGATCAATATTTGTGTGCAAACAAAGTGGCATTTTCAATCTGGTCGCATACGTGGGTCGGATGAAGCATTTCATTGTTGGTCCTAGCTGCTAGTCTCTGCTAGGCCAAGCATAAATAAATATACCGCCTTTATTTCCTAATACAATTGTTAATGACATGTCAAATGTCATTACTATTGTCGCCAGGCTTAACTGGATGTTATGTCCAAAATACAAATTTCAGAATAATTATGAATAAGATATTGTTTAAAAATATGCAATTTTTTATATTGAGCACATATGTCAATTCCTCGTTGTATATTATTTTCAGGTTTTCCCTGTTTTCTAAAAAGTATGTAGACGATACTTTAGAGATCTATGGTTCTTCCATCAGATAATAAATTATTTTAGCAATATATTGTAGCTATAACAGTGTGTGTAAACAAATGACTACTATTAGCCTAGTGGCTTGTACTTCAGATGAAAATGTGAGATCCAATAGGTTCCAAACTGACTGGTCTATAAAAAACCAAGTTTAAGGAATTCAAGTGATATATAGCGCATGTTTTGATTGAGGCGAAACGATGGATGGACGGAACCAGATACGAGATCGAAAGTTCTCATTTACATGCTTAATTGTACAGCAATTCTTATGCCATGTCAGAAGTTCTTGCGTAACCTGAGCTGAATACAGCCTATCAAGTGAAAAGGTATAAAAGTGTAAAACACTTACACTCATTCTTTTAGTTTTGAACGTAGGTATGTGGCCCAGACCTGCAAACAAAGAGTTGTCACTTATCATTGCTTGTCTTTGACAGCTTATATATTATATTAAGTGCTAGGACCTACCCATATGGTGCGCAATGGTCAAAGGTATATCCTTCAGGGGTTGTTGGATCTTCATGCCGTTCAGAACCTGTCATGAAAACAAACATAACGATGAGTAGCTTCCTAGAGGTATATTCACGAGCTATACGAACTACGATTAATAATAAACGTGCCAGAGAATGTATCTCCCTGCAAAGGGAATGGTTCTGGCTGACAATTACCTGTTGCACATTGACGCCGATGTTGTAAGAAGGGCCGGTGTTCTTGGCGACGATGAACGGAATATAAGAGCTGTTGGTGACGGCTCCGCAGCGCGACTGGAGTGCCTCCGCCTGCTTCAGTCGCGAGGCTACCGTCGGCCACTCGTAGCTGCGCGTGCGCAGCGAGCGCCGCCCCTGAAACCAAACCACCCTCTACACCACGCGTATCCTGCGTCTGTACTATCCGGAATACGTCGACACCAGTAGTTGGCAACGTGAGTAGGCTAGAATATATCCGGGTAAGGTAAGTACGGTTCAGAAAGCCAAAGCAAATAACAATTTCACCCTTATCATAAAATGAATCACCTACCTACTCGTAAATACCAATTCTGAGTATTTCATTTCATAAACACAAAAATGTCAGTTTAAATTTCAATCCCAATGGCATCCCCTTAATGCACCTCTAACGAATGTTTTCATAATGTTTATTGTAACTGATTGAATAATTGGCCAAGCGCGAGTCGAACTCGCGCAAAAGGGTTCCGTACCGTTGCTGTATGGGAGCCAGTCTAAAATATATATTTTACTAGCGACCCGCCCCGGCTTCGCACGGGTGCACAGCCGATACTACATATATCTCTACTAGCTGACTCGGCAAACGTTGTTTTGCCTCACTTAGGGGTATGAAAAATAGATTGTGTAGCTTATATGACACGTTCGTAGATTTACCATAGCAGCGCCATCTATTGATTACTTACTCAACCCAGTCGAAAGGTATCGACATCTGTTAGAATCATTTGGAGTTAACAGATAATTGTGACTGTCAAGTAATAACAGACAATAATTAGCAATAAATTAAAATTGCGACTATAATTTGACTATCCTATCTCTCAAGTTGGATCGAACTGCACATGGTGTGCGAATTTTATTATAATCGGTTAAGTGGTTTAGGAGTCCATTGAGGACAAACACTGTGACACGAGATTTATATATATTAAGATATACAATTCCAAGTTCAACAGTTGTACTTGTACTGTTTCAGTTGTACCTTTTTGACCGATTGCACGGAGACAGCCGACTGCCCGACGAGAACGTCTGAAGGTGCCTTCTCCGTGCCTGTAAAGGACATCCAGTTAGCTTCGCATGTTGTTTCTTCAAAGCCACAATAAATACGGACAGTTTAATATGCAAACGAATGTCGTATAAAAAGTGGTATTTACAGAACGTAAGTCGGATGACACGTTAAATTCAAAATCGCGTCACAGACAGTAATAAATCCAAGTCAGGTGCCTTCGGGCGGCTTCGATATTTAAAAAAAAAAACAATGAATACAAAACGTTACTAATGCTGGACTCACGTGTGTTGAGAGTTTTCATGTGAGCTCTATTTTCCATGCGGGAGTGTGGGCGGGAGCGCGGGGAGGAGTGTGCGGGCGGGGACTTGCTCGACCGACTCTTGTTGAACAGTTCCACCACGGAGCGCTCGCCCGCCGGCGCCAAGCCTGTTGACACTGACACTGACACTCAGCTACACCAACAGTACCACTATCATCATCATTATCAGCCCGTAGACGCCCACTGCTGAGCATAGGCCTCCCTTCTTGTACGACAGTCATCTCGGTTTTGCGCTGCTCTCATTTGGAATACCACTAAGAAAACGATAATCATACTGCACTACATTCTAAGATAGGTACATATCATACACTAATAAATATAATACACGATCGTTCAAAATCGTACAGCGTGTATCATTTCGTATTTTATATTCGTATTTTTTGAAACGACTTCACTCGGGTTACGCAATCTACTATCGTTATACCACTATGCGACTGCAGCGCGTTGCGGAATTTATAAGATAAGATAATAAGATAACATACTTATGATCTGTCTCCATCCCTCACTTGGAGGCCCCGAGTCCTTGTAGAGGGTTCATAAGGTGAACGGCAAATGCTTGAGCAAATGTTACTAGTTTAAATTAATTTAAAAAGCGAAACATAGTTATGTAAATATCATTCCGCTGGTGCTATGAATGTCACTCAGTTGAGCCCGGTGAAAAAACAAAGCCGGATCTTTATAATGTAAAAATTATAATAAATAAATAAATAAAACATCGGGCCAAATAAATGCTTTAAAGGATCTTCTGCTTGGTCAGTTTCATAACTATTTATTTATTATTAATATAATATAGCTGCATGTGACGGACATTAGGCATTATATAATTATAATTATGTATATGATGATCACGATAGGAAGTAGACTGGATTGTAATGTAAACCGGTGCAGCTGTTTGATTGTGAAACACAATACCACAAACAAATACAAACTTATAATATTGTACATACAAGTGTTCTGTTCCTGATACATCTGCTCATACTGATTCTGTTGCATTTGGTATTGCTCTTGTTGCTGTGTCAGTTGCTTCTGGGTCTGCTTGGGTCGCTGGCGCGGGGCTAGTTGTGTGCTCTTCCCAGAGGCTCCCGGGGTGGCAGGCTTCGCTCTACCTACTCCACCTGCCATTAACAGATACCAAGTTGCTGGTGGATGATCCTGGCCGCGAGGATATGTACGTGCAAATACTCGCCAACGGCGAGATGAGAACAACCGGAAATTAAATGAAAGAGCCGATGTTTATTGTATCAGAAATATTATATTTCACATTACCTGCAATTATTGCAGCACCTTTAGCTCGGTTAAGGTATCTGTTGCTATCATCGAGATTAAGCAACAACCAATGCTAAAAATCATTGGATGGGTGACCATACACAAGGTGCGACTGTCTTTTAAAACGTGGAATTTTTATCTACACTCCACCGTGAGTCGGATGAAACGGTAAACTATAGGTTCCGGCTGTTAGTTAAAGTATAAATTCAGCTAAGTCGGAGGCCCTGGGGTGGCTTGAAAATTCACGACACCAGAGCTTGGCCACTTAGCTCATACGAAGAAGAAGACGGATAAATATCAGTATTGTTTGCCATAACAACATCTTACCACTCGTCGCTTCTCTCCTCTCTTCTGAGTGAAGGTAGCTGCAAAGAAGAGAACGCTACTCTTTAATACTTTCAGTGCTCTATGTGCTAAAATATTAACTGAAATATACATAACATATTAATTAATTGAATCATATGTACTATAATACTATATTATAAATGTTAAAGATTGTTTGTGAATAATGTGTAATGTTTGTTACGTCTTCACGACGCTTGGACGACTGAACTGAAATCCATAAAATTCGGTATGAAGATAATTTGGAACCTGGATTAACACATAGGCTATTTTATCCAGGAAATAACGTGGCGCACTGCTAGTAATTTATAATTTAAAAAAAATATATATATTTTATTTATTGACGAATTTTATTTTTTCGTGTTCGTTTTATATGATTCATACAAATAATTTAGAAGACAAATTCTTCTGTGTATGAAATAAATGTGTTCTTGCTTTCTTTCTAAACATTTTTATGTATATGTATATTGCAATTGGTCACAAGATATATTGTATCAACATAATTTTACCGCGTTGGGTCAAATACAACTAGTAACATCATAGCCCAAGCCGCGAGGCATACGAATAGAAAAAAATATTCATAGCACTGATTTATATTATGTCAGAACAAATAGGGAGCCTGGCTGGTTTCAGTCCAGAGTTTTGCGGTAGCGTTAAAACTCTCCACTCCAAAGCCGTACACCCAAGGTGAAGCGCAAAGTAAGAATTCATCACAACTCTTAAAGCTAAGTTGTTATAAAGTGCTTGTATAAAGTATCCAAAGTACAACCAACCTGTCGTTTATGTTCTGACGGAAGGCGTGTCGGTCCTGAATCGCGGCGCTATCCTCCCACAGCCGGCCAGCAGGGAGACTCGGCCCGCACATGCCTGCAACACGTCCACTTTCAAACTTACATATACTACTGTAAGGTTTTTCTAATAATTACCCTGTATTTAGGGTAACTTTACCGGGCAAATGATTTTGATGGATTGGCAACACCGGTGGCCACTTGGCGGGGCGCGGGGGTTAGAACCGAACGGGAAGTCGCTTAAGGCTACCTACTAGTGTTTAAAGAAATATAGTTTTTGCCAGTGGAATATCTGGGTTTAATTACAATTCCCGTCGACACCTGCAGTGATTAATGGGTATTTACACTACGAACCAACAATAACAATTCAAAAATATGTCACACACGGCTTGCTAGCGGCATACTAAAACAATTCTAGTTTGTATCGTAATGCTAAACATTATATTACAATTGACTGCGAGTCCCTTGTAATCACGTGAGAAGCTGCGAGCTGCCTACGTTAGCGTCCACGTGGCTAATCCTTAGCCTTGCTTACACCACTGATATACTACATATTATAAATACAAAAATATTTTATATCGATACATATTGAACACCCAGACCGACAGCCAACAAATTTAGTTCATCAAGATGTTGGCCGTGCCAGGAATCGAACCCGAGACCCTTCGATTGGCAGTCCGGCATGGTAACTTTTACGCCAACGAGGTCATCAAACTAGCCTGAAGGCATTTTTCCTGTAATTTTTCCAATTTTTATATCTATCCATTTCTTCCTCCCAATGCTCGTGTTTGAGACACTAGTAATAGACATCACTTGCAGTTGCAGTGATAGTGATTATATTATGTTTTGAATTGAGACATAATATGACTTAAGATAAGGAGTTACCAAGTTATTATAATATGCCTCTCAAGTTTGAGTTAGATTGGTAGAGGAGGCCAAGACCCACCCAGGGTTGTAGAGCCTCAGGAAGTAAGTCTCAAGTTTGAGACACTGGTAGCTTGGCGTTTCTACCTGACTCTGGCAGAGAGAAAATATAAATTATTAACTGAATAAACATTTACACATAGATAGTGGCAGCATATAACATCGATGATCGCGTCAGATCACCTTAGTTAGCCAAAGTACAGGTGCTTATAAATCATATGTGGAATATGAGGTTAATAGAGAAGGAGGTTAGCAGTGGGCGATAGAGGGCTGAAAATGATGATGAATGATGATATGAGGTTAATAAGGGACATGATATTTTCTGTCTCGTATCATGTCGTCTACTTCTAAGTACAATATAATTAGATTTGTGTGTACCATCGCCCTCAGCTCGACTTCTTCTTGGACGCGAACCTTGGTACTGCGTCGGTTCCGCTTGATAAGAATTCTGCAAACATTATCATTGATTTATATTTTCAACCACATACAATTTCTACTTTTCATGATAGCTCTACTTCTATGCAAACATTTGTGTTAACTTGTGTGGGTATCGAAAACTGTTCAACTGAGAATACACGTGGTACTCTTATCACAACGCGCATCGGGTACACAACTAAGATTTTTAATTTAAGCAAAGTAACTACAGCAAAGTTACATGCCTAGTAAATAAATACGTATACATACAAAGAACAGCGTGTTAGACTGATACATTCCCGCAAATATAGGGAGGTTTACAGATTTGCCTGTGCGCTATTTAATCAATAATTTATTGTCTATTAAAACTGGATACATACATAAGTGGTAATATGATCATCATCATAAATAGCAAAATTTAATTTAATTGCATTGCATCACTGCCACTTTTTTATTATTAGAACACATTTCAGATTCACACAGCTGGTTCGCCATTTCTAGTTTGTGTAATGATTACAACACAACTGATATACTACATGCACATAAAATACTTTATATCGATACATATTTATCACACAGACCAATAGCCAACAAATTTAGTTCACAAAGATGTTGATCATGCCGGGTATCGCACCCGGGATCCTCTGGTTGGCAATCAATGCTGGAATGTAAATATCGTATGTGACCGGGATGTATGGAGTCTCTCTAGGAAAGGGTGTGAGCAAAGAGTGGTGACCTGTGCAGCGGGGCGGTGCGCGGTCCACACGTGGCCCAGCATGCGGTGCTGCTCTATGGTGGCGGGATCGACGTAGCCGCGCGCCGCCGGCCCGGCCAGCACCCCCTCGCCTCGCCGCAGCCGCGCCGCCGCCCCCGACACCCCTGTAACCAGCACGCTTCAACACCACTACCTGCCGTTTATATTCTTTTTGACACCACCAATACAACGTAACTGCGTCAAGTCACGGTAAAGTTCACTTTTTGACACCACCAATACAACGTAACTGCGTCTTGTTACGCTAAAGTTCACTTTTTGACACCACCAATACAACGTAAATGTGTCAAGTTATGCTAAAGTTCACTTTTTGACACCAGCAATACAACGTAACTGCGTCATGTTACGCTAATGTTCACTTTTTGACACCACCAATACAATGTAACTGCGTCAAGTTACGCTAAAGTTCACTTTTTGACACCACCAATACAATGTAACTGCGTAAAGTTACGCTAAAGTTCACTTTTTGACACCACCAACACAATGTAACTGCGTCAAGTTACGCTAAAGTTCACTTTTAAATGCGAGTTTTAATTTGAGTTGAGACGTTATAACCTTTGTCAAAAAGAAAATAAACGGTTGGACGTATCATCGTTTATAATGTACATATACTTTCACTCTTCTTTCACAGTGTAGTTAGCTATAGCTCGTGTTACACTGTGGAACGCTCTGCTCTGTCTATAAGGCAGGCTGAATCTTTTAATATTTTCAAAGCTCAATTATTCAATCACTTTTATCTATTGCTTAGTTTTTTTATCTTTCCATTATTATGTTTATATTTTATTTATTGTTTAATTGTTCCACCGCCTCCTCTTTGTATGTTTATTTTCTTTCCATTCCCGGTTGCCTAGTAGAAATCACCATAGGTGATACGGCCGTCATGGTATACTTTTAAGCTTTTAGTTTTAATTTGTGGTTGTACAATAAAGATATGTATATTCTAATATATTCTAATCGAATGATAAATCTGGTAGAACATTATCCACCTCCCACATGTTGATAACCTGATAGTATACCGGCAGGTGCTAGACCTGCTGATCACATTCCCAGCTTTACTAAAATATTTAGATGAAACATGATACAGTGAAACCTGGTTAAGTGAGACATCTAGGGACATGAAATGTCGTTTTACTTATAGAGGTATTCCACTTACCCAGTGTCTCAGATATACAGGTATAAATATATATCTGTCTCATTTATAGAGGGTTCCATCGTTTGGAAGTATCAGCCATCAATATGCTTTGGTCACCAATTGATGACATTTGAGTAAACAAACAATGTTATCTCAGTTACAGAGGTTTATGCATATAAAATTTACTCGTTGTCTCAGTTATAGAGGTAACTATGATGATAAATCGAAAGAACAAATCCCAGATATAGAGGTTTACCTCGTCCCACTAACAGAGGTAATTCAGTGCCAAAGTGTTGGGACCTCAGCATGAGTTCCAGTTATGGAGGTTTCTCACTTATCCAAGTCCCACTTAACCAAGTTTCACTATATTAGATATGATCTGTGACTGAGTTTCAATAAAAACCACATTAGGACACACTTCACACACGGCTGGTTAGCCTCATACTAAGCCCCATTTCTGGTTTGTACCAATACCTTTGGTTTAATGTAAGTTCAGGTACTCACTCGTTTTAGGCTGTGTTTGCACTGATATGAAAGGTACGGGATTTTCAGCCAATGAGGAGCCTTCGGCCACACGGGTCATGCTAAACATAACATAAAACACGGGATAAATAACAATATGAATTATTTAAAATTTTTGTTTTCAGTCGCTGTAAACTAGGCAAACATATATATTCTTCATTATATTTCAAGGACCTAGAGATTTGTGTGAAATTGGCCTCCCTGGCGACTGACTAATTATCAACACAATACCTTTATACATACGTATATGTACGCGACTGAAGGAAGACTTTTAGTACGACTATACAAACTACGGATTATTCTACGCCTACCGTTACCATCATAGCTAAATCCGAGTGTGAAAGGTTTTCAAAGGTTTTCCGTACTTACCATGATATAAATAAAAGACCAAACCAGGTACTATAAACCACTACCTAATTATTTAACGTATTGGCCCACTTAAGCACCGAGTTGTAAATGCCAGCCTTTTTACATGGTTACCCATCCAAATACTGCCTACTTTGTTCGTCTCGTCGAATCGCCCTAGTTTTAGACGAGCTACTAGCGCTTATTTTCCACATATTATATTTAACACTAACCTTCTCTTATTTAATTTCTTTCTCTTCTTTAAAACTTTTAGTAATTCGATTTTGTCTTGTAAGTGGTCGCATCGTGATTCCGCTACGGCGAAGTAGTCGCCTACTTCTGGAATTAAACCTGAAACTGTATACTTAATATGGATTACCTAAACTTACCGTAGTAGGTTTAATAAATCATTTATTGCCATAAAAAATAGGTTACATGATATAGCAGTGGGCCCCAAACTCGGCTAGGCCAGTATCTTAGGTTCCATTGAACCTCCGTTAACTTCTCACAATACAGATGCGCGACTGCGAATAATCTGACCAGTCGAATCATCTACAACTACTAATATACACCTTCGATTTGAATATTAGTAATTTACGAATGTTAATAATCGAATGATGACTACTAATTAGTTACTAATGGCGTTTTGACTCGATTGTTAGCGAATCTTGTCAATGTCACTTGTTAGTTTCAAATGAATGAATCGTTGGAGTGGAGTCGGCTCAAGTAGTAACTAATGTAGTATTCATTCAGTCCGGTTAATTTTGAGTGGGTATCATGTTAGTTACTAATTTTCGGAGATCATTCGAATGAGTCGAATGGCTTATAAAGTCGAATAATTCGACTGGAATCATTCACAGTCGCGCATCGCTATCTCACAGTATGTAACAAACAGTAAGAGTACATAATATTCTCTATGTATGAAAGCTGGGTATTTATATTAAATAAACATAATTTCGTCGCTTTAGAGATTCATCATCATCATCATCAGCCTATTTAATAGTTGTCCACTGCTGGACATAGGCCTCTCCTAAAGATCGCCACAGAGCACGGTCTCCTGCCTTACGCATCCAGTGCTTACCAGCTACCGTCCGCAGGTCATCGCTCCACCTGGCCGGTTGGCCTCCCACGCTACGTTTGCCGACACGTGGTCTCCACTCCAGAATCCGCTTGCTCCAACGATTGTCAGATCTTCTGCAGATATGGCCAGCCCATTGCCACTTCAGCTTGCTAATCTTTCGGGCTATGTCGGTTACTTTCGTTCTTTGTCGGATAATTTCATTTCTGATTTTATCCTTCAAAGAGACCCCGAGCATAGCCCGCTCCATGGCCCGCTGAGCGACTTTTAGCTGATGGACTCGCTTTACTGTTAGTGTCCACGTTTCGGCTCCGTAGGTAAGTACTGGGAGGACGCACTGATCGAAGACTTTTGTCTTCAGGCACTGTGGGATAGACGATGAGAAGATGTGACGAAGTTTCCCGAATGCTGCCCAACCCAGCCGAATTCTTCTATCAAGCTCTCTCTCGAAGTTGCTTCTACCCAAACGCAGTAGTTGTCCAAGGTAGACGTATTCATCAACAACTTCAAGAGGAGCACTGTTGACAATAACAGGCCCCGGGGTCACTCTACTGTTAAACATGACCTTAGTTTTGTCAATGTTCATCCCGAGACCTATCTGTCGTGAAGCATCGGCTAGGCCAGTCAGCATATCCTGCAGTTCCTGCAGCGACTCCGCTATTATGACTATGTCATCAGCAAATCGTAAGTGTGAGAGGTGTTCGCCGTTGATGTTTATGCCTTTTCCTTTCCAGTCCAGCGTCTTAAACATATCTTCTAAGGCGTTAGTGAACAGTTTCGGGGAAATAACATCCCCCTGCCTCACTCCCCTACGTAACGGGATATGTTTAGTCTGCTGGTCCTGTACTTGGACGGCCATTGTTGCGTCATTATAAAGACCTCTCAACACTTCGATGTAACGATAGTCGACTTGACACCGCTGCAGGGACTCCAAAACAGCCCAGGTTTCGATAGAGTCAAACGCTTTCTCGTAGTCCACGAAAGCTAGACACAGAGGCCGATTATATTCCTCCGTCTTCTGTATAACCTGCCTTACTGTGTGAATGTGGTCCACGGTACTGAAACCTCCTCGAAACCCAGCCAGTTCCGGGGGTTGGAACTCGTCAAATCTTCTTGCTAAACGGTTGGTGATTACCCTCGAGAACAGTTTGTAGATATGGCTCAAGAGCGAGATGGGACGGTAGTTTTTAAGGAGTGTTTTATCACCTTTCTTATAAAATAAAACTACAACGCTCTTGTGCCATGCCATTTGAGTTCTCCCACTGTTTATTACGACATTGAATATCTTCTGGAGCTCCCGAAGGACAGGGTACCCCCCTGCCTTCAACAACTCCGAAGTGATTCCGTCTTCGCCTGGGGCTTTTCCGTTCTTCAACTGTCCGAGGGCAATCTCAATCTCACCAAGGCTAACTTCTGGCAGGTCGTCTGTGAAATGACGTGTCAATAGAGCACGAGAGTCTGGCATTTGAGCATTAGAAGGAGAAGCTTGCGAGTCATAGAGGCGACTATAGAAGTCTTCTATCTCTGCAAGTATCTCCGGCTTGGACACAGCGACAGACCCACTAGCTGTTGTCAACTTAGTCAGGTGACTCTTCCCTAAAGCTTGTGCAAACACTTTCGACCCTCGATTTTTCTCTATAGCTTCTTTGATAGCTTGAGTATTGAAAGATCTTAGGTCGTGTCGCACAAGCTTCGAGATTTTACTATTGAGTTCACGCTGTTCCGTTAGAGTGGCATTGGCGTGTTTTCGCCTTGTGTCCATCAACCGGAGAGTCTCTGCTGAGAGTTTAGACTTTCTGCCTGGACGACGTAATTGGCAAAATTTCCTTCCCTCTTCTTGCAAAACTCCCACTAGGTTGTGAGTCATCTCATCAACGTTCTCCGTGGTTTCCAGCGCAGCGAAGCGATTTTCGAGCTGTATTCGGAAATGGTCCGATCCAGTAATGGCTTGTAGTTTATTTGGGCGGAGCGTGGACTTTACCAGACGTGATCTCTCTATTCTGAAGTCGATATTCAGGGTGCCTCGGACAAGTCGGTGATCACTACCGGTTTTAAACCTGTTGATCACGGAGACATCCCTGAATATGTGCTTTTTATTCGTCATGATAAAATCGATCTCGTTTTTAGTTACCCCATCAGGGCTTCGCCATGTCCACTTTCTTTGGGACTGCTTTTTAAAGAACGAGTTCATTAAGAAGAGTCCCTCTTTACCTAGAAAGTTAACGAGCATTTGCCCCCTTTCGTTCCTACTCCCATAGCCATGAGGACCTATTTGCCGCTCGCCGTACGCTTGTACTCCCACTTTGGCGTTGAAGTCCCCCATAACAACGCTGTAGTGTGTCTTTGTGGTGTTGTGAAGAGCTTTACATATGTCTTCATATGTCTGCTCTACTTCATCATTCGGATTCGACGACGAAGATATATTCGGTGTCGGCTTCCGTTTCGATGATGGAGCATACACTTGTACCACTTTCAGACTATATCTCTCGGTAAGTTTTAGTATAAGATATACTACTCTGCTCGACACACTAGATATTTCCACAACGTTGTTAAGGAGGGCTTTGTTGACGAGAAACCCGACACCACCTTGTGACAGTCGGTGCCCCTCGCGATAGTAGAACAGATGTCCAGAAGGTAGGGTTACGGTGTCCTCTCCCTGTCTACGGACTTCACATAACCCCACAATATCCCATCTTATCTTCTCTAATTCCGTTTCAACTTGTGCCAAATTATGGTCTAGCCTTATCGTTTGCCCATTATATGTCGCCAGGGTCAGTTTGGTTTTTGAGTGGCCTACCGTAACCCGGGGATTCTTAGCACCCCCTACCCGACCGTTACCGTGGCCGCCACCTTGGCCAGGAATAGCCGGGCGACCGGGAACTAGGGGCCGTTTTGTATTTGTGCTGCTCATTAGGAGGAGTTGCCCATAATTGCCGCGCTGGGCATGCGTGTTGGCAATCGCAGCACGTAGCTCGTTGCACCGGTGTCGCTGCTGCCCGACACCGGCCTGTGTTATTTTGGCTACGTGGTTGTCGGATGGTTATACCGCCATCGGTCGGTTCGCCAGAGCCTCATTCGTTAGCCAGCAGGATGACCACGTGCAGGTTGAGGTTGACTTGGAGTGTGCAGTGTAGTTTACTCCCTTCATCCCGCTTTAGAGATTATGAAAATAGAATTTAAATTTCAAAGCCAAGCTTTACAGCTCGCAGCACAAGCTATGCTTGTAAACGTGATTAGGGGCCGACCATTAATCACGTGACTTTTTTTGGCTTTTTTCACTCCCCTCCCCCTTGGTGATACATAGTGAGGTATAGATTACACCAAACCCTCCCTTCCTATATCACGTGTATTTTTTAGTAACTACACAATTTCGTAACTACTTTTAAATACTTATAAAATACAGCTTTCGGTATAATCTAATTGAATCTACGAAAATAAGTTAGCGTGAGGCCAAAAAGATGCACGCCGCTTTTCGGTTCAGTATCCCGAAAAAATAAATACATGTCATATAATATACAAGCCCCCCCCCCCCCCCACCTCTCTGTGATATTTCATGATTTTATATATGCCCCCTCCCCCCTTTCAAACCTCACGTGACTAATGAACGGCCTCTTAGCATTGAATAGGAACACACCTCGTAGGTCCAACTTGCGCTCTGAGCGAGTCCCCTCTATGCCTGCCCCAGAAATGCTGCTGGAACTTCGGTGACGCTTATCTACAAGTATTATAAGCACACGTGTTACACAAGCGTTAGCCAAACAACTCCTTCTAATAACATACTATCTCCTTCCATACCGCGGCACTTTTACTTATTGCTCTAGTGGCTCTCACCCACACTTCTTTATTTCATCAGTATTTTTTAGTTTGTTTATTTCGTACACAATACCACTTATCATACATACACCGAATCTTAAATTATTTATAAATGATATGTAGGCTATTAATAACAACTAGGAGTATGAACGAATTCATCGTGCTCTTCGTTTTGCCGACGACATTGTTCTATTCTCTTCTTCAGCTTCTGAACTTCAATCAATGCTAGAAGACCTAAATAAAGCAAGCCTTGAAGTTGGTCTGCAGATGAACCGATCAAAGACCAAATTAATGACCAACCATCTTAAACGTCGAATATCTGTAGAGGGCGAGGAGATTGCATACGTCAATGACTATATTTACCTTGGTCAAATAGTATCCTTCCAGGCGAGACAAGATCAAGAGGTTACTAGAAGAACTGACAACGCCTGGAAGAGCTATTGGGCTTTAAAGGAATTTATGAAAGGCAACCTTCCTCTCTGCCTAAAACGCAAACTCATGGACGTGTGCATTTTTCCCGTCCTCACATATGGCGCACAGACGTGGTCTTTGACGGAACAGCAGCGGACTGCTCTCGGCGTTTGTCAACGCGCAATGGAGCGCAGTATTCTTGGGGTCAAGTTAAGAGACAGGATACGCAACACCACACTGCGCTCCAAAACCAAAATAATAGACGTTACGCAAAAAACAGCTCAACTAAAATGGGACTGGGCAGGGCATGTTTGTCGCATGCTGGACGACCGCTGGGCAAAGGCCACCACAACATGGGTGCCAAACACTACCAGACCTCGAGGAAGACCCAGGAAACGGTGGCGCGACGATCTGCGTAAATTTGATAAGGACTGGGCCACCAAAGCCGAAGACCGGGCTGACTGGAAGGAGAGAAGGGAGGCCTTTGCCCAGCAGTGGGACACAACAGGCTTTTAATAATAATAAAAGGAGTATGAAGACACGCGGTGCACTGAACTCCACAGAAGGAACCTGAGTCGTGGAGTTCAGGCTCTTCCATTTAACGTACATAATCATGAATTCTTGTTTAACTAACTATATTGTCGTTTGGAAGTGAACTTGTAATAAGCAAAAAGTTTCCTAAAACCCTAATGTGAGATATATATATAATGCATAATAGCTTGAATATGACACCTGTGATTTTCCATAAATCGCATGAAACAAAATAATACAGACCGACTAAAATTTAAACGCTTACAGAAATCATGAAATGGTTTCGCTATATGATAGTTTTGCCCACGGTTACTCTGTGAAACATGAGGTATGTAGTAGGTACAGTCCAATATAACTGATACCATAACCAGATATTTTATCTAACCTCTACTACCTAGACCATGTTTGTACACCGTAGGCCAGGATGGGCAGAATGCAAATGTCAATGAGCTTGCGCTTCAAGGAAATTGAAGGATTTCCCTTCATTAGCGTTTTCATGGACCAGTAGCTTCGCCAGGCGTTGTTAATGCGACGTGTTATCTCTTTGTCGAGTTTGTTGTCGAACGAAACTAACTGACCCAAGTAAACGTAATCATTGCCGTAGTTTACATTTTGCCATTCCACCGTAACTCTACGTTTTGTGATGTTTGTCATAATTTGTTCAAACAAGGTTTGTCGAAATCTTTGTATTTTTCGATTACTTGGTTAAGAGTATGTAGATGGTCAGTAGTGGAGAAATGTGGTCGAAATCCTGCTTGTTCCGGGGGTTGGTGTGTGTCGAGTTTTGAGGCTATATTCGAACTAACGTTCATTCGCAGCAGCAATTTTCGATATAAAGTTGTTTCGCACCAAAAGTTAATTCGAACTAACGTTCAGTCGATCTTACGTTCATCGAACAAAAATTTTCGCAATATCGTGACGGACCCATCCGATTTTGTATGATTTTGACGAAAACTTTGTAGATATGAGACACTAAGCTTACCGGTCTATAATTATAAATATTGGACGTGTCTTCTTTTTGGTATAGCAGTACCTACTAAGTTAGAATGACATTATGTTTTTAGGGAATTGTCCTGGATGGAGAATGGAGTTAAATAAATTGGTCAATGGTGGTGTTAAAGTTCTAGATCCAATTCTTAGTTCTTCCGAGGTAACATTGTCATCGCATGGCGATTTTCCATACTTTAAGGTTTTTAGAGCGTCGTGAACCTCTTTACCGGTAATGTTAGGAATTGAATATACCTAGACGAGAATGCTGAATGCCGTTATGTACTTTTTTTATAAATATAAAGGTCAATAATAGAAATATAAAAATTAATCTTATATTACAATCGTAGATAGTATGATATATCTCCAAAAATAACCACCATGTAAAATAGTGCCTTAAAATCGACAGGTTGAGGGCGTCGCTACCACACTTTCCGATTCAACTAACGCAGCTTAGGCTAGAGCTTCTCAAAATAGCTCTAAAATAGGACACAACAAGATGTCCAGTATTATAGTAATTAACGAGTCCAAGATTACAACACGTCTTCTATCAGATCATCAATATTCACCAACCTTTACATATTATCTTCGAACTGTCGCCCATTCTAACTTGAAAATTTCATAGCAATCGACTTGCAGTGTCGGTGCTAATTTTAATTTACAACTTCTCAATATGCTAAGTAAAAAAGATAATTTATTAGTAAAATCCAGTAAAATAGCTAAAAAACCATTCCGTTAGGGTTGTTGGCAGCTGTCAAAATTGATCAAAATCACGTCAAAATTAACAGAGATTTGAAAAAGGAAATGTCTTACAAATCTATAAGTTGTAGGGCTGTACCTTCTTTAACATGTTAAGGTACACTATTTTCATTCATTTAAGGTACCTACACCCGCCTTTTACTCTATGCCCAAAACCTTTTCAAGGGTTCCGGACCTAAAAGATAAAAACAGGCCCCTATTACTAAGCCTCCGATGTCAGTCTGTCTGTCACCAGGCTGTATCTCAAAAACCGTGATAGCTAGAAAAGTTAAATAAATACATTGCTTGGGAAAATTTCACTTATCTAGCTATAACAACAAATACTTAAAATAAAAATACGAGTATGAGGTCCCGCCTTTCGAATATGAGGCTATGAATATGATATGATTTTTTTTGCTATATACCAAAAAATTACTATATATACAATATTTTTTGCTATATTAGCAATATAGCAAAAAATACGATACGATATAAAGATAGCTGTTAGACGCTTGAAATTTTCTTAGTTCAATTTTCTCCAAACGTAGTTCAGGACACTCTCGACTAACACATCTTTCAGTAAAAAAACTGAGCCGGTTCATCCGTTTGAGAGCTATTATGCCACAGACAGAAACACACACACACACACGCAAACACACATCGAACTTATTAATGCTCCGTCGTTTTTGCGTCAGTGTTTAATAATAAAATAAAATAGTATAATAAACAAATAAATAATATTTTATAAATTATTTAATAAATGAATATTAATAGATTTATTATTTAAAATACATATAATTTTTTTTATATTTTATGAAAAATATGTAATATTTTTTATGTTATCTTATACATAAAATTTCCATGTCACAATGTTAGTTACCGTACTCCTCCGAAACGGCTCGACCGATTTTTACCAAATTTTATATGGGTATTCAGTAGGTCTGAGAATCGGCTACTATCTATTTTTCATATCCCTAAGTGATAAGGATTTTTCACCCTTATTTTTTTTAATATAAATAATTTATACGGCAAAACAACGTTTGCTGGGTCAGCTAGGATGGAGTAATATGGTGTTTTTTTCCTGGAGGTCAGTTGCTATTCGACGGAACATAATTATAGCCGTGTGACGTATTCTTTATTATTTATATTTAATTAATAATTATTATTTTCATTTTGATATCCTAGAAATTAATGGCTATATGAGATTGGCATGGGAATAGCATACTTTAGAAATAACTATGAATCTATTATAAATCTGGATAATTGTAGTTTCCACAGGTTCTTCAAAAAAGCGACCTCCATGCGGGCGTAGCCGCGGCCAACAGCTAGTTTTCTAAAAATATTACAGTATAAAACTCGATAATCCGGCCCTCAGTTATATGGATTTGCGATTATCCGGACTAAGTAACGAAGTTTGGTCGAAAACGTCCCAAAAGATCCTCTCAATTTGACCCGGATTCAAGCGTTTTTTATGTTAATCCAATTATCCAGACTCATGCCAATTATCCAAAGTTGATTTTAGCAAGCATGAACATGTCGGGCGGAACTGGCATCACCCCGCGTACGCCGGTTTCTCAACAGAAAATAACAAAAACACGACTTTCTCCATACTTTCGATTATCCGAGTGCCTAACAAATATAAAACTCTCTGTATTACATTTCACACGGTTATTTATTTGTTATTTTATACTATAACTTCAAATTTAATTTGGATACTACACAACAACCTATGACCTAATAAGGGAATCAATGAGGAGCGTTAAAAATAAAATACAGCCAAATTGTTCTTATTGTTTTTATTATATCAATATACACCTATTTCTACGTACTTACTGACACAAAAATATTATAAATTCCAATAATTATCAATAATAAAATTCAGTTAAATTAGTAAAATAATGACAGTCATTTTGGAAACAATTCAAATATAGAGCGCATTAGTCGCGAAATAAGGCGGCACGAGGCAAGGCACGCTTGCTAGGGGCCTCTTACGCCGCGAACTACGGCCCTTAAATACGTGCCATATATTATAAGAGCAATTAAATATAATTCATTATTAATAAAAGCATAATGGTGTTTCAATAATGGACATTCAGACAAGCGTTAATCGTATAAAAATCTGATAAGAGCAATTAAACATAATTCATTATTAATAAAAGCATAATGGTGTTTCAATAATGTACATTAAGACAAGCGTTAATCGTATAAAAATCTGATATTATTATATTACATACATTAACATAGTTTAAAATCTAGGCGTTATAGTTATTTACGGCCAAAGCGCAGATTATAAAACCGGTGTTCCCGTACCGAAAGCTATAGCCCGTAACTAGTGGCAGGGAATGCGGCCAGACCGTCTATAATAATACAGCTTACAGGAAGCGTTGCGTTGTTTCAATCGTTACTTTATCGTTTGAGGCTCGAGTTAGGCTCAGCACCTCCCAGTGAGAAAAAATTAAATGTAACGAGATTATATTAAATGTATTTCGTTTAAAATAAAATATTTTGTTGGTAGTTCGACAAAGGTTCAGTGTGAACTCGCGAGCCTAGAACAAGGCCCACTCTGCAGAAGGAAGGCGGCAGGTTGCGTGCCGTGTCGCAGTGTAGTGGACACCTTCAGTGTTGGAGGGAACCGCTCTCCGGGTACCGAGCACCCAGCCGGTGACGCACACAGACTCAAATGGACGCTCTGTGTAACGTTACCGAGAACACTATGATCGTGTGCCACTAGAGAACATGTACTTTCACAAGTTTTTAAGAAAAACGGCAGAACACGATTTCAGTATCACAAATGTTTTGGAACACAAGTAGGCATCTAATTTGATGTTTAGTAATATTGCTTGCAAGCAAATATTCATGATATTTTCGAATATTATAGTCGCGCAAATATTTTACATATTTTTAGCATTTTCTCGACGCATATTTAAACAGATTAGTAAAATCAATGTTTCTCATTTAATACATTAATAGAGCGTTACCACTCTTCTTATAATATGTAGTATTTTACCAAGGCTATGACAATAAATGTTGTTTTTTGTTTAAAACTAAAAGAAATAATCTTAATACATATGAGTATAGGAGTAGGTATACATAAAAAATACGGAAACTATTTTATACACAATGTATCTATTATACACCGTTTGCAAAAAGTTGTTTTTGAAATGTATGATGTGTATACTGTCGTAATATGATCGTGTACATAACATCGTACTCATCCGAACAACTAATTTCAATGTCAGAGTATGCAACTTACTAAAACCAAAATTAAAGTACTTTTAGTCATCGAATGTCTATTCGATTTACATAATATTTCATGGGGGTTTCAATACAATCATCAAGTATCGAGTCATTTTATGAAACATATAAAAATAAATTATAATCATCAATACGGTAATAAGGTCAGTGTATAATAAATTAGATAAAACAATACAGAGTATGGACTAGGGTCGGTAGAGCGGAGTCATCCTAGTTATTGAGTTGAGTACACACTAGAGCCCCGGCTTCGGCCGACCTCGAGCTGCATGACCACTACGCGATACTAATTATAAATACAGGAAGGACGGCAGGTGGCGACAAGAAAAGGTCGACGCATTATACAACACGGCAGAGAACACACTGTTTGTATAATACTCTACCAGTGCATGCAGTAACTGGAAGGCTGCGTGTTAGGCGGTACAACGCGCCGTGTTCTAGTATACACGCGACCTTGATACTTGTTTAACATTACCAAATAATACTAATCAAAATGCCTGTCTCGCACTGTGCATGTCTTGTGCGTAGCCACAATGAGTCGAATGCTCCTTTACACTACTCACAACTATGTTCCCGGACTTACACCATTCCGAATCAAATCATTATATAAAGCGAGACTAAACTATCATTTATAATCTGAGTAAATTTTATTAAGTTAAAACATATTTGTTTTAGTTAATCTATCATAATCATTGATCAAATTGTTAATTACCAATAACCTAAAAGATACATTAAATTGAATACACATAAAATTGTTATATATCTTGCTTAAAATAAATCATATTTAATAATAAAAGCTCATTGTATAAATAATAATAATTTCTATAAAACACACAATGGTTAAAATGAAACAGCTCAGTCCGACTGTCTTTAGCTCTTTGTCAAAAAAAAATGTTTAATAATTATTTAAAAATGTAATGGAATATTCTTAAATAAAATGAACATTTACACGCAGCACGTTCCGAGCCCCGAGCGAACGAGCAAGGCATTTGTAAAACGAGTTCATTCAGAGTTTTAATTAAAATATTACAAAGTTATTCAGAGCAACAGTCAACATTTGATTAAAATAATGTACATGCGTCTTTTCTTGAATTCAAAGTGAGATCACCGGCAAAGGACAAATGCTTCGTGTAAACGGCCGTAATATCCAATATTAGCGAACAAGACGCCAAATCAACGATAGCGGAATACATCTCGCTGCATACCCTAAACATCTACCAAGTGACGACAGGATTCCTCAACAAATAATATTTTTAATCGTTACAGAATGAGCCAGAAGCAGATTTCATTATTTGCTTTGAGAGTAAAGAGGACCGCACGTTAGTCCAAGCCGAACACATCGAAAGAAACAAGATTTAGAATTGTGTATATGAAATATTATCAAACGGCGATTTGTTCGAATATTCTAGGACTTTAATTCAGCTCGGGCTAATATACGTTCACTTTTAAACCGTAACCATATTGTGGATAGACTTTATGTCATTATTTATTTAATAATTCATAAAAACTAGATGTATTACAAATGGAGTTTTAATTGAAGTTTTAAGTATATTTCATTGTCACAAAAAATAAAATTATGTTCAAAGTCTACTTTAAAAAGATGGCCAAGTGCGAGTTGGGCTCGCGCATGAAGGGTTCCGTACCATTATCTAAAAAACGACCACCTATATATATATTTTATTTTTTCATTATTAGAATTTGTCATTAATAATGGCAACTGAAATGCATAATTTATAAAAAAATCAGCTTTCTAGAAATAGCTAGCTGAATTTTTATTTAAAATCAAAAACCGTAATAACGTTTTGAGATAAAGCCTATTAACAGACAATGGAGACTTAGTAATTAGGGTATTAACCTTTTAGGTACGGAACCCTAAACACTATACATATATATATTATAGCCCTGCGAATCTTTTTATAACAGACTGATTGAATTCCGCCCGACTTAGCGTCTATGATCGCAAAAGCAGAGCAGAAAAGGCAGTCGCTTGACCAATCACAGCGCCAAGCGCGTGAGATGCACGTTTGTCTCCGCCCTGTGATTGGCTCCACTCTGATCAAGCGAAACCTTTAGAAACGTGTGTATGTAGTGTTGTGTAAATTACTTGAGTGTGTGGTCGGTGGGAGTGCATTACAAAAGCACGCATTTCTTTTTCCTCGCGGGCTCCGGCGGCTCGAGCGCCGCTAGTATGGCTTCGTCGAACACGTTCTTCAGTCCTTTCTGCAACAGCCAACCACAACTACATCACAACAGTGAGCCCCATGGTTATAGGACATTCTTAAATTCAATTAACTTATACATAAATATTAATATACTACTTGCACCTAATTAAATTTCTCAACCATAGATATAGCATGTGTAAGTTACCTACTGTACACCAATCATTTATGTAAGGAACTAATTTATATTTGATTCTTGACTATGCCTTATGCTGATTATTATTATAAATACTTTAATGATGATCCTTTCCTAAATGTGATACAATATAAGATGTAATAAATTTCTACTATGTAAAATATAACTAAAAAAACTTAAGCATGTAAAATATTCGCGCTCGCTTCGCTCGCAATTTGGTCCTCGAATATTTCGGGTAGCTTATGACACTACAGGCAAAATGTATTTTGTGCTGCTTTGGACTTCTTTATTCTCAAACGGCTCGAACGCTTTTGTCAAAAATTTTCGTAGCTCAAATATATATAGAAATATTTGTAAGTTCAGTCTATTAACAGATGTAGGATATTTTAATTTAGTCACTGGAAGGAACTAACCTCCGTGACACGGGCGTGCACTCCAGTTTGAGGGTTAAAGATGTAAGACTTTATACATATATTTGATAAATAAAGACATTTTGTATGTTTTTTGAACAAGGTTACAACACGCGTCCATTACGTTGGCATAACATATTATACGTCCTACCAACATTTTCAATACGAAAGTTTGTGTGTATGAGTGTATGTTGGTTAATTCTTCACGCTCAAGCGGGTGAACCGATTTGGATAAAATTTGGTGTGAAGATAGGTTAGACTTTGGATTTAGCATACATATTAATATCAGAGCTACAAAGTTTTTGACAAAACCGTTCGAGCCGTTTGAGAATAAAGAAGTCCAAAGCAACACAAATTATATTATATTTGCAGTGTCGTAAGCTATGACCCGAGACAACCTGGGATAAATTACTATCAAAACGGGATAAATGCGAGCGAAGCGAGCGCGAAAATGTTTAGCGGAGCCAAGCTCTGGTATCGAGAGTTTATCAAGTCTCTATCTTAGTTTACGACTGTTGCTTAACGTACTAAGAGTAACAGCCGGGACTTACAATTTAACGTGTTATCCGATTCACAATAGTGACCAGATGAAAATACCATAACATAACCTGTATAACAAAGTAACGGTGATTTATTTTAAAAGACAGTCTTGTGCATATGTCTATGCGGCCATGGACCATGTCTTTGGAGCCATGCGGCCATGTCTTTGGATGGGTCACCCATCCAAAGACTGGCCGCATGGACCGTTGCGTGAAGCTTACTTTATGTTCGAGTCAGATCATCTCGTTCAGCCCCTCGAGAGCCTTAAAAATGGCTTGACAACTACATACATACTAAGATTTATCAGCTGGATTTAACGTGTCGCTGGACCCACGGTAACGCTTGCTTGAATTGCCACTTTTTAAATACAGTTAATTCCTGAGGTCACAGGTCAAGGCCTTAACTTCAACGATTGCGTTAGATCACCTTAGTTAGGCGAGCTAATACAAGTAAAAAAACTGTACAAACCAGCCGGTTGGAAAAAATATGTATTTATATTTAAACTAGATCCAAAATAGCGTTTGTTTTGGTGTGATAAATGTTCTAATTTTATTTCATAGGATAATTTTTTTTTCCAGACGCACGGCTGGCTCATACTAAATCTTTCTAGTTTGTATTATGGTTGCTAACACAACTGACATACGAGTAAATATTTTATATGAATACTTATAACACACAGACAAACAGCCAACAAATACAGTTCATCACAAGGATTTGGCCTTGCAGGGGATCAAATCAGGGATCCTCTGGTTGGCAGTCCCGCATGGTATACATTACTCCAACGAGGTCATCAATATAGCACACCTCCTCCGTCACAACTACATTCGGGCTTCATTAGGATAGATCATTTGTAATTTGACTTGCCCTATATGACGCGATGTCATGGAATAAATAAATATCTAGGTACTTATACTATTCTATACATGTGTATATGATTTTGAGTTTTGATTCAGATTAGGTTAGAATTCGAGTAAACTATTTATTTATCCTCGTCAATAATGTATGATGGTAATCATACCTGCGTTAGGGCGGAGCACTCCACGTACTTGACCGCCTTGAGCTCTTTAGCCAGTTTCTCTCCCTGCTCGAGCGAGACCGGCTTCTGCTTGATCTTGGCCAGCTTCTCCATGGTAGCGGGGTCGTCGCGCAGGTCGATCTGCGTCCCCACCAGGAGGAACGGCGTCTTCTGCTGGTGGTGCGTGATCTCCGGCACCCACTGCAACACACACCACATTACTTATACATGTCTGCCAGAGATACGGCCACACAAAAAGTTTTTGTCACCACCAGTCTCGCTGTGTAAAATGTGCTGGCTCTCACAATACTAACCAATGTCCTAGAAAGGAGAGATCAAGTAGTGTAAAGTGTGTACTCTGTGATGGAAATCACCCGGCAAACTACAAGGGCTGCTCTGTGTACAAAGACCTTCAGAAAATTTCATTTCCTTCCTTGAAAAAACAAAAACCTACAACAATGGAAAACCAAACTGCACCTCAAGAACCAGGGAGACCTCCACCTACCCTACATGCTTCATCTGCTACTGCAAGTATTAAACAGAATCTAATGAAAGCTACATACTCTAATGTATTAAAAGGTACACCAAGTAACAGTCAAAGTGATAACACTATCCCTACCACTGATACAGCTCCGTGTCACCCAAATGTTAATCCTCATTCGAGCGACATCCTGGAGCTCAAACACATGATGAAAGAGTTGATGGACAAGATGGGCATTATGCTCAATCTTTTGTCCGCAATCGTCTCACAGTGGACGAACAAATCAAACTAGTAATCTGGAATGCAGATGGGCTTTCTAGGCATGGCCTAGAAGTCAACTCATTTCTGACCAGTCAAAACATAGATATAATGCTAGTGACAGAAACACACTTCACAAACAAAAGCCACATGTCCATACCAAACTATGATATTTATTACACCAATCATCCTGATGGAAAAGCTCATGCTGGCAGTGCAATAATAATTAAGAGCTCTATCAAACACTATGAATCTGACAAGTATTGCACAGATTACATACAAGGAACAAATGTTGTAATATTTGATTCTGCAGGACTACTCACAATATCAGCAGTATACTTCCCACCAAAGCATCAACTTAAAAAAGCACAGTATGAAAATTTCTTCAAAAGTCTTGGTAATCGATTTTTAGCAGGAGGAGATTATAATGCGAAGCATACAATCTGGGGCTCCAGGCTTACCACTCCAAAAGGCAGGCAATTATATCAGGCTATACAGTCACTTGGCCTTAGTACAAGCTCAACAGGAAAACCAACCTACTGGCCGTCTGATAGAAAAAGAATACCAGATTTAATTGACTTTGCTGTCTATAAAGGTATTCCGAAGGACAAAATCATGGCTACATCTCTAACCGATCTATCTTCTGACCATTCCCCAGTTTTAATCACTGTTTCTAATAATATTAAGTTCAGATCTTCATGCTGCACATTGCATAATAAGAGAACAAAATGGAATGTTTATCGAGAAGAAATTAAAAATTCTCTAAAATTGAATATTGCTCTGAAAACTGATGAGGACATTATATTAGCAGTAGAGCATCTTAACATGTGCATCCAAACAGCAGCATGGAACGCAACTCCCCCTAGAAAAATAAAACAAAACTCTTCTAATTGGATACCTGAAACCTTAAGAGACCTTATAACGGACAGGCGGCAAACACGGAAAATGTGGCAGAAATATAGGTTACTAAAGGGGAGGTAGCTAATGCTATAAGACAGTTAAAATTAAAGAAGACTCCTGGGTACGATTTAATTACAGCAAAATGCCTTAAGGAACTGCCTAAAATGGGAATAACTTTCCTAACATACTTATTTAACTCCATTTTAAGAACCAGTTTCTTCCCACCTCAATGGAAAGTTGCCACAATCATTATGATCAACAAACCTGGGAAGCCAGAACATGAAGTGACCTCATACAGTCCAATAAGTCTTCTACCATTAACCTCTAAATTATTTGAGAAGCTGTTTCTTAAAAGACTCATGCCTGTTGTCGCAGAAAGAGAACTGATTCCTTCTCATCAGTTTGGCTTCAGACAAAATCACTCTACCATCGAGCAAGTTCATCGACTAGTAAAAAAGATTCGCCAAGATATGGAGGCCAAAAAATACTGTTCGGCGGTCTTCCTTGATGTCACTCAAGCATTCGATAGAGTATGGCATGATGGCTTGCTATACAAGATTAAAACATTACTACCGGATAACTATTACACCATGATAAGATCATATCTCACGCAAAGATATTTCATGGTTAAAATATGTGAAGATACTACACCCCTCAACATTATCAAGTCCGGGGTACCACAAGGAAGCGTTTTGGGCCCAGTGCTATACCTGTTGTTTACAGCAGATCTACCTGTGAACAAGTCCTCAACAGTAGCCACATATGCGGATGATAAAGCCATCCTAGCTTCACATACAGATCCACAGCTTGCTTCACAGTTGTTACAAACCGATCTACACAATGTGGAGAAATGGTTAAAGCTATGGCGAATAAAAGTTAATGAAACAAAATCAGCCCACATCACTTTCACTCTGAAGCGGCAAACCTGTCCAGAAGTAACTATGAATGGTAACCCAATACCACAGGTGGATGATACCAAATACCTAGGAATACACCTTGACCGAAGACTTACCTGGCAAAAACACATATTTTCAAAAAGAATACAACTTAGCCTAATACTACGAAAATACCAGTGGATGCTGGGCAGGCGGTCCAAACTAAGCCTGGAAAACAAATTAATGATTTATAAAACTATATTAAAGCCAGTATGGTTATATGGCATCCAATTATGGGGTACAGCTTCGAAAACCAATCTAAGTATTCTACAACGATTCCAATCCAAAGTCTTGAGGATGATCACCGATGCTCCATGGTATGTCACCAACGATGCTCTGCACCATGACTTAGAGATACCAACGGTACAAGAGGAGGTTAAAAATACTGCCCAAAAATATCTAAAGAGAATCCTACAACATCCAAATGAAGAGGTTAGAGAACTGACCAGAAGAGGGCCTCCGCGGAGACTTAAAAGGAAGATGCCACAAGACTTAACTGAATAATAAGAAGGATGCGTCGCTGGGCGCATACCTCAACAGTCAATAATGACACAAATGAAGCTTATTGTCTCTATAGACAGATTGCTCCAAATAAAGAAAAACAAAAAAAAAAAAAAAAAACTTATACATGTAGCACACACTTATTGATATAATACGACGCTTGTTCCCAGAAAACTATAATCTTGCGGTTTTCAAGGCACGAGTGAATCGGTTCGTTCCGGGTACACGCGTTCCACATTACATCACGATGTCGCTTACCATCAGGTGAGTTGTGATAAAGCGCAAACCCATCATATTATTAAAAAAAGCCTCTTGTTGAAAATCCTACTATGTGTATTATTCGACACACCTAGCACGATACTCCTAAAATTAAACAAGCCTTTCTTTCTAAAACATAAAATATAATACATATTTACTAAAATAATCCAAAATATATTTGTTATTTGTTTTTTATCATCTCTACAACCCGGAATTAAAAGTAACCTTTGTTTACCCTTGGGATGAGCTTTCTCAATCAATTTGCATTCAAATCTCTTTAGTGATTGAGTGTGAAACGATAACATGTATCCTCATTCAACTATCTCCTCCAATTTGTAAGATTTATAAAAAAATGTGTAGTGCCCACTTTTTACTGACGAATTAATATATTTGTGCTTACCTTTTCCTTAACATTTTCAAAGGAGCTTGGACTAACAACGCTGAAGCATACGAGGAAAACGTCTGTCTGGGGGTAGCTGAGCGGCCTCAGCCTGTCGTAATCTTCCTGGCCTGCACATAAACAAACACAATATGTAATACACAGGTTCAACTCTTCCTTTTCTATAACTTATAGACTCAAGCGTTACGTTGCGGAAATCCATTGTAGATACAAGAAAATATGAAATTTAAGTACTTCTACCGCTGTGAGCAGAAGCCAAATTAAGACATGCAAAGGAAACATAAAAAAAAAATAAAAAAAAAAATTGGTGTGCCTATGTTTAGGCATACTGGTGTGAGTTTTGTGGTGGTGTGGTGGTCGGCCAAAAGGAACACCCCAAACATTTTTAAATATTTTGATGAGTCTTTTGCTTATCTTAATTTGGTTTCAGATCGCAGCTGAAGTACACTAAATATTTCATTTTAATCTTCTATTTTTTTTCCTACTTTTGACATTTACTCAATGTATATGGGCATGATATAGTATAAACTCTTGTTTATACATGTCTATCATTCGTCATATCGCCTAATTTTACTCAATGTGTTTTCTATCAGTATTAAATCCATCAATAGTTTTTTATGCCATCCTGTTTATATTTATGTTTTTCCAGACAAAATCAAATATTTCCTTTTGACTTAAAAAGTAAACTCTCATAAATATATATAGAGGATATTAAAAGCCACAGACATTGGACATGGTTCTTCATAGCGTTACAACGCTAACAATAAATATCTATGTTACTACATATGTTGATTATTACAACTTTGAAGACTTAAATTAAAATAAAAACAACTTTGAAAAAAATTACATGAGGATCAATAAAATCCTATCGATTTTGATTTGTTGCATGATATTGATTTGTAGAGCAAAATCTTTTTTTTTTTAACTACTGTATCTTTGGTCAGTGTTTTACTTTAAGCAGATAAGTTGTATGCGGATGGCATGTCAAGTGAGCACCCCCTTGGATGCTTCTCTTTGTGTTTACTTGGAGCCTTGGGACTTGCCTCTATGTGTACATGTACTGGCTGGTCTGCAGGTTAGCAGCAGCGAGTATGTTTGGATGCCTTGCTAGCCTGTTACTATAAGTATTGGTAATTGCCTTTTTCTTCAACCATTTGTTGTATACCATGAAACTCCACTGATTGTTTTGAGTATGGTAATTGACAGTCTTTGAATAATGGTGATGTTTGGATTTTGAGGCAGTTTCCCACAGTTGTATGTCATACGTCCAGACAAGTTTAGGCTCGCTTTTGTAGATAAGAGCTATTGCCAGTAGACAATTTGCTGTTTCGGCCAAGCAGCCAAGTATAAGCCTGGTATCTGATTTTTAGCTGTCTCTTTTAGATGTTATATGGTCTCACCAAGTCAACTGTTGATTTAAGTGCATGTCCTGGTGTGCTTCGTTCAGGTGTATTCGGTCCACATCCATTCGGCTTTGCTGCCAGGCTCGACGGATTTTTCTCTTTTCCAATATCATATTATTTATATATAATGGAATGTCCCATTGTACATGTCTCAGTCTCGTTTAAAGTTTCGTATGGTTGGAGTCGATCAACAGCATGTTTCTTGGATTAATGTAGTTATATTCTTATCTATATCTTGTTGAGATTATAAGACAACTCTCATTTCTAAGTAAGCCTTAAAACTCGGAAGTTTACCCAATCAGTATGTCGGTTGTAGAGCATCTTTGATTCAACTTCTTCTGTGAGTAGACTACTACAGGTAAGAAGGACCGGTGTGTGGTCGGACTCACCATCGAGATAATAAGACTTAGCTTTTAAATGGTGTCTCAACATACCTTCACAGATGAAAAAGTAAAAAAGGTCCGGCTTTTTCTTGGGATATTTGGCCAGTATGTAGGCTCTCCAGTTGTTAAGACCAACAAGTACTTTTTATCTGTAAGTACAGACAAAAACTATTTGTTGGTTGTTTGAGTTGTCTCTCTCTAGTGCTTGTCGTTCTGGATCCCTAGAAGGTATGTTTCGCATTCTAGTCCCCCCCTATAAAACTTTTATACTCGAGGGTTTTGAAGAACTCAAAATCATTAATTGTTAACACCAAAGTTACAAGTCAAAGGAGGAGGACAGTACAGAGCCGAAAAGGTGATGGGACTACACATACTGAACACACATGTATATTTTCAGTTTGGAACTTGTGGTTGATATTTTTTCTTATTAATAGTGCTGCCCCTGCATATGCAGTTCTATCTGGGTGGTTTGTTAAATACTCGTAGGTATTAAATTCATCTATTTTCACACACTTTTTTGAAGTGCCATATGCTTCTGAGATTAGAGTACTATATCCTACTGTTGATTCTTTATCTGAATACTAAGCTCATTAGTGTTAGGAAGGAGATAGCCCATTAATGTTCCAGGTAGTTATCCTGAGCATTATCATTGTGAAAGCCTGTCGATGAGATTCACCATAAAGCTCATGAAAGTGCTTCTTTGTTGTAGGATAATATCAAACTTTTTAGCTTGATTAACAAGTAGGTTTTCGATTGATATGTTTGCCTCAGGTTGATAGAGGTTGTGGATGTTTTTATCTCCCTCTCCTTTACTAGTTGTTTGTTTGTTGTAAACTGTCCTCTTGAGGATATTTGTGGTTTGTTACATTTTCTGCCCATGGGACAGCTGTTCTGGTTACTTGTTGGGAGCTTGAAAGTAGTATTTGGTTGTGAAGCAGTGACTGGGTATCTTGTTATGTCAACTCGATCTCTGGTGGACTGCTTGAATTACGTCGCTAGTATCTCCTTGTAGACCTTATATCCCTTGTAGCTAGCCGGGTGGGCACCTTCACACAGTGTGCAATGTGCAGGTGTCGTTGAAGCAGAAACTTAATGCTAATTTTAGACTTGGTTATATCATGGATACCATTGTCAGAACAGTACAAACTGCAATTGTATCCATTGCTGGACCAACTTTCAAATAAATAAAACCCTTTAGCGGATAACAATCCATGAAAATTCCATGATATGAACAAATACTTTATTCTATACCAATAAGAAAGAAACCATATTAATATGGTAGGAAATGAATCACACGGTGACTCATTCACATATCTCAATTTAGTATAGTGGGAATAGGTTAAACTAAATGAGGATAAATATTTAGGAGAGTTATAGGTGAGCAGTTAGTTGTCTTACCGGCAGTATCAAACAGGCCCAGGGTATATGGCTCCCCTCCAATCATGACGGTGACTGCATAGTTGTCAAACACAGTGGGCACATACTCTGAAGGGAACTTGTTGGTAGTGTAACTGATCAGCAGGCAAGTCTTTCCCACCGCCCCGTCACCCACCACTACACATTTGATTGTCTGCATCTTGATTCTTTACTCTGACTGATACAGATGTGATTGTTTCCTGGCTTGTCTACTCTATGGCTGGACCATATCACATGCAGTGGAAATCTGGAACCAAATTTTGGGTAGATGCTATAATTATGCACATAGAACACATGATTATACATTAAGAAAGTTACAAAAGAAAATACCTACAAGAATAATTATGAGAAAACTTATTTGCATTAATTGCTTAAGTTTTCTCTGTTATTTGTATGAAACTGCAAGAACATGTTTAAATTATTGTGTGTATAAACTTAATATTCAGTTTTAACTAATTCTTCTTGAACCAAGTGTTGTAGCATCAGTTTAGATATGTATAAAATTGTACTTTCCTAATTACATTACATTTTATATCATCATCATAATGCTAAGCATTGTACATATGATAACTTGACTGACACTAGAACAAATCATATAAACCACATATTATATGTTCACATCAATCAGTGATTAGAGCTACAGTGTGAATTAAATACTATAAATATTTATAAATACTTTGAATGCCAATCATTGTTTAATTTCATGTGAGATGTCATTAGAGACAAAGATTGTTTTTTGAAATAACACTTCAATGGAACACTTACAAAGAAAGTGGATCAATTTATTATCTTTTATAAGCTTACAATGCATCTATTTGCAGCTAAAAAAATATGTTAAAATTTATCTATAGCTACTTTCTTACGATTTCTTTAACATAGATTATTCTATGGTAACCTAGCTTACATGAAATTATATTTGCAATAATATTTGGAAGAGTGTCTTAAACACAAACATGTACAATTTTTATATGGATATCTATGTTAAGTCGTCATCTACAATGTTATTAAGGGCCAGATTTTTCAATCCAATTATTTCAATAACTTCCTCCTTAATAGTAGGCATTTCTAGATACATAATATGTATTTCCAGGGCTTTTCTCTCTATGTTGGAGTGCCTGGCTGTTCCCCACAGTTCCATACCATATGTCACACTAGTTTGATTATACTTTAGTAAATTAGCAATTATTTGTTGACTGACATCCTGGACTGACTTCCGAAAAGCCACAGAAAAGAATGGTGCTTTGTTTTCATCCCTAGCATATCATTAGCAAATGTAGCAGAGAGCACATTGTGTACACTAACTAACAGTGAGTCTTGGAGGACTCCTGCCTTTATTGGAAATGTGTCCGAGGTCTCATTGCTTTGACTCTAAATTTTCTCTGTGAGATAGGACTTTGACTAAGATGAAGAGACCACATTGCTACAAAAAGGGGAAAGCTCAAACTGATATTCCATGCCTACTCTTGGCTGCTCAGACATAACAGCAAACTGTCAATAGATAACAAACTTCTCATATACAAATGTTCTAAAACCTGTAGGGTCATATGGGGTACAACTCTGGGGCACCGCCTCAAAATCAAACATCACAATCATACAGTGGATGCAAAACACTAAGGACTATAAGTGTAGCACAAATGTAGAAATACATCAACACCTAAAATTAGCAACAGTCAGCCAAGAGACAATACATCCAAACCAACTTGCTCTAAAACTTCAAACACCATTATATCAAACAAGACTTATGGAAAATTGGTACCACTGACAACTATTACATGAATTAGGAGATGTACCCAAAGGGGTAAAACTTTACAACAACACTCACTCAGACTAAATCAAATTATAGTAATAATAACTGATTGCAGATAGAAAAATCAGAAAAAAAATAAATGAGAGAAAATGAGGGAGGACTTGAGGATGACATACATAATAGTGCAGTTTTTTTTTAAACTTTGAACAAGAGGTCTTGATGCCAAACTTTGTCGAAAGCTTGCTGGATATCTAGAAAGACTTCTTTCTTTTGTTTTCTTTCTTTGTTTTCTAGAGTTTTGCGAATTTTATGGACAACTTTGTGTACTTGTCAAATGGATTCAAAATTAAAGGTTCCTCTGCGAGCACTATTTGGAGCCGGTTTAGTAGGATCTTCTCCGACACTTGATAGACATAACAGGTAGTAGGCTGATTGGCCAGTATGATGATACCATTTGTTCAGGTTTACCTGGATTTAGCGCCATCTATTAAAAGTATCTCTTTTTCTGTCTCTAGAATACTCTCAGTTCTCTAGCGGCTTTCTCATATCGTTCTCACCTTATCTTGTCATTTTTGTATCTATGTATTAACCAAAATTATCTGAATCTGCTATTATCTAATTAATTTTCTCTAATTTGTCACTGGTACATTGTTATATTATATTACATTTTGATTCAACAGTACATGGTTTAGCTTTACAGCTTTCAGTAGTGATAAGCCTTATATTGTGAAAGTATATACACCAAAACATTTTGGTCTTTATACTCACAGAAACTCTCCCAATCTGTATGTTTATTGCTTAACTGAGATCTCTGGCCTCTTTTTATGATAGTTGCACTTATCGTAGAATGTAATCGTAGTAATGTGATCATTTGTTGTGAGCAGATTTGACACTTCATCTGATGATGAAGTGTCAAAACTGCATTCACATTTCATTCAGTGTATGAAGAAGTCTAATAAATCAGGAGGTTTGGTGGTATCTCCTATAGTATGGTATGTTTTCTAAAGTATGTTTGTTCACCACATAGGGGTTGAGTACATTGTGTAACCATTTAAATTGAAGGAAACTCTGTGAGATGTGTTTCTGTGAGGAGAATGATATCTATTTTGTTGAGATTTCATGTATTTATTGTTTTAACTTCATGTTAAAAAGCCTTGCATGTTCCAAATGGCTATTCGTAGGCCCGCTACACCTATGTCAGCTTTGTTAATCTGGTGGTCATGAGGTTCATGAGAATGCTTATCTGTTGTATCAGCATGTCCAGCACTGCTGCTTGTTTAGTAACAATAACTTCTAAAAAGGGTCTCATTATGTTGTGAACATGTAGCCTGGGCATAGGTTGGTTTCTGAGTAAAGGCAGCCTTAGTCAATTTTGAAATAATATAAGTTACAATAAAAAGATAAATTATTTAGTGCTAAAGATTAATTTTAAATACATAAATTTAATTTCGTAATCTTCGAATTGGACGTACTTGTTAGTTATTGAGATAGTGTTAACATCATGCTGTGTGCTCTATGTTGTATTGCAGACTTGTGCTTTGTTCATTGTATTTTTTCAAGTCATAGCTAATTATTGTGATTTTCAATGGTTTACTCAATTAATAACTTTATTTGTCAATGGAACGGCCAGATACTATATATAGAATAAATTATACTGACTCTCTAATGCCAGGAGCATTGGTAAGGGGGCACTATTAACTTTACTTTTTGTCAATTTATAAGATTAATTTATATAGTTTGTATACAAACACTATCACTTGGTGTTTAATAATTAAAGCTCATTTTCCAGCACTTAAATGTTGTACAGTTTGGTTTAGAGTGAGCTATTTTACTAGTAACATTAAGAGTAGACCTGTAGAGTAGAGAGTAACACCATTCAGAGGCAAATAAACAGACTAATGAACTTAGGGCTGGGTGATAAATAACTTATAGAAAGATCACACTCACACAACAGTAAGTCCAAAATAAATACTGTGTTACATACCACTTATGATTTTCTATACAAAAAGAAGTAAATCCATGTTGATTGTGCTACACATTTTGAGTGATGTTATAACCTTGCCACATTATCTTGTAAACTGAAGGACTATAAATTAAATTTGCATCAGGTATAATTGTTTCTTTAATACCTTTAAAATTATATTCAAAAGTAGTTATAGCACAATTGTATCATTAGTATTTCAAAACTGAACTTTGTTATGTTTAAATGAAAAGTAGCTCAGTAAGTAGAGGTAAGGGTTGTAGTGTGGACTAGTAGGGGTATATTCATTATTACTTAATAATAATGGACGAATTTAAGGATAAGAAGTAGTTAATGGTGTTCCGATAATAGATATACAAAGGTTCAGCTTCATGTTCACATCTATATAAACAAAAGTATTACACCAAGGAATCAGTGACACAGAGAAACGCCTAGTATTTGATAGGATACATCAGCGACTTGATTACAAGCTGTAATTTAACAACAGAACAACATTACCTAGCAATAGATAAGGAGCAATGAACCCAAATCGGGTCAACTAAATAAAACAACAATAAATAACACAAGTGCCCCAAGAATGAAGAGCTGGTGGCAACGGGATGTCTCGTGCGTGTCGCCTCATACACCCAGAATACCTAACGCAAAATTACACGCCTTCCTGCTTGCATTTCCGACTGCGATGCATGGGATGGCGACGATTCTCCCGAACTAAAAATATTAGCCTCACAAATAGCAGGACTTATTCAATACATATTTCATCTAATGCAACAAGTGCACAATGAAATATACGTATTTTTTTTACATAATCACGTCATAATACACTATGACGTCCATTTTGTGACCGTGCCCAAACTCAAGTACCCAAGTTGATTTGTTTGGAATAATCGTCGAAATGTTTAGTTGATGTTTACCTTTTATTAACGTAGACGATCCAAATGCATCAAATGGACAACAACACTAGTGAAACTGCAAAATATTAGCACGAAAATAGCAGAATGGGCGGCTGGGTCATTGACGGTGACGCGCCATCCATTTCTTCCACAGAGTAATTAATGATGATACCATAGACTAGAGAATATCGTAGTAAGACTTCATTTCTCTCCATAGAGCAACAATTTTAAGAGTTCCGGAGTTATGGGTAAAAACGTAAACCTACTACTAGTCTGTCCGTCTGTCACTAAGATTTATCACGGTTTGTTAAACCGTGATAACTGGAAAGATGAAGTTTTCACAGATTATTTACCTATTTCCGTTACCTATTAATGGGGGCTCCCATCATATCAATGGGGGCTCCCATCATATGAATGGGGTTATTTTTGCTATATATTAATAACGCTAACAAGTAACATGCAATTAAAATAAATATGTGAGAGGAGCTCCCATACAACTAATGTATTTTGAAAACATGTTTTTCTCGATCTTGATAATGACATAAGGACCCTCTAAATACTCACAGGAAAAGGGGAGCTCTCAAACAACAATCGTGTTCCTTAGATTTTTTTTAAAAATAATGGTACGGAACCCTTTGAGGCGACATCACATCGCCTATTTATCACTATAACGCCACATATTACCCCTGCCCGACTCGCACTAGCCAAATATTTATCTAATGAGTCAGCGATCTATCTTTTTCTTTAAATTGATTCAAGCTAATGGTAGTATCATTTAGATATAGTTCTGTGATGAGGTTTGGTTGTTTAAAAGCTCGGAACGTAATTTTTGAGAATAGCGTGTCCATCTTTCAATAAAATAAGTGTCAATCGGGTTTCTTGCATAAAATACCGGTAATACCGATAAAAAAAAACGGTAAAAACCTCACAATGATTTCGCATCACTATATCCATCCGTCCGCCATTTTCTTTTTTGTATTTGGAGCACGACCGGCTTTTATGTTATTTTGTTTTTCGAGAAGTTTTGTAAATTTACGAATTTTTATTATAAATTCTTTATTATATTATAATTATTGGAAATTCTTTGTAACTACGTAGAAAAAACTTACTAAAAATGCTTCAGCTGGGATCTATATTTCCAGATTTTTTTGCAAGAACAACAAGGGGAGACTTCCAATTTCACAAATATATTGGTGGAACGTAAGTAAAGAATATGTTTACTTAATTTATGTATAGCGTGGCATGAGTTTGATGTTACATTTTGTAATTTGAAAGGGAAAGGGTTGTATTTTCCCTGATTTGGTCGCTGATTGTAATAATATTACAAGGTAAAGAAAATACATAATTAAGAAAAAACGGTATATTCTAACCTGAATTAGAAAACAAAAGGCAAACAATTGATATAAGAGATTTGTAGTTTCTGGGCAAGATAACAGTTTTGAAAAAAGATGGTTACAAATAATAACACGCAAATACGTAAAAAGTTGGTTATATAAAAATTTGTCAACATAGTATCACAGTGGGTTATAATGAGTTAATAAAGGGGACTTTGTCTGTATTTGCAGATGGTGTGTGTTCTTCAGCCACCCATCTGACTTCACTCCGGTGTGCACCACGGAGCTCGCCCGCGTGCTCCAGCTGCTCCCCGAGTTCACTAAGCGAAACACCAAGGTCATCGGACTGTCCTGCGACAACATAGGCTCCCACATAGTGTGGATTGATGATATTAAGGCTTATGCAGGTATTTACATCCTACCAATATAATAAATGCATAGGTTTGTGTGAGTATACACACTAACCGCTTGTTACATCTTTATACTCAAACGGCTTAACTGATTATGATGAAATTTGGTATGGAAATAGGTTAGACCTTGGATTAACACAGGCTACTTTTTATCTCAAAAACATTAATACTGGTGCTTGTAGGATGTGGCAATAACTTCAAAATCTGTTAGTCTTTTAAGCTCAAATCCCCGCAGCAAATTTGATGAAATATTATATTTGCACTAAATAAAAATCCGTTACTAAATAACTTAATATACCTGCTATGTTTGTGCATGAAACACAGTATTAATTAATATGCAAATAAAATATCATTGCCAATTGTTAGTGAAAAGGGCATATTACCTTATCAAACATGAGCACTGAATTCAAATCTGTTATATTCAAGAGATATCTAGTGATAGAGCTCTAGAATAAAAGTGGGTTGATTTTCTTAATATCCACTTCACTACTATTGCATACTAATTAAGTAATTACTAATTGTATCCTATACTAATTGGATAATTCAACCTAGGTGGGTACTAAAGTACTGAAAACAAAAATATATTCATTATTTGTTCTGTAGTTGTCTTGTTTATGAAAATAAAGTTTAAATGTCTATATTAACAACATTACTAATTATATTATCACACATACACATTTATTCACAATTAACATAATACTCATATAAAACATTACTAACTAAAACTTACCTAAAAAAGTCCAGGGGTAGAGGAAAAGGTGCCCAAAATGCTGGCAGCATTGCCACATTGGATGGAAATGCTTAGTTTTCTGACCGAATTAAAAGCCAGCATTCTAGACACCCGAAACCTCTACCAGCCGCTTGGCAAGTTCACAGTATATGTCACACATACTGTATCATTATTTAACATATCATATGTTTTATCTGTGAGGGCAAATCTAAAGTTGTGAAGTTTTCCAGTGAAGTGAAGGTCAAGATTGTAATGAAATTAATTAGGAAATCTTTGACATTTTCAGGGAATAAAGATAGAACATATTTCCCGTTCCCTATCATAGAGGACAGCAATTACGAAGTGGCCAGCTTGCTAGGCATGATTGACAAGGATGAGTCAGCAAAGGCAGGGAAGCCTCTCACTGCTCGAGCTGTCTTCATCATTGACCCTAACAGGAAGCTGCGATTGTCGATTCTGTACCCAGCCACCACTGGACGCAACTTTGAGTAAGAACTTTAACCTTTTAAAATTTGAGTGTATTATAATAATGTAAGAAGAAGGATCTTTTTACACATCATAGTGAGGCATTTGGCTAGCAGGGCATATCAATTGCCTCACTATAGGCAGCCACTCGAGGTGATGATGGGGCATGCCTGGTCTGGATTAAATGGCCCTCTAGGAGGTTGCCAGAACATACCATTAGATATTTTTTTCTACTTGAGAGTCATGGCTAGACATACAAGTACTAGAAAATACTCTGTCACTTTACTATTGTCCCTCATGAGGTTTTCATTGGCTGAAAGTTCAAGCTCACTGGCAAGGATCAACACACAGACAAGATGTAAGGAGGCAGCACTCCCGACTATGCTGTCATAACTGCGCGCAAAAAGCCCAATCCTACTTCAAATTAGCAGCGTTTTGGGTCACATCAGCTATTTGTGTTCTGGAACGCAGTATGGCGTTTCGGATGCGATCTTACAGTTTTACGCCAAAGATACTGCGCTCTATGGCTCTTTGGCAGACCCCGAGGGCGAACCGTTGATCTTCTGTCAAAGACCAAGTTTGCGCTCCATAAGTCAGAATAGGGAGAATGCATTGGCTAAATTGTGGCCATACCGACCGCAGAGAGCCATACTCAAAAGAAGAAGAAGGGAGAATGCACGCGTCCATGAGCCTGCACTTTTTTTTTTTTTTTTTTGACACTTTCACACACGGCTGGTTAGCCCCATACTGAACCATTTCTAGCTCGTATTATGGTTGCTAACACAACTGATATACTACATATACTATGCGTGCCAACTAAGAATAGGATCGCGCTTGCTTCAACTTCACACGATAACTGTCAAAAAAGTACTGCTAGCAAAGAAAGCGTAAAAAAGAAATTTAATAATTATTTTTTTGGTTCATAGATGTAAATTTAATTATTGTTTAATTATACTTGATTTTATTACTGGATAATTTTTGGATTCATTAATTCTACAGGTAAGGAGTAACCAAGGCAAATTAACAACACCTAGAAAAAAAAACACGTGACGAGACATTGGTTTTGGATAGTTTCGACTTAAGTGCTGTAAGCAGTTTAATAAAATATTTTTATTTGGTACAAAAAGAAGTGAAAAAAATGTAAAAGAAATTATATTTTTTATAAATATGCTTTTACTTTCAAATCCTGCTCATTTATAATTAATTTGCCATAAAATGTATAAGAAATAGCAAAACAGCGTACATTAAACATATAAACTGAATATAATTTGTTCATAAAATTTTTTGCACACCATACACTTTGGTTATGAAGTTTGCGCGTATGATTGAACAAGATGGCGGTTTTGACAGTCCTATTCTTAGTTGGCACGCATAATACATACTTACATATTATATATAAATACATACATATTTAACACCCAGACCCACAGCCAACAAATTTAGTTAAGCACAAAGATGTTGACCGGGCCGGGAATCGAACCCGGAACCTTCTGATTAGCAGACCGGCATGGTAACCTTTACGCTAACGAGGTCGTCCTTTTTGAGGATTGAGGGATAGTGGCAAATGCCCCTTCATTAGTAGTCCATTGAAATGTTACATTTTTTAGGCCTAACCTTGCGTTTTTTAGAGGACGCAATTTTATTTTTTTGATGTGTAGGGGGGGTCAGTGTAAAGCTAAAACCAAGTTTGTGGGGTCGCCACCCTTGTACCACGGCCGCCATCTTGAAAATAGGGGTTGAAACGGTTTTTATATCTCTTAAACAATTCATTTGATAAAAAAAAATTGTTAGCATTTTTTGTAGCAAATTAAATTCTCTACAACTTTGGTCCAGAAACATTTTATCGTAAAACTATAAATAAAAAAGTTATAAGCGAAAATCTTCAGAAATTCGAGAAAAAAATGTATATTTTTCGATATAACTTTTTTTTTTATCATTTTACGAAAAAATAATATCAGACCTTTTTTGTAGATCGTTTTTTGGGGAACAACTTTTATTTGCATCATTTTTTCATTAACTTAATAGCTAAGGTTTTACAGCGCTCCAAAGTGAGTATGTACTATTGTTTAGTACTCTTAACTATACCTATAATATATGTGTATACTAATAATATGTCATCAGTTTTTTTTTTGTTGTTATAACTTTTTAATTACAAATTTAGCAATATTATTAATAATTAATTATTGACTCTTTCTCACTCCATAACAGGATTTAACAATTATTGATTTTTAAAATAATTTTAAATCTGACGGCCATTACCGGGAATACTGTTCAGGTAATTGCTAAATTTGTAATTAAAAAAGTTATAAAAACAAAAAAACAAAAAAAAAAAGTAACCGATGACATATTATTAGTAAACACATATAATATAGGTATAGTTAAGAGTACTGCTAAATTTGTAATATATATATATATATAAATAAATCAATAACGATAGCTACTAGACACTTAAAATTTTCACAAAATATATAAATGTATATTAGCTATCAAATTGAATTATAAAATATATTAAAAATAAATATTTAAAGGGGGCGAGCCCAACTCGCACTAGGCCAATTATTTTATAATTATATTATGTGTGCCAAATAAAAATAGGACTGTCAAGCCGCCATTATGCTCAGTAATTCACGCTAACGTCATTTCCAAAGTGTATGGTGTGCCAAAAAATGTGTTAATAAATTATATTCAGTTTATAATATGTTTAATGTACGCTTTTTTGTTTTTTCTTTTTACTTGTTTCGCCCAATTTATTATAAATGATTAGGATTAAAAATCCTTTTTTTTTTTCAGTTTTATGAAACGGAACGTAAAGTTCTTTAGATACGGATATGTTACCATCTGGTGGAGTATTTTGTATTAATGCAAATGTTAAACTTCGCAGAAGTTCATTGGCACATTCTTTTTAATTTTTGAAGTACTAATGTGCACAAACATTAAAAATGATTTCTCATGCACCGCACCTCTCTTCGTACTTATTTTGAGTTAAAGGAGAAGAAGAGAGTACAGTAATTAAATCTATATTTAAGTAGAAAAAAAAATATTTTATTTTTTGAGCTTTTTCTACTGGCAGTACTATTTTGCCAGTTATCTTGTGAAGTTGGAAGCAAGCGCGATCCTATTCTTAGTTGGCACGCATAGTAATTAATATATTAATATTGTGTCCTGGAAATTGGTAACTTATGGATGAAAACTATTTTTTTTAACCTACCCTAATGGGAATGAGACATGCTTTGTGAAATATGTGGCAAAAAATTGATGGCCTGGCTAAGTAAGTACTTAACTTCAGCAGTTAAGTACTTACTGTCGCTCAGGGGTACTTGAAACAACTAGTTAATCTGTATTTATGTTTTTAAATGTACCTAACTCATAATAGTAAATTATTATTATCTTTCACATGATATTATTTTCGTTGTTGTGTTGCAGAGAGATCCTGCGTGTGCTGGACTCCATGCAGCTGACTGATGAGAAGATGGTGGCCACACCTGCTGACTGGAAGGTAGGCTTGATGCACTTTTGCTGCGTTTAATATTACATAAAGTCCAGGTGCATCTGGAGGTAGTTCATCATCAAAAACCGACGTACGGCCACATGCAAACTCGTTGAACCAATTCTTGACGGTTGCATCGATGGAGAAGAGTCACCGTACACATCATCCAAGCGCTCTCTGTTTTCGATGCGCGTTTGCCCTTCCAAAAATAGGAATCGAATCACCGAACGATATTGCTCTTTTTCCATTTTTGTAAAAAAATCGAGACGTTCGCTTCCATAAGTTGTCAAATTAACACAAATGAAGGGATTGGAATGAAAATTTGAACAAAGAATTAAAAAAGAATGTGATTCACTGTAAAACTCTTTTGAAACTACAGCACCCTCTGGCGATGAGGCTAGGTACTTATTAAAAGCACATAGTAATTTTTTTCAAAAAGAAAAATCGGTTGGACCTCCTATAAGAATGATAATGTAGTCTAGTTTTCAATTTCCCATTTTACCCACATTTTTATGCAACTGGACGGTACTCACTACTTTTCTGTAGAAGCTTTAGTAGCCAAATGTACGTATGTCTAGATTTTGCACTTGGAAAAGTTTATTTAGTGAGCTAGTTCCAATGTTGTGAACTAGATGACGTGTGAAAGGGCATGCACATTGACAGATCTTATTGCTATCATCTAAAAGTTGAAGTTGGGGTAACACCATGCCATTGTTGTTGTATTTCATTTATTAAGGCGATGACAAGGGCAGAGTCTTGAATTTACAATTTTTCGTTATAAATCATAAACGCCCCTGTAAACTTAAAGAATGTAACTTTAAAAAAAAACTTGATTGATTGATTGTAAAATATGTATAAATATTCTTAAGAGTTATTTTTTAAGCTATATTGTCAGTAATTTTCATGAATTTTTACCAAAAAAAACTGTAAATTTATATTTTTTGCCCATATCATCGCCTTAATCATAGACTATTATTTTTTTCTAACATGCCTTCTTCTGTTACCTATATTTATTAGATTTATGATATGTGCCTGTCTGATTGGGTCGAATATTGATACTGTACACTCATAATGTACATGCAGTTGTCTATGTCAGTGTTTACACTCCACTGGTGCACTACTGATTAATAGGTTAGCTAGAGAGGTTTTGGTTGTCTGTAACCAACTATCAACCCAGTTTATAAAGCTAAACCATCAAGTGTCATCATCAGTAAACTGATTCATATTCTTATTGTATGACTCGCTGTTGCGAGCGGCTCCGACCGTCTGTCTCTAAAATAGTAGACGCAGCTTTTACAGAGGTTTTTAAATACCAATTCTGAAGTATTTAATTTGAGAAAACTTTCAATTCAAAGTTTGAACCCCGATGGCATCCTCCTTAATGTTTCATAATTTTACTTTAACCATCTAATAAACTACTACCATACTAATTTTCAAGACTTACTTCATAAATAAACAATTTTCCATACATCTTTCACCCCTATGCTAAATGTTTAAAGAAGTTTCATACAATCTTGCTTACCCTCTTTCACCCAGTTAGGGTGGAATTTCCAAAAATATGTTCTTCAGTACACATCTGTGTACTAGCAAAAATACACCCTCCATGTATTATACCCCCTAGAACCAGCCGTTTGGGCTATGCATTGCCTATAGATTAATGAACGAGTCAGGATAAAATATTCTATAATAGATTCTTATGATACAAATACAAATACAAGCCAAGCTACTCCAAGTTCTTTATATTCACGGAGCACAGTCTTGGGTTAGTAAACTGACATGATGTACCACTGCCCATTGCCTCAGACAGCTTGTCCTTGTTGTGAACAGTTCCAGCTGTGAATGGTGGCTTTACTCATGCTGCATTACTACCCGCCTCCTCGTCACTTTGATTATGCAGTATAAATATATTTTCTCAAGAGTTTTGCATTTATCAATAAATACACATAGTGTGATTTTCTTTTAACATATGTTATTTATGGATAATCTACTATACTATAAGTCTTTGTCCTGACTCATTCATTCATTCACTCATCTATATGCAACGCAGAGCCCAAACGGCTAGACCTAGGGTTATGAAATTTGGAGGGTGTATTTGTTTTATATAAAAATGTATCGCCCTGATAGTCTGGATTAGATTTGCACACGTTCGGAAAGGTTTAGGTCCTGGGAAGATGCCAATGAAATACATAAATTTTAATGGTAAAAGTATAATATATTTTTTGTAATTTGTGTATTTGATAATAAATAAAATGTTCCAGATGGGATCTGAGTGCATGGTGCTGCCCACGGTGCCGGACGAGGAGGTGCCGGAGCGCTTCCCGCAAGGAGTGCGCACCGTGCCCTTGCCTTCCCGCAAAAACTACATGCGCTTCACGCCCTGCCCCGAGCCTTAGCCGCCCGCCGCTCTCCTCCGCACGTTAACCTGAAACAAACAAATTGAATTCAATCTACCAACGAAGAATTTGATGACATCCGAATGCCTCTAAGTTTTCTGGGCTCTTCCAGATTTGAATTACTCGACACGGACAAGTGTTGACGCTTTCATACAAGTTTATTATACAGCATTTGTTAATTAGCTAAAGATACGTTCGGTTCGGGTTAATGTGCGGTCACCTTTAACCATGCAGGCAAGCCTTGGTTTTACTTTTCCTTCTACAATGTCTAGTGAAGTAATTGTGTCTGTATGGCTAGTACAAGGTTTTTTGGACGCGCAAAACTACATAATAGCATTAGTGTCATTTGTTTTCTTCCATATACACCAAATTAGACTATATAAATGCTATCCACGAAAAAAAAATACTCTTCAAACTGATGGGTATTATGAAAACAAAGCTGAGGATTTTTTAAATATTAAAATTTTTCAACGAAATATTCAAATTTTGGAACATTTGAACCAATGAGATCATTGGTCTTATACTTAAACGAAACAACTACAACATAGTTTGGTACATTCGAAAATCTTGTGCTAGCCCTAACATTCCTTAACCTTATATCCAGGCCAAAAAATAAAGCAACATAAAAACTATAACTAAACATGTTCTGGATCATACATCAATTTAAGTACTATTCATTTAGTTAATTCGATCAATTTGACTGAACTATTTCTTTTAGGCTTAGAAAATTTACTTAATGAAAAATTCAATGAAAACTCCAATGGCTATTGTCCATCATGTTGGACCACGGTTATGCCATCCAAGGGTAAATAAAATTACCCGTGGTCCAGCCCATTGGAAAATGGGCAAATTTGCCGTTTCCGTGGTCCAATAGAGAAATGAATTTACCAGTAGTCAAACACTAACACTTAGTTGTTGGCCCACGGGTAATTTTACTTTAATTTTAAAATCTGTGCTTAATCTAAAGTCTATACTTTGTCCGAATCAAATTCAAGCGAAATCATTACATTTCACGGACAAACGCGTGAAGTAACAAACATACACACTCTCACACACAAATTTTCACATCTATAATATTAGTTTATTCTTTAAAAAAAGTCTCTCGTTTACGTAAAACGCATTCTACTCTCGTTAGAAGCAGTGCCTACATTGTGTCAAATTTTACAGTGGATATGTCAAATGTCAAAAAAGCAGTCAAAACTCATTAAACCTTACAAATGACACCCAGCAAGAGTCTTGACAGTTATTTTGACATTTGACATGTCTGATGTCAAAATTGACACTGGGATCAGTTTCCTCACGCACAAAACCTAGTAAACTACACCCAACACGAGTTTTGATATCTGTTTTGACATTTGACATGTCTGATGTCAGTACTTGTTTAAGTGTAATTTACCCAAGCAGTTGGTGCTGTAATAAATTGTGTGTACTTTCAGTGTACTTAGATTGGTGTCAGTCCAGAATGCACCCGATGGTATTGTTGTTACGGTTTGTTTGTTGTTAAGGCACAATGATGTTCACTCAAAATTAATGAATTTGTATTAATTTACGGATTAGTTAAATCAGTGCTTGTTGAACTTTGGCGAGGCCGACTGATATTTTGTTATTTTTCTTATAATAAGTTTATTTGTTTTCCAAAAAGAAAGTTGATTTTTTTATTAAACTTTATGAATACCAGATTTATTATAAAATGTAAGTTTTATTTCATTCTGGTAGGGCTATAATACTTTGTGAAGGATTTGTAGGTAAATTGTGGTTTTAAAAAAATATCTATCTACTATACTAAGAATCTTTGTCCTGACTTATTCACTCATTAATTTATAGGCAACACAGAATCCAAACGGCTGGTTCTAGGAGTATGAAATTTTGAGGGTATATTTGTATAAGAATCTTTGTCATGACTTATTCACTCATTCATTTATAGTCAACACAGAATCCAGACGGCTGGTTCTAGGTGTATGAAATTTTGAGGGTATATTTGTATAAGAATCTTTGTCCTGACTTATTCACTCATTCATTTATAGGCAACACAGAATCCAAACGGCTGGTTCTAGGGGTATGAAATTTTGAGGGTATATTTGTATAAGAATCTTTGTCCTGACTTATTCACTCATTCATTTATAGGCAACACAGAATCCAAACGGCTGGTTCTAGGGGTATGAAATTTTGAGGGTATATTTGTATAAGAATCTTTGTCATGACTTATTCACTCATTCATTTATAGTCAACACAGGATCCAAACGGCTGGTTCTAGGGGTATAAAATTTTGAGGGTATATTTGTATAAGAATCTTTGTCCTTCATTCATTTATAGGCAACACAGAATCCAAACGGCTGGTTCTAGGGGTATGAAATTTTGAGGGTATATTTGTATAAGAATCTTTGTCCTTCATTCATTTATAGGCAACACAGAATCCAAACGGCTGGTTCTAGGGGTATGAAATTTTGAGGGTATATTTGTAAAAGAATCTTTGTCATGACTTATTCACTCATTCATTTATAGGCAACACAGAATCCAAACGGCTGGTTCTAGGGGTATGAAATTTTGAGGGTATATTTGTATAAGAATCGTTGTCCTGACTTATTCACTCATTCATTTATAGTCAACACAGAATCCAAACGGCTGGTTCTAGGGGTATGAAATTTTGAGGGGTATATTTGTATAAGAATCTTTGTCCTGACTTATTCACTCATTCATTTATAGGCAACACAGAATCCAAACGGCTGGTTATGTATGTTATGTACTATTTAATATCCTATCCTAATTTTTAACTAAATGCGCGCTAGTCATACGTGCTTGCCATTGGTTGGCGCCGTTCTTATAAATTAACGATTCGGCGCCGCGCGCCTTCTGTTTGCGCCGGGCCACTGGCGCACGCGCACGTCCGTCAATGCTCCACAGGAAACATCGCGCACGTCTCCACATCTTAGATAAATGGTAAAAATACACGTTTATTGTATGGAATTCCTCCTTAGATATTTATTTTATTTTTATATATTTTTTTTTAAAGTTAATTATAATTAAATATTCTGTTAGCATTCAGAGGGTCCACCAAACATTATAAAGATCTAGTCAAATTACGTTCAGTGTATGGGATCCCGCTTATTACTGTTTTTAGGGGAGGCTTCCATACAACAACGATACGTAGCCCTTCATGCGCGAGCCGGACTCGCACTTGCCCAATTATTACAATAATTATCAATATAGAATATAAAAAAAAAATTACAGAAAGCAAGTTTATTGCATGCCGCTCTTAATTTTTTATTTTTAGTATTTGTTGTTATAGCGGCAACAGAAATACATACATACATAAATTGTGAAATTTTCAGCTTACGGTGATAGTGAACTGAAAAGTTCTTAAAAAATACAGATATACAGCCTGGTGACAGACAGACAGAGGAGGTTTAGTAATAGGTTTTACTTTTTAAGTACGGAACCCTAATAAAATATAAATAAGTGATGAACTCGGTGTGGTGGTGTTCCACGACACCCCCAGGCGGCGCGGCGCGGGCCGGCGCGGGAGGCTCGCGAGGGCGCGTGCGTAGTGAAAGCCCGCACTTTCATCGTAGTGGGGCGCGCGGGCACAACAAAAGTGAAGGTGGCGGCGCGCAGTACGGCGCGAGCGGCCGTAGTACGTCGGCGATCCGAGTCCGCGCGAACGTGCGCCCGTGATGATGCGATGCCTCCTGCTCGTGGTGCTGGCGGCGGCTGCGGCGGCCGGCGCCCGCCCGCCGCGCACCCCGCCGCCCGCGCCACCCTCGCCCGCGCCCGCGCCGCGCCTGCCCCCGCGCAACCTCACCCTGGCGCAGCGCTCCTCCCTCAGAAACAGGTCAGTCCGCCAAATGTCACGCGCAACCTGCGCCTATCTTGTTCAATTGTTGCGTGTGTCAACACCACTCACCCTCGTGTAACGCCCGCTAGGAAAACAACAAATCGAGCTTAAGTCGCGCCCTTACTAAAATCCGCGCGGCTTCATTGCGCAGCTCGTCAAGTACGACTGGTGGCGAGCTACTGATGATGCTGTGCCCCGATTCGCCGCACTTTATTTGTAATATGTGACATTATAGGAAAGGTTATGATATCGCTGCGCCTGCGCCGTTCTCCACGCATGCTAAACGAACCTGCGTCGTTCATTGACGACGCCAACGTATAGGTATTAATATGGATGGGCTTGGTGAATGAGGATATCGATAACTAATAACCATTGTGAACGCGCGACAAGCGTTACGCGATCCCCATGGCGGAGCATCATGTTCGCTGTTTTACATAAAAAATCAATGAAATGACTCGGATTGTATTATCACGAAAAACAAAACGTCCGGATTTGTGCGTTTTGCGCAACCGAACATAAATATATATTCTCGGAACATATAATTTTGTAACTATGTATTTATTAATGAACGAAACTCGCTCCCAGTTGCAAAACTCTCTTTGTAATAGCTGTTTAGTTTTATTTTTTATTTGTCGTTGAAGCGCTCGTTATCCGCAATCAATGGACGCTAACTGCTTGCATTTTGCAAGATTCACCAGTTAACTGCCCATATTTTTTTAATATATAGTCGTTATTTTAACTACTTAATGTTTATAAGTTTAATTGATGTTTATTGATCATATTCTAGAAAAGCAAGTTAATTACGTTACCTTGATAACACTCACGCAGCGAGCGTGTTTAATTCATTTTTTACTAACATCTACGAGCTACGGTTTCGCTACACATTTATCGGACTAAGTATGCATACGCAATCGTATGCTTAAATTGATAGGTCTATAACTATTAGAATATTAATCGAAATCTAACAACTTATCTGTTTTTGTAAACAAATTGCAAATAATATTCAATTGTAATTTACTTGTTTATAAAGGTTTATGTACATCTTTTTTGATTAGACATTACGAAGGTACACGTATAATTATATATTTATACTAGCGTCCCGTCCCTGGTTTGCACGGGATTTAAAATAACGTGTGATAGGTACTAAAGGATAGGTACTGTAGGAGAAATTGAGAATGAACAAGCCGCATTAATAGCATCTTAACAGTGAAATATTTTTTCGAATCAGTCCTGTAAATTTGGAGGCTCTTCAATTCAAACAAGCCATCAAATCTTTTCTCTGTTTTATGCAATTAGTATGTAATGTTCGTGGCTAGAGAGCTCTTAGATGCACGCTTCTCAGCTCCGCCACACTGCGTAAAACAGTGTTTATTTAAGCAAAACCTCAAAATAAATTTCGTGTTTATTTATTATTATGCATAAAAATCTTCCTCTTCATCTAGTAAAAGAATAACCGCAAAATCCGTTACTAAATAAATTATTAATTAGTTATTTAAATATTGAACCATACTCACAGAGAAGAGCGACCTGTCATGATGCTAATAAAAAGTTCCTAAACTATTTTTTTTTCTACATTCGGAGATACGGAGGACGAGTATACAGCCGTTAACTAACCTGAATTTATTTCATTAATCATTTTATTTAACTAATTAGCTGATTGTCTGTTTTCCGGTATCAAAACTGAACTTTCACTATTTGAATTATTATCCATCCTAAATTTATGGACACTTCGTTATATTATATGATTTACTGAGTATAAACATAATAAGGAAGTCTTCAAAGTATTATTTTTTTGTATCGTTTGTTAAATTATTACGCAAAGCTTAATTGGAACACGTTTTGGATAATTAAGTATTATTTTCATAATATCGATACATGATGATTTACATATTCAGATTTCTGTATGAAACAACGTCCTTGATAATGATAGATAACTGATTAAGTGAATAAGATTTATAGCGCTAGGAATGCTGGTAATACCTACTGTCAAAAACTTATTATTACATTTATTTCATCTTACTCTATACTTGCATAGATTATATTATGAATAGAATATCGCTCCACCTTAGATCACAATATTGCTTACCATCAGGTGAATTGCGATCGATTAGAAGTAAAAAAAGAAGTTTTTTTCATACATGTGTAAAATGGCTTAAAAAGTATCAATTTGTAAAGTGTTTCTACTATTGTCGTGATCGGTGAAGCTGCGTGCGACACTGCAAGTCGCACTCGCCCGAGATAATTTTGTAATGTAAACTCATTACTTACATCTCAGATCGCAGCCTTATTGGGACCTTAATACGAGCAACATCGTTTATTTTAGCCTCTAAAGTTTTTGCATCATAGCATTACTTCATTTTAGTCACAGCTGGATGTAATTTGCTTATTTGCTGATTAAGATACTCGTATATAAGTTTTTACAGTTTGATTCTACAATTTCTAATAAATTCAAAAGTTATTATACAAAAATCAGTATACGAAAACCTAGTGTCTAGAAATCATTCATCTAAATGATTAAGCTGATTAGCCACTGTCATGCTCCACATAAGAATGCGCTGATATACGTCGCGGCTGCGTGTTTGGCTTTCCTTACCCCGCTGGGCGGGTGTGATTGCGAACGGAACGGTCTGTTTTGCTGCATTCCGTTCGCTTAATGGGCATCATCTCGAGAAAGAGACGCTACGTTTTCAATGAAAGTTGCATGTGATGCACTTTATTTTGTTGCGTCTAAAAAAGTAGCCTGACATTATTATAAAGTACTCTTTTTAGTTTGCAATTTTGTTTGAAAAACTGTGTTTGTTCCAAACCATGTGTAGCTCGTGCATAACGTACAATATTTTTTTTAGTGTAAATAGTTAAAACTTACCCAAATTAATCGGTAATCAGAAGACTCCAAAACATGAAACCGCGTCGAATTTCTTCCAACTCTGTAAAGTAAGAGAAATGCCGTGAGTTTAGACCATGGCTTTCTGTTTTTGTGAGTTCCTTTTTATCCCCAGTTTAGAGAATTACTGTATAATACGAGTAGGCGTGTGTGGAAACTGTCGGAAACACATTTTAGGTATGTGTAAAATATTAGCGTAACCTGCCACCAACGAAGGCCTACGTCCAGACTACACAAATACTCGTTTTACAAAGTGCCATTTAGTTTCGTACTGGACAATATTAGTTACGTAAAAGTTACCTTTGTAACCTTTCCCTTTGAGAATTTTCTTTCTCCTGCAAGGGGCCGTAACCAAGCCTGACTGACAAAATAAAAGCAACACTTATCCGAAAACAACATTTTGCAACACATCTTTATTTGTTTATTGATTTCGCAAGTTTGTCAATTCTAATTAACGAGCAGGATACAATCTTATTAAAGAGTAATTAACCAATGGCCGGAATGGAATCTTTATCAAAGCACAAGTTTGATAAATATTATATTACTTGCATTATTTGATAAATACTTAGCCAACATTAAAAGAAGAAAAATAACTATTAAATACAAATAATATTTGGTAGATACTCGCCTGTGCATGTTTTGATACAATCATATATTTTCGCCAGAACTTGTTGCATGTTATTTGTTTGGCTCGCACTTTAGGCTTTGTTCGCAATCAAATAACATATCACGGTCACATTCACTTGTTTTTCAATCTATTTTTGCATATAAAATGCATATAATATTATCGACTACGTCGAGAGGCAGCTACGTACAGTAAGAAATAACGCTCGACTGGCAAATGCATTTTATATGCAAAAGTAGTTTTAAAAGGAAGAGAATGTGACCGTGATATACATACACTCATTTCTTGTTTATTCTTGAACTGTTTTCCAAAAATAATAACGTAAGCAAGTATAATTGTATCAACAACAAAATAAAACGTAGTGCGAATACGATATGTTATATAATTATGTTGTTTTCTCTACAATAAATATAAACAGAGAAGCTTAATTAAGCTTAAGTTTAACATAATGCTTGTTAGATGCATTTATAAAATGTTCGGTGCTTATTCGCCAACAGCGACCACTAGAGGTAATCTAAGTAGATAATTGCATTTTGATTTGCTCACTGCAAACCTAATGTAAGCCCTAAATGTTTTGTGTATTTCTGTGACCACATAAATCCGAAAACAAGGTAAAAGAAAGTCCGAGGTAGTTCAATGTAATGTATCATTAGTAATGAATTGGTTAATGACTTTTAGTCATTCACAAACGTTTCGAAGTAAGTTTATAGATACTATATACTTCAAATAAAAATGACTTTGACTTTTCGTGTTATAAGCATGTATACCAGAGGCGATACATTAAAGTAGGCATGCCGCAGGACAAAATGATGAAACCTCCGTTCCGAAGGCAAATGTCTAGTCAAATTGCTCTTATTAAAGAGGCAAGTAGTAATAAATGCAACAGTATTGGCCTAATAACGGCCTGGCAAGCCAGGTGCCGTCTACCGAAGACACTAATTACAATCCTGCGCCATTATCTAGCCAATATTTGCGACATAATATTATTAGTAACGAGATAATAATTTATTACGACTTTCTAGAGCGAGCGGCGCACTCAGCTTGTAATGTAGCGATTATCTTAACTATACGAAGCTAACGCATACGTCGGTTTTATTGGTTTCGCAGTTAGGTAAGCGTTGATCCCAGCTGGCCTCATATAAGCGACGGTTTACGATGTTGCATGTTCACCCATAAGTAATCTATTTACTCTGCTTTATAAAACTGTTGGTATTTCGGTGTACAATTGGGTACAGCTGTACCTAATCGCGGTCAAAATAACACGGCTATGGCCTTGACGGAGCGGACTTGCGAGTACAATAAGGTACATGCGTTTATTATATGTACTTGTTATAGTTACATATCTTCTAAGATCCAAGGGAAACTAAGAAAAGTGGAAAGTTGTTTGTTCCCACCGACGTAGTAGGTAAAGCGGTTGGACCTTAAACGAACAGGTGTTGTTAGAAGTGTATCCGGATCAAGGTCATGCTCCGGTATTGTTACCACTCGAATGCTAATTGTGAGCTCTAATATTCTGTAACAGTTCAATGGTAGAGTTGTATCGGAGTAGGCACGAGTGAATGAGCTAGCGTGTGAGGAGAATTCGACAACGTTAGATGTGCTCGCGCGTAATTCGAAGGGATCCAGCCCGCCAAGGACTTAAGTTAAGGCTGAGCCTGCGCGTTCAGCTAGCGTGTACGGTGGCGACCACTTGATGTGTACGAACTGATAACTAAGCGTCCTTTAATTGGTCAGTCACAGGGCTCGCCATCGCAGCTAAACGCGTCGTTTTAGTATAGTCTTTAATGGCTTTCAGAGGTCGGAGCTCAGTGCACACATACAATGTAGACTGAGGTTAGGTTAGTGTTAGTTACGGAGGATAACTCAAATAAAGTACTTAGAAGCTTATGAAAATCGTGTTTGTATCCCAAAATATTAAGCAAGTAATTTAACTATCTATAAAATATATAGCTTATTTTGATTTTGTTGTTAACGTAATATAACATGTGAATATTGTCATAATCGGGGTAAAAAAGTTTATATGAACGTACGTCACGCAAAAAATTACCGACACGCGGGCGCATCCGCGGGCAATAGCTAGTTATTAACAATATGTGTAAGGTGGGTAAAAGTCAATGTCGCACAAAGCAGGAAGAAGTGGCTTGCACAGAGCTCCTTGCGGTGGAAGTGTATCGAGGCCGGCAGCCAGGGGCCGGGCTTTTATTTATCAGCGGGTATTTATAAACATTTACAATCACTTTCGCTTTTAAATTGTTATGATATTATGGAATATGTGTTATTATCCGTTTTTGTTTCCTTTGTTTATGATTGTCGGAGTAAACGCTCCTATCGTTGCATAGTTATATTTTTATAGAAAACTGTTGTTATTCATGTGTGATGTAAATTAGATTTCATATCTAATCAGACTATTAATACCTCCGTCTGCAAAATACAATGAAAATTTATAATTTAGATAGCCCTGCCTTCGAACGCCTATAAAGCTCGGCATCGCATTTTCGAATATTCTTAGGTACATTCATATTTAAAAGTATATGCCATGTTATATAATAATTCAAATAGTGTAATAATGAATAGCATTATTTATTATTAAGTGATTTACATAAATACATAATGATGTCTATCTAAATCAATTAAAACAAACTGTGTTTAAACATTAGAAAAATATCCTACTTCATTTTATAAAAGCTAAAATGTGTTAGTGTGTATATTCGTGACTTCTTCACGTCCAAATAGCTTAACAGATTTCAATGAAATTTGTTATGGAGATAGGTTATACCCTAAATTAGCATATAGGCTACTTTTATCAATAATATAAAAAAATAATATTAATAATATTACCAAGAAAATAAAGAGTTTTTGTAAAAGTAGTCCCTTGTATAATTTAAGCAAATTATATGGAGCTTGCAGACTCGTTCTTCGCGTATTAAAATTAGTATTTTAAATGTAATAAATATGAAAAACAAGTGCTATTGTGTGTAGTAGGTACTTAATGGGGTAGAATATTTTTTTAATGACATTTGTAAGTTTATTTATTCCAACTAGTATTTTTAAGTAAGTATTAAGTAATGATTGTAGTGTGACTTGCCTTTAACGTATGTTATTTATGGCTAATAAAATCTGTATTTCTTTAATCCCGAAATAACTCCGGTAACGGTGCACGGCGCAACCAGCTAACATTATAAACACTGAATATACAAAAAAAAAAAATACAAAATACAAATTTTTGATTTCAGCAAAAACATATTTACAAGAAGGAGTAATAATATATATATAACTACAAGTAGGTAAACATACAAATGGGTTCTGTTTAATGCCGTAAGGAGGAGATGTATTGAATAGTCGCTGCGCTTAGCACTAGGTACCAGAAGGTCCTGTTATGCAGAGCGACAGTGAATATACGAGTGTCAACGTAGCGCTTCGACTCTATGTCCGGTTAGTTTGAGGAGTTTGACAAATACGAGTATAGATACGTATGTGTAGGTAGGTAGCTATAATCACGCACCGATTGCATATTTGTCATCAAAGCGCACACATATTTGGCCGCAATTAGCGAGTAGTTCTATCCGAGGTCGGCGGTAGATCAGGTTACGTTCGTTAGGAGCGCGTCACTTATCCTAAATGCATGCATAAGATATAGATTGTTTGACGACCTTTACTGTTGCTTCATTATTTCATCGGAGGCACGCTTCTTACTAAACACGCGATGTTTTATTCCAAAACTGCACACATTTGAAGGTGAATGTCAGCCATTGTGGTATTGTTGTTCAGTTTCAGTTTACAAATTTATTTATTAATCATTGATAAAAACATTAAATTAGCTAGTGTACATACAATAATAATAGCCTAGCATTTCAAGCAATATCTGTCTTATAGAAAGATACTTTGCGAGGTGACTAGGAGAACTTAATTTAAAAAAGATTTGAAGTTGAAGATGCTAGTAGATATATTCATAACAGTGTTCGTGAGTATTGTTGTTGCGTCTAAGTCTAATTATCTATTTAAAACTTTAGACACCGATTCACTGTCGAAGTTCCGAGGATTCGCAAGCGTTTTGCTTCGACCTTCATTGTGAGAAGCTGCCAAGCTTTGGAACCCTTCATAGTCTCTTTTCCCCGAGAAGTACAATTTGGGGGTCTTCAAATCTAGAGTAGGTTCCTTCTACTCAAGCGTGTTATATCTTAGACCACAGTCAAGCTTAACATCGGGCAAGCTGCGGTCTAACGTAAGCTTATTCAACACTAAAAAATATAAAAACAATCTAAATGTATGCAGCTGTGGAACACTGAAAAATCTTAAACTGTTATAACATCTTCGCAGACTTTATCTATAAAATAGTTTTTTCTCATTTTTAATCAGCGACGCAAAAGGGCGGATGTCTTTGAGAATCAGTCCGAGATAGCCGCCGCCATCAAATGGCGAATTACTTGCATATCTTTCTCAATATCGGTACCAAATGAAAGGGCTTAGTAAGTAAAATACGCACACCGTAATAAAACTGACACCATTCAATAGAGAGAGTTCTGTAATTGTTATATTTACACTCGTTACACATCGATATCGTTTGAGTAACCTAGTATTGTGAGCTGTGTATGAAGTAATATAATGGATGCATCCACATGGCGGTTATCGCGACATTTCCCTAGTGCAATATGCATAGAACTGCCTCTTATTGTAATACGTATTATAGCTCAGTGCGTCGTTGCGTCAACCTCCGGCATCGGTCCGGAGACGTTCCGAAGCTGAGCCAGGATATTGCCGGCTTCGACGACTGCATTATAATCGATTACTCGCACTACTGCATTTTACTCGCACACTATATCATTAATTTCTGCCGCACTGCTGATACAAGTCACGCTAACTTTTACAGTGAACAGCGGGATTTCTTAACTCCATGGTGGAGTGACCGTCATATACTGTGATCGGCTACTGAACGCATTATGATTGTAATAGTTTTCAATTGTTATCTCGTCACATTCTTATGTCGCACGGTACTGCAATATAGATATTCATATACACGAGTAGGTTATATGTTATAATACATTTGCGATTGGTTTCATTGAATTCATCTTAATATGGAAAGTAAAGAAGTAAAAACATGGCAGCAACGAAGTCACATAAAATTGAACAGTATTTGTTAGACGATAGGTCTCAGAGATGTTATCAATAAATGCCAATCAAACTGTAGCACGTTTCTATCTAAAATAACTGGGTTATGTAGAGTTAATGCCTACATTTTCTATCACACAATCGTTATCGTAAGCTCTCCTATATTCGCTTACGAGTAGATCGTATATACATAGGTCAAGTAGATACAAAAATAATGTATTCACTTACTCTAACTAGCAAGCGTCCACCGCAGTCTTAACATAACCGTCCTTATCATATTTTGTTGCACATTTCCTGCATTTCTAGCTGTCGGTTGCGCTAACCGCGTCCATATTGAGTATATCCATCTACCATTCGGAATTCTTTCATCGGTATGTTATCTGATTGCATATGAATGGACGCGGCGGTCTGTTCTCGCATTGTTCGCCCGCGGGCTGTTCCCCGGCTCCTAATGATCTAGAAGCGTTTCTTACAATGTTTGCTGAATGCATTCCGCGACTCTTACGGCGTGGAATCGATCTTGTTTGATAAATATGCGTGCGTTGATAATTCCTGATGGATTTGTTACGTGGCAGGTCTGATTGCGGCACACCTGATATGAGGCCACGTTGTTAGATCGCTGCCAGGCTAGCTTCCTCTACCGGCTCTCACAGCGAATGCTAATCATAAATATGTATTTGTTTTTCATAATAATTTTATCTACTTTTTACACATGAATTACGATTCTGCAAGCTGCATATTCATATACTTGCTTACATTATAAAACTTTTAAATTATTAGTCAATACAAAGTCATCTATTTAACAATACAATAAGATCAAGATTTTCAGTAATTTTATTGAAAATTTTGATAATTCAGAGACTTTACTTAAAAGGGTTTTTGCATTCTGGTTCGCTGCATGCACTCTCAATCTTCCAAAACTAATATAGCTCTACTATCCCCAGTTATAATAAGCTCTTGGTGACTTTTAGACTAGCTTTAGCTTTTTATCTGAAACTATTCTGTTTAGCGAAAAGCTAAAGCCAGCTAATTCAAATTGCTTACATCTTGTAGCAGTTAGCTGTTGTTATTGTAAACTGAGTTACAATTTTTTGCCTTATTTATCTAATCATCACTTCGATCAAATATATACCTGGTTTAGTGTTGCATACAAACACAGCACAAAAATGGCATGAGTTTACTATACTGTTGTATTTATTACAATATACTAACGTCACAAAAATATTGCAATTCACGCCAACCTTAACACTGTACTTTAAGGTTGAGTTTCGACTAGTGCGGTAATAAACATCGCTATCATGCACCGCGCTAACAGCTATAAAATTTTATGACCGTACGCAGTGAGCGTTAGAAAATTCAACTGTATTACTATTCTAATAATGCTTGAATTCCTCATACTCAAATAAGACCTTACTCTTACTTGTGGTCTTATTTTCCTTGCCGTTTAAGACATCACCTTAAATCTAGTACATTTTTGATCGAAGAATCATCATTATTAAAGTCCTACAATCGCACTTTAGTAGAGATAAATTCATGTTGAATACATTTTAAGATAGTTTTAAAAGTGGAAACAGAGCAACCGCCGCATGTGTCTCAGTGAGTAAGTACGAGTAAGGGCACAATAGAGCAAGTAACGTCTGTGTCGAATGTTTCAGCTTCACCGAGCCATTGTGTCTGATTGGCTTAGTGACGTAACTACATGGGCCCGCTGCCACTGGTTTTACTTTTACTCCATTTGTCATTCAAGTCACGCCGCTAGGACGGCGTACCTTTGAGGGATTTGTTAATCAGCTGAGTTAACTACCTTTTTAACTAAACTGTTTAATTCTCGACGTGAAATGTTACGAGAGCACTCGAGGAAATACGAGGGCCAAGAAATAACTTGGTATCTTGAATCTATAACATAACTAGCTGACCCTGCAAACGTTGTTTTGTTTCACTTAGGAGTATGAAAAATGGATAGTAGCCGATTCTCAGACCTACTGAATACGCATATCAAATTTGGTAAAAATCAGTTTCGGAGGAGTACGGTAACATTGTGACATGGAAATTTTATATATAAGACGAAATATATTTATACATTTATTTTTTGATGAAACCTACATGTTACGTATTGTGTATTTATAATACGTGTACGTATCTACATCTACTAAAATAAATTATATTTAACTCTAAAGTAGTGTATGGAAAGTTAAATAATATGTGAGTGATTTAAGTCCGCACCCATACAACCAATTAAAGGTTCACTAGACCACGTAACTAGAGTTTAACTAGAACTGCAATAAACCGCTTAGGGCGGAAGTGAGCACATGGTACAACCTAACGTTCAGTCTCGTCTAATGGGAGCGATAGACAGTGGGCGGCTGGAATTGGTCCACTCGTTACATAAATGGAGCAGACCATTGAGGCAAACTGGCATCGTTACGTGGCTACTTACAGTATAGTAAGTGCTTCGATTGAAGCTGCTCGATCAAGGCTGAGGGTTATTTGCTTAAAGTAGATTAAAGTACAGTGTAGCAATGCTATTGTGTGCTTTATGGCCCGCCCTTATTGGCAAATGTTCGATAAGATCATGCTGGTCGGGTGCTTGCAATGATTACTAAAGTAAACATATACTCGGACTTAGCTATCTCTCTGCCTTCTGTGAGAAAGTTGTTGACTGCTTGAGCATGTATAACTATTGTATTTTTTTATGAGTGCATAGCGGTATTTCCCTGGTTTAGTGTTCGGTCTCGTCGTTTGCTTCCAGTGATTCGCACTTGACCGGTTTTTGTGTAATTAATGTGTTATGTAGATAAGTTGACGGCCGACGTATCGCATCGCACGTCCATTTAAATGATTTATATACACAAACATACGTTATGTCACATCTTGTGATGGGAAAACTATGAATGTTATTAAGTTATGCCTAAATTAAAAGTAGTTATGTTCGTTCATAATTATTCTCCGATTGGGTAATTAATAGCGACAAATTTCTCTTTTTTACGATTTTTCGATGCGACCGAGCAGAGTCAGATGTTAAAAAGTGATTTTGGGTCAAAAACTGCCGAATTTTATTGTTTAACTGCATGGTGTCTAATTGTGTAATTATTTTATAACGTTTTATTGTTTTTACTCTCACTCTGTTCCTTTGAAAGAAAGTGTAGAGCTCTTCAACGTTTGAGTCCCACTATAATGAGAAACGTACGTAAACAGCGCGACTAATTTAATGTAAATTATGCAAGAATATTATCTGCTAGTTAGTTTATTCAACAGATTATTCTCAAACTACGATTTCAATTTGATGTCATTATGTTTTCCTATTCAGAACTTTGGTTTTATGAACCGGCGCGATTAGCGGTTTGTGATGTTTTGAGAATTAATAATAAATGAATATTCAATAACAAATACATTATGGTTTTCGAATGACATCATATGAGTAATAGCCGTAATTTGCATGTTTAATAGGTAATGGTAATGTTGTAGGCAGTTGGTTGTCTCTGGTGGGTACAGAGTATACTTTCATATGACCAAGCGGGTCCAAGCGTAGGTACGAGTACTTCGATAGTCAGTTTGCAAGCTGTCGTTGACACGTCAGAGCAGTCTGTAAGCGCACCAACAAGACAAGAATACAATGCTAAGTATCTCTAAATAGGGGCGAGTATTATGTCGAAACGATGTCGAATATAATTTCTTAAAATTACGTTCGTGGAAAGATGGTTTCAACATTTCTAACTGTACTGGTTCAGGTCGACACGACAAAACGTGCCGCGGATCGGTTTAACTACCAACTGCAGTGATGCCTTCTTAGCAGATACGCGCCGTCCGAAACCTCGCATATACTTGCGACGATCGAAAGCTAAAACTAATGTAATGTTTTGCTTCGCTGTCATCGAGCTTGCGTCTCTTGTGCGCATTTTATGTCGATCACAGTTTAAACCAGTGTTAGTACTAAGGTATATATTTGACAAATCATTTTTCGGAATTTTAATGTAGATATCAAGAAATGTGCTGATGGGCACGTTCTTAGAGAAGTTACGTAATCATTAGTTTATGTTAAAGTGATACTATTTATTAGGTTAGTGGGTTAGATTATTATAGTCATATTATGAGTAAACCTCGCGCAATCCCTTAAAAAAATATAAGATCGACGTTGACGTTGGTATACTTATCAATCTTTATACCGATTATTTACGTGTTAGATCTTAAGGGGAGATATTCTTCTTCTTCGTATGAGCTAAGCTCTGGTGTCGAGATTCTTCAAGCCGCCCGAAGGCCTCAGACTTGGCTTAGCGACTGCTTGTACTAAAGACTAACAGACAGGACCTACAATTTAACGTGTCATCCGACCCACGGTAGCGCCCAGGTGAAAACGCCACTTGAAAAACGACAGTCTTGTGAATGGTCACCCAGTCAATCACTGTCCGCATCGACCGTTGCTTAGTTTCAATGATCGCGTCAGATCACCTTAGCTAGCCGAGCTACAGGCGCTACAGGAGAGATATTAAAAACTATTATTGCTCTTTGAATCTTTCATAATAAGTAGGCGTCTGTTGGGACAATGTGCTGCGAATTGTTTTGTATTTATTTAACAAGTAAAAGAATGAGAACACAGCCTATATACTGAAATAATAATAATGATATTGGTATCGCTAGCATATTTGTAATCGATGATCCGGCGGGGCTCGAGGGGATTACTTTCAAAACCCGCGACCTTCATACATCAGATTATCTACGAAGAAACTTTTACATTGCCGCGCGACGTGTGTATGCATACTACTCGTATCTCATTATAAACTTGAATTATATGAATTACTTTACACACTGCTATTGACCGTCACAAGGTTCCAACTAAAGGGCACAAAAGAAAGTTTCCTTCTTTGAATGTGTCTTTGAAGCAAGTTTATTGCATAATATAAGCACAAGCAGCCCACTAGAGAACTTCCTACTGCTGGGGCTCAGGGTCTTCGCTCACGAGGAGAGAGATATGGTCTATAATCCACCACGCTGGTCAAGTGGGCTAGCGGATGAAACATGTCTTCGGATATTGTAGTCCTCAAACGTGTCGGTTTACGCACGATGTTTTGCTTCACCGTAAAGCGAGTGCAAATTCACAAATAACTTGAAAAATATGTTTTCCCGGTCAACTTTATGAAATTAAAAAATGTACCTAATGTTTTAGTATTATGTGTGTACATAGACATAACGTCTATGTATCCATTATTTTATTTTTAAGGCTATACAACGCGGCAATACCACGAGCGTTATGGGTACCTATCCGTTAGGTCCAGAGTTGTCTTCTAAATAAGTTTTGTGGTCCTATTTTAATTTTATAATTTATGTTTAATGTTTAAAATTATATTCAATTCATACTGGTCTGTGATTAAATTATACACGCATTTTTTTAAAATGTTAATGGTTAATTACAATACTTAAAAGTAACATAAAGTATGAGTGTTACTCGTATAATACGATTTCGAAATGAACAAATGATTTCTTCGGTATTTGTCGATTTGTTAAACGGAACAAAGCTGTATCGGAGTCTCGCAATAGATGTTTGAAATATCATCCCAAGTTGTGTGAGATGAAAAGAAATCAACCTCGACTGCGGGTCAAGGGTGTAACTATTCAGATGACAGAAGAAACATGGCAGTATCGGCTCAGTATTGGACCACCGGCCAGTACTTATCATTTTGACACAAAACTATTTATCTACGAAACCCACCTACTATAAGGCGGTACGGGCGTTATATCATATCACATCTTGGAAAATCCTATTTTTTTTCACACATTTTACACACGGCTGGTTAGCCCACATGGTTATTCGTATTATGGTTGCTAAAACAACTGATATACTACATATGCATACACACTTTATATAAAAACATATTTAACACTCAGACCCACAGCCAACAAATTTAGTTAAGCACAAAGATGTTGGCCGTGCTGGGAATCGAACCCGGAACCTTCTGATTGGTAGACCGGCATCGGTAACCATTGCGCCAACGAGGTTGTCAATTCTTGTTAATTGTTGATTTTATGTGAATTTATTTCGTGACATTCTTATTACCGCGGTGTAAGTACTTCGCTCAAATTTGTATGGCGTAACTGAACTCGCTACTTAAAATGATTACATAGGCAAAATTTTGTATTTACAGCTATTTCGTTGGTATCTTAATCAGTATACATATCTATTATTAGGCTCGTTCTTTAGACGGTCTGCAAGATAATTTTTCAATTACTCATATTTTAACCATTTATGATATATAATAATAATAATAATTTGTTATAGCACATAAACGCACGGATAAAATACACTTCATAGTGCTAGCCTGCTGCGACTGATAATGAACGATAAAACTATAAATTCCAGATTTTGTCTATATTATGGCCTTAACAAAATGTAAAACAATACTTTTTTGTTGTCTATTAACCAAGCAGTACAAGGTTTTACAACTCTCAGCAAATGCCGATATATACTCGTATGGAAGAAAAAAATAAATATTTAGATCTGAAACCAAAATAAGACAACCAAAAGAAAAAAAAAAACAAAATTGGTGTGTTCCTCCGAACGACCTATATCCGGTCCTACATACATTTATCCGATATACATATATATAGATAGAAGAGACTTCTTTCGAACGACGCCTCAGAAGAGGCTCACCCACGTGTTCCGCTGAAGGTTACAAGCTAAAACAGAAAAATAAAATATATATGTTTACATTAGATTCTACGTTATTCGAGAAAATCTGTGTTCCTTTTACTATATCGCTAGTAAGAATATGTATATGTATAATTAAAGTGAAATACCCGTTCACTTAAATTAAAGTGAACGGGTTAAATGTATAATTGTACATTGTTTTATACTGTATTGGTATGTAATCACAAAATAACTAATAAATGAGTTTATGGTTAGTGACACTCTCGCATATAGTGGAGCATGCTTTGTCTGAAATAACTGGGTCACACTGACCGGAACACACCAGCACTTAAACACATAGGCACTTGGCGACCGGTTTTTCAACTTTAAGGTGGTTTCTAGCCAGACTAGAATTAGAAATTCTAATTTGAATGGGGGGTGATGAGACCTGCACTGACATCCCGCGGCGTATTGTGAATTCATCCCTTACTTAGCCAACCGAGCTCCTTGAAATAACAAAGCACAGCCGTGGGTCTCTGGCATACCTGTTCCACCCCTGTTGTGTCAGATAGTCTGAGATTAGCACTGGAAGTCTAACTGTCATCCCTAAGACAATGATCTAACTCAAATATTCACAAACATATTGCATTATTGCTGTTAGTGAAGTAATTTCAGAGGCTTTCAGGCGGCGTGACTACGCTGACCCGGCTAGCGGTCTTACTCTGACACTCGTTTGAAATATTATGCAAAAAACGGCGAGTGCCAAAAGGTCAGCCGGTACATTGACTCTGCAACGGTCAAGACGCGGCTAGCGTAACATCGTTCACTATGAAAATGATATGAAACTTATAAACGAATGATAGCTAAACAAATAATAGCTACAATCTGGCAGTTTTCAAAGCATGAGTGAACGGTTTTTTCTTGGTAAGCGCGTTCCATCTTGTCGCTTGCCATCAGGTGAATTGTGGTCAAGCGCAAGCCTTGTTATTGTAAAAAAACCGTATAATGATCCAGTATGACTATAGAGACGTACGTAAAGCAAGCTGTCGGCTCGCAGCTCGAGTGTTCGACTCTCGTCCTTGGTAAGGTTGTGTCGGACAACATTCACAATATTCGTAATATCTGTCCAATAATATCCGGTAAGGCTGTTTATCTAAATTACGATCACGTGCAAAAAATGACAAGACAAAATAACAGATACAGTATAAACTCTATAAAACGACACTGAAAGGACTGTGCGAAGACGCCATAAAATATGGCGTTATAGAATACAAGCTAAACCAACTAAAGCCAATTGAGTTCGACGTTTTAAAGAGCTTGTCATTAAATCGAGTGGCGTTACATGGAGTTTATTTTAATGTGGCATTATAAAATACATACAATCCTAAATTTTTACATTGTTATCACCAAGCCCTATTTTTTATGGCTATTTTAGTCATTTAATCATTTTCATCCCGCTCGAAAACTGATCAATTATAGTGTTTTTAACTGTACAAAGCAAAGTTTGCCAGGTCAGCTAGTATATATACATATATAGCCTAGTTATAAAGAAAAAATTGTAAAGTAGGATATTGAGTAGAGTATGGTGGTTGCGTGTAAGCTATGGTGGCGGTGGGTGCGCGGCGCGGCGGCGGCGGCCTCGCCTGGTAGATACCGGCGATAACAATGCAATTGTTGAAAACTTAAATAATGTTCAGCAAGATACCGCCGAGGCCGCCAGATTACATCGCCATCCGAAGCTCGCCGCCGCTGCGTATTTGTACTGCTTATCTCATTTATTCTTATCTAATGTTCCTCTGTGCATTATTATACGATTCCCATACTTAACAATATCCCTTTTGAGATTATATTTCTATAATACTGTCATTGAGACAAAAGTTTTTAGAAATGTTCCATTATATTACAGTTTTAGGGGAGGTCGAATACTTCTCACGGAATACTAAACTTAATAAACAAGATCACGGTCAGGCGGTGCGGCTTCGACGAGTGAGTGTCATTATTATGTGTTTTATTAACACACACTGTTTTTGAGTGTTAGTGTTGTAAATAGCGCAATAAAATAAACAAACGTCGTCTGTCCTTGAACATCGATGTGCTTCAATTTTTCTTATCATCATTCCAATCAACTTATGACTGAATGTTTTTTTATAAATTAGTTTTTTTTACTGTATGTAATTACATGCACATAATTAATATTACCAGTAAATAATTTTAAGAGAAATTAATAATAATTTAAATGTAAATAAGGTACAACTAGTATAACTAGTTCTAAATATAGTATACTAGCTGACCCGGCAAACGTTGTTTTGCCTTAAAAATATATAGTAGCCGATTCTCAGACCTACTGAATACGCATATGAAATTTGGTAAAAATCGGTCAAGCCGTTTTGGAGGAGTACGGTAACTAACATTGTGTCATGGAAATTTTATAATTCTTTATTGGACACATAAATAAAAAAGGCACAGTAAATGACAATTCACTTAAAATTAGTGTACCACAATTGGCGGCCTTATCGCTTAAAGCGATCTCTTCCAGACAACCTTTGGATGGAAAGGAATTTATAAACGACTAAAGAAGGACGTAGTGTACAATAAACAATAATAAAAAGCATACATATAATATTAATAATCTTATCTTAATTTATATAAATCTCGTGTCACAATGTTTGTCCTCAATGAACTCCTAAACCACTTAACCGATTATAATAAAATTCGCACACCATGTGCAGTTCGATCCAACTTGAGAGATAGGATAGTTTAAATCTCAAATTATAGTCGCAATTTTAATTTATTGCTAATATAATTTGTTATAATTAACTGTAAGTAACCTATATATATAGTAATTGAATTATCAATGAAGTAATTCGTAAAAATGAAGTATCTTTTTGTACGTGTAACTAACTCCTAACCAAAAAGAAACCTGGCAATAACTAACCTTAGGCCTATATTACTTAAAGTAGGCGACCATACGTTTTTATCAAATCGCTAGTGCCTTGAAAATTCGCAAAACGGACACAACCGTCAACGACGTCTGCCCTCATGCGTCTGCCCGCGTTCGGGTCGCGCACTCAGCGATGAGCCACTTCTTCCCCACCGCACCTACCCCCGCTCCCCCCACGCCCCGTTCGCCTGGCGCCGCTGCATTTTAAATCTGTGATATCTTCGAAAATATTTATTTAATTTACATGCTGTAAAAAGCCATATTGATCTTTATTAAATGCATAATGTATTTAAGATACTTAATTGGATAAGGATTAATACTGTATTGCTTAAAATCGCTTCGTAAATAAGCCATTATTTCTCGTACAAAGTAAAGGATAAAAAATGGTTATTGTGGGTTATTCCTAAGAGATAAACATATACCATCACGGACTTTTTTGTAGACCTTTTTAAGTTGTACAATACTGTAGTAAATTGTTTTGATCTATCTTGTAGGATTCAGTCAGCGTTTGCAATGTAAGCGCAAAAAATGTGTTTTTTTTACGACCTCACATTAAAAACCTCAAAAATTTTAGCCTATGTGTTATTCTGATGTATAAGCTATAGCCTATGTGTTATTCTGATGTATAAGCTATATTGTGGTAAAGTTTCATTCAAATCCATTCAGTAGTTTTTACGTGAAAGAGTAACAAACATACATCCATACATCCATACATCCATACATCCACACATCCATACATACAAACTTTCGCCTTTATAATATTATAGTAGGATTATTATTGGTATTAAGTAATTAATTCTAAGTAGTCTTAGCCATGCCCTAATAACTAAGCACAAGGTGCACATTTCTGGTTCAAACATATTTATATTGCTAATAATAAAGACATTTTGAGTTTGAATTTAGATACGTTTTACGCACAAGCCGACCGAAGAAGAGATAGATAGAGTGAGAACAGAGTGAGTGGATAAGTGGGTTGATTGCAGACAGTGGAAGATGAGTATTTGCTGTGCCGAACCCACCTAGTGAGATAAATAAGGCTTCTTCAAATTAGGCAAAATACTCGTTCTGCGATGTTTTTGTAAACAGTTGTCTAGAGAAATATTAATTTATTAGTCTTCTTCTTCTTCGTAAGAGTTAAGTGGCCAAGCTCTGGTGTCGAGAGTTTTCAAACCGAAGGCCTCTAACTTGGCTTGACGACTGCTTACACTAAGACTTACAGCCGGGACCTACAATTTGACGTTATTCGACTCATGGTAGCGCCTAGGTGAAAATGCCGCTCGAAAAACGACAGTCCTGTACATGATCACCCATCTAGAAACTGTCCGCATCGACCGTTGCTTAGCTTCGATGATCGCGTCATAACACCTTAGCTAGTCGAGCTACAGGCGCTACAATATATTTATTAGTACCTAACAAATTGCGTCGCATCTCGAGTTGGTAGCCACTGACCTCCGCAGATCGTTTGTCCAAAATTCAACTTGCCGGTTTTGGTATCTATCGGACAATTTAGTTGTTTGCCGTTCTACTAACAGCCGAAATATGTAAGCGCAGAATACAAACTAGCATTTTATGACACCCACTTACCTTTCTCATAGCGTGTCGAAGTATTTTTTGAGTCGGAAAAGTATTGAAAATATTTAAACTAACGCAAAAACGTAATTTTTATACCCATACTATACTTGTCCTGAATGTACTAACTCGTATTGTATGGGTATACACATTATGTTTTTGTTAAGCTTTAATTACTTTTTCTGAGTAAATTAATTTTCTTATAAATATTGTTTTTATGCCTAATTACGAGCATAACAGTTAGGTACAAAAATTAATTACAGAAAGTGATAGTTACAATCAGATTTAAAACCAATAGTTTGACCATCAACCAATGATTTGTTGTTCCATTCTATTTCTAGTTTTATCTTAAATGAAAAAAATTTTTTTTTTATTTAAAAAACCTTGTTTTTTTTATTTAAGATAAGAACAATAACGTAGAATTTTAAAAACGTTTCTAATCTTTACTATTTTGTGATCTAACACGAGCGTAGCTTGAACAATAGTTTGCAGCTCCGCGTCAACCTTGGTTGTTACTTAAATTGGGATACTTTATTTATAGCTATACAGTATACATGTATGTATATATGGCGTGACACATTAACATTGCACGACCCTGCTCCTATTATTTCCGTAATTTTAGTGAATAATGTATGAAATGCCTTATTCATTGGTTCAATGAATTACATGTTAAATTCGTTTATAGTATGTACTAGCAGATCGTCCCGGCTTTGCACGGGCTTTAAAATATTCTAAGTTGCAAAGAGAAACAAAATATAGCTTATGGTTACTCAGGGATAATGTAGCTTTCCAACGGTGAAAGAATTTTTAAATCGGTCCAATAGTTTTGGAGCTCATTTGCGTCAAACAAAAAAACAAACAAACAAAAAATCAAACTTTTCCTCTATATATTGGTATAGCTAAATCTTAGATATATATATCTTTCCATACTCTTTATACTTAGGTATATAAATTAATGAGAGAAAGGAGCAATGATGCAGTCAAAGAATTAGATTAATTAGCAGTTTGATCTTATATTAGCAAGAATTTCACGAAGTCATTTAGTTTCCGTTTTATGACAACGGAAAGCTGCTCTATGGAAGTCTTTATTTCAGTTTGGGCTACTTCTATATATGGCGGAATTCAATGATTGAAAATGGAATAACTCAGTTTACATACTCGCACAAATTTTTCACTCGCTAATACATCATCATCATCATCAGCCTGTGTCTTCCCACTGCTGGGTATAGGCCTCCTCTCCAACACGCCATATAGTACGGTCTTCAGTTTCCACCAGCTCTTTCCAGCGTGCCTAACGATGTCATCTGACCATCGGGCTGGTGGTCTGAAACGGAAAACGACAGAGAGGCAGACCACCAGCTAATACATCCTTATCGGTAATTTCCTCTCTGTCCCCATGTAGGTTCAACTATTTTTTCCCTGTAAATGGTTGTCGTAACGTAGTCATAGGTTACCTAAACCTGGGCGACGGCCGGCGGTCTGTTTTTGTCACTCCATAGTACGCAACTGCGTAACCGGCGCGGCTAAATAGTTCGCAATACCGACTGTTTTTTTGTTAGAAATAGATATCTTTGGATTGTGTTCGAATTCTCGGGCTCTGTCACAAATGTTTTTATTAGAAATTCGATCAATCTGCGTTGTAATTGAAATAGGAAGTTTTGATTACAAAAAACAAAGACTAATATTCGGTTAAATATTGAATTCTGTTCTACTACTCGTAATATTATAAATAAGAAAGTTTGTGAGTATGTTTGTTACTTTTCACACTTAAACGACTGAACCGATTTTGATGAAATTTGGTGTGAAAGTAGGTTAGACTCGGATTAACACAAAGACTACTCTGTATCCCGAAAACAATTGTGGTTCCCGCGGGATACGCAAATAACTTCAATATTTATGTTACTGCTTCACGCTCCAACGGCTGGAACGATTTAGGTGAAATCCACTATAAAGATAGGTTAGACCTTGGATTAACACATAGGCTACTTTTTAACCCGGATTAACTCCCGGATTCTTTTTTACTATATTGACGCGGGTTACACCTTGGAGCGCAGCCAGTGCGTTATTAAAGGGACTAAACATGCGCAATATGAATAATGTCAATGTGTCCCCGGCTACCGTCGGACGGAGCTCAGCGGGCACGCCTATGTGTTTCTGTATTGACTTTCGTCACTGGCGAGAATGTTTTCATCGAGACCTTGCGGCGTGCGTTTACTCCATACACAATACATTAACGCGCTCGCTTCGGATTTCTGACCCCGTGTCAATGTCTGCCATAAATACTCGGCCACCGAGCTGCGAGCGCTCCTCTATGGAAATAAACAATTCACAAGAGTGGAGCTGAGTTTGGCAACATGTCTACGGCCGGCAATATATGCGGCGGGCAGCGGCCCCGCCCACTCGCGTTAGTCAACTCGTTATACTTTCTCACGGCGTCTCATTAATACCTCGCGCGCTCGATACTGTTTTAATTACTCGTAAACACCACAAACAACTGAATCAAATTAGTTTTTACGTTCGATTTATATCTATTTTGCAGTAAACCGCCGCTAGGAATCTAGGCGCTCGGCGTTAGAGGCGGCAAGGTCACGCGGGAACTTAAAGCTCGCGTGTATCTGTTAAGTAGCAATATACCGGTTGTTGTGCAATGCTGAGATTAGCTAATTACAAGGCATTGCTTGTACGTATGTATATCCGCTTGCGACCAGTCGCGCCGGATTGAGAGCAAACCTCGATTGTAACACTCGAATAAATGACAAACACAGCCAGGACCGACAAATACTCATACACTGCTTTTGAAATAGCCTCCATCGATATCAGTTAATTGTCATAGTAAACAATGATAAGTATACAAGATTTCGTGTTTATTATAATGATGAATTGGTTATAGTTTCCTTTAAAAGCAGTTAGGTTACTCAGACATAAATACAATCCGCAAGTACCAATGAGTAGATTACAAATGTAGAGCTCGGGCCCACATTCAATGGTTATTCAAATATTTAACATTCATTCAATCATTCAATTCATTTTATTTTCACATAGGAATGTATAACAATAGTTATAAGACAAATTACCAGTTGACCTAAAGCGTGTCGATAATATTGAAACTTTCCTGACAAACTTAAAAAATTACTCATAACAAAATACTAAGTATAAAATAGAAGACTAACACTAAAAGAATCAAATGAATTAACAGAGTTGTTCATCACCAATAAATAATTGCAATGCCTTATGGGTAACTATGAAACTATAAAGTGACATAATATTGCAATAAATTGATTGACTTTGATTGACTTAGGTCTCATTGATCAGCTTACGCACGTCCTAAGGGCACGATGGCTGTTCAAGGCCCGTTTGTTGAGAGATGTAAAAAGATTCCTGCACCGTGCAACATTTTGCAAACTTGAATGGAGAGTTAGCAATAGAGATGTAGCAAAGATGTCCGATTGACACATGGACACCCATGGGCGTTATTTATTTCCATTTTATAGCTGCCGTCAGTTGAGTTGTTATTTGTGTGCCCGTCGACCTCCCGTTAGAGTAGTAAAGCTCGCGGTTACTTCACTGCGAGGGTTCCGCTCCACATTATAGCCAAATACTGGTTTCTTTACCGCCGGAGTACGTCGCAAGAATGTTACTTTTATTGTTGATCTCATTTTAAATTCTAAACATAAATTTTATGTGGTTTTTATAATTTAACAAAGAATCCGAAGCTATCAATGTCTCGATCGCCTTGACGTGTTACAAATACATTCGGTTTGCATAAAGAGGATCTGTATAATCGTCCGGCCGGTTCACGTGCGACGTTCATATTTCAAACGGAATTACCTCTGTCTAAGAATATAAACAATTGCTTGAGTATTTCGCAAGGCGCCCGCGGACGAATGAAGGCACTCAGAGTGGAACAAAGCCGATAGATTTGTATTTACGTTACAATAAACGTTAATTTGCCAGTTGGAACTGTATTGTTTATGATATAAGAGGGATTGCGTCACCCGCTGTCAGTTTTCATAACGTTTCTCACTGATCTTGCAAACATCTATAAGAATTGCATACTTATTATTAAGTGTACATATGTGATGAGAGCTTCAATTTGCTTTATTAATTACATAAGCGTTAAAATCAATTTGGTGTTGCACAAAGCGCGAGCGGCGCGCGGCGTCTTTCATCTTTGATGTTATTATAGAGTGGTAAATTTTAACTGTAACGTTTACTGTAACTGCTGTAGTACAGTGTATCTACTGTATGATATAATTAAGAAAATAATTGGAATTATACAAATCATTTTAATGCGAATAAAATTCCTATTGATTTGTATGCTAATAGAAAAACCAGAGCTAGATATAAAATTCGTGCTCGTATGTGACTTATCATTTAAAATTTCAAGTTGTTTATTTGTTTATACTCGTCTAAATACATATCATATATATAAAATTTCCGTGTCACAATGTTAGTTACCGTACTCCTCCGAAACGGCTTGACCGATTTTTACCAAATGTTATATGCGTATTCAGTAGGTCTGAGAATCGGCTACTATCTATTTTTCTTACCCCTAAGTGAGGCAAAACAACGTTTGCCGGGTCAGCTAGTATCATATACTTTTTGAGAGTGGCTCCATGTTATTTTTTACACATCACTGCCAGGCATTTATCCAGTAAGGCGCGTAACTTCACGGGTTGGTGACACACAGGTGGAGCACGCCTATTTTGAAAATGCTGGCTGTCAAGAGGCTGCCGGAACATACCGTTAGGCGTTTGTCGACAGATTTTTCAACTTGAAGCTGTGCGAGCACTGGGAAATTCTCTACCACCTTGCAAAATAAGGTTCAGTTAGTAATTACTTTAACTATTACATGTATAATAATTGATCAATTTGGGTTCTATTGGTACCTACAAGCATCTATTAAAAACCTTAACCACTAGTCTAAATATTGAAAATATATTATATATTTAGCGGCATATCTAAATCCTCTTACAACTATTCTGTGATTTCCATTATATTTTACTGCCGACAAATACGGTTATTTCGAATGAAACCTTGTGTCTTAATAACATTAATAACTCATGTTTATATTGATTGATATTGCTACACTTATGAATAATTTACCAACTGACTGCTTGATGACAAAAAATAACATTCCAGTTACTACTACGGCAGATAGAGTTCTTTGTGAATTAATCGGCTAGAAGTTATTTATTTCGTACACTTTTAATTATCTTGTAGATAAAATGCCATGTTGTGCTTCCGACTTCGATAAATTCGTTTTAAAGCTTATATAATATCAGTTTTTTTTTCTCACAATAAATGGGTTTGCGCTTGATCACAATTCACCTGATGGCAAGCGATATAATGATCAAAGGTGTAGCGCGCTTACCTAGAAACAAACTGGTTCCATCTTGCTTTAAAAACCGCAAAATTGTAGTTATCGTGGAACAGGGAGTTTGACCAATAATTCTACACCATCGCTGTTCGCACAATGAAAGTGGAGGCAAACCGCGCCTTTGGTACCTCCACGGTATAACGATAAGCAGGGAAACCCCTGCTCGTCCGATAGTGGAATGAGGCAGCGGGAATTAAATCATGCTATTCCGTTTTGTATTAAGTTTCCGACATGGATTGTTAATTCTAATCAATGTTATCAATTGTGAATCAGTGGGAACAATGAAATGATTTCACAACTGAAAAGTCCATGATTCTTCAATTATGATAACTGTCTATAATTCTAGGCTATTATCCTTTCCGTGACTGGATCCACTATTGTTGTTATGCTGAAAACTTCACCTGGTTGGACGGCGGCTTATTTCGTGCTGAAAAATTTTACAGAGATTGGAATTAAATTTAAGTTAGAATGAAAACATATTTAAAAAATGATTATATCACTTCGAAAAGTACTGTGTGCAGAAATAGAAGTAGATATAAAATTATTGATGCGATGAATTACCAAAGTTAGCTAGTTAGTTAGTAAGCGGACAATTTTCGGGATGGGTGACCACACAAGACTGTTATTTAGAAAGTGGCAATTTCATCTGAGTGCTATCGTGAGTCGGATAACAAATTAAATTGTTTCGGTTGCTAGTCTTAATACAAATACAAATCATTTATTGATAACAATAAAGTTACAAGTCAAAAGTGCAAGCTGTGGATAAAAGCCTGAGGGTGGATTCAAAACTCTCAACACCAAAGCTTGGCCACTTAGCTGATGATAGGATGATAGAGGAAATTATTATTATTAGCCCTGTCAACGTGCCTATTAAGAATGTATATGATAGTTACGTAGCAGTTTGATATATACATACATACGTAGTAATTGTATAATCGTGATTGAAGATACTTAACACCAAAAATTAACACTGCTGTCTCAGTTCTAATATTCAGCTAAGCACTTAATTCCAATCGTGCTAATACAATTAATGTTTGCTATAAAACATAATATTAGACAACAGATCCAGATCTCGATTCGGCTATTTATGATAATATTAAGATAATAAAGCTTATCGAGGTACCATTTACCTTCGGAAGAGTGCGCCGGAGGTGTAATTATATTATTATAATGGGGTGGCCTTCGCTCGATCGTCAGTTGTTCGCGGAGCAGTCACGAATGCCGGTTCCTATCTGAGCCCATCGGCCCGCAAAGTTGCCAGAGCTAGGTCTGATTTTCTCGCACAGGATCGCTCAAAATCTCATATTTTAACGAATTTTTGCAATAAAATAAGTCATACGTACAGTATTTTCGTATTAAAAAAGATAGCTTCCCCTTATGGATGATAATTTTATCTTTTTTTTTCAATTAATTAGCTTGCGCTTGATCGCAATTCACCTTATGGTAAGCGATATTGTCATTTCAGGTGAAGCGCGCTTGCCCAGAAGAAACCCGTTCACTCTAGCCTGGAAAACCACTAGATTATAGTTATCAGGGAACAGGGCGTTTGGCGAAAAAATCCACACCTATGTCGCACAATGAAGGTGGAGGCATACTGCTTACTTGTAGTTTGTAGTCGTTCTATTCTTCATTCTTGTAAATAAATAGTATGATCTTAAATTAATCAATACGGTCCATAAAACATTATTTTACTCGAACGTACTTTATTTGGACAATCACGTATTGAGAGATTGATGTGTGTTCAACCAAAAATATTTGTAATATTACGAGTATTCTCGAACATATGGCAACTCGGGCGACCGTTCTGTTCAGGCAGCCCTGTCTGTATTCATCTATTCCTCTTTACTTTCAAGGACACGATCCGCACTAATAAACCTTAAGTGTTCACATCAGCTACCAGATTTAGCTATTTGTAGCACAAAAACGGAGTGCCACAACACCAACATTTGCCATTTAATCATAAAATATTGCGTCTCTAAACCGAGAGGCAGTCGGAATGAATCTAACATGGTAATGTCATTCTCAGATTAAATGCTAACAGAATTCCAGGCTGCCGTTTGATCGATTAGTACGGACTTAAAGCGCATCTGTTGGATTACTGTAATTGCTCTCCATTTTATTTACAACTAACAGCAAGCCATTTGACCTGCTGGTCGCGGAACCTCATGATTTAGCGACACTCTGGTCTAAGGTGAAGTTAGTATATATGTATAATATAAACTGGAAATACTTGCTCTTAAAAAGTCTGCCATAATACACCTTTTAGGTTCTTGGCGACAGATTTTTTAATTTAAGGGTAGTGGGTAACCAGGTGAATACTTTACAAATATGCTATAGTTTTCTCGCGATTTTTTTCCTTCACCGAAAGCTCGAGCACATTGGCGGAGATCTAACCCGTGACCTTCGGGATTTAAGGCGGCTGCACGCCCAACGGAGCTGCTATTGTTTCCAACTAAACTACTAAACTAAATTACGAGCAAACATTAGGTAGATATCTGAAGAGCTGCTATTAATTGACAAAAGTTCTATAAAAACAGTGTGAAGATCCTTACATCACTCAAACTTGCTTGGCAAATTCTTTTTTGTATTAACAACTATTTTTGCTCGGAGTGTCTTGAATAGGCAGAAGAACGCCGGCGGGCCAGCGGCTCACAATGCGGCCAAAACGCGGCCGTATTCAGGCATCTAGCTCAATGGCGAGACTGGACGTTTTTTATCATCGCCTGTGACATTCAGTACCTAGTTGCGAATGGCCCCGCTGGGTTTTAATTATACCTAGAATAATGAGTTGCAAAGTCGTTATCGACGACATTTGTTGCGCTCACCCAAATGGGAGCAACCAGTGTTTTAGACGTATTCAATGCCTTCCACTCGACCGACTCGGCACTGAATGAAGCGCGTCCAGTTTCATTCAAAGAGCAAAAGTCTTCATATAACTAACACTGTATGTGTATACTTATTTTTTTTTAAATAATATATTGTATACATGCTGAAATATGTAATATATTATTGATTGAAAGTTGGAAACCGACTTCAGGTTAAAAAATACTGAACATATGCCAATAAAATGGAAGTAACAAAATGCCTTTCCTATACCTGTTTGGAATCCCTGTTCCCTCTGAACTATAATATCACTGTATTCAAGTGAATCGGGTGAGTTGGGTCTTCTAGGCAAGCGCGCTCCATCCTAGATCGCAACATCACGTAACATCAAGTGAGTTGCGATTAAGTGCAAGCCTATCTATAATAAAAAATAATATTGTACCAAATTAAATGTCAAAATATATATGGACATCATTTATTTGTCAATTTTAGATTAGTTCTAGTTTTACATTATGTTATACATATTATTTTTAACTAATATGTATCTATATAAATATACAGTATATATGTAGTACATCAGTTGTCAGCAACCATAATACAAACTAAGAATGGTTCAGTATCGCGTTAAGCAGTCGTGTGTGAAATGTGTCATATATATAAAAAAAAAACTTAAAACAACAATTACTTCAAGATTTTGAAGGAATTGTTGTTTTAAGATATTTTTATTATCTTGAACTTTAAAACGAAAAGTAGTTGCTATTTCTGCCCACATATCTGATTCGAGAGGTACTTTTGGTGGCAATGGTCCATTGATATTTACGCGGCCCCAGATCTGGCGTATAGCGCTATATATGTACGTAGGTATAGCTACGCTATATAGATCACGGCGGCTGAGCAGGAAGTCTCTTAAGGCCACTAGTTTTAGGTACCTGACTACCTACGTGAATGTTTTCAAATGAACAATTGTCGATATATAGCACCGCATTGAAAGGTCTTGTTTTTATACCAGCGATAATATACAGGGTGGACAATTACTGTTCAAAGAGAAAACAAACAGCATCTTTATCAAATATAGTTATATATTTTCAGTTAGGATATCTTGTAAAAACAATTTTGGGTCTAAATAGAGATGATCAACAGTTTAAAAGAATTTTAGCAAAATCTTTTCTAGATATAAATTTTTAAATATTAGATATAGAGCATTAGGAACTTAGATCAACAGAGAAATCATTTATAAGAGTTCTTTATATTTTAAAAAACCCTATTCTTAATGGTATTTGAGAGCAACACATGACAAACAAACATCCTGTACATTTTAATATCGGCGTACTATTTTGAGCGCTACAAAATAAATTAGGTGATAAAATCACAAAGTATTTTATGTTGCCCATAATTATATCTAAATTGATTTAGGTGGCAATAAAATTTGATTACATTTTTTGTATTATTTTTGTGCTTTTTCAAGGATTTGTTTTATATGGTATTAAATATGTTTTAAAGAAATATATCGTAATAATATCTTTTGTTTTTATACGATATAGTAGGCTGGAAAAAACACGTTAAATTTCAATTCATTATCATCATGTCCAAAATTTCACAAACAATATTCAAAGCGATTAAGTAATAAAAATATCAAAATTAAATACCCATATCTTGCAGTAGTGTTATATACTAAGTATATTTTGTTATCTAACTTATGTTGACCCACTGTTGGGCAAAGGTCTCCCCCAATGATCCCCATTTTCTTTTCTGTCCTAAGCTAGCTTCCACCGTCCTTTCTTTCACCGTAAAATGAGTGAATATGAAGTTTATTTATTTAAAAAGCTAGTGTATTTGGGTGGGAAAACGTCGGTTTTTTAATCTTACGGTCCCTGGTTCGATCCCAGGCCGCTGATAAAAAATAACAGTAATAAATAATTGGGCAAGTGCGAGTTGGGCTCCCGCATGAAGGGATCCGTACCATTGTTGTGTGGGAGCCCCCCCTTTGATATTTATTTTTATTATTTAATTTGATAGCTTTATATATTTTGTGAAAATTTTAAGTGTCTGGCAGCTACTGTTATTGATATATAGCAAAGAAATATAAAAAAACACGTTTATTGTATGGGGACCCCCCCTGAGTTATTTTTTTTAGTACAATTTGTTGTTATAGCGACACAGGAAATACATATCTTGTAAAAGTTTCAGCTTTCTATCTATTACGGTTTCTGAGATATAGCCTGTAGACAGACAGACATCGTAGGCCATGGTATATATATATATTTATATATATTATTTAACACCAGGCAGTTTTTTATAAGTTATAAAAAAATTTACAGACAGACAGCGAAGTCTTTGTAATAAGGTCCCGTTTTACCTTTTAGGTACGGAACCCTAAAACGTTTTGGAGGTGTTTTCATCTTATTTTCGTGTTTACCGAAGTGTCCACGTTGCGAGATAAATGAGTTCTGGGTAAGTACTATATTGGATACTTGTAATTTATTGTATAGCATAAGTTTTATCAGCCTATATACGTTCCCACTGCTGGGACTCGGGGCCTTCACTCACGAGGAGAGAGATATACGTCATAATCCACCACGCTGGCCATGTGCGGGTTAACGGATGACACACGTCTTCGGATATTGCGGACCTCAAGCATGCCGGTTTCCTCACGATATTTTCCTTCACCGTTAAGCGAGTGCAAATCCACACATAATTTGTAAAACAAGTCATTAGTGTAGGGCCGGGATCAAACCAGGGGCCGTCTGATTGAAAAACAGACGTTATTAGCACTCGCTTTTCTGTAACCTTGTGTACTTACTGCATAATAATGTTGTTATAACCGGTGAACTAAACGTGTGTGTAGTTGGCCGAGGTAAGCGCCAGCTCTTGAGTCATATGTTTAAATATGTATGTATGTTTGTTTGTAAACAGTTTTGTGTCCACTATAAAAAAAAGAAGGTTACAGCGCATCAAGTTTTTTTTTAGGATTCGTGAATAAATCAGCTGCTAATAAGGCAACCTAAAAATTTCGGCTTTTCCTTCCTGCCGCTATAACTCCAGAACGCACGAACCGATTTCCACGGTACAGCATTCGTTGGAATGGTCTCGGGCTCCGTGAGGTTAGTAGCAAACATAATTCAGGGAACATTTCAACTTTGTGGCGAAACGGACGGTTCGCCGGGTTTGCTCGTCATTTATATAAAAGTTATTATATTTCAGTTAGTTATTTACTAACATTATATTTTGCAAAATGATTTATAGGACCCAAAAAAAATATATATTTATTAAATATAAAAATATAAACAATAATTATGCCGTACATATACAATATTATTAAAGCATAGAACTTACAAACGAGCTTTGAACAAGGAAACATTTATTTTAAAAGAATTTACAATATTCCTTGAAAAAAATTACCACGCCTGCCTTAGCAAACAAAACTCTTCAAAACTATCTACATCTTCAATTTGCACAAAATAATGAATAATTCATAGACAACGTGCGGAACTATAGAATCATCATCTATGATAATATAGTGGATTTAACAATGAGTATTTTATAACGAACAAAAGAAAATATGTTCATGGAAATTTGATCAAGATAACCGAACAAAGAGACTCAAGAGCGTTGTGAGGGAAACTGGGAGAAGCTGGAAACTTTTGAGGTTAACTGAGTCAACCCGAATACCAAGCAAAAATAAATAAATAAATATTAGGACACATTTCACACACGGCTGGTTAGCCCCACTCTGAACCATTTCTAGTTCATATTAAGGTAGCTAAAATAACTGATATACTACATATACATACATACATTTACTACATATACATTACATATACATACATTTTGTATAGATACATATTTAAAACCCAGACCCACAGCCAACAAATTTTTAGCTAAGCACAAAGATGTTGGCCGTGCCGGGAATCGAAGAACTTTCTGATTGGCAGTCCGGCATGGTAACCATTACGCGAACGAGGTCGTACCGATGTATTCTCGAAGCTGCTTCAAAATTGCGGCCTCTACGTGAGAATCAAAGTCAAAGTGAAAGTTCTTTATTAATTAATTTACAATTTACAAGTCAATAAAATAACTTTAATAATGTTAAGATTAATAAAATGACTGCCTACTTACTTAAAAGTTGTCAATATATCATTGTTTGTAATAAATATATACTTTGTTACAATAGTAACCGTTTCGGACAGCAGTCGACATTGATTTTTAAAAACTCTTTATTCTGTTTTTAAAACTCGCGAGGCTAGAAGTATTTTTTTACAGGTTTTGGTAAGTGGTTGAAGACATCAGGGCCTAAATTATGAATTAGTTTGCTCGTTTTTGCAAACGTGGGAGGTTGTCGCCTTAGCCGACTGCCATGACGAACATTATACGCAGCCGACTCACCGCGCGGCGGCTCTCCGCGCGGCATTATAACGTACCTTAATCATATAACTTATGATACTAAGGAAGTGAATATGAATTTAAAACACACATCAAAATTGGTTTAGCCGTCTCGGATACAAAAAAGTCACGAAAAATCAGACAAACTCGTTCATACACACAAAAATATATACTCGAAAAACGTCACCCTCTTTTTGGGGCGTCAGGTACAAATGCATCTCAGAAGATTTATAATATTAGGCAGTTTAAATTGGGTCTTACATATTATTCTTCCACTAATAATAATCTTCAAAAACACTTCCTTATGCATACAATGCTGATGACTTTTAAAATACAAAAATAACAGTAAACATGTGGATTGTACAGTTTATAAAGGGCACACTAGAAAGGCAGTTCAGACCAGGTTTTCAGTACAAATAGGGCCGTGCGCCTTTACTACACTGCATATATATTGCATCGTCAGCCGAGTAAAGTGCTGAAGCACTTAGCCTGTGGCTTACTACTGCTACTTTGCCCCACACGTTAAACCCGCCTACAACAGAAACGATTGGTAAGTTTTATCCTACTAATATTATACGAGCGAAAGTTTTTGTGTCTGTATGTTTGCTACTCCTTCACGCTCCAAAGGCTGGACCGATTTTGATAAGATTTACTATGACAATAGTTTAGACTTTAAATTAACACATAGGATACTTCTTATCCCAGATAAACTTCTTTTTGTCCTGAATTAACGCGATCAACCCCGCAAGGGAGGCTGCTAGTAATTATTATATTCGTTTGATAATGGCTCAATGTGTATATTAAGACACCTTTTTCAAGTTGTGTGATTCGCTATCCACAAACATTTAAAAGCTAAGCCGGTTTATCTCAAGTGTATATTTAGATTTAACTTGCGAATTAAGCCTGTTTTGTACTAAAAGCTGTGTTTATTTACTGAAGATATTATCTTATTCAAGATGAGTTTGTTTATAAGTAATCATGGATTCTACTAGAATTTAACTACAACTAGAATAATATCAATAGTAGAATATTTATCAATATAAGAAATCAGTTTTTGTTTCTTTAATTTTTGTAATGTTATAAGCAATGGTTTCGTTGAGTGCTTTGGTTTTAATATAGCATCACTTTATGCCTATACGTGTGATGTGTATACTCGTGATTATGTTATTATCTGCTATTTGTTGTTTCAGCGTAAAGATGTCGTCTTCAAGATCCAGTAACAGTTCCGATCTCGGCCAAGTGGATCGTGGTACAATACCTGAAGCTAGCGAGCACATACCTCTACCCGATAGCGAGCCAGACCAGACGCATATGAGTGCTGCCGGCCTTTTCTCGCAGTTTACTGGTCAATACCCTGGAATGGGCTGCGGTACTGAAGATCCTATATGCAGCCAGCCACTAGTACCGGTTTCTCAAGATCTCGGTCACCCAACAACCAGCTACAGAAAATTGTCATCATCATCTACGTCGTCTTCGTGGTCCTCTGCGTCGTCGTCTTCAGTGTCCTCTTCATCTTCGCCAGAATCGTCCACATCCACTTCTAGCAATGAAAAAAAAAAGAGATATAAACGAGCAACAGAAAACACTAGAGAAGAAACGGGTGAGGAAAACAAGAAGGAAAAAAAATACAAAAAAGACAAACCAAGGTCACAGAAAGTAGCCAAAACTCTTAGCAATACTGGCAAAGAATACCGGAACCGAGAATATAAGGTTGTTAAACCTAGGTCAATGCGTCCACCTTGCAAGGAGGCTTGCAAACACAAATGTGGTCAAAAAATCCCCGAACCCATAAGACAGTCACTTTTTTCAAAATATTGGGCATTGAACGATAAAAATGACAAACAAAAGTTTATAATGTCATGCGTGAGCCGAGTTCCTTTAAATAGGAAACGTACAAGAGCTCAGATGAAAGGAAAAAGCAATGCTACATATTTTTTTCAAGTTCAAAATGAAGCAGTGAGGGTCTGCAGAACGTTTCTAGTTACTACCCTTAACATTTCAGACCAGGCTCTACGCACAGCGATGAAAAAAACTGATGAGCATGGAGTGTTGACTGAGGATTTAAGGGGTGTTAAGCGCTCAAAACGGTAAAAGGTGCAGTACTGTCCCGGATCCTTCAGCGGTCTATCATTTAGTTTTAGTGTGCATATACAGACCCTCACTGATTTAACCTGCCTGCTCTATACAGTTTAATGCTGTGTAAAGAATATCTTAGTTTACATGTTTAGTACAAGGTGGAAGCATTAACCTAGGTTTAACAATTTTTCATTGTTAGAAGATGATGAAGGCGATGCCGACGATAGGACGACGAAGAGGATGATGAAGACAACGACGTTGAATTAGATGATGACGGCGGAAACGAAAACGAGTGAAAGTGAATTTTCTGATATATGTATGTATGCTATAGGACTACTGCATTTCGTTTGAAATTTCATATATTTTTTTAAAAATTCTATGTTGATTTTAAGAATATTTTTATAGATTAGTAAGCATATAATTTAATAATATTTAAGTAGTTTTATCACGTTTTTTTTAATTATAATTAATAAATTGTAATAAATTTTAAATTTTAACTTCAGTTTTTGTACTATAGTTTAATTTTAATTAATTTTGTTATATACGTATATGGGCTTTAGTTGTAGTGGTTAGTTTAAGTTTAATAATCAGATTTTATTAATGAGTAATTTGAATAAAAATACTTGATTTTAAGTTGTTTTATTACTTTACTAATATAATCACTAAAAATAAAATACGTCCTTAGGAAACATTAATAATTTAAACAAGACCGACTCTTATAGTAACATTAATAACTGTAATAAAATGATTTGACTTTGCTTTACAAAGATTACAGACTTATGCTTAACAATCATGAAGTCGGTTAAAAATAGAAACTTAAGAAAGGGTAAAAAACATTATTTTGAATAAACAACAATTTGAAATGCTAATTAACAGATTCAAAGACTTTAACAAAATAATTTAAAAAACATACGAGTATAATATAATAGTCGGACCGAAAGTATTTTTGTATTTTTAATGCATTATTAGTAATCGAACTCTTTGGCTCTATTGAATGTAACCGGCTGGTTTGAATGTTATTAAATGTCACACTCTGAAAGTAAAGTACATAAAAATAACTAGTTCTCACCATTTTCCAATTGTTTTTTAAGCAAGTACAATAAAGTATCTGAAAAAGGAATTCATTTTGGTTCAACCGTTACAATACTGAACCATTTCTTAAACTCGTAGGTTTCCGTTTTCTCAAAAATAGTTGATTTTTCATTGAAGTAGAACAAACATAATATACTTATATATAGATAGAAGAAAGTGAAAATAGCCAGTTAATTGCTGAAACTTCGCTCGCTCAGTCAATCATAAAGGCTGTTATATCTGGGTGACAGATACGAGTATACTCGTACTATACGATATATAAGCACCGTTTAGTGCCAGAAACGTAGCTCATCTCGGAAATATTTTGAAAAGAATAGGATAATGACAGTAATTTCAATGTACATATTTAATAGCCTGCTAGAAACTTCATGAAAATAAAATTTACCAGAGTAAAAAAATATGTTATTCCTTATTGTTTACTACGTAGGAATATAGGTAAAATTCTACCAGCAAATAGACTAGCTAAAGTACAGAAACAGGGATGTTATACAAAAATAGTAATTTACAACAAGTTGCCAGAGAAAATAACAAGTCTTAATAGTAGCATGTTTAAACAGAAAATAAAGAGTTTTTGTAATGCGGATAATGAATATGGAGCTTGCAGAATCGTTATTCACGTGTAAAAAGTAGTATTTTAAATTTAATAGATATGAAAAACAAGTGCTATTGTGTGTATTAATACTGTAATTAGACTTGCCCTATACGACGCGATGTCATAAGGTAAATAAATATCTATTCTATTCTATATATTCTGTCTATTTTATTCATTCGAGCATCGAAACCACGGCCTACAAGACGTAAGGCGGCCACACGCTCGACTGAGCTGCCATCGCTGCAAACTCTTCATTTCTTGGAGTTTATTTAATCTTATTCCTTACTTCATGAGTTTTATCGTGGGTCAAAGATCGCTAGGTCAGCCAGGCGATAAACCTCAAGAATTATTTACCTTTATAAGAAATTAAAATTAAATGCTTATTTACCAAGCTTTTTAAAACGGAGAGCGTCGTAGTCCTTCTTTTTCTTTGTATGAGCTAAGTGGCCAAGCTCTGGTGTAAAGAGTTTTCAAGCCACCCGTGGGCCTCTGATAACTTAACTGCTTGTACTAAGAATGCAACGAGACCTACAATTTAAAGTGTCACCCGAGCCATGGTAGCACACAGATGAAAAAGCCACTTAAAAACGACAGTCTTGTTCATGGTCACCAATCTAAACACCGTCCGCATCGGCTGTTGCTTAGGTTCGATGATCGCGTCAGATCACCTTAGCTAGTCGAGCTACGGGCGCTACAGCTGTCACAGTGACAGATCGAAAAACAGACGTTCGTCACCGAATGTCACTCGCCTATATGTCTACGCAGACGCGAAATGAGATAGCTTCTTTTTTATGACCACAATCAAAAATGTAAGCGGCTCGGTCTTCAAGCCTTTAATATTCGTCAAGTAATCAACACAAGTATTACAACAATGACCGCCCAGAGAAAGTTAGGCTCTGTCAAGCTGGGAATTTTTCTCCATTCATCCGGAGAAAACTTTTATTAGAAATTGTTTTACACCTGTTTAATTAAACAGTTTGCTGTCCATTACCGCTCTACACTGCAATTATCACTGTGAATGAATTTATAATGGTTCAAAAATATTGTGAGAACTCTTTTTAGGGTTTCGTGCCTGTAAGGTAAAAACGGGACCCTATTACCAAGCCTCCGCTGTCTGTTTGTCTCCAGGCTGTATCTCAGAAACCGTAATAGTTAGAAAGCTGAAACTTTCACAACATATTATGTATTTCTCGTGCCGCTATAACAGCAAATACTAAAAATAAAAAATATTAAGGGCCATACAATAAACGTGTTTTTTTTTCTATATATCAATAATGGTAGCTTGTAGGCACCTAAAATTTTCACGGGATGTATAAATTTATATTAACTATCAAATTAAATTATAAAATATAAATAAATTAAATATTTAAGAATGCTCCCATACAGCAACGGTACGAGTCCAACTCACACTTGGCCAATTATTCACATCATACCACTAGGCTAGCTCGACCTTTAGGGCGCGTCCAACCAACACACGAGATACTAGCCTGAGGTGCATGCCTAGTCTAGAATAACTGAGTCTCAACTCTCTCCCACCGCTGCTACCGGATATCTTAGGTGCTTGGCACCAATTTATCAACTTAAGGTGAAAATTAGGGCAAAGTCTAGATTGTACAGTGTTTTCGCTATAAATAGTAAGCGGTAAAAAAATCGAAATAATAGCTTAAAGGCCGTCTATACACCACTAAGAATATGTATACTCATTTCGGAATCAATCAGACTTATAAATTGGTTTAAAAAAATGTGAAGTATATAGTTTTTTAACCATTTTTTTTTCTATTAATAAGTCTGATTGGTACCAAAATAAGTACACAAATTTTTAAAGCGGTTCTTTAGACGGCCTTTAAGCTATTTTTGACGTGACAACGTCTTAAATTAGGTTGCGGCTGGGAGTCACTTATGAAAAAGTGTAACGCCCGGTAACGTTACGATGAGTCGCCGAACGAGAGAGAGGCCCGCCGAATGCCTTGCGTCTCTCTCCCACTCAACTATGATCGGTCTGCCGCGCGCGCAGCACGCGGTAGACGTTGTCACGTAAAATCTTCGCCCGTAAAACCGACTTTACAGGCAACCATTTTTTTATATTTTGTTACCGTTTACAATTTATGGTGAAAAAACTGTAAAAGCAAGATTTAGCCTTTGACTTTGTCTTAAGTGAATACACGTCCATATACTAGTTAGACTTGTACAATATAGATAGTGTGAACTTAAAACACGTAATCTACGTGGCCGAGATAAAGATCTGCTCTGTCGACCATTACGAAGTTAAAAACAAACAAACTTTCGTATTTTATGCAAACTGATGTGTCATACTTCCGAACGTACTTCATTTATGCACCTATATATATAATGCTTACCTTCACCTCGGCTAGCTATTTTTGAATAGCTAGTGAGCTCGTTTTTCAAGTGGATTTTTCATCTGGGCGCTACCGTGTGTCGGAAGACAAGTTAAAGTGTAGGTCCCGGTTGTTGGTCTTAGTACAAGCAGTCGTTAAGTCAAGCCAGAGGCCTGCGAGCGGCTTGAAAATTCTCGTAACCTTGGCCACTTAGCTCATACGAAGAAGAAGAATAACATTTATTTTACTAATAATCGTTATTTGACTAATAGTCGTCGTTACTAGTAATCGTTGTTGTAGCTGCTACAGTAAAATAGGGTAATTCTGTAATAAAATTGTTAGTAACGGTTCATAAGATACAGCTTGGTGGTAGACGGACGGACCGACGGACAAAAAATATCTTAATAATAGCGTCCTGTTTGTACCCTTTGCGTGCGGATCTCTAAAGATACGACACAAGATGTGAAGCTTCCCGCTGACACACGTCGAAGTCGAAGTCTTATTCTTCTTCGTACGCGCTAAGTGACCAAGCTCTGGTGTCGAGAGTTTTTCAAGCCACCCGAAGGCCTCTTACTTGCCTTAGCGACTGCTTGTTCTAATACTAACAGCCGGAACTACAATTTAACGCGTTATTCGATCACTGTAGCGCCCAAATGAAAATGCCACTTTTTAATACGACAGGCTTGTGCTTGGTCACCCATCTGCACATTGATCGTTGCTTAGCTTCGATGATCGCGTGAGACCACCTTAGCTAGCCGAGCTACAGTCGCTACGAAGTGACTCAAGCCAATATTTCTTAATTCATCTCTAATCGAATACACAAACCGAAACCTACAAGCAAAAATAGTCCTTAAAATTGAGGCATTAGGTTCAGTTTAGGTGTAGAGGTGCAGGGGTCACGCAGGTTCTGACGTCACACATGTCATTGTTGTCAAACATATGTTTAGGGCTCATATTGTCTGTGGCGAGTGTTGCGAGATCCGAGAATAAATTACCGGCGGCTCCAATGTCGCGCCGCTTTGTTCCTAGCTTGTGATCTCGGTGCAAGGTGAGCGCAGAGTCTCCGTCGAGGAGCTAACTCAGATACAAACGATCGTTTGGATTAAGGCCATTATACTCCCATACAGTTTAGCTGTGACATATATACAGTTTAGCTGCGTCATATATACAGCCTAGCTGCGTCATATATACAGTTTAGCTGCGTCATATATACAGTTTAGCTGCGTCATATATACAGTTTAGCTGCATCATATATTCAGTCTAGCTGCGTCATATATACAGTTTAGCTGCGTCATATATACAGTTTAGCTGCGTCATATATACAGTCTAGCTGCATCATATATACAGTTTAGCTGCGTCATATATACAGTTTAGCTGCGTCATATATACAGTTTAGCTGCGTCATATAGATAGTTTTGCTGCATCATATATACAGTTTAGCTGCGTCATATATACAGTTTAGCTGCGCCATACATATACAGTATAGCTGCGTCATATATACAGTTTAGCTGCGTCATATATACAGTTTAGCTGCGTCATATATACAGTTTAGCTGCGTCATATATACAGTCTAGCTGCATCATATATACAGTTTAGCTGCGTCATATATACAGTTTAGCTGCGTCATATATACAGTTTAGCTGCGTCATATATACAGTTTAGCTGCGTCATATTTATACAGTTTAGCTGCGTCATATATACAGTTTAGCTGCGTCATATATACAGTTTAGCTGCGTCATATATACAGTTTAGCTGCGTCATATATACAGTTTAGCTGCGTCATATATACAGTTTAGCTGCATCATATATACAGTATAGCTGCGTCATATATACAGTTTAGCTGCATCATATATACAGTATAGCTGCGTCATACATACGTAAATGAAGCACCCGACGCAACGCGGCAGTTGGATTTTTAGGAAATAATCCTCGTATAAAATAAACATAATGAACTGTCAAAATAAAGTTATTAGCAACAGAAAAATAAGATGTGTTTTTATTTAACAATTTGCGAGTACAATGTTATCGTTTTGATTGTAACATTAAATTATATATTAATGTCATTATTTAACTTTGTTAAAACTTAAATATACTACTATGTTTTAACAGCATAAAGCATAAGCAGCCCACTATAAGTTCCCACTGCTGGGGCTCGGGGCCTTCTCTTACGAGGAGAGAGATATAGGCCAAAATCTACCACGCTGGCCATGTGTGGGTTGGCAGATGACACACGTCTTCGGATATTGTGGTCCTCAAACATGCCAGTTTCCTTCACCGTAAAGCGAGTCCAAATACACACAACTTAAAAAAGTCATTGGTAGGGCCGGGATCGAACCAAGGGCCGTCTGATTGCAATGCAGACGTTATTACCACCGAGCCACACTCGCTTTTGTATGTTTTAACTTAATAAACAGGAACTGATGGTACTTGTATTTATTGTACAGTTATGCTTTTGTATTGTATTTATTGTATGTATAATGTATTGAGAAAGCACTGACTTTGCAATAACCATCCGGACACTACATGAAATCATCTTTCGTAGATGAAATGGGCTAATGATGATGATGATATACCTACATATAAATAATAATACATACATTACAATAAATATTAATCGAGCAAATGTTATAAAAGCCTGATAAACCGAGTAAAGTAATAATTGTTCACAATAAATAAGAAATGTAAACCGTAAGACACTCCCTCACTCCGACCAATTAGAATATCATTAATAAAATTACAAAGTATTCAAACAATTTCTGCAAAATGCAATAAAAGGTCACGGTGTCATGGAGAAATGTGTGTCATTTATTTATTCATTTAGCTTTACAGATAATTACATTAAATTAGCTAACTAATTACTGTACCCTGTAACTTAATCTATGTATTTTATTTATTATTAATTAATTATTATGGTTAGCACCAATTACAATAGTTTAAACATACATGTAAGTCAAAAATTATTAAGAAACATCACAATAAAAAATAAAATTACAATAAAAGTTAAATAAGAAATGTCGGGTAAAAATTGCAATAAATTATATAATTATAGTAAGCATTAGCCTAAACCACAATTTCAATCATGTATTATTATTGTTAGACATATTCATATACTTATTTATTTACTATCTATTTATATCTAGTTAAAATTCTAAAATACTGAATCGCAATTAATATTTACTTAAAAATAAATGTTAAACTGTACAATATAGGCTATTCTAAGTCCCGGCTGTTAATTTTAGTACAAGCAGTGGTTAAGCCAGAGGCCCTTGGGTGCCTTGAAAACTCTCGACACCAAAGCCTAGGCACTTCACTCATACGAAATTTATTAAATACTTTATTGATTTTTCTAAATTACATGGTTGTACTTGAATATTTATTGTAAATATCAGGTTTAATAAATTCTAAGTAAAAGAAAAACACAAAAAGTTGTTCAATGTCACTACAAAAAATAAACAATGTCGTTTATAATTCCATAGCTATAAGGTAAAACGGACCTTATTACTAAACCTCCGCCGTTTGTCTGTCACCAGGATATATATATATATCATATGCCACGTAATAGCTAGAAAGAAGGCTAAAATTTTCACAAACTATGTATTTATTACCTATGTATCTTGTCACAAGAATAATGAATAATAATTAAATTATAATAATAATTTAATCATTTCTATAATAATATGTATTTACAATAAGTAGACATTACCTATAGATGAGTTTGGTCTCTTTGTAATAGAATATATTCTAAAATACCTTTATTTATAACATAATGGTAGATAACATCAGCCTTTTCCGCGGTGAAAGTACCTCGGACCTTTGGCGAAGCATTTCACAATGGGATTACATTTCGTTTCGACATTTCTTGAATACCGGATAGGGAACTTATTCAGCACAATTGATGTCAGTCATTTTATACATCGGGATAATGTTTACAATGATGAATTGATGATAGTAGGCCGTTGATTTAGTTTTAGCTTCGTTAAGATTATTATTGTTAAAAATCAAAAATCAAATCAAAAACGTTTCGGCAAAGGATGCATAATAGTAATAAAAATCCATAGGCTCCCAAAGTAGTTTTAAAAACTATGTTATGATAGCCAGTGGCGTCTCCCAAGTTTATTCTATGGTATGTTTATACTTATGCTAAAGTAATATAACACAATATAAAATAATATATTAGAAAATTACATGAACAAAAACAGAAAATAATTAAAAAAAGAAAAGAAATCAGCATATATATTAAATAACAAAAAACATACGAGTTATAAAAATTTAACAAACAATATTTACCAGAATTACCTCGACCAGTCAGTATTAATTAAGTATTTTTAATATATTATTTATTGTTACAATAACTTGATATTACAAAAGAAAATAATAATACTATTTAGTATAGTACAAGCGTGTTTGGCTCGGTGGGAATACGTCTGATTTTCATTCTGAAGGACTCTGGTTCGATCCCGGCCCTACACCAATGACTTGTTTTTCAAGCTATGTGTGGATTTGCACTCGTTTTACGGTGAAGGAAAACATTGTGAGGAAACTGACATGTCAGAAGACCACAACATTGAAGACGGTTGTCATCCGTCAGCCCACACTTGGCCAGCGGCTTATGGCCTAAATCTCTCTGCTTGTGAGGGAAGATCCGAAGTCCCAGCCTTGGGGACATACAGTGGGCTGATCTATACTATAATAATTGTATTATAAAGAGGAAATGTTTGATCGTTTGTTTGTTTCACGCGAATAGCCTCCGAAACTACTAGACTGATTCGAAAAATTCTTTCAACGTTGGGAAGCTACATTATCTCTGAGTAACATAGGCTATATTTTATTTCTCTTTACAAATTGTATTATTTTATAGTCCGTGCGAAGCCAGGACTGTCTGCTAGTTATTAGTAAAGTGAAATTCGAATGTTATCTCATCTAGAAATCAGAGTTATTCTAATTTTAATTGGAAGTGGAGGTGATGAGACCTGCACTGACATCCCGTAGGGGCGTATTGTGCATTCCCCCCTTACCAGCCTATCCAAGCCAACCGAGCTCCTTGAAATAACGGAGCACAGCCCTGGGCCGCTGGCATACCTGTTCCACCACTGTTGCGGCAGATGGTCTGTTTGTCTGAAGATTAGCACTGGAAGGCGAACTTTCATCTTGATCAAATCAGAGTTATGTTAGTTAGCGTAACGAGCAAACCCACAAAGCAGGATTAGTGCGTACTATCTCTGAGGTCGGTCTGCCTTGACCGAGTATCGGCACGGGGACTGCGCGCGGTCAACCTCACCACTTAGGGTCAGCTCACACCGAGACGCGACGCTGCGCGCAGATTTCACATAGAGCGACTCAAAATATACTTTATTTAATACAGTAATACCCCGGACTTACGCGATAGGTGGGACCGAGCGCTATCCGCGTAAGTCGAATTTGCGTAAGTCGGGGAACAATTTTGCATACAATTATGTATATACATACCTATAAAGTCATACAAAGTATGTTTAATTGGGACCGGAGACTATAATTTAGGAAATAAATTTTAATTTAATTCTAGATAATATGACAAACTAAATTAATAAAATGTATAAACACAATCTGAAGTGCGCAGCTTTCAAACAAAAAACGTTAAAATAGACGAGAAAATTAAATCGCGTAACTCCGAATTCGCGTAAGTCGAGGTAGCGTAAGTCGGGGTATTACTGTACAGGAAAACATACACATTTCATTGCGAGAACAAGCCGCGAAGCGTCTCGAGGTGCAGCGCTGCGCAGCGCAACGTATCTGAATTATCACAATGAAATGTGTATCTTTTCGTGTAGTAAATAAAGTATATTTTGAAACGCTCTATGTAAAATTTGCGCGCAGTGTCGCGTCTTGTCGCGCCTCGGTGTGAGTTGACCCTTAGCTACACTTTTTATCAAGAACAAATTGACCAAGTGCGAGTTAGGCTCGCGCATGAAGGGTTCCGTACCATTGTTGCATGGGAGCCTACCTTAAATATATTTTTCTCAATTATTTTTTAATTTAATACGTAATTCAATATTATTTGAATGTATAGAGCGTCTACCAAATATAGTTATAAAGATCAATTAAAAAACTACAAAAAAATTAGGTTTGTTATATGTATAGGAGTCCCCCTCGAATATTTATTTCATTTAATTTTTATAATTAATTTTGAAAGTTTAAATATACGTATAAATATTGTGAAAATTTTTAGTGTCTAGCATCTACCGTTATTGATAAATAGCCGAAAAAATTAAAAAAAAAAACGTTTATTATATGGGTATGTACCCCCCTTATTTTTTATTTTTTTATTTTAGTATTTGTTGCTATAACGGCACAGGTAATACATTACTTGTGAAAGTTTCAGCTTACTAGCTATCAAAGTCTTTGAGATACAGCCTGGAGACAGACATACAGCGGAGGCTTAGTATTAGGGTCCCGTTTTTACCTTTTTGGCATGTAACCCTAAAAAAGTGACGTTTGACAAACTTAAATTACTGTTATATCTTTTGTTCTGGCTCTTTATTGTAGGCACTTATCCTATCGCGTCTTAGCGTTGCGTAAAATGGCCAATAATGATTTTAAAATAAAATCGGAAGTAGGTACTAGTCGGATTCGTACACCAAATATTCTGTAGCATTGTTATCTTTAATGTGTTATTGTAATACTTATTTTTCTATTTGAAGTATTTGTTGTAAGAGCGGCAACAGAAATACATTATCTGTGTAAAATTAAATTGTCTAGTTGTTACGGTATATGAGATACATGTAGCCTGGTGACAGACAAATAGACTAACAGACTTACGGACATCGGAGTCAAGGGTTCCATTAGTTCCCATTGTTTACGAAACCCTTGGTTAGTCCCATACTTAACCATTTCTAGTTTGCGTCATGGTTGCTAACACAACTGATATACTACATATACATACATACATACTTTATACAGATACATATATAACACCCAGACCGACAGCCAATAACTTTAGTTCAGCACAAAGATCTTGGCCGTGCCGGGAATTGAACCCGAAACCTTCTGATTGGCAGTACGGCATGGTAACCATTACGTCAACGGGGTCGTCCTCGCCCGTCGTTTTATAAATAGCTATACATGTTTATTGTGCGTCAAATGCATATTAGACCTTCGATTAGCATTTAGATCCACTGAGCTATGCAATAATTAAAAAGATTATACTCAAACACATCTGTTGTTTGACAATTCAATAAACTAATGGTAACCACTGCTGTGACTCGGGGCCTTCTCACACGAGGAGTGAGATATAAAGTCATAATCCACTACACTGGCCAAGTGCGGGTTGGCGGATGACACACGCGGATTTGTACTCCTCAAAATTGTCGGTTTCCTCACGATGTTTTCCTTCACCGTAAAGCGAAGCAAATCCACACATAACATAGAAAATAAGTAATTGCGGTAGGGTCGGGATCGAACCGAGGCCATGTTATTGAAAAGCAGACGTTTTTACCACCGAGCCACACTCGTTTTTTTAAGGACGGTGTTCCCTAATTTAGATTGCAGTGTTTTAATTTTTATTGTTCTTTTTCTTTATATCCTTGAGTTTGCAATTTTATTTCTTGTGATTAGAATGACGAGTCCATGGTAACTGTTATTTCTAAAAATATTAGTTTTTCCTGAACTGCAAAAAGACCTAAAATAAAGTAGGTGACAATTTATTCATGATTGAAAACTCTTAAGCCAACTCAAATGAGCCCAGTAATAGAAGCCTGAAGCAAGTGGCGGCACAGATTACTAAATAGTTACTATGGTGTTGAATCGCACGATATCTACTAGATGTCGCTACAACGCCAAAACACGATTCCTGGCTCGCGGTGACAAGATTTTCCTGCGTTTTCCGAGTCGATCAGTCGAATTTTCTCAGCGTTATCTTCTAATTCATGTTTGTCTCCATTAGTAAATTTTTAATGGGACCCTCTGAAGAGGGTCCCTTTCCCTTAAAAACTAAGCCGCACAGGCGCTCAGCAATTCTGCACCGGGGTGTCCACGGTGAGTTTGGCTCTGCGTACTAATTAAAACTTAAACGTCTGTTCTACTTTATTATTCTTAATATTATCTTTCTTATATATAAAATTTCCGTGTCACAGTGTTAGTTACCGTACTCCTCCGAAACGACTTGACCGATTTTTTCCAAATTTTATATGCGTATTCAGTAGGTCTTAGAATCGGCTACTGTATATTTAGAAATAATCATTAGGGCAAAACAACGTTTGGCGGGTCAGCTAGTTTATATATATTATTTCATTTGGTTTTAAACTGTAAATCTATACTATAAGAATCTTTGTCCTGAGTTCCTGACCTAACAGGCAACGCAGAGACCAAACGGCTGGTCTTAGGGATAATATGAAATTAAACAGATATATTATAATAATACAATATAATATAGAATATTTAACAGACAGTATGTAGACGCGTACTAAGAACGCATTTTTGAAAATTCCACCTTTAAGGGTGTGAAAGGGGGTAAAACAGTTTGTATGAAATTTCTTTGTTTTTGAACTTCCAGCAATGTAATTTGGAATATGTGAAGTTTATGTAAAATTAAAAATAATGGTATCAAGTTTTTTACCAGGGGTGAACTAAGGGATTACAATGGTAGTAAAAGTTTGTATGGAAAATTCTCTAATTGACAAGTCTAAAGTCTTGAAAGTTTTTATGGTTGTAGTTTATATAATGGTTAAATTTAATTTATAAAAATATTTGCCAGAAGTGCATAAAGATATGCCTTTGGGGTTGAAAGTTCAAAGGGAAAGTTTTGTGTATTTGATATTAAATACTTCCGATTTGGAATTTAAGTTCGCGGTTCACTTAGTGGTAGAAGTATATATTTTTTATCTACAATGATATACGTGTCGTTCCATATACTAATTAAACATAATGGCTTGGAGTAAGTAATCTAATCTGTCGCATCATTCCAAAATAGCTAAAGAGGTTAACTAGATCTCAGGAATCGAATGCGGAAAGTCAGTTGCTACTCAGTTTGATGTCGTAGCAATGTAACTATTGTCTATATAAAATTGAATACCTTTAATAATTGGAATAGGATACCATAGATTTTTTTCCACAGGTTACGTGAAAAGCGACCTACACGCGGGCGGAGCCGCGGGCAACTGCTAGTCAGGAATAAACCATTTAGCCCACATAATAAATGTACGTGTATAACTTTTTAAATATTGCATTGTCAAGATTGTGGTAACTTTGGTAATCGCATCAGATCACCTTAGCTAGCCGAGCTACAGGCGCTACTAATATTAAACGAGACATGATTACACCGAGGTTTAATACAATAGCAAATATTCCTTACACAACAAAAAGTGAGAGAAGTCGTGGCACTCAATGTTCACAATACATTTTACCATTATATCTGAGCGCGAATCTAAATTAATTTGAACAAATGCCAATCAAAAGCTCGCGCTACTTTCGCTCGTACTATTGTTTCCGTTGCAGCGGTTGCTTCGTGGCTTTACTACCCGCGGTATGCGTTCACAACTTCAACATGATTTTAGTAATCATATTTGTACTAATATTAAAATTCTAATTTGAAGTGGGGGTGATGAGACCTGCACTAGCATCCCGCTAGGGGCGTTATACTAATATTATAAAGAGGTAAAATTTTATTATTTTGTATTTTGTTTGTTTGAAGCGAATTGGCTCCGAAACCACTCGACCGATTTGAAAAATTCTTTCACCGTTGGGAAGCTACATTGTCCCCGAATAACATAGTTTATATTTTATTAATAAATATATAAAAGATCCTTATTAAAAATCCAATAATGTAACACAAACCTTTATAACCGTGTGAAGGCGGGGCTGGTTGCTAGTCATGCTAGTAAGAATAAGTAAGAGAAATTAGTCATAGTAGTAGAATATGTTTAAGTTTACTCGTAAATAGGTTACTTCCAACATTTGTTGTTATATACCTTTTTTTTTATATATTAGGACACATCCACACACGGCTGGTTAGCCCCTTACTGAACCATTTCTATAGCTCGTATTATGGTTGCTAACACAACTGATATACTACATATACATACATACATACATATTATATATATACATATTTAACACCCAGACCCACAGCCAACAAATTTAGTTAAGCACAGAGATGTTGACCGGGCCGGGAATCGAACCCGGAACCTTCCGTAGCAGACCGGCATGGTAACCTTTACGCCAACGAGGTCGTCTAATAATAACTACACCTTTACTGCACTTATTACAGAGTATTTGATTATATTGATAACTTGTGTCAAGATGTCAATAAAAAAATAATAACATGTCGTTAATGAAGCTAGAAAATAATTGTATTTAAAGGTCTGTGTGGAGAAACTGTAGCAGCAGTGCTAGCGAAGGATAAAATAATCGCAGTAGTATTGACTATTTGTTTCTGATAGCTTAATAAAGCTACGTATCCACCGAAACGAAGCTGAAAAATTCTAAGAAAAAAATAGCCAGTACAATTACATAGCATCTTAGAGCTTCGGCGAATGAAAATTAAAGTTAAATCTATGTGTTATAAAAAAGATATATTAATATTGATTTTTGTAATTCCTCGCTTCTCATTTTTCTCGCAATGACAGACAGCCTTACACTCGAGATGTTTTCATACTCACTCATTTACAAAATATACTCTTATTTTCTGCGTAACAGCCAAGTTTTTTATTTTCTTTGTAACATAATATTATTACTTGCATAATGTCCATCTTAATTGTTTTATAAAGAATGTGCAAATGTAAATGTTAACTCGGTTGCATAAATTAAATCCTCTGTTTTAAACTCTAATTGAACGTTCACTTGCCAAATAAGAGAGAAAGAATTTGAAACCGCGTCTGTTGGTGATACCTCATGGCCGGTATGTATGTCGCGAGTGGATTGTGAAGCCTTAATCATCGCTTGTGAGGAAAGCTTCAAATGAAAAAAAAAAAAAACATTTACTTAAAAAACCCAACTTTAGAAGACAATTTAGGAAATATACTTTTATGATATCGAGTCACATGGAAAGCTAGTCGCTGCCTAATAGTAAATAATGGCTTGATTGTAGTGGTTTTGTTGCTCCATATGAGATCATGATTTTGGGTTTTATTTTACACAATTCATGGAACTATCAATGATTTTGTAAGAAATGCTCTGAATTACTCTTTTCAAAAAATGGCTAGTGGATTAAAATTAATTTATAACAATCCAATAAAAAGTAAATAAAAAATGCGAGCCTGGTTTTTAAATGTCTTTTACTTAAGGCGCTTGTGCATGAGGTCTTCTTCGGGGATCTAATTGATGGATCTAATAACATGGCAAGCATTGCGTGAACCGTCCATTTTGTCGGCCCTTCAGTTTGCAGGCATTTATTCCTGACTAGTTTAATATGAACATTTATTATAATAATAATAACAGTAAAGGTGAATTATTTACCGACCATTTCAACAAAAAGTAAACGGCATACGCAATATGTTTGGTTTAACAATGTCTCTGACAACCATGGTCAGGGGAAGCATAGACAGAACTTAAAAAAAAAAAACAAAGTTCGGAACCGATAAAATCGTAGCTCTATTGTTTACGCAGAATTTCACTCGTAACTATAGGATTTTTCAAAATATTCTACATTGCTTTTTACTGCTTCAAAAGTGCGCCGTCTGTTCTGATGTCGATAAAAAGTAGGCATAAAGTAATGCAGTGTAAGTGCCGCTGGACCAAACATACGAAGGAACAGGTTTTGAAAAGTGGTTTTCTTATAAAATAGGACGTTGAACTTTTTGTTGCGATGGATTGCGTAACCCGCGGCGAAATATTAATTTGTTTTCTCCCCACATCTAGGTCGTAAGTGAACACACTAAGCCATTGACTTGTTCTTATTATTTTGGACATGTTACACCTTTTTTCAACTGCGCTGTGAAAGTTAGATAACCAGCTTAACCATGAGAGGTCTCTTTGGAACTTTAGTTTTTACACCTATCTAAATCTTTCTAGGTAAGAATGTGACTGTGGACTACAGTAAAACTTAACTTAATTTAATTTAATATTTATGTGCAAATATTTAAATTTATGAATTTAATTATTTGTGTTTTAATTGTAATGTAACTAATGATGATTCCTTAATCATAGTGGTTAACTATTCTTATAAAAGTATAAGTAAAAGTATTTAATTAATGTAATTGGATCAATTAAATTCAATAAATAGACTTCAGGTAAGCTGTATGTAGCCAAACGTAAACCTATTCAGCAGTAAAAAGTATGACTATGTAAAGTGTGTGCATTTCAAAGAATGTTTAAACACTAATTGCTGAAGAATGTTCTAAGTATTATTTTATATTTAGAGTGGGTCCGGAAATATACATAAAGTTGGTATTTGTGCAGATGCAGGATAGGTAATTTTCGCTTACTTTAGCAAATCTGCTTAAAGCATAGAACTCGTCATTTGTATTTCTTAGAATAATTATACCTCAAAACATAATATATTGCCTCGATTTGGTAGAATAAAATTACGAGACCCAATCGCAGACATTAATCATGCGCAAACTAATTAAATCTAAATGAGAAAACGCATATATATTGCCCCTAAATGGCATATTTCGACTCATTCGCATACGTATTACAGAGTTTAGGAAAACGTGTATTCGTTTATGGTTTTTCCTCTAAACGAACAGCACGCTTTACTTTAATTTATGTTAGTTTTATTGGCTATTGATTGATATTTGTAGGTCAAATCAAATGTGTAAACTAGACTGGCATTTCATTTGGTAACAACCAGATATACAGGCTTACCGCTAGAAATAGATTTAATAATCACATAAGGCATATGTACAAGGTAGTGGAAGTAGAGGCACATCTTCTTATGTCGACCTGAGAATGAATGAATTGTGTGAAAGAGGATATGAAAGAGAGAGTATTGAATATAGATATGACAGCTGACAGAAGAGTGTGAGCAAAAAACAGGCTGTGCCGACACCACAAAGTAGCAAAAACTGAAGGCAAACAAGTCAGGGCATATATATATATATGCTGGTAGCTGATAAGGGTAGTTCTACATAGGTCGTCTACACCGTCATTTATTTTAGGACAGAACTAACGGAAAAGGCTAACTTGCGGAGTAGGCTAATAGACCCTCGACTAGGAGTAACCTTGCCTGATAAGCAGTCGTTACGCCGCGCGACCTCCGCAGTTCCGTTCACAAATCATTGTTTGTTGTATTATCGTTTACACTTTATACTAAATCTACGAACGATGTAGAGAATCTTACAGAGGAACACGATGAGGGTGATCAAAGATTACTGAATTTTGACTACTTAGCTCATACGATAAAGAAGAAGCAAGACATTACATTTGTTATGTGTTTGAAATAAAGTGTCTTAACATTTTTGCAGAAAATCTTTTACCATAATTTATTTTAATAAGAGTATGATGTTCTGAGTATTTTTGTTAAAAAAAAGACAACATGCAATCTACTTGAATCTCTTCAAATAGATTGCTTGTTTGTTTTTCGTAAATATTATTCAATAAATAACAACGTAAACACTTACTTTGTTTAAAACTGTAAGTAATCTATTTATATGCTATACTAGTACCCTATTCCCCGTCCAAGGATTCCGGATCACGTTGTACCTCGAGTCCTCACAATCAGAGTTAACATTGAGAGCTGAACAACCTGTTCAGTAATAAAGTTGAACATAATTTATGGTGCTCATTCAAACAGCCATAACGTGTTTTTCGCAGCCGCAAACTTACGAGCCTATTGCGATTCTGATATGACGACAGATGGCTACCACGGTGCATGCTGTATAATAAAACTATCATGGATTCAACATTACTTTATTTACACCTCACTCACCCATAAAATAAAAAATAAACGAATTTGTACAAGAACTACCAATGGCCCGTGGTTTTACTCGCGTCAATCCGTGATAAAAAGCCTACCGAAAGTGTAAAATGCTTTTGACTATACCAAATTATTAAAAAGTCCTTATTCTCGCTTAGTGTTAAAACCAATTATAATAATATACATTGAAAAAATACCTAGTTCTTACTTGGTATTAAATTAGTTATATTTTCGATATATTGTACGCCCTAAGGCAAAAAACATTTTACAGGTTTTTTTATTAGATAAAAACAAGCCTACATATATTGTCATATTGACAACAAAATTTGTAAGCAAATAATTAATTGTAATCTCAGTCGGTTCAACTGTAAGTGGTTCAAACATACACTAAAACTTTCTTCTTTATAATATTAGTAGAATATAATAATTCATCTGATTAGGGAAAGCTTAAACGCATCAAAAAACATACATACATGTATATTAGTACCCCCAAAGCGGATCAGTTTCGCCAAATCTGTGAGAATCTTCAGTACAAAGCATTCGTTTATGATCTACTTTCATCGGCGTTCACACTTTCCATTTGAATTAACATCGTGCGATGAATGATGGGCTGGGGGCCTGCGCCGGCGCACACACACATACATACACGACAAAAAATACTCTTATAATAGCAATAACTTTATAACACGCCCTAGGTCCATATTATTATTTATTATTATTTGCTTCCTTCTGGGATAGAATACGGAGATCGAATAATTGTATACTGCAGTGCCTGTCCAATGATTTGAATAGTCCTATTTACCAAAGCTGGATGCTCGCTCACCAGACAGAAAACAGAAAATGATATTTTTACATTTTTATATGTATTCGTAATTTTAATTTTAAGGTTTTATATTTTATATTATTATTTTTTAATTTTTTAAATGTACATATGGGTTATGTTGCCTGCAATAAAGATTATTATTATTATTATATTATAAATACGATATTTAATTAATATTAATATTACTTTTTTTTGTTTTTTTAGTTTATAAAATTTTCGTTTTCACTATGTTTTATAAATATTATTCTCAAGTTTTGTTTAAATTTATTTTTATCATCGCTTGTAAAGTAAGTATAAATATAGTACTGATTTGACTTATTGAAAACTTTAATTTATTTATTTATATTTTTGCGTTTAATAATACCTCTACCGATTATAGTATCTAATTATTGACGAACTCGTTGGCATAATGGTTACCATACCGGACTGTCAATCCGAAGGATCCGGTTTCGAATACCGGCACGGCCAACATCTTTGTGCTTAACTAAAAATTCGTTGGCTGTGGGTCTGGGTGTTAATTATGTATCTATATAAAATATATATGTATGCATATGTACAATAATGTATAATATCAGTTGTGTTAGCTACCATAATACAAAATACAAATTGTTAATATGGAGCTAACCAGCCGTGAGTTGTATTGATTACAGTAAATTTATTGTTGACTTTGATCCTACATCTTCAGTTAGAAGCTAACGATTTAAAAGAATGATGAATAAAGAACCTGGAATATTGCTCTTCAGCTTAGCAAAGTTGTATATAAACTATATATGTATGTATAATACAGTTAAATAAAACTCATAACTGGTTCATATATTTTATATGTTCAGAAATTTGGGTCGGATGATGGCTTGGATGACACGTTAAATTGTAGGTCTTGGCTGTTAGTTAGTACAAGCAGTCGTTAAGCCAAGTCAGAAGGCTCTGGGCGGCTAGGTATTTAGTTCATACGAAGAAGAAAAAGTTCAGAAATCAAGCAAAAGCTGTTTTTCAGAAGCCTTTACTTTTGTTCTAAAACATATACTTTAGCGTCGTTAGAATACCGCTGTATATTCCTATCCATAATAACCACACGCAGTAAACTTGAACATAGCAATATGTTTAAATCCATAAAAGTAATAATAATTACAGTGGTACAACAAAGTCATGAATATAATATTTTACTAGGTCAAGTTATAAAAACGTTTTGTGCTTTTGTGTCTGATTGTTTAATGAAATATCAAAGTAACGATTAAAATTGACAAGTGTATGAATAAGGCGATATAAACCATAGTACAAAATTTCATGTTGAGCTATAATTAACCACACATGTGTTAATTTATATTTAAAGGATAATTTAGTTAAGTATGTTTTTTTTAAATTGAAAAGTCTATTTTTTTGAATCAGTCAAGAAATGCATTTACGCATCTCCCGCTACAAGCCTAGAGAAGGCAAGCGGGGTATGTCGGGCTCGAGAGCCAGAGGGGCCGTCACTACCGACTACAACCTCACGGTGTCCCATCACACGACGGGGGCAGGGATGCAGGACCGCATAGCCCTTATGTGACGATGAGGATATCGAGAGGGAGCGCAGGGCGCTGGCGGTCCGGGGAAACATGGTTGCTCGCCGGTTTGCACGCTGCTCGAGGGAAGTGAAAATAACTCTTTTTAAAGCATACTGTCAGTCCTTCTACTCGAGTAGCGTGTGGGTGAATCATACTCGTCGGGCTGCCAGCGTCTTGCGTGTCCAATACAATGACATTTTCAGGGTGCTGATGCGGCTGCCTCGCTGGTGCAGTGCATCTTTGATGTTCGCGGAGGCACATGTAGATGACTTTCATGCAGTTATCCGCAAGAAGGTCGTCTCATTGCGACAGCGTGTGCGAGCCAGCAGCAACAGCATCCTGAACATGATTCATGAGCGTCTAGATTGCCCAATACATTTTAAATGGATGAGAATTGTGACCGGAGAAAAATTATGACTGCTATTGAATTTGATTTGTATATAATTTAATTTTGATTGTATTTAATTTATTTTGATTGCATTTAATTTAGTTTTATTGTATTTAATTTAATTTGATTGTATTTTATTTAATTTGATTGTATTTTATGGATGATTCTGAAATAAATGAATTAATAATAATAATTAGCTGAAATGCCTAGCTAAAAAGAGCAATAAAAGAATCAAACGATCTCTTTCCCTTCAACTTTCACTGAACCTGGACAGACGACCCTTTCAGTTCAGGACAGACAATCTATCTGTTATCAGCACAGCACGCATTTCTAAAACATACCTCGTGTCCACGTCCTCGGCTCGGGTGACCTTGCCCGCTGCTCGTGCCTGAATCTCTCTAATTGTTCTCAACTACCACAGATTACGGCATAGTTGACGAGCAGGCATCACGAGTAGTATACCACGAGCTGATGGCTATCTCACGCCAACCTGCGGTGACGTATCTACAGGTAGTTTAACAAGATACCTGGCCATATTAGGGCGCAGCCGGGTTTTGAGGGATTTCTACCCACTAAACCTACCGGTGACCTGCCTCTGTGCTTAACGGAGATCTCCGGGTTCTTCCGGGAAACATCTCGGAGACTACCTTGCACTGCGCTGTCGTCCGAGTTATTAGTTTAATAAAAAATTGTTATCTTAATTGAAATTGTTATCTGCATTTATGATTGATATAACTACTTTTCTTGTAAGCACATGACATTTAATTAGGATGAATATAACATTAACAAAACTGACATTTTGAATAAAGTGTAACCATGAGGTTCAAATCAATAATTGTTTCCTACTAAGATCGTAAATACGGCAATTTTGGTGTCTGATCTAATTTATCGCAGTCTTTCTATCCATTCCCTTTCCTTGCCAAACTAAATAACAATCCTAATACTTATCCTCGCGGAAAATCTGCATTTGATATAAAAAGATCGATTAGTACGAGTACGTCCGTAAATTAATGAAGAGCTGGTGGAAGCTGGCAGAAGACCGTATTGCATTGCGTGTTGGAGAGGCCTACCCAGCAGTGGGAAGATACAGGCTTATGATGATGATGAAGTCTATGTTGCTCACAGCGATGATCAAATCTACTAAATATCTAAATCGGAGACCAGTCGCCCGATATATGATTTTTAAATAATACCCTAGTACGTGTTAATAATGTTTTATATTATTTCATCCTAAATTTCTGCTATAAAATATGATTCTATTTCTAAAGCTGATGTAATTATAATATGCAATATTTAATTTCGAAATTATATTACTATCTACTGTATTTTTTCTTATTATATACGTGACTAAGAGTTATGTAAGCGCCTTGGTGCAAAAACAGTCTTGTTTAAACTGTTACCATCAGGATTATATTTATAGAACTAAACTAGTGCTGTAATAATTAATGACTCGTATGCAAAATAAAGAATTATCAAAGTGAACTGAACCCATGACCAAATGTCTTATCTTCTTATCTGGTGTTTTGAGGAGGAGTCGTGATCGAGCCGTGGTTGGTTCTTGTGTTACGTGATAATCCATAACGATGACCTTTCCGACTTGCAACGCCGTACCGGGTTACTGATAGCTTAGATGCAACTACAAACACCAGCTAATTAATTAAAAAAAATATATTAAAGCTACAATAGTATGAATACATTTTTGATAAGATATGACACAAATAGCAGATTTCGATACAAGAATACGAGTAAGATGTTGTTTAAAATTACAACTTATTAACATGCTATTTTTTGGGGTTGTTATTTGGTTGGGTATTTTAAAAAGGTATTTAAAATATCTTTAATTTGAGGCGAAAACAATGGAAAAATTCTGATTTTACCGTTTTTACACTATAAACTGCAAACTACTGTTTGCTATCGAAAAATTTGCTAAGAGACCGCCTGCAACCCACTCTGAGAATACTAATACTTATTTTAGTTCCAACTAGACTTAATATTAGATTTTGATTTTGACATTTCTAATTCATAAGTCTGATTGGTACCAAAATATGTATAAATACTCTTAAAACGGTTCTTTAGTGGTCTTTTTAGCAATTTTTACGATATTTTTTCCGTTTACGACTTATTAGGAAAAGACTTTAAATTTAAGTGTTTGCCTTGTTCTTGTTGGCACTGCAGGTTATATTGAACCCCTGTATAGTTGTATGAGTGGTTGTTAAAGCCTAGTTCACACGATCCGACACGATTACCTGGTAAACTAGCTCACATATTATACGCTCGTTCACCACATATTTTAGAAAAACTTCACCTTAATTGCTAATTATAATTAAGACCGGGCATGAGACTAGAATTATTTAATAGAAGTATTGTTTTCATTTGAAATAATGTAGCGTTGAGTATGTATTTAATATGTTTATATATATTTATTTGTTCGTGAGGTACTCTGCTGTAGAAAGTTATGCTTATACTAACACTGAATTATTTTAGTTTTTCACAAATTTTATATTTATCTACAAAACTCTAGTCAAATCGGTTAGCCGTTCTTAAGTTATAACACGTGTATCTTATAGTTTATACAGTTATTTATGACGTTGTTAGGCATCGGATAATCGAAAGTATAATAAAACCGTTTTTTTTAATAACATAAATAGCTTTTTCAAGTATTGTTACGCTATACCTTATAACCCTGTACCCTGATAACACGCACGAGAGTTTATCACACGACTGCATAAGAGACACCGGTCGATATCTATCGCATGCGTAATATGGGTGGTCCTGGTCTATATCACCCACTGTCATGCAAGGGTCGCCTTTTTATCTTATCCCACTTATATTATAAAGAGAAAAAAAAATTGTTATTTGTTTGACGCAAATAGGCTATTTGACCGATTTGAAAACTTCTTTCACCGTTGGGAATCTACATCTCCGAGTAACATATATATAGGCTATAATTACTTTCTCTTTCTAACTTAGATTGTTTTAAAGCCCGTGCGAAGCCGGGACGGTCTTCTAGTGCATTATATAGGAAACATTTTGTATTTTTGTTACTCCTGCTTCTTGCAGATTGGTTAGACCATGGATTAAGACATATACTGGTGGTAATTCTGGCGAACACACGACTAAACTAAATTTAGAGTAGTCCTGTCACTTTTCATATTTAGTGAACAGAAAGAGACAACACGACTTGAACCATATACAAAACAATTAAAATCACGTCAAATATGGAAAATGTAGACGATTTTAGAACACACCCAATTGTATCACCTCTAAAACTACCTAAAATTGCCACGTTTGACGTAGTTTTAGTTGTATTGTCTATGGTTAAGATCGTGCCGACTCTTTCTGTTCACTAATGGTGAAAAGAGACAAAGTTACTTTAAATTTAGTTTAGTCGTATTTACACTAGAATCGCCACCAATGTCTACTCTCTGTATATCAGATCATTGCGATGTTAATCGCATTGATCCGGGATAAAACTTATCTAAATCTGCCAACCAGAAGGTCCCGGGATCGATTCTCGGCACGGCCAACATCTTTGTGAAGGACTAAATTTGTGATTTTTGCGAAATGTTAAAATAGTTAGTAATAAAGTGTAGTAAATAGAGTGGAAGAGTTTTTAAAGATATGGATAAAAGAATGAAAGAAAGACATAGTATGAAGAATGAATGTGAGAGCTGAAAACAAGCGAGAACTAGTGTGAAAGGTATTGAGCAGAAATAGGCTCCAAAGTAGCATCGGAGGTAAGACTAAAAAAATATCGATATAAAGTATTTATGTATGTACTAGCTGCGCCCCCTCGTTAATCCGGGACAAAGAGAAGTGAATCTGGGTTAAAAAGTTCCCCATGTGTTAATCCAAGTTCTAACCTATCTTTATAATTTAATAATCTTATCAAAATCGGTCCAGCCGTTGGAGCGTGAAAGAGTAACATAGATTTTAAAGTTGTTTACGCATCCCACGGGAACCAATCATGTTTTCGGGATAACAAGTAGCCTTTGTATCAATCCAAGGTCAAACCTATTCCGATACCAAATTCCATCAACATCGATCGAGCCGTTTGAGCGTGAAGAAGTAACAAACATACACACACATACTTTCGCATTTATTTCTCGTATGTAGTATATCAGTTGTGTTAGCAACCATTATACAAACTAGTCTAGTATGTATAAAAAATAATAATAAAAGGTAATAGAGCGCTTACCATTTCTAGTTTAACTAGAAATGGTTCAGTGCTAACCAGCCGAGTGTAAAATGTGTCCTAATATTTATTTATTTATTTTTTGTCAACACAAAACGTCATGTACTATAAATAGCTAACAGCTACATTGTCCGACTGTTTCGCAGAACTATCGCACACTGATTACATAACAAAAGAAATTACAAAATTAGCTAAAGAAGGTCAAAGTATCAGTATCTCGATTACAACAAAACCTTAAACACATTATTACGTGTTGTTATGAATTTGTTAACAATATTAAACTCAATGACCTTTAAAGAGGTAAATTAACTCTTTTTTGGAGTTGACACTACAGGTATTTGGTTGACAAATTAGAGTCTCTCAAATACCTAGCTGTCATTTTAAGTAAGTTGCGTTGTATATAAACTACTGTACTTTTGTAACGCCTGTAGCTCAGCTAACTAAGGTGATCTGATTCGATTACCGAAGTTAAGCAACATACATGACTACAATCTAGCGATTTTCAAGGCGAGAGTGAACCGGTTCCTTCTAGGTAAGCGCGATCCACCGTAGACCACAATATCACTCACCATCAGGTGAATTGTGGTCAAGCGCTGACCATTCAGAGTAAAAAAAAAAAATACTTTGGATGGGTGACCATGCTTGTTATATAAATAGTGTCTGAGCTACCGTGGCTTGGGTGACACGTTAAACTGTTGGTCCTGGCTGTTAGTCTCAATACAAGCAGTCGTTAAGCCAAGTCTGAGACACTTGGTCGGCTTGAAAACTCTCTACACTAGAGCTTGGCCACTTAGCGCATACGAAATTATTATTACCACTGAGTGGCTTTAGTACATAAATAAACAACTTTCGTTCTAAGATTTTTGGTAAATCGAGAAAAAAATCGCTTTTCCATACACTTTGCAGCGCGTCCACGAACTTTGATTTTAATAAAGAATATAAAAAAATTGCGACTTTACAGTTTTTTTTACTAAAAGCTATTTCTGTAAAAGGAAGTTTTTCCCTTATAGACTAAAGGATTTGATTTTTATAATTTAAATAACATAGTTTTTTTTTTGTTCCAGGTAATTGCGGTTACAGATACTTACAAGCCTACTTAACTGAAGAAATATTAGGTTTAGTACCACTCAATGGTAAGAGGTGAACACAGATGCAACAATTATATATTATACGTTTAGAAAGGCTCCGACACAACTTTTCGTAGTTGTCATTTTGGATTTGAATTTCATCATAGTAAATGTATTTTACTAGTCAAGCCCTTTAATTTGATACCCATTATGAAAAAATATGCGATCCGTAATTTTGTCGCCCGCCATATTGACCTGATTTTTATCTATTTGAAAGAACATTCTAGACTTTCAAACAAAATAATCAAAATCAACCGTTTATGCCACATACACACACGCACACACACATGCAAACACGTCAAACACCGTAATGTTTGTATAGTGACTTGCCTTTAACGTATGTTACGAGTATTTATGGCCAATAAAGATTTGACGACCTCGTTTGCGTAATGGCTACCATGCCGGACTGCCAACCAGAGGGTATCCTCTTTGATTCCCGGTACGGCCAACATCTTTGTGATGAACCAATCGTCGGCCTGGGTGTTAAATATGTATCGATATACAATATGTATGTATGTATATGTAGTATATCAGTTGTGTTAGCAACTATAATAAAAACTAGAAATGGTTTATTTAGTATGGGGCTAGCCAGCCGAGTGTGAATGAGTCCCAATATAAATTAAAAAACCTGTACTTCAGACTCTTACGAAGTACCTATCTTACTTTTTGAGTTGGGGTTTAAAAATTATTTGATGCAGTTGATTAGTCCGTCCCACACTGAACCATTTCTAGTTCGTATTGTGGTTGCTAACACAACTGATATACTACATATACATACATACATATTATATATAAATACATACATATTTAACACCCAGACCCACAGCCAACAAATTTAGTTAAGCACAAAGATGTTGACCGGGCCGGGAATCGAACCCGGAACCTTCTGATTAGCAGACCGGCATGGTAACCTTTACGCTAACGAGGTCGACAATATATATTCGGGTAGAGAAAACTTGGCGAAGTGAGCACCCGCGAGAAGCAAGGTCGCTTGCGCCAGACGCGCCGCCCGCGCCGCTGATGGTTAAATAATAGAGCACGTACCTCGGACATAACGGAACGTGCCGCTTACCGCAATCACACCTCAAATAAATTGAATGATGAAAATGTGACACGGTGTAAGGCGATGACGTCATTATCAGGTTGCTCCACTTTGACTCCGCTCGTCTGAACCAATCATTCTATCTGCAATACAGTCTTCTGAAATTGACACTTTATCATAAATACTTTATAATAAATCAGCTCCAGCAAGATCCATATCAACAGCATATAAAAATAGACCACGGTAACATATAAATAAAGCCGTTTCCTATTCCCAAGAAATTTAAATAACATAATTATCATATATTAGTTTTATCTATAAATATAGCGGGCAGTGGATGGAGACGATTTGCTCAGGATAGGGTCGCGTGGCGTGCCTTTGGAGAGGCCTATGTCCAGCAGTGGACGCAGACGGCCTGATGATGATGATCTATAAATATATTTTTTTCTTCTGTTTATCAACAATTATAAACCTTCTTGGGGCACCCAAGTATGGGTGTAGGCCTCTTCCATGCGTTGCCAGGACAACCGATCTCGAGCTAGCCTAGTCCAAATACTTCCTGCTGCTTCTCCGATATCGTCGCGCCATCGTCTGCGTGCTCGTCCTCAGGGTCTAGAGTCTTCTGTTGGATACCGATGAAGAATACGCTTGCTCCATCTACCCGTACGTTAAATGGTTGTTTCCAGTTATTATTCAATCAAGACAAATCCTTCAAGTTGCTTGAAAACTCTCGACACCAGAGCCTGGCCACTTTGCTCATACGAAAAAGAAGAAGAAGAAGAAAACATTTTGCGTTAGAACAAGCCTGGTTTATATTTACCACGAACAGATTACCTAGAAACAGAAAAGAATTACCTAATGAATGTCCCAGAATGAGGTCATTGAACTCGGCAGATAAATCGCGGGTAATCAATGAAGTCCAAAAAAGAAAGCGTCTTCATTAAATCTCGTTCTCTATTTTTAGATTAGTCTTTGAAGTAGGTATTGCTGTTTTATATTGTTACAATGACTGTTATCGGAGATCTGGTTAGGCTTCATTTTCGGCGTAAATATTATTAATGAATTTCGTATCAATAGAAGTCTTCTTTTTCTTCTTCGTACGTGACCAAGCTCTGGTGTCGAGAGTTTTGAAGCCGCCTGCAGGCTCTGACTTGGCTTAACAACTGCTTATACTAACCAGAACCTACAATTTAACGTGTCATCCGACCCACAGTAGCGCCCAGATAAAAATGCTACATTTTGAACTACAATCATGTGCATGGTCACCCAATGACTCCGGTTTGACCGTTGTTTAACCTCGATGATCACATCAGATTACTTTAATCAGCAGAGCTGTGGGCGCTACATAAAAAAAAAAAAACAGACACTAAATATAGGTTGTGTGCTATCGGTCCGGTCACCTTGTCGTGCTCCCTTATGAATATTTAAGTGTCTTCGAGATCGAGAATCGTCCCATTTATTTATTCCTTGAATACATTTGACGGCGACGGTCTCTGTTTGTGATAAACCTACAATAAGAGCTTCTTTCAATCCCAAAAATATTGGAAATTAAATGTAAAATAAAATTAAAAAAAAACATAATATAATTACTAAACCTACTGTACTGTAATAATTAAACTGTATTTTTAGTTTAGTACGAATCCAAGAGTCCCAAAGTATTTTTTAAAAATGTCACGAGATCCAATGGCGTCTCCAAATTTTCACAATGGATCATATGTGTAAACTAGTGCCGAAAACAAAACAAATCAATATCAGTTAAATACCCGCACACTTATGTATATTAAAGTTTTATAAACAAGAATTACCACGATTAAGTTAATTAATATTATTGTGGAATGTATTTCACTGTGTGCACTGGACAACACTCTATAGACCTGTGCAGTGCAATCCTGGTTCCTCCTTTAAAATAAAAAGAAACAAAATTTTACTACAGGCAGCTACTACACAATAAAATAGAAAATAGCTTAAAGCTAGGCGTCCACCTTTCGGTATCGTACGCAGCGGACGTATCGCATCAATCGGATCATAATATTCTTTGTATAGAAAGTCATACAAGTGCGTCCACCAATCCGCATCGTACGGATCGCTCGAATCTACTCATCGGCAATGCCGACGCTGTTACTTCGAGAGGCAACTTTTGCGCCTAGCTTTAATGATAAACAAACACCGCTTAAGAAGTCATTTTGTTCATGGATATCAAGATGTACTGAGTCCGGAAATCAGCAAGTAGTTACGGCTGTTACAATGTCTTTCACAGAGTACATGGGAGAGAGTGAATATGATGTGCACCAGTTGGAATGACGCGAGGTTTCCACTCCATCAGTAATTAATGTGCAGTTACGTAATGCTCGCCGTGAGGTGGGCGGCTGTCAATCAAGCAGCTACTTGCCGCGCGGAGACACTGCTGTTTGGATGGCCCACGTGGGTAGACCGTAGAGGAAGATAAATGTGAAATTTATTTTAAAATTATGCTGATTACCGTTGGGCAAAACGGCACACTTTTCAAAATCATTAGTTCCAAAAATCTTTGGTAATTTTGGTAAAATAGCCTTTTAAACTGTCATTCTTGAAGCAAATTTAATATTTTTGTGGAAACTCTATAACGACACTACGACTGTGCATTTTATGGTGCTATAGAGAGTGGTCGTTAAATGGAGATAATGTATTATTGTACGCTAAACGAATTGATTTCGACGCTTTCGAGAGTTAGTCGTTACATCGAGTGACATTACATGGAGCTTACACTGTATAACAGCTATATTTTATCAGCAGGGCGCGTAACATCACGGTATAGCGAAACTCTGATCTAAGGTGGAACACGCCTAGTCTGGAAATACTAACTCTCACGGAAGCTCTCGTGCTTGACGAAAGATTTTTTATCTTTCTTGGTTGCTGGCATGGAGAACGGTAAAAATACCCTACCACCTTTACCTTATATCTTTTCACAATGTAACTCTAATTTATGTTTTAACAACTTTTACACGCAGGTGTTACATATTAACCCAACTGATCGACCACAGCAAAATAATAGATACTCTTTACATAATCCGTATCTACACAAGTGGTTATAACAACAACATAAACCATTAACACTGTCTGTGGGCGGAAAAAATATACACCGACTAGCGAACTAGAATAAACAGAAGAGTAACTCCATACAACTGCCGCTTAGAATTTGAATCCATCTACGCACACAATTATACTGCTATCCCAACGAAACACACAAACACAAAGCTCGCACGCGATTGGTTGCATCGAGATCACGCCACCTATACTAGCCGTCACTTGCCTGACCTAGTTTTGCCCCGCCCACCGCGGTATTTTACACGCGTAAAGTACCGCGGTGGGGTGGAACCATTTTATCGGCCAAGTTACTTTTCTATTTATTCTAGGTCGCTGATACTGACAGAAAAAGAGGTCTAAAAGCAATGAATACCAACCAGCTCATATATATATTAAACTAACTTGCCAGGTGGTAAAATTAATTATCCTCATAAGCAAATTAATGTAGGTTTGGTACTTTAAAAAATCTGTGGTGGGATTAGACGTTAAATTGTAAATCTCGGTTGTTAATCCTATAGTATCTACCTTCAAGCACTCGTCAAGCCATGTTAGAAGCCTTTAGGGACTGAAAAACCCTTAAAAGTATGCAAAGTACTACCAGTATTAGTGAAGCCATATTATATTGTTTTATTATAAATATATATTAAGATTATTTTCATAACATCTTATTGTGTCAGACCCTTTTACTTAATTAATGATTACTTCAGTGACTAAAATTACTTTTAAAGTCATATTCACGTAATCTAAAAAATATAATCTACATAAGACATAGAATAATTTAGTCAGGTCATTCTTCTCTGCCGACCAAACTCGAAAGCAAATTAATTAGGTCCAGAAACCTGTTCTATGTTTATAGAGGATGTGACATCATGAGATGGTGAATCACGGTGTTTGTTATGTCTGCATTGATTCTTATGGATTGTTTTATAAGACAACTTTGTGTTAAATAAAACAATAAAAATAGCTTGTACCTGGGATGACTGGGTGTGACCTAAGATGTAAATTATATTGCGACTTGTCAAAATAAAACGTATTGACTATAGATATCCGAATAAATTATATTAGGAAGAACAAACAAAGTTAAAGTATTTTATTGAAACATTTAAAACTAATATGTCTAATAGTAAAGAATAACAAATTAATTATTTAACCTCAGTTAGTTGACAATGTTTTTTTTTAAATAAAATCGTTTTTACATATTATAACTAAACTACTACACACAAGCTAATTTTGACCTGAATTAATAGGTAATATATTATTATTCACTGTCGAAAACTTTAGATTTGTTTTTTTATGTTTATTTAGCATTTTTTTTTATCATCTCAAGTCTTTTCCGAAGATTGTAACTATTTCTGCCCCCTTACTTCGACCTAACAAGCGAACTAACACGCCGACCAAGTCGCTCCAATATGCGCCAACATTCTATGGTGACAACAAAGGGATTTGATGTTGGCGTATTGGAGCGACTTGGTAGCTAAATTGGAGCGAGTTGGTGGTTGAATTGGAGGCGAGTGAGTCGTACGTTCCAGATTTATAATAAATTTTATAAGTTATTGAGCATTCAGTGTGTGCAACCTTTTTGTATATAATAAATAATTTATTATGATTTTCTCAACTCTAAAAATTAATATTGTGTCAAATCAGAGTTGCCAGAAGTACGAGAAATTACAAAATTAGTTAAAATTAAATTAAAATTAGTAGTCAGTACGAGATTCAAGATTAACAAAAATCTCTACACTTTTTTTATGAGATTTTAACAATGACGACTTCTTTCGCATACCTTTATCACAGATACAGTAAATGGTACATTATTAGCTTCCGAAAGCGGTATAGGCCCAAATCGCTTAGGCAATTGCGTACATTTCGAACCATCAATAGAAATGTACATCAGAATAACAGCTGAAATGATATACTCTAAAAATAAAGATTATTTTACTAACATCCCTGATATCGAATATAATTATATATAATATGCATTTTAATTGTTTTCTTTCAATTGAACAACCCCAAGCAAAGAATATGACTACACAAGTTACTTAGTACAGTAAATAAATAGCATTGATTTTATTAGAGTTTCTTGAAATGTATGCATTTACGAGATTATCCGTTGAAATTACAAGATATTTTAGCAACCTTGGTAACAGTAAAAATTATTGTCATCTGGCAACCCTGTACCAAACACATGGAATGTCAATCGTGCATATAATTGTTTGTTTTGTTCCGTATTTGAATTCGATATTCTAGTAAATCCGCAATTCATACTAAGAAATTGCTCTTAACTTGTTTAAAACGCAATAATTCTTACACGAAAGTGTTTTTTTCGACAATAAAGTTGGCTTGGTTGTGGTTTTCATCACTAGAAGCTCAAGTTACAACCAATAAACAAATATGTCATAATATATAATTATCATTTCATCGGCAGTGTTATTTTAAAAAATAACTATGGGGAAATGTTGTGCTTGTGGCAAGTTTGTGTCTTCAACGGGACTCGTAAAGTGCAACGATTGTGAATGTGTTTATCATAAACATTGCCTGTGGAGATGCAAGAAGTGCATAGCGAAAAATATTGAAACAAATGATAAATCTCCGGCATACATTGATCCCGAACCAATGCCTGGCACTTCCTGTGGGTCTTCACTTTTGTTACCATCTGCCACCTCGGTTTTGTCAGATTCAACGGTACACCAACTTATCAATGAGATGAGATCATTTTGAACCTGTATGCAAAAATTTAATGCAGAGATAGCTGAATTCCGTATGGAATTTGATAAACTTCGATGTAATCAAAATTCAATGCAATCAGAGCTTGAAACTTGTGTCTACAATGTAAATTTCTTAGGCGATCAAGCCAATGAATTAGAAAAAAGATTGAGCGATATTGAAGAATCTGTAAGAAATATGTGCAGTGATGCTGTCCTGGCGAGTCTCTATCAATTGAAATGTGAGGCTAATGAAAGAGATTGTTCGATGCGCCAACAAAAAAAAAAAAAAAAAAATATAACCTCCAAAATTGAATGACGCGATGCCATTGTTGTCAGATTTTTCGGAAAGTAAAAGAAATCGAATTGAAGTAGATAGTTTTATTTTGTGTGTGTTTGTGGAGTGAGGAGGCGAGCTGTTCATCGGTAGATGGGCCTAGTATAGCGGACAGCGGTGAAGCGGCGCATGAGAGAGGAGCGAGCGATGGCTCTGGCGATGGCTGCGGGCGGGCGCGTGCGGCGCGCCGTGGACGAGCAGTACGCGAACAAGCCGCGCGCCGCCTCGCTGCGCTGGATGTGCCTCGACGCCGCGCTGCTGCTCGTCTTCTCGCTCGACCTGTGAGTGTTGTGGTGCTGCCCGACGGACCCGCCGGCGTGCGGCTCGGCTATGCTGGCAATGGATGACCTGGGCCATGTCACTAGTAACGTTTACTCTGCGTCTCCTTCAGAGATCATCAACTGCTAATGAATGATATAGAAGTGTGAGAATGGCTGTTGGCAGCCGCGTGGACGCACCCGCTCGACGCTGGCGACCTGGGCCTCCTGCCCGATACAGTGGCTAAGCAAACGGGTCTATTTTAATGAAAGGCTGACCAAATATAACAAACAAATTTTTGTATAAGGCCAAACAGGAAAAAAATAAGACTAAATTATAAATATATATGGACACAACATGGCAAAATACTATTCAGAAAAAGTGAAAGTGGAAAAGTTTTTCATGTAAGACGGGACAATGATATTCTTCATGTTTTTAATTAATATTATAAATTTTCAGACATACATACTAACTCGTTGTGCTTATAAATTAACACTTTAATTATAATGTTTAGGACCTAGATCCTACACAAGAAATTAAGCCTAGTTTTTATTTTATACTTATTACCAACCGATTAAAGTAGCTATTTAACATATTTTTAATATATGTTTGTCTATAGATACCTGACATTTAATATAGAATAATTTTTAACTATTAAGGATTGAATGGCGGGTGTAAGCTGTGTGCTTTCACTCACTGCAGCCTAGCAATGACAAATGTATGTTATCCGTGCCGTTATTTGCTATAATAATAAAATTGTTATCATTTTATTATTAAAACTGTTGATTAGTTATTTCTACTGCTGTATTGATTAACCATATGGTTTCTGTACTAATATAATAGAACTAAAGAAAATATGTATATAATAAATATGTATATTTAAATGTGTAAATCTTTTGTTAAATCTCATTGCCTTATTTTACATTGTAATTATGATGTTGAAATATTTTATTTATCTTTATTCAGAACTTAATATAAGATGGTCTCTACTGATTTTGCTTAGTTTTGAAGTTATTACCATGTGCTTATATAATAGTGTACTACCTATATTTATGTGACTAATTAATGGGTATAAAGGAGCAGGTTGAAAACCAGCGCTGGAGTACTAAGTGTACTTTCAGCACATGCTGAACCTGCTCCTTTAGTGCACATACACAATACACAAGTCATTTTGTATGTCAAACTCAGAAGTCTGTGCACAATAAACAATTTTTCTTTCTCTCTTTCTAATTGCACCAATATCAATTTATTTATTGTATTACAACATATACCTACCTAATATTGTTGAGTATTAAATAATTTGTAAAAAATTGTGCCATTTAAATAATATAGATATATTCTACTAGTAGCTTGTTACATCATAATATATCTGTTAGGTTTGTAATCTTAGCTTAAAACCATTGTTAGTAATATTAATTTGTCTTTGGCAATATGTATTGGATATATTGGAAGTGATAAATAAAAACATTTTCTATTTTTGTATTTCATTTACTATTTCCTGCAGTCTAGAAAGATAGAAGACAAGTGGAAGGTGAAGATCTAGTTGGAACAGGTCTGCCTCTACTTAGCAAGGGACAAATGTGCCCGAGGATGGACAATGCATATCCTCAGACTACAGGAATAAAGCCTTTTTTCCTGTAGTCTGAGTGCATATCTTGGAGCGATCGCAAGTGCGTTGAAAACTTCGTGAAATGAGTATTGTAATTACTAGTATAAGGTGGTTACGTGGCAGCGGCGTCACAATAGAATACTGAATATAAATAATCATCTTTTATGTTACATACTGAGTACCCCAATCGGGGCACACTATTTTTTTGTTCTTAGTTATTATTTTATCTTTAGTTTTAAGTTTGTGTCCAATAAAGTATTACTAGTGCCGCTGCTTCACCAATATTTAGATAACTAATAGGTACCTACCTAGTTACTTTTACTTACTTTTTGAAACAATAAAACGCTCTGTCTAATAGGTTGTATGGCGAAATAAAAAGGTTTCAATTAGGAGCGAAATAACTGAACTCAATTTTCGTCAATTTATATAATTTCAATTCGACTTAAGTATGTATGTAATACAATTATATTTATTTACAAATTATTCCAGTCACATGCTATGGTAGTCGAAGATGGCTTCGTACATACATGAAATCACAATAACAAAATCATTGATTTTTTTCTCTGTATCCTTCTCTGTTTTACTTTGATTGTCTGCTTGTATCCTTCATTTTATTCAATACTTAGGTATTGAAGTAATTTTATTATTTTTTAGAAACTACGTATGTAAAGTAACTAATTTATTAATAATAAACACAGTTGACATGTGTTTGAAATTTTGACAGCAGCTGCAGACTTTTTAATTATGTTCCACTTCCAGTTTGGTGTTTTAGTAAATTACATTTGTAGCATAAATGAAAGAGGTTGGTTTGTTTTTCACAGAAGTTGTCGAACAGTGTACAATAAAAGCACAATAAACAATAAAATTAATCATGGGAAAAAGTCTAAACTTTATAAATAATTTAGCGCTTGTTATTACTGAGTTTTATTTGGTCTAGATAGCCTGAAAACAAAAAAGCGGAAAAAGAGGTTATTCAAATAAAAAAAAAAATAAGTGACACAAATAATATTTATTGGTATTTCACATCTCTAATCCCAGCGAATTATCAGCGACTTATCAGCGATTTAACCGTGGATGGTCGAAGTAAGGGGGCAGATGTAAACATTAGTCAGCGACGCGGCGTAAAGAATGGTTAAAAGCAATAGTTACATATACATAGAGTTAGACACGTGGTGCGACTGATATAGAGCGGCCTCCGTGCGTAACATTGCGCACTCCTGCTCGGACACCACTACTAACTATCTCTGATGAATCTTGAGAAACCGCTCAATTAAACTTTAGCAATCTGCAAAATACATTCGAATTATGTAAACAAGCGAGTTAATAAAGATAAGTATCTTCGTAGTGGCAATAAGTGTTCCCATATACTTTTCATAAGAGAACATGTAAGACTGTACGCATAATATTTGGAAGCGATGTGAGCTCAGTCGGGCGTGCGGCTGCTTTACGTCTCGAAGGTCGTTGGTTCGATTACCTGTTACCGTTAATGATATATAGCAAAAACACGTTTATCACATGGGATCCCCCTTAAATATTTTATTTCATTCTTAGTATTTGTTGTTATAGCGCCACGGGCAATACATATGTTGTGAAAGTTTCAGCTTTCTAGCTATCACGGTTTCTGAGAGAAACAGCCTGACAAGGTGGAGGCTTAGTAAAAGGGTCCCGTTGAAACTTTTTAGGTACGGAATCCAAAAAACATGTTATAAAAAATGTATTTCGAAGCAACTCAAGTGAATGAATGCCGTGGCTGTTTCTCATGCTCTTGAGGCTGAGTGTATAAGCTATGTAACACATGCGAGGTATTAAGCTGTGAGCTATTATCAACGTTGTTATTGCGACCGCATTTAATTTTATCAAGCGCTGCGGCCAAGGCAACATTTCATGTCACTGCTGCCAGTACGCAGATAATGCTTGTACCTATAGTATACAAATACAAATAGTTTATTTGTGAAACGCAAGTAAATACAATACTACTACAAATTAACTCATATACAGCAAAGGATACCTTATCTATTATTGTACATAAATAAACTCGTTTTTTAAAAAAAAAATACCTTTATACTTTTAATGTTTATAAGTACACATGAGTTCGTAAGTTTTGTTTCAAAGTATTTAAGAGGTCTGCTGCCTATTGGAGGCCTACTGATTATTTTATGTTGCATTGTATATCTTCAGCCATGTAATGAACAAGGATGGGAACCGCTACAACCGAACATTGTCGGGGTCTGTAGTAATGAGAATCATTATTCAGACAGCGCTTCCGATATTTTTGCGTCGACTCACGAACGAGGCAGTGTTTTGTTTAAAGTGATAACAAAAGCAAAATCTTGAATAAACAGTTTTTTCCTTATTAATTGTAAACGTTAAATAATATATAAAAAATAGCATAAAGACCGCCTAATGACGAGAATGGATATTCTTAGGGTTGTTCCTTAGTCGGTTGACGCATGTAAGTTTCCTGATGAACTTATCCTTCTTAGCACGAGCGGGTGTGATTATGTATTTCATACGTAACTTGAAATACATAGTCATTAGTGAAGACCAATGACTTGTGGATGGCTTCGATCCGGGGTGTCGCGAACTGCAGACCAACTTTTTCCCGACGAGCCACAGTCGCGTCTTAGTGAGTGCCAAAATCTAAACATACGACAGACGCAAGCCAATTTAGCTAGTGGCAGTTTATAATATAAGTTAAAAATGTGTATCAAGTCTAAGCTTACTTTTGAGTTTAAAAGTTGTTTAGTGAGCTTAAAATTAGGAGAAAAAAAATGGTTGCCTGTAAAGTCGGTTTTACGGGCGAAGATTTTACGTGACAACGTCTGACAGACCGATCATAGTTGAGTGGGAGAGAGACGCAAGGCATTCGGCGGGCCTCTCTCTCGTTCGGTGACTCATCGTAACGTTACCGGGCGTTACACTTTTTCATAAGTGACTCCCAGCCGCAACCTAATTTCAGACGTTGTCACGTCAAAAATAAGAAAACCAAAGATTCCTGTTTTTTTAGTTTGCATGTATGATTTTTTTAACCAAACTTATGTATTTTTACGTAACATAAAAGTTTGACAGTTCTTAAATTACAGTTAGTTAATACAGTTAGATAGTTTTAATGTCACTTCTATAGTTTACCAAACTACAAGTATCTTATTATATCTAGTTTAAGTATATTGGTTTAGTAGATTTTTAACATAACAAGATAAATAAAACTAAAAACTGAATTAAATTAAAAACACGATCTAGTTTAATTTTTGTATCGGGTAGGTATAAGAAAGCTATTCTCAGGCTGCGAGCGGTTTTAGCTCAGCGTGTAATGAGTAATGTAGTTAGACGTGTATGTTAATCAGAATGTTAATAACGATTTAAATGAATGTACTAACACACCCCACTTATTAGAGTCCTAACAAGAGTTTGAAGGTTAAGCTTTCATGAATATTTATTGATACTTACTTACATGCACTCATTCACTACAGGGTTAGAAACAATAATAATAAAAAAATGTGAATATACATAGCTATGATTTCATATACGCAAGATACTTTATAGGTCCTGAAGATATACTCAGGACGTAGTCAGGAGTATATACTCGAGACCTCAGTTCATTTTTGTTATCCGAAAAAGGGTGTACAAATTCGAAATGGTGTAAACATATTCAGTAGTGCGACTAAATTTCCTTATATATATCTACATATGTACTAGCTGACCCGGGAAACATTGTTTTGCCTTAGGTACAATTAAAAACACTATAATCGATCAGTTATCAAGAGGAATGAAAAATGATTAAACTTACTAAAATAGTCAGTAAAATAAAAAATATTTATTTATTTATTATGTGGCATATTATAAAAAATTAAAACAAAAAATTACGTCAAAAACTTAACAAAATATTTTTAATGGTGAACAAACCATCAGTTAGGAGTATAAAAAATAGATAGTAGCCGATTCTCAGACCTACTGAATTCGCATATAAAATTTGGTAAAACTCAATCAAGCAGTTTCGGAGGAGTACGGTAACTAGCATTATATCATGGAAATTTTATATATAAGAAAGATAAGAAGATGAAACAAAGAACTGTTAGTCACACTCTTACTACAGAAACTATAACTATCACTATAACTCAAGAACGGCACTACAAATTGTTTATGTATTTGTGTTTCTAGATTTCTTCGTCTGGAATAGGATAATAATAATTCAGTAAAAAAACTTACTCAAAAAGTGTAGTAGTCTTTCTTAAATGTAAGACTGAAAAACAATTTTGTAAGTACCTACACTTCTAAAGTACTCGTAGTAATGCGGGTAGTGTGACTGGCCTTTAACGTATGTTATTAAAATGCCCAATAAAGTCCTGTATGTCCCAAAATGATCATACAAAAAGCTCGTGAATGCGCGAAAAATGAATGAATCAGCTAAATGTGTAAGTCATTTACATGTTGGTCCAATATCCAATGTTGTTAATGCTCTCTGCGGGGCTAGCACGGGTAGTGATAAACTCTCCACCGGGAGAAGCAATGGTTTGTTAGTTTCTGTTACTTTTATCGTAGTCATTTGTATCAAGTTTTATTTTTGTAAATTTGTATAGTTTTCTTATCTAACACAAGTAATAATTCTCATTTTATTATGAGAAATTATAACACAAAATAATTACACATATTCCTTTTTTTCTCACTTCCCAATTATAAGATAAAAGTAGAAAAAAATAAAAAGGTCACCCACTCGATAGACCGATCAAATATGGACAACCGTGGGTACTAGCTGATTAGGATATACAAGTTTGTCTTTGCATTTTACTTACGCTTAAAATACCTCCCAGGCGTGAAGGGGGTTAAACTACTATACTAATTTATACCCAAAATAATATATCAAAGCAAGTCTTTCCGCTTGTCAGTCAATCTATCAAGTCCCTGCCTATAAGATAGGATTAAAATAAAACTTCATTCTCGATGCTATAGTTTATTTAATTATCTACTAACTAGACATGCCAGGTCGCTTTGGTTATACTCGTAACATGAAATAAGTTTGTTGTTGTCGTAATAAGTAACTAAAAGTAACGAAAACATATTATTATTAGAAACTAAATATCTTTTCATCAATTCTCACAAACAAGTAGGTACCTATAAATAAATCAAAACTATAAATATTTTAAAACAAGTAATGGTTATTGAGAATAATGCCGTTTTTTATCCGTTCTTAATTAGTTGTCGTATCTATTCAGACACTCGCATCCCACGCTGACGTTTCTCAACTCGGGATACCAGGATACGGTTAACTGAGGAGTCAATAGGCTTCTCGGCAGCAAGGCCATCTCTTCGGATGATGCTTCATCATATCCTCCGAGTTTCCTCTTCAGTACTGCCACCTGTAACACGAGCGATCGAATTAATAAATGTAAATATGTAAGCTACAAGTTCTTGTAGGCTCTATACCCATAGGTAACCGGATACTTACGGGGTAAACTGTGTTCTGACATTTGTACGGGAAGGGGCAGCTCTTAATCATGGGCGTGTTGGAGCATGTTCGTGTCATCATAGCTGTTGGGAATGTTGTTTCACCTAGGGACACGAAATTCTCCTAAAAATAAAAAATAAAATATAAGTCTGATTGAGTGTTTCCCAATTTGGCAGAATCTTTGATGGTTTTTATATCTGGTCACCGACAACTCGCTTCGAAAACGTCTGCAACGATTCGTGAGATATTATTAAAAGTTTGAAGAAATGATACAAGTAAGTGACTTACGATGTAATTGCAGGTGCAAGGTAGGTTCGGTACAGATTGCTGCAACAAAACAGAGATTGTTATTACACGTTTAAATGGAAAGCACAATGTAATTAATTTCAACCGGGGCAGCACGCGGGGGTATCTTACTGAAGTGCTGTACTAATATCACAATAATAAGTAACCTGACCAATACAAAAAGTGCTCCAGTATTTTTTTACCACATAATTCATAAGACACGTTTGTGAAACTCAGCGTACTTACATCTGGCATGCCGTTGTCCTTCTTAGTCCTGGTTTGACCAGACACCCGGGCCAAACACTTTTTTACTACATCGTCGTTAGTGTTATCAATGTCCTCAAAGTACGCAAGTTCTACATCAGGGTTTCCGTCAGTCGCATGCCAATATTCTGTTTCTGTATCGTCGCCAACGCTTCTCTTGACTTTGAACATGTCCATAGCATTAGTCCTCTGCAGCTGACGTGGTCTTTGAGCCATTGCCTCGGGAATCATCAATGATTCGAGTGCGATGAACAAGGCGACGCAGGACACTGCGATCACTACAGGTCGGAAAGCCTGAAAATATAGGCAAATATTTAACTGTGACAAATACAAGAACACTATTTCTTTGATTTTATATTGCCGTACCATGGTGCTGGTCTAGTACTGGGCGGCGATAGAATGATATTGCTCCTAAAAATCTCGCCCTTATATAGGGGTTGCAAATAAAAGGATCCATTAGCCGGTAACTAGATCTCCTATTGTGTCTATTTCTGTGTTTATAAACAACGACTAGCTACGCCCGCGGTGTTACCCGTGGATTATCAGATAACCAGTAATGCGTGAAATACTCGTACTCTTGTAGTAAAGTTATTGAGCGCCATGTGTTTACCACTAAACACTTGCAAGCAAAGCGAGCGCAAATTTGTTTTTGCTTATCAATTCAGTCTGTGAGTCATATACAAACATAACCGCTATATGAAGCAATTGAGTAACGGAATCCAGTTCAGCGCAAATGTTTGACAAACTAATTTGTTCTATTAACCAATACCACAGCAACCAATGTGCGAGCGAAGCGAGTGTGTAATTTTTTTCATATGAATTGAGATTGTGAGTTATACACCAATATAACAGCTGTATCCTACGGGAATCCTAACGGTTTTCAGAATTATATATAGCTTATGTGTAAATTAAAAGTCTAATATATTTTTCTTAATTTCATAAGAATTGGTCTAGTCGTATGAGCATGAAGGCATAATATGTTTTATATGAGTATTTGAATACCCCACGTGACCGACCAGACATATTTTCAGGATAAAAAGTATTCTATGGGTTAATCCAAGGTCTAAGCTATCTTCATAATAAATTGTATGAGACCCGGTTGAGTCGTTTGAGCACGAATGGGTAACATATGCTTTATAGTAGTTCGCGTTACCCACGGGAATCAGATTTATTTTCAGGATTAAAAGTTTTCAGGTGATTCAGCGAGAAGAAATAACAAACATAAGCCTACAAACGAACTTTCGCATTTATTATATTACTAGATAATATTTTTTCCTTTACCTTGCTTGTCAATTAGGTGACAAGTCCTTTCATACAGAAATAGGTGTTTTTGTTCTATTAGTCGGGGAGCCCAGGATGCTGGAAATAAACTACCTTGATCGCGTTTGGAGTTTATTGGATTATAACGAAGATATTTTGACATGAAAGAAAATGTATGGGATGATCTTTCTTGTCCACCGATTGGGCCGCCACCCAGTACTATATTTTTTTGAAACAAGCTATTTATTTTATTGTTTTTGTTTTTATTAATTGGCAAGTCTCCTGATACTTAAATTCCTCCCTCGAAAATAAACCTACAAAATTTACCGTAACTGAGCGTCACAGTTTGAAAATTTAGGTTTGTTTCCATCTTTTATATTTATATTGTTGGATTTTTTAAGTACCTACTTTTCAGGACTTTGATTATTAAAATTGGCCTTATCTGGCTATTTGGAGTATATCTCCGATACAATTACTGTGTACTGTCTGTCCCATACACCACTACTTGATGACGACCACGACCGCTCTGCCAAGAGCGTACCGACTTAGAAGAATTATAAGATAGTCTGGCACTGCCGTATGTCAATCGAAGAATACTTTCCACGACGTGAAAACAGCGAGGAATAACGACATAAAATGTCCACGATTAACGTAAAGTATTTTTTTAAGAAAAAATGTTCTTTGTTGCCATGTTAGTTAGATGATTCATGATTTGTTGCGTTTTCGTTATAAGGCATAAACAGTACAAAATATTCAAAAATTAGTGTTAAGGCTATCTGAAGAACAACCCTAAGAATATTTATACTTATTTTGGCACCAATCAATTTATCAATATGAAAAAAAAAAACAATGTAATTTCAAATTTTATATCCATTTTTTTTAATTCATACGTCTATTTGGAACCAAAATAACCATACTCTTAAATATAGGTGACTCTTTAGAAGGTTTTTAAGCTATTTTTGCAATATTTTTTATCGTTTATGATTTACAATAAAAAACTGTAAATTGTACCTACTTGTCATCGCCTAAAGATGCATTTTCACTGTAAGGTGGAAATAATGGTAGAAAGAGGATAAGACCTCGTCCCGTGCTCGCCCCGCTGGTAAATCCTCTAGTACCCCTGTATAGTGTGTTGTGAAAAAGTTTGTTATCGGCACGACTAATGTGTTCGCACAAGGTTTCTGCAAACTCGTTCGTACTTCATATTTATAGATGTCAGATCCGGTGACCTGCAGCTTCCCGTCTATGCTATTTCTTTTATTAGATTACTAGCTGACCCGGCAAACATCGTTTTGCCTTAATCATTATTTCTAAATATACAGTAGCCGATTCTCAGACCTACTAAATACGCATATAAAATTTGGAAAAAATCGGTCAAGCCGTTTCGGAGGAGTACGGTAACAAACACTGTGACACGGAAATTTTATATATAAGATATTTTATTAGAGCCTTTATCTAGTATACTTACTATACTTTTATTTATACCATTTTTAGGGTTCCGTACCTAAAAGATAAAAACGGGACCCTGTTACTAAGACCTAAGACTCCGCTGTCTGTCTTCAGGATGTGTCTCAGAAACCGTAACAGCAAGATAGCTAAAACTTTCACAGTATATGTATTTTCCGTGCAGCTATAACAACAAATACTAAAAATAAGTGGGCCCCCATATAGGTAATAAACGTGTTTTTTTTTCGTATTGTTTTTTATATATATATAACGGTAGCTGCTAGACAATTGAAATTTCTTAATTCATAAGTCTGATTGGCACCAAAATAAGTACAAATAGTCTTAGAGTAGTTCTTTAGACGGTCTTTAAACTATTTCAATATTTTTACCAATAACCATTTATAGCGAAAAACCTGTAAATTCAAGTTTGTGCCCTAATCATGACCTTAAGACTACAATATTACGCATTATCTGAAACAGCCTAAATATGTCATGCCTACCTTATTTCAATGCTATTTTATTTTTCTACCTCGTCCTCTCCAAACGACCTATTGTCACAGATTACTTAACAGTTACTTGCCATTGCGGAGCTCATTTTGCGCTTATTGTATGTCACACAGAAATAATGACAAACAAATCGAGCCTCATATAATAAGCCCACGTGCAAAAATAAAATAGAAGCGTTAACACTCGAGGTATTGTAAAGGCTTTCTGATTGATATCCTGATATTAAATATCTGTGTTACTTTCTTATGCAGTGTTCTTACTTTAATATCTTGTCTGGTTAGTGTTAAGCCAATTACGAGTCGCCAAAGAGTTTCGATAGTTTGACATTCATGTATGATATTGATTTTAGCGCAACCTAAATGATAGCTTCTGTGCTTCTTGCGCATTGGTCAAATATTATTAATGTGGCAGAATCATATGAATGACAAATTTATATATTTTTTTGATTAAATCGACTGAACTTAATATTAGACATTGTAAACTGTTCACGTAAGGCATCAATATTTTCGCGTAGAAAACGGTCACACTTACTTATTATTAAAAGTTGGAATGAGACCAACAGTTTCGGTGCTTTCCGAGCACCATCTTCATGAACTTAATATCTTTTTTTTCCGTAATTTTTGTAATTCTGGGTTCCTCAGCTCGTCGATTTGAATATACGCGTTTGGCGAAATTTAAGCCTTACGTTGAAAAGTATGTCGCAAAGCACCTAACAGTGTTTTTTTTTAAAGCCAGTTGTTCCAGACTAGCCATGATCTGCCTTAGACCAGACTTTACCTTGCTGTTCAAATACCTCGTTTTTAGCGGTGAAAAATAGTATGTGATATAAAACTATATGTATATACTATATTTATGTTTTGCCCGCTAGATAACACTTGAATACTGTAACTTATTGTTACCTATCTGAATGATCTGATGAGAATTAATTCAAAAAGAAGTGCTAAGAGTGGCCAGGATTCGACTCCGGCAGCGAGATAGTTAGAATAGAATAGTGAATTCACACATCTGTCTGAAGTGTGGGCATTTGTTATGATTAATATATGGTATCCCTGACGGAGGCATTTTTTGTTTTTTCTCCTTACAGCTAAGCACTTGACCAGCTGCAGGGCACGTAAGCACAAGAGTTAGCGACACTCTAAAGTGGTGCATGCATAGTCTGCAATAACTAGCTCTCAAGAAGGCTACCGGAACACACTGTTAGATGCTTGGTGCTAGATTTTCAATTTGAGGGTGGTTGCCAGCCAGGCGAGCATTAGAAAATACTCGTACTCTACCACCATGCAAGCACAAATCCTTAGTTAAGACAAGGAAGGTTCTTTGTCTAATCTTGTATTTCTTTGTATAAGGTATGGCCAAGCTCAGGTGTCGGGAGTTTTCAAGCCGCCATATGACCTTTGACTTTGGCTTAACGACTACTAATTGTTTTAATACTAACCGCCAGGGCGTACAATTTATCGTGTCATCCGACCCACGGAAGTTTGTCAGATAGTGTAGGCAGAGTCATGAGACTAAGTAGAAAGTTCTTATAATCAATTCAGCTCGATAAAGTGACATAATTTGTGTAAACCTTTATCTGTATTTGATATGGTTACCTCTTTTCTACAGCTTAGACCTTAAATCACATAAACAGATCTCAACGTTCCATTTTGGACGAGATTTCTCAAGCTCATGATTTGACAATTTGTAAAAATCGTGCGCACCATTTATCTAGTTTTTGCCGTCCATTTGCATCATCGGTTGACAGCTGAGACAATGACAGACAGACTGACGCGTTCTTTTTATACTGCTCAGATCTTTAAGGTGTAAATGTGTTGAGAGGCAACATTTTACTGTATCTTTGCGAAATAGAGACAGGTATGCAGTCAAAATCCCGAAGTATCGCACGTCTGGCTCTTTCATCTGGGCGCTACTGTGGGTCAGATGACACGTTAAATTGCAGGTCCCGGCTGTTAGTCTTAGTACAAGCAATCGGAAAGCCAAGTTAGAGGCCTTCGGGTGGCTCGAAAACTCTCGTCACCAGACCTTGGCCACTTAGCTCATACGATGAAGAAGACGAAGCACGTCGTTTTGCTTCGACCTTCCTTGTAAGGAGCAAAACTATGGAATTCTCTTTCTGAGTCTCTGTTTCCTGAGAAGCATCACGTGGGTCTTCAAATTTTGAGCTAAAAGCTATTTTGTAGATAAGCGTGTAACATCATAGACCATAGTATTGCTTAACACCAGGCTAGCTGTAGTAAAAAAAGAAATCCTTTATCCCTTTTCTGTTTTTGCGTCAAACAAACATAAAATCAAACTTTTCCTCGTTACAATATTGTTAACAGTATAGATGGTATAGATTATACGATGTACCAACACTGGTCGACTCTAGGAAGTACCAGCTACTTATCACTGTCGCTTGCTGATCTTATTATTTGACACCACAAAGCTGCTTAGACGACAGGAATATACATACTCGTACCTACACAGGTGTTCGAATGTTAGGAAATTGGTCCAGGCGAGCTTTGCATAACTAGCAACCACTGTTGAAACCTGCTGAGCATCATACTAATGTCTGCTTGTAAATTATTTATCTATAAACCAACTAGCTGACCCGGCAAACGTTGTTTTGCCTCACTTAGGAGTATGAAAAATAGATAGTGTAGCTTATATGACACGTTCGTAGATTTACCATAGCAGCGCCATCTATTGATTACTTACTCAACCCAGTCGAAAGGTATCGACATCTGTTAGAATCATTTGGAGTTAACAGATAATTGTGACTGTCAAGTAATAACAGACAATAATTAGCAATAAATTAAAATTGCGACTATAATTTGAGATTTAAACTATCCTATCTCTCAAGTTGGATCGAACTGCACATGGTGCGCGAATTTTATTTTAATCGGTTAAGTGGTTTAGGAGTCCATTGAGGACAAACATTGTAACACGAGATTTATATATATTAAGATAATGATTGTATAAAGTATCGAGGGTATATGAAATATGAAATATACAAAAGAAAGACCTTCAAATTTGTATCTGTCTCTTTTCTCTCTTTACAACCTATAGTTTACATTTGACCGGTTTTTTGTTTGTAATAGGTTTGCGTTTGACCACAGCTTGCCTGATGTTAAGCAGCGCTGTGGCCTACGTAGCACGCTCACCTAGAAGGAATCTATTCACTCTCGATTTGAATATCTCAGGCTTGCCTGGTTTTAAAGTACGCCGTGGTTTAAGATGTTACAAGATATGGATGAATACAAATAAAGCATAAGCAGCCCACTATACGTTCCCACTGCTAGGACTCGGGACCTTCCCTGACGATGACTGAGATATAGGTCATAGTCCACCATTCTGGCCAAGTGCGGGCTATCGTATGACACACGTCTTCGGATATAAAAAACAAATATAAATACAACGTTTGGCCTTACAACGTTTCGTCGCGTGAAAATAGAAAATAATACGTACCTATACTTAAAATCATATAAAAGTGAATGTAAAAATTAAGTGTTACTTACACGCTATCCTAGAAAATACTTATTAAATCTGCATTTAAAGATCCCCGATGAGATTTCTCAGGAACCAGAGACTCTGGAAGAAATTCCAATATAATATTCAGGTACTTATACAAATATGATATATTATACTTTCATTAGTTACTAGCTGAACTCCAAGGCGGCTGAAACGTAAAAAAAAAACATCCTAAATTAAAACATTTCTAATAAGTTCCACTACAAAGTATGAACATAGAAAAGTTTATGATGCGGCATAAAAGCAATGTGTGTTTTTTGTTTACCTTTTTTTATAATTTTGCATTTTCTCTTGGAAATTCACGTTTACTCAACTAATAATTATATTTGATAAGGATTGATCATAACGCAGACTATTTATGTACTAGTATCGGAATGTAGGTACATAGATTACCTAAAAGTAACGGACTGGATCTACCGCTGGGCATTTAGTTTAAGTTGCCACATCGCGCAATTTACACCAAAATGAATAGTTATTTATCTCGATGGAGTCTTATATGTACCGACCCTCGTTAGGAAATATAACATTTCGACATCTGATCTAATTTTTATTTCTAGAATAATTTTATAGACTAGGTTATAAATACTAATTATAAATGGGAGTTACATTAAGGTTTTTCTTGTTATCTGTGACAAAAAGATATATTATTAACATTACGCTGGAATATAGATAGCATTCGTCTTAAAATTACTTACAAACTTTTAATGAATTAATGAATGATTTATTTGTCTATAAGACTAGGTACATAGGTGGTATCATAAAATGTCATAAAAGTAAAACTATTTACAACTATTAAATACACAAAAATGCATGCAACTTAGATTTAAATATATGTAAGTTAGTAATACATCGAACGTCTTTAGGTAACAAATTAATGGCAAAAAATACTAATAATTCAAGTAGATAAAATATCTTTGAAATATTTAAACTGTGTTAGTTATCAAAACTGAATCTTGGTAGGAAATATCCAATACCGAGTAGAACTTTGTAATATAATACTTTTTACTATAATAATAAAAGCTTCCAATAAAGGGATACAAATGATGAACTACAGATATTTAATGAAGTAAGCGCTTGATTAGATAAGTTACGTAATAGGCATACGGATGTTAAACCTGGCCATTGGCAGGCGTGTATATGTTATTCTCCTGTGAAGGTCCACCGGTATTTTTCATTTTGAAATGAAAGGAATTAACTATTAGCCGCGTGCTTGTCTCGTGAACTGATCCAGAAACTTCTACGGATTAATACGAGATTCATTGCTTGTGGCAATTTAGTTTAATCTTACCTTTATTCTTATCTTCTTATATTATCTTACATGTTTCTTTATACATGTTGAAATGTAAAAGAATGTGTTGTAAATTATACATAGAATTTTCCTAGAATGCAAATTATGGGCAATATTTTCTTCGTACGAGCTATGTAGTCAAACTGGTGTCGAGAGTTTTCAAGCCGCCCGAGCGCCTCAGACTTGGCATAACGACTGTTTGTATTAAGGCTAACAGCCGGGACAATTTACATGTCACCCGACCTGCGGTAGCGCCCAGATGAAAATGCCAGTTTAAAAACGACAGTCTTGTGCATGGTTACCCATCCAAACACCGTCCGCATCGAGCGTTGCTTAGCTTCGATGACCGCGTCAGTTCACCTTAGCTAGCCAAGTTACATGCGCTATACATAAGTATATTCTAAATGACAACAAGCTGTTTCCACTATACATTTTGCAACGAATAATGAATATTATTAACGCTGTTTGGTCATATTTTGATTTATTCATACAAATTGCAATTAGTTTAGCACATTTGGGAGTTATTTGCCAAAGTAGATATTGGTATTTCACCACATCCGCCTTTTCCAGCTCATAGCGAACGAGCCGTAAAGTGGCAACATCTAAAATAAATCCATGAATTGGGGCCGCTCTAGTTTTACCGCCGTATAGGCGAGACCATGAATTATCGACCGCACATTACAAATTATAATAGCTCATAATATCGACATGTGCCTAATTTTATCGGTAACTCATTGCCCTTTAGGCACACATTTTACTTTGGATTTTGGTGTTAACTATCCACAAATGTGTTTTAATTATAAATTGAATTAATGTTAATACCTACACGTATATTGAAATGAAATGCTTCATTAGTCCGAATACTAGTTATACACACATGGCTTTTAAGAACTTATAGAAAAATACAATTCAAATTCATTTAGGTACCTACTCTTTAAAATGTAACATTAAATTAACACATTAGCACTATATAGGAAGCATTAATACAATACTTGATTAGATAAAAACCAAACCAAAAAATACATCAAACAGTAACCAGTTTTCGTAGTAGGTACCTAATGTTACTCGTATATTCATAGATATACATGTAGTTCTCAAGTATTAGAGTTTCTGTGTGTTCTCTTACATAATGACTGTCAATAAAACCCTGTAACCATTCATATTATAACTGTAACAAGCCCACACATTATAGTTATTACATACTTATACTAGTTACCACGATTTCTCTAACTAACTATTCACTATTTACATTATTACATATATTTATATTTCCACGCTTATTTTCTCATAGTGAATCATATAAATATGAAGTATATATAAATATTATTTATTTCTCTTCGTAGTTGAGTATCTAGTACCAAAATGTTTCTAGATTAAATGACACCGATATGGTTTTAAAACTGTAACCATGATGGAATCAACACATGTGGTAGCCCAGAGTCCGTGTGAGAGTACGCAATAGTGGCACGTAATGCTCGCAAGTACACTTAACGTAACAGAACGGTTGCTCGTAAATTGTAATAGTATTATTTATATGTTAAAATATTTTTATGGCCCATTCAATACAACATTGGCAACTAGAAGTCGCTGTAGCTATCTGTTACCGATGGATCGATCGCACTCGTAGGTCGCCGGGCTTTCAAATGTTGATGACTTTATTATGACAGTAGGTTCCTCGTCCCTACCCCAGTTAACGGCTCGTATCTAACATGCATGTTTGTCTTTTTCCAGGGAGCAATACATATTCAACGTGTTTGAGGTGATAGTGAGCACCCTGGAGACCAAGCTCCAGCGGATAGAGAACCTGGACAAGGCGGTGGAGCACCTGATGCGGCGCGTGGAGGCGCTGGACTCGCGCGTCAACGACAACATCCTTAAGACGGACGCCATCATCAGCAAGCTGGGCACGCTGGACGCGTCGCTGAGCCGGCGCGAGGAGGCGGGCAGCACGCGGCGGCCGCGCGAGCAGCACCCGCTGCCCGACCTCGACCGCAAGCTCGACTCGCTCGACCAAAAGGTATCCGACATCGACTCCAAGCTCGTCGGCCTCAAGAACCAGATCGACAACAACTTCCTCCCCCTCGACGACATCAACGCCGAGGCCAGCGAGAAGAAACCCGTCAACCTCAACGTCATCGAAATAGCGAAAGGACTCAACACTGAAGTCGTCAACGAGATCACCAAGGAGGTGGAGCAACTCCGGACCTCCATGTCGACCGTGGACCGCAAGCTGCAGTTCCACATCAACCTGGTGTCGGAGAACCTGGGCAAGGTTCTGTACATGGTGGCGGACGTGCATGCCGCCATCGTGGAGCCCGAAGCCGCCTCCATCAACGTCAACAGCCTGTTCAAGAACCGCACGGCCGCGACCAGCACGCAGTCCCCGCTCGCCAAGCCTAGCAAGATCGACGCGCTCGTCGACAAGATCATCCCCATGATGAGCGTGTCGGAGAAGATGGACGAGGTGTGGGACGTGGTGGTCGGCACCAAGAGCTCCGTCGATGACCTGGTGCCCAAGTCGGACGAGCTACTGACACAGACGCAGCGTCAGGAGCGCGCCATCGGGCAAATACACAGCGACCTGCGGCTCAAGACCAACCTCATCATCGAAAATCTGGACATGGTGGAGAAGCGGCTCAAGAAGCAGGAGGATGACGTGGCGACGCTGGCGCAGCGGCCGGTGCCACCCGAGCTGCTGCTCGACCCCACCATCGACCGGCTGGTGGAGTTCGCGCCCACGGAGCCCACGGCGCCGCCCACGAACACGCCGCCCGCCACCCACAGGTGACTTCTGTTCCCTTTTCTTGCATTGCGAATTTGCTGAGGCGAGAGTGTGCCGAGTGCGAGTGTGACGGGCGCGAGCGGCGCGCGAGAGCGACACTAATGGTCTGGTGGCCCGCAGCCCGAGCAGCACGAGCCCCGGCGCCGGAGCGAGCGCCGCCAGCTCGCCGGCGACGCCCGCCGGGAACACCACGCAGCGCCTCTCCAGCCGCAAGGGCGGCATCATCTTCCCCAGCGTCAAGAACAAGCCCATCGTCGGCAATAACACTTTCGCTTCCGAGATCGTCGCCAACTACAAAGATGTGAAAGTGAGTCGATGTTATGTAAACGATATTGGAAGTATATTTATTGCGAGCTCATTACGGTGAACCTTTAAACTGGCTCGCCCGGGCGAGAGGACGCCGGTGCCCACCCGTTCATTTATTATCGGGGTACTGACTGGCCGAGTCGCAACGCTCTATCGCCCCGCGTTAACATCACTCTCATGCCCGCACACTGCACTCACCAGCCTTACGACAGCCATAGACCAGTTTTTATCGACAAGATTGATGATAGCTGCCATCTATTTGTAGGTAGTGTAACTAATAATATCATTAGATAACAGCGGAAATAAAAGACTGTAGCGGCTGACAGGCTCGTATATAACCGTATATAGGGCAATTTTAGGAGTTGTTGCCGTTCGTCTTGTAGAGACGGAATGTCGGCTGACGTGAGTGGAAGTGATTGCATCGCGTCGGATAGGGAGTGCTACAAATCCGCCCGGCAGTCGGCAGCAGGCAGCTAATCGATGCCGGCCCGATCCGCTCTACTATTTCGATATGCCCGCTTCCATTTACGTCCTTATGTGGCAATAAGGAACAAGAATTAACGACGTACTACAGTTTGAGAGCGTTCTCGTTAAATAAACTAATGCAATGCGTTGTTTCGTAATGTTTTTACAGGTGTATCTGAACACGGCGGTCGTGTTTGTGTTTTCGTAACGGTTTGAGTTCCTTGGGCCGCAGGGTCGGGGCTGAGCGACGAGATTTCCGCGCTAGAAAAGTAGCGTATATATAAGTAGTTGCGTAAATGTGTATCAGCTTTCCGCGCTTTGTGCGCGCGCGCAAAAACCGCCGTCGCCGCTCCCAGCGACAATCACGGCTGATTACGGCGTTTATTGTCTAAACGTACGAGTGCTGTAACGCGGCGTGATGCAACCACTGTAACTCGTTTACTGGCGCGCCGCCTCGCGCCGCGCGCTTCGTCGATCCTAATAATAACATAGTGCTAATTACGACAATTTATACATTTAACCTGACTAAAATTTTGGATGATCGTATCCCAGTTTAATTGAATGTAGGTACACATACGAGTTACCTTTGCATATTTTAGAAAGACATCACTTATAATTAATTATCACTAACCAATTAGTATAAAGTTGTTACCTAGAATTTAATGAGTGAGATATCTTAATATCTTATCTTAATATATATAAATCTCGTGTCACAATGTTTGTCCTCAATGGACTCCTAAACCACTTAACCGATTATAATAAAATTCGCACACCATGTGCAGTTCGATCTAACTTGAGAGATAGGATAGTTTAAATCTCAAATTATAGTCGCAATTTTAATTTATTGCTAATTATTTTCTGTTATTATTTGACAGTCACAATTATCTGTTAACTCCAAATGATTATAACAGATGTCGATACCTTTCGTCTGGGCTGAGTAAGTAATCAATAGATGGCGCTGCTATGGTAAATCTACGAACGTGCCATATAAGCTACACTATCTATTTTTCATACCCTTAAGTGAGGCAAAACAACGTTTGCCGGGTCAGCTAGTATTATATAGAGATGATATAGTGATACTTGGATTTGACACCAAAACTCAGTATTTCATTTTGTCATCACCACCCTCTACCACCGTCAAAGAAGAACCGCGACCAGCAAACTCTTGTGTCGACAAACTAGTGTCTCGTAGAAGTAGATAACCAACGCAATCGTCGTAAAGCAAACTCTGGCCAGCATAAACAAGTAGTATTCGTGACTCTACCGACCCACCATAATAGAAATACCTTTTCGTTTACTTTCCTTTTCGCCGCTAACCAGTCGGTGGGTTACCAAGCTTGTATAATATTAGAAGCCTTCCTGCATACTAACTATAATCATGTTTATTTGAAGAAACTTTAGTGTTTTGTTTTTTCATCGTTTGTTTATATATTTTTCATGTAAGTTATAAATCCTTATAAATATGGTCTCAAATCAGTGGAACGTACACTTTTTGTTATGACAAGTTTGAGCCAATTATGTACTGATAAATTTATTGTATAAAAGCGAGTGTGGCTCGGTGCTACTCGTAATAACGTCTGCTTTTAAATCAGGCGGCCCCTGGTTCGATCCCCGCCCTGGTCCATTAACTTGTTTTCAAGTTGTGTGGATTTGCACTCGCTTTGCGGACCGACACGTTTGAGGACCACAATTTCCAAAGACGTGTGTCATCCGCCAACCAGCATTTGGCCAGCGTGGTGGATTATGGCCCATAACTCTCTCCTGGTTAGAGAAGGCCCCGAGTCCCAGCAGTGGGAACGTATAGTGGGCTGCTTATGCTATATATGCTACATAATTTAAATACAAAAAAACATACACTTGATTGTAACTTAGTATAGAACGATCTTATCACGTCTCGTCCCGCCACTACGCGAGAGATGTATGTGACGTTTCACCGAGGCAATCACAATTTTTCGCGCACTAGGTGCAAGCCTGTTAGTGGTCAGCCTGACAGCGGCCCGTCTCGCAACTTTAAGGAAATAACCAAGTGAACCCGAACCGGTCGAGTCCCGCCGACGACCAACAAAACTATACTCGTCCCAAAACATACAAAATAGGTTCCGTACCTTTTAGGTAAAATCGGGACCCTATGACCCTACCCCTCTTATTATTATGGCTCTGCTGTCAGTCTGTCAGTCTGTCTGTCTCCAGGCAGTATGTCAGGAACCGTAAGAGCTAGAAAGCTGAAACTGTCACAATATTTTTATTTCCCGTGCCGTTTTAACAACAAATTCTAAAAAAAAAGATATTAAGGGGGATCCCCACACAACGTGTTTTTTTCGTATGTTTTTGCTATATATCAATAATGGTAGCTGTAAAACACTTAAAGTTTTCACAAAATATACAAGTGTATATTTGCTTTCAAATTAAGTGTGTGTGTGTGTAGTGTCTATTTATTAGTTATAAAATTTAGTAAAAATAAATATTTAAGGGGGGCTGCCATACAACAATGGTACGGAACCCTTCATGTGCGAGCCCAACTCGCACTTGACTGATTATTTATTAAGACCTATGACTGCAGTAGTCTATCTGTAAACCTAAGTACTAATCTCAGTTCAAGACTTCAAGAAGAGTAAAGTCTGTATCTATAGATGTAAAGCATTTTAATAAGCAATCTGAATTTGACTTCAGTTTAGTAACTCTTTTTTATTTTACATTAAAGCAAAATTTATATTACTCATTAAATTTGAAAATAAAGTATTATTTTATTATGTTACCTCCAAAACCTATCACAGATTACAATACATACTCGTATTTCAATCTAATAGTCTGAGAATTTTAATAAAACGACATGCATAACAAGATAAATTAAAGTAAATTAATTTTAAACTACACAATAAGAAAAATTAAAAAAACCAAAAATACAAATAATTGGAAAATTATGTATGAGACAAAAATTTTATATTTTTTTTAATTACAAACTGATATGTAGTTTAATTCTGGGAAATAAAGGCTATTTGATTTTTATTTAATTTATATATTTTATTTTTAACTCTTAGTACGGCTATCAGCGTTCTTGTTAACGCTAGTTTTTGAAATAATTATTATTGGTATTATTAGAATTGATAGCTCGTCCCATCGCGACGACAAGACAATGGGCCGAATTTTGTAAATCAGTTTAGTTGCGAACGAAAGCCTTGCGGCTTGCTGTTGATTTATTATTTGATGGGAAACACAATTACGGAAGATATCATTATTACGGAGCCTTGATTTGGACTTGCTGGCAGAATTAGAGATCTTTAAATTGTGTAAATCGCCATCCATATGCAGTAAACAATAAATATTAGTAATAGTAGTATTATTCGGATAAGATTTCAATTATTAAAAACGAATACTAATAATACTCGTAATACTAATCAAATAGCCCGCCCCTGCTCGCCCCTGGTGCAAAGGTGCCCATCACGCTCGCTGCATTACCGCGCTGAATAGCTATGGCCAACCTCTGCACCAAGAACGACCCGGAGCGGGAGACACAGCTGAAGATATCAATTATCATTAAGTTCGTTATAGATTGAGAAGAGTGAAATTCATAAAATTGTTTTAAAAAACAAACAACCGACTTCAAAACCATAACTAAAAAGGGAAAAATAATTTTATGCCTACTTCAAATCAAGAATATATAAGTAGAATCGAGGAGTTTATTTCATGTACTTAGAAAAAACTTTTTCAATTTTTATTAATCCTGTGTTCTTGGTGTCGATGCCAGGATAGAAAGACAATTGAATAGTGTTTTTTTTAACAAACAATTATTTGTTTTTCTAAGATGGCACCGACTCCAAGAATACAGGATTAATAAAAATTGAAAAAAGTTTTTTCTAAGTACATGAAATAAACTCCTCGATTCTACTTATATATTCTTGATTTGAAGTAGGCATAAAATTATTTTTCCCTTTTTAGTTATGGTTTTGAAGTTTGTTTTTTAAACAATTTTATTTTAAATTTTTTAGTGGTTACTAATGATATTATTTTAGTTTTAGCTATGGAGAGCCAAATCAATTTCACAAGAAGTTGACATCACATCCCAAATCACATAATATTTGCAGTGTCATAAAGCTTTGACCCAAAACGTCCCAGGAACTAATGCGAGCGGACCGAGCTATGCGCGAGTAAAGCGAGCGCGAAAATTTTCACCATATTTATTCGAGCCGTTTGAGCACAAAGAAGTCCAAAGCAGCACAGAATATATAATATTTGGAGTGGCCAAGCTCTGGTATCGAGTGTTTTTCAAGGCCCTGATTTAGTTTGACCACTGCTTGGTACTAAGAGTAGCATCCAGGACCAACAAATTAACGTGTTATCCGATGCACAGTAACGCCCAGATGAAAATACCACTGTTTACAATTTTTTTATGAAAGTCTTGTGCATGGTCCCCCATCCAAAGAATGGCCGCATGGACTGTTGCTTAGCCTCAATGTTCGCGTCAGATTACCTTTGTTAGCCAGACTATTAGGCTGTTAATTTTACAAAGTTAAATCTGTATTGCCTTTATGAGCGCGAAGAAGTTGAATTGGTTTTTGAATTATTTGGGTATCCCACGGGAACAGCAATTACTTTTAAGATAAAAAGTAAACTTCGTGTTAATCTCTCTGCGGGCGTAAAACTAACTTTTTAGGTTTTCCTTCGATTTCCCTAGGAATCCATCATCAGATCCTATTTTGGTGACAATGGGACCAATTCAGAACCATACTCTTTCAATTAAAAAAATAATTTTGAGAATCGATCTACAAATGGCTGAGAAATCGGTGAACATACATAAAAAAAAAAAAAACATACAGTCGAATATATAACCTCCTCCTTTTTTGAAGTCGGTTAAAAATGACGAATTTCGTTTTTGCTATTGAGTTTAAACTACATGAACATTTTTTTATTACTTCAACTATAGGCCGCTTTTCCATTCATGTCTCTAAAACGTATGTTACTTTCATGACTAATGTGTTGAAGTACATTCTGGACCTTTTCTAATAATTATTTCACTAGATGCAAGACAAAGCGCATAAAAACTATTAATTATTCTGCGGCGCGCAGTCAAAATGACGAATGTGTTCTTATGACCCAGAACTTTCCATGACAATTTGTGAGCTCGTGATAGTAGGTATGGTCCGGGTCTTTGCATTTGCACATGATACAGTTTACTCCCAGCTTTGTAAGCTCAAGTGATTGATAATATAATTTATTGTTGAAGTAAGACTTAATTTTACAAATACCATTGTAGTAAACGATGATAAACTAAAGACTTCAGACTAAAAGTCAAATCTGTGTATTACCGTACTTAGCGAATAATTAATTTTCCCTAATCATATCCATTAATAAACTGATTTTATGTATTTTTAAACAACAGCGTTCTTAAAAAAAAAAACAAATGAATATGATTCCAATGTACTGGGCGTAACAAGACCTCTAATTTATGTCACGGGTGTTCTACAGGTATAATAACCCAACAGCAAATGTTCTTTGCTAGTTCTAGCAGAGCTACTTCGGTAATCGATCTATTGGAGTCATTCAGACAGACATCCGCCTAAATAAAAATCCGAAAAGTTAAACTAAATTAGCAAAATCTTTTGAGCAAAATATTACGGGGCTCAAACGAAGACACCTACTATTGTAAACAACGCTTTGACAAAAGAGTATTATTGTTACGTAAGGCATGATACTCAATGAGTTACTACCTACTATAATATGTACAGCAAAAGTGAGCTATTAGAAAATCGACATCTAGTTATAAGGGACCATTCAGAAAGTATATATACTCTCTATGAAGGAACAATTTTCAAAATTAGTTAATAACGGAGTTATAAGGTTACAAACCAAATAGCGTACAGATAAAATGAGAACTTTTTTTAGTCGGTTAAAAAGGAAATTTATTGCGAATTCTTCTTCGTATGAGCTATGTAGCTAAGCTCAGTCGAAAGTTTTCAAGCCGCCACTGACTTGACTTAACGACTGCTTGTACTAAGACCAACAGCCGGTACCTACAATTTAATGTGTCACCCAACTCACGGTACAGCCCAGGATGAAAATTCCACTTGAAACATGACAGTCTTGTGCATGGTCACCAATCCAAACACCGTCCGCATCGACAGTTGGCCTTATCAATTCACCTTAGCTAGCCGAGCGACAGGCGCTACATTGCTAAGGGAAGTATTTATTTTTAGGATTATGTATGTATGAAATAGTATTCGTAAAATGCCTTCAAATGTATTCTTTCATAGACCTGTAACACAAATTATGCACGGGTGCATGTAGAAATACAAATAATTTATTGGCAGCACCAAAAGAAAGAAAGAAAGAAACATTTATTTTGTGACACAAAGACAATAAAAAAAAAACATAATAAACAATAAAAAAAAACATTTAAGTGGCACAAAACCGGCCCCAGCTCAGCGTGTGCTGACTGCGAGCAATCAGCGCTGGTCTTCCGCTGGAGCCGACCGGTGACGTCAAATACTAAATTACAAGAAGAACAGGTTACATATTAAAATTTTAATATATACAATAACAAAACAAATAAAATAAACTGATAACAACAGAGTTAATATATAAATAAACAATACACAACTAATAAGCAAAGAAAAGCAATAAATATATAAGTAGATATGTATTAAAGTTATTATTGACATTTCACACAAACAAGAAAAATAAATATACATCTATATAAATTTATCTATTTTATATGGCACTCGTATCAAATTTAAAGGTTGCTTGCTCTTTTTGGTATATGAATATAAACTTTTTTAATTTAATTCTAAAACTGTATATAGTCTGCAAGTTCCTGATCGGCGGTGGTATGTTGTTCCAACACTTGGTCGCAGCATAGCGGAAGCTACCCCTAAAAGCAGCCGTTCTGTGCCGCTCGGGCATGAGCTGCACCGAGCACTGACGAGACCCGCGGCTTGTCGACTTCCACGTGAGCTTATCATAAAGATAGCTTGGCTTCTTATATTTGATTACCCCAAATAATAGGGTGGCTAAGTGCAGTTTACGACGATGGAGCCTTTTCATTAGAGCATGCTTATTGAGGAATGGTGTTACGTGTGACCTTCGCGGAATCTCGAAGCAGTAACGTGCACATGCATTTTGAACGCGTTGTATTAGCTTATTAGTTTTACATAGTAATCGCGGCCCAAAAACTGTATCCATATAGTTGAGCTTAGACAAAACTAAAGACTCAGCTAATTGTATTCGCAAAGCTACTGTCAAATATGGTCGCATCCTGTATAACACCTTAAGCCTATAAAAGCAATCACGTATACAGATCCCTACATGCTTTTCAAACCGTAGCCCGCAGTCCATGATAAGACCTAGGTTTCGCGCTTCATATACCCGCTCAATAGGCTCACCCATAATTTGCAAACTCACAGAGGGCTGCAGTCTTTCTAATTGATAACTACTACCGAATACTAAATATTTAGTTTTCGTGGGATTTAGTAACAAGCAATTCTTTATGGACCATTGACATATTCTGTCTAAATCCTCATTAATCTTATTGATGGCTACATTTATATCACTGGGTTTGCAAGATATATAAACCTGAATATAGTCGGCATATAGGTGGTACTTACAATAATTTATATGTTTTGTAATATCAGCTGAATATAATATAAATAATATAGGACCAAGAATTGATCCTTGAGGTACGCCTCTACTTAGGGTTTCTTTTTCTGACATAACTGTAGTACCATCATTACGGCTTAACTTAACACACTGAGATCGATTACTAAGGTAACTATTGAAGCATTGAATAGCATCATGATCAAACCCATAAAAACTTAACTTGGACAACAGTAAATTTATATTCAAACAGTCAAAAGCACGTGAAAAATCAAGTAATACAAGTACACATCCCATTATCAGCTTTGAGTAGGTTATCTGTGACATCAAGTAATGCAGTTACTGTGCTACGACCTCTCCTAAACCCAGACTGTACGTCAGGCAAAATATTGTTTTTCTCAAGAAAGTCCGTCATCTGAGTACATACCGCTTTTTCTAAAATTTTAGATAGACAGGGCAATATACTGACTGGCCTGAGATCTCTCAATTCAGTCGGATTATTATTTTAGGTAATGGCCGAACGATTGCATGCATCAGGAAATATTTTACTTGATATAGACGTATTTATGATGGCTAGTATAGTTTCTATAGTACACGGAAAAGTCATAAATAACATATCAAGGGTTATAAAATCACTTCCTTCAGCGTTTGACTTTAAATCCCTAATTATCTTAGTTAATTGGACAAAGTTGACTTGCTCAGAAAAGTTGCATTACTAAACGTATGAAATTCAAAATATATCAAGTGAGAAATACATGTGTCTGCGGTACCGGGTAAAGTCAAAAAGTAATTATTTACATATTATATTTGGGTCATTAAAGAAAGAAGGCAACTCTACGTCATTTTTAGGTAATAAGGTGTTCTTAAGGTTTTTCCAGAGAGTTTTTGGGTCTCGTATATTGTTATTTATCTTATGTTAAAAGTTCCACGTCAGGACTGATATGCGTTGAAAGCCCACTAAAGCGGCAAGAAAGCCGCTTGCCAGAATAGAGGTTAAGAAGAACCATTATCTACTAAAGTAATTTATATAAATTCCATATACATCATTCATAAAAATAACCCATAACATGCCTCTCTCTCTATGGGATATTAATGAATCGTCTCGTCTCACAACTCCATTATTCGCAAAAGAAACCCTTTGTGTAAGATTTGACGGAAATTAACGATGTTATACATACTTATACCTATACAGTCCGTATGGCTTTTAGTAAACTGCGACGTAGTTATACTATTTCTCATCTTTGTAATATAGATATATCATTATACTTACTTTGTTTAGCACAAATATATGTGTCTTCGGATTATCTAAAAGGTTTTGGAGAAATGATAACTGCGGCCATATTCTTACCCATAAAAGCTGGATTAAAACAAAAAATATAGAATCCAACATCTTACCGTCAAGCTAAATAAATTATATCCAACAGCCTGAAATACGGAAAACAAGAATGTTTTTTGGTAGAACAGTAATTCAACACAAAATAACTAAATGATAAAAAAACTAATGATAAAAAGTAAACCCAATAAAATAAAATTTATTATATTATATGTATTCTAGTAGTCAAGATCTTTAAATAGGATGATATATTTTTTTCACAACTTGGTAGTTGTGATTAAAATATATCATCCGCCATATTATTGCGGTGATCATGTAGGTTCGATTTTCATCAAACAAAGCTTCTTGGCTATTATATTTCGTCACTTCATTTTACAGATATTAATATGGTATTATTTTTGGTTAAACAAGCTAGTCCCTTCATCTTACAGGCAACACTTTACGATTTTTAGAGATTATTTTTTTCTATGACCTGGCAATACAGCCACCCGCATCGGCCATCTTGTTGAATTTCTTTGTCATGCAAACCTGCCACGATCAACCAGTAAAACTCAGACCAAGCATATAAGGTGTGTAAATAGTGAAGTGTTAAATAAAATTTGCAGTGTAAAAAATACAAAGACAATACAAAAAAATAATTTGTCATAGTCGTACCTAATCATTGTAGATATATCACCATAAAATATCATGTATTTTTTGGGTCGGGCGTTAATCTTTGCCAATCATATTAATTTATTTATATTATGATAGATAGAAGTTCATAATAATGAGCCTGTACCTCCAAAATTAGCATAAGTTTGTATATCAAAGAACCTTGTGACTATAATGTAGATTTCAAATAAGAAGCCCAATAGCGGCCATTTTGAGTCCCCATACCTTAATTGGCAAACTGCGTATTTTCCAGCCATTTGAGTAAATTTTTCAGGAGAGATTTAAAACTTCATAATGTTTATTGTAGACTACTTCTGAATTAATCTAAAATCCTGTTGGTGTATAATATTTTAATCTATTACATATATTTGACTGGGGAACTCCGTTTCGCCACAAAGTTGAAATGTTCCCTGAATTTTGTTTGATACTAACCTCACGGAGCCCGAGACCTGTATTTTACTAAAAGTATAGTCTCTAGCAAATCACGCTTAGTGACCGTTAACAAATCAAAATAATTTTGACGTGACAACGTCTTAAATTAGGTTGCGGCTGGGAGTCACTTATGAAAATGTGTAACGCCCGGTAACGTTACGATGAGTCACCGAACGAGAGAGAGGCCCGCCGAATGCCTTGCGTCTCTCTCCCACTCAACTATGATCGATCGGCCGCGTGCTGCGCGCGCTGCAGACGTTGTCACGTAAAATCTTCGCCCGTAAAACCGACTTTACAGGCAACCATTTTTTTTTATTGTATTTCCTTGGTTTGGTATCTATTTTTACTACATTGCCTCAAATGATTCGTGAAATATATCAAAATTAGTTCTATTCTTTTCTAAATAGTGGCAAAAATTATAAAGTGGTTCCTCTACATAACCAGCTAACATCGGGCCGGCTGAACGCGGTGGTCCTCATCCTGGGTGTCTGCTTGGATTTTTGGATTTCCACTGAGCTAAGTCTTTTGTTATTTATTTCATTTAAGTATTATATTTCAATGTCAACACATATATATATATCCTGATGTACATAGCTTACCCGATACTAGTTTCAACAAAGAAAAAAGAGGTAATGAATGAAGTCAATCAATCAATTTGTATGTTCGATATTGAATGATATGAAATATCTGGAGAGTATTAGATGCAATATCGCCGATCGATGAGCAATTGTTGTCCTCCTGTAAGCGCTTACAGGAGGCACCTTAAGGTGCGTGTACGCAGGCAACTAAAATTGCTCAATTCCATTCAATACTCGTCAACTATAATGTCTAAAGAGGTTTTCATTGAGTAAAGAATTAGATGATATATTATACAAAAACATTACTAGCACTCTTCTTCTCTTCTTCTTCCTTGCCTTATCTTACTACTTTATCTTACTACTTGCCTTATATTACTAGCACTCTATGCTACTAATAAACAAGTGCAAATGGGGTATAGACAAAAATTGCTAGGATTTACCAAGCCCATTGGATATTCTTTAATTTGTATCTGCGACATTGAGCTATATAAAATATCCGGAGCAATTAGAAGCAATATTGCCGAAATTAATGACGCTATGAATAGGATATACATGTATATTATTCATAAACTTTACTACTGAAAGCAAGATGGCAAGGCATAAAACAAACAAGTGCAAATGAGATATAGACAATAATTGCTAGGATTTACCAAGCCCATTAGATATTCCTATTTTAAATCACTCGAGATTCTGACTCTACCCTCGCTGGTTATTATGCAGCTTGCTCTGTATGTGAGGCACAACTTAGAGTCGTCCCCGAAGAGAGGAGATGGTCAGCCGAGGGAGCGGACTCTCCGGCGTGACGGCGAGTTGGCGCGGGTGCCGGTGAGGCTCGTGCGCTCGGATAAGTTGTCGCACGTTATAGGGCCGAAGGTATATAACTGTTTACCTAAAGATATTACAAATGCATGTAATGATAGCATTTTTAAGAATAAGCTCAAGAACTGGCTCTTTCAGGAAACTTTTTATTCCATGGACGAATTTTTTAATATCAGGAAAAATGTTATGTGACATGTATTACAATTTATTTGTATATCATTTTTATGACATTTTTTAATTTTTGACGTATAATTGTACAATTATCAATAAATGGTTTATCTTGTTTATTCTTCAATTCTTAATCAAATCATAAGATACACATATGATGATAATAACACTATCTAATAAAAAATTATGAGACTTTGCTACGAGAAGGAAGATTCTGTAATTGTTTGCGACATAAACTCTTTAAGTGAGTAAAATGGGAGCTTCCAATTCTAATTTGAAGTGGGGGTGATGAGACCTGCACTGACATCCCGCTAGGGGCGTATTGTGCATATAAAATATCTGGAGCAAATAGAAGCAATATTGTCTAAATGAATGATGCAATTAATAGGACATATAGGTTATTGATGGATAAACTGCTTTTGTGGAAAAACTTTATTTGAAAATGACTAGTTTGAAAAAAAAAACTTTTGCATCTATTCATTCAAGCGGTGTACTGAATGAATATTCGAGTAACTTAGGTGTTATGTTATGGAAATCCATTGTAGATAGAAGAAAAAAAAATTCAAAGTACGAGTTGGGCTCGCCTATGAAGGGTTCCATACCATTGTTGTATGGGAGGCCCCTTAAATATTTATTTTTATAACATGTTATAATTTAACTAGATAGCTAATATACATTTATATATTTTGTGAAAAAATTAAGTGTCTAGCAGCTACTACATTATTGATATATAGCAAAAATACGAAAAAAACGTACACCCTTTAATATTTTTATTTTTAGTATTTATTGTTATAGCGACACTGGAAGTACTAATCTTGTGAAAGTTTCAGCTTTCTAGCTATTACGTTTTCTGAGATACTGAGACAGACAGACAGTAGATTCTAGTCTAGTTTGTTATAGCGACACACACACCGTTAGTAATAGAATGAATGTGGAATGGATGAAATGGCGACAGGTCACAGCAACAACTTCGATCCGCACATTCCCCTTAAGCTTAAGGGGCAAATTTACAAATTGGTAATAAGGCCTGTTGTGTTGTATGGTTCAGTGTTGGGCAATGACGACCTCGTTAGCGTAAAGGTTACCATGCCGGTCTGCTAATCAGAAGGTCCCGGGTTCGATTCCCGGCCCGGTCAACATCTTTGTGCTTAACTAAATTTGTTGGCTGTGGGTCTGGGTGTTAAATATGTATTTATATAATATGTATGTATGTATATGTAGTATATCAGTTGTGTTAGCAACCATAATACAAGCTAGAAATAGTTCAGTATGGGGCTAACCAGCCGTGTGTGAATGTGTCCTAAAAAAATAAATAAAAAAAAAAAAAATGAAAAGGTTGGATGAAAGAAGATTGCATGTAGCGGAAATGTGAATGTCAAGATGGATGGATGGATGTGGTGTGAGGCGAATGGATAAAATTAGGAATGAGTATGTAAGAGGAAGCCTGAAAGTAGCACCTTTTACTGACAAACTAATGAGCAATGGTGTCGAGGTTTATTATATTATGCGACGTGAAGAAGACAATGAGTATGAGTGTGGACGGGCACATAGGAAGGGGGCGGCCAAAGAAAGTATGGATGGATTGTGTGAATGACAATAACAACAATAAAATGAAATATTTCGATAGATAGGATAGAATCCTCACACGCCGTAACAACCTGAAATATATAATTTTAATATTAATGTTGCTTATCTCAATTTGTTAACTCTTACTCAACAAGTGTTTCGCCTTTCCATAAGACATCTTCAGGAGGTGTTGTCTCTTCTAACGACAGATGAAAAGTAAAAGATTTGAGTATTACCACTCGAATATTCATTCAAAACACCGCTTTTTAAAGAATAATTAGCGAATGTTTTGATAATTTTATTTGCTCTGGCGATAATCTTGTTTAGCTTTATAAAGGCGCACACACTACGAGTAATTGTTACAGTTAGAGAAAGTTGAGACAATTTTTCATGCACACGTGTGTATTTATCGTTACAGTTTGAAGCTTCCCCCTTTTCCTTGTCTTATCCTACTATACTTCCGCCAAATTCGATGTGAACTAAATGTAAACAAACAAAAAAAATACAATTTTAGGGTTATCACTTCAAGAAAGTGCTACGGATATCAGAATTTCTAAATTTTGTCATAAAAGTCGTCCAGACTTTTTGTAATTTCAATCGAAAAGTGATATTTACCATATTTAAAGATCAATAGCAATAACAAATTGCCAAGAAGTGAATTGTAAAAGAAATCAGAATATTCAGTGATTACTCACATTGGAATTTGCATCAACCCTAGCCATTTTTTCGTTTGAGTGCAGGAATCTCTAACCATTGGCCACTTTTCTATTATTCTTCCAAATAAAATACCTACAACACTAAAACCTTTAAAAATTCCAATTAACAAGTTAATTTTTATTTAGTCGCATTATTGAAAACAAACATCTCAAACATGACCGCTCCTTCAACACTTTTTGTATTACAAGAATTTCTATATTGAACATTAGAAAAAAAATTGAACATTAGAAAAAAAGTTCTTTACCACTGCTGTCAGTGGTTGCTAGGCAACGCTTTGTTGGTAAACATTTCACATCGAATTTGGCGGAAGTATAGGTGTGGTTGGCACAACAAATTTTCCTCTTCCACTCTACTCTATCAGCCGTCCGTCATCTCCACACTAAGTCCTTTCTCTCTCGCATCCTCATGTCTTCTTCGTTCGACCTACCCTTACCCTTCTTCCTAGCATACATGGCTGCATCTCTTCTCTACTCATCACAGACCCATAATTAACCTTCCAGTCTTTAATTCCCTTTGATCAAATACATATTTGATCGAAGTTAATTTTTCAGTCACTGAGGCTACTTTCAAACTTCCTCTTACCTACGTACTTATTCCTTATTTTGCCGTTCAAACTGTACCGTCTAATCATAAAAATGTTACGTAGTGTGTGGAAGCAGCGACTTACTGACAGCACTGCGAAAAACGGGTTTGTATCAAAAGGACATTTAAGCAGAACGCTCTATTAGCAGATCGTCCTAAAAGCAAAACGACATATTAGCATAATGTCCTATTAGCAACATGACCTAGTAGCAAAAAGGCCTAATATTAAAATGGCACCTTAGCTGAATAGCCTAGTACAATTCAATACAAATTATTTTTAAAACAAATATAAAACAAATAAATTCATGAACTTAAATCTTGAATACCAGGTTTTTCCATGCCGTTTTGCTACTAGGTCATTTAGAACTAGTTTTTTGACATTGTTTTAATGTTTTAGATTGATGACATACTCATATTTAACTGAAAAATGTACAGAAGTATATTTATATTATTTTTGTTATATTATTTTATAAAAATGTATATATGAATTGACTTGTAAAACATTTTTACCAATAAATGATGATTATGATTATGATTATTGCTAGTAGGACGTTATGCTAATATGCCGTTTTGCTATTAGGACGATCTGCTAATAGGGCGTTCTGCTTAAATGTCCTTTTGATACGAACGCCAAAAAACGAACAGAAGCGAGAAGAAAATAATGTTTCATCCAGCGAACTAGAATAAACGGAAGAGTAACTCCATACAATTGCCGCTTAGAATTTGAATCCATCTACGCACACAATTATACTGCTATCCCACCGAAACATTCAAACACAAAGATCGCACACGATTGGTCACATCAAGGTCACGCTACCGACAGTCTGACGCGGGCGCGCGGATATCAGTTTTGCCCCGCCCACCGCGGTTTTTACACGCGTAAAATACCGTGGTAGGGTGGAACCATTTTATCGGCCGAGTTACTTTTCTATTTATTGTAGTTCGCTGGTTTCATCTTAAACAAGAAACCTCTTCGGACCTTTATATTTTTATTAATTTTGTTTAGGCCAAACATACAAATCTATGGCTATAGCCATATTAACACAAAGATAGTCCGAAGGTGTAGCGCCTGTAGCTGGGCTAGCTAAGGCGATCTGAAACTAAGCAACGGTCGATGAAGATACACAAGACTGACGTTTTTCAAATGGCATTTTATTATGGGTGCTACCGTGGGTCAGACTATACATTAATTTGGTAGTCCCGGCTGTCTTAGTACAAGCAGTCGTTAGGCCAAGTCAGAGGCCTACGGGCGGCTTGAAAACTCACGACACTAGAGCTTGGCCACTTAGCACATACTAAAAAGAAAAAGAAAGCCTTTCTTTTTTACAATACATGTTTTCGAACATTTTTTAACCGACTTCAAAAAAGGAGGAGGTTATAATTAAAAAAAAAATCGACTGTATGTATTATTTTTTTTCTTTTTTCATTATTTCATTTTTTTCTTTTAACTTCTGTTCGTTTACATTACTTGAGCCTTGGCGAATAGCCTTTTAGCGAAAGCATTGGTACATATAGACAAACATCAAAATACCGGGAAAACAATAAAAATGTTTTGCTTACTTTTCGTATGGAACAACTGATTTATGAACGTGAATTTCCCAAAGTTGGAACAAAAGTTGTTTATCTAGATGTATGCACGAGGGCGGCTCACTAAGTCCGTGACTCGTGAACCTCTGCCGCGTCTGCTTAGATCGTGTAACAACTTCACAGAGGGGCTTGGCGTTGATTAAACGCAATATATATGAGATTTTTTCGCCATTTTGTAACCGTACACACAATATTCCACCACAACACACCAGAGATAAAAAAAACGGTCAAAATAGTGAGTTTCTAAGGGTGAATCGGCGCCACAGAAGGCCAAGGTGGGTTTGTCAGGCAATAAAGTCATGGCGACTGTTTTTGGAAATTCAAAGGGAAAAACAATGAAAGAAAGAAAGAAACATTTATTTTGTGACACGAATAAGAAATAAAATCAATACACAAGAAACATAAAAGAAAACATTACGTAGCACAATGAGGCATATTATGCCAACTTATTGGACCGATTCAATGACGGTTTAAAAAAAACCGACCTCATTTGTCAAGAAAAAAGTTATTATCCACCAAAACATGCAAGGGTGCACACAGTTGCCATGGCAATCATACATGAATTAGGCTATGAATTGGTCCCTCATCTGCCCTATTCTCCAGATTTGGCTCCGAGACTAATTGTTCCCAAACCTGAAAAAATGGCTTGGTGGAAAAAGATTTGACTGTAATAATGAAATCATCTCACAAACAAAGACCTATTTTGAAGACCTCGACAAATCTTATTCTTATATCTTTTTTGAAAGCTTAAAAGAGACTATGTTGAAAAATATATATACCTATATTTTTTTATTAAAATCGTGTGTTTTATACCAAAAGTCTCGGGGCTTATTGACCCGCCCTTGTACGATCGTCTTTATTTTATGCGTACTGCAATCGCTAGCGAATGGCACTTCTACAGTAAAACCCGCTTAAGACGATTTCATAGGGGCTCAACCAAAACGCGTCTTAAGCGGGAAAGCGTAATATGCGGGATATACGGGAATAAAAAACGGACATACTACATATGTATGTATTAAATATTATGAAGTCGTACGTTGTATAAAATGTCATGTCTTACTATCACGTTATTTAAATGATCACTTATTTTAGTATGGCAGAAAGATTTTGAGGCATATAGCAATTACAATTTTTTCAACATAATTCAACTCTTATAGTGCGTCTTCGCTTTGATTCAATAAAGTTACATAGTCTTAAATCATTAACTGCTGATAAAATTTGTTGGCCGTTAGTGCGTATTAAACGAATGACGAAACGAACGAAAGAGATGACGATCGTATTAAACGTTAAAGAATGTATGAAAACATGTCTCAAGTTGCAGGGACTGATACAAATTAGCGTATTTTGCGAGAAATCGTCTTAAACGGGTTCTACTGTATACTGTACTGTATATACTGTATACTGTTTAAACAACATGTTATGTATACTCTTTACATTTTAACTTGTACATGTTTCTATGCGGACGAACTATTTTTTAAACAGGAGGAACACAGATCTGAAGACATGTTTTCTACAGGCTGATTGAACGCTACCACTGCGTCTTTGGAGTTGGTAAAAGTAAAACTCATCTCTCATCAAATCTTAGATTTTGGAGCAAATACAGAAATCACAAGGTGCTAGGTCGGGGTCATGCGCCGAATGAGCGTCGGGCTGTAGTTTTTCGGAAGCTAAAAATGACCTCGTTTTGTTGGTCGTGTGTGAAGAAAGAAGCGTTGTCATGATGTAGGAGACTACGGCTTTTGGCTCGTCTTTCGCGAACTTTTCCTTACACCGTGGCTAAACAAATGTTGGAATACTACTCGGTATTAACACTCTTTTGGTTTTCAAGCGGAATTGTACAGATAGGACCCGTACCTGAGAAAAAACGTGATCATTTTTTATACCAACGTTTCTCGCCTGCCTCACTTTTGTTGGCCTGTTCTCGTTTTCAAACATTCACAAGTTTTTTTTTCGGATTCAAAATAATAAATCCACGTTTCGTCTCTTCTGACCATGTCATAAACAGCATTAGAAGAATCTTGCGGAGAAAGAGAACTTTCAAAATCATAAAAAATTATCGCTCTAAAATCTTTTTCGACTTCATTCCATTTTAGATGCTTCTGTAGAAAGCTAAAAGCGAGTGTATTACACTATATGTTACATATTCAACAAGGTATCGGTTCGGTTCCAGGGTTATTCGTGCGTCGACCTCCTGAACGCGGGCATGCGGGAGTCTGGAGTGTATTACCTGCAGATCAGGGGCACCACCTACTGGTTCCTCAAGGTCTACTGCGAGCAGAACGTCGCTGATGGAGGCTGGACGGTTAGTATAACTGCTAGCTAATCAAGCCTTCTTCTTCTTTGTATGAGCCTAGTGGCAAAGCTCTGACGTGTCGTGTCAAAACATTTAGGTTTATCCTGTCCCTTTTATAAAAACTTATTTTTTTTGTGCACAAGCAAGAGGCAGAAAAGTTTCAATTGTTTTCTTAATTGACACGAGTGATCCATATAAGGACTAGTGACCTCTAAAAAAGGAAAAACTATATTTTCTACTTCTTTTCATTATCCTCTTAAATGCCAAAAATGTGACCGCATCTGTAGCTCTCGCATTGTCTTGTTAAGCCATGAGTGCAGATGAAATAACAATTCCCACGCTACATGAAATCATCCTTCGTAAATGTAAAGCGCCAGTGATGACGATGATGATGATAATCTGTGCTAGTGTCCAACTCTCTTCATCACGAAGAAAATGACAATGAGTAAAAACAATGAATGTTTCAGGTGATCCACCGTCGAGACGACTACGGCATCCCGGCGGAGAACTTCAACCGCGACTGGAGCGACTACAAGAACGGCTTCGGAGACCCCAGCAAGGAGTTCTGGCTTGGCAACGAGAACATCTACATGCTCACCAACAACGACGACTACATGCTGCGGGTCGAGCTCGAGGACTTCGACGGAAATAAGAGGTGAGCTGTTTGGAAGACATACGTTACGCAGGGTGTGGGCCAATGAACTCAAGCTTTCGGACAAAGGCAACATCGTCAGGTAATGAACTTTTACATCTACCTGTAATGTAAAGTTATGTAAATTACCCTCTATACGTACGAGTACGAATACTTCTTCGGCAATGATGGCTTGTTGTGAATAGGGTCGATAAAAAGGGAAACAACAAAACTGAAAATTTCTTGACATGTTGATTAAAGGTTATATTCGTGTTGTCCGCAGATTCGCGCAGTACTCCCACTTCAAGATCTACTCGGAAGGAGAGTACTACAAACTGGAAATAGACGGGTATGAGGGCAACGCTGGAGACTCCCTCAACGATCCCTGGTACGGATCCAATAATAGCCCGTTCTCCACATACAACAGGTGAGCTTCCATTCAAACCTACATCTATAGGAGACTTTATTATTAAAGCACATTAGTTTCAAGTAAATATATTATAGTACTTATTAATAATATAAATGTACAATAATTATACATAATATATAACTATTTATACTTACATATATTGATACTATGCTACGAGGCTATCGGAGTTGGCTGCTTATCGCATTAGCGGCAGTAAACTCTATGAAAATAAGTCAATACTGAATACTTAACTGAATTTCTATTACAGAGACAATGACCGCTCGTCGCTGAACTGCGCGAGCATGCTGAAGGGCGGTTGGTGGTGGAAGTCGTGCGGGCGGGGCCTCAACGGGCTCTACCTGCACGACCCGCAGGACCTCACTGCCAGACAAGGTACAGCCTTCACCACCTCTTACTGCTCGCTTTCTTATTGAAACACTCTTAACTGCAGATGGTTTGACTCCTTCCAATTCTTGTTCCCACTGGACTACAACATTTCCTGTCTTCAAGGCGAGAGTGAAGATTCTTCTAGGCAAACGCGCTCCACATTAGATCACAATATCGCTTATTACCACGTGAATTGTAATAGCTTGATCTGTAATTTTAATGTAAGATAGGTGTCAGTGAGACAGACAAACAACAAAGGGTACCTTTACTATTTAACCCCTAAAGAGAAGAGAGCACTAGATAATTAATTTTATAAAAAAATTGTATTATAATTAGAAATTATTTATTCCTTAGTTAACCCTGACCCAATTGTCTATTTAACCCAATGTCCTCATATAGTAAAGTGAATGATTGTTTGTGATCAGGTATTGTCTGGTTCCGCTGGCGTGGCTGGGACTACACGCTGAAGCGCGCCTCCATGATGATCAAGCCCAAGGGTCTGCTGCCCAACACGTGAGCCCCGCTCCGCCCACCGTGCGCCGCCCGCGAGGACCCGCCCGCCTTCAACAAGCTCCACACATGTATTATACACTAACATTATTGCTTTTAGCAGGTTTTTTTTATACGTTTGTTGTTGTTCATACTCAAATGGCTTATTGAAAACTACTTGTTTGGAAGTAGCTTAGAGTAGAGGTAGACTTAGAGGCTGCTTTCCCTTTAGGCTACTCCGAGGGGCGCGGCTAGTACTTCCAATTGTATATACGTTTTCACCTAAAAGTATATTAGGTTCATCAAATCACATTTGAGCTATGTCTAAGATCGTAAATTAACATAATATGTACAAACTCGAACAAGAATTTTCAGAACACCATTTGTGTTAATGTTCTGAAATAGCTGTCTCAAATGTTGAATAGAAAAATATTTTTTAATTCTATTTTATATCTTGCTGTCTCTTTTGTCTACATGTTATAGGAATTGAATTAAGTATATTATGGAGCCTTCGTGTAGTATAGTGTATGTTAGACGCCGCGAGTCGCGAGGGTCCCGGCGGAGCGGCGCACATGTCGCTAGCTTAGCACACTACGTACCTACACATGATACTTCTCTCTGTAAATATGCCCCTAAGAGTGGAGCTGGCGCGAGCGACGCGCTGTGCCCAGTGTAAATAACAGCATTAGATTATGTCCTATCGAGTGCCACATCACACCACAAATTCATTAATTTATTGCTCATCGTATCTCCACGTAAAAGAAACTTTCGTTAATTAGGTTTACGTTTAGCTCTAAGAAAATTGTATAAGAATGTAAATAATATAATTGTACTGTGGCAACATGTCTATTTTATAATGTATGTTGAATGGGCGAGGCACACCCCTCGCCCTTCTCCCCGACGCGTATGAGCCTGCACTCTCCTATTAAACTTAGTTATAGCACATAAACAAAGTACCTGATAAGTGACTTAACTGCGCACGAGTCTATTCTTGCTTGTGACCGTATCTGTAAGGTTGTTGTAGGTCAACTTACGTCACTAGTAGGTGCCATTTTGAACATCAAAGATTTAAAATGCCGATCTAATTAATTTCAGAAGAAAACTCTTTGTATGGCTTTGGTTCTGCCATTACCGAAACATTGATACGCGCAGTTACCAATTAGGAAATCACACAAGTTTAATCCTTACACTCGTTTTTATTGCCTCTAGTAGATTCTCAGACCTACAGAATACGCATATAAAATTTGGTAAAAATCGGTCTAGCCGTTTCGGAGGAGTATGGTAACTAACATTGTGACTTGTAAATTTTATATATAAGATTTTCATTGTAAAGTAGGTCCTGATTGGACCCCCGCACCTGCACTGTTACCATCTTTATGCGCCACTACAACTAACATAAGGAATGCCAGAATTTTGTCAATGGGCCCAAACTCGAGTGCGGTTCAATATTACGAACGGAATCTTCGAAAATAATGCACTTTGGTATGACAAGTATGTTTTATTGAAGAAATTAAATTAATAGTCAAACACTTATACAACTTGTCCAAATAAATAAAGATGAAAATGACATCGTGTGGCAGTAAACCAATATAAAACCCAAAGTACATTACTTTTGAAGCATCTTCCTAATATATGTAAAGTTAGGGTCCAAAAGTGTCTGATCGGTTATATGTTTTAAACTCAACCTAGGGTTATTGTATTAGAAAGAAGCATCTGGATATATGTTTTAAACTCAACCTAGGGTTATTGTATTAGAATGAAGCATCTGTATATATGTTTTAAACTCAACCTAGGGTTATTGTATTAGAAAGAAGCATCTGGATATATGTTTTAAACTCAACCTAGGGTTATTGTATTAGAAAGAAGCATCTGGATATATGTTTTAAACTCAACCTATGGTTATTGTATTAGAAAGAAGCATCTGGATATATGTTTTAAACTCAACCTAGGGTTATTGTATTAGAAAGAAGCATCTGGATATATGTTTTAAACTCAACCTAGGGTTATTGTATTAGAAAGAAGCATCTGGATATATGTTTTAAACTCAACCTAGGGTTATTGTATTAGAAAGAAGCATCTGGATATATGTTTTAAACTCAACCTAGGGTTATTGTATTAGAAAGAAGCATCTGGATATATGTTTTAAACTCAACCTAGGGTTATTGTATTAGAAAGAAGCATCTGGATATATGTTTTAAACTCAACCTAGGGTTATTGTATTAGAAAGAAACATCTGGATATATGTTTTAAACTCAACCTAGGGTTATTGTATTAGAAAGAAGCATCTGGATATATGTTTTAAACTCATGCTAGGGTTATTGTATTAGAAAGAAGCATCTGGATATATGTTTGAAACTCAACCTAGGGTTATTGTATTAGAAAGAAGCATCTGGATATATGTTTTAAACTCAACCTAGGGTTATTGTATTAGAAAGAAACATCTGGATATATGTTTTAAACTCAACCTAAGGTTATTGTATTAGAAAGAAGCATCTAAAGAGGAATAGTAAATAATGTTAAATTACACGAATCAGAAAATTGTATGTATCAACCGCTTCTACTTTGAAACTTCCTGTAAATTAATTAATCTTTTGTCCGATTACAGATCAGTACAGTTTTATGCATATCAATATCAATGTGTTTGTATTTAATAAAATTGATCCCCTAGAATTTAATAGTTTTGTTTTATTTTTCTCTACGTAAATATATATATATGTATAACAACAGTATGAAGTGAAGAGATGTCCAAATAAGAAGCCATTAAATGACCTTTAACAGAGCCGTTGCTTGGTTTGTGACAATTGACAGATTACATAATAAGTTACACCATTATTGTAAGAAATAAATCAACATAATTATATGTCCGTTGTTTTAATTATTTTACATTACCTGTTTTATAGTAGCAATATCATTTTAATGAAGCCGGTTTAACCGCAGAAATGAAGTAATGACTAGTGTAGGTAACATTTTAGTTTGCCTATAATCTTAGAAATGAGAAATAATCATGCATGAAGTTAAGCATAACTTCAGGAGTTTGGAAAGAGTCTGAAAGAATACGGGCATGACATAATATGCTTTCATCTTAGGTGCATAACGTAGAAAGATGTGTATAAACACCCATCTTAATTTAGTTATGTTTTGCAACTTGATGGCGCCACTACGTTAGCCTTACTTTTCTGAATCGCGGTGACGAGGGTTTTTTCGTGTTCACTAGTATTCTGTGTACGCGTTAACAAGCTTTTCTTCTGATCAGGGTTGGATTAAGGCAAAGTGGAAGATCCGAGCCTACATCGACCTTCACCGACGTGATAGTTGAATAAAATTAATTTCATAATAAATTTAGCATCTTAGAAAATATATTAAAAATAGGTTGCCTAGAAAAATTCTGGACAAAATATTACGAAAACAATTTTTTTTTATAAAATTTTGCAACATCGAGATAAAAAAATTATATATCCTGAGTAATAGCATACCTATAGAACGTGCTGCCGTAGGGTTACCTATATTTTACCTGGACGAACTACTATGATGGAACAGCGCTTATGTTGATATATATTTTTTTCTATTATCGAATCGGTTGAAAGTAGCTGATTCGGCATACCTGTTTACACCTGGCAACCCAGTAGTTATTTTTAAAATTTATAATAAATCATTTTTCAAAAAAAAATAATTTAAATAATCTGTCCAGGATTTTTTAGGCAACCCATTTTTAATTTGTTTTCTAAGATGCTAAATTTATTGTGAAATTAATTTTATTCAATTATCACGTCGGTGAAGGTCGATGTAGGCTCGGATTTTAGACCAGTATGTTGAAAAAGATAGTACAAAAAATGAAAAGGATAGTATTTATAAAAAAATTAGTACACTTTCATTATTTATAATTTTACTTAATTTGTAGTCATTAAAATCAACACCAGGTATGGTAACCAATTTACTCCTCTTGTAAGTTCATCAGTTCTTTAATATTACTATTAGCTAGATCTTCATCCTTGTTATTTAATCTCATCAACATTTTCTCAGTAGGAATAAAATCAGTACACTTCCCACTTATGCTACCGATTTTGATAGCGTCACAAGACAATAATATAGCGTCTAATAATATAAAACTAAGCATTCTTTAAGAAAAAAACTTTACATTAATGTATTTTAGCGTACTATCCTTAGATGTGGATAGTATATAGTAAAAAGGGCGAAATTATAGTACAAATTCCAACACTGCTTTTCAACCGACAGTGAAATGGTTTAGTAATATTCCTCCTGTACAGTGGTCCGTTGGCTGGTGCTGGGAGCACCTATCTACTGTTGCTACCTTGTTACTATCTTTTTCTCGTCCTTTCAACTCCTTTCCATCCAAAGGTTGCATGGAAGAGATCGCTGTTAGCGATAAGGCCGCCGTTTGTGGCACGTTGTAAATCTTTTTATGTTGTTACTTTTTATTTGTTATACCTTGTACAATTTGTACCAATAATTTGCCCAATAAAGAGTTAATCTATCTATCTATCTACTACTATTAGGGTAGTGAGGAAGATCAGAGTCTTCTGATCCAGCTGGTGCGACGTCTACCCATCACATCTACCTAGGCGATTAGGTAGTGAAGGAGTCCATAATTGTTCAAAGGAATTCATATAAATATATTTTTGAAATTCTATTCAGTCGAAGCATTCGGAATAAAATTAAACTATATTTTTCTAAGAACCTGATCGAAGTTATAATATTTTTGGTATTCATTCAAAAAGCCCATCAGTTATCATGTCTATTGACTTATTTCTTAATTACCTACCTATAACGTTACTCCATTATTGTATGAAATTGAATTAGCATAATTATAAGACAGACGTTTATTATCTTAAAGCCGGTTTTACTGCAAAAATAAAGAGATCTAGACTGGAAAGCACCAAGTTAGCTTTTCTGCAATAACTTTAAACAGGGAAATAAGTGAGTTCTTTTTATAAATATTTATATTTTTATTCTCATAGTATGAGCTAAGTGATCAAGCTATGGTGTCGAAAGTTTTCACGTCTCGACTTAGCTTAATGACTGCTATAGTACTATTACTAGGTAACAGCCGGGGCCTACCATTTAACAAGTCCATCGACCCACGGTAACGCGTAGATGAAAATGCCACTTTTTTAAAGACGGTCTTGTGCATGACCACAAAGTGCTAATGAGTAAACAAGTAAAGCTTCTGAAAAGCGGGTCGAAAACTCTTGACAATAGGTAGAGCTTAGCCGCTTGGTTTACCTACATGCAAAATAAATAAAGATATTATGATATAAAGAGTTTGATGACACACACATTTCTATCTCGTAACATTTTTAACCGATTTCAGAAGTGGTTCTGTTTTCTAATATTTTACAACTAGTTCTCTACGGGCTAACCGCCTAACTAAAAACGATTGCAATCGCGTACGTGGATGCAAATACAAATACAAATCATTTATTGATAACACCAAAGTTACAAGTCAAAATCATCACAGATGTTGCATCCATGGTTCGTACTGAAAGTAAATATGACTCTCATATCTCAGTAATGTAGAATTAGGTTTATGAACAGAAAGCGTTTACGAAATTAACTAATCGCGCTGTCGATTATCTTCAAAAACTATCAGTACCTATACCTACCTACAGTGACATAGCAAACTTGCCCTATGATGATGATGATGATGTCGTCCGCGTCGTGTCCGACGATGGCGACCCTGGCTATTTTCTGGCGTGTGCTCGTAAGTGGCTGGCAAAACCCATGAAGTTTTAGGTAAAAAACTTCATGGCAAAACCAAACTTCGTTTTGAACACCCGGTCACATGCGGCGCAATACAGCTGACCGGAGCTATTAAAAGTATAGGCGTAGGAAGGTTTCGGACGGTTTTTACGAGCCTGTCGCTTTACGTCTAACTCAGACAGTCGAGTCTGCTCAAAAAGAGCAATTCCTTTTTTTATTTTTGAGCGCCAAGCAGTCCTCATCCGTGCATCCTCTCCCCACTTCTCCGTTGAATGGTTTGGAACATCTCACACTTTGTGCGGAATTTGATCTAAGTATAACTAACACTTATTTCCGTTTATCAGACAAATTCAAGACTACAGGATGCATCCAAGATCACATCATTGGCATCTCTTGGATTACGTAATTGTCCGAAAAAGGGATCTAAAAGATGTCTGTATAACGCGCACTAGGTCGGACTGATCATAGACTAGTTAGGTCCAAACTGAAAATGACTCTAAAACTACCACGAAGAGCTTGTCACAAAACCCCAGCAAAACTTGATGTGGCGAAACTTACCCATTCTAAAGACCATCAAAATCACTTGAAAGATACTTTTGGTGCAGTTTCATCTACTTTTATAGAAAGATGGCGTGAATATGCCGAAAACCTCCGTGCATGTGCTCTACTTGCCCTATATTAAGGAACCTAACCCCCTCCCACGATATATAAATGACAAATTTCTCCGATGCACATCTGAAATGGTAAAAATACGTTCATACCTACCATACCTACCTAGCCAACCGACTGCAATGTACCTACACAAACATATTTTGCAAATAAATGTATCTTTATCTTTACCGCCACAAAATAAATCTTCGACTACCTACCTATAAATACCTAACTACTGAACAATGTAACTAGTACATAGAATTTGGTCAATAATGTTTTCAAAATTGCGGCTTTTTCTCGAGAACCTAGGTAGGTACCTACCAGCATAGTAAAGAGACGAGACGACGAGACGAGCTGATAGGTATGGCCCATACCTATCAGCCGTCTCGTACCTATGGCCATACCGTATGGCTAATACCTAATTGATGAAGTGATGCACCAGTCGCTCAATCAAAAACAAAATGCAAGCTGAACCCCAGTGCATGCATAACGTGGGTTAAGTATATATTTCATTGAGTCTCCAATTGGTAGAGTTGAGGAATGCTAATAAAAAACTGATTTGCGAGTAACTGAGTAGGTACTTAGTCTGAACTCCACTCCTTTATCAAGAGCAAATAATTATCATCATCTCTATCTGTTAATCTACTACTACGTACATACCATTGTAGTACGTATATTGCCACATCTCGAGCTCAAAAGCAGCTAGCAAATATATGCGTAAGATGATAACTTAGTTTAGACATGGACTTCTTTCAGACTTGACCACCTAATAGCTACAAAAGAGATATGCCGACATAAACACTAGTACGTCATCGACTGCTGGACTCGCAAAGGTTTCAATACCGGTTATAAGTTTCGAACCAGCAATGGAAGCTAAACATACGCGTGGAGTTGACGAAACAGTGATCGCACTGTAAGTACGGCCGGCTGCGATGGCACCGGCAGTTATGCTTGAGAGCTCATAGCGACAAGTCGTGTATCTAGTTGACCATCACTCACTCTACTAGCATCGGTAAGCCATACGAGCGGTAATTACGCTATTATTGACCGGCCGGAAATTCGATTCATCCATCCCGTCGTAGGGATCAGACGAAATAATACAAAGTCGCGCGACATAGCTACTCCTAGATAGTGAATAAGGAATATATAACATATAGGGTCCAAAACAAAACCTGTTTGTTAAGATTCCGGTTTATTGGTGTTGCTTTTTGTGAGGCGAGTTTTTTTGGGACTAGGCCGTGGGTGTCGCTGTGTTGGTGTGGCGTTTTGGACCATTTTACTAATTAGATCTGTTTGTTTTAGGTGAATATGTCTAAGAAGAGCAGCGCAACCCCGGCTGCGGCACCAGCCACTGCCTCCGAAACCACTCCCCTTGTCGGCAAAGATGTAAGTACCTATTGTCGTTAAAATGTTATGCAATACAATACAATTTCTACTACCTAATTAGTCTCCTTTCATTGTTAACGATACAATATGTTTAATGGTACTTCATTTTATTTATAACGCTAATAATCTTTCTCAAATTGTTCTTCACTTGCATTGCGAATACTATAGGTACCTAGTATTACGTACCTACAAACGTAAGAACGCTTGCCTCCTGGATTTTAATTTTTTTCTAGGTATTAAAAAGTATATAGCCCACGTGGTAACTTTCACAATGTTTGTTCTAGAATTAGGTAGGTAGGTATTTCATTTCATTTGCTCCTCTCCACATTTTAAGAAAGCTTTAAATAAAAACAGGGGGATGCACTAATTCATTTTATACTTTATTGTTCTTTTTTTGTACAAGCTTACTGTTCTGTTCACTAACGTAAAACAATTTAAGAACGGTTTTAGTACCTTTAGACAAACAACAGCAGTTCAACGTCTTTAAAAATTTGCGAAAGAATGTCTTCTCAACGATAACAAGTAGGTATAGGTACATCGATGTGTGGTAAAATTTGTAGAGCAGCATATTTTGTATTCAAATGCTCTCGATTAAACGGTATAGTCGAAAATCCTAATACCGCATTTAAAGGTTTCACTTTTCTTTATACCTAACTAGTGTAGCCAAGGCTAGGGAAGCGGAACGTAGGTCGTCCAGCGGCAAGATGGGTCGACGACATTACAGCTATCGCGGGTCCAACCTGGACTAGATTGGCACAGGACCGAGACAGATGGCATGACAAAAGAGAGGCCTATACCCAGCAGTGGGATAGAACAGGCTGTGGATGATGATGATGAGTGTAACACGCCACGACGCATTTCTTCGTCAGGCTAGCTGTAGTCTATCTAACGCAAAGTTATGAAGAGTAAAATCTTTTTCAAAAAATATATTTTGTTCAAATGAGTTGTGAAGAGAACGAGAACGTCTCTGTTGGTTCCATTGACTCCAGGATCTGATGATTAGAAATAGATTTTATAGACCCACAAATTACAAATAATATGAACAACCCCTAAATTAAACTTCATCACTATATTCTCTTCTTTATGGCGAAGATAGGGACAAAGTCTTGATTTTATAGTTTTTTCGCTATAAATATATGATAAAGCTATTTTATTTTAAAACATAGACAAATATACAAATTCTATAAATCATAAACGGTAAAACTTAAATGCCGTCCACAGATACACTCTTCGAATATTTACACTTATACTAGCTGACCCGTCAAACGTTGTTTTGCCTTAATCATTATTTCTAAATATACAGTAGCCGATTCTCAGCCCTACTCAATGTGCATATAAAATTTGGATAAAATCGGTCAAGCCGTTTCGGAGGAGTACGGTAACAAACACTGTGACACGGAAATTTTATATATAAGATTGGTACCAATCCGACTTATCAATATGAAAAAAAAAATGATTAAAACATCTTAATTTTAGATGTTCTTAGAGTGGTTCTTTAGACGGTTTAAGCAATTTTTCGTTATTTCATACCGTAAACGATGTAGGTATAGAGAGAAAACTGTAAAATTAAAATTTTGCTCTTGCCTGTTAAAGTAGATACTTATTGAAATATGTAATCATCATTATCATACGCTAATGACGAAAGGTACCTACTACTAGTTATCGACCATCCTTCACAACTCAAGGCTTACTACTACTTTATTTACTACCTTATTTATACTTAACTCAAGCCAAAACGCTTAGTTTTCTAATAATACAATCCAGATATAATTTATACAATCGGCTCTATGATTTCAAAAAAATAATTCAACTACTATAAAAATATGTAAAGTATAGTAGAATGTAACTGGTTAAAAATATGTTGGCCTTGTAAATTAATAAGTTAGGAAAATATGATCATCGTAGAGAATATATTATTTATTCATTAGTTCTAAACTAGTCGGATATTATTGAGGTTGACGTGGACCTCCCGAACCGCATTCTCTACGGATAAAGATCAAACTATGTATATAGGTATAATATACTTTAATAAGTACATTATATAGGCACACCTATACCTTCCTACCACGTATTATATTATTTTTCCACTTCTTCTTCGTATGAGCTAAGTGGACAAGCTCTAGTCTCGAGAGTTCTTAGCCGCCTTAAGTCCTCTGACTTAGCTTAAGACTACCAGCCGGAACCTACAATTTAACAAGTCACGGTTGACTTGTTAAACTGTGGGTGGGTCGGTACCCACGCTAGCGCCAAGATAAAAATTCCACTTTTAAAACGACAGTCTTGTGAATGGTCACCCATCCAAACAGCGATTTCGCATCCATCGTTGCTTAGCTTCGATGATCGCGTCAAAACACCTTAGGTAGCTGAGCTGGCGCTACGCTGTTGGCTAAGAGATCTGTTTGTTTGTCCAGGGCGTGGAGAAGAATGGTAGCGAGTCCGGAGGCCTCTCGATGAAGGCCGCAGCGCTGCTGGTGGCCGGGGAGATGGCTGGCAGCGGCGTGCTGGCGCTGCCCAGGGCCCTCGTCAAGACTGGTGAGATACCACACACTCCATCATCACCCTTGAAACCCTTGATCATCTAATGATATGATTTCGCGAAGAGTATAAATTAACCCCCCAATGCAAAAACGACGGGATGTCAAGGATGAATAAGTTAGACCTGTGTCGGTCGCTTTGTGGCGTGGCTCTTGAACCATTGAACTCATTTTCTTTTTTATTAGAAAGGTTTTTTGAAATGTTTTTTGAAAATTGGTTCTACATAATCGCTGCCGCAAAATGGTCACATACAATTTTTATACAACTCCCTGTCCTTCAGGTGGCTCTGGTGAAAAAGCTCAGGTATTTAGAGTTGAAAACTTTTTTTTTCGTATGAGCTATACGAAGAAGAAGAACAACACCATTAAAATGGGTATCAGCTAAAATAGATTGATTATGTAAGGTTTAGTTGGCTGTGATTTTTTTAGGACACATTTCAGACACGGCCGGTTAGCCGTTCTTATGGTTGCTAACACAACTGATATACTACATATACATACTTAAATACTTTATATAAATACATATTTAACACCCAGGCAAACAGCCAATAAATTTAGTTGGTCACAAAGACGTTGGCCGTGCTGGGTATCGAGCCGGACCCTCTGATTGGAAGTCCGGCATGGCATTACGCTAACGATGTCGTCATAGTGTGTATATTTGATAAAATTGATACAAGATGTCCGACAGCGATAACAAAATGGCGGAATATTATTTCACAACTTTAACAATATGGGTATTAAATTAGCCTTGGAGAATGGTCGGTATCTTCAAATTTTGTGTCCGTTTTTTTACATTGTGATGTTATTTTTGAGTAGAACTTTAGAGTGACTTTAATTACGACAATAATCACTATAGGTACGATGATAATATACGTAATGGTGCTAAAATGATTGCATCGTTAACGATATTAGGAACCATCGTTTTCTATTTTCGTTAATGGTGGAACAGTTATACATAAATGATTAAATGTAATTGTCGTTTAGAGTAATGGTTTTCCAGTTAAAATAATATGAATTGCAATTATATTCCTGCATACGTCAGAGCAGACGAACTTAGCATTGGTTTTAGACTGTCATCATAGCTTGTTCTGTATATTTGTGATAAATAAATAAATATCGCAACTAATCGTTAATCCAGGTTAAAGTAACCTACGTGTTACTCCGGGGTCTAGGCTATTTCCATACCAAATTTTATCGAGATCGTTTATCATAATCAGTCGAGTTTATTTGGTGTGAAGGAGTAACATATTTAATTTTTATTTATTTACAAATCAAGACAAGACCAAGACAAAATGTATTATTAATTTGGTGATACAGCTGAATGAACATAGATGTCGAAGTTATTTGCGTATCCCACGGGAAACTGTATTTTTTCGGGATAAAAAGTATTCTTCGCATTTATCCTTATTCCAAATTGTCTCCATATCAAATTTCACTAAAATCGGTGAAAGCATTTGAGCGTGAAGGAGTAAAATAGATTTTGATGTTATTTGCGTAACCCACGGGAACCGGTAATGTTTTATAAAAAGTTGTCTATGTGTTCAAACATACGTTAAAGACAAGTTACACTACAATCATTGCTTAATACTTAAAAATAATAATAGTTGGATGAAATTAAATAAACTTATAAATTTCATTAAATAAATATTCTACCCCGTTAACCAAGGTCTAACCTATTTCCATACCAAATTGTAGATTATTCACAATTCCCCTTTTTTACGTAACTTTTGGAATTTTGTCTTTGTGGAACCATGATAGTTGTTATTGAGAGTATATACAAGTACTGTAGACTATTCCTACGCCTACCGACCTTCCCTGGAGGCGCACCTGTGCCGTGGTAGGCAGAGTGTGACCCACTTAGTACCTACTCAGTAACATGATATTCTTAATCTTACATTCACTGCGCTACGTGGGTAGTAGTATCGATTGTCATTTAACTTGAGAGACCTAATATCTTGGGAATATACATGGGATTCACAAGCCAAGAATAGATGTAGCACCTTCTTCTTCTTCTTCTTTACCTTATCCCATTTAGGTGGAGTTGGCACAGCAAATCTTCTTCCACTCTCCTCTATCAAACGTCATCTCCACACTCAATCCTTTCTCTCTCACATCCTCATTCACACACTCCATCCATGTCTTTTTAGGGCGGCCTCTTGCTCTTCTTCCTTGCAATACCATAGATGTAGCACCATACTTATTTATATATTATGTTAGGATTAAGTGTGTACATTGTTTTTGAATAAAGAAATGTCTATTATTATTATTTATTATACTAAATAATAAATGCTAGTCGGATTTCCCTTTTTTTTATTCCTTAAGACCAGCAGGGCGCGCAGTCACACAAGCCATTTGCTCTCTAGCTTAAGTTAGAGCATGCCTAGTATGGAATATCAGGCTTTCAAGGGTGCCGGAACAGATCACTAGATGCTTGCTGACAGATTTTTCAACTTAAAGTGAAAAATGCCTTACCACCATGCAAAAACACCTTTAGAGATTTTTAACTAAATGTTACTTTAAAAGTTAGGGAAATCAACAATTCACTCCAATCTCGCTATCATTTAACATTTAACAATTATCTTAGGATGCTTAATAAGTAATCACATACACGTTACATTTCGCGTTTTCTTGAGTTCAATCAACATTATGATTTTATAAATGAACCGAAAAGTTATCTATGTAAAATTATAATTATTACACTACTAAATATTTATAAAATCTAGGATTTTGTTGTTGGCACGTGTCATGTCTCTTCCATTAGGTATCCATTATTATTTAATTTGATATTTAAACATATTTTCTAATTCTTTACACGTTCCATGTTAGCTAACAGCGCATGTTGAATAATATAATTTATGAGGATTTGGAATGAGACTGCTTCATCAGGTCTATTTCTGGCGACCTTTCAGACCAGTCCTTATCTCGCATCTAAGTCTTAAACTTAGATCGTATCATATGGAATATTATTAACAAAATCTTTTAATATTTGTTTTATTTTTTATTACTTACATTCGAGATGAATCTGGCAACAGCAGGATTTATGAAGATGTTTAAAAAACAATTGGGCATATTCTGTGTATTAAAAACTATCAGTGAAATAAATTTCATTTGGTTATCAAAAGGATGAAGGTGATGAAAAAAAATCGATAAAAGTTTATTTAATTAAAAATAGCCATGAGCACTTTTCGATAGGCAAGCAATTTTAGGCATATTTGTTTATAAAAAATATTTGATAAAAAATACGTCTCATCTGGTTATCAGATCGGTGAAGGACGATCTTCCACGGCTCTTCTACTAATAAGTCTTATATTATAGTTTTAAAATCCTCTCATTTTGGTCAGCCAGCAAAGACCTCAACGTTGAATTGATTAATCGCTGTGAACAAAAACCGAGGTCTTACAAAACACATGTAATAATTGAGGCACGAGAAAAAATATGCCTAGAAATTATTCTTCATATCACGCTACATTCGAAGGCAGTTTGGGTTTGCTTTAACGTAGATCTATTTGTCCCTCTCTGAAGGTTCTAGTAAAAACGGGACAAAATATGAAATTCTTGAGCTCGGCCCTAAAGTTTAAAGTATTGTATCTTTGTAAACTAGTCGAGTGACTTTTCGTGACCATAGAATAGATGGTAGAAGCCCATCAGTAGGTACTCATGGTCGGGTGACTGGCCTCGTTGCCAGTCGTACTGGCTATTTAATATTATGTGGCCCCCTTGCCTTCATGCGGGCTACCTTTACGATTATGTGGAGTTATCTATTACAAATAATGCGCTTGGAATTTTCCTAACATGTACTACAAATCTTCTAATTTTTTTACAGTTTTTTATGTAAGATTAGGTGTACTTTAAATAAAAGTCTGAGATATATTCTAGCTCTGTTTGTATTTTATTTAAGGAATGTAGTTGTAAATGTTACACAAAAAAGTGCACAATAAAGATATTAATTTATTTTATTTTTGAATTTAAAAGTAATGCGTTTCAAAGATTATTTGTTAAATTTACTGGTTAACTTTGTACCCGGGTTTACTAACGTAAAATTCAGTTTTATAAAACTACAGCTGCAGTTGACTTTCCAGGTGTGACATTCTTTATACCAATGAATAAGGCATGGAATAGATTATCTGTAGGTCATACATAGTCCCCTGCATTTTACATCGAGCTTAGAATGCACCACGTTGACTCGTGTGACTTTCACCTGTTGACATAAAGGTTATGTTACAACGTAATAAGGGACTCTTTGTTTTAAACATTGTAAACTGTTCACGTAAGGCATCTTAATATTTTCGCGTAGAAAACGATCACACTTATATGTTGGACTCATTCCAACTTTTAATAATAAGTAAGTGTGATCGTTTTCTAAGCGAAAAATACTCTTTGTTTTTTTTAAACTAGACGAAATTTTTATTTGCCGACCGAGCGAAATGAACAAAGACCCTATGTAAATTATATAGGTAATAGTTAATTTTGCTTTCGCCTGTCTGTATTATATATTATTAGATATATTTTGTTCTGCCATAGAGACTGTAATTTTTAATCAACCTCTGCGTAACTTGGCACATAGGTTAGTACTACTACTCAATAGAATTTGTTAGTCGTTGGCCATTTTTGTTTAGGTGGATGGTTCCCATAAGTAAAGGGAGAAATTTGCTGCTACCCTACTGGTCGATTAAAATAATATTTGGTAGAACAATTATAAAATCAAATCCTTCTTTTTGATTGTTGTAGGAGTTGAAAGTAGCTTTTTTTCAAATAAAAAAAATAAGGGATACACCAATTAACAAAGTCAAAGTCAAAGAATTTATTGCAATATTATGTTACTTTACAGTTGCATAATTACCCATAAGGCATTGCAATTATTTACTGGAGATGAGCAACTCTGTTAATTCATTGATTTTTTTATTGTTCCGTCAATAACTTTTGTTATGAGTAAGTTTTTTAAATTTATCAGGAAAGTTTTAGAATTATCGATACGCTTTAGGTCGTCTGGTAATTTGTTAAATATTTTAATAGCCATTGAATGTGGACAAAAACAACATCTTTACCTATTTTTAAGACACCTATATATTATATAAAACCTTTACCTATTTTTAAGGATAATTGTCTCGAAAACCTACCTAACCTCCCAATACAGTATAAGAGAATCAGGCTGTGTCATAAAACAAATTAATTGCCAAACGTCTAGGTCTAGACCGAAATAGATTTATTTTCATGAAAAAATATATAATATTTAGACAGCAAAATACCAAACTATGTTTTTTATAACTTCCCGGCTGCCAACTGATTCGTTATTAACGACTCAACTAGTTTGAATAAACCTGTTATTGTAATCATTTTGAAACGCTTTAGATAAACAACTTTGGAGACGGAGCAGTTTTCTTAGAGATATAGTTACTTATATTTGACCACCTGCTTTTAAATTATTCTTACTAATAATCCCTCGCTAAGGGGATGGCATGCAAAATACTGAATTTATAGTATCAACATTGTAAATCATAAAAGTTTAACGCTAAGAATATTTACATGCCTTTTTTGGGTACAATTAAACTTATGACTTGTTAAATAATATTTGAACAATGTTTTTTCATACTGGTACTCGTAGTATCAAAATTGGTACCTATAGATATTAAGGACGTTCTTTAGATGGTCTGTAAGTTATATGTTCAATGATTTTAGCCGTTTAGATACCTAATATTGTAAATTCAAAATTTGGTCCATATATCATCGCCTTAACTAAAAGCCCACTAGGTACAGAAATTCTTCAAGTCAAGGCAAGTCAGGTCGTTATCTTATATTTCCCGCCGAGATGAAATCTGATCCGTTGCGTCAATTTTTTGTAGTTTTTTTTTCTATTTTAGATATTTGATATTATTATGCTCGCATCTATCAACGATTCTACACAGTTCCTCTTACGAGTAACTAACGCAAGACCTAAAATAAGCTGGTTTATTATATCTGGATCTGGAAAGGACAACCTATGGATTGTTGTGTATCAAATTTTACAATATTCACGCATTCGTGGGCCAAAGCAAGAATTAAAGAAAAAATAATGTATTTATTCATTTTCTATATAGTATTTTGAGTAAATTCACGTGCAATGGTTAACGTAATACTTAATTCTGAATTTAGAAAACAAGATTAATTTAGAATTTCAAATATAGTTACTAGTTCCATAAAGATCTTTTTGAAATTAAATGTTTTTCCTCACTATCTTCATTATCACCCTATCTGCGTCTTGAAATAGGTCTCTCCCAAGACACGCCAAGCGACCTTATCCTAGGCATACCGTTTCCATGCACTGCCTGTTTTTTTTCCCTAATTTCCTTAATAGCCATAAGTATTGTTCATCTAATTGTCACATTAGATGAACAATATTTATAGCTATTAATCCACGCTTGAAAGGTGATGCATTAACTGCGTACTTTCTATTTTGGTTAAGCATATCAAGTTATGTTACTATTCATGTGTCATACATACTCATGTATAGCATGTGGAAAGTAATGTAGAGATGACGGCTGATAGAATAATGTGGAAGCAAAAATCAGGCTGTGCCGACCCTACTTAGTGGAAAAATGCGAAGACAAACAAGAATCTCTATGTATGTAAATATTCATCGTTTCTTCATAAACAGATGACTTACTTAGTTTTTACTCTTACATTTAGGCCCATAATAATGATGGTGATTATTATTTACATACAAAGGTACTACTTCTTTGTCTTCGTCTTTTGTATTATGTGTATTTGGTCAGCACAGCCTTTTTTGCTTCCATACTATTCTATCAACCGAAAAATATAATGAATATAAGATTCATATCTACATTCACTCTTTTCTCTTTCATATTATATTCATTTATTCATGTCCTGTGTTTAATTTGTCTCAATAAATAATTTTCTTTCTTTCTTTCTTTCATTTATATACATTCTTATTTGAGTCCTACGATCCACTACCTGGGTCCACTAAGGTTTCCAGTGGGAAAATTTCGGCCCACTTCTGACCAGCTTAGTCCCGTGGCAAATATAAGAGTAGGTACATACTTAATATATTATGATGCAATGGTATCATAATATATTATTATAACTGCAATGGCAAATGTGTATGAAAGATTAGCGAAAAATAAACCAGCATATTTTAGGCGAAAGAAATTTGCCTGTTTTCGAGTGCCTTGAAACATTTGTTTCTATAAATTGCTCGTCAAGTAAGTAATTTAAAAGTGTATTATTGCGAACTTATGAGTTTTCTAACTGACACGCTGTGCTAAGGGGCGTACGTTATTAAATACCATACTCATACCTTATATTTTGTATACATGCCCTAAAATGTGTGCTAAGAATTGATCACGTCTGTTCTATAACGCATACTACATCTGAAGTCATAGATTTTGAAAGAAATCTATGTCTACTATCCTAAGAAAATGAGTAGTAAAGTAATATCTATTCCATGATGGCTTTGCATCATTCCAGGTTGGTTGGGCGTGCCCATCATCATCCTGATGTGCGTGTTGGCGGCGTTCAGCGGCAAGCGGCTCGGCGACTGCTGGTCCATCCTCGAGGACCGCGACCCTGAGATGCGCAGCCGCAAGCGCAACCCCTACGCCATCATCGCCGACCAGACCCTCGGCAAGACTTGGAGGTTGGTGTTGGAAGCTATTCTTTATACCAATATTATAAAGAGGAAAAGTTAGTTTTTTGTTTGATGGTAATAGGCTCCGAAACTACCATTGAGCTATATATTGGAAACTACTGGATCGATATGAAAAAATATTTCACCGTTGACAAGTTACATAGGCTATATTTTGTTTCTCATTGCAACTTAGATTATTTTATAGCCCATGCCAGGACGATCTGCTAGTCTTTTATTTTTGAATGTGTTTGTCCTTGTTTTATTTTGACTTATGTATAACCTAGTCTAACCAAGAGAGACCATATTGGACAACTGTAAAGCTCACTAGCAAAGCTCGAGTGTAGAATACCTAATTAGTTTTTGTTAAACCGGTCCAATCCGGTAGAGGTCAAATTATTCATTAAGTAAGTTTGTTTCAATACGTGCAACGACCTATTTTAAAAACAAACATGGTGAAAAAACTGAGACTGGTTCTATCCGGTCTTAGAAACTACTTTTTTTACAAAAATTGGGATAGGTCATATTAAAATTAGGTGTTTCAAAGTCATGTGTCGACGTTCTTCAGAAGGTATTCAAATTCAGGTTTTACTGCCATTCTGTCTGACCAGTCTTTTTTGATAGACCATAAGGTTGCTGTCTCCCATACTTCTTTTTTACATGTTCTGATGTCGATATATATTGAGCCATTCGAGTGCATCAGATACATCTGAACATTCGTTAAAATACCAAACAAGACCTACAGTAGACGAAGATCTGCTTGCGCGTTCACAAGACTAGCTACAGGTTAAATTCTAATTCTAATTTGAAGTGGGGGCGATGAAACTTGCACTGACATCCCGCTAGGGGCGTATTGTGCATTCCCCCCTTACCAGCCTACCCAAGCCAACCGAGCTCCTTGAAATAACGTAACACAGCCCTAGCTCGCTGGCATACCTGTTCCACCCCTGTTGCTTCAGATGGTATTTTTGACTGAGGACTAGCAATGGAAGGCGAACTTTCATCTTGAGCTACAGGCTAGCACTGTCAAGTGTAATTTATCCGTTATGTGCTTCCTTTAATGAAATGTTATCACTAAGTACACATGTACTTACTATACACTACTTACTATACGGGAGAAAGTCACGAAGCATAGCAATAAATGCCAAGCGACGCCCAAAAGACAGGTGAGCCCACTTGCTATCCAGCTTATGAAGGCGGCTAAAAAGGGGCAAAATAGCAGATCTGAGAACTAAGATACAAGAGGTCACAAGATCCCAAGCTTCCAAAACCCGACAACTCTTCAACAATTCTGCTCAGGAAGTCACCAATTGCAGATAGCAAGAGTGATTAAAAAGCACACATGTAAAATGCCACATTTCCTTTTTGCCACAACTCAAAGCGCCTGAATTTTAAAATTTAGATTTGTTCGGTGTTTAACCTATCATAGTCGCGCTGCAGCAAAGCAGTGGGTTGCTTTGTTAATATGAACCTTATTCCTTGGGAACAGCGTGGTGGTTTCCATGGCGATCATCGTGACGCTGTTCGGTGCCTCGGTGGTGTACCTCCTGCTGGCTGCACAGATCATCGGGCAGGTGTTCCTGGCGCTGGTGCCGACGCTCACCATCTGCACCTGGTACCTCATCGTGGCGGGAGCCATGACGCCTCTCATGTTCTTCGGAACTCCTAAGGACTTCCAGTGAGTATACGCTTCTTTCTTTAAGGGGGGGGGGGGAGACCTTAATTTTGCTTTCCTCTGTCTGTGTATGCATGTATATTGGTTCTCTATTGTAGAGGCCGTAATTTTGCTCCAATATCGACAAAAATTGGTACTCAGGTACTACATACAGGTGGTGGTATTTTCATCTGGGCACTACCGTGAGTCGGTTGACACGTTAAGCTGTACAAGCAGTCGTTAAGGCAAGTCAATGGCCTTCGGGTGGCTTAAAAACTCTCAACAGCAGAGCTTGGCCACTTAGCTCATACGAGGAATAAGGTACTACTATTAGATAGACCATAGAGTTTTTGCTGCCCTTATATCTGAATATACTTTATGTCTCTTTTCTTTGTGTTTATGCGCATCGAAAAGGATTTGATGTAACGATAACATTGGTATGAAAAATGGAATTGAAATATATTTTTTCAATTAAATTATGAGTGATAGCTTCAATCAAATATATATCAGATTCAGGTTTGCATACAAACACAGCACAAAAAATGGCATGAGTTTACTATACTATTGTATCAATATCAATATACTATGTCACAAAAAATATTTAAAGTCAACCTTACCACTGTATCTTAAGGTTGAGTTTCGACTAGTGCCGTAATAAAAATAAGCTATCTTGTTCCGCGATAGCAGCTTTACAATTCTATGACCGTACGCAATAAGCGTTAGAAAATTCACCTGTATAATAACGCTTAAATTCCTCAAACTCATATAAGACCACACTCTTACTCGTGGTCTTATTTGAGTTATTATCTTACACATACAATTAACATTATATTAATTATTATTAATTTGCATTATATCTAGTACATTTTTGATGGAAGGTAGATAAAGACGTTGAATCCGATTTTATATCTATAAAAAACTATAAAAGCTTGTTTAAAATATCACTAAGCATAGACTAATTGTACGAATATCCGAAACGTAAGATTAATATATCTATGTATACATATATCTGTAGATCATTAGACCTGTCGTACTTTATGGATCAGAATGTTGGGCAACAAAAGTGGTGCATGAAAGAGGATTGCATGCGGCAGAGATGAGAATGTTGAGATGGATGTGTGGAGTAACGAGAATGGACAAGGTAAGAAATGAGTATATTAGAGGAAGTTTGAAAGTAGCTCCAGTGACACAGAAAGCGAAGAGTGGAAGGTTATATTGGTATGGGCATGTGATGTGTAGTGAAGAAATGCATGTGACTAGGAGAAGTATAGATATGGTTGTACGAGGTAGCGGAAGTAGAGGTCAACCTAGGAAAACGTGGCTGAATTGTGTTAATAAGGATATGAAAAAGCGAAGAGTGAATGTGGATATAACAGCTGACAGAATCGCGTGGAAGAGGAAAAGTTGCTGTGCCGACCCCACCTAGTGGGAAAAGGTTGAAGAAGAAGAAGACATATATCTGTAGCTTTAAAAGAGGTTTATTACTCATAGTTACTCTAAGTAAACAAGTTAGGTCATTCCTTTGTCCCGATGCACTTTACAATGTTGTACCTTGGGCCCACTCATCATTGTTTGATAAGATAACAGAGACTGTTGTAAACACATTAATTATTAAGTTATTGCCATGTAGCACTGTGTTTACAATAATATTTCAAATTGATAGGCGTTGAAATGCGTCGCCAAAGCTATAAAAAATATAAATGAATAATGTAGTGAAAGTGTAGGTTTGTATGTAAATACACAATATTTTAAAGCCACATTATAAAAAAATAATAACAAAATTTTTCGACTTATCACTCAGGGGTAGATAGTAGCCGATTCTCAGACCTACAGAATACGCATATCAAATTTGGTAAAAATCGGTCAAGCCGTTTTGGAGGGATACGGTTAGTAACATTGTGACAGAGAAATTTTATATATTAGATTTTATATAGATACATATTTAACGCCCAGACCGACAGCCAACAAATTTAGTTAAGCTCAAAGATGTTGGTCGGGCCGGGAGTCGAACCCGGAACCTTCTGATTAGCAGTCCGGCATGGTAACCTTTACGCCAACGAGGTCGTCAATATCGATGTGTTTTCTTTGCAATTCAAATTGCAATGTCGAGCAGAATAAACACAAGAGTATGCATAATGCACTTTTTGACGTATATGTTACTTACTATTCAAGGTGTAAGCTTCATACGGACATTTAAGATTGGTTTTGCGTTTTATTTGGTAATCGGTTTCCGATAAGTGTGAATTACTTCATATAAAGATTCTAGTGGAACCTTCGATTAATATTCGGATCCGACACCAGACAGAACCAATATCGTATAGCACTCATAACGCCTGCCACAAACGTAATAGCAAACGTATTGCTATTCAAATTCTAATAGGCGTGAACGCAGAAATTAACCAAACCTCGTGTTTCGGCAGGTTCACCGGCGTGATTGCATTCGGCTCAACCCTCCTAGCCTGCATCCTGTACTTCATTGAGATGATGAACGATATCAGACCATTTGTCTTCCGCTGGGGCATCCATGGATTCCAGGTCAGTTCAAGCCAGGGAACTTATATCAAGTTCTCCAAGTAAAATTGGAAGATGTACCAAACTCGAAAAAAGAGAAACTTAAAAAGCAAGTCTGGCGCGGTGGTAATAGCGTCTGTTTTTCAATCAGACAGCCCCTGTTTCGATCTCAACCCTACACCAATGACTTGTTTTTCAAGTTATGTGTGGATTTTCACTCGCTTTACGGTGAAGGAAAACATCGTGAGGAAACCGTTGCGTTTGAGAACTGCAATATCCGAAGATGTGTGAGTCATCCGCCAGCCCGCACTTGGCCACCGTGGTAGATTATGGTCTATATCTTTCTAAGTCTCCGCTGTCTATCTGTCTGTCACTGTTTCTAATTAACCGTATTTTAAAGCTGTAATTTTCACGAATTATGTATTTCCATAGCCGCTATAACAAATGTACTACAAATACTGTATCTTCATCTATCGTCGGACAGTACCTACATTGGGAGAGATTGATAAGATAAATTGATATTTAGCTTTTAAGAGAATAATGTGGGGCTTACATCGTCCTTGGTCTGCTCCACGTCCAGGCCCTGGCTCCGCCGTGCGGCAGTTTCATTGGATCACAAATTCACACGTAGTTTGGCTTCTTCACGGGGTCTTTAGATAACTTCACTTGTTTATCACATTTTACGTATGATTCAACATTTGGAGTTGAATTTGTAATATTTTCAGTCTGTTTTAACCGTTAGTTCGGCGGTGCTGGTGCAGCGCTCATGCAGCTGCGCTCCCCGGTGGCCTCGCTTGCATTACGTAATGCATTTTAGATGGCGCGCGTGTTGCACATTACTACGAGTTCCGATTGGATTAGATCGCCGCATACATACATACATGATGTTGAATATCATTGCCCTTAGCCGTGAATTCAAATATTACTTTACGATACACATACAAAAATATAAAATGAAAATACAACAACCTTTTTTAGTTATATATTGGCACGGAAACCTTCTGAGTGAAGTGATATGTCTTCACACTAAAGTACCAGTAAAAGCATTTTGCCTCCACCTTTGATGTCCGAACCGCCAAACTTTGGAACTCCTTGCCGAATTCCCTGTTCCCCAATGACTACAATCTAGTGATTTTCAAGGCGAGAGTGAACCGGTTCCTTGTAGGTAAGCGCGATCCACCATCAACCACGATGAATTATGGTCAAGCGGTGACCTATTCAAAGTAAAAAAAAAAATACGGACAAGAATGGGCGACATTGGCCCGAGATAGACAACTTTGGTGCTAACTGTCTACGCTAATGAGGCGACATCTGCATTTTAAGATGAATTAAATTTGACATAATATGATAATCGCATTGACATTGACACATTATAACTATACTTTGACAACATCATATATTGACATATCGCGCTTTTCTTTAATTTATCATAATTTGACAATAATTTAAATATTCAATTAAAAAAGATATAATGAACATGGTAGTGAAGTACGAGTAATTATAATAAAAATTATTATTGTTATAATGGAATGCAGATGAAAGAAGGCTTTTTTACCTTTACTTTACGGAACCCGTCATGTGCATGCCCGACTCGCACTTGCCATTTCTTTGTAAATTAATCAGTTTGGTAAGTGCTAAGTGCTCAAAGTGTTTGTGATGTTTGCAGGACTTCTTCCTGGCGATGGGCACTATAATGTTCGCGTTCGGCGGCGCCTCCACCTTCCCCACCATACAGAACGACATGGCTGACAAGAGCAAGTTCAGCACTTGCCTGCACTACAGCTTCTTTGGTAAGTACACCGACACATTATACTTCCATTAAGTAGAAAAATGTTAACCAACATGTAAGCAAGAGGAAGCGTCAAAAAAGAAAATTTTTCAAGCTTTCAAATATACTTTCTACTGTTTTTGAAACTTTCACCTGTTTTGAATCTTTCAGATGTTTTCTTCATCTGAGTAGGTGCTCCATATCATTTACCGTATATTTATTATATTTCCATTTATTTATACTATACATTTTAAATATAAATTATGTTTTTATAATAACGTATTTATTATGATATTATACTCCACATACATTACTCACATACATCCGACAGTCATTCATCACTCTAAATATATTAAAATATTAATTATATTATTTACATAGGCATAGCCGCGCGAAAACATTTGTTTCGCTATCGTATTGTTTGCGCGTCTGGCCAACGACATCCATGCGCCGGCGCCGGCCAGTGCGTAAACACCTTCCCCGCGCACCGGACTGCTCCCGCGCTCCGACCATATTATTTATTTACATTTCGTAATATTTTAAACGCAGTGTTTTGTTTGTCTGCTACCATCCCCTCATCAGGTATCAGATATCAGAGATAAGCACCATAACTGGTGACCCCGGAATAAGTCCGGAAGATGCCGAGAAGAGGGCGTGCAACATTATCATGGCCGGCCGCTCGTCTTGCCTCTCATAAAGGCCGTCTTGGGAAATCGGCCCGCCTCACCGTACATGACTTGACAACGGGGCGGCGGTACCTCGTGGACACCGGGAGTGACGTCTGCGTGCTCCCGGTGACCGCGCTCGCCACTAGAAGACCCAAGACGGCCCACCGACTCATTGCAGCTAACGGCTCGAAGATCCGGACCTTCGGAGAAATAGATTTAAATTTAAATTTAGGTTTCCGTAGGGATTTTCCTTGGACATTCGTTGTCGCTGAGGTCAAGACGCCCGTTATCGGGGCAGATTTCCTAAAACATTACCATTTGATCGTTGATCTCAGCGACAAAAAGCTGATAGACGGGACTACGAGCCTATTCACAGTAGCCGCATTGTGTTTCGCCGCCAACGTTATGAGTGCCGTGAAGTTTTCCACTAGCTGCGAAGGTAGGTACCGATACATTTTGGCTGAATATTCGGCAACAACACGCCTGCTGGCATTCCGGCTATTCCCAACACACAACACACATACACATCGTGCTCACCCAGACGACTCGCCCCCGACAATCTCAAAATTGCCAAACAAAAGTTTCATGTTATGTTAAAAAACGGAACCGCTCGTCCGTCTGACAGTTCTCGGGACTCACCACTTCACCTTGTCATTAAAAAAGACGACGGTTGGCGTCCTTGTGGCGATTGTCGCCTTCTGAACGCACGCACTATCCCGGATAAATATCCGATCCGCCATATACACGATTTCGCACACGATTTGTCCGGTTGTACAGTATATTTCGTCATTGATTTGGTCTAGGCTTACAACCAGATACCCGTTCAGAAGGAGGATATTTCTAAAACCGCCATTACCACTGCTTTTGGTTTATTCGAATTCCCCTATATGACCTTTGGACTTCGGAATGCCGGTCAAACATTCCAGAGGTTTCTCGATGAGCTCAATCGGGGTTTCGATTTCTGCTCCCTTATTTAGACGATTTCCTGGTATTCTCTTCATCACCACGCGGACACGAAGACCATCTGCGCCAACTGCTTCGAACGCATGCGCGAATATGGTATCCTCGTGACCTCAGCGAAATGCGTATTCGGCATGTCAGAGATCACGTTCTTAGGGTATCAGATCTCCAAAAAAGGAAAAATCCTCCTCCAAAAATATCAGTAGTAAGATTTTTTTTCCTTTCGCTAAGGAATTTGACCAGCATGTCGTGTTACCTTATACAATCCTTCTCTCTGGGTCTAAATGAGATATCTTTAAAAAAGTCCAGAATATAGGTCTATTAAAATTAACAATAAACTCCACAGGGAAATAAAAACCTAAATCTGTGTCAAAACATTACAAAGACAACTACGATATTTGTAAGCTCTTAAATGTTATTATAAAATAGAAGATTACTGATCTCACTGTATTTTAAATGTATAATTTTTACCTAATATTAAAATATATTTTTTACAACATTATTATAATAACATCAACTTGCTTATATGTAAGAGACATAATATTAGCTAATAATAATGCAGAATAAGTCATACTGAATAAGAGATTTTAAATGTAGAACTACTTCCTGTTACCTAGTATTAAAATATATATACAGTGTAAAATCTATATCACAGAAGGGACTGTGCTTTTTATGGCGTTATAGAGAGTGGTCGTTAAATGGAGATAAAGTATCATTGTATAGAATACAAGCTAGACCAACTAAAGCCAATTGATTTCGACGCTTTGAGAGTTTGTCGTTAAAACGAGTGACGTTACATGGAGTTTACACTGTATTACACATACATATTTAACACCTAGACCCACAGCCAACAAATTAAGTTAAGCACGAAGATGTTTGCCAGGAATCGAACTCGGAACCTTCTGACTGGCAGTCCGGCATAGTAACCATTACGCCAACGAGGTCGTCAAAGACGCTCGTCAGATGGTTTGTTGTACAATGTCTCCGACGTAAATGTGTTGGAGGAAAGCCTGACGAACATAAATATATATATATATAAAAAAAAAAGATGTTCAAGCGTCGTGTTGTTCCAGCGATCCTGCTGCTGTACCTACCTATCGCTATCGGCGGGTACGCGGTGTACGGAGACGCGGTGGCCCCCAACGTGGCCGCCTCTCTCTCGGCCACGCCTCTCACGCTGGTGGCCAACGTGCTGATGGCCGTGCACCTCGTCTTCGCCTTCATCATCCTTATCAACCCCGTCTGCCAGGAGATGGAAGAGCTCTACAACGTCCCCCGCGGTGAGAACCTTCTTTCTACTTCCATTTCTTCCTCTTCTACGACAATAGAGTGTGCCCACTTAGCCTCGTCTTCCAAGAGATGGAACAACTCTACAACGTCCCCCGCGGTGAGAACCTTCTTCCTACTTCCATTTCTTCTTCTTACGACAATAAAGCGTGCTCACTTAGCTCCATCTGCCAGGAGATAGAAGAACTGTTCAAAGTCCCCCGCGGTAAGAACCTTCTTCTTACTTCCATTTCTTCTTCAATATCTCGTATGAGCTAAGTGGCCACGCTCTGGTGTCAAGAGTTTTCAGGTGTTTGTTCTAAGATAACAGCCAGGACTTACGATTTAACGTGTCATCTGACCCACGGTAGCGCCCAGATGAAAATAAAACTTTAGAAACGACAGTCTTGTTCATGATCGCCTCATTATGTTTCAGGTCGGCTAATTCTGATTCACAAACTGGCGGAATTTTTACAACAGCGACTGTCATTTGAGTTCCTTACTGATTGACTGTTTTGATGAAATACACATTCTCACAGAACTTACAGACAATTTTATATACGTTACATTATGATGGCTCATAATCAATTAAGGCATTAGTAAGTTGAAGTGGCAATGGGCTGGTCACATCTGCCGCAGAACCGATAACCGCTGGGGTAGACGAGTTCTGGAGTGGAGACCGCGTACCGGCACACCTAGTGTAGGACGTCCTGCAACGAGGTGGATTGACGATATACGGAAAAAGGCAGGCAATGGATGGAGACGATATGATCAGGATAGGATCGCTTGGCGTGCCTTGGAAGAGGCCTATGTCCAGCAGTGGACGCAGATGGGCTGCTGCTGATGGTGATGATGACATCAAATTCATAAATAAAATATTCATTTATTTATGAATTTGATATTATATTTATATATTTTTTCTTTTATCGACTTTGACATTGATGCGCTGTGTTCCAGACTCGATGGGCTGGCGCATGGTCGTCCGCCTGTCCATCATGGCTGGCATCATGTTCATCGGGGAGAGCATCCCGCGGTTCTACACCATCCTGTCCCTGATCGGCGGCACCAGCGTGGCTCTGCTCACCTACATCCTGCCCTCCTACTGCTACCTGAACCTCATCAGCCAGACGCCGCGCGACGGACAGACGCCCATGTGAGTCTACTCATTTATGTATCTTATTCTTATTCTATGATGGGGGCGATCAGACCTGCACTGACAACCTGCAAGAGGCCTACCCAAGCCATCCAAGCTCCTTAAAACAGCGGAGCAAGGTCTTGGGTCGCTGGCATACCTGTTCCACTGTCATTGCGTCAGATGTTGTGGTACTTCTATTAAAACAGGAGGCGTCCGAGTATAGCGTCGTGTTTAGTTGAGATTCCCTTGCTAGTCCGGTTTTCTCTCTTGTTTGGCTTGTAGATTCACAGTATAACAGCACATGTTCCACAGTCTCGTCTGTCTTCATACATCTCCGACACAAGCGGCTATCTGTATTACCAATTTTGTATCACTAACAGCAGTCCAGATCCATTTTTTGTATGATGGATAGGCAAGCGCTTGATCGAAACTCACCTGATGTAAGTGATGTTGCGATCTGGGGTGGAGCGCGCTTGCCTAGAAGAAACCCTTTTTACCCTTTTTACTCTCTCAATGAATTCATGCCACATTCAATAACAGAATCTTCATTCTTGTAGCAGTCTTATTATATGTAGTTATAAAGCTTTCTAACGATTCCAGGTGGAAGAAAAATATAGATATCTATAGATATAGATTTATGTAATAATATTAAGAGTGTACTCGTAATATAGGCATATACATTTTAGAAATTAAGTAAATTGTAAATTGACTTGCCCAGTACGGCATGATGCCGTAAGGCTAATAAATAATTTGATTCGATTTGAAACCGATTCACTCTCGCCTTGCCTCGCCAATTACACGTGTCATCCGAGCGCCCAAAATATCACATTTTAATCGACAGTCTAGTGCATAGTCACCCTTCTAAAACTGTCAACCTTAACCTCTATGATGGCGATGATGTTGCAGCGAGACCCCCGGCTGGATGAAGATGGTGTGCTGGGAGGTGATCGCGCTGGGCACTGTGGGCGCGGTGGCCGCCACCTACGCCGCCGTCAGCGCCATCTTCAGCACCGCGCAGGCCACGCCCTGCTACCTCAGATAAACTACCACCGACACTCGCCCACGACTCTCCTATCTTCCACTCCACGACAACTTACCGAACACTCACCTTATATTTTTTTTAAAGTTTTTTTTTACGCTTCATAGGCCTTCGCTTGACTACAACTTACCTGATGTTAAGTGATATTGCAGTCTAAGATGAAGCGCGCTTGTCTTTAAGAAACCGTTTCAATCTCGCCTTAAAGACAGTAAGGTTGTAGTTCAGTGGGAACCGACTTTTCAATAAAGACACCTCAAAATCCAAATACATCTATCTAGCGCGATCCACTGTACCTCGATATCACTTACCATCAGGTGAATTATGGTCAAGCGCTGACTTATCCATATGTTATAGGTGATATTGTTATTGATAAATATATTCTCTGTAGGCGTGCCAATGAGGACCTATAGGGTACCTTGTGCACGGCCAGAACATGTATAATATCTAGCATACAAGCCAATATACCCAAATAAAAGATTTTTATTATTATTAGTTTCAGAATAGACGGATAATCTATGGTAACTTTTCCTCAGCAACATTTGTATGGAAACATATCAGAAAAAAATACAACTTTCGTTTGTGGAATAAATGTTGTCCATTCCATCAGTTCTCAAAGTTGTGTCGAGTGGAGAAAACTTAGTCGTGGCGCGCACTTTTGCTAATTAATAAACAATTAGCTTACTGTCAGGGTGTCTATTACTATTGTGAAGAAAAACAAGAAAAAAAGAGACCGCTGTCGCTTCAGATTCCGTATATACGTGTGTTGAAAGCGACACGCGTTTGTCTAATCAGTTCTTAATAACCGATGTATTTTAGTTATAGTATAGGGAGGTATGAAAAAAGCTCGAATATCGACATTGTAACTTCGCTAAAAAGCGTGCATATAAATTGATTCGAGAACATTTAAATAACACCTTTTTCAGTCTCGCATTTTTTATACTTAGATTTATAATACTAACCCCTGTATATGACGTGTGGCATTTGAAAATATTTACATTCTTTCGTAAGTTTGACTAGACAACACACGTCGAAGTAATTAATTATAACTTACTTTATATTACTAATAATACATTTATAGTGATAATAAACATTCTTGCCATTTAAAAAGTAGACTATGAAAAACATGGATTTTGTAATATTTTGTACCTAGTTTTTTTTTGGGGTAGACTTTCACCTACCAAATAACAAACACAGGGTACAAATAACCTTACATAAACTTTTTTAACGTAGTGTGTAGGATTTTTTATGTATGTTGATAACAATAGACCAACGAATATCTATATATTTACTTAAACAGTTATCTATATATACCTACATTATTTTTTTATCTAGATCAGTTAACTTATCTGTAGTAATAGAATGGTTGCATTAAATAATAACCAACAGATAATATCTAATAGGTGTATATTCACCGTTAATTATATACAAGTATTTTGTAATTTGTGTTGTTAGTATGTGTGACTTTTAAATAAATAACATTTAATCAAAATACATTTGTGTTTAATTCAGTTAGTGATTTAGATCCTTAATAGGGTGCTTTCCAAATTGTTCGTCGATGTACTTTTAATAAAATCTTATCGAAACGAAAACCGTAGGTACACTCTGTTTCGATTCTCAATGAGTGACGTAATAGCCCGATGATAATTTAGAGTCAAATGGTGTCTTCACTACACATACATACATATACATATTTTAAATAGATACATATTGAACACCCAGACCCACAGCCAACAGTTTTAGTTAGCTTAGTTAAGCACAAAGATGTAAGCCGTGCCGGGAATCGAACCTTCTGATTAGCAGCCCAGTATGGTAACCTTTACGCCAACGAGGTGGTTGAATTTATTTTTGTTGTTAAATTGACAAGAAAAAAATATTCTTTTTATAATAATTTATTTTATTTTTTTAATATTTTATATTTAGAACACCGTGTATGAAAATTGTATTCTATGCACTATGTGTTTGAAAACAAATATTTTATTATTATTAACTCGATGGACAGTATCGGTTCCAACTCACTCGGATCAACATACGCTGGTAGATCAGCTGCAAACGGTGTCGAGGTCTACTCGAGCGCGCAGGCGCCGGATATGATCTCGATGAGCTCCCTGGTGATGACGGCCTGCCGCGTGCGGTTGTACAGCAGCGTCAGCTTCCTGATCATCTCGGTGGCGTTCTTGGTGGCGTTGTCCATGGCGGCCATGCGCGCCGACTGCTCGGAGGCCGCGCCCTGCTTCAGCGCGTAGTACAGCATCGCCACCAGCGACCACTCCACGTACGACTCCAGGATGTCCGAGTCCACGTCGTCGAACGCGGACATGTTCGGCGCCAGCTGGCAACATACGCACATTAACGAACTGAACAAATCGTGTGCGAGCAACCATAACATTATGTTTAGGGTTAGATAGATAGATATATAGATACATTCTTTATATCACACAATTATAACATAAAATTATTAACAAAAGAAACTTAAACCTAGTGCCGAAAATGGCAGCCTTATCGCTAAAAGCGATCTCTTCCAGGCAACCAGAGGAAGGACAGTAATATTAAAACAAGAGAGGGGTGTATAACAAAGAAAAATAAATATATACAAATATACTACACACTTTTAGGGTTCCGTTCCTAAATTTCTTCGTAAAAATCCGTATTTTACATTAAATTTATTATTAATTTCTCTTAAATTACTGACATGTTGGTCATATTAATTATATTATAAGGAATATATTTACCAAATTCAAGCAAGAAAATGAGACAAGACTTATTTTAATTTCGTGTACAGTGTATGGAATTAAAATAAATTGTTATAATTCTGTAGTGCCTACCTATGTAACGCCTGCTAGAATTAGCACACGTTTTAGTATAATATATAAAGTAAGAGTGACGATGTAACTAGGACAGTTGCTCACGAGCGTTCCAATAAACCGCACCTCAACTAATCGTATTTCATAATTTAGGTTCACCTGTGGCCCACTATCTTAGAACATGCACAACTAATATCTTCTTATATATAAAATTTCCGTGTCACAGTGTTTGTTACCGTACTCCTCCGAAACGGCTTGACTAATCTCTACCAAATTTTATATGCGTATTCAGTAGGTCTGAGAATCAGCTACTGTGTATTTTTTTACCCCTAAGTGATAAGGCAATACAACGTTTGCTGGGTCAGCTAGTCTATATATATAGCCTAGCCATCGATAAGAATAGCCCAGGCGACCTAAAATACCAAATCTTGCAGAAACAGAGCCATCTACAGCAAACAGAGTAAACTACATAACAACTTGCCTCATTCGCACGTGGATTCAAAGGAGTATTCATTTTGCACTTGTATCTTTTGCTTACATTGTCAAAGAAGAGTTTTGCACAGCTGTAGCTAGATGGCGTTATTATCATATCCAACAATTCTTATGACACCATTGTGCAGTGTTTATGTTACATATTAGTACAACGCTATTCAAGTGCTATACGACTTGGGCCGTAACGTCATTAGACGAAATTAAATAATATTATAATAAAATATTTATTTACCAACCATGTTTGGTAATGGGTCTATATTATACATTATGTATAATATTAAGGGGACTCCGTGAAACATACGCAACTCTTGCATAAATGTCACCCTTTTTTATATTTCTAAAGTATTAGGTATACAGACCCTGCACTAAGTAAATTACTTGTATTGGAGGGGCTGTGTTCCCTCAATGGCACCAAGTGTATGTGTGTGTGTCTGAGTATATCGATACCGGAAATTTCAATTGTCGTAAAGAACATTTTGACGAAAATGAGTTATAAATAATTATGTATATTCGGAATCAGCGTCGCGAGTTATTTTTATGGGTCGTAAAGGACACTCATTTTCGTTATTTATTAAATTTAGGTTAATTTTGTTTATTTAAATGAATAAAACACGATAAAATAGTTAGGGTGCCCTTTGATACCAGTATACTTGCTTTGCCTAAAAAAGTTATAAGCGAAAAACTTTTTTGTTTTTCGTTTTTTGGCTCTCCTGAAAAGTCGTATTTAGTCCTTTACGACAATTGAAATTTCCGGGCGGCAGGTTCAAATACCGACAGGCTTCAAACCTGTGCTGACATACGAGTACTCACCGTCGAAACTCACGTGATTTTGCAAAAATATACAATTAAATATAATAAATGTTTGTACATTTGAAACGGGTTGTAAGTACATAATAGCTACGACCAATAATTTGGAGGCTTATCAAAGTTTAGTATCGAGAATAGCACCCAAACATTTTAGGAAGTCAAACTATTTGTTTAAACTTTTTATTGCCCTGAATCATAATTCACCTTGGGTACCTATGGTCTATGGTAGAGCGAACTTACCTAGGTGTAACTAGTACTACGTTATGATATATATATTATGTATATATGTAGTTCTATGGGCGTTGTATTATACTGTGGAGGTACCGCGCGTTCTAAGCGGTTTGCCTCCACCTTCATTGTGCGAACCGCCAAGGTGTGGAATTCTGTGCCAAACGCCCTGTTCCCCGATAACTATAGCAGTTTTCAAGGCTTAATATATAAGTAAATAGTCTGTAAATATTTAAAGCTTCTTATAAATGTCGTTATATATAACGAAATTTGTTGATCATGTAAAAAAAAAGTTCGTTTAAGGCTTTCCGAGCCCCATACTAAATGCTTCTCAGACTGGCAACCATTTCCTCTAAGATTTTTAAATAGTAATCACTTAACATAAACTTAAAATGGTCTAATTGGGGCGCGAAATAGGTAATATTATACATTTTTTATCGCAAAACAGATATATCAGCGTGATTTTTTCCAGCAAAATACACATGTATGAGTGCAGTGCAACAACTTAGCTGTTCAGTTGACAGTGTCGCTAGTGGAGATTTGTTGCCACCTAAGAGTGCTGTCGAACTTGTAATTCCAATTTTGGCCACCTGAACAGCTAAGTTGGTGACATGTATACGTATACATTGTTAGTTTCCGTTTCCGTTAGTGTCATTCTCTCTGCCAAACATGAACCCAAGCTTACCATCCGTAGTAATAAATCAACAAAATTCCGATAGATGGCAGGATCAAAAAAAGTATTGTTAAAGAGTTTGATGAAATTTATTTATTATTTTTAAATAAATTATTGCTATTTTTATATTAAGTATCGTAATAGAATTAAAAATTTAAAATATGTATAATTTTGTTTGATTATTTGAATGAAATTTAGTTATGTCAATGTCAGTTTGTCATATTTGACATACTTAAAAAAACGTATTTATATTGCAGCAATAATTTTTAGGGTTAGGTACCCTAAGAATGAAATTAATATACTAATGCGATCTTTTCTGTACTTAAAAGATAAAAACGAATGCCTTTTACAAAATATTCGTTGTCTGTCTTTCTGTCACCAGCTGTTTCTTATACACTGTGATAGCTGAAAATTTCACAAATTATTTGTTTCCGTTGCCGCTATAACCCAAGAGTATACAAGTACTAGATACGCTATAACAACAAATACTAAAAACAGAAAATATCAAAGGGTGGATGACACGTTTTTAAAGTGTACCTTAAAATACGTGTTATATTTTGTATTTTTGCTTAATATCAATAACGATAACAGGACACTAAAGAATTCTAAAGAATATTAAGCTACATATTACCTCTTTTTACTCTATCTTTACAATGACACTTGGTAGATTCTTTAATGATTTCTCTCTTTCTTTCTTTCTTTCAAAATAAAACGAATGTTTGATATGGGGCAAAAAACATGTTTTTTGTATAAACATGTTTTATTGCCATATTTTTATAATGGTACGGAACCCTTCACGCGCGAGCCCGGTTCGTACTTGGCCAATTATATACATTTTTTATACTTACGTCTTTTGTTTACCTATCAATATCTTTATCAATTTCATAATTACAAAAGGCTTGTTTGTTTGTTTGTTTGGATGTTTTTATGTTTGTTTGACGCAAATAGGCTCCGAAACTATTGGACTAAAATTAAAAATTCTTACACCGTTAGGAAGCTACATTATCCCCAAATGACATAAGCATTATATTTTGTTGCAAAGGGTAATAAATTCTTATAATACTCCAGTAATGTAACACAAGGTATAAAAAAGAGTAAAAAAATTGTTTCATGGCATGCGCTATGAAAAGTTAGTTGTGGCGGGTGTCGTTTAGTATGTCTTGAGAGCAGCGGAACCCATAAATACAAAAAAAAACTTTAATCTATGTCAAAATTATAATGCGATTAAATTTAAATGTTTGTTTGTAACGAATAAGAACGACTTTCAAACATATCTCCTAGAATTAATTTTTTTTTATGCCCGTGCTAAGCCGGGACGGGCCACTAGTGTATAATTATATCAACGATACAATATGTAAACTGCCAGATGTACATTTATTATAACTAAGATTTCGACAGGCCTCTTACCTTAGAATAATAATAACAGTTTTTTTTATTTCAAATGTAGCTAAAATTGTATCCATAGTCTAATAAATATAAATTCCCTGATAATATGTAATTATTTACTTTTCTGATCATTAGACTTGAAGCTGATAAGATAGAGTAAAAATTAGATTTTATCAATAAAAGGTCTCTGGATACGTAGCTTTATCAGATTTTGGCATCCCACGCACGCACTGTATGTAGAAGGTACATATTATGTGTCTAGCTCCGGTTTTGATGTTCTTAGCTATGTTTGATGGTATTCGGATGTCCGCGAATACAAAATATTGGATATGATATTATTCGCAACTTTCCCAAATGAAAGGGCTTACATTTTGGAATCATGCGAAAAATACAACTGTTTCATGCAATATGTTAGATGATTCGTGAGAAAAGTTTTTTCTTGTTACTAATATCATGTACCCTATAGATTTTTACTTTTCTAATTTCGTTTGAGGTTTGAAGGTATGCGCTATGAATATTAACATACACGAAAACGAAACCTATTGAAAATATTCTCTTTCTCATAATTTTCCTTCAAAAAAAAAGAGTTTCAAACAAAATAAAATAGCAAGAACAATTCATGAGATTCGAACCATGGTCAATTCAAATCATAAAAATATTTCATGTTCCAAAAATGCTTCCTCTACGAACGAGCTAATATAATCGACAATTGAGCGTTCGAAATTGGCATCCATATTCAAATATGCTGAAGTTCAAGTGACAAAAAAAAATTGTCAATGCTAGTGTGAGTGTAGCCGCATCGTCACAGAATAGATGATAGTAGATATGGGTTTTATATGGCTTTTTGTAAATTTTTGCTATTAACGCTTAATATATGTTGTTTTGTGATGAGCCTTAAAAATAATACATTAACAGTAGATTTCGCGAACCGATTCTGAAGTTACAAAAGAAATTACTTGGGCTGCTGGGATGAATATAACTAACTTATACCTATTTAACGCCATCTAGCGGCATATGAGCACTTGCAGCATGCTAGCGAACAACCTTAATAATTACTTTATTTTCATATACAATGAAGTACTATGTGACAATTTTAAGCGTCTACCTTTTATTGATACTAATATTGTTTTTTTTTATACTTGTTTATTGTCTAAGGACCCGACATATTTATTTTTGAAATTTATTGTTAAAAAATCAGCTTTTTATTTATTACAGTCTCTGCCAGGCTATAGCCTGGTGACAGACAGAGAGCGAAGACTCAGTAAAAGGGTCCCATTATTACCTTTTAGGCACGACACCTTTAAAAAGCCAGGTCACTCTAGCTTAGAATATCGCGAAGTTGTTGATTGTATGGAGCGACGTCTTCGGTCTTCCTCAACTAGCAAAGCGATATCTCCCGGACAGATATTGTGTCCGGAGACGGCCGTCGGACGGTCATGCATTGTAGCTAAGAACAGTCGCACGCGCGTTGTAAATACAGCTTGCGCGATTCAGTACGCGCGCTCTGATTGGTAGCGGGCGGAGAAGTGCGACAGAGACGCCACAATTGCATATCGCAATCAATGTATTTATATTTACATTAGTACAGTCTCGCATTCTTTCTTTGGTCATGTTTCGAGGCGTGATAATCTGTCCATAGAGCGCCTAGTCGTACAGGGCAAGGTAGAGGGTACTAGACCGCGCGGGAGGTCACCCACTCGATGGACTGACCAAATACGGACAACCGTGGGTACCCTCTTAAACGAGTGCGGGTGAAAACCAGGATGACCTCTAGCGGAGAGAAATGACATCGTGAAGCGTGTACTATCTGTCCTATCCACCATTATACTTCATGATGACCACGACCGCTCTGTCAAGAGCGTACCGACATAGAAGAAATACTAATAACGTGGTGGATATTAACGGACCTCGATCCTGGCCTGGTTGAAGAAGGGCAGCACCGTGAGCTCGTACTTGACCGGCGAGAAATACTTGTTGTAGTATATCTCTCCAATGTCGTAAGCGTACGCGGAGTCGGCGATCGCCGCCGCCATCTTGGACGCGTCTCCGAACACCGGCGCTATGCGGCCGATCTGAAACATCATTAACAATATTATCATCAAAATCTGCTTGAAAATGTGGCTTAAAGTTACAGTTTTAAGCAGCTCTTTGCTTGTCACCCTGATATGAGCCTTTGTGCTCCGTTTAAATATTGTATTCACTTAGTATAAGCTGTTTTTATGTGGTTGGGCAATAACTATATTCCGCAGGCAGTTTTGGAGGTGATACAAATGAGTGCGTTCTAAAGTCGCCTATATTTTCTACATTTGACGTGATTTTAGTTGTTTTGACTATGGTGCAGAACGTGCTGTCTCTTTCTACCTATGATGAAAAGAGACGGGGCTTCTTTAAATTTAGTTTAGTCGTGTGTGCCGCTGAGTCGCCACCATAGTGCCTTCTCAATTTCACAAACAGAATGATTATACTTATAAACTAGCCATACAAAATAGAATAAACAAATACTAACGCAATACTATGCAATAAATACAACACCAAAACAAAACTATACAATAATTTCAAAATACAAGAATACGTTTTAAACATATGTATGATACGAAACATTTAACAAACTATAAACTATGCATAATATGTATGTATTAAGAAAACTACCAAACAGGCGCTGCGCGTACGCCGGCGCTAGCCGAGGACTCTTGACACCAGAGGTTGGCCACTTAGCTCATACGAAAAAGAAGTTAGTGCGCGAGTATACTGACGTCCTTGACGCTGACGAGCATGCTGGCGGTGTAGTGGCGCCACAGCATGCCGCGCGACTTGTCTCCGACGCACACGAGCCGGCTGGTGGGCGGCTCGGCGCTGCGCTCGCTCATCTCGCGCCGGATGCGCCGCGCCACGCCGCTGTGCACGCCGCCGCATAGACCTCGCAACACACACATCATTTATTACTAGTCAGTACCTGGTTGACCGTTTTTTTTTGTTTTTTTCAATATGATATTTTCTAATAATAATTCCTAGCTAGATCGATTTATCGCCCCCGAAACCTCTTATATACTAAATTTCATGAAAATCGTTGAAGCCGATTCTTGATAAGAATTATTTATTTAAAGATATCAGATTCAGAATTTTCCACACAATTCAAACATACATTAATAAAATACAATTAAAATGAAATCAAATGATTTCGATTCAAAAATTATGCCTATAGGCATAATTTTCATCCCGTCACAACTATTATACATAATATAGGGCAATCTAGACGCTCATAAATCATGTTCAGGATGGTGTTGATGACGGACGATGTTTTTGCGGAAACCCGCTTAAAAGTCATCCACATGAGCTATATTTTTTCAGTCAAACGAGCAGGGGTAAAACACTTAAAATTAAATAGTTAGTTAGTTAAATAGGAAAATCATTAGATTCGCTTAAGGCATTTGAAAAAAAAATCTCACCTCTTTGTGATTTTCTTTCTACTCGCGTATAGGCCTAACATTGGTCATCAGACTCTCAGGGAAGATCTACCGGATAAAGTGTCAACTTGTTGATGAAAAAAAATATGCTGTTTAATTTCCTGTTTGGTCGTATGATGTTATTATTATTAGACGATAGTTCATAATATGATGTCATGGCTTCGTTATAACTAATAATGATTAGATAGACTTACCAACTAACGTAGGCACTGCGACTTAATACAAATATGTTGTGCGTAAAATATAAATAAATGGTACGCAGTATCCCTTGGAAGGAAGATGATGAAAACGTTTCCTTCTGTTGCGATATCATTTTAATCTATACAATTTTTACTCGAAACGGAATGGTGTCATGGTTGGTGCTAGTATAAGCGTTTGGGAAGAGATCATTCTTGTGTATGTGAATGTGAACACCAATATTGCGAATTATCGATTTAGTTTTTTTTTTATTTGACGACCTCGTGGGCGTAATGGCTACCGTGCCGGACCGCCAATCAGAAGGTTCCGGAATCGATTTCTGGCACGGCCAACTGTGTGCTGAACTAAATGGTGTGGGTGCTAAATATGTATGTATGTATATGTAGTATATCAGTTGTGTTAGCAACCATAATACAAACTAGGAATGGTTTAGTATGGGTCTAACCAGCCGTGTGTGAAATGTGTCCTTATATTTAAATTTATTTATCTCCAAAACTGCTAGTCCGATTATAATGAGGTTTTCAGTGACTAGTTTTAATATGATCGGTGCATGTTGTGTGTTCATGTTGTGTATGCATGTCCTGTATTAGACATATGACGTAGGCACTAAAAATGACTAAGTCATTTTCTCTTTGTAATTATTCGGCTCGGACGATGATGGAGAAATTGAACCAATTCCAACTTTTGATACTAAGTAAGTGTGGCCGTTTTCTACGCGGAAATAATAATATTAAGATGCCTTACGTGAACAGTTTACAATGTTTAAATTGAACCAAATTCTGTTGGATAGCTGCCTCCAAGTAAATGTAGATAATGATCACACTTACGTGGAGCTACGGCTATTTATTATATTATCACAAATCATTACTTAAAAAAAAGCCATAGTTAAAAAAATTTGTAATCTGAACTAAATGTTTTAAAGATGCCACTAAAATATGGTAATATGAAACCTCCATATATCTATTGCATATTTTCATTATTTAGATTTTCATTGAAAATTATACGCTGCTTTGCATAAAAAACATTCTCGTGAGCTGTACACGTTTGTAATCTTTAAATTATTGTTAATATATTTTTATCAGAACAATAAATTTACAATTAAAAGTCAAGATTTCAACTGGCAATGATAATAATGAGATCACGTTTTACATTACGATCGTGTATAGTTACGTACGAATGTCGCAAAGAGTAAGATAAACTACTAATATGTTTTTAATTTGTTCCATATTAAGATTTTTTTGTGTAAACAGATAAATAAAACATGAATAAATTTGCCTAATTATAAGTCATATTATATTTGCATTAACAGTTTTCATAATATTTATTATTATATCATGACCTCGTTGGCGTAATGGTTACCATGCCAGACTGCCAATCAGAAGGTTCTGGATTCGATTTCTGGCACGGCCAACATCAAAGCTTAACTAAATTTGTTGGCTGTGGGTCTAGGTGTTAAATATGTATGTATTTGTACAGATAAAAATGGAAAATTAGGTAAGCGAGAAGAATCCTAGCTTTCATAGAAATATATTTTTTTTTATTACCACCTGTAAATAATTTTAAGGCTACTTTAAAAAAAGCGAGTGTAGCTCGGTGGTAATAACGTCTGCTCTTTAATCAGACAGCCCCTGGTTCGATCCCGGCCCTACACCAATGACTTGTTTTTCAAGTTATGTGTGGATTTGCACTCTCTTTACAGTGAAGGAAAACATCGTGAGGAAACCGGCACGTTTGAGGACTACAATATCCAAAGACGTGTGTCATCCGCCAACCCGCACTTGGCCAGCGTAGTGGATTATGGCCTATATCTCATGAGAGAAGCCCCGAGTCCCAGCAGTGGGAACGTATAGTGGGCTGCTTATGCGCTTATGCTACTTTAAGGCTAATAAGTTCTTCTCTTCTATCTCAATCGGGCAGTGAACCCGGCACGCGTCGCTCCACGCGTTCCCTCAATCCGGCGCGATAACCACCGCCCCGTGATCTCGCCTTCTATCAATCATTATCACGTTCCGCTATCACCACTCTAATTTGTACGACATTGACATTATGTACACGAAAAAATAGTAAACATCACGGCTTTACACAGAACGACCGACCTGAGAATAGTAGCAGGAAAATCTAGAAATATGACCCCTGTGTCAACTATAGATAACACTGGTCTGCAGTTTTGTTGCTTTAGGTATGATAATGATTTCGAGTCTGTATATGGACACAATTCATGAAATTACCGATGATTTTATAAGAAATACACAAAATTGAAAAAAAAAATTTGTAAATAAAATGTTATTATTAATTGTTCAAGTATAAAATATGCAAAAACACATAAGTAATAATACATATAAGCATATTGAGAACCTTCATGAATATATAATAGTATATCATCTAAAGTATAATAATAGTAATCTGGGCACTTAAAAAAATCGTAAAAAAATGCTATGATAGCCAGTGTAATCTGTGTCCGTCCTAAATGTTGTTTCTTTTGTTAGAAATTTAAGTTTAACATTATTTAGTATTAGTATTAGATAATTAGTATAAATAAAAACGTCTGACGCCCTGTAACACACTCACCTAAGCGTACTAACATTTGATATAGGTCTAGTTTTTAAGTGAATTATTTTTTTCTTGTAAATCGTACGCAAAATGTTTTATCTGTTATAAATATTATTCATTCTCCATTATTTTAAAAATAGAAATATCATACGTAGGTACCAATGTTATAATGACCATTCTCGGTAATTAAATAAAACCCTGTGTGACGCAAACTAATTTATCTCAATTCTCGAACTAACTGAACCAAACTATGTTAGAAGCGGAAAAGATGATGTAACGAAAACCTACAGATCTTACAAACTGTTACATATTAGGAGACGCAACAGCGATAGAACGACGACTTGGTGCGACCATCCCACTAATATTATAAAGCAGAAAGTTTGTATGTATGTTTATTACTTCTTTACGCTAAAACGGCTGTAATGATTTTGATGAAATTTGGTAAGAATAGCTTTGGCCATGGATTAACACGCGACTTCTTTTTATCCCTGATTTACAAGGGTAATACTGCTAGGTTTATAAATGTATTTTTTTTATTTCTTAATTGTTAGGTTCAATGTTCCGCAAAATAAGCTAAAGAGTCGCGAAGCTGGGACGAGAAGTTAGAAGCGACTGTCGACGAGTGTGCGAGCATACTAGATGCTGACATATCAGACTAGATGTAGCAACAAGTTACCTACAATCATACAAGTCATTGGACTTACATAATTCCAATTACACTTTAACAGTAATGCAATGAAACGCAAACCTACTTACCACACCTACAATGCATGAAATGTGAATGATTTCTACTTAGAACTACTTTTTTTTAAGAGTGTGTAATATCTTCGGAGATCCCCGACTGCATTGGGACTGCAGTTGTACTTCTTAGCAGTATTACCTAATTATGAAGAATAAGAACCAGGTCCATACGCAGACTCACTATTATCGAATTCTAATAGATAGAATTCGATATTGTCTTCGTTATTTGACTCAATATATTTGTAGCCAGCAATTCTTCAATTCAATCGAATAGATAGACCTTACCTTGATATCTGAAATTCGAAGATACTACGTGAGGAAACCGGCACGTTTGAGGACCACAACATCCAAAGACGTGTGTCATCCGCCAACCCGCACTTGGCCAGCGTGGTGGATTATGGCCTATATCTCTCTCCTCGTGAGAGATCATCTCTCTCGTCGAATAGATTGCGACCTTACCTTGATATCTGAAATTCGAAGAAACTCTGTCTGTTGCCGTTATTTCATAAGCTGACAAAAACCTTTTGTCCAAATATGTCGCCCTCTAAAATCTGCCTGCCTAGGCTTCAGTCTACTGAGGCTAATAGTTCTACCACTGGTCGTAAGAGTTATAAAAGTCACCTCTATCAGAAGTCATGGCTATGTAAAGCCTCTTGATCTTGGAAGTGTCTTCCCCGGGGGCTCCCGGAACAGCCGGGGTGGGAGGTGCGGGGGACGTCGCCGGCTTGTCTGCTGCCTTGGCATCCTTAGACTCCTTGGAGGCGTCAACAGTTCCGACCATTAACTTCGATGACTCGTAAAACTTCCTCGGGCCGTAGCCAAAGGGGCGCGCGGCAGCTAACTCGCGCTCTGCCTTCGTGAATCTGGAAATCAAATAACCGGCCAAGTGGGTGTCGGACTGTCATAGGTATTTTGGTCAATCACAAATCACAATTAAATCTTATTATTTTTAATCTATGACGAAGCCCCTTTACAGCTGACATTTTTGATTTTTAAACAATTTTTCTTTAATGTTATTTTATTTTATTGTTGTTGTTTTATTAATTCGTTTCCATTGTATATTGTAATTGACAAGTCCATATTGTATCTTGTTGGTGATATAATTGTATTTCTAATAGGATACGTTATGATGAATAAAATTATTCTATTCTATTCTATTCTATATATAAAGTTTGTTAAAACATATTTGTTGTAAGGGGACCTATAAATATTTATTTTATTTTATTCTAAAGGCAACAATAGAAATATATAATCTATGATTTTTCAATTGTCTAGCCATCACAGTTACATCACAAGCGGAATACTGTTGCCCCGTATAACAGGATCATATGACTTCCCCCCCGTGGGGCCCCGCATTGTCGAGGCGGGGGGGCTCAGTAACCGTGGCCTGGTCACCCACGGTGAAGCGAAGAGGGTCCCTGATGCGGGCCACTCCCTACACTTGTAATCCCTGTACGCAAGTTCTAGATGGAGTGGCACCAGTGGGTTGCGGAACCTCGTTTCGTGGGGGTTTCGCAACTGAGGCGGGCTGCGGTGTGGTTTGGGAGGCACTGCAGCTGAAGGTGTGAGGCCGCGGCAGGAGAGAAGTGTCGGTATTACGATGCGCCGCTCTTCCTACCTGCCGCGGCCTCGACGGGGTCGCCACCGTTGATGGCGGACGCGGTGGGGCCGCAGGGAGAAGGGAGTGGTAACCGGAGACTACCACTTTCCCTATTCTCTGCGGCCGTAGTGGCATGTGACGGGGCCACAGACCTGACCCGTCACGGGGGACCTAGGATGTCGGACTGGGGATGTCCGGCGTCCATTGCACTCACGGTCCCCGAGGTGGTTGCGGTGCACTACGTGCACTGCAAGGGGTGTCATCCCCTGAGGAGGAATCTCTCTCAGGCTAGCCGAGGTGGGCGGTGTGGTGGGTTAATGCGAGAAGCGGAACCTCACCCCGCCCTTTCCGGTGAGGAGGCCATCGTGAGGTTTTAGTCGGTAGTGATGCCCTTCTGGCATCGAGCCTGACATACCCCACCCACCTCCCCGGGTGTGGTGGGGATGCGCATTTCCTCAGGTAAAAAAAAAAAAAAAGGATCATGTGACTTAGCACGGGGCTCAGTGGATATGGTAAAACGTACACGGAGGCTAAACTATACTTTAGTATTCAATTAGGTACTCGTAAATAAACTATTTGTATTTACATTTGTGTTTGCAGGAAGATGATAAGCAGACGGAAAACCGAGTTTCAGTAATGGGGTCATTTCCCCCATTCAGAGCAGAACTTTAAAAACATATACACACAATTTGATAACCTCTTCACATTATTGAAACTGCACAATTAATTAAGTTAATTAGGCTACACATTATTACAGATTTGCGATCGTTTAGTATATCTCATTTTATTTTGTAAAAAGGTTACAAATTCTTTACAAGCATTTCAGGTCATTCCCTGAAATGCATAAGTCCAATTATTTTATAATACAGTGTAAGATCTATATAACGACACTCAAGGAACTGTGAATTTTATAGCGTTATAGAGAGTGGTCGTTAAATGGAGATAATGTATCATGTAGTATGTAATATAATTTACAATTTAAACTAACTAAAGTCAATTGATTTCGAAGCTTTAGAGAGAGAGTTTGTCGTTAAATCGAGTGACGTTACATGGAGTTACATATTAGTAGTATTTACTTGCTGGCAGACACCATCTTCATGGTTTTGGTGATCTTCTGTATATTTTTGATGGACTTTAGCCGCAGCGAGACCTGCTTTAACTGCACCATAGTTCCACTTTCCCATCAGCCTGGTCACACCTCCACACAATCTGATTTAGGAAATTAAATAAAAATACGTTCATAGATGACAAAATTAAATTTTTAGTGTACTTCCGCTGTGATCCGAAATCCAAATTAAGACAAGTAAAGGAAAAATCAACTAAGATCAATTAACCAAGCTTAATTAACTAAGACTAATTAACTAAGATCAATTAACTAAGATTAATTAAGATTAACGTTACCTATCACAATTCGGAAGTTCTTAACTCTACACGTGTTTCGCCTAACCACAAGGCATCATCAGGAGATGCTGACTCTTCGAACCATCTCCTTGATTTGTCATCTATTTACAATGGATTTCCGCAAAGTAACGCCTGAGTCAATAAGTTAAAAATACGTTCATTTGGTTTCGCATAAGCAGTCCACTTTACGTTCCCACTGCTGAGACTCTGGGGCCTTCTCTCACTAGGAGAGAGATATAGGCCATAATCCACCACGCTGGCCAAGTGCGGGTTGACGGATGACACACGTCTTCGGATATTGTGGTCCACAAACATGCCGGTTTCCTCACGATGTTTTCCTTCACCGTAAAGCGAGTGCAAATCCACACATAAATTGAAAAATAAGTAATTGGTGTAGGGCCGGGATCAGACAGGGAACCAGGGGCTGTCCGATTGAAAAGCAGACGTTATTACCAATGAGCCACACTCGCTTTATTGTTTGGTATAGGTTATAGAAATTTACACTACAATAGGAATCCAAAGACTCCCAAAGTAGTTTTAAGAAACTGTGTTATGGGAACCAAATGGTGTCTCCCAAATTTTCTCAAAGGTATGTTTGGGCAAAGGTTTCCATGGAGTGGGACTTTTTAGATGGCAGAAGACGAGGCAGGCCGCCAACTCGATGGCACAAGAAGTTCGTGGACTTCCACACCAACTGGAAGGAACTGGCCCAGGACAGAAAAGCGTGAGGATCATTGGGGGAGACCTTTGCCCAACAGTGAGACAATATAGGTTAGATAAAAAAAAAATGTTTACACTTATACGGAAGTAATATAAATGTCCTTACCGAGAGGATAGTCAATAAACCGTTTCTTGTAAAAATTATTAAGATATTTTATTGTTTCCTTTATTTTCGCCGCTTTCAATGAAGTTGACATTGAAATGTTTTGAGGTTGTTGACAGCTATTGACAAGTATGACTGTGTTTATGCAGGTGTCAAGCAGAGACATATTATATAATTGGCCAAATGCGAGTTGGGCTCGCGCATGCAGGGTTTTGTACCATTACTTTTACTAAATTTTATAGTTTAGTTTGATAGCTAATATACATTTATATCATTCGTGAAAAATATGTTTATTGTATACGCCTTTATATTTTTTTATTATTTGTTGTTATAGCAGTACGGGAAATACATATTTTGTGAAAGTTTCAGTTTTCTATCTATTACGGTTTATGAGATACAGCCTGGAGACAGACAGACTGACATCGGAGTCTTATTAATAGGGTCCCGTTTTTATATTTTTAGGTACGGATCCCTAAAAAACCGAAAATAAATCCTTGCATAAATTTCTTTTTACTATTATTGTTTCCGACGTATTATTATTTTTAGAGACGTTTTACAAAATGTTTTAAAATTATTATCCACGCACGAACAATGAAGAACTTCTATCCTTTAATGGTAAGTTGCTTCCCTGATCATACGAGGTGTACAGTCTAACGTTCTACATCGTTTTCCTTGCTTTATCAAATTGGGTCGGCACTGCAAGTTTTCTTCTTCCACTTTCCTCTTAACAATTGTCTTTTCTACACATTCCCCTCTCATTCTCATGCCATCATTCACACACTCCATCCATGTCTTCTTCGGTTGGCCTCTTGCTCTTCTTCCTTGCACTACCATTTCCATACATCCCCTAGTAACATGCATCTCCTTTCTAGTCTGGTAAGACTCCAATAGGTACATACTTGAATAATTTCAGAAAATATAAAAATACAGTATGCGTTCTTATGAAATTAGGGCGTTTTTTATTATAACACGCTTTATATTAGCTTCACCTGTATGTTTGTTTGTATGTTTGTTTGTAAACGACTTCTTTGGGCGCGATTTTGACCCACTTAAAACGGCCAGATAAGCGTGTTTTTTAGTTTTTTTAAACTATTATTATTTTTCCTTTTTTTTGTCTTTCAGCCACCAGATCTTGACTTAGTCCTAATGGATTCAACAAAAAAAACATCTAAGTAAATATTTCAGACGTTTTCGAGTAATATATGAACTGCAGTAAATAATAATACAAAAAGAGTAATCAAATATTCTGTGTTAAGGAAGTCTAGAGTTCAAAATTAATCAATAAAGTTTACAGTTAATAATTATTAACCTTCTAAGCAAATAATAAAACCTTGAAGTCTACAATCAATGAAATAAGAAACTAAGTCGGGCGCCTTCTAACGTCAGAAAGCTCGTAGATTCGATCCCCCAATGAGATGGAGCTTTCGGTGAAAGATTATTATCCTTCACCTCCTTTTTCGAGGTCTCCTCCCTCCTTCCTCCCTCCCCTTTCCCTCCTTCCTACATCCTCCCCCCTCCTTCCTACCTCCTTCACCCCTCCTTTCTCCCTCCTTCCTCCTTCCTTCCTCCCTCCTCCTTTTACCTTCCTCCTTCCTGAGGAAACCATAGCATAGGGTAAGGTGTTTTTTAATCTTCTCTTGGCTATTAGCCAAGCGACTTTCAAGTTGTAAAATCTGTCTTCAGCCTTACAGTGTGTTTTGGCCTCGTTGGGAGTCTGTAATTCCAGTCTAGGCGTGCTCCACCTTTGGCCAGACTAGACTAAATCGCTAACTCGAGTGGTTTAAAAAAAATCATCCAACTTGATACGAGTTGTAAACTATTTGATCGTCGTGTGGCAACTTTCCTGCGACCACTTATCAAGAAACGATAATGACTTCTAACGCAATTCGCTGATAAAACTAGTAGAACAAGCTTATATAATAACCTTATAATAACAAACACACGTTTCGCTTCGCTTTTTGTTACTGCAATTTAATGTGACAACAAAAACTGGTCCAACCTTCGACGAGTGACCGACAGCTAAAATGTATACACCTATATGTATAAGTACCTAGGTTAGCTTGAATACCAGATGTTATACCTACTATATATGTATAGGTATAATGTAGTTGTTCACAGGTTAATGTTCCGATGCAACTTGTGGGACATTGCGTGTGCTTCTTAAACCTGTATGGACGTATTTATACTACTAGTGGCGCCCCGCGGTGTTACCTACGTTGAACCGGGACAAAAAGAAGTTAACCGGAATGTAAAGTAGCCTATGTGTTGTAATAAGGTAAAACCTATTTTCATAGTAAATCTCATCAAAACCGGTCCATCCGTTGGAGCGTAAAGGAGTAACATAGATTTTAAAGTTATTTGCGTATCCCACGGGAAGTACAATAGTTGTCTGAATAAAAATAGCCTGTGTGTAAATCCAAGGTCTAATCTATCTTCCCACCAAATTTCATCAACATCGGTTCAGCCGTTTCAGCGTGAAGAAGTAACATTCATAAACACACACACACATACACAAACCTTCGCATTTATTATATTAGTAGGATATTTGGATTTATATACATACATAATACAATATGTTTTATGTGGCAGGATTAAGAAGTTTGTTTTTACAACAATAAAGAACAATAATAAGGATCAATATAATATAGAAGGGTTTGAAAAATATACAGGCCCTGCCTGCTGCTTCAGTTAGTCAGTCTTCCTCATTATCTTATACTAGCAGATCGTCCCGGCTTCGCACGTGCTATAAAATAATCTTAGTTGCAAAGAGAAACAAAATATAGCCTATTATATGTTCAGCGAACTAGAATAAATACTCGTAGAATAGTGACTTGGCCGATAAAATGGTTCCATCGTCCACGCTTAAAATACCGTGATGGGCGGGGCAAAACAGCAACAAATATGTACAGTAATATAGTATTCGAAAAAAGACAAATAAATATTCTAATATATAATAAACAAATGAATATTCTTGTATACAGTCCACACATCGCAATCGATCTCTAAATATGACGAATATCTAACAAGATAAGCGATGCCAGCATGAGAGTAATTATCGTTTATAGATAAATTCACATATACAGGTTCACTGGGAAATTACACAAAACCTTCGCATATGACAAAGACAATTTATTTTAATGATTTTTGAAATTCACGGTAAAATATTCTTTTTCTATACATTATAACCGCGTGCCTGGGACCTTTTTGTATGGAACTGATAATTTGTTTTATTTTCAAATTTCGAATTTCTAGAACGTAAGGCTATTGGTCTAGACGAGCAAAACCCGCTTTCAAGGCGTATGGACAAAATTTTGAATTTACTGTTTTTCCGAAATAAAATAAAACGGGTAAAAAAATGACTTAAAGAGCGTCTATAGAACCATCCTAAGAATATTTATACTTATTTTGCTACCAATCAAATGTATCAAATCAAATTTACCATAAATCGGATTTGTACCAAAATATGGATAAATATTCTTAGGGTGATTTTTAAATGGTCTTTAAGCTATCATTTTTTTCAATATTTTTTACCGTTTAAGATTTACAATAATTCAAGATTTTACCCTTGTCTTGCATCGCTTTAAAAGCCGTCGGTCGGATGACGCGTTAAACTGTAGGTCCCGGCTGTTGGTCTTAATACATGCAGTCGTTAAGCCAAGTCAGAGGCCCTTCGGGCGGCTTGAAAACTCTCGACACCAGAGCTCACAGAAGCATGAAGCTCACATGTATATTTTCAGTTAAAATAAAAAAAAAAACAAAATTTGACGTTTATCACACTTTCGCGGTCATTTAAATTATATTATATATTTAGCATTAAGACATATCACATATCCACTGTAAATGACGTACCAAAAATAATAAATAAATGTTATTATGGTTAATAAAACATCTGAATCTGAGTCTGAGCTTGGCCACTAAGCTTATACGAAGAAGAAGAAGAAAAGGTTTTGCGTCAGTTACCAGTAACTCTGTGTAAAGATTACTCGTACGAGCATGGGTAAATGCCACATCTCCTTTATCTATGCTCTGGGTCCGTCCCATGCCCACATATAAGGCCCGAGCAGTCTCCCGCATGTTTACATCTGCCGCATCCACGCGCCTCGCCACACTGCCTCTATTTATTTAGGATTTTAATAATAAAATTAGTTGTTTTCCTTCTCGGGTCATTCCTAATCGAACTCCAGATGAAGATGGACGTCGCTCTCGCGCAGCCGGCGCTGTCTTCCTCGCCGCCTGATCTGGTAAGATAAAAAAAGTTAAAGATATATCTTTCTGTTTAATCATGGTATAAAAATAAATTAAATTAGAAACTAGACAACTGTTAAAGATTAAAAACCTAAATTATATACTTTGCCTAAGACTTGTCAAGATGAGTAGTCTTAGGCAATATGTTGGCAGCATTATCTCGCTATCTCGGATAGCCAAACGTAAACGTTGACTGAAGTAAGCGCCAGCTCTTGGGTCATTGGTTCTATCCACCAGCCGCTTAGAGATCTTTTAAAACCTAACCTTTTTTATTACTTCCTATTATTCCAGGCAAATGCTAAGGCTTCTGAAGTTTGATCGAAATAGTGTAATAGCTTGCGTCAATAAAGAAAGTGTTTCAAAGTTAATTCCGTCTTGCTTACACTCAACAGCTGTTAGAATGAGAGGAGACGTATTTACTTAGAAATGTTTTCTATGTTGACGTATCTCGCTTATCACTAATCTTTGCATGTGATTTGCTGCTAAAGGCACGATAACATTTTTTTATGTAATTTAATGCTAATAATATCTGCGAAATGCCTTTAATATAATATTATAGTTATTAAGATGGATTCCGTATCTAAGATGTATTACGACTGTCTGTTTTTCTAATGAATGCTAAAATAATTCTTGTAAATACGGTGTTCTTAAGGACATGCAAGCACGGGCTTTTGTTTTTGATCTTCAAAATATTTTAAATGCTACTAGCCGATACTTCAGGCTTCATAGGCGATTGATTGAGGCAGCAATCAATAAATAGGCTGCCTTTTTAAAAATATTTGAATTTTGTCACATCTAAAATTTTCCTTAGATCTCCACAGACATTTCTAGACCAAGATAAAATAAATCCGTTCAGCCGTTCTCTAGTTTTAGCTTGTATAACATTTGGTGTAAAATATGGTCTATAGATAATTAAGATACCCTGTAACTAGATAACCAGACTAGCAGCCAGTCCCGGCTTCGCACGGGCTATAAAATAATCCAAGTTGTAAAGAGAAACAAAATAAATCTTATGTTACTCGGGGATAATGTAGCTTCCCAACGGTGAAAGAATTTTTCAAATCAGTGGCTTCGGAGTCTTTTCGCGTCAAACAAACAAACAATCAAACTTTTCCTCTTTATAATATTGGTATAGATTAGAATACTGAATTACATATCGCGTTGTTACGCTTAATTCGACTTTAAGTTCTCAGAAATAAAGATTTGTTCGTATGTACGTCTGCTCACGACATCTAGTTTCAAACTTAAGAACTAGATATATAAATGAATGAAATACAATTTTGACTTGGATTTATCAAAATTAATGACTTTTTCGAGTGCAACACTTACACTGTAACTCTGACGCACGATTGACTGCGCTTCTACAGAAAAGTGGTTTAATCACCCGGTAGGTAGCAACCGTCGCTAAACTTCATTGAAGTCATTGAAGTAAATCGACGGTCGATACTGTACGAGCTATTTCTTATGTTTACCAATGAAGTGAAGTGACTTGGCTTAGCTAAAGGCACTACAATATGATCAGTCAAATCGTACGAAGCAATAAAAAGAACCACGTGCAAACAAATAAATAAAATAACGCGTATTACTCGATTCAATAAACAAAACCTTTGAAAGTTCGCAAGCGAAAGAATATGCACTTTTAAATGCTTACTTTACCGACGCAAGTTTTACATACATTCTTTAAATTAACAATAGGACATATATTATACATTAAATAAATTAAAAGTAGTTCCAAAATAGAAGAGAGGCCTATGCTCAGCAGTGGGCGGATGATGATGAGTTCCAAAATACTCAATTTATCTTTACACCAAGCAAGCACAGGAAGGATGTGAGAAATTATTTGAAACCAGACAAAAATATATGAAAGGTTTTTTTACATTTGAGTACTGGTCGTAACAGCTAGTGACTAACTTTGTATGCACTGGTACTTGGACATAGAATACCTTTACCTTATAGATTGCTATTCCAAGACTTGCAAAAAAGTATGCAGGAAACCCAAGCGCATTGCAGATAAATTATAATCGTAATTGCAGAGTAGAATAAACGGGCAATTGCGAGTTGGACTCGCGTATGAAGGCTTCCGTACCATTATTATATTAAAAGAGGGTAAAACCCAGTTTTATTTTGAAGAAATGTATATAATAAAAATACTCGTATATTAATAATTTAAAAATTAGGATAAATAACATCACTGGTGACTCCCGCTCCGGGTCGTTCTTGGTGCAGAGGTTGGCAATAGCTATTCAGCGCGGTAATGCAGCGAGCGTGATAGACACCTTTGCACAGGGGGCGATTATTTGATTAGTATAAGTATTAGTTCTTAATATGTGACATGTATTATAAATAATATTTAAAAATATACTCGTACCCCTTTGTTAGTCGTATACCTCATTACCTAGGGTCGGTACTACCTCGCACAATTAATACATTGGGGGAACATTGAATACATTCAAACATTTCCTCTTTTTTTCATTTGATACATTTTTGTCTCGGGCATTGTGATGCGCGCTATCCACGGAAAACATAGACGTCCTCGGATTTTGTGATCCCTAAATATGTCAGTTTCGGCCGGTTCATTTAGGACCGGGATTGAACTGAGGGTCGTCAGATTGAAAAATCAGAGGCTTTTCCCACCGAGCAACATTCGCTTCACATCATCTTTGAAAATTTCAACTCTCTAGCTATCACAGTTCTTAAGACACAGCCTGGTGACAGAAATACAGACATAGGGTCAGCGGTGTCTTAGCATAGGATACTGCTAATCAAATCAAATAAAATTAGTTTTGAACCTCTTATGGCATTGCACCGTATTGGTCAAGTCAATTTACAATTATTTATTACTAAAATTTTATTTATATACACATGCATGATATATATTTAATAAGATATGATATGACATAATTTATATGATCCATTGGAATCTTTTCAAATTACAATTAAAAATGATGATACTTTGCTACGAAAAGGAAGATTCTGTAATTGTTTGCGACATAAATTCATTAGAAAGGGGGCTTCTCAAAAAAGTGTTTAATTTTGCGTTTAAAATGCATATAAAGTTGCTAGTGCCACTAAGGCACGGAACCCTAAGGACAAGGTAGACCAGTCGCGCCTATATATTTATAGTACCTTATTTTTGTTACCTTAGTTTGTGCTGACTAATAGCCGCTGTAGGGTGAGTGGCTCACTGTGGAGGCCTCTATACGACAAGCCGGTATTCAAAAACACGTTAGTACAATTCGTTAACGTTTTTAAATTGTAACAAGTAAAATAAAATATATAAATGTATATAAAATTTTAGAAAAAAATCCAGTGATTTTTTTTTTAATTTACCAAAATAAATATAATATGACAAATATGATAAATAAATGATATGATAAATTTACAAATCTAAAACCCCAACCTAAAATTTAAAACCTAACTTATAACCTAACAAATAATATAGTGCATCTAAGTCGGGGTATTGAATTGTTGTTATCAAATTCTATATTCGTTAAAATGTTGCTGACTGCTTTTTATAAAATGGTAAGACACAGTGTAATGTTCACTTAATATGATATATTGTCTCAACTTGACTTTTAAAATACGTATAAAAGTGCCTAGTGCGAGCCGGACTTACGACATTGAAGGGTTCCGTACCTTAATCTTAAATAAATAACAAAAATATTATTTTATAATTAACTTATGAAGTTAATATAAATGATAAAATATTCTGTGAATTTTTAGAGAATCAGTCTTGATCGAATAAAAAAGTGCTTAAAATTACGTTTCATGTATGGGAGCCCCCTAAATTACTTATTTTATTGTTGTTATAAGCGTCTAGTGTTTTTACTTCTCTTGTTACCGTAAGTTATTGCTTATACATGTAAGCAATACGAACAAATCACGCTAATGTTTTTATTTTTTGTTGTTGTTGTTATAGCGGCACGGGAAATACATAAATTGAGAGAAATTCAATTTTCTAGCTATCACGGTTTTCGAGGCGCAGCCTGGTGACATACAGACAGGGTGGATAACAGGGTCTCGTTTTTACCTTTAGGAACCCTAAAAATAACTTTTCTTTTGTCAAGTAAGGGACGTATTGTACGTCCACTGAGGTACAGCTATTTGGTGTCATTTGTGATACTTAGTCATCAGTCATGTTAAACACATTTGGTAGATTTTACTTGTTTTTTTTATACTGTGATGGGTTTGAGCTTGATCAGAATTCATCACCTGATAGTAAGCGACAATGTGATCTAAGCTGGAACGTGCTTACCCAGAAGAAACCGGTTCACTCGTGCCTTGAAAACCGCAAGATCATAGTTTTCAATATATAACAAAAGCTCGCGCTATTTGGCGGTAATCGAATCCAGGGCCTACAGAACGTGTGCCTGACTTAACTATCACCTCTTCAAAAATCACTTAGTTTAACTGATAGCAAAACATGTACACAAACATGACGCAATGATTAATGTTATCATAAATCATAATATTATTCTAAACACTCGCGTCACTCGGAAAATGAACAAACAGCCTGATGAAACACCTCGATATATTTACATTCATTATTTAACTTTTACATAATTTTTATTACATTCATTGACCCGCTATATTTATGGCTATGTGGTTTTTTTTACCAGTAAAAAAAATATGTTTGATAAAGATGGCGTCAGCTTGAATTTCGCAAAGCTCTACTTATGTTATCAGAAGTTCAAATTTGTTTATTTTGTGCGTAATAATGTGTGTTCGTTATCGGGTTCAAGTAAAATGACTTTTTACTGAACAAATTACTGAAGATAAGATTTTATTACCTACGTATTACATACGTATGTATTGGTAGATATAAATATTAGATTCCATGTACCTACTTATGTTTAAGTTTATGATATTTAAAAAAATGTCGAGGTAGAAATATTGTACCTCAAGTTGGTACGTACGAAGAATTAACGGACGATAAAAATAAAATTTTATGTATATAAGCAAATTCTCACATTCTGACCTTCAACAACACTTAATCAACTAAAGCCAAAATATAAATACTCACTTCCCTCTAACTTGCTATCCCATCGAGAAACCTACCTAACCTAACCAAAATTCTCATAATATATTTATTATGTGGCTAAAACAATACTTAACATTTAGTCTATCTAGACATATTTAAGTCGCAGTGCGCATCCGGCGGCAATGTGACGTTGCCGGAGGTCGAGGGTTATCCTCTAACTCTCCCTGTAACCCGAATACAACGGAGCGGCGCACGCGCATCCCTTATCACGGCCAATTTACGACGCGGCCAGATAACGGGGACCTCTGTGACCTGACACGATCTAACTGGATAACGGTCTAAATTATACTGGTCATATTCCAAATACGAGAACCATCACAGATAACAGTTCATTGATATTACCCAATTTATTTATTTATTGCGATACCCTGATAAAAGCATAGTTTGCTCAGTGCTAACTCAGCATGTTTTCATTTTCCAGCCAAAGCTAATGGACGGCAACTACATCAAGGAGGGGCGTGACTCCAGCAAGTCGACGTGGCTGTTGTTCTCGCCGCAGACCCCGGACCAGGCCGGATGTCTCGCCAAGTTCCTCAGCATCTTCTCCTCGTACGAGGTCAACCTCAGTCACATCGAGTCCAGGTCCTCGGCTCGTCGCCCTGGCTACGAGTTCATGGTGGAGTGTGAACACGGAGTGGGGGACTTTGGAGCAGCCCTAGACGAGCTTAAAAAGAGTGTTGGCTATTTGAACATCATTTCCAGGAATTATAAGGATAATAGAGGTGATTACATAAGTTTCTTAATTAAAATAATAATTCATCAACACCCCCCCTAAACCTGGGAGAGCAATACCGACTAAAATTCTCACAGTGTCCCACAAAGACAGGGGCGGCGGAATTGCAGGTCCACTTATCGCACCGGAGCGGATCCGCCTCAGGAATGATTATACTGCTAAACAGCTCGAACAATGCCCTTTGTATCAACTACTCTAGAAGCCCTTACTGACGGTTTGGGTCTCCAAACACCCTCAACAAGTATTAGCCTATACTAACTCGAATACGATCCTAGAAACAGTGAACACAATCGTCTTCGTATCCATTACAGCAGCGGTTCCGTGGTTCCCGCGGCGTATCCGAGACTTGGACCGCTTCGCGAACCAGATCCTCTCGTATGGCGCCGAACTGGACTCCGACCACCCCGGGTTCACTGACCCCGTGTACCGCGCCCGCAGAAAGTATTTCGCTGACATCGCGTTCAACTACAAGCACGGTCAGCCGCTGCCGCATGTGAACTACACCGCACAGGAGACCGCCACGTGGGGCGCCGTGTTCCGCAAGCTGACCGAGCTGTACCCCACACACGCCTGTAAGGAGCACAACCACGTGTTCCCGCTGCTCATCGAGAACTGCGGCTACAGGGAAGACAATATCCCGCAGTTGGAAGACGTTTCCAACTTCCTCAAAGGTGAGACTCGTTCGTTTTATGTACTTACCATTAATGAGAATATGAAAATCAAAATCAAATCATTTATTAACTTTATGACTACTTTTGTCATATACCTTATGACTATTTATGTCATATGTTCTATGAAAGGGATCTTCTAAAGTCATACATAAGATTGTAGATCATTAGTAGAAAAGATTCTACAAGCCACGTAACCACTCGAGCTAGTGACACACTGGCTGAAGATGGAGCATTTGGAATAACCTACACATTTTATCTGACAGTTTTCACGACGTATCTATATGTAAATAAACATTATTATAAAAGCCGCTAATCCCAGTCCGCGTCATGTTCCAGACTGCACGGGCTTCACGTTGCGCCCGGTGGCTGGTCTGCTCTCGTCTCGTGACTTCCTGGCGGGGCTGGCGTTCCGCGTGTTCCACAGCACGCAGTACATCCGCCACTACTCGAAGCCGCTATACACCCCGGAGCCTGATGTTTGCCACGAGCTCCTCGGACACGCGCCTTTGTTCGCTGACCCCGCCTTCGCGCAGTTCTCACAGGAGATCGGTCTCGCCTCGCTCGGAGCTCCCGATGATTATATTGAAAAGCTGGCCACGGTAATTAATATGTTTTTAATTCACATCATCTTGTATGTCGTATAAACCATAAAATATATAAAAGGATCTCTATTTGCAAACACATTTGTCAGCATATTTTCGCTATCACTCTGTCTGTCTGGGTGGCTCTAATTATTTCTTTCAATCCTATTAATTCCCTTAAAGTTAGTAAAAATTTCATCACCAGAACTTAGTCTGCAATATGTCTTGAATATGACAAGGAAGAATAAGGAAACAAGAATGTTTTTTCTTCTTGGTATAAACATAAGTGGTCAGAGTCTAGTGTCGAGTTTTCAAGCCGCTTTTATACTACGATAAACAGCGGGATTTTCAGTTTAACGTGTTTTCTGACCCACTTTAGCATCTACATGTAAATGCATTTTTTGAAATGACAATGCATTGTGACCCATCCTATGACTTTCCGCTTCGACTCTTGCTTCCATCATAGACAAATTCTTTATATGTTTTTGTCAATGCTTCCATGATCGCTACAGATAACTTTTGCAAAGTTATTGGAATCACCAGAACTACAATAAGCCTAGTTTTTTATATTTGTTCTCTTAAATATTTTTTCTACGACAATAAGAAACAAACTCTTTCCGGTTCCCCAGTGCTTCTGGTTCACGGTGGAGTTCGGTCTGTGTCGGCAAGAGGGCAAGCTGAAGGCTTTCGGCGCCGGACTGCTCTCCTCGTTTGGGGAGCTGCAGTACTGCCTCACCGACGAGCCAGAGCTCCGGGATTTCGAGCCGGAACATACCGGGGACACCAAGTACCCCATCACTACCTACCAGCCGGTCTACTTCGTCGCCAACAGCTTTGAGGACGCTAAAGAGAAGATGATGTAAGTAGCATTGATCATCAAGTATAAAAATAGCATACCCCGACTACAGCTTTGAATTGAAAAAAAAAATTCAATATGGACATCAAGTTTGGTAATAGTCCGGTCAATTTAGACATTTGAAGGTGCATAAAATCCTAACAAGTTGATAGGTAGTTTGCACACTACCTCATAGGTGGCGTCAAAACGTGTGCATATTATGGCGATAAAAACTTTACTATTGTATTTTTAATCTACTATTTCAACGTCGTTTTATGGTAGTAAAAATTATTAAACAGGAAATTCTTAGTTTATTGGTTCTTCCCCGCCCCATTCCACCATCGGACGAGTAGGGAAACACCAAGGCGGCATGGTTATACTGTGGAGGTGCCTAAGTCGCGTATTAAGCGGTTTGCCTCCACTTTCATTGTGCGTACCGTACCGCCAAAGTGTGGAATTCTTTGCCAAATTTTCTGTTCTCCGATAACTATAATCTAGCGGTTTTCAAAGCCAGAGTGAACCGGTTTCTTCTGGGCAAGCGCGCTCCACCATAGATAGCAATAACGCTTACCATCAGGTGAATTCAAGCGCAAGCCCATTTCCAGTAAAAAAAAAACATTAACGCGATCCCCGTCAAAGAATTTGAGCTCTCGGTGAAGGAAGACATCGTGAGGAAACCATAGCATTGGGCACCAGGCAGGCACCAGTAAATTTTCTAGTGCTCGACTGGCTAGCAACCACCTTCGAGTTGAAAAATCTTTCGCTAAGCACCTAACAGTGTGTTCAAAAGTTCCTCTTTGAGACCCAGTTGTTCCTTAATACTCTTACTCCAACTTAGGCCAAAGTGTCGCAACGACGCTGCTGCTCAAAGGCCTTTTTGTTTCATTTTCGTGAGGAAATGCATTTACGCATCTCGCCACAGCCTGGACAAAGCGGGCGGAGTATGTCGGGCTCGAGGGCCAGAGGGGCCGTCGCTACCGACTACAACCTGACGGTGTCTCGTCTCACGACGGGCGGGGATGCAGGACTGCTTCGCGCAATAGCTGCTCAAACGCCTAGCCTAAAAAAGTCAGCAAAGTTACAAGTCCTACCATATAAATACTGAATCAAAGTGCTAATGTGTGATTGCAGTAAGTTCGCTCAGACCATCCCTCGAGACTTCGCGGTCCGCTACAACCCGTACACGCAGAGCATCGACATCCTGGACTCGCCGCGGCAGATGCGGGACCTGCTGCGAGGAGTGCACCAGGAGATGGAACTACTCCTCGGGGCCATGGACAAGATGTAACCCTTCGGGTTTTGCACCACTAGTAGATAATTTTCAAACCGCTACAATGCCGTTATAAGGATTTTGTTCAGCACAATTCTTTTAAGAATTCTGAAAAAGAATGCTGTAGCGGTAACAGTATAAATAGTTTAATCCCAAATAAAATAATAAATTAATATAATATAATAATAAAATTACTTTGGAGCGGCCTGCGGTTAAAAAGTATCTTAACTCTTGATCTAAGGTTTACGTTATATGTACCTATGTGTATTAAAAATTTCGTTTCAACCAATTCTGCCGTTAGGATGTGAAAGAGTAAGATATATATACAATCCGTTTCAAATGTTATGCGACTTGGGCGCGGTACCAGTGATATTTTGTACGATTTACCATTTAAAATACGCTAAAGTTTAATATTTTTTCATAATATAAATTTAATTACAATTTAATACGAAACACCTTATATTTTCCAGCGTATATTTTTTTCAAATTGTTAATTCTAGTCAATTGTACACTTGTCACGTGATGTCAATGTCGCAGTCGAAGTCGCTTAGCATTTGAACCACGTTGTTCATCCATTCTCACAAACATTCGAATTTATAATAAGTAAATAATCGTAGAAAGTAGGATAAGATTATTAGGATAAGAATAGTAGAAATTGATTTTTATATAATTGCCGTATAACACTGCTTTTGTTTATATAGTGGTTATAATATTATAGTTTTACATGTCATAAATGTATTTATGGTAGAAAATGTAGTATTTGTATGCTAAGAATAAGTTTATTCATAGATTTAAGCAGTATCTAATTTGGCAGCTTGTAAAAAATAATCGTTATTTACACGACAAATTTATATGCAAAAATTATAACCAAAAACCTAATCTAATAAACCGTTTGTGGAGGGGAATGCCGCCAGATACTGGTAATACTCAATTTTTGTCTATACTTGATATGCTTGCGTTTGACTACAGCTGGCCTGATGTAAAGCAACGCTGTTGTCTACGATATGGCACGCTTACCTAAAAGATACCTGCTAACTTTACTTGAAGACCCCCCGGATGATTGATGATTGGACTGATAGGATGATGATTTCTGGTGGAAAAGCCAGCATTTCGAACACCTGACTCCTCCACAAAAGGCTACGCCCTATACAGCTGTAAGACAGCTGGACCCCAGACCCCAGGGTCTAGTAGTTTAGTAAATATGACGTATAAAATATTTCACATGTAAAAAAAATATTATGTATTATTAATAAATAAATATTTTCACCATCCAAATAAGACTAAATAAGTTATATTAATATGTAATACATCCTTGCCAAATTTATGTACACAGTTATTTTACGATATGTCTTAGTTGTGTTATGTTACAAAACCTACTGTTATGAAGTTACGAAAAATAAATGTATTTTATTAATTTAATGCTTATTATGCTTTTCACTTTGAAATGTTGAAAAAAAGAAAGGTTTAAAAAAACAACAATATAACCAACATAATATATTTAAAAATTTGTACAGACAAAACTTAAGTACCTAGTACTTGAACTTACAAATACAAGATTCATGACAAGAGTATCTATGAAACTTCTTAAACTAACTCATAAATAGAATAACTATGAATTTACATTAAGTACAGAGATTTTAGAGGAATATTTACACGGGCTATGATAATAATAATTGCGAATTTACGTAACTAATTGACACTAGAATAAGAAGTTGTCGACATATTGACTAACCTTAATTATAAAACACGTTGTATTGCCAAAGTTCTCTCAATTATAAAGGTGGGTTTACATTGACAAGTCCATCAAGTCAAAACTCAGTATTACACAAATACCGTAAATAGTAAAAATTCAACAACAAAGCTCTGACTTCTGAATACGTAGGTTTTGGAATATGAACCCACCTTTAAAAGTATACATAAAATGTATACTGTGTATACCTTACCTATAATATTATGTTCTTATCGTTATACAATTCCAAATGATATGACGCTCTCTAGCTACGAACACAATATTTACTAGAGCACATTAATGTGCTGATATCTAATACAATTTTGATGTTAAACTTACGCTGATATAAAAATGTATGTTCAACTGACGTAGATATGACGAAGTACATAAATTTGTGGCCGCGAGTGAACGGACCTTTATCAAAGGTGGTTTTTTGACAATTATAATATTTATCATAACAACAATAATTATAACTGATTGAAGTTTGAATTGAAGCGACTAATTGTTGTTTAAACTAATTCCATGTAATTGTAATACTAAGCTGCCAATACAAATGTTTTTTTTTTAATTCGAAAACACCTTACGTATCACAGAACTAGAATAAATAATAGAATAAATAAATAAGTATGGCTTTTTACAATAAATATCAGAATATTACGAAGAAATCTATAAGACTTTTATTTATAGCTAACATGACAAATGTCACCTATCGAAATTCCTGCACCGTTAAACATCTATGTAGATATAATATAAAAATAAGTAAGGTTTTCCTTCCTGACGCTATAACTTCCAGAACGTAAGAACCGATTTCCACGGTACAGCATTCGTCGGAAAGGTCTCGGGCTCCGTGAGGTTTGAGCAAACAAAATTCAATGAAAATTTCAACTAGAACGGAATGCGGTGAAAAAATGTTTTCACATACAGCGCCATCTCTGATACATAGCATGTACTACAAACCAATAAATGATTTTGCATGGTGGTGATAGAGACGCGAAAAGCAACCTACATGCGGTCGGAGCCACGAGCAACTGCTGGTATTTTATAAATACTAAGTTCAATAATAATTATGTCTGTCTAAAATGACTCATCGTTATATTGCCGGGGCATTATGTAAAATATTTTTTTAAACTATAAAAAATTTCATTTTTTTTATGTTTCATTTAAATTCTAAGTAAATTCAGTATTTTTAAAGATGTCACATTACAACCAGAAGAGAATAGTAAGTATATTACAAAAGATTCTTGGGTTTTTAACAAACAAAAACAAACAGATGCGGTCTTATTTAAATTTACATAGTTGAACTTGAAAATCATTTGTCATTCCAATATAAGATTCTACGTTAAACCTTTACAATCGTTATTCCAAACGATACGATAAATCGTCACGATTGGACGGTTCAGTTCAAACTGCAACTACAAAATCTACGTGTAGGTATTGAGAATAACTTTAGTTCGTCCGTCGCGCACTAAGAAAAGTTATGGAGTTCAAACTGTACTGTTCGATCGTAACGATTTTTCGTTACGTGTGTTTGTCAAATTTCGAACCGGCTCTAAAACTAATTTAGTCTGTCAAAAAACATTCAATCGTCATTACACCAATATAACTAGTGTGTGTATGTGTTTCTGATAGAAAAACAGTAATTAACATTGTTTCAATATTAACTGTCAACCCGCACTTTTCCAGCGTGGTGGATTATGGCCCATATCTCTCCTCGAGAAAGAAAGCTCCGAGTCCCAGCAGTGAGAATGTATATTGGGCTGATTATACTTATGCTACATTGTCTTTAAGTCAGATTGAGTAATAGATATGTATTCACATGTAAAACATCAATAGAAGAGCAGCATTATCAAAAAGTTCTCTAAATTCAACGATAAAGATTTATTAGACTAACTTTTTTATATTATATTATGTTATGATCCAAAAAATATGGATTACTCACAGAAAATTACATCATTTAATATCTAGGATGTGTCTTTAAATATTGCTTGTACACGCTGGCTAAGATAAGGACAAAATCTTTATTTCACAGTTTTGCCACAGAATAATCTAGAAAACGTAAATAGAAAAAAAAAAACTTTAAAAACTGTCTAAAGAACCACTCAAAGAATATTTATACTACTTTTGGTACCAATCAGACTAAACAATATGAAAAAAAAAACTGGTAAAAAATAGATTTTTGAACGAATTTTATTTGTTACTCATAAGTCTAATTGGTACCAAATAAGTATAATTATTCTTAGAGTGGTTCTTTAGACAGCTTTTAAGCAATTTTGTTTCGTTTTACTGTTAAAGATTTATAATGAAAAAACTGTAAATCAAGACTTGCCCTTACCATAAGAAAAGCCACGACAGTGTATATACTGTCTTTTGGACAAAGAATTAGAATCTTTCTCCAAACGCCAAGTTCAATCTCAAGATATGCGAGTAGTTCTTGAGGTTTTTATTCGTAGGGTGAATCTGGCTTATAAAGCCTGCAGAAGTCCCATGAGGAGAACCAGAGGAATCTCTAACCCTTGTGGCATCCGTGTGCAACATGTACCCTGGCGCCTCTACTTTAGTAGGAGCGGGGTCAAAATGGAAACTAACATTTATATTTTCAAATCGAAATTCGGAGGCAAATGGTGCAATTTTAAACGATGTCGGGAAGCAAAGTTTTAAAAAAAGGGGTTATGAAGAAATCACAACTCTCTAGTTTAGGTGTCGCATTAGAGAGCGCAGGGGGCTCGAAACCCCTTAGACCCGGCGGCCGTGCGCCGGACACCCTGCACCATAGGTAAAGACGCCTCTGAGGATAAGCAGTCAGTGAGGATCTCCTCACACCTCGCTCTGCATGCAGTGGATGGAGGAGTCTTCCGACAACTCGTCCATCGACGAGTCCGTGAACGATGTGCCGTCTGGAAATACGAAACATAAATGAATGAATGAATTATTGTCCATAAAACTAGGTACATATATAGGTGGTATTATAAAATGTCATAAAAAGTAAAAAAACTATTTACAACTCAAAAACAGTAGGTTCCGGATTCCTCTAGTTTAAACCCGTAGGGCATTTAGACATAAGTTTATATATGAAGCTAATATTTACAAACATTCAGTCAAATTCATATAATTTCATTATCGTCATGACATATTCATAATTCTATCAATTAAAATAAGTTGAAGGAGAAATTGTTATTAGATATTTTTGATGAAAATCTATGTAAGCGTCATTCTGTCACAAGGGTGACATTTTATTAAAACCCTGTATAAAATTAAATAAATGATTTTAAAAAAATCTAGGTAAGCGTGCGGCAGATCGTAGACTACTGCTCAGCTTAGCATCAGGCAAGCTGTAGTCAAAAGCAAACCTATCATTCATTCATTCAATATTTAAGAGCCGGGCTCTTGCCTGTGGAGTTTTTTCCAGGTAGTTCTATCTTTGGTCAAATCCTTGACCTCCCTATACGACTTGACTTTTGCCTTCTCCTTAATTCGGTCTAAATATGATCTTCTAGGTCTTCCTCTTCCTCTCCTGGCTTCTATCTTTCCTTCTATGTTATTTTTATATCATCATTCATCATTATCAGCCCGTAGACGCCCACTGCTGAGCATAGGCCTTCTTGTACGCCAGTCATCTCGGTTTTGCGCTGCTCTCATCCATGTCTTGCCTGTGATGTTCCGGATGTCGTCGACATTTTTATATATCAAGGGTAAAATAAAATAAAATCTTACCCATAGGTACGAAGGGCGGTTTATTCTGGAAGGAGTACGTGAGGTGCAGGTTGATGGGGCGCCCGAACCCCACCGGGTCTGCGTCCCGGGACATCACTGCCAACAAACAACAACGTCAGCCACACGCGACTCCCGCCTCTATGCTGCTCGAAACACTTACAAATACCAACCAAATTCGCATACAGCGACACTATCGCTTAGGCATGAAGTAATTAATTAATAAGTTTTACATTTACATATATATTTTTTGAAAGTATTGATATTTCTTACTCATAAACTAAAGGCTGCCACTACGCCAACACTAAGCTACTTTATTTATTTTTTAACCTCAACAAATAATAACAACTTATTTCTTTATTAATGATTAATGATCATTTGTACGACGGTAGCCATTTTGTTTTCACCGAAATGAAAACAAATGCTGCACGCCTTATCAGTCTGTTCTCTAACTTCTAGAACTTTTTAAATGTTGGTAGTGTTAGCGTATTGGCATCTCGGCAGCATACTAACATTGGCTTTGCTTTCCCTTGCCGGTGTGCTGGTGCTTCTTTTGTCGCGCGCGGCTGTTCTGGAACCACACCTGCGTCACTCGCTTGGAGAGGCCGGTGACCTGCGCGATGCGCTCCAGGTCCTGCCCGTCCGGGTTCGAGTCCAGCTGGAAGTTGGCCTGGAGGACCTGCAGCTGTTCCTCTGTGAAGGTGGTGCGCACGCGCTTCGCCTTGCTCTTGTGGTAGCCTTCTGAATCACACCCATCTGCAGTTCACAATACATGTAAAGGTTAACTTATCATTACATTTAAAGAGCTGTCTATATTAAAGGCTCTAGCTTAGACAACTGTAGATCAACCGTCAAATTAATACAAATGGACTCTTAAGTACTTATACATTCTTTTTTTCTAAAATGTATATCTTTGTACCAAATTTACTTCTGTTCCATTAAACAATTTGATTTGAATTTGATTCATTGCTTTGCCTCGCATCCGATTTCGCTCTCAAAATTACTATCTCATACTAATAAAACTATCATTTTGAATGAGATCTATATCTACCGCTCTAGAATAGACCTATAGAAGAACACAATGAAGATGGTACAAACATATCATCGTTTTATACCTATTAAACCTTGATTTTCAGTGCAATGCCTTACCCAAGCCAAGTAGTACGATTTTTACTCATCGCACATATCCCGTGTTAATCACAGTGGGGGAGTTTGGAAGCATTCGTTAGTTAACCAAAAAGCTACCCTCAAATTGAAAATCTGACGCCAAGAACAGCGACTTTAAGTGTCAGTTCCAGGCTAGGTTCGCCCCACTTCCAGTCAAGACTGACGCTGACTCATGTGGTTATAAAAGCTAAAAAAAAATGAAGAAGGTTTGTTACCGACCGTCCGAGGAGATGGATCCGCCGTCGAGTGTCTCGAGGTAGTGCGGCTTGCAGAGCACGCGGTCGTCGTGCAGCGCGAACTGCTCGCCGGTGGACAGCTGGCGGCCGCACGCGTCGCACGCGAAGCACGCCAGGTGGTACACCTGCTCGCGCGCCTTGCGCACCCAGTCCGAGGACGAGATGCCGCGGCAGCACTTGGAGCACTTGGCACCGAAGCTCCTGCACCAATTGGAACACATGAGCTCTGGTTTCCTAGAAAACGGTTTTCTTAAAAATAACAGCCGCAATAGAGTGGGGAATGACGTCACACGAACGTTGTCCATCTAAATACCGCTTTTTCATGTTACGGTGTCAAATACCGCTCTCTAGGAACTTCACCGAATCTTTTTCGTCAACGTTGTATTGGACGTCATTCATCACAATATTAGCTTTTTAAGGTACAGCTTTTGTAACAAACCAGAGCTTAAGCGCTTGGAGGGTGAGGTTTCTGCAGCGAATAACAAACTTAAGCTCCGGTTTCTTAGAAAAGTGGTACCGTTAAACATTTCTCTGCTGTAGAGGATACCAAAGATGGTAACGGTGAGAATTTCGATCATATGTTCACCGTAAAGATTGGTACGAAATGATGGCCCCTGTAATATAGTGCCGCTTCTCTAGTAAACCATACCACCGGTCGCGGCTTTAGTTCACTATATTATTAGTGTTTTATATGTTTATTCTAAGATTTATCCAGATTTTAGTTTTAGTAATTCTTGTTGCCTGAGATTTGTATTGACTGGAGAGTGAGGCGAAGCGAGAAACACATTTTGTATCACCATATGTAGAACTGTAACTTTTAAGACCTTCATACGAGAAAGATTGCACACTATTATAAAATAATAATTAAGCAATATTACTTTCGAGTATGAAAACCACCGCGTTGGACAGTTCAATGAGTAAAATTTCGATTTGAACGTAATTATGACTGAAGTTAAAAAGTACACAATTAAAATGCAATTCCCACTCACGCGAAACTTAAAAAATCTACTTAAAAAAAATGGTCTCTTCAACCACATTTTCTCCACTAAATTATCTTTTTTTTTGTTCAAGAACAGAGACTTATTAAACGATAATAACATAAGAGCTATAAATAAGTCATTTTCGCTTCGGCAACAAATGTAGGTATGACATGCAATACAGAAGTCGCGGAGCAAATTAGGGTCCAGTCAGACAGAATATCGCGTGTCGCGGGCAAACGCGCCGCGCCGCGGCACTCGGGCTAAAATCATATGAGACATTTTCATACAAATGTGCCTAAAATTACTTGCCCATCGAAAAGTGCTCATGGCTATTTTTAATTAAATAAACTTTTATTGATTTTTTTTTCATCACCTTCATACTTTTGATAACTAAATGAAATTTATTTCACTGATAGTTTTTAATACACAGAATATGCCTCGGTATGCTTGCCTACTTATTTCAGTGTATAACTTACCTGTTTACACCTGGCAAGCAGGTGTAAACAGGTAAGTCAAAATAGGTGACTCATTCGATTTTGATGCGCTTCATAGGAGTAACAACGATTCTGAACAGAATGTTATTTTTATTTTTGATAATTGTAGCTAAATTATCATTTGAATACACGAGCATGCGCAAAAAAAAGCCATGAGCACTTTTCGATAGGCAAGCAATTTTAGGCATATTTGTTTATGAAAAATACTTAATAAAAAATACGTCTTATTTGGTTATCAGATCGGTGAAGGACGATCTTCACGGGCTCTTAGACTAAGATGGTTATTAGCGCCTTACACTTACTTCTCTTTTTTTAATGATGAATAGGCTAACGTTTGACCGCAGCTTGCCTGATGTTAAACTTAACTGTGGTCTAAGATGTACTCGTATCACGCTTGCATAGAAGGAACCTAAATAGGTAAACTAACTAACTCTAGATTTAAAGATTCCTAAATTGTGCTTCTCAGGAAAAGAGTTCCAAAGCTTCCCAGCACTTCTTGTTTAATGTATTCTTCTTCTTCTTCTTCTTTATGAACTATGTAGCCGAGATTCGTGTCGAGACCTAAAGCCTCTGACTTGGTTTTTCGATTGTTTTTGCTACGAGTAACCGCCGAAATATACAATTTAATGCAGCATTCGACCTAGGTAAGCGCTTAGATAAAAATATCACTTTGATTGACTTTAATGACAGTCTTTTGCACGGTCACACGTCCAAAGAATGTCCGCATCGACCGTTGCTTAACTTCGATGAACGCGTCTTATCACCATAGCTAGCCGAGCTACAGGCGCAAAGCTACAAAGCTCCAGAAAACAACCAGACTAAACAAGCTTTAGTCTCTCAATCTCATGTCAAAGTGTCAAAATGCGACACACAACTTTTTTGACTCGTTGGGCGTAATGGTTACCATACCGGACTGACAACGAGAAGGTCCCAAGTTCCATTCCCGGCCAACATCTTTGTGATGAACTAAATTTGTTGGCTATCGGTCTGGGTGTTAAATATGTATCAATGCATTTATGTAGGTATGTATAAGTATTAGGTATATCAGTTATGTTAGCAACCATAATTTTATACAAACTAGAAATGGTTTAGTATGGGGCTAAACCGATATGACCTATAATGAATGTTATTATGGTTAATAATATAGATATACCTATAATGAATCTTATTATGGTTAATAAAACATCTGAATCTAACCAGCCGTTTGTGAAATTATTGTTTCAGCAGGCCCTAAAAAGTTTCTCAGGGCGTTAAAGCAATAACTTTTAGGCCGACCTGGAGCACTGGGTGCTAAAAGGCCGACACACTGCGCCGCGGTGGCCACTCTACATAATTACAGCCTTTTGTAGAATTAATATAAATAAAGACGCTTCGAAAGTGAAAATGAAGACCAGTTACTTTAAATTAGCTCCGGGAATGAGCCGCCGCGTTATAATTACCTGAACAGGATAATTGGATGACTCTGCTGACACTTAACTGTGACCACTACTTACTTTTTATCATTCATTATCACCATCATCATCATTCATCATCATCATGATGATGATGAATGATATGCTCAGGATAGGGTCCCGTGGAGTGTCTTGGGAGAGGCCTATATGGACGCAGACGGGCTGATAATAACTTACTTTTTATCGTTACGGTCAGCGAACTAGAATAAATAGAATTGTAACTTGGCTGATAAAATAGTTCCACGCGTAATCGTAAAATACCGCGGTGGGCGGGGCATAACAGCTACCCGCGCGCCCGCGTGGCGTCACATGGTGTGGCACGGCACTAATCGCGTGGGAGCTTTGTGTGTGTGTTTCGTTGGGATAGCAGTATAATTGTGTGCGTAGATGGATCCAAATTCTAAGCGGCAATTGTATGGAGTTACTCTTCCGTTTATTCTAGTTCGCTGGTTGGAGCAGATAAGAGACGGCCTGAGCGTTGATAACTCACATGTTCTCAAAGTGCAAAGTCGCGTGTTACACAAATATATTCCGCCGGCCGCGCGCGCTATCTCCCAATACCCCGTCACAATCTGCATATAGCTGCTTATCAATGCTTATTAACATTTTGTCGCCGGCAGAATCAATTAAGCGCGGCCCTCGCATAATAATTAACTAAGTGACAGTTTAACAAGTTTTAACACTCGACCGTAATTTAGATGTTGCGTTCGCTGCGCCTGCGCATCCCGGCCACCTGTGCTCTGGCCGATAGCATAATAACTACTTTACTATTTCACTGATACGTAATCTCAGTTTATAGAAGCAGAATATTTAAGATGCGAGTGTTTGAGGCAGGAAAATTTCAATTTTGACCAGTTTTTTGACATAAGTAAACTTCTTACTCTTCCTAGCTCATAAAGTTATTTTAATGTTTTATGTTTCTTTAAATATTTTTGCAAGTATAAACGTGTTAAACGGTAGTGACATCATCCCGGACGCGGCGGCTTTTCATCGGAAAATACAAAATAAACTATTTTTTTCATACTTTAGATTATCCGAGTCATTTAAGACTGATATGAAAGTTCAAGTAATAATTAATACTCACAATATAATGTCATAGGTTGTAGTTATTTAGTATACATTAACTACTTAATAACTACAACCTATGACGTAGTTATTTAGTATACATTAACTACTAAATAACTACAACCTATGACGTAGTTATTTAGTATACATTAACTACTAAATAACTACAACCTATGACGTAGTTATTTAGTATACATTAACTACTAAATAACTACAACCTATGACATTATATTGTGAGTATTAATTATTACTTGAACTTTCATATCAGTCTTAAATGACTCGGATAATCTAAAGTATGAAGAAATTAGTTTATTTTGTATTTTCCGATGAAAAGCCGCCGCGTCCGGGATGATGTCACTACCGTTTAACACGTTTATACTTGCAAAAATACTTAAAAAACAAGATAAAACATTAAAATAACTTAATAAGCTAGGATTTAACAATAATAATAAGTAGGAACTATAAATTATAGTCACTATCTTACTAACTAAATATCGATGCTTGTTTGAGCTGCCAATTGTACTGACTTTGGTCAATTTTGGTGTGTAGCCTGTATAATCGCAAATCCGTATAACAGAGGACTAGTTAACTGAGTTTCTATTCTAAACATTTCAAAACCTTATAGGTGAAACAACGTCGTATGATGGTCGACGGTAGTAGGTGCTAGGCGGGCGAGGCGGCGCAGGCGCAGCCGCCGGCGAGTCATAAATCCTGTCTGCTGATTGCTTCCCCCCCCTCTTCCTCTTCCCTCCTCCAGGTTTAATTCCCCCGTCCGACGACATGATTTAGGTTATTTGTTTTAAATAGAAGGCGCGGTTAACGAGGGCGCGAAGGCCGCGGGCGACCCGACGAGCCAACAAAGCCTCTCTAACGACACATTCGAATGAATATCGATGACTGATTAAGCGCATACATAATTTTTACGGTTCCGTAGCTAAGAGGTAAAAACGGGACCCTAGTATTAAGCCTCCGTTGACTGTCTGTCTCCAGGCTGTGTCTCAGAAACCGTTTTAGCTAGAAAGCTGAAACTTTCACATGATATGTATGTTCTATGCCGCTATAACAACAAATACGAAAAATTAAATATTAAGGAGGTCCCCAGACAGTTTAGTTTTTTGCTACGTATAACGGTAGCTACTAGACAATTAAAATTTCCACAAAATATGTTAGTGTATATTAAATATCAAACGAAATTATGAAATTTGACTGAAATTAATCTATATTTGAGGGGAGCTCCCATACAACAAACGCAACTTTTAAGTAGTTTTTTTTTCTAGATTTTAACGATATTTGGTAAACCCTCTATAGGTACATTCACAGAATAAAATTAATAAAAAATATTTGAAAAATATATATTTAAGGAGACTCCCATTCAACAATGGTACGGAACCCTTCATGCGTGAGCCCAACTCACACTTGGCCGATTATTAATTACTCCGCCTCCTTTGGGCCGCTTTGTTCGGCGCCTCGCTGCTAGAATCTTCTCTGGCATAGTTACACTACGTAAGCATTATTTAGTATAAGCTTTGTTTCTCACTACAACTACTGCGGTTGAATTGCTAATTAGAATTACTAGCAATACAAATGTAGTAGACCAACTGCACTTGAGGCTTCGACTGCATTACAAAGGAAATTAAAAATAGTTTGAAAACTTAAAAGTACACGATCTCGATCTCTCTCTTTTTAGTTTTTTTTTTGGAAAGTTATCAATAACAAACACCATTGTAATTTATTTTATCAAAACATGATTTTTTTAGAACTTATTTCTTTTCAGGATTAAAAGTAGCATATATACATACTCGAGTTTCAAAAAATGTTCCTATCAAACAACAAATTTTTCAAATTTCAAATTCCAAAGTTCGTTTAGCCGTGAAAAGGTAGCAAATATAAGTAAGAATATAATAAGAGTCTCAAACGGTTTTACAATCGTATCGTTAAGCATAAGTAAGATCAATGATCTAAAATGTATTCCCAAATTTGTCTCTAAGGCAATATCATCATCATCTGCAGCATATTCGGAGATACATCTGCAGTAGAGACAACCCTTAGCATTTAATAAAACAATCGTTATTGTTGTGTTTATTGGTGGACCCTCTCGCGGCGCTAAGTTTAGCGGCTATTGTTGATTATTCTCAGTGTGGATGTTATTTATGCGGCTAGAGATTAATTAAACGGAGAGTGGACAAGGTGCATTTACATAAGACACGTAGTGCGCATTTGCGGCGGTCAGGCGTGGGCGCAGATCGCGTGCGGACGGCTGCGGCCCGCTGCGGCACGCTGCGGCGCCGTCGCCCGGAGATCGATATATGAATGGAGCAGAGATAACGAACGAGAGAGGTTTCAATTAACGAGACAAAGAGCTGGCGCCGCCCATGCGCGCGCGCTCATTCACGCCTCGCTCATAATGTTTACTTATCTTACTTGTGAATAATGTCCAAAGTTTGGAGCATCGCCACTAAGTTTCGAGGCTCTCATTTTTCACCGGTTAAAATTCGATGACTGTGCGTCGGAACTAATTTCCGCGACCCTTTTCTATTACCGGATTAGCAGGGAGACTAGAAGACACCGATATGCAGTGGAAGTTCAAAAAACCTACGCTAAATGTTTCGTTTCCACAATTTGTAGTACGGACGTGGAAACTATGGGACTCTTTACCGGAATCCCTGTTCCCACTGGTTTACAACCTTACTGTCTTCAAGGGGATAGAGATCCGGTCTCTTACAAGCGTGCTTCATTCTAGACCGCAATATCACTATAGATCAGGTGAGTCAAGTAAAACAGAACAAAAATAACAGTGCCATTGCCAGAATTCCTGATGTGACTGCGAAATGTGGAACTTCATTACATTTTTGCTCAACACTACTTAAAGCCCAAAGCTCAAAAGTGGTAGGCGAGGTGACGGGACGAGCTAGCAGCCGGAAGTAGGCACAAGTGTGCCTTCGTCCTGTCGGCTACCGACACTCTCGTATAAACAACACACTCACACAGCCGACATCGAGAAAGCAATTCCAGTGCGCCGGCGGCGCCTTGTTATGACCAAACACAAATATTATAGCTGTGACAAGCTCACAATTTAAGCAAGCCGGAGGCGGTGGCGTTTTGCTTTTATTTCGAGTTCGACACCGGCCGCTAATGGAAAACGGAATTGGAGCGAGCTTGTTTGCGTTCGGCGTCGCGGGGACTGATGACGCCTGCCGCTGATACTCCCCGATTTATTGGAGCTGATTAACATGGACTGCTCAAAGTTTCATTTACCCTACGTCCAAATAATAATGACTTCTGCAGTTGCCAAAATCAGGTGTCGAGAGTTTTCAAGCTGGCTGAGAGCCTCTGATTTGGCTTTACGACTGCTAGTAGCTATTTACACCTTGGAGTTAGGCATTTGATCAGAAGGGCGAGTAACCACGTGACTAAGGTACACTCTGGCTTAGAAAGAAAGAAAGAAACCTTTATTAAAGGTGAAGCGTGTCTAGGCTGGAATAACTGACTCCCAAAGAGGCTGCTATTTTACAATTTAACGTGTTAAATACATGACATACCTATTATTTGAAGCAACCTGCCATGGTAGCATGCCAGGTTGCTTCAAATGATATGCCAAAATATAAAACTTTTTTCTTGTTCTTTTTAATTAAAAAGGGAGAAGCAGAAAAAAGTAGTGATCTTTTGGTGTGGAATGTGGAGTCATGCAATTTATACTTTGACTATTTGATAGCGGTAGAAAGATAGAATAGTTCCAAATAAAACCGTGTAAAACGAACGTTTTTTACTAGTAGTTATACGAACAGTAGATCTGACTAATATCATTTGCGTTATTATCAAAACTTTATCACTGCAAATCTCAAAAGTTACTTGACCAATTTTATTCATATTTGGAAAACCTTTAATTAAAAATCTATTGAGTTGTACCTGTATATCAAATTTTATTGAGTAGTTCAAAATTACGCCCTCCTCAAACATACAAACAGATGAAAACAAAATCAACCATTTAATGAAGAGCAATCTCCTTATAGTTCTTAAACTTTCAGCATGTTTTATAATAACCACCGTCACGTCACATTTGGGGCAAAGCGCATACTTAAAAGAGGCTTTAGCGTTTTTAGTGATGACAGCATCTCAACAGAGTCTCGAACGCTATTGAAAGAATGTTCATCGAGAAATGTGTGTGCTTTGTCCGCGTACAAAAAGCTCGCCGGAGTTTGTCCAGTCACCGCGGAGCCGCGCGGCCGGGTGAGCACTGCAGACCACCCCGCTCCAAGGAGTCCACACGTCTCGGCCCGAGGTACCGACTCCACTTACGACAATCAAAATAAATGACAAATGAAATCGACGGGCGCAAGTCACGCTGTGTTTTTTCTGGCAACATTCCCGCTCCGCTTTGTTGCCAGATTTTTCAATAAAACCTCTTTAAGGGACACGGGACAGAGGCTGCGTGGAGACGAGAGGGAGTTCCCACGCACCTGTGCGCGCCCTTGTATTATGCTAATGTTATGGCTTATATTGGAGCGCCGATAATGTCTCGCCTAGCTGCTTGGAAACAAAGACAGGAGGTTTTATCTACTATACTTACTTTCAAGATTTCAACTTGATAAATAAATAACTTTCCATAACTACTTTCACCCCCATTACAAAACCTTAAACCATCCCTGTCAAAAAATATTAAATATTTTTAATAAACTATATCTACATATTCTAAAAATAATTTAAAAAATCATACAAACTTCTTTACCTCCTTTTACCACCTTGGGGGCGGAATTTCTTAGTTCACGTCTACGTAATAAAACAAACAAATTCTCTAAATTTCATACCCTTAGGAACAACCGTTTGGGCTCTGCGTTGTCTATAGATGATTCAGGTAAAAGATTTGTATAGTATAGAAGATAGATATAAACATTTTCCTTGAACAAGTTAATAAACAGTAACATAAAATATTAAATCACGATCTATTTAAAAGAATAAGAATTAAGAATATATATTTCAGGAAATACATTTTTACGTCCATATATCTGAACTAAAGAAAAAAAACTCACTTAAAAATTAGACTTACATTTAGTAGGTACGCTTAGTCGAGTCCTGAACCTCGCAGCAGACGCCTTGCAATACAGGCTCGGGAAGAGCCTGTATTGCAAGGCCAATTAGGTCCAAATCTGTTGCATAGCTATTAAGATCTACGCATATTGACGACCTCGTTGGCGTAAAGGTTACCATGCCGGTCTGCTAATCAGAAGGTTCCGGGTTCGATTCCCGGCCCGGTCAACATCTTTGTGCTTAACTAAATTTGTTGGCTGTGGGTCTGGGTGTTAAATATGTATCTATATATAATATGTATGTATGTATATTATGTTAGCAACCATAATACGAGCTAGAAATGGTTCAGTGTGGGGCTAACCAGCCGTGTGTGAATGTGTCCTAATATTTATTTATTTATATATTTATGGACATATAATTTGAGCATATATTAGTATAGATAAATTATTGTTTCAAAGTAAAAGAGCTGTGATAATAAACAAATAATAAATATAATACGTTATACTGTACAGAAACCAATAATATTTAGTAATAAGTAGTAACTAATATTGTAAAGACAATGTCTAGTTTGCCTCGGAGCAAAGCTAGCCAGTGCCTCTTGCTACGCCCTATTACAACAGGGTACATGCAACATAGCCTTATGTCATACATGTGTTGCAAGATAATAAATAAACTATAAACTAAACACATATTTAATTTACGTTGGTCACTGTCCTGTGAAATTATCCTATTTTAAGCCATAACAATATGTAGCATACTTACTCAAAGTCTACATGTATATGCATATGCTGAATAAATTGGATTATACAGAGAGACACGAAACAATTTTGTTTAAATCTACGATGAGTTTTTTTAGAATATATCAATGTTTCCTGCGTATGATGATCAAATCACGTTCCTAAGATAATCATAATTAGAAGCGCCTTAGAGATAAAATGTGAATTCACGAAGCCTAACTCTCGTAAAACGTCCAAAAGCAAACCTTTTAAAATAAAACTTAACTGAGGGCGATGATATAGGGCGAATTTAGACAGATGAGGGAGTGGCGGCACAGATTACTAAATAGTTTCTATGGCGGCGACTGACACGAAACCAAAGCTAAGCGAGTGCCAATAGATGGCGTGACAGTCATTTTAGCTCACGCAAACGGAATGTTACGGCGTTTTCGTGACTCAATCTCTCAATGTTTTATCGTCATACTAATAATACGTTCTCTTGCAGATGCACCTTCTGTGATCTACAGTTTTTGAGATAGTGATCCATGTAAGATTGGAACACTTTGAAAACTTAATTTAAACATCGTGGAACAATTCCGGACTGGAGTATCCACGGTATTATTCTGATTATTACATCAGATAGATAGATAAACGCTTCATAGCGCCTTTAGCTAGGCTACGGTCGATGCGGACGGAGTTTGGATGGGTGACCATGCACAAGACTGCCGTTTTTATAACTTATACAATAATCAGTAAGTGGGTACTTACTGAATATAATGTAAGTTATATGTAAATTTAATACAATGTAAAATTATATTCACTTGGCAAAACTAAGTTTAATATGTCATCATTTGTGAAATGTATGTAATTTTAAATGCCATATTTAAGGCCGGTCATAGGCTTTTCGCTTGTCTGCTTGAGAACAATATTCTTCTATACTATAAGAATCTTTGTCCAGACTCATCTAAAGACACCGCAGAAACCGTTTGGTTTCTGCGTTGTCTTTGTTGTCTGGTTGGCCCTAGGGGTGCTAAGAACATTTTTTTGGAAATTCCATCCTTAAGAAGGTAAAAGGGAAAAAAACATATGTAACATCTTTGTTTTGGAATTTCTAGCAATGAAAATTGGAATATGAATAAGTAGTTTATCAATTTTTTTATTTATTACAATAGTATCTTTAAAAAAAAGGTGAATTAAGGGTTTTTAATGGGGGTGAAAGTTTGTATGGAAAGATCTGTATTTAACAAGTTAAAGTCTTAGAAGTTATCACGATAGAAGATTATAAAATTGATAAAATAAATTTGTTAAAATAAAATTTGAAAAACAAGCAACAGGGGCGAATGAAGGAGTCTCCATTGGGACTGAAAACTCAATCTGAAAATTTTTATTTATGAAATTAAATACTTCAGAATTAGTATTTATATAGTTCATCTAATAGTAGTATCAAAAAATCTTTGCAGGAGGTGAACTAAGGGTTTGTAATGGGGTGGAAGTTTGTATGGAACGTTCTTTATTTACCAAGATAAAGTCTTGTAAGTTATTATGATAGTGGTTTATTAAATGTTAAAAATGAATGTACTATGCGTGCCAACTAAGAATAGGATCGCGCTTGCTTCAACTTCACACGATAACTGTCAAAAAAGTACTGCTAGCAAAGAAAGCGTAAAAAAGAAATTTAATAATTATTTTTTTGGTTCATAGATGTAAATTTAATTATTGTTTAATTATACTTGATTTTATTACTGGATAATTTTGGATTCATTAATTCTACAGGTAAGGAGTAACCAAGGCAAATTAACAACACCTAGAAAAAAAAAACACGTGACGAGACATTGGTTTTGGATAGTTTCGACTTAAGTGCTGTAAGCAGTTTAATAAAATATTTTTATTTGGTACAAAAAGAAGTGACAAAAATGTAAAAGAAATTATATTTTTTATAAATATGCTGTTACTTTCAAATCCTGCTCATTTATAATTAATTTGCCATAAAATGTATAAGAAATAGCAAAACAGCGTACATTAAACATATAAACTGAATATAATTTGTTCATAAAATTTTTTGCACACCATACACTTTGGTTATGAAGTTTGCGCGTATGATTGAACAAGATGGCGGTTTTGACAGTCCTATTCTTAGTTGGCACGCATAATACTCGTATGTAAATATTCGCCAGGGGTGAATTAAAGAGCATGCCATTAGAGTTGAAAGGTCAAACTGAAAGTTTTGTGTTTATTAAATAAAATAATTCAGAATTGGCCTGATTTTGATAAGATTTATGGTTCAGTATGGGGCTAACCAGCCGTGTGTAAATGTGTCAAAAAATGTATTTTATTATTTTTATTTATTTATTTATTCACAGTGGTTAGATTTTGGATTAACATATAGACTACTTTTCATCCCGGATCAACTTGGGTACAGTGGCCGGTAAACATCTTGAGCCATAACCTTGAGTGCGCAGTAGACGATTTTAAGGTATCGTTGGTGGTATGAAAGGTGCGCGGGCGCATTCTGTCGGCACGAGGCCCCGCGATTGGCCGATCAGTTTGCCGCTGTCCCCCGCGCCGCGCGTACTTTCCGCTAGCATCTGACTACACTTGCGAGCAGTGTTAATAGGCTATTTCGAGTTTAGAAGTTTTGTTGTTAAAGTTTGTATATTAATTTATATTATTGTTATTTTGTTTTTTGTTATATTGTGCTTCTACCTACTTAAAACTTTTCGGACTATGCCGCGAAAATATAACACAGTCCTGAATGAAAACTATAAAAAAGTCTGCAGAAGCAACTAAAACGTCTGTTAGTACCGTAAAACGAATCATAAAAGAAAGCAAACACTCGGAGTTGCTTACTGTATTTAGGATACCAGGCAAAAAAAGATCTGAGAATTGTAGTTGTTTTAATGTAGAATAATTTCATTATGTAAAATAAATATATTTTGTATATACGTTTTGTTTTTATGAATAATGTTTCAAAATTTTTAATCATATTAATTTTTTCATGTTTCAACAATGACCAATAAATTATGTCCGGAAGTGTACATGCGCGAACTTACTTTCTCTACGTCGACTTTGGCTCAAGTTGTTTGCCGGCCACTGTAACACCGCGTGGCGCATCTGCTAATTTAATATGACATAAAAGAATCAAACACATGTAAAGCAATAAATAGTATATATCATTTATGTACATAATGTCTCGAAGTTTCCAGTGTAGATTGTTCAAAATCACACCCGAACCTCTTCGGTCTCGGTCTCATGTTTCTGCCATCTCATTCACGCAGTATCTCGAACATTCTAGATTGTACTGGGTATGGAAAAATCAGTACCTAGAACTTTATAGAGATTGGTTTACCGTATATAAGGGAGCGGACTGGACTAGCGAGGACAGTTAGCTGCGAGTTGTCGCAGAGTTAACTCCGAGCGAAAAGTGCGATTAATGTCTACGAGTCGAGAGAGGACGACTCCGGCGAGGAACAAGGATTGCGACTGCATACGATTTAGACGTTTCGACGAGTTGGAAGACCAGACACGTATCAGCGTGGGGATTCCATAGTTGATAAATCCTAGTTATCCACGAAACCGACGTTTTATTCATATGCCCAAACCTTTATCCTGAGAGCCCCGTCCAGCACGCAACAATATAAAGTATCAAGTATACTTGTTCGCGCATGATTTCATCACGCCAACAAATACCACGAGCCTCGATGATGTGCGTCTAATACCCGAGATCGACAAGTCATCCAAAGCTGCGTGTAAACAATAAATCACGTCGGTTACATTATGTTTCGGCATCGCTTACAAACAGGTAGAAACAAAGGAGCATCGATGGCGGCGCGCGGCGCTAGCGCACGCCTCGGTGTGAGGGCTCGGCCACGAAGCCTGGAGCCCGAGTCTGTATAAAAAGCCACTGGCAACTGATACCACTTATACTCCACTTAATGGTGGCAATTCAGCGGCACACACGACTAAACTAAATTTAAAGAAGCCCCGTCTCTTTTCATCTTAGGCGGCCAGAAAGAGACGGCACGTTCTGAACCACAGACAAAACAGCTAAAACCACGTCAAATATGGAAAATGTAGGTAGTTTTAGAGGTGATACAAGTGAGTGCGGACTAAAGTCGCCTATATTTTCTACATTTGACGTTATTTTAGTTGGTTTGACTATGGTGCGGAACGTGTCGTCTTTTTCTGGCCACCTCAGATGAAAAGAGACGGGGCTTCTTTAAATTTAGTTTAGTCGTGTGTGCCGCTGAATTGCCACCACTGTATAATTTTGATTTTCCTAATTTTTAATTTGATTGTTTTGTATCTTTATTTTTATATGTGTATATCATTAGTGTAATTCGTGTATGCGGTGCTAATTATGATAAATAAATACTCCTAGTAAGAATGACCTCCATTATTTTTCCCAACTGACACAAAAATTGCCCAAGTGCGAGTTAGGCTCGCGCATGAAGGGTTCCGTGCCATTGTTGTATGGGAGCTCCCTTTAAATATGTATTTTATTTATTTTTTTATAATTTAATTTGATTGCTAAAATACATTTATATACTTTTTGGTGAAAATTTTAAGCTACCGTTATTGATATATAGCAAAAAAATACGAAAAAAACACGTTTATTGTTTAAATACGTAACGTAAATTTTTAAGTATTTGTTGTTATAGCGGCACGGAAAATACACACCTTGTGAAAGTTTCAGATTTCTAGTTATTACGGTTTCAGAAATACAGCCCGGAGACAGACAGACATAAGTTGGGACTATGAATCAATGTCATTCTTACTAAAAGTGGCGTCAATTACAAATGTCATTTTTCAGACTGGGCCTGCTGCTACCTCTAGTGACTGGTACAAGTGATCCATAGCCACAATCAAAACTGATGCAAATTTTATGTTTCATATTAAACAGTATTTACACAGAGACATGGACAAAACTGGATAAGCTCGTGACAGAAAACTTTGTAAGAAGTTGGGGGAGGCCTACGCCAGCGAGGCGACATCTGCACTGCGGGAAGATTGACATCAAAAATAAACCTGACATGGAATCGGTTTAAAATTATTCTGACATTAATTATATAATTTGATATGCGATAGTAATAAACTCCATGTAACGTCACTTGATTTAACGACAAACTCTCTAAAGCGTCGAAATCAATTTGCATAGTTTGTTCAGCTTGTATTCTAAACAATTATACATTGTCTCCATTTAACAATCACTCTCTATAACGACATTAAATGCACAGTCCCTTCAGTGTAGTTATATAGAGTTTACACTGTATAACGTTCTCGAATTATGTACCTTGTACGTTTTATATTTGTACTTACACACACATACACATCACATACAACAATTTCTAATCATTAGAACCACAGTGTATGATATAGTTAGTATGAGATAGCACACAGAATATGTAGCAGTTGTTATAAGACCACAGAATACGTATAAGTTAGTACATGTTGTAGCCACACAAGTTGGGTCAGAGGTCATCGCAGACCTCCCCCCGCGCCGCATTCCTCTCGCATACCTTCATAATAGACCATATACAAACATAGAGAGGATATGTTATTATGGCGATAAGGGCAAAATCTTATATTTACAGTTTCATTATCTACACCAATATTATAAAGAGGAAAACTTTGTTTGTTTGGTTGTAATGAATAGGCTCAAAAACTACTGGACCGATTTTAAAAATTCATTCACCATTCGAAAGCTACATTATAGATCATAAAAGGTTAAAAAATCTTAAAGACCACCTAAAGAACAATAATTCTAAGAATATTTATACTGATTTTGGTGCCGAATAGACTTATCAATATGGAATAGAAGTAGATCAAAAAATAATTTTTGACTATTTAAACCACTTTTAACACTAATTCATAAGTCTAATTAGTTAGAGTAGTTAAGTATTTTGTTTTATTGTTACAAGTATAATTGTATTCATGGGTACATGTTACGTTAAGTTATGTAAATTCCAAAACTTTGCGCATGCTCTTCTATGAAAATAAATAAATATTCTTTTTTCAAGTCTTTCAAGGTAAAATATTTTGTTATTCACTCGATTAAGAAAACTGCCAACAAGTATGTACACTTTACGATAAAAAAAAACACTAAATCGAAAACCGTTTTCTTCACCGTAAAGCGATTTGTAAACCACACGTAACTTGTTTCTCAAGTTAGTTCTTGGTCTTGAGCCGGGAACGAACCAAGGGCCGTAAGATTGAAAAGCAAATATCTTCCCACCGAGTCACAGTCACCTCTAAGCAGTTGTCAAACTTTTATCTACACGTAAAACAAAATGCAACTGTATTGTTATCTGACGTGACTTGGTTATAATAAATGTACTATCTTCCGGTAGAGTGATCTGCGGCCGCGGCATATATCCTGAAGATGACTCCGTACATTCCAAACAGTTAATTGGATCCCACTCATTGTAGGCATCACATCCGACCGAGACCCCAACTACAATACTAGAACAGTCCTCTCCTTGACAATGCTAGAAATACCAAGTCCTGTGACTTTGCAAGACAAGGATAACTATACTTTTTTCAAGGCGTCGACAAGGACACAACCTTAATTTTATACTTATTTCGCTATAAATCGTAAAAAGTTAAAAAATATCGATAGTGTAGTCTTCTTCTTCCTTGCCTTATCCCACTTAGGTGGGGTCGGCACAGCGAATCTTCTTCTTCCACTCTCTTCTATCAGACGTCTTCTCCATACCCATTCCTTTCTCTCTCATGTCTTTATTCTTCAAACTCCATCCATGTTTTCTTCGGTCGGCCTCTTGCTCTTCCTTGCACTACCATTTCCATACATCTCCTAGTAACATGCGTCTCCTCTCTATGCATCATATGTCCATACCACGCTATAATACACCATAAAATATGGATGGTGTAGTGTTGTGTTAAATTGATAGAACACATGAACAAAGTGTACTTTAACCTAATAGGGACATTATGGAATGCACTAATGGGCCCTTACTGAGAGATATTAGGTAATTAGTAATATATGAATATTAAAGTTATAATATTTATTAGCATAGTAGGCTAGATTATAGTTTTATTAAGGGAAAACATCGCGCAAAATATTGAAAAAATTGCTTAAAGACCGTCTGAAGAACTAGTCTAAGAAGATTTTGTACTTATTAAAAAGCGGCCCGATTCTACATACATGTTTGAGCTAGCTCAAACAGAGTATAAACATTAGTTTTGCTGTTATTACCCATGATACCCCACTTGGCAGTTCGGTCGCATGTTAAAGATTTCCTGATTTCTTTAAAAAAATATTTATATCTCATGATTTCTTTAAAAACCGATTAAGGTTTTGCATTGACCGATTTGGGATATTGATTAATGATTCAATTAGTGTTAAGGTTGCGTTTCCATACACTAAATCCGGTTTAAGTGGCGCATTCCAAAATTTGCAAAACTTGGATAATATTCAACGTCTTTTGCAACTGACTGTGGTTTAATTTGTTTATTCACCTATTTATTATGGTAGACTGCTAAACAGACAGACACACGAGGAAACAGATATGAAAATCGATGATAAATAGCACATATTTCATAATTTTAGATGAGTTCTAGTTTTACATTAATTCATTTTAGATTAGATATAGTTTAACATTAATTATGTTATATTGTTTTTAAATAATTGTTTCCTATGGAAATAAATAAATATATTCATAATTCATTTATTCTATAAAATAGTTAGAACAGTTATTACGGCAACTGTTTTAGGTCTAAAAACTAAAAGCGTGAAGCACAAAATGTTTGTGAGGGCACTACAGAAGACATCAATATCTTGTATTTTGGATAATGCGTTAAGATAAGTTATAGCACCGCGTAGGGGCAGTTCTAGCATATGCTGTGTGAGAATGAGGGACACTGAACAACTTGTGCCATCGCCACACACACAAGCGAGTGTAATAATCAGGGACGTACAAATAGAAAAAGCTTAAAACAGTCGGATTGACAACCTTACCGCGGAGTACCATACAGTAGGCAATAACCACATTGATGCTTCTTCTGATTTCTAATGTCTCAATATGTTACTCAGTCCGGGTTTAGTGGCAGCTCAAACAAGCAGCGATATTTAGTACTAAGTCTAGTTCCTACTTATTAATATTGTAAATACTTTGTTTAAATAAAGTTAGTTTTATGTTTTTTTATCAACCATGCCTGCTACAAAAAGGGATGGATGCATATACGGATAGAATTCATACATCCGTTTATAGATATGCCATGCAAATTTCCTTTAGATCCTTCCAATAAGTTAGGTATACTTTTTCGCCGCTAGATCCTAATTTTTTCCTTCATATTTCATTACTTTATGCCGACATAAAAGGAAATATATTTTAGCATGGACCAATAAATATCTGATCCTTGATTTTAGTTACAAATAGAAGGTAATGGAAAAAAGGTAATCTGTTCGCCAATTTGGAACATTAGCTTAATCTATCCGTTTAATCCTAAATGTAATCGTTCAAAGTAACGATCCTCGCCAACCATCCAATTTACCGTGATATAAATATATTTGGAGCATGATTACTACTGCTCGTGGGATAAAAGGCAATTACGCGCAAAAATAACTTTTGGCCTACCTTGACCTCGGTTACGATTTTTGTACGGAGATTTTGTTGAATAAAGTTAAACGACGTTTAGTTACCTACAGAGATATAAGCGTTGTTCATAATATTTTGGAGAATTCGTTTTTGACGCAGTTTTTTTGAGGCGGTTATTCGTATTAGTGATTGAATAATGTTGTCATTTACTCGGATTAGTGATTTAGTAGTATTGGCACCTACTCGGTTTGTGTGAAAGAGGATATGAAAGAGAAAGGAGTGAATGTAGATATGACGGCTGACAGAAGAGTGTGGAAGCAAAAAACGGGCTGTGCCGACCCCACATAGTGGGAAAAGGTGAAGGCAAAGAAGAAGTCCGTTACTCGGATTAGTAATTTAGTCATGTTGTCCCGTACTCGAATTATTGATTTAGCAGTGTTAGCACTCCTCTAGCATAGTAATTTATTGGTGTTGGTAATGATTTGGATTAGTAATATAAGTATTCATGCTGGCATTAACTATTCATAGTTATGTAGACACTCACTCGGATTAGTGATGTGCAGTGTTGGTACGTACTCAGATTAAAGATTTAGTAGTTTTAGCACTAACTCGGTTTAGTGATATACTCGTTGTAGTGTTGTTTACTCTGCTTATTGATTTTGTGATGTAGGCACTTACTCGGATCAGTGATATAGTAACATGTTAGTAAAGTAATAAGCAATGTGCAAACAGATAAAAAGATAACTAAATAGTAGTGTTGGCTCACCTGGCATAACAATTTAGTAGGGTTGGCACTTACTCTTTATAGTGATTTATTAATACAATATACCACTGTATTAATACAAATACAAATTATTTATTGATAACACCAAAGTTACAAGTCAAATAATATGATATCATTACAAAAGTATATGATATATATCCATGTCAATTTTCAATTATATTCTAGTACTATAATATCATTACAATAGTATATGATATTAATAATAATGTAAATTTTCACTACTTATTCTAGTATCTAATATAATATCAATACAAAAGTATATGATATGTATCCATGTCAATTTTCAATTATATTCTAGTACTATAATATCATTACAATAGTATATGATATGAATCATAATGTCAATTTTCACTACTAATTCTAGTATCTAATATAATATCAATACAAAAGTATATGATATGAATCAAATGTCAATTTTCAAATTTAGATAATCATTTATATTGTACAAAGTTTTATCTAATATTTGACGACCTCGTTAGCGTAAAGGTTACCATGCCGGTCTGCTAATCAGAGGTTCCGGGTTCGATTTCCGGCCCGGTCAACATCTTTGTGCTTAACTAAATTTGTTGGCTGTGGGTCTGGGTGTTAAATATGTATTTCTATATAATATGTATGTATGTATATGTAGTATATCAGTTGTGTTAGCAACCATAATACGAGCTAGAAATGGTTCAGTATGGGGCTAACCAGCCGTGTGTGAATGTGAAAAAAAAAAAAAAAAAAAAAAAAATAGCCAAACCCTGAGTGTAATGTTAAAGCTGGCGGTGGAAGGTGCATCCCGGACAGTCGCAGGTACGCGGTAGTAGATAGCACTCACTTGGCATAGTCCTGCTTGCAGTAGACCTGGCGGTCGCGCAGGAAGCAGGAGGGGTGTCGGTCGAGCTGCACGGCGCAGACGCAGCAGCGCAGGCAGCCGGCGTGCCACGCGCCGCCGCCCACTTCCAGCAGGAAACGGTCCGCGATGCCCTCCCCGCACGCGCAGCAAGTGCGGTGCTCCGTCTGGAAACATACAAACATACATTCACATTTCAAAAATTCGTTGTCGTAACGGTTCCCATGCTGGACAGCCAATCAGAAGGTTCTGGATTCTCGGCTCGGGTAAAATCTTTCTGCTGAACTGGATTTTGTTGGCTGTGGGCCTGAGCGTTAAATATGTACCTACTAGTATCTTTAAAAAATATATATGTATGTGTAGTATATCAGTTGTGTTAGAACACAACGTAATATGAAACATGTTATATTTCAGAGCGTATTTTTGCAAAATGTACCTGATCGCTAGTTAATAAATAAATATTAGGACACATTTCACTCACGGCTGGTTAACCCCATTCTAAAACATTTTTAGTTTGTATTATGGTTGCTATCACAACTGATATACTATTTAATATACATACATAAATACTTGATATCGATACATATTTAACACCCAGATCCACAGTAAACAAATTTAGTTCATCACAAAGATTTTGGCCGTGCCAGGAATAAAACCGGGGAACCTCTAGTTGTCAGTCCAGCATGGTAACCATTACGCCAACTAGGTCGTCAAATTCCTAGTTGAATAGCATTCGAACAGCATTGTAGGTATTGATTAGGCAAACACAACAGAAGCCGCAGTCGCGTCTCATCCCCTTCAATTGTGCAACGTTTAAATTCGTTACGAAATTTAAAGCGAAATAATTGATGTACACAAAACAAATTGCAAATTGTATTTATCCACGCTTTGTATGACAACATGTGCTAGCGGGCCGGGGCGTAATCTGATAATACTTGATCATACGACAACAAATAACACCGGCCAACCCGCACGTGCCGGTGGCGAAGTTGAGAAACTAACATAATGCTGAGGAAATTTTATGGATTGTTCGCGTGTGGCGCCCCCGCGATGCGAGCGGATAAGTTTGCCTCGCTGACTAGTTCGTATTCTGTACTAGCAGCACACACCCCCGGCTTTGATTCCAGTAATCAGTCGGTCGCGGACAAAACGCCGCGGCCGAGACGTGACGGGAAACTTGCATCGTCTTCCCCCTCACTAGCCCCCGGTTCCTCTGCCCTCGGGGGGGACAATTACTGCTATAGTTCGGTGTATCGAAGACAAATTCTATTGGAAAATGGAGGGAGGGGGGAATTAACCAAATTGTTACTGTTAGAAATAAAAATAAAATAAATACCGCCCGTATGGCTTGGAATGAGAATTTAGATATTATGAGGTATCGTCTTTGCTGTGCTTTGATCGCATCTTATAGGTACTTTTGTACACGCTTGTGAAATAAGAAAACTGTCGTTTGCTTTTTTTTATGATGGATAGCCAAGCGCTTGATCGAAACTCACCTGATGTTAAGTGATGTTGCAGTCTAGGGTGGAGCTAAGCTGCCGACTAATGATTAACGGCTATGTCCAATGGGTAAGTACAATTGCCGTCTAACACTTACATCCGGTACCTATAACATGACATTCGACCCACGAAAGCGTCCAGATGAAAACGCGACTTTTAAATAGACAGTTTTGTCTAGTCATCCATCAAAAGACAGTCAGCATCAACTGTCGCTTCTGTGCTTCGGTGGTCGCGTCAGATCACCTTATTTTGCCAAAATAAAGGCGCGACATAGTGATAATGATGTATTAATTGGATGATTATTGCAAATAATTGTCTCATAACTTTAACATGCTTATATTTCATGAATAACTTTTTCATTAATGCGATACTTTAAAATAATGAACACTATTATCCTACTAATATTATAGATACGAAAGTTTGTGTGTAAGTGTGTATGTTTGTTACTTCTTCACGCTCAAACGGCTAAACCAATTTTGACGAAATTTCGTGTGAAGATAGATTAGGCCTTGGGTTAAAACACAAACTACTCTTTATCTCACAAACAATTACGATGACCGTGGGATACGCAAATAACTTCAAAATCTACGTTGCTCCTTCACGCTCCAACGGTTGGACCGATTTAGACGAGATTTACTATAAAGATAGGTTAAACCTTCGTTAATCATGGACTACTTTTTATATTGGATTAACTTCTTTTTGTCTCGGAAGAACGCGTGGCGCAGTAAATTGGTTTATAATTAGGTACATTTACTGATATGTTTTAATTCTCAGTTAAGTTATTGAAGTATCGGACAACAGACAGCACACATTGACAATAGTATCGTATGCAATCCGGCACACGGCAGCAATCGCTGCCGCGAGCCCGCCCAGGGCCGCTTCCTGCCCGCCCTGGCCGCGCCCGCCCCAGCCGCCCGCCCCAGCCGCGCTGTAATCATAGCGCCTGCAGTCTAATTCAATCCCCGCGGTAATTGCACGGAGGGACCGACAGAGGGAAGTTAAATTACACACACGGCTCGGATGACGCGCGCTTCCTACCGATACTCCACAATAGACGACTTTGATTGGACAATTTCGACGAAAATTATCGTATTATTGCTACACGACTTAATATTATCAAAACACGAGGCTTGCCCTTTAAATTGAGGCTTAAAACCTATTATTTGTTCTTCTTCTTTTTTGTAGAGGCTAAATGGCCAAGCTCTGGTGTCGAGAGTTTTGAAGCCGCCCGAAGGCTTCTGACTTGGCTTAACGACTGCGAGTACTAAAACTAACAGCCGGGGTCTGCAATTTAACGTGTCATCCGAATCACGGAAGCGTCCAGATGAAAATGCCACTTGAAAAACGACAGTCTTGTGCAAGGCCTCCCATCCAAACACTGTCCGCCTCGACCGTTGCTTAGTTTCGATGATCGCGTCAGATAACCTTAGCTAGCCGAGCTACAAGCGCGCTTATTTGTTCAAAGTTTAATCGTTGTTACACCCATCGACTCGTAATAATGTCAAGGGGTGTTAGCCGCCGAGCGCTGGAGTCGACAATGCGAAACAATAATTGTCCGTGTTGTCGGATGCGCCCCAACCAATAACCACATCGCAGTCAATGGTTCTCGAGTTCATAATTCATGTGAGAGCACCCCTGCGGCCGCATAAAAGTGCCGTTACCGCGCACCGGGCCGCAACGTCACATGTTTCAACAATGCGGAGAGCAACCACGGGTAGAACACCCCTCCCCGCCCCGCAGCACAGGCGCCGTCACCTCCGGAACAAAGCCGGACGTCTGTCAAGTCTTCGCAACAAATTTCTTAAGGGAAGCATCGGGCACAATAGGCCCCGGCTCATTGTCACCTCAGCACTGACACCGGGTTTTTGTGCCACTTTTTGTGGCGAGCTACTCGACTATAATGACGTTGTTTGATTGCGTTTAACGCGTCATTTGGAAGGCTCTGTTTGTTCTGCCTCTCCGGATCAAATTATGCAAATGAGAGGATCCCGAGAGCGACCGAGACACTCGCGTGGTTCGTGCTTGTATTTTGTTCAAATGACTTGAATTACGAAACCTCCTGCGGCGACTAGTGTGTGCTGATACACATGGATTTTATTTCGAGTCTCGCGATCTTTTCTCAATACAAATAAGTGTCTAAGATATGGAACGTTAGGAAAAAACATGGTCTATGACTGCCGTAGTTCAAGAAAAAACATGTTACGCCAATTTTGACTTTCATATTTTTTTACCATAAACGGGCTTGCGCTTTCGCTCGCTTAATCGTATCGCTTCGCGCGATCATAATTCACCTGATGGTAGGCGATATTATGATCTAAGATGAAGCGTTTTTACCCAGAAAAACCCGTTCACTTTTGCCTTGAAAACCGCTAGATTATAATACATAATATCTTAGATAAAGATATTACTTATTATATATTATATATCTCTCCATATGTATATGTTCTCACGCGATGTTTAGTTCTTAACTACAGCTAGATCTAATACCTAGCTCGTTTAATAAAACGCTACGCTAATTTTAACTTTAACGTTATGTCACTAATGACTTTTTCGAGTGTAAAACATACATTAAAACTTTGAAGTATGACTAGCTACATCGGGTTCTACAGAGAGTAGTGAGGTATCTGATCTTGGAAGGGTCCTGCTATCAATTCCGATGGCTTCACCACCTGAATGCGGTGTCAATGTTTCGATGTATGAGCGATCGATTTCCAATAAAGCTAGGTACACAATGGGGCAGCTGATGCGAGCTGCATTGTGGTGCGATGCGGCGGGCGGGATCGTGACGCGCGGAACGCATCGCAACCGTCGCACGGCCGGTCTGCTGCACCGGACTGCATCCGCATCCGATTTATAAACTGCACCGCCCAGTCCATTCAAACCTCGTTATATCCTGAATAGGGAAACTACAGCGAGAATGTTGTGACTTTCTTTCAGTCATAAAAACCCAGAACTTTATTGACCATAAATAGCATACGTTAAAGGCAAGTCGCACCACAATCATTACTTAAATACTTTAAAAGACTAGTTAGATTAATGAAACTTATACTTTTGTTTAAATAAATATTCTACACCTTTGAACACTATACAGAATAGCAATTGTTTTCTTTATAAGTTGGAATTATGTAGCTATTAATGAAGAAGGATTATGGAATTAGCAATAGGTATCTACCTACTTTATAGTTTGATATTTGTTAAACCTAACGATTAAATGTGTCGTGTAAAGTAGTGATATAATACATTTCGTATATTAGATATAGAAAATAAGGTTGCATGTTACCAAATAAGTATTATCACTTTAAATTAATTATGTTCTGAAAAAACAACTTTACCTACATCAGACTAATTCACAAAAAGTTTTGTAATAAAGTCTAGTTATTCAAAAGCAGTAAACACATGTATTTACGTGTAAACCTCATACTATTCGTATAATAAGTAACAAAAGACTATCAATCGAAGCGCTATAAATATCACTAACAATTTAACAAACACGTCAGCTGAATAGGAGCACAATAGATTATCCCAAAAGTGAGTTTATGATCCTCAAATAAAGGCATGGTCCACAGTGGCGCGGCGCGGCGCGGCGGCGGTGGCAGTGGAGTGGCGTGACGGTCCCGGCGGACGGGCGTGACGCAGCATTGTGCCAAACCGCGGCATTGTCCCGCGCACCCGGAACGAGCCACCGGCCTCTCTACGCCATTGTCACGGACTTACGTGTGCAAATCCGATTTATATTTGAATATAATTGACTTTCGGCCTCGTATCAGGTACTCGAGGCTTGTATCTCATTGTGTTCGGCTCATCTCAATGGCATTTTTATCGACTGAACATGATAAATGTATTTGAGAGATTAAGTTCTGTGGGTGGGTGCGAGCCTCTACCACGCTCGGCGTGATGCGGTGACGCGCTTCAATAACGACTCGTACACGTTTATATTCATATATTTAAACATTTTTACTGACGGCAATGCAAATACCAACAAAATACTTGCGAAACTGCCTCAACAATAGCCAGTAAATGAAAGACGATTTCCCTTCCTTCGCGACGTTCCCTCAGCCGTCGCCCGTCGATTGGGAAACTGCCTCTATTTTCGTATTCGCAAAAGATACAATTTCCTCCAGCGGAACAAATCACGCGGAATTTGCCCGAGATTTATTCAAAATATTTGTCCCAACAACTCTTTGGGCATAATTCGGAGGCATCGCGTGGCCCTTTCACTTTTGATGTTCGTATTTTTTTCCGTTTTAGATATTTTGTTTATTTTTGTAAAGGGGATTCTCGAGGTGCGGTATTCATCGGAGTTTTTTTGGGTGATCGAGAATCAAAGCGTTTGAAGAAGTACGAGGTAACAAAAAACTGTGTGAAATAAATGATGTGTGTGCGTCAGCGTGCGGCTGCGGCCGAGGTGCTAGCGAGGAGAGAATGGCGCCGCGGGGAGTCTCTGCGCCGCGCCGCGCCGAGCCGCGCCGAGCCGCGCCGAGCCGCGCCGAGCCGCGCCGAGCCGCGCCGGCCCGCTGCTCGCATGCAAATGTGATCGCAGCTTTATCTCTCGCATCCTACCTAATAGCCGCGATACCCGGAATCCGCGCGATTACGATCGCGGCTGAGGCTGGACTTGTTTAGCTTTCTTTGACGAAGGTGACGTATTTCCTTTTATGCGACTTTTTCGATGTTTAAAAAAATAGAAATGAGGTTTCTTCACAAAGTTGTCACATTCTAAACTTTGAATAAAAAAAAGGTCGTATTTTACTCTGAAGGTGTTAGAAGGCACTGTCTAGAAGCAACATTTACAATAGTCACATACTAACCTTATTCATTCAATTCCGTAAGGAAAAACAAAACAATGCATCGTTTGCAATTTGTAATTGCGTCGAAATGTTAATATAATAATTGTTTAGGCACTTAATTAGTATTAAAATCATTTAATGTTACGGAAATTTAAATATTATATTTACTCCACTATCTAAGTACACTGCTTAGAATGTAATTATTAAAGTCAAAGTAAGCTTGACTTTGTTATTGTTCTTATTAATTTGCATAGTAAGTGCTAGGTAGGATATACTTATAGGTAGGTGGTAATATTTTGCTAAAATACAAAATACGAGGAACAAAATAGATGGAGATATGATTATCTAACCCCTAAGTTTTTACACTAAAATTTCAAGGAAATTCTAACCAATTATAATTATTTATTTTTAATCTACTACAAATTGAAGGAGGTTCTCTCTCCGACTTTACCTATGCTTTTTATACAGAAACAAAGCCTTATAATATTCTTTATTTCTTCTAATAAAGTAGTGTATAATTTTTCTAATACAATAAATGCAAAAGTTTGTGTGTCTGTTTATGTTTGTTACTTCTTCCCGCTCAAACAGCTTAGCCGATTTTGATCAAATTTGGTATGGAAATTGGTTAAACCTTGGTTTAGCACATAGGCTACTTTTTATCCCGAAAACATTATTGGTGGGCGTTCCCGCTTAACTTCAAAATAAATTTTACCCCTTTATGATTTAACGCTTTTGGCCCTGGATTGACACAGGCTATTTTAATTCCGGATTAACGCAGGTAAGACTGCATAGCGCAGCTAGAAGTTTTTTTTATAAAAGTCGCGTTTTGCGGCGAGTTAAGTATGTAGTGTAAACTCTATATAACGACACTGTAGGGGCTGTGCATTGTATGGCGTTATAGAAAGTGGTAATTAAATGGAGAGAATGTATCATTGTTTGGAATACAAGCTAAACCAACTAAAGTCAATAGATTTCGACGCTTTAGACAGTTTGTCGTTAAATAGAGTGACTTACTCGGAGTTTACACAGTATAACGATTTGAATAATCCGCGCAGCACAAACTCGTACCGACTATAAGGCCACATTAGTTAGGTACCTACGTGAGTATAAGAAAGGATACCTGAAGGGTGCTTCTCACAGACAGTTACAATGCGAGACAGACGTGAGTGAACGCCATTGTTACAAAGCCTCCTATTTAGTAAACTCTTGAACGTATGACCCCACTAATCCAACAAAACGCTTGGAATCTTCAACGCAAACACCAGCCACTAACCTATCGAGCCAATTTAAACTGTATGGCAGTATCTTAAAGTTGGTTTTACAATGGAGCTGGTGGTTGGTGGTAGCGGCCGCGAACAGTGGGGCGGGGTTGGGCGGAGCCGCACTCGCAAAGTGACGTCATCGCAATGCGCTCTTCAAATGTTTTTTTTATTGTGACATCATAGTTGACTAGAGTTTCCTACGAGACAAGCCTCTCTGAAGGGTGCACTATTGTACGTCAGATTTGAAACTAAGACGTTAACCGCGCATTTTTTGCGTCTTGTTAACGTATTCCATTTAACCTTTTAATGTTATACCATATTTATAATGTTGATTACTTATATGTATTATGTAAGAATGAAACTATGTGAAAAAAAAAAACATATTATGATGGCTTGATATCTCTCGACATCTAAGCATCTAACCTCTATCACTGATTAACATTAAATGTGTTTAGTCTAAGTTAACTATATTATGATCTATTAGATACAGCCTTAAGCCAGCCCTGCGATGCAGGTTTAACCTAGCGCAGTGCTTACAGTACTCGCAAAAGCGGTTACCCACCATTTTCATAAGTTTTTAATTATGTTTCAGCTTTACTGAAACCATGTTTTTATTGGCAAATAAATAATTTTATATTTGTATTTTGTATTTGTAGACACACTTAGTAAATGCCTTCCCAGTTTTGCAATATTCTTCATAAGATTTGCTTCGTATTTTAATTTGCACAATGTGTACTTAGACATGCATGTGTGATTGCATTATTTCAAGGTTTTCTATCATAATAGAAAAGGTATATAGCAGATACCCATTAAAATAAAGAAAAAAAATACATTAACAAAATTTACAAAAAGTTATTATAAAGTATCGTTTTAGATATCTATTAAGTTTTCTAATCAATTATATTTATGACAAACACAGACGTATTTCAAGCCGTAGTCAAACGCAAACCTGTCAAAGGTAAAAAAGCCAGCCTGGGATACATACACCACACTTAAGCTAATATTCTGATATCTTGCAACAGTATACTGCAGCTTAGGTACGTATTGCCTCGCAAGGCTCGGGGTGTCAGTATAGTATAAGCTGTGCCGGAGTGGGTAACGGTACTGCCTCGAGGAGATCCTCGCACCGGGCGGCGTCCTGCACCAGCGCCTATTACTCGGAGAGGTCTCAATAGAGCGGCCCGTCGCTACATATTAAGCAATAAACAGTCTATAAACACGGCGCAGAGCCGCGGCCGATGGCTAATTACAAACAATTAGCCGCCATATTGTATACCCCCCTCCCTTCAGCCGCCCCGCTGCGCGCGCGCCGCTCCTTAATAACCTATTTATTGCATATTGGAAACAAAAATCTCTCTCGAACGCTTTTTATAGTTTTCGGACTGCGAGTCAATTTCCGAGGCTCGTTTGGGACCGATTTGATGAGGTGTCTTACAAATTAGAAATGGATATCGATCCTCTTCCCCGAATCTTGCACGAGAATAATTAATCCGAGTGAAATGATTGCGCGGGCGCTGCGCTCGCTCGGCTGGGCAGGATAACACAATAATAGTGTGTGTCGGCGCCTCTCGAGGGACGGTTTACAACGCCTGCGCCGAGGTTTGTTCCGAAGCCGAAAACATCCGAGTTCCCAGCCAATTAAAACAATTACGTCTAAGAAAGTTGTCTGCGGCCACTACTCGCCGCGCCGCGCCGCTGCGAATGCTCGCGCTGCTAATTAATATACTCGTAAGTGTAATAAGGCCCGTAAGCGGCGTCCAAGTCGCCGGCCCGGCCCCGGCCCGGCCCCGGCCGGCCCCGGCCGGTCCCGGCGCTGTCATATAACTCACACGTTAATAGGCGCGGCTCTCCTTGTGCCAACTATTAAATACTATTCACATTTTACGATAATGCCCGTCGCCCGACTAACTCTTATTGACGTATAAATTCCGAGCTTTTTTACTGACCGAAACGGCCGAAGGCGCCAGTTGTTCCGTGTATTAATAATGCCATGCTAGGCTCTGTTTCGGGCTTTAATTACCGATTCCCTCGGAGCCCGCGTCCACACTACTAAATTAAACGGCCGCCGAGACCCTTTTAAATATTCATAGCGTTATCAAACAAAATTTTAAACTAATTAAAAATGGTTTCAATAATTCTTGTGTCGGCGGCCGGCGGTTCGCGCTCCGGAAACCGAGCCAATAACTACAGTTGGTATCGAGCCATCTTAATGGAAACATGTTCTAGTTCATTTGTAATTATTACATGCACAAACAAATCAGACAAGCGTCGAGAGGGCAGGTGTCGCCTTACTATACGTACCTACTTGCCCAAATATTGTTTATGAGACAAGTAGCTAAATCAAAAGCGTCTGGACAAATCTTTAAGGCAAACCCGCCTTTCTAGTCAAATGCTTATATCTATATTGAGTAAAGCAACTCACGGGCGCTGCATTCATCATCTCATAAAGTTTTGTTTTTGGAGAAGCATGATAGCCTGGAATATCTAGCTCTCTAGGAGACTGTCAGAGCGCTATTGGGTGCTTGACGACAGATATAATGAACTTGAGTGTGGTAGCTAGCCAGACAAGCACAAGAAAATGCTTTACCTCCATAGTTTAGTTCACCAAAAGTTCGAGCTCATTGGCGGGAACCCACGAACAGCGAAGCAAACGGCAGCCGCAGCCCCAACTGTGTTGCAATACAAACTAGAGATAGTTTAGTACGGGGCTAACCAACCGTTGAAATGTTTGCCCTTAACGAAGGATTTTCTTAATTTTTCAAACTTTTGCCCTTTCACAAGAAGTCGTTTCACATGCAAAAAGGCCAGAGGCCTTCGGGCGGCTTGAAAACTCTCGACACCAGAGCTTGGCTACTTAGCTCATACGATGAAAACAAGACATTCAATGAGGAATTTGATGATAATGGTTCTATATAAATAAAAACACACACACACACACACAAAAACCTTACAAATAGTAAATTCAATCTAAGTCAAAGTCCGCGGGTAAGGTGCCTTAAATGCTGGCGGCATTACCTTGCTAATAATGATTCTGTACAAATATAAATATAAATAAATATATAGGGCCAAGTGGCTTGCCTTGGGAGAGCCCTATGTCCAGCAGTGGGCGAATATATAATTTTTTTTTACTGATAAATAGGCTTACGTTTGACCGCAGCTTGCCTGATGTTAAGCTTAACTGTGGTCTAGGATATAACACGCTTGCCTAGAAGGAACCTATTTACTCTAGATTTGAAGACCCCCTAATTGTACTTCTCGGGAAAAAGAGACTCAGGAAAAGAGTTCCAGAGCTTCGCAGTTCTCACAATAAAGGGCGATATAAGCTGATGATGATGATGATGACAAAAAAATAAACATTGCAATGTATGTGTGTGACGGTCGGTCGTGAAGACAGAGGTAGGTCCGTCTCGGCAGGGGGCGCCGCGTGCGCGCCCAACACCTGTCCCACCAGGCACCGCGTCGCAACAAACAGCCAGATGACCGCTCTAAATATGCGCTTACTCTCTTACCAATGTCATCTACGATATTATACTAGTCCGGTCATTTTAGACGTCAAAGAAAAAGTTTAGAGATCAAATAAAGAAAATTCCGACAGAGCCAAAACTTCGTAGAGAAGTTTACCACAAGGAATAAATAATAATAATAATAAATCTTTATTATCAGACACAGAGTCCATAGAACACAATGTTTATACAAGGTGGTTCAAAACATAAATAAAATATTAAAAATAAAGGTAAAATATTAAATATAACAAAACAGCAGAAATAATGTACATAAAAAAAACTTAAGGTAATTGTTGCTATCCAATGTTTCATAAATGGGCTATTGTATTGATTGCTTATTGATTATTATAAAGTGTCATAAGTCCCCATCAGTCCCATGTGAGCTAGAGACTTATTCGGGGCCCAAGGTCAAAATTTTAGGTTTTTTTTTTGGATTTTTCTTGAAAACGGTAGGTTTTATCTAAAAAGTACCTCAGAGCAAAGTTGTAGATCTTAAAATTCGAAGATTTGGCTCTGTCGGTTTTTTTTTTATTTCAATTGTCTAATATGACCGGACTATACGGCTTATTTTTAGTTTTAAACCTTAACAACCCTGCATACTTCATACGTTCGACGATTACGTTTTAACGTTTCTAGATTTTTTAAATACTGGATTTGAATTGATTCCTCTGATGAATTTTTTTCACTCTGATGAAGTTTTTTTTATACTGATTTTGATTTGAACCTCAACTTCCAAAATACGAGTACTTCATACGTTCGACGATAATACGTTTTAACGTTTCTAAGTTTATATTTAAAACTAGATTTGATTAATATTTATTTTAAATTTATGTCAATATTGGTTTTATACATGTGACATATTAAAAACTATTACTTGATTGGATTTGATTTGATTTTTGTACTTTCGAAATCACTTGCAAGTGGTACGTTGGATTTTATAGCAAACTTTTACGGATAGAAAGTAACATGGCTATTACCGTCGTTTCTGCATCCCTTTTTTGATGTGCCTAAGGTAAATGACATCCATTCCAGAATTAGAAAATTCAGCTCAAAAATAACATCTTGTTACTGGAGATACATATAGCTCAAAAGAATTGCATTTGAATTCAAATGGATAATGGTAATTGATGTCTAATTTAGCTTAATAGTAAATAATTCTGATATACTCAATTCAATTTCCAATAATCTTTATTTAACCTGATAATATTAGATTAGACACAACTAGTGTACCTATAGATATTTTACTCTAGGAGTGATACATTTATACAAATAACATGTTTTACAATTCGGAATAATTTACTATCTGATAAACCACAACATATTGAAATTGTAATTCTGACAAAACAAAGTATTTTATTACAATTCTTTTATGTTTAAAATTTGTTGGCTGTCAGTCTGGGTGTTAAATATGTATTGATATAAAATATTTATGTTATTATAGATATAAAGTATAAGACAGATATTAAGTATTACATATTAGTTGTTTAAACAACCATAATTTAAATTAGATATATTTTAGTATGGGGCTGCCGTATGTGAAATGTTTGTCCGTAAAGAATGATTTTCTTAATTTTCAAACTTTTGTACTTAACGTTGCCACAAGAAGTCTGTTATGGATTTAATTATTTTACTTAATATCTATATATATTTATACGTACACTAGCTGACGTTGTTTTTTCAACCGCCAAACGTTGTTCTGACTTAATTTAAAAAAATGGGTGAACAAATCTTAACACTTAGGGGTATAAAAAATAGATAGCAGCCGATTCTCAGACCTACTGAATACGCATATAAAATTTGGTAATAATCAGTCAAGACGTTTCGGAGGAGTACGGTAACTAACATTGTGACATGGAAATTTTATATATATTAGAAGATATATCCTTTAACAGTAGATTACATCATGCAATAATATAGTCTCATTTTTTTACTAGTAAAGGAACGCGTTAAACTAACTCAATCGGTTTAAAAAAGTTAAGCAGACAAAGTACCGCGCTGACCGTAGGCAGTAATCTAAGAGTTACAATTGTCTATCATTAAAATGTTATTCACAAAAGAAGTCGCGAATCTATTGTTAGTCTCAGTTGTGCACCTCAACAAATAATTGTGTTTGCTTGTTTTAAACCGAGTGGGTTTGTTTGAGGTCGAACTGGCATTCTAACTGAACAATGGCACTCGGATCGATTATTATTATTGAAGAACTAGTTGTGGCCCGCGGTGTTACTCGCGTTAATCCGGGATAAAAAGTAGCTAAGTATTTATCCAAGGTCTAACCTATCTTCATAGTACATTTCATTCTAATCGGTCCAGCCGTTTTAACGTTAAACATTAACAAACATACACACACACAAACTTTCGCATTTATTTTATTAGTAGAATATCGAAATATTGTTGACTAAAACTTCTAGGAAGCATGTATATTTTGAAGATCGTCAATCGTATATTTTTAAAATCCTTTGAGGCGAAAATAAGGGCAAAATCTGAAGTTTACAGTTCTTTCGCTACAAATTGTAAACGGTCAAAAGTATCGACAAAAATAGCTCTTTACCCGGCCATACTTGAACGAATACGAGCCGCGGTAGTTGGGTAATTCACGAAATAATATAACCTAACCTAGAATAGTTTGAGCTCATCGTATTTCGTCTACTGCGGTTCAGCCGCACCGCTAAATTGAAAGGCGTGGCAGAACCGCGGTAATGTTATTTTTAGAACAAAACAATATTTAAATACTATTACATATTGATTTTGGAAGTAAAAACATCAAAACATATGCCTACTTGTATTATTAACTATCTCAAAATGTTTAATTACATTAATTTAACCTTTACACCAAAAAGTAAGAATGTATGTACCTAACTAACACTATAATACAGGTAGGTGCACGTAACTACACGTTTTGAATACTTAAAGATAATGTAAAAAGATAACTTACATGGCTACACGTGTGTAACAATGAAATGCGTATAAATTACAAAGTGATTTGTAGGGAAACTTGTTTATGCTTTAACGCTTTAACGCGGCCTTAACAACTATAGGGTAAAACCCGGATAGTTGCCTCGGTGGGATACATGCCTCAGTTTTTAGTACACTATGTTAGAACTAGAATATATGTTAATGCTTTACCACAATAAGTAGTGACCCCCTGCAGGCCTCAGTGTCACATAAGCCATCGAAACAGGTGCATTTGTTTTGTCCGTGTAAGCAAAAATCTTCCGCGGCGAAACTTTGACGAGCGTTATAATTATATTGGTAAGTAATTTCTATGGAATATTTTTATTACTGATCGTTATTTCAGTCAATTTTTTCTTTCTTTGCATGCATTAGAGTTTAAATCACATTGTTTCATATGTTTTATTATAAAATAATTATTATTTATTTTGTAAATAAAAAGGGCAAGTATCCGCATCAAAAAGGATAGTCGCCCTACTTATTTTCGCGGATAGTTGCCCCTAGAGTGACTAAACATTTTTTAACACGCAAAGTGGGATTTTATTTATTTGTGTTTTTTCAAATTTACTGTGACTTTAACTTGTTGTCAATAAAATAAATATCAATTTAACTGTTTTTTATACTTATTCTAGATAAGCAAAATGCCTCGAAAATATTAGCGAAAACCAGGTGTGGTGCCACGCAATATTAACTGGACGGAAGAAAGTTTAGTACTTGCCATCGAAGCTTGTGGAAAAAAATAATGTCAATACCAAAGTTAATTACCAATTTGTATAATTCTTAAGATAAGTGATAATATTATATAAAAACTTTCATAACTTTAAGTTTGAATAATATTTTTATATTATTAAAACTGAAAATTATTTGATAGTGTTAATTAATATTTCGAATAGTATTTAATGAAAGATCTCAGTAAATTGATAAGACTGTTAAATAAATAATAAATATCACTTTAATTGCTATAAATTGATTTTTATCCTAAATAATAATCATACCGAGGTTACTATCCCCGCATGAGGCAAGTATCCTCCGAAGCATTTTCTACTCTAGGCTACTATCCGCCACAGTAGGCAACTATCCCATTTCTGAGAGGTGAAATAAAACAGTATTTATTCGAAAACGTTATTAATTATGTATACAAAAATAGGCTATTATAAAAGACAAAAGACCTATGTTTTAAGATACATACTGAATATTTTTCAGGAAGCTCATATTTAAAAGAAATTAAACGTTTTCGAAAAGTGAGGCAACTATCCGGGTTTTACCCTAGGCACTTTTAAACTGTCTATACGACGCTCTTTATTGGAACATAATGCTAAAGACAATCATTTTTTAGTGTTACGTACCTAAAAGGTAAAAACAGGAGCCTATTACTAAGCCTCCGCTGTCTGTCTGTCTCCAGGCTGTATCTCAGAAGCCGTAATAGCTAGAAAGCTGAAACTTACACAGGATATGTATTTCCAGTGCTGCTATAACAACAAGTACTAAAAATAAAATGAAAATATTTAAATAATTGAAAAATATAATATATTTAAGGGGGGTTCTCATACAACAATGGTACGGAACCCTTCATGCGCGAGCCAAACTTGCACTTGGCCAGTTATTTTTAAAATATTTTTATATCACCTGGAAATACTTACCTACTACCTCGTTATGTACTCTGGCCCGGTATTTGCGCTACACGCGTGAGCGCCTTTATTGCTGACACTGCGTCTCGCTCGCCGCGCCAGGGCGCATTCTTTAGATAAGAGCGCCGATCGAGGCACTAGTTTTAAGTTAGAATTAACAGATTAGTTTTAACCGGTGCATCGAGCACACCTAGATTTAAATTAGAATTAATTAGAATTAAGCCTGTGCATCGAGTCACACCTAGTATTAACTTTTATATTTAAATAAAAAATACTTTTTAAAAAGGTGTTTTCGGTCTCCCGATACTTGTCTGGCGCAGCCGGTAGGATCTCGTGCGCGATTTGGCTGCTGCTTACCCGTAACACGTGTAACTCTGAAGCAGTCTTCGCGGTGCCGCCTAGCACTAGCACGAGATTCGATCCAGAACAAACAAATTTGACAAGGAGCAAGGACCAAGCTGACTGAAGACTGGAGGATGGGCGTGGTGACTATGTGAGTAAACCTTTTCGCATTTTCCATTCACTTCCCACCTTTTCCGGTTGTCGGCATACTTTTAGAATAAGATTTCCTTAGACGACAAAATCGTGTCTATTGTATTATTTGATTTCCTTAGACAACAAAATCGTGTCTATTAAATGTGTATTAATTAGAAATTCTTTAGACGACAAAATCGTGTCTATTGTAATGTGTAGTAATTAGAAATTCCTTAAACGTTAAAAATTGTGTCTATTATATGTGTATTAATTATAAATCCTTTAGACGTCAAAATTGTGTCTATTGTGTGTATTAATTAGAAATTTACTTACTTGATATTATAAAATTGTGTGTATTAGTTATTAGTTAGGAATAGAGCGATAGTTAGGTATTATATAGTAGATAGTTTAATTAAATAAAAAAAAAAATGGAACAAATTCGAGTTATTCCTAAAGACCTACTATGTCTAATTCCGAGATTTGAAGGGGAAGAAGGTCTGTTAAATTTATTCATAAAAAAGGCCCAATACATCTATAATGCACATGTGCAACCAACATCCCCAAATTCACAAAAACTCTATGCATTTCATGCTATTACCAGTCGCCTCAGCGGCAAGGCCGCAAACTTAATAAGTGAGCGCGATGACGTCACAACCTTTGAATCATTACTAGAAATTTTAAAACAACATTTCGGCGACCCACGATCTGAAGAATGCATTGCAATAGAATTAGAGCAGATTAAAATAAAACCTAATGAGTCGTATATCGAATTGTGTCATCGGATTCAACATATGCGTTCTTCACTATTTGCCAAAGTTAATTTAATAGCTGACGAGGGTGTGAAAGCCGCAAAAATGATCGTCTACAATAACCTCTCAATGAACGTTTTCTTATACAACCTTCCCGAAGATCTTATTAGAATCATACGCCTTAAGGCATGCACCAGCTTAGAGACAGCGTTGAGCATAGTTACTGAAGAAGTCAACTTCATGGCCCAGTATAATGCAAAAAACAAGACCAAGGCCAACTCAGCACTACAGCGACCCGCTTTGCCCCCGTTTAGTGCACCAACCCCTAATTTTAAATTCGGAATACCCCAACAAAATAGATTTACAATGCCAAGCCAACCACCAAGATTTAACAACCCCGCACAGCAAGGGTTCAGATTCCAACAGCCCTCAGGATTTAAACCAAACTTTACAAACCACCAGCCTACAGGGTACAGATTTAACCCCACTCAACCGAATAATACCCAAGGATTCCGCCCGCAATGGAACCCCAACTTTCAACGACCTCAGCAACAATTTAAATTCGGCATACAACATCAACAGCCACAACAACAGCATTTTAAATTTGGCACGCAACATCAGCAGTTCCCTTTCACAAGGCGTGACCCGCTGGAAAACACAGACATTTCAATGCGCACTGCGCGCCCTTTTAAACAAAATAGACTAGACATACCCGAAACGGACCAGCACTTCTATACCGAAGAGATAAACGAGCATGAAGAGCCATACTCCGACCCCACGTACGGAGACGAAAACTACGAAAATTACCAACAGGAGCCCATAGAATTGACCGAATATCACTACGAAGACCCCAGTGTTAACGAGACAGGCGAAAATTTTTCTATACAAGCCTCCAACCCGGAACCGAAATAATACACATGAACTCACACCAATCACTTAAACTACCGTACATTTATCTACCGGAAATCGACGCAAAGATGATGGTGGATTCTGGAAGCGAACGATCTTTCCTCAACCCCGTCAAAGCTTACCAATATTATCAAGATTTCATCCAATACGAACAGTTCAGAGTTGTAAGCACCCATGCATCCAGTGACCATAACCAAGTCATATATGCGACTTTACCGCCATCCTTCAAGAGCTCAGAGCAATATAAATTCTATTTATATACCGTTGACCCACTTTACGATGGAGTAATCGGCCATGATCTACTAAAGAAACTTCGAGCAACCATCGATTTAGGTAGGTCAGTGCTGACTACTACAGACACCCAATTCCAGATTTACAACCCCGACGTAGAGCACGAGATAGAGTTGCAACCCCGAACTGAAACGAGAGTGAAGGTCCCTGTTAACCACTACACAGGCGACGCCATACTTGAGTACAGAGAATTCGGTACAGGCGTCCGAATGCCAAGTGCCCTTGTGAGATGTAACAACGGTTATGCTACGACAGTTATACAAAACGCCTCAGATGAACAAGTAATAATGACATTTAAAAAACCATTGAAAGTCACTAAACATGAAAAGAGAGAAATCGCAGTTAACGCGACAAGAGACCGATATAAAGTCGACGATCTTCTGAAACAAAATCTACAGAAGCTCCGACTAGACCATATGAATAAAGAAGAGAGAGAGAAAATAGAAGCCCTGTGCTATGAATATAGAGATATATTCTATAGCGACGACATACCGCTTTCATTCACCAGCGGAGTTAAACACGAGATAAGGACAAAGAACGAAGATCCTATCTATATTAGGCCGTATCGTCACCCTCCGGCTTATAACGTGGAAATACAAAAACAAGTGGACAAACTTCTACAAAACGACGTGATCCGTGAGTCACACTCCCCGTGGAGTGCCCCTGTTCACCTGGTACCAAAGAAGACCAACGTACCCGGCGAAGTTAAGTACAGGATGGTTATAGACTACAGGCGTCTAAACGAAATTACTACAGACGACAAGTACCCGTTACCTAACATCTCTGATCTTTTCGACAAACTGGGTAAAGCCACTTATTTCAGTACGATCGATCTAGCAAGCGGATTCCATCAAGTAGAAGTAAAAGAAGATGACAGACAGAAGACGGCATTCTCCACCCAATCTGGACACTACGAGTTCACCAGAATGCCCTTCGGACTCAAGACAGCCCCCGCGACATTCCAGCGTGCCATGGACAATGTTTTGAGAGGACTTCAAGGCATTCATTGTCTAGTTTACCTCGACGACATAATCATCTACTCGTCCAGTCTACAAGAACATATAGACAAGCTGAGAATGGTATTCGACCGCCTAAGGGCAACCAACCTAAAAGTGACACTTGACAAATGCGAGTTTTTCCGCAAAGAAGTCCTATACCTCGGGCACATGATAACTAAGGAAGGCCTAAAACCCAACAATGACAAAATAAAGGCCGTATTAAACTTCCCTGTTCCAAAAACCGTGACCGAAATTAAAAGTTTCCTCGGTTTAGTAGGTTATTACAGGAAGTTTATAAAAGACTTTGCCAAGATCACACGACCAATGACCAGTTGCCTCAAAAAACGCCGCAAAATCGAGTTAACTGACGAATACATCGCAGCCTTTGAAATGTGCAAGGAATTGTTAGTAAACGCACCCGTGTTACAATTCCCCGACTTCGAGAAACCATTTATACTCACAACTGACGCTTCAGATTTCGCAATCGGAGCAGTGTTATCCCAAGGCCCCTTAGGAAGCGACAAACCCATCGCTTACGCCAGTCGAACCCTGAACGACGCAGAAACAAGATACAGCACCGTAGAGAAGGAATTACTAGCAATAGTGTGGGCAGTCAAGTACTTCAGGCCATATCTCTATGGCAGGCGCTTCACCATCTATACGGACCATCGGCCCTTAGCCTGGCTGAATAGCATGAAAGAACAGAACAGTAAATTAACACGATGGAAACTCAGACTAGCAGAGTATGATTACGACATCGAGTACAAGAACGGAAAACAAAACGTAGTCGCCGATGCGTTATCGCGAATAAAAGTGAACGCAATCACCGGCAACGAATCCATGAAGGTGAACGTAGGTGACGACCAGTCACAAGAAGACATAGAAGAGCTGATGAAGAACATAAAGTTGCTAAAGGAAGAACTAGCCACCCGTAACATCGAAACGGAAAGTACGGTGACAATATCATCGGGAACAGACAGCGTGATATCTATACCATCTTCACGAGAACCAAAATCACCATACTCTATACAACCATCAGCGAGTAGCACTACACTGACAGCATCAGGAAAGTCTACAGAACACTCTACCTTCGAAACAGACACCTCAGGCATCCCCATCTTGAAGGAAGCCATAGACACTAAGCCTAATCAAATATTGGTACATACTTGGTTTAGAAACGAAATTGCTGTAAAAGACATTTCAAGGCCCAAACAGAAAATTCGAGAGCTACACTTACCATTAGATCGACCCGATTTGACTAAACAATTCTTAAAAGAATACATAAACCCGAAAACGAAATATTTTATCTATTTTGAAGACAAGGCCCACCGTAAACAGTTTGCAGAAGCAACCATCGCCCTTTTTAAGAAAGACACAGTAAAACTATTAGAATGCACAGAACGAGTAGTATACGTAGAGAATGAAGAGGAACAAAAGGACCTAGTAAGAAAATACCACCAAGGCAAAACGTGTCACCGAGGCCAGAAAGAAACAGCAACGCGCATCAAACGCACATATTTCTGGCCCAATATGGACATTACAGTAGCAGCAGTTATCAACGCTTGCGATAGCTGCAAAGCTATGAAATATGACAGGAAGCCCATTAAACCAGAACTACAATTAACACAGACGCAAACAAAACCATTCGAAGAACTATTTATAGATATTTTTAGTATAGACAGCAAAACATACCTAACAATAGTAGATGCTTTTAGTAAAATCGGACAGGCATTTGAAATAAAAAGTAAAACCACCCCAGAAGTAACTAGAGCTCTGATCAAGTACTTCTCCATATACGGAGTGCCTCAGAAGATAAACACCGACGCAGGTGCCGAGTTCAATAATACCCTACTGAAAGAAACACTACAACTTTATAAAATTGGCCTACATATTGGAACACCACACAACCCAAACTCAATGGGAATTGTAGAAAGATTTCACTCGACGCTAATCGAAATCTATCGTCTAGCAAAATACGAGCATAAATTCACCGATGCAGCGTCAGTAATGACGTACGCCCTTATGGCTTACAACCATACTATACACAGTACGACTGGAATGACACCATTTGAAATAGTTTTCGGTCATACAGACGCAAGCAACCCTTTCAATGCAGATTATCAAAGAGACTATACCCAAAAACTAGTACAGGAACACAAAAATCGCACTAAACACCTTTATGAATACCTGACCAACAAAATGATCGAAACGAAGGAGAAAATTAGACAAAAACGAGGAGGAGAAACCAAATTCGATATACAAAAGGGAGACACAGTTTTCATTAAAGGTGTGAACGAAAGGCGTAGTAAAGACCAACCTCGCTATAAAAAGGCGGAAGTAGCAGGAGAGATAATAAGAAATACAGTCCCCATTACTGTCAAAGGACGTGAAGTGAAAACAGCGGTAAAAGACATAAAACGTCCTTCGCAGGTACCTAAGCGTACTCCTGACGATATCAACATGCCAGGGACTAGTGCTGCAACGGATTGACTTTGACTTTGACAAGACTTGGCCGCAGGAAAACTAAACGAGCTAATACCACTTAAAAGACTCAAACGCGGCCTTCTCAACCCTCTTGGCTCCGTAATTAAAATCATAACGGGCAATTTGGACGATGATGACGTAGTGCGATATGACTCATTAATCAATGACGTCAAAACGCAATAAAACTCTTTAAACAAAAGATCACGGTCATCGCGGAAATGTTGAAATTTTGGTTGATAGTACTAATAACAATTTTATTCAAATCGATAGGGCTATTGAAAACCAAAACCACAAACTTGTATTTCCGGCTAACTTAGAGAATATAGTTAAGATAGAACATGAAATAAAACCCAAAATCTTTGTAAAAGGAAATCAGATAATCTTCATACTTAATTACTATAAAATCTTGCCACTGCCGATCACCAACAACCAAAACCAAACTTCCCTTATCTTACCCAAGTTCCCGTTCCTACTTGCGAAAGGGTTGAAAACCGTGTCGCTGCGCGGCCCCTGCAACGAAGTAGTTCCAGTTCCTCTGCGAAGACGCCGAAACATCGCCCTTCGTGAAGGACCAATGCGTCATTGATCTGGTCACCTTTACCCAAAACGACCCGACAGGTGGATGGTGTACGCCAGGTCCAGTACACATACGTGGCCACGCTATATGATGACTGCGAGCTAGAAGTGAAAGGCACGAGACTAAGACCTGCCAGAAGTGCCTCCAACAGCAAGGACACCCCCGGAGATGAAACTCGTAACGCTGGACAACGTGGAGCTGTCCAACCTGCAACACTTGGCCAGCGTAATAAAAAGTGACAGTGAAAAGAGCAATAGTGAAAGTGTTATCGATCTGAAAAGAGTGAGCGTTGGTACCGTCGCATTATTTGTGATACTCGGTATCACAGTTATAGCAGTTCTATGGAGGAAGTATTTTAATGTAATTCGAAGTTTTCGGACGAACCCACCCGAAAACTTCGAACTTAGGGAGGGAGGCGTTATGTACTCTGGCCCGGTATTTGCGCTACACGCGTGAGCGCCTTTATTGCTGACACTGCGTCTCGCTCGCCGCGCCAGGGCGCATTCTTTAGATAAGAGCGCCGATCGAGGCACTAGTTTTAAGTTAGAATTAACAGATTAGTTTTAACCGGTGCATCGAGCACACCTAGATTTAAATTAGAATTAATTAGAATTAAGCCTGTGCATCGAGTCACACCTAGTATTAACTTTTATATTTAAATAAAAAATACTTTTTAAAAAGGTGTTTTCGGTCTCCCGATACTTGTCTACCTACTAAACAGTAGAGATATGTTTTTAACGAAGCAAGAAGGACTGGCACGTGGTTACACTAAGGTAAATATTGAATTAATAACCGACGTATTCTTCATTCGTCAGAAAAATATAATTGTTATTAATGCGAGTAAAATTGATGAACGATATAATTTCTTTGAATGTCGCCGATGGAAAACAGAGTGTTCCACGGAACGCCAGTGTTTCCATTCTAGTGTTTGTTTTCAGTGTTTGAGCAGACCGGCGCGAGCGGCCAGCCATTTACACAAGTGCGCAAACAACTCCTGCGCACCACACCTGTGCGGGCTAAAACCACCTCTATTACCAATGCAATAAGGATACAAATTGAGTGGTGAGTCCCGGAGAGATCGCCGTAATAAAGACTTCAACTTAGTGACGGCTGATAAAAGAATAAATTTGCGTTTCACACGTTGTAATGCTGCAGTCGGCAGCGACGCGACTGCGCTCGATATGGAACAATCCGCCGTGTTGTCTTACATATGTACATACTCCCTTCAAGATAAAATAATATTCTGACACTAGCATGAAGTTAGTGAAAGTTTATGACATTTCCAGATAGTCACAATTGAAGTATACCTTAGTGGTAATAAGGACTATCTTTCTAGCCTTCTTGGCAGAAGGAACATACTATATAACACATACATATGTATAATCGACGACATATTATCAGACACAGGTCGAATCTGGACACGTTTGTCACAGGACCGAAATGAATGGCGTGTTAAACGAGAGGCATATTCCCAGCAGTGGGAGAGAACCAGCTGTGGATGATGATGATGATGACACATGTATAAAGAAGAAACGCCCGACAGCTAGGCAGCACCACAAATGTCAATACGTCACAAAAATCGATTAACTTTAACGACTCCAATTTGTTTACGAGATAGAAAAACTGGAATAGAGTCGTCCAAAGTTACGACCTCGCTCATTTACAACTCTAATACATCGATTTCGGACAGTAAATTAGACATTATCTCTTTCTCATCGCTGAATAATTAAATAAATCAATAGAAACGACAAAGTCCGAGGCGGTTGCGGCGCAGAGGCCTCGCCGTCAATAAATCGGCCACCACTAAAACTTCTCCGCGCGCATATTTTTTACCGTCCATTTTATGATGTCGATTGATTTCTTTGTAAAATAGAAAACGTTTAGCCCCGGTCGACGTCCGGCGCGGGCTCATCGTGCAACATCAAAACTTGTTTGCATTCTGCTTACAAGAGGAACAATTTGAAACAATTAAGGAGATTCCTTCAAAGCTCGGTGCGGCGCCGTAACGGAACTTCGCTCACAAGCGGCACACTCATCTGTGTTACTATGATCTCATGTGGATACATTTATTTCCTCTTCGATGTTTAGCTAAATAAATGTGAATAAAATAGATGTATAAGAGGCACAAGGAGAGAGAGTCTCGGCGCGAGGCACAAATTGATAAATGTGGCGGTGGACACTAGTAATCCCCGAGAATGGGCTGTTACCGCGGGATTACAGCGCGCGAGCCGCGGCCGCTGGCCCCCGGATTGCTGGATTGGCCACACATTAGTTGCCCCATGGGCCATCGCTTGACAAACTTTTATAGGTACCTAGGTAAAATTTAACCAATTTGGTTAAAAAGTCCAACTATTGAATATCGCTACTTCAGATGTCTATAAACATCGCAACGTAAGTACTTTACATTCGCAGCCTACACATTACAAGTGACGTTAAAAGCTGAAAGTGAAGGCAAAAATTATTTGCCATTGCTCCCGCAATCTTTGCATGATACGACGCCAATGTGTTCACGATGGCCCAACATGGGCCAACGATACCGGTAAGATGGGCCATGGCGTACAGTGGGCCATCGTCTCGGTGTCGCAGTGCGCGGTGGTGTGTGCGCATTGACTGCATGATGTATGGCGCGCATTGTACGCCTTCTAATATATACGGCGTTCTTGTAATCACGCCGCCACAATGAAAAATATCGATATTTTGTTGATATGGTTATTAATGCGACGCTGGACTTTAATGAAAAATGATGCTCCCAAGTTCTTTCATACCTCTTAAACTCTTATACCGTTGGACCTGATATTTTTTATCGTATAGTTTATAATTTTTGGTATAGATTATTTGTTTAAACGGATTTTAGTGTGAATTTTCCGTAAGGTATGATTCAAACAATACTGAGACGTAGATGATTTCAGCCAAGCGCTGAGAATATAATTCTAAATGCTGGATTATCGACGTGATGTTCGGAGACTCGGTGAAGTTTGGGCGGCGATGGGAAGCGCCGAGGCGGTGGGTTACGATTCGATACAACAACATAAAGTATATCATCCGCTTTCTCTATATTTCACCGAGCCCGACAACCATGAGAACATCGTAAAATTTTTAATCATTTAAAACAAGCTCGGTCGCCATAAATAAGGCACTCAATCGAAGAGTTCAAATAATCGATCGGCCGTAGACCTCAGTTTTATACCCACCAAATACAAATTATGCATATTGGTAGTGTAATAAAACTGCGTCTGAAGTTTATGATCGATCCGTGAGCTCGCACCCGCGCCGCCCCGGCGCCGGGAAAAAACTAGCTAGCGCCACAATTATCGCATGATACGCCGCCGATGATGGGCCGTGAAATGGCGCGTTACCGGCGGCGCGCGAGCCCGCTCGCGGAGCGGCTCGGCGCGGGCTGGCTCGCACGGCCTCGCCGGGCCCCGCGTCCCTCACTCTGAGCGCGCTCACTGGAAATAATCCCCAGACTCGTCCGCTTTTTATAAACTCGCCGGCGAGCCGTTTATTTATTTGTGAGAGCCGAGACCTTTACGATTCACTTCTCATACGGGGCTCACTATTAAAGTCATCGACATATTTTGTAAAGATGATTCATGCTCCGGAGCGCTCGTGGCCGAGCGAGCGCAGCGCGTCCCACCGGCATAACATATCAAATACGTGCTAATCGATTTTAAAAACCACAAAAAGAGACCAGTCGGGTCGCACTCACCACTCGAAAGCCGTCGCTGGGTGAAATATTACGTTGTATAGGCGAAGCATAACAATCCAAACACCTTTTTTACAAGGTTGGATACAGATGGAGAGCGCATTAATAAAGCACAACACATCTGTTTGATGAAATATTAATAGGGTTGGATTCCTTGAGCACGCGGCTCGCGGGTGGCGCGGGGCTGCTCTATTAATCACGGGTATTGTGCGGCCGAGCGGCCAGCGAGACTAGCTACGTGTTACATGTTTGCTCGGCCAGAGGTGCTGCCATCGATCAGTGTCCGCGCACCCGCGACCGATGGCTGCACGCGCTAACAACCACTGTCCTCCATGGAACTACTTCCTCACAACTAACGCGAGATGTAGACAAAACTTACCATCCAGCTCTTATGTTAAACTAGCTAAGCCAGCGATGTTAATCGCGTTATTCAAAGGTAAAAAGTAGCCTATGTTTATAAATCAAAAGTACTAAGCTTCATCCTGATGAAATATCGTCTTCGATGCAGCTGTTTGAGTGTTAAGGAGTAACGTGTTTGAGTGTAAAGGAGTAACGAACATACACACGAACGCAAACTTTTGCATTTATGATATTAGTGCGATTATCTTGCGCGAACACCAGAGATTATGAATATTTTTTTAAATAGAAATATTAGGACTCATTTCTCATACGGCTGATTAGCCCCATACTAAACCATTTCTGGTGTGTATTATGATTGCTAACACAACTCACATTCTCGATTTACATACGTAAATACATACATAATGTTGTTTTTTAATAAAATTGTAATATAATTAAAGAACCCATATAAAAATGCCACTTGAAAAACAACAATCTTGACATAGTCACCCATCCAAACACCGTCGAGCGTTGCTTAGCTTCAATGATCGCGTCAGATCACCTTAGCTAGCCGAGCGACAAAATAATTCCTACAACAAGAATACTACATATATATACCTATAGTAGGTACTCGTATCTACATAGATCGTGGTATGAATCCAAGCTGTTCGACACGGTGCTGTTAGCTTTTTTTTGTATTTTTCAATTAGAAACGTTTAGAAACAATAAAATGCCTCGACTCGGAATGTAAATGTGTGTGACTCGGCTGAAGGTCATGTCTGTGCAGCGGCTTGCATTTAACTCCTAACTAAAAAGTTCTAGAATTTTTCCACTATTTTGTGAGAATTTTATTACTTATTCTTTTTTGACGACCTCGTTGGCGTAAAGGTTACCATGCCGGACTGCCAATCAGAAGGGTTCAACTCCTGGCACGGCAAACATCTTTGTGCTTTATTGAATTTGTTGGCTGTGGGTCTGGGTGTCAAATATGTATAAAATATTTATGTTTGTATATGTAGTATATCAGTTGTCTTAGCAACCATAACACAAATCAGAAATGGTTCAGTATGGAGTTAACCAGCCGTGTGTGAAATGTGTCATAAAAAAATGATACGTATTAAATTCTAACAAGCTCTATATAACGTCGATTATTTATAATCTCCCTATATCTCTAATCTAAATTTTCGTGTTACAATGTTAGTTACCGTACTCCTCCGAAACGGCCGATTTTTACTAAATTTTATATGCGTATTCAGTAGGTTTGAGAATCGGCTACTATTTACTTCTTAAGGCAAAACAAGGTTTTTTTTTAGGGTCAGCTAGTAATATTTTCATAATTAACTCTAATAAAAGAGGGAGTTAACAGTAAAGGAGCGAGACACATAATCATTGTAAAGTAGCTGATATTTTTTCACTCGACCGAGCGGTACAAAAGACTTCAACTGGCTCCCAAGCCTAAAAAAAGGTATTAATATGAGGAACGAACCTCTAGCTGTGATCACGTGTTAGAATAACATTGTGTGTGTTTTATTGTGATAAGTTTGACGAGGTCTGAGAGGACAATTGATTAGAGAGATCTCTGACAAGTAGAGTGCCAGCTGCCGCCGACATACATCTCTCTATATATATATGTGTTTTTTTTTACTCAAAATGGGCTTGCGCTTGATCGCAGTTCACCTGATGGTAAGCAAAATTGCGATCTAAGGTGGAGCACGCTTGCCCAGAAGAAACCGGTTCACTCTTGCCTTGAAAACTGCTTGATTATAATTATCAGGGAACAAGGAATTTGGCAAAGAATTCCACACCTTGGCAGTACGCACAATGAAGGTGGAGGCAAACCGCTTAGTACGCGACTTAGGCACCTCCACAGTATTTTTTTTTTACTCAGAATAGGTCAGCGCTTGACCACAATTCACCTGATGGTAAGTGATATTGAGGTCTACGGTGACGGTGCGCTTACCTATATGTGTAAACTCGTGAGATGTTACACAACTGTGTTTAGCTGAACAAAGTCTCCGATGACTTAAGTCGGAGGATTGAAAGCGAAACGTGTATTCTAATTCTTCTAATATATAAAATTTCCATGTCACAATGTTAGTTACCTTACTCCTCCGAGGCAGCTTGACCGATTTTTAACAAATTTTATATGCGTATTTAGTAGTTCTGAGAATCGGCTACTATCCATTTTCAAAACCCTTATATATATAAGGGTTTTGAAAATGGATAGCGAGTTATTCACCATTAATTTTTGTTTTTTAATTTTTGACTGAATTTTTGCTTCTATTTTTTAATAATGTGTTATAAAAAATACATACAAACATAAATTTTTACTTTTTTATGGTCATTTTAGTTATTTATTCGTTTTCTTCCCGCTCGATAACTGATCAACGCGAATAGACTCCGAAACTACTGTACTGATTTGGAAAACCCTTTACCGTTGAGTAGCTACATTATCCCCGAGTAACATAGGCAATATTTTGTTGCCAAAAATATCAGATATCCTCAATAAAATATGTAACAAAAGCCACCCGTATGAATGTCCCGTACGAAGCCGAGGCGGTCTGCTAGTCAATTATAAATAGCTACAAGTTTCTCATAAGCAAGAGTGATTTAGAGCTCAGAGTCCAGTTTACATCGAAATGCAATCAACGAAACGGTAACCGCAATAACTGCATAGTTAGTAGTATTTACTCGCGTACAAACTGCTGTGTAATCTGTAGACCGATAGCTGTTTCAGTAGTGGCGGTTTATTGGAGGGCCGATACGATAAATACACAAGACAGATTACTTCAGACAGATCACATAGACAGTTTAATGCGGGATTGAAATGGAATTCAGATATTTATTCAACTACAAATTAAAATAATAATAATGCTAAAATGATCATTTACTGATCAAATAAACATAAATCAATTGATTATTTTAAATGTAATCTAAAATTAATTAAAGTAAAGTATATCTCATCTGAAAAACCAGTGCCAGTGGGAAGAGTACCCAAAATACCAGCCGAGTTGCCTCTTTGTATAGCAACGCTTAAAAAAAAAAACAATTTTGAAGCGGCGACAGCGCATTTGCGGATGCGGCTGCCTTAGGACTCGAATGTCGTGGATTCGACTCCTTCCAATGAACTCGAGGTTTTTGTGAAAGATAACATCGTGAAAAAACCATGCCGTGGTGGTAGAGTTAACTAGTGCTGTCGCCAAGCACTTAACGGTGTGGAGCAACGGCTTTCTTGAGAACCAGTTATTCCAGACTATGCATGCTCCGCCTGTTGCTGGAGTATCGCTAATTTGTGTAAATACGCGCTCAACTGGTCAAATGCCTAGCTATACTATGTACAAGGCCTGTAGCTTGGCTAGTTAAGGTGATATGACGTGATCATCGAAGCTAAGCAACGGTCGATGCGGACGGTGTTTGGATGGGTGACCACGCACAAGACGTTTTCTACAGTAAACTATCAACAGTTAAGACAAAATGGTTAGAAATGGCTGGAAATGAAATCAGTAGTGTGTATGGATCAATGCATATTGGATGCATTATGACAAATTGATGAAGCAAAATGTGTCTTAAAATAAATGAATTAATTAGTCTAGGTTATAAATTAATTAATTAGTTTGGTTGGCGATCTGGCGTGGTAACCCTTACGCCAACGAGATCGTCAATAAAGATGGTCTATAACTATTTTTAACCGACTTCAAAAAAGGAGGAGGATATATTGTATGACTGTATGTTTTTTTTTATGTACTATATTAAGCGATTTCTCAGCCATTTGTTTTCTTTAGATTTAAGAATGGTTGTCAGAGTTTGGTAGAATAGAATAGAATACGTGGCGGTATACATTTTGTGCATATGACCAATCGATCATTTTGCGGCAATTTCCATTCTTCGGTGACTAATGCGATTCGAGCGCCTCGCGAGTTCCTACCTCAACTCTTGTTCCCACGGCAGATTGTACGGAGTTCCGCCGCGCCATACATACATAAACTAGCGAGATCAATGTTGTGTTATAACTTTATAAGTGTATGGCGAAAAACAACTACTAGTAAAAGAAAGGGCTTGAAAAATCGAATACACATACATACACATTATGATCACTTTTATATTCAAGTTGACCACCGCTACAATAAATTGAGAGAATAAATGAGCACAAAGAATTTTATAAAAGACTAGAAGATAATGTAGGTTCCCTACGGTGAAATATTTTATAAAATCAGTCTGGTAGTTTCGGAGTCTATTTGCGTCCAACAAACAAACTTTTTCTCGTTAAAATATTGTTGTAGATCAATACACTGTCAAATATATCCACATGCGACAGAGTTCCCAGAATGCAAATGGCGTTTATAAATGCCTCGTACAGCTTTTGATCATACGAGTATTTTTAGTTAAAATTTACATATTTACTCGTATTTTATTTTTATTTGTATTTTAATATTATTCAATAAAACTAAATTAATTAAAAACTGCATATTGATTAAAAACCCAACATACAAATAATATAACAATTTTGTCTTTTTTAATTTTTCTAAGTTTACAACATTTTCGTTTCTTCTATCCATTGTAAATAGTTTAAATGTTGCTTTTTTGGTAATAATTACACTTTATTATTCTTAAGTTATATCATTTGATTTTAATTTGTATATTTGTACATAAATAAATACAGGTACTGGCAAAAAAATAATTCATAATAGACTATACCTAAGAGATCGAGGAAGACCCTGAAAACGGTGGCATGACGATCTATGTACTTTTGATAAGGACTGGGCCACCAAAGCCGAAGACCGGGCTGACTGGACGGAGAGTAGGGAGGCCTTTGCCCAGCAGTGGACACAACAGACTTATAATAATAATATACCTAAGTTTATGTCCCGAAATATTAAAAAAAATGTTGTTTAATGTACAATTGTTTATTGACAGGAGTGATAGTACCTATTCAGTGCAGGGCTGTGAACCCTGGTGGACGGCTCGGGCCAGCAGTGAAGCATGCGCCCCATTAATACAGGCATTGAGCCGGTGGCGGCGCTGCGGGACTCCGCGATGCCTTGTATAATACATTAGCAGCAAAGAGCCCGCCGCCATATATCCTGCGGCCGAGACGAATCGCCGCGCGATGACACCCACCGATATATGGCCAGCACCCGTCGCACTCCTAATCCATCCAGACACACTCCTTCGTCCTATAGTATCCTAGTAGCAAAGCTCGGGGTAAGGACGGGACGAGGACCCTTCCATAGAGATCTCCTCCAGACTGACTCTGGTGAAGATGGTGTAGGCGGCAACAAGGGAAACTGAGTCCCTCAGAAGATTCACAAAGCCAAAATAGGCTAACAGAACCCTATAGGACGCAGGTGTGCTTGAGACGCGGTCTGTCGCAGTTTCTCACCCTGACACAACCCCTCTGAGTTCAACGGACTCAGCGTCTAACTCTGCCAAAGAGGGGATCCTCAAGGTGCCCAAACCTCAATAAGGAGCACCCTCCTTATTGAAGAAGACTGGAATAAGAAGAAAGGGACGAGAACTACAGTCTTTCTACCGTTGTTTCCACCTCTCAATGGAAATGCAACTTAATGACATGGCAACAAGGAACAAAGCTAAATTGAATAACTTCTTTATGGAAAATTAAAAATAAATAAGTATTATTTTATATAATAATTTCGTACCTATGAGCTAATTGAACCAGCTTTTGTGTTTAGTTTTCAAGACGCAAAAAGCTGTCGTAGGGTTTACGACTGCTTGGACTAAGACTAACAGCCGAGACCTACAGTTTATTGTGTCTTCCAACCCACGGTAGGGCCCAGATCAAATATTTTACTTTATTATTACTCATACTCATACATGCAAAAAATACAGGCACGTCCTTCCAAACTCGATATAAATACTAAAAGGTGCCTAAGAAGGTTTTAGCTGTAAGACATTATGTTCCTATACACGACCTAGAACAGGTAAGTATTAAATAAATGGCTGTAGAAGAAATAAATAAATAAATATTAGGACACATTCACACACGGCTGGTTTAGCCCCATACTGAACCATTTCTAGCTCGTATTATGGTTGCTAACACAACTGATATACTTCATATACATACATACATATTATATATAAATACATATTTAACACCCAGATTCACAGCCAACAAATTTAGTTAAGCACAAAGATGTTGCTCGGGCCGGGAATCGAACCCGGAACCTTCTGATTAGCAGTCCGGCATGGTAACCTTTACGCCAACGAGGTCGTCTGAGAACAGAAACAGTTTCAGCGCCAGAGTTTAGCCACTAAGCTCTTTCGGAAAAAAGAAGTCATGTTAACATTATAAACGGTCCGATAATGTTACGCACAAAGCTTCCAGACGTTTAAGAAGAAATGATGTATGGTCCGGACTCAGGGCGATGTATCACCGACTCGGTTAAGGAAAACGATATTACTTACAATACCAACCATCAAAGGAATTCTTAAAATCCGACCAACACCTTCCATTTCTTTTCTTTTTAAAACGTCTCACCGAATTAATTTGATAAATTAACGTGATTCCAATGACTTGTGAAATGGTTTGCTTTTTTTTTAAGTTCGACACACGGATTTCAAAAAAAAAAAATTTAGTACGTAAGGAAAAATCTTGGTCTATGGCTGTGCCACATTGGCACAACTGAAATTCAAAAATACTGTGACAATTTCTTGACTTTAAAGTTTTTTCGCTGAATCAGTTTTTTTCATATTCATTGGTACCAAAGAAAGTATAAATATTCTTATCTATAGTGGTTTTTAGACGGCTTTAAAGATTCGATTTTTGTACCGTTTACGGTTTATAGCGAAAAAAACTGTAAAGATTTTTTTTATTGATGAATAAACTCACGTTTGGCCGCAGCTTGTCTGATGTTAAGATTTACCTCGGTCTAAGATGCGCTTACTTAAAAAGAACCTAGATAATATCAGTAACTAACTACTAAAAAAAGTGAGATATGTCTTAATTCCTTTTTTATTTTTAAAAGCGCAGCATTTTTTAATTTAGGACGACATTTTTTACAAAATAAAACTTAAGAATTTATACGTAATTGTGTTTTGGAACTAACGCTTCTTACGAGTAACACTGAATTTAAGATAATAAAATTGTTAAAAAAAATTGCCTTACCATTTACGCAGTATTTTATACAGTTTTTCAAAATATGCTAATTTGCTCCCTTAATGCTTTGAAAATGACATTGAATAGTTAGTTTTTAATTTTTTTTCAAGATTGTTAAGATGAAATAACTGATTAGGGTTGTAAATTTAAGAAAACGAGTAATTGTCCTCGATGGTTCCCACGAAATTAGAATCTAGTGATAATTCTAAAATAGTAAAAAAATAACTAAAAATTATAAAACAATGTAAAACCTAACTTAACAATTTAGTCGTCAATAAAAAAATTGTAAAAAGTTTTTTAAGATAACTGTACAATTAGATTTTCGTATATATGAGTTATATAATAAGGCAATTTACAAATCACCTTATTTAATATTATAAAAAAGGGTAAAAGTATTATAAGTTTTTATATAGGTACTAGCTGACCCGGCAAACGTTGATTTGCCTAAATAATTATTTCTAAATATACAGTAGCCGATTCTCAGACCTACTGAATACGCATATAAAATTTGGAAAAAATCGGTCAAGCCGTTTCGGAGGAGTACGGTAACAAACACTGTGGCACGGAAATTTTATATACATAATAAGAAGATAATAACTTGTATTATAAATGTGCGTAAGTTTGGGTGGAAGACTGTAAGCTAAATTTAACCCACATCATATTATTATGTTGTCTGATTGCTATTTGATACTTGAAACACCTTTTTACTAATTATTATTTATGCCATATAGGCCTAAATTTACACCACACGTGATGCAATTTGTAGTAAAGTTTCTTATCTAAATTAATTGTTAAGTAACATAAAACTGTCAGGTAGTTTTATAACTAATATATACACGACCTCGTTGGCGTAATGGTTACCATGCCGGACTGCCAATCAGAAGATTCGGGGTTCGATTCCCGGCACGGCCAACGTCTTTGTGCTGAACTAAATTTGTTGGCTGTCGGTCTGGGTGTTAAATATTTATCTATATAAAATATGTATGTTTGTGTATGTAGTATAACTGTTTTGGCAACCAAAAAACGAACTAGAAATGGTTCAGTATGGGGTTAACCAGCCGTGTGTGAAATGAGTAAAAAATATATACTTATACTTAAATTATTATAAGTGGTATTTTGAATGTCTTCATTATCAAGTTTTCCATGGAATATCCTACTAATATTATATTATAAATGCGAAATTTCTGTTTGTGTGTTTAAAAAGTCTGTCTGTATATTTGTTAATTCTTCACGCACAAACGGCTCATTCGAATTGGATGAAACTAGGTACGAAGATACATCACAATAACGCACTTGTTATTCCGGATTAAGCTTTTATATCCCGGATTACCGCGGGACGTAGCGAGTTGGTATATAATAAGGGAATAGATGAAGTTGTTAGTCTTTAGTACAAGCAGTCGTTGAGCCTTTGAGCCCTAAGCGTTCAATGGGCGGCTTCAAAACCTTCGCCACCAGAGCTTGGCCAATCAGCTCATACGAAATTATACATATCGGTGAGGCTAACTGTTAATATTCAGATTTTCACTTCACATTTCAACTTTCTTTATCCCTTTTTATTTTTAGTGTGATTAATCTAGATTATTCTCAATTACCTACCTACTAAGCTTTGGAAGACTAAGTTCTAGTGTTTATATATTTAAATTTGAGCTTATATTTTTATTTGATTTAAAACTAATCCACCTGTAACAAATACACACACTTAACGCATATTGATAAGTCACGAAAATATCTAAAATTTGTCACCTAGTATTATAGTTAAAATTGTTTGTCTATTTGAACTTTGGTTAGTTTAAAAAATGTATATAATATCTATTTATTACATGTATTAAATAAAATAATATTTGGAAGAACAAGAGCAGTAGGTAACAAATCACCAAGCGGAATCTCTAGTTATATATTTTTTAAACCCTCTAAGTATATAGTGAGCTATTGTACTTTTATACACAGTCTGTTGAATATTATTCCACAATAATCTACATGAACTTAGTTTAAATGGATTCTGCTTCACATGTACATATTATATATATGTTCGCCGCTACCTCATCCTTCATAAAACGCACCTATATACCTAAAACTTAAATTATTTGTCACCTTTATTAAGTGCTGCAACACAGTTCACTCTAGAGCAGCAGGCAGGGCCTCTACGTGTACACTCTTCCAATCCTTTAGGTAAATGTATTGTTCCTTATTATTGTAAAAGTTAACTTTGTAATGCTGATAAATAAAACATGTTGTATTGGTGCCCCGGTGAGTGGACACGGTGGCATATGCTGTAATAAGCTCGTGTAAAAGCTCACCTTCATCTCCAGTTTGACGCCCAACACTTTGGCAGCTTCCTATGTATAACGTCACAAACAGAACATGTGCCGGCGGCGGCGTGGCACGAGGAGCGCGAGGATGCCTGGTGCAGGCGCGGGCTCCGCGCGCGTCCGCACTGCACAGCTGCTGCCTTTCGACTGCCGGTGCTAATGAAAGAGGGCGGCGCCTGTGAGTGCGGCGCGCGCGCACCGGCCGCTGATTGGCGCGCGCGGTGCGGGCGGGCCGCGCCCAGGCACGCCGCCTCGCACCGTCGCGCGGCTCCGACCGAGCACGAACCAGCGACTCCGAGCGGCTTTCGCGGCACGTATCGGATTTCGATTACACACGAATTGCTGAGTCCCACCGACGGCCGAGCCTCGAAGAACGTTGCCAGTCGAATAGTATAATTGTCTAGATTGGTCCTTGAGCCGAAAATTGTTTTTAATCATCGCAATATAATTTAACGATTTCTATGTCGGCAAATTGAACCATAAAATGTTTAATTGTAAGAGAGATTGCGGCGTGGTATGGATTACATATGGGCTCGGTAATGAGCGGCGGCCGGTGATGGATCGGGCGCTCGACTGGCCGCCGAGAGACGAATGGCCTCTCGTAACTCTTACTTTACACTACAACACACACCTACTTCAAACACGTCAATAAAATTAAAGTAATTGATGGCATCTATTTTACAATAAGCAGTACGTATTAATAAGCGTTGGGGCAGCACCTCACTCAACTCCACACCTTGTCATGAAAACTATCACATTCACCTCTTTAAAAGTAAACACATATTTATTAAAACAAGTAGCCGAGTCGAATAGCACCACTATCATCCCCACGGTACAGGATAAAGATGTTTGGAATTCACGAATAGAGTGAGTAGAGGAAAGTGACACACATTATAAATAATACCTAATAGTGGAAAAGTAAAACCCAAATAAAACCTTACTAAACGACTCTAAAGGGTACGACGGTACGACTTATACGACTGTTTGTTTTTATTGGTTACCTCATCTCTGTTATTTGAAGACCGTTTTTGATGACTTTTTTAACCTTTTCACTCTCAGAAAGAGACTATTACTATCTTATTATATTGTCAATTAATTTACCTATATTCATATCTATTATTTTAAATGGTTCAGTATCTTTTAAATTGCAATCGCTATTCCAATACTGCTTGTTCACTTTGACACGCAACTTTAATAATATAGGTACTTACACTTCAAAAAGAGTTTACAAAGGTTTAGGTATGCGAAATAAATTTAATTGGTCAGAAAATTTAGAAGACACCAAAGTCAAGACAAAATCATTGTAAGCTACTCAATTTTTTTAGTTTCAAAATTTTTATATATAAATCACATATAAAAATAAATAACAATGCTAGAGATCGAAATAGCTTAGCTGCTATAGTTACGATTATAAATAAATAAATATTATGACACATTCACACACGGTTGGTTAGCCCCATACTGAGCCATTTCTAGCTCGTATTATGGTTGCTAACACAACTGATATACTACATATAGGTACATACATACATATTATATATAAATACATATTTAACACCCAGACCCACAGCCAACAAATTTAGTTGAGCACAAAGATGTTGACCGGACCGGGAATCGAACCCGGAACCTTCTGATTAGCAGTCCGGCATGGTAACCTTTACGCCAACGAGGTCGTCAATTATAAAAAAGCTATAAGCTACTCGTACTAGTTGCAACCTACTTGTGAACAAAAACGAGGGTTCGTTGAATGGCGAGGTCGCGGGAAGCAGCTAGTGTGGAGTACATAATGACAGACACCGCAATCATCGCGATTGTCAGATATACTGGGATTACATACTCGCTGCCGCCCGCGGCTTCTCTTGCCATTACAGTGTAAACTCTATGTAACGTCACTCGGCGAAAAACTGTCTAACGCGTCGAAATCAATTGGCTTTAGTTGGTTTAGCTTGTATTCCATGCAATGATACATTCTCTCCATTTAACGACCACTCTTGATACGGCCATAAAATGCACAATCCCTTCAGTATCGTTATATAGAGTTAAGACTATATACTGATTAAACACAATCCTTATTTTTTCTCAAAATAAGAATGGCGTACCTAAAATATTGAAAAATACACTTTGACAGAGTTAAAGAAAATATTATTATGAGCCTGTATTGTTACATTGAAGAGTAAAGGCCTCTCGACATTAAAATCTAAGAAAAAAGTATTATAAACGTATTTGTATTAGAGAGATTTAGTTCATAATTGTAAGTAAATGCACAAGTAAGCATATTTCCATTTTTTTAATATTTTACGATATCAAAAAGATTCATCACTAATTATTTTATTTAAATAAAATTAAAAAAGCTGTTAATAATTCAAGATTGTTTTCTGAAAAGATGATTTTTAGTTAAATTTTCAAAATCCTTAACATTTGAATGTCAAATCATACGATTTATCGTTACGAATGAAAAAGATGAAGTTATTAAAATAGTTTGTTATCCAAAACACAAAAAAATATTTGATGTTTAACTAATGTTGATAACAGTCTGACTTATCAATTATTATTAAAATTATATATATAATTTTATTTCGCCCAAAAGAAACAACATCGCTTACACTATTTTAGACAAAATTAGGTAAAAAAATATTATTTAGAAACAGACAAACATACTTACCTATCAGCGACAGTATAGAACGGTTAAGCGGGCGGCGACCGAGGACACCGGTGAAGAGCATAATGCGCCCTCGTGGGCGGATTACCACTGTAATGACCACTCCAGCGGCTCTCTGCTGGCCTGGTACCAGCCGCGGCAGATCTTACTGACATGGAATGTGACACTTGACATTAGATCACTGGGTGAACACCAACCACTATACATCTACCTATATTTAATATTTCCACTATCGGACGAGCAGGGAGACGGCTAGGAGGCACCGCTATACAGTTGGAGTTCCAAAAATTCGTACGAAGCGTTTCGCTTCCACATATATTGTGCGGACCATTAAACTGTGGAACTCATTGCCGAAATCCATGTTCCCTCTGAACTATAACAACTGTCTTCAAGGCGAGAGTGAATCGGTTTCTTCTAGACAAGCGCGCTCCACCATAGATTGCAACATCACTTAACATTAGGTGAGTTTCGATCAAGCGCTTGCCTATCCATCATAAAAAAAACAGTCACTCTTATAAGAAACTAGTATCGTCATCATCATCATCAGCCTATCAGCCTATGCTCGTCCACTGCTGGACATAGGCCTCTCCCAAGGCACGCCACTTGGCCCTATCCTGTGCTTCTCTTCACCATCAAGTACCCGTTAACTTCTTTCCTTATAAAAAACTAGTATGACATCTATTTTTGTTTTGTGTTTTCCGCATATATTATATACTGCATATATGAAAAGTATAATAACAAGCTTCATTGACATTTTGGAACAATGGTAACGATCTCGTTGGCGGAAAGGTTACGATGCCAGACTGCCAATCAGATCCAGGTTTGATTCCCGGCACGGTCAACATCTGTGCGTAACTAAATTTGTTGGCTGTGGGTCTGGGTGTTAAATATGTATCTATATAAAATATGTACGTTTGTATATGAAGTATATCAGTTGTGTTTAGAAATGGTTCAATATGGCGTTTAAAAAAAAAAAAAAAAAAAAAATAAATAATAAATAATCGTTTATTCAGGCAACAAAGAGTTAGTACATATTTCGAACTTACTACTATAAACTATTATAAACTAACAATTTAATAAAAATGTTACAAATTTGCAAGCCATGATAGTGATACCTGCTAATTGTTATCGCTTGTTGGATGACTATTATAATTAAATTAGGTATATAGGTACTATGAAATGAAATGCGTTTATTCAAGGCAATATAACTAAAACAAAAGTAGTACTTAGAGAAAGTATATATAACTAGGCAAAGTACCAGTTACGCTGCCAGGAACAAGCCCCAACTCAGCATACTGCTGGATGTGAAGAATAACGCTGGTCTTCCGTTGGGACGAGCCCTGGCGGTGACATCGCGCACGAGACAGTATTATTGTGTGTGATAGCAATATTACAAATTAAATCAATCTTTGCCGGCTAGTATACCTACTTGAAACCTGTATTATTATAATAATAATCATCCATTCGATCAGACTTGAACAATAATAAATCAAAACAAATAGTTACCCTTTTACTATTTAATATACTATACTATATACTATACTATATACTATACTATATTGTGACCGACAGCTCCCACACTGAGATTATCAATCTCGTGTTGTGGGCAGCTGTGTCCTTCCAAGCACAATTCAAATGATTTGTCAACCAATGTTGTCAGTGGTAACTTATATATATAAATTGTTGACACAATTTTGTTAGAGTTAGCTAAGTGAAGTTGAGGTAAGTAGGTTTAGTTATAATAGTGTAATTGCAAATTAGATGTCTAGCTTAGTAATTTTAAAAATATTTATAATTAATTTTAAACAACTAATAAACTGGGCATTCTCGCCAGCAAGTATGTAAATATGTGTATGTGATGTATGTGAGTTTGTATGTGTATGTATGTGTGTGTGTGTGTGTGTGTGTGTGTGTGTGTGTGTGTGGGTTGTGTGTATGTGCGTGATAATGCAAAGTGTGTGTATGACGTGAATTTGTGTGCATGTTGTTAATGGTATGTGTGGCAGCCTGAATACTGTCACAGCTCAAATTAGAGTGACAGGTGTGCTAGATGTATGTTTGTTATGATATAGCCGTTTCACTTATTGATTTCCAACATTTTTTCACTACTGTTATAGTCAAGCTTTAGCAACCAATTTTCAAGAGCTTGTTTTAAGTCTCTATTGTTTAGGGCATTAAGTTTATTTATATTACCACCTGCTTTATTATACAAATATGGCCCCAGAAATTGTTGGTGATGTTGAAATAATGTTGTGTTATGTTTAGGAATAGAAAAATATAAGTCAGCACGTCTCGAGATTAGGGCACGCTCATTCCCTTTAGAGTGTTTGTGTAGTGATGTAAGCTTGTGCTGTTTAACTATGACGCTTTGCATGTAGAGTTGTCGTACCGTTAAAACCTGACAGTCTTTATAAAGGTCCGTTGTGTCATATCTATAATGTTTAAAGGTAGCAACCTTAAGCACTGCACGTTGTGCACGTTCTAACTTTAACATATGGGTTTCTATATTTACCCGAATTTATTATGATAATAACACTACAATTACAACATAGACGTTCCAAGCGTTGGCACATTTTGTTTCTTTGAAACCTTACTAAGCCTCTTTGGTTTTCCGCCGACGAAATAAAAAGCGTACGCGTTTTCGCGCAGAAAACTGTCACACTTACTTATTATAAAAATTGTTTGAAGTCTAATGACTTATGGTGATAATGACCAGACGGCCACCATAAGTCATTAGACTGGACATAAGGTGTATACCATACTTACTAACTGATCCAATCGGTAGCGTCATGCCGAATGGACGATAGGAAGTATTGTATATGGCCACCACCATTAGGTAAGTGATCATTAATAAGAATCGAAACCTCTTTGCAGTCAGCGAATAATATCGCAGTCTCTTTCTTTGAACCCTCCCCGACTCTTGACTCCGGAATGAATTTCTCGTCCAATAGCCGGCATCATAGCGCCGTCACCGACACTCTGCTTCCGGAGTTCAAGCTGCGCATTTTTAATATTACACTTGAAAAGGCTTTTTTCAGCTCCGATCGCAACGGAAGCGACTCCGGAAGGATCGATTTCCCGCTCCCCTCTCGGCCCGACCACCCTCACCCCCCCGTTACCGTATTTGTAATTCTAATTTGAAAATGGAATATTCAAGCTTGCCGTGTTTTACTGAAAATTACAGGAGAGAATCGTTTTGTATTTATATTTATGGATTTAAAAGCGAGTTGAGAAATAAGAATCATGAGCACGATAACGTATTACGTCTTGTTAGAATTCTGTTTATCTTAAGACATGCATGATGTGGACAAAATCTTGAGTTTACAGTCAGACAGTCTTTAAGTTATTTTTTATAGTTTATAATTTATTACAAAATAACTCTTAATTATGCAGAACTGTAGACGAATTTATTAATGACGAGGATTTTTCGCCATTTGCTACATAATGTATATCATTTTAATTTTTTGACAATATATATCTTATGTTAAGTGACTGTAAAATTTTGACGTTCATAAAGTAGCATAGGATATATTTTGTTTCTCTTTGCAACTTAGATTAGTTTTTAGCCCTTGCGAAGTCGGGACGATCTGTTAGTGAATGAATAAGTGTATGTACTGCAGTAAACTGCTACTCATTATAATGTAGACGGTTGGTTGCTCTATCTATTATCTCATTAAGAGAGAGAGAGAGAGATTCACCTGCCGTGTACAATATGACGTCACTACCCGCCCCTTCACTATCGAGTCAGGTGTAGTTTACGATACAATCTGACGTATAAATAGTGTTCGTTACTCTTTGTACTCTTATCGACAACAATTGTTTTCTTTTTTAATATAACCTATATTGTGCCACTGTTGGGCAAAGGTCTCCCGCTTATTATATATTTATTTTGTTAAAATATATTATTTTATGTATTTGAATTCCCATATACACTTATGTTATTACACCTCGTCATTATGTACTTTCTTTGGGTTCTTTCTTGTAATTGGTTGCCTGGAAGAGATTGCTATTAGCGATAAGGTCGCCAGTTAAGGCACTAGCTTTTATGTACTTTATGTGTTTTCTGTAATTTGTTCTATTTTTTTGTGAGTGTTTTAAAATGTTTATCTATCTATCTATTTACCTATCTCCCCCAATGATCCCCACACTTATCTGTCGTGGGCTAGTTCCTTCCAGTTGGACAGTTAGTGTCGAGAGTTCTATAGCTGCCTGAACGACTTAACCACGACTTGGACTAAGACAGAACAGCCAAGACCTACAATTTAACGTGTCATCTAACTCCCGGTGGCGCTCAAAAAAATACCACTACACTTGCACACGACTGTCAATTAACAAATGACACCCATCCAAAGACTGTTCGCATCGACCGTTTAACCTCGATGATCGAGTCAGATCATCTTAGTTAGCCGAGCTACAGGCGGTATTAATTAATGTTATTGAATTTAAGTGAAGAACATGGGAATATACATGTTTATATAATAATAATAACTATATAACTTTATTTAATTCAGGTTACCAGGACCCATATTAATGATAAAATACAATACATTTTTATTGTTTTTTGATTTATATTAATGTTATTTAAAATGTTTTTTAATTTATATGTTAATTTATATTGTTTTGTAGCTGCTGATGATGCTGATGAATGTAATTGGTCTCGCCGGGTGCGTCATTTAATTCACTTTGCGAGGAGGTCCGCAGTTTACCGCCACTTTGGCCTTTCACCGAGGGGAGGTTCATCCTATTACTTCTCTGTAGCCAGCAGTTTTTTAACTCAAGCTCACAAATCTTATAAAAGTTCTTGTTTTTGCACGGTGGTAGAGCATTTCTTTTAGACATTATTTAGACAGTAAAAATGGACTAAATTAATACCTGAATGGTATCCAAGAGATGGCAAAACTAAGGCAGACAAATCAAAAGATGGGAAGATGACCTCAAGAAAGTGGCTGATCCGGTGTGGACCCGTTTAGCAAGGGACAGAAATAAGTGGAAGTATTTAGAGGAGGCCTTTGTCGACAGACAGGCTGTTACAGACAAAAATCCAGTTGCCGATAACTAGTTAAGATAATACAATATACAAATAAATTAAATATTTAGTTAGTAGGCATGTGTGTAATATTTTTATTAAGGAAAAACAGCAATATAGGCTATTTTATTTTATTTTTTATTTTATATTAGGGCCTTTTCTAGTGCTCGCCTGGTTAGATACCACCCTCAAGATGGAAAATCTGTTGACAAGCATCAACGGGGTGTTATAGCCGTCATCTGGAGGGACATATATTCCAAACTAAGCTCGCTCCACGTTGGGTAAGAGTGTCGTTGAGGCGTATGATAAGTAAAGGTACAATAAATGAGGTAATCTCAAGTGTGATTGGGTCAATTTCGATCACATTGCACCTGATATGCTTGTAAAAATAAAACAAAAAAATGTTTCATACAAAAACTTAAAATGATTTTTAGCCGAAATACCTAATACGTAATATAATAAATGTTTTGTAATATTGTTTGTTACATCTCCACGATTAGTCTTCTAGACAAATTCGAATGAATCTTGGTACGAATATGGGTAAGATCATGGATTAACACATATTATGCTAATTTTTATTAACATTAATGACCTCGTTGGCATAATGCTTACCATGTCGAACTGCCAATCTGAAGGTTCCCGTTTCGATTCCCGGCACTGCTAACATTTTTGTGCTTATAAATAAATTTTTTGACTGTGAGTCTTGGTGTTAAATATAGGTATCTATATTATATATGTATGTATATGTAGTGTATGTTAGTTGTGTTAGCTACCATAGCACAAACTAGAAATAGTTCATAGTATGGGGCTAACTAGCCGTGTGTGAAATGTGTCCTAATATTTATTTATTTATTTATCCCGCATTAACACTACAGGACGCTGTTAGTATAAAATATATATGATACGCCCTAAAAGGTCCGCGACGCGTGTGTTTAGTGAGGCAGGTATTGTGACAAGTTAAATGCATGTAAGTTTGTTTGCTTCCAGTATTATTTGTTGTGTTTGTGTTGACTCAAGCTGTCCTGCAGCAAGCGCTCAAACTAACTCGTGCAAAGCGACGGATCAGCAAACAACGTCGTATTGTTGGGGAGACCGTGTCGCGCGACAGATAGCGACAGATGTATAACTTTCCCTTTAAATTTAATAAATATGAAAAACAGAGGATTGCCATCGCTATTCAGCGCGGAAACGCGGCCAGCGTTATGGGCACGGTCGATGGCGGGCTGTCCTGATTTTTTTTGTCATTTGACATTGTGATTTGACTTTTATTATTTATTTTATTGACATGTAATTAATTGTGGGCTTAATATAGGAAACTCAATATTATATTTATTTATTATTTAGACTTTAACGATTACAGTCTTTTAATACTCTTATTACAAAGAAACAATATGATATATGTCAAAATTATTCATGTCAAAAACATTTAAACTTAGGAAAACCCGCCCATGATCGTACCTGGTGCAAAAATGCCCATATATATATTATGTAATTCAAAATTATTGTAAAACAAATAATATTATTCATAATCAACTTTATTGGTAACAAATATTTTACAAGTCAATCATTTATACATTATAATAAAAAATAAAAAAAACAAACAATTAAAATAAATAAATATCCTTTATTGACTTAAGTCACAAATACACTATTACACAGTGCTACCTAGGTCCAGTTGGAGACAAAACTCTTAGTTCTAGTATCATACCGATAAGACAAAACCTTATTAGAATTTTTGGTAGATAGTTTCCTCTCTGTAGATTGTTTTATCAGGCAGTACTGTGCTTTGATTGCAGTGACGGCGAGCGGAGTCACGGGCTGTAGGTAGTGTGGATTATGCTTTGTACTGAGTTTAACGCTGCGATGCAACTTTACAAATGAACCTGAAATGTATGACTAGTGAATATAACTCAAGAGGAATCTTTATTTCTTAAGCACAATTCAATAAATAAGAACATCAGTTACATTACTATATAGTAGTGAAAATGTTTTCATTCAGTCACTATTAAACGTTATATTATGTTTTAATAATTATGCTAAATATATAGAAAAAGTAGATTAGATTAGCGTGTCATCGGACTCCCTGTGGTTTTTAGAAAACAAAATTCATACGGCGAAACGGAATTCGCCGGGTTTGCTAGTTACTTGATAAGTATTTAAATAATAATTCCTTTTGAAATTTGTTTTAGTAATAGAATAAGTTTGTAATTAGGTACGTTAGTTCGTAAGTTTTTAATTATGGCAACACCCTAACTTCACATGATTACAGGACACATGTTATAATAAGTTAATTTACAACGATAGCCTGTAGCTTGGCTAGCTAAAATTTAACAAATTTACAAAATTTAATTTTTTTATTTACAAAAAATTTACAAAATAATTTATTACACCAACTTACATTCTAAACAAAAAATAATCTGTCATGATCATCAAAGCTAAACAACGGTCGATGCGGACGGTGTTTGGATGGGTGACCTAATTACGATAATTATCAATAAATGGTTTATCTTGTATAATGATCAGCTATAAAAAAAAGTGGTTGTCAATAATTATTTCGTCAACGTCAAGTAAGAACAGAAAGAACTGGCGGCTACCCCGCCGACAGTTGGCGCCTCAAATTGCGACGTTTGATCAGCCCTTTGTGCGGTAACACTATTAGCGGGGATTACGCGCGCGCGCGCACCCCGCCTCCCACTTCCCCTTTCCCCGCCCGCACCGATGAGATTACCCCCCACCGCCCCGCAACACCCTCGCCTTGCAACTATCCCTATTTTTTTGATCTGTACAACTGTAATTGGATTTCGACAATTGTGTGCCGATAAAATGTTGCTTTGTAAAATTGTTCTCAAGTTATTGCTTTGTAGGTTATGTTTTAAATTTGTATTGAGGTTTGGATGATTTTCTATATGAAATGATAAATTATAGTTAAAAAGTACGTATTTTACGAAGGATTAAATCTGAGTAGTTTGACTTGTAACTTTGGTGTTATCAATAAATGATTTGTGTTTGTATAGAATTCAGATATAAACTCTATATAACGACACTGAAGGGACTGTGCATTTTATGGCGTTATAGAGAGTGGTCGTTAAATGGGGAGAATGTATCATTGTATGGAATACAAGCTAAACCAACTAAAGCCCATTGATTTCGACGCTTTAGAGAGTTTTTCGTTGAATCGAGTGACGTTACATAGAGTTTACACGTATTTGTAGGTTTTGGCAGTACAAAACATAATAGCGTCATTTTAAGCACCCTTGACAAGCCCGCATGGTTCACGTTTTTCACAATATTGTACCTTAACGCGTGCTATTACAGTTTATATTCGCTTATCAAGGTGTGAGTGCAAGCAACGTTCGGGGAGTGCCTGCAAGCGACGAGCGTCTCGCGGGACTTGTTAGCGCGTGTCAGTTTGCAACGATACTCGCTGTTATTGTCGGTAAACGGGTAAACATCGCTCGCTCCCGCGGGACCGCACCGCTTGCACTTGGACCGACCTTTCTGACACTATAAAATGATACTTGCATTTTTTTTTTATTATTTTGACATTACTACTCGCGTTCATAAAGAAAACATTTCAAATTGCGTAATTAATGCGAGTGAAAGGGAACGAACTTTTAAATTTTGATAATCACCTTTAACCTTCGATCAAATATATACCACATTCAGTGTTGCATACAAAAACAGCCCAAAAAATGGCATGAGTTTACTATACTATTGTATTTATCACAATATACTACGCCACAAAAAATATTTCAATTCAAGTCAACCTTACCACTGTATCTTAAGGTTGAGTTTCGACTAGTGCCGTAATAAACATTAGCTAGATAGGTTATGCTCCGCGATTACAGCTAAAATTTGATGACCGTACGCAGTGAGCGTTAGAAAATTCAACTGTATTACTATACTTATAACGCTTAAATTCCTCAAACTCAAATAAGACCACACTCTCACTTATGGTCTTATTTTCCTCGCCGTTTTTTGAGACATTTTCTTATATCTAGTACATATTTGATCGAAGTCTATATCGGACATATCAGTTGTATTAGCACCCATAATTACAAACTAGAAATGGTTTAGTAACCAGCCGTGTATGAAATGTGTCATAAAAAACACCTTTGGTTAGGTGTTTCACTCACACGGCCAATGAATACCATACAATAAATCTAGGTACGAGTACTTAATCTTAATTAAAAGTTTTTGTGCCTCACTTTTAAACGATAAACTAAATGCACTTGTCGAATGCACCAGAATCCTCGTGTTTTTTTCTCTCGCGTTTTTTTCTACCTTCCTTGGCGGACACGAAAACATGACTTGCCAAATAATGGTCCCTGGTAGACCTGGTCCTGGGAACCTAACTTGGAAAACTCCGAGCAAGCCTAAGAACCCCTTTTAATCGGACTAGTGCAATAGTAACGCTGTAGTTAGATCAAATCAAAATCAAAAAATAGTTTATTTATGGACATCAGGGCTTACATACTACATACTATAATTACCATACAATTAATTGTCCTACGGCATATACAACTTCGGCCTTATTGAATAATTTGCACAGTTTATATAGCTGATTAGTTTTGAGTAAGTCCGCTGAAATTATTCCATGGACCCCAACCTAGGCGTGAGCCTGTGTCTTGGCGATCCATATTTCCTCAGGTAGGTACCTTATCTGAAGTTCACAACAAAATAAATATCGCGCGCGTTCAAATCTTTTCACCCGCAATGGAACTGACACCGGAATAGGTTTAGGTTTAAAGACATTTATTCTCACAAAAGATATTAAATTATCACTTGCATGAGAACATATTTACATAAATATTATTTGTATCATTCGTCGCCACTATACTATTACTATATATACGCCACTACACTATACTATATATATTACTAGGCAATTGAAATTTACATAAACAGCTTGAATATGAATATGCGTTTGGAGCAAGAGGCTGTTTGTGCAAACCAAAACCAAACTATGTTGCTATTAATCTTCAAAACCAATTGCCCACTTTTATTGCCATATAAAGCGTCGAGTTTCGATTTGATTCGTGCGTATTCATAGGTAAGTGTTACAGAGATAACCCACCAGAGGACACTGCATAAAACATTTCATTTAGGAAATAAGTAAACCATACAAAATAAAAATACATTAACGAACTAAATTATAAGCAACAAACAAATTACGTCATAACATAAGTCAATATCAAAGACTTAAAACTAGAACTACTATGAAATAACCTACACCAGACCGTTCTCGGTGCTAGGGTGCCCATAATGCTAGCAGCATTGCCGCGCTGTATTTAAATCGCCTTTTTTTGACACATTTCACACACGGCTGGTTAACCCCATACTGAACCATATCTAGTTCGTGTTATGGTAGCTAACACAACTGATATTACTACATAATATACATACACACATATTTTATATATTTAACATCCAGACCCACGGCCAACAAATTTAGATAAGCTCGAAGATGTTGGCTGGGCCGGGAATCTACTTATATAATAATCTACTTATAGAATAACCTTTACGCCAACGAGGTCGTCCAATATAATGCTGTTAATTGAACAGTCCTTTCCCTGAATTGAGACTTCTTAAAGATTGACCGAATTTTATAAACGATTTAATCATATTTTTTTATCATCAGTGAACTTTTAAAAACTCTTTGGTTCCTTTGTGTAGATTAACGTCCTTTTAGTAAAATGGAGTAATTGTTCTGCAAACAGCGTACGATACTCAATTACCTCGATGGGTACCGATATTGGACCTCCTCAGTATTTCGCTCACGCACTTGCCTCTCTGATACAGAAATAAACGTTGCTACAATGTTCCAGTCTGGTGGCAGATGTTATACTTCTATTCGTGAAGAAAGGTCTCAATTTATCAAATCAAATGTATGAGCACAAAGAAATTTCCAATAAGACACACAGTAACACATAACTTGGTCGGCCATAAATCCATAAATAACATACGTCAAAGACAAGTCACACTACGATCATTACTTAAATAATTAAAAAGACTTGTTAGATTAATTAAACATAAAAATTTCATTTAATAAATATTTTTATATTCATTTATATTTCGAACATCATCATCAGATCATATGACATATGAGATGATAAAGTAAGTATATTTGTTTACCTTTTATTCAAAATGATGCCCACTAGCCTATTAAAATTTTATCCAAAACCTCTAGTCAAAGTACATAACAATATATTCCAGACTAGGCATGCTCCGCCTAAAGGCAAAGATAAAGGCAAAATCTTGGTTTTAGAGTTGTTTTAGTTATAAATCATAACGAAAAAATGGTTGCCTGTAAAGTCGGTTTTACGGGCGAAGATTTTACGTGACAACGTCTGCCGCGTGCTGCGCGCGCGGCAGACCGATCATAGTTGAGTGAGAGAGAGACGCAAGGCATTCGGCGGGCCTCTCTCTCGTTCGGTGACTCATCGTAACGTTACCGGGCGTTACACTTTTTCATAAGTGACTCCCAGCCGCAACCTAATTTAAGACGTTGTCACGTCAAAAAATGCTTTAAGACCGTCTAAGGGACCAAACTACCATAAAAAGTCTGATTGGTACTAAAATGGTACCAAAATGGTACCTATGGTAGGATGAAAAATCAGACATTTCATCTTTCATTTTCAGACATCCGTTTCGTTATCGTCACTTCGTCATATCTAGTGAGGTATTACGTGTCTAAGCATTTCCAAATCTTTGGTATAATGATTGAGCGTCGCAAGGCGGTTGGGGCGGATGCAGGGCGGGCGGGGCCGGGGCGGCGATTGGATTACCTGCCCCCGTGGGCTGCAAACACTTCGTTACGCCGTAACGAACTCTCGCTAAAACTTGGCACAAGGATCTATCTACTGCAGATGTCTTGTTTCTTTATATTTTTATTATTAACTAGTAACACCCTGCGGTGATACCTGCGTTAATCCGGGATAAAAGCAGCGTATGTGTTAATCCAAGGTCTAAACTATCTCCATAGTAAATGTCATTAAAATCGGCCTTACCGTTGGAGCGTGAAGGAGTAACAAAGATTTTGAAGTTATTTGCGTATCCCACGAGAACCTGAATTGTTTTCGGGATAAAAAGTAGCCTATGTGTTAATCCAAGGTCTAACCTATTGCCATATCAACTTTTATCAAAATCGGTTAAGCCGTTTAAGCGTGAAGAAGTAACAAACATACACACACACACAAACTTTCGTATTTATTAAATTATTGGATTAGTTCCATAAAATATTAATAAAGTCAATATAAAAATAAAGGACGCCACAATTGTCTTCTTATTGAAAGGAATGAATAATGAAAAGATCACGAAGAAGATATTAATAATATAATAATATTATGAAGACGAATTACAGGGAATACCATACATATACAAGTAAGAAAATAATTAAAAATTAATAACAAGATCACATTGAAAGACATCAGATACTACAAATATAATTATAATAAAGTCTAATATAAGTCAAAGTAACTTTATGATAATAATACAATAATAGTTACAAGTCACACAACAACACTAAATATTAAATCAATAAAAATGCGCAAAATAAATACCAATACAAATCAATAAATTAAAATTAATATAACATTCATAGTTCATACTACGAAAATAGTTTCAATCCAATTTTGAATCATCAATTCATGCAAAAGTTAGTATTTACATTTCAAATCCTTATTTTCTCTTAGGTTCTTCTTTATCTAAGTTTACTTTTCTCTATCTACGGTTACTTTTATTTATATACGCTAATATCCACTATACAGCAGTCATACAAGTAGCTGATAAATTAGCTGGGATTAGAAATGAGAGCTGGAGTGAGAGTCCAATATATATAATTTATGTCACTTAATTTTTTATTAATTGTATAACCTCTTTTTAAGCTTACTGTTTTCAGGCTCCCTAGAACAAATAAAACGCAATAATAACAAATGTTAAATTATTTATAAAGTTTAAACATTTTCCTTCCAGTTGCTTAACTGCAGGCAAGCTATGGTCAAACACAAATCTATCAGTGTTAAAAAACATACATTGCAACAGTATACTTTTTTTAGAACTAGGCTCAAAAGTTTGTGTATGCATATTTTGATGTTCCTTGAATCCCACACGAGATAAATCCTGTGTTGTGGAATTCAGTGTCTTCCCTCATTGGTAGCGATTCTGCCGTACACACGACTAAACTAAATTTAAAGAAGCCCCGTCTCTTTTCATCTTAGGTGACCAGAAAGAGACGGACGTTCTGCACCATAGTCAAAACAAAAAAAATCACGTCATATGTAGAAAATATAGGCAACTTTAGAGACGCACTCACTTGTATCACCTTTAAAACTGCCTGCACCTTCCATATTTGACGTGATTTTAGTTGTTTTGTCTGTGGTTCAGAACGTGCCGTCTCTTTCTGGCTACCTAAGATGAAAAGAGACGGGGCTTCTTTAAATTTAGTTTCGTCGTGTGAACGGCAGAATTGCTACCAGTATCAATAAGACATGACTAAACTGACATTTTTTTTTAAGTTTTGTATTAGTATCTAATAAGACATGACTTAACTTAAATGTTTTTAAAGATATGTTATTTTAATATTTCGCTGCCCTAATTCAACAGTAAGATATCTTAAAAAAAATGAGTTAAGTTTTGTTTCATGTGAAAAATTTGCTCTTCTGTCCGGTTTAAAATCACATGCTTAAATTTCAATGTCTCACTGAGACATTTAAGCATGTTTTTACCGACCTTTATTTAGTTCAAGATTCTGACATCTGAAGATATTTATAAAATCAGAAAGATTTTTACTTTTCTTTTATTTCTTATTTTATTCATATTGAAATATAAATAACTCCGTAACACATTAAAGTAAGATATAGTTTTTAAAAATCAACCACATTTCAATTAACAACGAGTGAATTAATGACACTGAAATCATAAGAGTATGAATTACTCAAACATACTTTGTTCAACATAACTTACTGTTGAACACGGGCAGCGATTTCTGAAGAGAAATTGTTCGCCGTTGCTGAAATCAGCTAGGATATGACAATGATGATGATGAAGTGAACCTTAAGGGTATGTAAAGGGAGAGTAAACTGGTATAACAAGCCGTCAGCTAGACGACTCGGTCGTGGAGCGAGCGAGGGCTCTCAGAGGGTCCTCAAATCTAATTCATTAACTCACCGCTTGTCTACTCTTTCGGAAAATAAAATCAACAAATTTTGCCTTTTCTTTTCATTCGTGGAATAAAAGTTCTTCGAGGGTAAAAATACGCGATGCAGCATCTTTAGTGGCCTAGACGACATACAAACATACATACATATATGCTTTAATTACTGCTATTTATAAAATAAAATAATAATAATAAATATTAGGACACATTTCACACACGGCTGGTTAACCCCATGCTGAACCTTTGCTAGTTTTGTGTTATGGTAGCTAACACAACTGTACATATTTTATATACCTAGATACATATTTAACACCCAGAGCCACAGCCAACAAATTTAGTTAAGCACAAAGATGTTGGTTGAATGTGCCGGGAATCGAGCCCAGAACAGTCTGATTGGCAGTCCGGCATGGTAACCATTACGCCAACGAGGTCGTCAAGATCAATATTCTTCTTCTTCATCGTATGAGCTAAGTGGCCAAGCTCTGATCTCGAGAGTAATCAAGAAACCCGAAGGCCTCTGACATGACTTAACGCCAGCTTGTACTAGGTAATACTTACAGCCGGGACCGACAATTTAACGTGTCATCCGACCCACGGTAGCGTCCAAATGAAAATGCCACTTGAGAAACGACAGTCTTGTGAATGGTCACCCAATCAAACACCGTACGTATTGGCCGTTGCGTTGCGTCGATGATCGTGTCAGATCACCTTATCTAGCCGAGCTACAGGCGCTACAATTATATTACGTACTCGTACCTACCAGTACATGCCTATGGACGCATTCAAAGCATTACAATGAGCAGAATAAACGATAATTCCGCAGCTACCGTTAAATAATCCGTCGCAAAAAGGAATAAATTTGAATATTTGTGAGTTTAATGAGGGTTGCGGGCGCTGATGAGCGGGAATCGAACCCGGGACGTGGAGCGCGCCCGCCGCCCTCCGCCCCCCGCTCCGCGCCGCCGGCGAACACAATCAATACCCTTTGATATTGTACGCTCAGCAGTTTAGGAGATTAATAAACCAGCTTTACTGCTGGTAGCTAACGCACTACCTTAATACGGCTTTAGTACGTCTGCCAAATGTTGTTCTGAGACACGATTCTTCTATAGCTACCCGTAAATTGCGGCGCTTGTAATTTGCCTACCCCAGGTGATCTACTACGAGAAGATAATATAATGGTCAAGCAACGGTTGGTGCGCACAGTCCTTAGATAGGAGACCATTCACAAGATTGTCTTTTAAAACGTGGCATTTTTTTCTGTAAATTATTTAAATTGTAGATATCGGCTGTTATAGTCTTAGTACAAACACTCGCTAAGCCAAGTCAGAGGCCTTTGGACGGCTTGAAAGCTCTCGACACCAGATCTTGGCCACTTAGCTTATACGAAGAAGAATGGCTACATAAACAAACAAAATAATAGTGTTTATACGACTGTCAGCAAATCTATTCGTTCCATAACTTCATTGGCTTGTGATCGTCCTAAATAAATAAATAAATAAATATTTGAACACATTTGAATAATTCCTAAACAATATTATGGTTTTTTCAATTTTTTAACTCTCTTGTTAATTTCTTACAATTGAAGATATTTGCACTTAATTGTTTTGTCTATATTTTTCATTTAATAGAAATAAGTACAATGTATAAAATATTTTTAAATACAATTTGGGGAAGTACAGCTGTCTATATTAAAGGCTATAGCCTAGTTTAGACCGCTGTATCCTTTTTTCCTTTAATTAATATCTTTGTACCAAATTTACTGATGTCCCAATTTAACAATTTGAATATGATTTCACACACGGCTGGTTAACCACATACTGAACCATTTCTAGTTCGTATTATGGTTGCTAACACAACTGATATACTACTTATCATACATACATACTTATTCTATATAAATACATAACCTTCGCTACTCCTCGATGTAGACAAATGTATTGAATGTAAGAATGTATTGAATAAGAAATGGTAGGTTGTATGAGCAAGAAGCAATCAAGCAGAAGCCTCTTCCCCGAGGCAGGGGGGTGCGGGGGTGTTTACACTTGGCCCGATTTATGCGGCCAGTCGTAAATATCTGCGCGCGCGCCGACAGATATATGGAACCTCATATTTATGGCTGTTTGTTCACCGGTACCGACAGCATAAAAAAAATCATATCTTATAAAAAATATTGTATTTTGTTTAGTATTTTTTTTCTCCTTACAGTTAGGCATTTGACACACAAGATAGCGACACTCTGACCCAAGGTGGAGCATGCCAGTGCTGGAGTTACTGGCTCACAAGGAGGCTACTGGAACACAGACTTACCTTACTGTGCAGGTCTAGAGTTTTTTATTTTAAATGTTTTGATATTTTTCATATTTATTTACCTACTTTTTATTATGTACTTACATACATGTTTTAAGGATAAATAAATGCCAATGTGTTAATCCAAGGTCAAACCTGTTTCCATGCCGAATTTAATCAAAATCGATTTAGACGTTTGATCTTGAAGACATAACAAACATACACACACACACACACACAAAGTTTCGCATTTATAATATAAGTAGGATTGTATGTATAATAAATAAAATAAAATATGATTTATTAAAACAACGTTACAAATAATGACTTTATTTTTTCTGACCGTACTAAAGGGCCACTCACACCGCTCGCTGAATGAGTATGTTTTTTCACCCAGCCCCGCGTCCGCCCGCGTTATAACATTTCTTTGTAATACTAAAGTATTTAGTAGTTCACGAATAAATTATTTCGCCCAAGAAGGAGCTTTTCGTCGGTTACATTTTAACCGTAGCTCATATAGCCGGTGTGAGCGAAACCGGTCGTTTTGTTCTCATTACTAAAGTTTTGATTTATTTCTCGCGGAGTTATTAAATGTGGAACGGAGGCTGACTTATTCTTTACTGGTTTTGAATTTTATTCGTTCCACAGTGAGAGTGATTACAAAGTTAAAGTGAATATTGAAAAAGTCGATACATCTTTTATTTTAACCGACCATATTTTATTTGTTATTACTGGCAGGTAATACCAGTATTTCTAGATAGTTACTACCTACAATAGAATACATAATTATCATATACAGTACAGGCCCCTTGAGGTACCTAGCACAGAGCACAGCGACTTTCTCAGGTGCGACACAGCCCTCCACTCACACAGCTAGTACTAAACATTACTTTGTGTACCTAACTCTAAGATACACAATAAACGAATTTGAATTTGACGGTACTACTAGTTCTTCTCCTTCTTCTTCGTAAGAGCTAAGTGGCCAAGCTCTGGTGTCGAGAGTTTTTCAAGCCACCGATGCGTCTGACTTGGCTTCACGACTGCTAGTACTAAGATTAACAGCCAGGACCTGCAATTTAACGTGTCATCCGACCCACGGTTCAAAGTTTATCATGTATTATATGTAAAACTTACCTAACAATTTGGTGAATTAAAAAAAAACCTTTTTTATTCTTTAAAGCCAGGAATACGATCAGCAGCACAGTTAATGTGTGGAGTATGTATTGTCTGGGATTACTGGCTTTCTGCTGGAGGCTGCTGGAGTACAAGGTAAGGTTCTTAGCAGCAGATTATTTAACTAAAGAATGATTTAGCAATCATATTTTAGTCAGGCAAGCACTAGAAAATGCCCGAACATACATTCGCAACAATAAGATCACGTCACTGTTATGTCTGCGGTTTCTAATAATGTCGTTTAGTATAGTTATAGTAAGCAAGCGTAAGTTAACTCACTTTAGTATACAAGCAAACATGTACGAGTATAAGTTAGGTACATACCTAGGTCGCGGCTTATCCTTTAAGCCTTCGAATCAGCTCGATGCTGTTAATCTCGGCGTATATTAGAGGTGACCACAATATGCTTAAACTTATAAATCGCAACATTCTCGATCGAATTGATAATAATCGAGTTAAGCTAAACCAGTTAAATCATGCTTAAGAAGCGAGCGGCGCGTGCGCAGCGGACCTACCACAGGTTTTCAAAACAATATTGTTGCATTATTACAAAGAGGCCAACTTCCAACAATTATTTATAAAATGATAAAAACTGCCAGACAATTCAGAGAGTTGCTGTTCAACGGAAAATATGGTTGTGTCGTAACGTATTCTAATTATTTAAATTAATACTGTATTAAAACTTTCGTAAGGCATATTTGAATAATGTTTGTATAACCGAATATCACTTACGTTTATTTTGTCGGCATTAGCCCGACATGTTTCAGCACAATCAGTGTGCCATTCTCAAGGGCGGGTACACAGCCAACGTATGCACGCGACGACGGCTGCGCCTGAACTGCCTACTCCACCGACTAATGACCCCTGTGAGCCACAGCGCGCGCCTCACGCGCCGCGGCTCTCTAAGCTCGCTGTGATGTTGCTATCGCAGCCGGCGCAGGCGTTCCCGGTGGATGGTCTTCTTCTTCTTCAACAATTTTTAAACGTTGAAGTTTTTTAAAATGGTTCGAGCGGTATGGTTGGGTATTCAATACCCAACGAACAGTGTACTGTTGAAACTTGTGGTAGGCCCCCGACATCGGATAGGGGGCAAAAAGTAAATGAGGAGTGGAGTGTCGCCGCCTCCCACTCACAAACACCCGTGTATAATGGTTGACTTATGTCGTGTTTGCTTGTATTATATCGCTAACACATATACCGACCAACATGTTTCGTTTTAACCTTCAACACCGTAAGCTTGTGCTTAAAATGAAAATAAGGGCAGAATCTAAAGTTCATACATGTCAAATCATTTAATGTTAGGAAACCCCGCCCATGACCGTACCTGGTGCAAAGGTGCCCATAACACTGGCTGCGTTTCCACGCTGAATTGCAATATTAATGATAACATTATGGAGCGACGACGGTCTACCTCCTACTAGCAAAGGGATATCCCCCCGGACAGATGTTGTGTCCGGAGACGGCCGTCTGACGGTCATGCATTGTAGATTGAACCAGTCGTACGCGCGCTGAAAATACCGTTTGCGCGATTCAGGACAAGCGCTCTGATTGGTCGTGGGCGATGAAGTGCGACAGAGACGCCACAATATGATTTTTACAATTCCAATGCGTTTTTTGTTTAAATTTTCACAGAGAGGTTTTAAAAAGTTCGGATTCTACACACAAGCAAGATACCTTAAGATTGAGCTAAGATTACTGTCGCCGTGATCATTGATTTAGAAAAAATTGGCCAAGTGCAAGTTGGCCTCGCGCATGAAGGGTTCCGTACCATTGTTGTATGGAAGCCCCCTTAAATATTACTTTTTAGAACATATTATAATTATATATTTTTATTTAATACATAATTTAATGTTCCTTGAATGTGCAGAAGGTATACCAAAATATGCCAAAAAAGAAAAAATTGGCTAATTGCGAGTTGGGCTCACGCATGAAGAGTTCCGTATCATTGTTCTATGGAAGCCCCCATTAAATATTTGTTTTTTTTTTTATAATTTAATATGATAGGTACTATACATTTATATATTTTGTGAAAATTTTAAGTGTCTAGTCTCTACCGTTATTAATATATAGCAAAAAAATACGAAAAAAACACGTTTATTGTTTGGGGACTCCCCTTAATATTTCCATTTCTTTATTTTTAGTATTTATTGTTATAGCGGCACGGGAAATACAAGACTTGTGAAAATTTCAGATATTACGGTTTCTGAGATACAGCCTGGAGACAGACAAACAGCGGAGTCTTAGTCTTTCTCTTCTTCTTCCGTTTTTACCTTTTAATTATGTTACGGAACCCTAAAAACAAGAGATATTGTTCTACTGATCCCACACAATTATAACAATAGATGACAGACAGCCAGTAGGCGATATAGTTGGGGAGCCGAAGAAGGTTTTTGTTATCACACACGGCTGGTAACCCCATACTGAAACATTTCTAGTTTTGTATTATGGTTGCTAACACAACTGTTAAACTACATATGCTTACATACGACGAGGTCCTCGGATCACGAGCGCGTCAGATTAAGATACAGATTGTTTTTCAAATACAGCGTAAACTCTATATAACGACACTGAAAGGAATATGCTTTTTATGGCGTTATAGAGTGTGGTTGTGAAATGGAGATTTTATCATTGTATGGAATACAAGCAAAACCAACTAAAGCCAATTGATTTCGACGCTTTACAGAGTTTGTCGTTAAATCAAGTGACGTTACATGGAGTTTACAATGTATTTATTATAATTGAAGATACGTTGAACCCATTTGTGTACTCCCACTAAATACCAGCTTTCACCGTTGGTGAGTCTGTCTGTAAAAACGACTGAAAAAAAACTTATAGCAGAAATACTCCAAATTGTCAAGTTAGGTTTATCTTAATAACTAAAGTCGTTAATAGTATTAAAAAAAACAATAAAAATATAAATATAACACGTAGAAATAATAAAATTTACAGACTTGGGCTAAAAATTGGCCGTACACAAGCTCAGTACAGCCAACGATAAGTATTTTAGGCTTATCTTCGAGGGAGGAATTTAAGTATATCAAAAGACTTATTATCTGCTGATTAATAAAAACAAAAATAATAAAATAAATAGCATATTTAAATAAAATATAGTACTTGGAGGCGGCCTTCGATCAAATATGTAGTAGAAATAAGGTGATGTCTCTAAGTACGGCAAAAAAATAAGAGCACAAGCAAGAGAGTGGTCTTATTTGAGTTTAGTACGGTCCAATCAGAGCCAACGTGCGACCGTACTATAATACCTCAGTGTGCTTTCAAGGTTTGCTAAAATAACCACTGTGACAAGACACACCGTAAGGTGTCCGATGGAGTCTCTTTTTTATTTCAAATAGATAGTAGGTACATATCAGTTTCCGTTTTAAAGTACTCCATAATTACTATTAATACAATTATATACAAATGTTTTAACGGCCAACAATCCCGCCAAACCGTCACAACTGACCTTACGACTATTCGAATTATAGCGTTATAGTAATACTGTTGAATTTTCTAGCGCTCACTGCGTACGGTCATAACTTTTCTAGCTGTTATCGCGGAGTAAGATAGCTTATGTTTATTACATAACACAAGTCCAAACTCAACCTTAAGATACAGTGGTAAGGTTGACTTCAATTAAAATATTTTTTGTGACATGGTGATATTTTTGTATTACTGAGTATGTAAACTCATGCCATTTTTTTGTGCTGTGTTTGTATGCAACATAAAATCTAGTATATATTTGATCGTAGGTGGCGGCCCTCATCGGTGGACATGATAGATCATCCCATACAATTTCCTGGGCTCCCCGACTAATAGACCAAAAACACCTATTTCTGTATGAATGGACTTGTCACCTAATGGACAAGCAAGGTAAAGGAAAAAATATTATCTACTAATATTATAAATGCGAAAAATTGTTTGTAAGTTTATGTTTGATATTTCTTCAAACTGAATCGCCTTAGCAGATTTAGATAAAAAATAAAATAAGTTAGACTTTAAATTTACACATAGGCTACATTTAATTTCAAAAACTGCTGAGGTTTCCGTGGGATACGCAAGCAGCTGTCATATTTGTGGACGACTCACAGGCTCAATTTATAGGAAAATAAAATTCGAGCTCGCTGCGCTCGCAAATCAAGCCGTGCAAGGGGTTGGTTAATAGAACATACTCGTATTACTCTCGTTATCATCATCATCATCTTCCTGTTCGCTTCGCTTGCAAGTGTTTAGTGGTAATGATTATGAACGGTTTAATGTTCAAATATTTGCACCGAAAAACAAGCTGTTACGAGTATATTTGATGAGTACGAAAATCACATGGTTTATCCACGGGTAACACCGCAGGCGAAACTAGTGCTGTATTAATACAAAAATAGACACAATAGGAGATCTAGTTACCGGCTAATGGATCCTTTTATTTGCAACCCCTATATAAGGGCGAGATTTTTAGGAGCAATATCATTCTATCGCCGCCCAGTACTAGACCAGCACCATGGTACGGCAATATAAAATCAAAGAAATAGTGTTCTTGTATTTGTCACAGTTAAATATTTGCCTATATTTTCAGGCTTTCCGACCTGTAGTGATCGCAGTGTCCTGCGTCGCCTTGTTCATCGCACTCGAATCATTGATGATTCCCGAGGCAATGGCTCAAAGACCACGTCAGCTGCAGAGGACTAATGCTATGGACATGTTCAAAGTCAAGAGAAGCGTTGGCGACGATACAGAAACAGAATATTGGCATGCGACTGACGGAAACCCTGATGTAGAACTTGCGTACTTTGAGGATATTGATAACACTAACGACGATGTAGTAAAAAAGTGTTTGGCCCGGGTGTCTGGTCAAACCAGGACTAAGAAGGACAACGGCATGCCAGATGTAAGTACGCTGAGTTTCACAAATGTGTCTTATGAATTATGTGGTAAAAAAATACTGGAGCACTTTTTGTATTGGTCAGGTTACTTATTATTGTGATATTAGTACAGCACTTCAGTAAGATACCCCCGCGTGCTGCCCCGGTTGAAATTAATTACATTGTGCTTTCCATTTAAACGTTTAATAACAATCTCTGTTTTGTTGCAGCAATCTGTACCGAACCTACCTTGCACCTGCAATTACATCGTAAGTCACTTACTTGTATCATTTCTTCAAACTTTTAATAATATCTCACGAATCGTTGCAGACGTTTTCGAAGCGAGTTGTCGGTGACCAGATATAAAAACCATCAAAGATTCTGCCAAATTGGGAAACACTCAATCAGACTTATATTTTATTTTTTATTTTTAGGAGAATTTCGTGTCCCTAGGTGAAACAACATTCCCAACAGCTATGATGACACGAACATGCTCCAACACGCCCATGATTAAGAGCTGCCCCTTCCCGTACAAATGTCAGAACACAGTTTACCCCGTAAGTATCCGGTTACCTATGGGTATAGAGCCTACTAGAACTTGTAGTTTACATATTTACATTTATTAATTCGATCGCTCGTGTTACAGGTGGCAGTACTGAAGAGGAAACTCGGAGGATATGATGAAGCATCATCCGAAGAGATGGCCTTGCTGCCGAGAAGCCTATTGACTCCTCGGTTAACCGTATCCTGGTATCCCGAGTTGAGAAACGTCAGCGTGGGATGCGAGTGTCTGAATAGATACGACAACTAATTAAGAACGGAAATAAACACGGCATTATTCTCAATAACCATTACTTGTTATAAAATTATTTATACCATTTTTTTTGTAAGAATTAATGGAAAGTTACTAAGTTTCATATCGTTTTGTTTCAAAAATAATATAATTTCATTTCGTTAAGTTATTTATTACGACAAAAACTTATTTAATGTAACGACTACAACCAAATCGACCTGGCATGTCTAGTTAATAAGCCTATATTGGAATTAAATAAACTTTAGCATCGAGAGTGAACTTTTATTTTAATCCTATAGATCGACTGACATACGGAAAGATTTGCTTGGACATATATGAATTTGGGGGTTAAATTAGAATAGTAAAATATCCCTTTCACGTCTGGGAGGTATTTTAAGCATTTATAAGTCAAATGCAAAGACAATCTTATACTATTCGGAAACTAAGTAAAACTGACCCTGAAGATGTGAAAAACTCACGAAATTCCCCCTTTTTTATTTGAGTTAGGTTTTTAAGGGGGATTAACTAGAGGGGAGAATTAGGGCCTAGCTTTTTGAGTTTTTGAGCCGCAGCGCCCATAGCCTGGCTAACTTACGAGATTAGACGCAAACACCACAGTTGTTATTTTACATATCTATTTAGACTGTGAGTCTTGTACTAACATAACAGCTTAATGAACTTATTGAGTAACGGATTTCAATTCAGCGCAAATCTTTGATAGTTATTATTTAAGTATCCCAAAGGAACCACAATTGTTTGCAGGATAATAAATAGTCTGTATATAAATTAAAAGTCTAACTCGTCAAATAATTAATCGAAATCGGTCAGGGCGTTTGAGCAAATAAGAGTAACTAAGATTTTGAAGTCATTTATGCATTCCACGGGAGACAGTCGTGTTTTCGGGATAGCAAGTAGCCTATTTCACATATAAGAGTATGATATTCAGGTGTTATATTATATCATGTTAGCCGGCTGATGTTACAGATACAATAAGCAAATCAAATTAGGACTTGGCTAGAATATCTGATTGGTCTACTAAGAACAGTCTTTTGTTAACTCCCTTGAAGACTAAATACATGACTCTTGGCAGCAGGCACCAGCTAGATAAACTAAGTCCTATGATGAAATGTGTTGAGCTTATGGGAGAGACCGTTGAAAGGGTTTATGAAGTAAGAAACTTAGGGCTTTTCATAAACTGTAATCTTCGTATTGAAAAACACGTGAGTCTGTGTCAGAGACTGCTTTTATACGTTGAAAGTTCTTTATAGAATGAGGCCATATCTAAGTGTAATTCTACGCAAGCTGTTGACGGAGTCACTTGCTATGTCTAAATTGAATTACATGGACACAGTCACTGGACCACGAATCGTAGAGAAAACCAAAAGACTAGTGCAACGGGTAAAAAACTTTTGCACGCGTTTTAAATTTGAAATTCCGTTCAGGAGTCACGTGACCCCTTATCTAAACGAACATGCGATATTAAAAATGCAACATCGTCGCAACCTCCATTTGGCGTGTTTTGTTCGGGGTCATGGAATACAAAGAGCCAAGCTATTTGGTTGAGAAGCTTTCGTGAAAGTGCGATCAGCGTATACGTCGGCCTTGCTCTACGCAGCTCGTCATGGAGCGGTATAGCACCGCGGCTTTCAGGGGGAGCTTTGTCGCATATTCCGTTCTAGAATAAAGTCATTCATGTTATTTTATTCCATTAAAAGTTTTCTGACATTAATTTATAATTGTTTGTTGAAAATATAATGGTTGTCAAAAATATAATGGTAAATAATATATGATTTCAGTAAACGCCTTGCACTATCAGCAACGGCAGAAATTCCATGACCTGACTAGGAAATGCGCTCATGTTAATTATTTGTGTGACAGGAAAGTAAATCTCGTAGTAATAGTTACGTATGGAGTGAGAAGGCCAAGATCTGGTGTCGAGAGTTTCAAGCCGCCCAATGGCCTCTGACTCGGTTTAGGCCGATGACGTGAGCATTATCTTGCATTTACTGTTTTATTGTTATAAGTGTATCAGTATGACTGAAAACTTGTTCAAGGAAATTACTCAAAAGTGTGTGCCAGGACTAACTACCGGCACTTTTAATTTAACATGTCATCCTACCTACGGTAAATAGGTACCAGAATGTAAAATAATGATGCTTAGTGATGCTTTGCTCCCGTACCGTAATAAGCTAGGACTAGTGTCGCCGTGATTATTGATTTAGCCTAAACAAGAGATATAGTTCTACTGATCCCACGCAATTATAACAATACACGTCAGACGGAGGTAGCCGATATAGTAGGGGAGCCCAGGAGCGGGTTTTCAAACATCACAAGCGCGTCAGATTCATTTGTGGTACCTTGAACCCATTTGTGTACTCCCACTAAATACCAGGTTTTATCGTTGGTGGGTTTGTCTGTAATAATGAATGAAAATATAGTTGATGACAGAAATTCTCCAAATTGCCAGATAGTAAAGCTACTCTCCATTATTGACGTCCTTAAGAAGAGTGCGTTTAAAAAAAACAGCCAATATAATTATATGAAACAAATAGGAGTGAGAGGGTCTTAAAATTTTCAAACTTCGATGCTCAGTAACAGCACTATCTATTAGCTTATCTTCGATTGAGAAGAATTAAGGCATATTAGGAGACTTGTAATCTACAGATTTGTAAAAACATTACTAAATTTTTTTAAACATTTATAAAAATTATAAAAAATCGCACAGTGGCGGCCCTCGTTGGTGGACATGATAGATCGTCCCATACAGTTTTTTTTGTCAGAATATCTCCTTCATAATCCAATAAGCTCCAAACGCAATCAAATTACTTCATTTCCAGCATCCTGGGCTCTCCGACTATTAGACCAAAAACACCTATTTCTGTATGAAAGGACTTGTCACCTAATTGACAAGCAAGGTGAAAGAAAATATTATCTACTAATATTACAAATGGGAAAGTTTGTCTGTAAGTTGATGTTTGTTATTTCTCCACGCTAAATAGATTTTGATAAAATGTCATATGAAAATATGTTAGGCTTTGGCTATATTATATACTGAAAATATCTATTGTTCTCGTGAGTTACGCTTAAAACTCTAAAACATATGTAACTACTTCATCCTCGAACAGCTGAACCGATTCTGATATAATTTATTATAAAGATAAGTTATACCTTGCAATAACATAGAAAGTACTTTGCATCCTGATAATATGTGTGGTCGGTCACGTCGGTTAAGCAAATAACTCTAAAACATATGTTTCACCTTCATGCTCATATGACTAGACTGATTTTAGTTATATTTATAATAAAGATAAGTTACACTTTTAATTTACACGTAGGTGACATTTCATTCTTAAGCCAGTTGAGATTCCCGTGGGATACGCAAGCAGCTGTCATATTTGTGGACGACTCACAGGCTCAATTTATAGGAAAATAAAATTCGAGCTCGCTGCGCTCGCAAATCAAGGCGTGCAAGGGGTTGGTTAACACGTTCCAAGCGGCACAAAATTTTCTATTCTTTCTATTCATGCGGTACCGGGCGTATTACACCTGGACCTAAAACTACCATTGCGGCGGTACAAGGCTTATAAAACCCTGTAACGTTAAAAAAACTTTAAACCTTTTTTTGGCCTCATGAAAAGAAAAAACTTATTTTTTTGCTTTGAGTATTAGTATTAATGAATTGATTAAAGAGATCCTGACGGCGTACGTGGACAGCTTCTTTGGTTTAGAATCTATAGCTTAAATAAAATACAGGGTTTTATGTACCCTGTGCCGCACTGAACAAGAGGATGTTTATGCATATTTTAGGGATGGGAAAAACAGATATCGATGGGCCTAAGTTTTATTGAAGAAATAAAAGAAAAAATAATATTTATTAATGTTTTTCATTGAAACAATCCAAACAGAAGTTTCTTTTGCATGCGTTACATTCTGTTATTTTTTTTAACTTTTTTTGTAAGCTTGACCACTTGTTAAAATTGTTCGAAGTTTTTCATAGCATCCAACACAGTTTCCCTTCTACATTTGCTTGTAGGCCAAAAATTGACTCTGTTACCTAAAAAGCTTGACATACGAGTACTATTTACAGTACTTAAAGACCGTAAATTATGTAATAACACAAATAATTATTATAGTACATATTATTATCTAAAGAAAGTGTACTCGCTATTATTACCTACCTATTTATTATCAAATTCAATAAATAGTAACAACGGGTAAGTCGTCATTACTATTTATTGAATTTGCTAATAAATAAGTAGGTGATAATTACGAGTACACTTTCTTTAGATAATAATATGTAATATAATAATTATTTGTATTATTACATAATTTACGGTCTTTAAGTACTGTAAATAGTACTCGTATAGTAATCTATACTTTATTACTATCATCATTGTCATTAAAATTATCATCACTGTCTTCAATCTGGTGGAGTTTTATTCTTTTACGACACCGTTTCGCTGATGTTGAAGTCATTGTCGACGCATGCGCTCACTCGATTACGATCACAACACTAACCGTGCGAAGCTAGCGCGGGGTGCGGTACCAGGTGACCGAGGGTACCAGGTGTATTCAACCCGCACCCGCACTGTGATGAAATTTTATTTGTTCAGTGCGGTACCAGGTATAAAATATCCGGTATTAAGATAGGCACACCACTGGATTCTATTTTAATAGCCCATCTCAGATATGTATTTATCTCTTTCCTACACCGAACCAATCTGAAGTTACGCTCTTCGCACGACAGAGAAGTCTATACTTTTCGTAGCCGCACCACAAGCGAGATATGAACCAGGAGTTTTCGACCTGGTTTCGCATGGAACGTATTAATAGAACATACCCGTATTACTCTCGTTATCATCATCATCATCTTCCTGTTCGCTTCGCTTGCAAGTGTTTAGTGGTAATGATGATGAACGGTTTAATGTTCAAATATTTGCACCGAAAAACAAGCTGTTACGAGTATATTTGACGAGTACGAAAATCACATGGTTTATCCACGGGTAACACCGCAGGCGAAACTAGTGCTGTATTAATACAAAAATAGACACAATAGGAGATCTAGTTACCGGCTAATGGATCCTTTTATTTGCAACCCCTATATAAGGGCGAGATTTTTAGGAGCAATATCATTCTATCGCCGCCCAGTACTAGACCAGCACCATGGTACGGCAATATAAAATCAAAGAAATAGTGTCCTTGTATTTGTCACAGTTAAATATTTGCCTATATTTTCAGGCTTTCCGACCTGTAGTGATCGCAGTGTCCTGCGTCGCCTTGTTCATCGCACTCGAATCATTGATGATTCCCGAGGCAATGGCTCAAAGACCACGTCAGCTGCAGAGGACTAATGCTATGGACATGTTCAAAGTCAAGAGAAGCGTTGGCGACGATACAGAAACAGAATATTGGCATGCGACTGACGGAAACCCTGATGTAGAACTTGCGTACTTTGAGGACATTGATAAAACTAACGACGATGTAGTAAAAAAGTGTTTGGCCCGGGTGTCTGGTCAAACCAGGACTAAGAAGGACAACGGCATGCCAGATGTAAGTACGCTGAATTTCACAAACGTGTCTTATGAATTATGTGGTAAAAAAATACTGGAGCACTTTTTGTATTGGTCAGGTTATTTATTATTGTGATATTAGTACAGCACTTCAGTAAGATACCCCCCACCCCCCCGCGTGCTGCCCCGGTTGAAATTAATTACATTGTGCTTTCCATTTAAACGTGTAATAACAATCTCTGTTTTGTTGCAGCAATCTGTACCGAACCTACCTTGTACCTGCAATTACATCGTAAGTCACTTACTTGTATCATTTCTTCAAACTTTTAATAATATCTCACGAATCGTTGCAGACGTATTCGAAGCGAGTTGTAGGTGACCAGATATAAAAACCATCAAAGATTCTGCCAAATTGGGAAACACTCAATCAGACTTATATTTTATTTTTATTTTTAGGAGAATTTCGTGTCCCTAGGTGAAACAACATTCCCAACAGCTATGATGACACGAACATGCTCCAACACGCCCATGATTAAGAGCTGCCCCTTCCCGTACAAATGTCAGAACACAGTTTACCCCGTAAGTATCCGGTTACCTATGGGTATAGAGCCTACTAGAACTTGTAGTTTACATATTTACATTTATTAATTCGATCGCTCGTGTTACAGGTGGCAGTACTGAAGAGGAAACTCGGAGGATATGATGAAGCATCATCCGAAGAGATGGCCTTGCTGCCGAGAAGCCTATTGACTCCTCGGTTAACCGTATCCTGGTATCCCGAGTTGAGAAACGTCAGCGTGGGATGCGAGTGTCTGAATAGATACGACAACTAATTTAGAACGGAAATAATCACGGCATTATTCTCAATAACCATTACTTGTTATAAAATTATTTATACCATTTTTTTTTGTAAGAATTAATGGAAAGTTACTAAGTTTCATATCGTTTTGTTTCAAAAATAATATAATTTCATTTCGTTTAGTTACTTATTACGACAACAACAAACTTATTTAATGTAACGACTACAACCAAATCGACCTGGCATGTCTAGTTAATAAGCCTATATTGGAATTAAATAAACTATAGCATCGAGAGTGAACTTTTATTTTAATCCTATAGTACGACTGACATACGGAAAGATTTGCTTGAATATATATATGAATTTGAGGTTAAATTAGAATAGTAAAATATCCGTTTCACGTCTGGGAGGTATTTCAAGCATTTATAAGTCAAATGCAAAGACTATCTTATACTATTCGGAAACTAAGTAAAACTGACCCTGAAGATGAAGAACTCACGAAATTCCTCCTTTTTTATTTGAGTTAGGTTTTTAAGGGGGATTAACTAGAGGGGAGAATTAGGGCCTAGCTTTTTGAGTTTTTGAGCCGCAGCACCCATAGCCTGGCTAACTTACGAGATTTGACGCAAACACCACGGTTGTTATTTTACATATCTATTTAGACTGTGAGTCTTGTACTAACATAACAGCTTTATGAACTTATTGAGTAACGGATTTCAATTCAGGCAAATCTTTGATAGTAATTATTTAAGTATCCCAAAGGAACCACAATTGTTTGCAGGATAATAAATAGTCTGTATATAAATCCAAGGTCTAACTCGTCAGATAATTAATCGAAATCGGTCAGGGCGTTTGAGCAAATAAGAGGAACTAAGATTTTGAAGTCATTTATGCATTCCACGGGAGACAGTCGTGTTTTCGGGATAGCAAGTAGCCTATTTCACATCTAAGAGTATGATATTCAGGTGTTATATATCATGTTAGCCGGCTGATGTTACAGATACAATAAGCAAATCAAATTAGGACTTGGCTAGAATATCTGATTGGTCTACTAAGAACAGTCTTTTGTTAACTCCCTTGAAGACTAAATACATGACTTTTGGCAGCAGGCACCAGCTAGATAAACTAAGTCCTATGATGAAATGTGTTGAGCTTATGGGAGAGCCCGTCGAAAGGGTTTATGAAGTAAGAAACTTAGGGCTTTTCATAAACTGTAATCTTCGTATTGACAAACACGTGAGTCTGTGTTAGAGACTGCTTTTATACGTTGAAAGTTCTTTATAGAATGAGTCACTGGACCACGAATCCTAGAGAAAACCAAAAGACTAGAGCAACGGGTAAAAAATCTTTGCACGCGTTTTAAATTTGAAATTCCGTTCAGGTGTCACGTGATCCCTTATCTAAACGAACATGCGATATTAAAAATGCAGCATCGTCGCAGCCTCCATTTGGCGTGTTTTGTTCGGGGTCATGGAATACAAAGAACCAAGCTATTTGGTTGAGAAGCTTTCGTGAAAGTGCGATCAGCGTATACGTCGGCCTTGCTCTACGCAGCTCGTCATGGAGCGGTATAGCTTCGCGGCTTTCAGGGGGAGCTTTGTCGCATATTTCGTTCTAGAATAAAGTCATTCATGTTATTTTATTCCATTAAAAGTTTTCTGACATTAATTTATAATTGTTTGTTGAAAATATAATGGTTGTCAAAAATATAATGGTAAATAATATATGATTTCAGTAAACGCCTTGCACTATCAGCAACGGCAGAAATTCCATGACCTGACTAGGAAATGCGCTCATGTTAATTATTTGTGTGACAGGAAAGTAAATCTCGTAGTAATAGTTACGTATGGAGTGAGAAGGCCAAGATCTGGTGTAGAGAGTTTCAGGCCACCCAATGGCCTCTGACTCGGTTTAGGCCGATGACGTGAGCATTATCTTGCATTTACTGTTTTATTGTTATAAGTGTATCAGTATGACTGAAAACTTGTTCAAGGAAATTACTCAAAAGTGTGTGCCAGGACTAACTACCGGCACTTTTAATTTAACATGTCATCCTACCTACGGTAAATAGGTACCAGAATGTAAAATAATGATGCTTAGTGATGCTTTGCTCCCGTACCGTAATAAGCTAGGACTAGTGTCGCCGTGATTATTGATTTAGCCTAAACAAGAGATATAGTTCTACTGATCCCACGCAATTATAACAATACACGTCAGACGGAGGTAGCCGATATAGTAGGGGAGCCCAGGAGCGGGTTTTCAAACATCACAAGCGCGTCAGATTCATTTGTGGTACCTTGAACCCATTTGTGTACTCCCACTAAATACCAGGTTTTATCGTTGGTGGGTTTGTCTGTAATAATGAATGAAAATATAGTTGATGACAGAAATTCTCCAAATTGCCAGATAGTAAAGCTACTCTCCATTATTGACGTCCTTAAGAAGAGTGCGTTTAAAAAAAACAGCCAATATAATTATATGAAACAAATAGGAGTGAGAGGGTCTTAAAATTTTCAAACTTCGATGCTCAGTAACAGCACTATCTATTAGCTTATCTTCGATTGAGAAGAATTAAGGCATATTAGGAGACTTGTAATCTACAGATTTGTAAAAACATTACTAAATTTTTTTAAACATTTATAAAAATTATAAAAAATCGCACAGTGGCGGCCCTCGTTGGTGGACATGATAGATCGTCCCATACAGTTTTTTTTGTCAGAATATCTCCTTCATAATCCAATAAGCTCCAAACGCAATCAAATTACTTCATTTCCAGCATCCTGGGCTCTCCGACTATTAGACCAAAAACACCTATTTCTGTATGAAAGGACTTGTCACCTAATTGACAAGCAAGGTGAAAGAAAATATTATCTACTAATATTACAAATGGGAAAGTTTGTCTGTAAGTTGATGTTTGTTATTTCTCCACGCTAAATAGATTTTGATAAAATGTCATATGAAAATATGTTAGGCTTTGGCTATATTATATACTGAAAATATCTATTGTTCTCGTGAGTTACGCTTAAAACTCTAAAACATATGTAACTACTTCATCCTCGAACAGCTGAACCGATTCTGATATAATTTATTATAAAGATAAGTTATACCTTGCAATAACATAGAAAGTACTTTGCATCCTGATAATATGTGTGGTCGGTCACGTCGGTTAAGCAAATAACTCTAAAACATATGTTTCACCTTCATGCTCATATGACTAGACTGATTTTAGTTATATTTATAATAAAGATAAGTTACACTTTTAATTTACACGTAGGTGACATTTCATTCTTAAGCCAGTTGAGATTCCCGTGGGATACGCAAGCAGCTGTCATATTTGTGGACGACTCACAGGCTCAATTTATAGGAAAATAAAATTCGAGCTCGCTGCGCTCGCAAATCAAGGCGTGCAAGGGGTTGGTTAATAGAACATACCCGTATTACTCTCGTTATCATCATCATCATCTTCCTGTTCGCTTCGCTTGCAAGTGTTTAGTGGTAATGATGATGAACGGTTTAATGTTCAAATATTTGCACCGAAAAACAAGCTGTTACGAGTATATTTGATGAGTACGAAAATCACATGGTTTATCCACGGGTAACACCGCAGGCGAAACTAGTGCTGTATTAATACAAAAATAGACACAATAGGAGATCTAGTTACCGGCTAATGGATCCTTTTATTTGCAACCCCTATATAAGGGCGAGATTTTTAGGAGCAATATCATTCTATCGCCGCCCAGTACTAGACCAGCACCATGGTACGGCAATATAAAATCAAAGAAATAGTGTTCTTGTATTTGTCACAGTTAAATATTTGCCTATATTTTCAGGCTTTCCGACCTGTAGTGATCGCAGTGTCCTGCGTCGCCTTGTTCATCGCACTCGAATCATTGATGATTCCCGAGGCAATGGCTCAAAGACCACGTCAGCTGCAGAGGACTAATGCTATGGACATGTTCAAAGTCAAGAGAAGCGTTGGCGACGATACAGAAACAGAATATTGGCATGCGACTGACGGAAACCCTGATGTAGAACTTGCGTACTTTGAGGACATTGATAAAACTAACGACGATGTAGTAAAAAAGTGTTTGGCCCGGGTGTCTGGTCAAACCAGGACTAAGAAGGACAACGGCATGCCAGATGTAAGTACGCTGAATTTCACAAACGTGTCTTATGAATTATGTGGTAAAAAAATACTGGAGCACTTTTTGTATTGGTCAGGTTATTTATTATTGTGATATTAGTACAGCACTTCAGTAAGATACCCCCCACCCCCCCGCGTGCTGCCCCGGTTGAAATTAATTACATTGTGCTTTCCATTTAAACGTGTAATAACAATCTCTGTTTTGTTGCAGCAATCTGTACCGAACCTACCTTGTACCTGCAATTACATCGTAAGTCACTTACTTGTATCATTTCTTCAAACTTTTAATAATATCTCACGAATCGTTGCAGACGTTTTCGAAGCGAGTTGTAGGTGACCAGATATAAAAACCATCAAAGATTCTGCCAAATTGGGAAACACTCAATCAGACTTATATTTTATTTTTATTTTTAGGAGAATTTCGTGTCCCTAGGTGAAACAACATTCCCAACAGCTATGATGACACGAACATGCTCCAACACGCCCATGATTAAGAGCTGCCCCTTCCCGTACAAATGTCAGAACACAGTTTACCCCGTAAGTATCCGGTTACCTATGGGTATAGAGCCTACTAGAACTTGTAGTTTACATATTTACATTTATTAATTCGATCGCTCGTGTTACAGGTGGCAGTACTGAAGAGGAAACTCGGAGGATATGATGAAGCATCATCCGAAGAGATGGCCTTGCTGCCGAGAAGCCTATTGACTCCTCGGTTAACCGTATCCTGGTATCCCGAGTTGAGAAACGTCAGCGTGGGATGCGAGTGTCTGAATAGATACGACAACTAATTTAGAACGGAAATAATCACGGCATTATTCTCAATAACCATTACTTGTTATAAAATTATTTATACCATTTTTTTTTGTAAGAATTAATGGAAAGTTACTAAGTTTCATATCGTTTTGTTTCAAAAATAATATAATTTCATTTCGTTTAGTTACTTATTACGACAACAACAAACTTATTTAATGTAACGACTACAACCAAATCGACCTGGCATGTCTAGTTAATAAGCCTATATTGGAATTAAATAAACTATAGCATCGAGAGTGAACTTTTATTTTAATCCTATAGTACGACTGACATACGGAAAGATTTGCTTGAATATATATATGAATTTGGGGTTAAATTAGAATAGTAAAATATCCGTTTCACGTCTGGGAGGTATTTCAAGCATTTATAAGTCAAATGCAAAGACTATCTTATACTATTCGGAAACTAAGTAAAACTGACCCTGAAGATGAAGAACTCACGAAATTCCTCCTTTTTTATTTGAGTTAGGTTTTTAAGGGGGATTAACTAGAGGGGAGAATTAGGGCCTAGCTTTTTGAGTTTTTGAGCCGCAGCACCCATAGCCTGGCTAACTTACGAGATTTGACGCAAACACCACGGTTGTTATTTTACATATCTATTTAGACTGTGAGTCTTGTACTAACATAACAGCTTTATGAACTTATTGAGTAACGGATTTCAATTCAGGCAAATCTTTGATAGTAATTATTTAAGTATCCCAAAGGAACCACAATTGTTTGCAGGATAATAAATAGTCTGTATATAAATCCAAGGTCTAACTCGTCAGATAATTAATCGAAATCGGTCAGGGCGTTTGAGCAAATAAGAGGAACTAAGATTTTGAAGTCATTTATGCATTCCACGGGAGACAGTCGTGTTTTCGGGATAGCAAGTAGCCTATTTCACATCTAAGAGTATGATATTCAGGTGTTATATATCATGTTAGCCGGCTGATGTTACAGATACAATAAGCAAATCAAATTAGGACTTGGCTAGAATATCTGATTGGTCTACTAAGAACAGTCTTTTGTTAACTCCCTTGAAGACTAAATACATGACTTTTGGCAGCAGGCACCAGCTAGATAAACTAAGTCCTATGATGAAATGTGTTGAGCTTATGGGAGAGCCCGTCGAAAGGGTTTATGAAGTAAGAAACTTAGGGCTTTTCATAAACTGTAATCTTCGTATTGACAAACACGTGAGTCTGTGTTAGAGACTGCTTTTATACGTTGAAAGTTCTTTATAGAATGAGTCACTGGACCACGAATCCTAGAGAAAACCAAAAGACTAGAGCAACGGGTAAAAAATCTTTGCACGCGTTTTAAATTTGAAATTCCGTTCAGGTGTCACGTGATCCCTTATCTAAACGAACATGCGATATTAAAAATGCAGCATCGTCGCAGCCTCCATTTGGCGTGTTTTGTTCGGGGTCATGGAATACAAAGAACCAAGCTATTTGGTTGAGAAGCTTTCGTGAAAGTGCGATCAGCGTATACGTCGGCCTTGCTCTACGCAGCTCGTCATGGAGCGGTATAGCTTCGCGGCTTTCAGGGGGAGCTTTGTCGCATATTTCGTTCTAGAATAAAGTCATTCATGTTATTTTATTCCATTAAAAGTTTTCTGACATTAATTTATAATTGTTTGTTGAAAATATAATGGTTGTCAAAAATATAATGGTAAATAATATATGATTTCAGTAAACGCCTTGCACTATCAGCAACGGCAGAAATTCCATGACCTGACTAGGAAATGCGCTCATGTTAATTATTTGTGTGACAGGAAAGTAAATCTCGTAGTAATAGTTACGTATGGAGTGAGAAGGCCAAGATCTGGTGTAGAGAGTTTCAGGCCACCCAATGGCCTCTGACTCGGTTTAGGCCGATGACGTGAGCATTATCTTGCATTTACTGTTTTATTGTTATAAGTGTATCAGTATGACTGAAAACTTGTTCAAGGAAATTACTCAAAAGTGTGTGCCAGGACTAACTACCGGCACTTTTAATTTAACATGTCATCCTACCTACGGTAAATAGGTACCAGAATGTAAAATAATGATGCTTAGTGATGCTTTGCTCCCGTACCGTAATAAGCTAGGACTAGTGTCGCCGTGATTATTGATTTAGCCTAAACAAGAGATATAGTTCTACTGATCCCACGCAATTATAACAATACACGTCAGACGGAGGTAGCCGATATAGTAGGGGAGCCCAGGAGCGGGTTTTCAAACATCACAAGCGCGTCAGATTCATTTGTGGTACCTTGAACCCATTTGTGTACTCCCACTAAATACCAGGTTTTATCGTTGGTGGGTTTGTCTGTAATAATGAATGAAAATATAGTTGATGACAGAAATTCTCCAAATTGCCAGATAGTAAAGCTACTCTCCATTATTGACGTCCTTAAGAAGAGTGCGTTTAAAAAAAAACAGCCAATATAATTATATGAAACAAATAGGAGTGAGAGGGACTTAAAATTTTCAAACTTCGATGCTCAGTAACAGCACTATCTATTAGCTTATCTTCAATTGAGGAGAATTAAGGCGTATTAGGAGACTTGTAATCTACAGATTTGTAAAAACATAACTATTTTTTTTTTTAATTTATAAAAAATTGAAAAAAATCACACAGTGGCGGCCCTCGTTGGTGGACATGATAGATCATCCCATACAGTTTCTTTTATGTCAGAATATCTCCTTCATAATCCAATAAGCTCCAAACGCAATAAAGTTACTTCATTTCCAGCATCCTGGGCTCTCCGACTATTAGACCAAAAACACCTATTTCTGTATGAAAGGCCTTGTCACCTTATTGACAAGCAAGGTGAAAGAAAATATTATCTACTAATATTATAAATGCGAAAGTTTGTCTGTAAGTTGATGTTTGTTATTTCTCCACGCTAAATAGATTTTGATAAAATTTCATATGAAGATATGTTAGACTATGGCTATATTATATACCGAAAATATCTATTGTTCTCGTGAGATACGCTTAAAACTCTAAAACATATATAACTACTTCATCTTCAAACAGCTGAACCGATTCTTATATAATTTATTATAAAGATAAGTTATACCTTGCAATAACACAGAAAGTACTTTGCATCCTGATAATATGTGTGGTCGGTCACGTCGGTTAAGCAAATAACTCTTAAACATATGTTTCACCTTCATGCTCATATGACTAGACTGATTTTAGTTATATTTATAATAAAGATAAGTTACACTTTTAATTTACACGTAGGTGACATTTCATTCTTAAGCCAGTTGAGATTCCCGTGGGATACGCAAGCAGCTGTCATATTTGTGGACGACTCACAGGCTCAATTTATAGGAAAATAAAATTCGAGCTCGCTGCGCTCGCAAATCAAGGCGTGCAAGGGGTTGGTTAATAGAACATACCCGTATTACTCTCGTTATCATCATCATCATCTTCCTGTTCGCTTCGCTTGCAAGTGTTTAGTGGTAATGATGATGAACGGTTTAATGTTCAAATATTTGCACCGAAAAACAAGCTGTTACGAGTATATTTGATGAGTACGAAAATCACATGGTTTATCCACGGGTAACACCGCAGGCGAAACTAGTGCTGTATTAATACAAAAATAGACACAATAGGAGATCTAGTTACCGGCTAATGGATCCTTTTATTTGCAACCCCTATATAAGGGCGAGATTTTTAGGAGCAATATCATTCTATCGCCGCCCAGTACTAGACCAGCACCATGGTACGGCAATATAAAATCAAAGAAATAGTGTTCTTGTATTTGTCACAGTTAAATATTTGCCTATATTTTCAGGCTTTCCGACCTGTAGTGATCGCAGTGTCCTGCGTCGCCTTGTTCATCGCACTCGAATCATTGATGATTCCCGAGGCAATGGCTCAAAGACCACGTCAGCTGCAGAGGACTAATGCTATGGACATGTTCAAAGTCAAGAGAAGCGTTGGCGACGATACAGAAACAGAATATTGGCATGCGACTGACGGAAACCCTGATGTAGAACTTGCGTACTTTGAGGACATTGATAAAACTAACGACGATGTAGTAAAAAAGTGTTTGGCCCGGGTGTCTGGTCAAACCAGGACTAAGAAGGACAACGGCATGCCAGATGTAAGTACGCTGAATTTCACAAACGTGTCTTATGAATTATGTGGTAAAAAAATACTGGAGCACTTTTTGTATTGGTCAGGTTATTTATTATTGTGATATTAGTACAGCACTTCAGTAAGATACCCCCCACCCCCCCGCGTGCTGCCCCGGTTGAAATTAATTACATTGTGCTTTCCATTTAAACGTGTAATAACAATCTCTGTTTTGTTGCAGCAATCTGTACCGAACCTACCTTGTACCTGCAATTACATCGTAAGTCACTTACTTGTATCATTTCTTCAAACTTTTAATAATATCTCACGAATCGTTGCAGACGTTTTCGAAGCGAGTTGTAGGTGACCAGATATAAAAACCATCAAAGATTCTGCCAAATTGGGAAACACTCAATCAGACTTATATTTTATTTTTATTTTTAGGAGAATTTCGTGTCCCTAGGTGAAACAACATTCCCAACAGCTATGATGACACGAACATGCTCCAACACGCCCATGATTAAGAGCTGCCCCTTCCCGTACAAATGTCAGAACACAGTTTACCCCGTAAGTATCCGGTTACCTATGGGTATAGAGCCTACTAGAACTTGTAGTTTACATATTTACATTTATTAATTCGATCGCTCGTGTTACAGGTGGCAGTACTGAAGAGGAAACTCGGAGGATATGATGAAGCATCATCCGAAGAGATGGCCTTGCTGCCGAGAAGCCTATTGACTCCTCGGTTAACCGTATCCTGGTATCCCGAGTTGAGAAACGTCAGCGTGGGATGCGAGTGTCTGAATAGATACGACAACTAATTTAGAACGGAAATAATCACGGCATTATTCTCAATAACCATTACTTGTTATAAAATTATTTATACCATTTTTTTTTGTAAGAATTAATGGAAAGTTACTAAGTTTCATATCGTTTTGTTTCAAAAATAATATAATTTCATTTCGTTTAGTTACTTATTACGACAACAACAAACTTATTTAATGTAACGACTACAACCAAATCGACCTGGCATGTCTAGTTAATAAGCCTATATTGGAATTAAATAAACTATAGCATCGAGAGTGAACTTTTATTTTAATCCTATAGTACGACTGACATACGGAAAGATTTGCTTGAATATATATATGAATTTGGGGTTAAATTAGAATAGTAAAATATCCGTTTCACGTCTGGGAGGTATTTCAAGCATTTATAAGTCAAATGCAAAGACTATCTTATACTATTCGGAAACTAAGTAAAACTGACCCTGAAGATGAAGAACTCACGAAATTCCTCCTTTTTTATTTGAGTTAGGTTTTTAAGGGGGATTAACTAGAGGGGAGAATTAGGGCCTAGCTTTTTGAGTTTTTGAGCCGCAGCACCCATAGCCTGGCTAACTTACGAGATTTGACGCAAACACCACGGTTGTTATTTTACATATCTATTTAGACTGTGAGTCTTGTACTAACATAACAGCTTTATGAACTTATTGAGTAACGGATTTCAATTCAGGCAAATCTTTGATAGTAATTATTTAAGTATCCCAAAGGAACCACAATTGTTTGCAGGATAATAAATAGTCTGTATATAAATCCAAGGTCTAACTCGTCAGATAATTAATCGAAATCGGTCAGGGCGTTTGAGCAAATAAGAGGAACTAAGATTTTGAAGTCATTTATGCATTCCACGGGAGACAGTCGTGTTTTCGGGATAGCAAGTAGCCTATTTCACATCTAAGAGTATGATATTCAGGTGTTATATATCATGTTAGCCGGCTGATGTTACAGATACAATAAGCAAATCAAATTAGGACTTGGCTAGAATATCTGATTGGTCTACTAAGAACAGTCTTTTGTTAACTCCCTTGAAGACTAAATACATGACTTTTGGCAGCAGGCACCAGCTAGATAAACTAAGTCCTATGATGAAATGTGTTGAGCTTATGGGAGAGCCCGTCGAAAGGGTTTATGAAGTAAGAAACTTAGGGCTTTTCATAAACTGTAATCTTCGTATTGACAAACACGTGAGTCTGTGTTAGAGACTGCTTTTATACGTTGAAAGTTCTTTATAGAATGAGTCACTGGACCACGAATCCTAGAGAAAACCAAAAGACTAGAGCAACGGGTAAAAAATCTTTGCACGCGTTTTAAATTTGAAATTCCGTTCAGGTGTCACGTGATCCCTTATCTAAACGAACATGCGATATTAAAAATGCAGCATCGTCGCAGCCTCCATTTGGCGTGTTTTGTTCGGGGTCATGGAATACAAAGAACCAAGCTATTTGGTTGAGAAGCTTTCGTGAAAGTGCGATCAGCGTATACGTCGGCCTTGCTCTACGCAGCTCGTCATGGAGCGGTATAGCTTCGCGGCTTTCAGGGGGAGCTTTGTCGCATATTTCGTTCTAGAATAAAGTCATTCATGTTATTTTATTCCATTAAAAGTTTTCTGACATTAATTTATAATTGTTTGTTGAAAATATAATGGTTGTCAAAAATATAATGGTAAATAATATATGATTTCAGTAAACGCCTTGCACTATCAGCAACGGCAGAAATTCCATGACCTGACTAGGAAATGCGCTCATGTTAATTATTTGTGTGACAGGAAAGTAAATCTCGTAGTAATAGTTACGTATGGAGTGAGAAGGCCAAGATCTGGTGTAGAGAGTTTCAGGCCACCCAATGGCCTCTGACTCGGTTTAGGCCGATGACGTGAGCATTATCTTGCATTTACTGTTTTATTGTTATAAGTGTATCAGTATGACTGAAAACTTGTTCAAGGAAATTACTCAAAAGTGTGTGCCAGGACTAACTACCGGCACTTTTAATTTAACATGTCATCCTACCTACGGTAAATAGGTACCAGAATGTAAAATAATGATGCTTAGTGATGCTTTGCTCCCGTACCGTAATAAGCTAGGACTAGTGTCGCCGTGATTATTGATTTAGCCTAAACAAGAGATATAGTTCTACTGATCCCACGCAATTATAACAATACACGTCAGACGGAGGTAGCCGATATAGTAGGGGAGCCCAGGAGCGGGTTTTCAAACATCACAAGCGCGTCAGATTCATTTGTGGTACCTTGAACCCATTTGTGTACTCCCACTAAATACCAGGTTTTATCGTTGGTGGGTTTGTCTGTAATAATGAATGAAAATATAGTTGATGACAGAAATTCTCCAAATTGCCAGATAGTAAAGCTACTCTCCATTATTGACGTCCTTAAGAAGAGTGCGTTTAAAAAAAAACAGCCAATATAATTATATGAAACAAATAGGAGTGAGAGGGACTTAAAATTTTCAAACTTCGATGCTCAGTAACAGCACTATCTATTAGCTTATCTTCAATTGAGGAGAATTAAGGCGTATTAGGAGACTTGTAATCTACAGATTTGTAAAAACATAACTATTTTTTTTTTTAATTTATAAAAAATTGAAAAAAATCACACAGTGGCGGCCCTCGTTGGTGGACATGATAGATCATCCCATACAGTTTCTTTTATGTCAGAATATCTCCTTCATAATCCAATAAGCTCCAAACGCAATAAAGTTACTTCATTTCCAGCATCCTGGGCTCTCCGACTATTAGACCAAAAACACCTATTTCTGTATGAAAGGCCTTGTCACCTTATTGACAAGCAAGGTGAAAGAAAATATTATCTACTAATATTATAAATGCGAAAGTTTGTCTGTAAGTTGATGTTTGTTATTTCTCCACGCTAAATAGATTTTGATAAAATTTCATATGAAGATATGTTAGACTATGGCTATATTATATACCGAAAATATCTATTGTTCTCGTGAGATACGCTTAAAACTCTAAAACATATATAACTACTTCATCTTCAAACAGCTGAACCGATTCTTATATAATTTATTATAAAGATAAGTTATACCTTGCAATAACACAGAAAGTACTTTGCATCCTGATAATATGTGTGGTCGGTCACGTCGGTTAAGCAAATAACTCTTAAACATATGTTTCACCTTCATGCTCATATGACTAGACTGATTTTAGTTATATTTATAATAAAGATAAGTTACACTTTTAATTTACACGTAGGTGACATTTCATTCTTAAGCCAGTTGAGATTCCCGTGGGATACGCAAGCAGCTGTCATATTTGTGGACGACTCACAGGCTCAATTTATAGGAAAATAAAATTCGAGCTCGCTGCGCTCGCAAATCAAGGCGTGCAAGGGGTTGGTTAATAGAACATACCCGTATTACTCTCGTTATCATCATCATCATCTTCCTGTTCGCTTCGCTTGCAAGTGTTTAGTGGTAATGATGATGAACGGTTTAATGTTCAAATATTTGCACCGAAAAACAAGCTGTTACGAGTATATTTGATGAGTACGAAAATCACATGGTTTATCCACGGGTAACACCGCAGGCGAAACTAGTGCTGTATTAATACAAAAATAGACACAATAGGAGATCTAGTTACCGGCTAATGGATCCTTTTATTTGCAACCCCTATATAAGGGCGAGATTTTTAGGAGCAATATCATTCTATCGCCGCCCAGTACTAGACCAGCACCATGGTACGGCAATATAAAATCAAAGAAATAGTGTTCTTGTATTTGTCACAGTTAAATATTTGCCTATATTTTCAGGCTTTCCGACCTGTAGTGATCGCAGTGTCCTGCGTCGCCTTGTTCATCGCACTCGAATCATTGATGATTCCCGAGGCAATGGCTCAAAGACCACGTCAGCTGCAGAGGACTAATGCTATGGACATGTTCAAAGTCAAGAGAAGCGTTGGCGACGATACAGAAACAGAATATTGGCATGCGACTGACGGAAACCCTGATGTAGAACTTGCGTACTTTGAGGACATTGATAAAACTAACGACGATGTAGTAAAAAAGTGTTTGGCCCGGGTGTCTGGTCAAACCAGGACTAAGAAGGACAACGGCATGCCAGATGTAAGTACGCTGAATTTCACAAACGTGTCTTATGAATTATGTGGTAAAAAAATACTGGAGCACTTTTTGTATTGGTCAGGTTATTTATTATTGTGATATTAGTACAGCACTTCAGTAAGATACCCCCCACCCCCCCGCGTGCTGCCCCGGTTGAAATTAATTACATTGTGCTTTCCATTTAAACGTGTAATAACAATCTCTGTTTTGTTGCAGCAATCTGTACCGAACCTACCTTGTACCTGCAATTACATCGTAAGTCACTTACTTGTATCATTTCTTCAAACTTTTAATAATATCTCACGAATCGTTGCAGACGTTTTCGAAGCGAGTTGTAGGTGACCAGATATAAAAACCATCAAAGATTCTGCCAAATTGGGAAACACTCAATCAGACTTATATTTTATTTTTATTTTTAGGAGAATTTCGTGTCCCTAGGTGAAACAACATTCCCAACAGCTATGATGACACGAACATGCTCCAACACGCCCATGATTAAGAGCTGCCCCTTCCCGTACAAATGTCAGAACACAGTTTACCCCGTAAGTATCCGGTTACCTATGGGTATAGAGCCTACTAGAACTTGTAGTTTACATATTTACATTTATTAATTCGATCGCTCGTGTTACAGGTGGCAGTACTGAAGAGGAAACTCGGAGGATATGATGAAGCATCATCCGAAGAGATGGCCTTGCTGCCGAGAAGCCTATTGACTCCTCGGTTAACCGTATCCTGGTATCCCGAGTTGAGAAACGTCAGCGTGGGATGCGAGTGTCTGAATAGATACGACAACTAATTTAGAACGGAAATAATCACGGCATTATTCTCAATAACCATTACTTGTTATAAAATTATTTATACCATTTTTTTTTGTAAGAATTAATGGAAAGTTACTAAGTTTCATATCGTTTTGTTTCAAAAATAATATAATTTCATTTCGTTTAGTTACTTATTACGACAACAACAAACTTATTTAATGTAACGACTACAACCAAATCGACCTGGCATGTCTAGTTAATAAGCCTATATTGGAATTAAATAAACTATAGCATCGAGAGTGAACTTTTATTTTAATCCTATAGTACGACTGACATACGGAAAGATTTGCTTGAATATATATATGAATTTGGGGTTAAATTAGAATAGTAAAATATCCGTTTCACGTCTGGGAGGTATTTCAAGCATTTATAAGTCAAATGCAAAGACTATCTTATACTATTCGGAAACTAAGTAAAACTGACCCTGAAGATGAAGAACTCACGAAATTCCTCCTTTTTTATTTGAGTTAGGTTTTTAAGGGGGATTAACTAGAGGGGAGAATTAGGGCCTAGCTTTTTGAGTTTTTGAGCCGCAGCACCCATAGCCTGGCTAACTTACGAGATTTGACGCAAACACCACGGTTGTTATTTTACATATCTATTTAGACTGTGAGTCTTGTACTAACATAACAGCTTTATGAACTTATTGAGTAACGGATTTCAATTCAGGCAAATCTTTGATAGTAATTATTTAAGTATCCCAAAGGAACCACAATTGTTTGCAGGATAATAAATAGTCTGTATATAAATCCAAGGTCTAACTCGTCAGATAATTAATCGAAATCGGTCAGGGCGTTTGAGCAAATAAGAGGAACTAAGATTTTGAAGTCATTTATGCATTCCACGGGAGACAGTCGTGTTTTCGGGATAGCAAGTAGCCTATTTCACATCTAAGAGTATGATATTCAGGTGTTATATATCATGTTAGCCGGCTGATGTTACAGATACAATAAGCAAATCAAATTAGGACTTGGCTAGAATATCTGATTGGTCTACTAAGAACAGTCTTTTGTTAACTCCCTTGAAGACTAAATACATGACTTTTGGCAGCAGGCACCAGCTAGATAAACTAAGTCCTATGATGAAATGTGTTGAGCTTATGGGAGAGCCCGTCGAAAGGGTTTATGAAGTAAGAAACTTAGGGCTTTTCATAAACTGTAATCTTCGTATTGACAAACACGTGAGTCTGTGTTAGAGACTGCTTTTATACGTTGAAAGTTCTTTATAGAATGAGTCACTGGACCACGAATCCTAGAGAAAACCAAAAGACTAGAGCAACGGGTAAAAAATCTTTGCACGCGTTTTAAATTTGAAATTCCGTTCAGGTGTCACGTGATCCCTTATCTAAACGAACATGCGATATTAAAAATGCAGCATCGTCGCAGCCTCCATTTGGCGTGTTTTGTTCGGGGTCATGGAATACAAAGAACCAAGCTATTTGGTTGAGAAGCTTTCGTGAAAGTGCGATCAGCGTATACGTCGGCCTTGCTCTACGCAGCTCGTCATGGAGCGGTATAGCTTCGCGGCTTTCAGGGGGAGCTTTGTCGCATATTTCGTTCTAGAATAAAGTCATTCATGTTATTTTATTCCATTAAAAGTTTTCTGACATTAATTTATAATTGTTTGTTGAAAATATAATGGTTGTCAAAAATATAATGGTAAATAATATATGATTTCAGTAAACGCCTTGCACTATCAGCAACGGCAGAAATTCCATGACCTGACTAGGAAATGCGCTCATGTTAATTATTTGTGTGACAGGAAAGTAAATCTCGTAGTAATAGTTACGTATGGAGTGAGAAGGCCAAGATCTGGTGTAGAGAGTTTCAGGCCACCCAATGGCCTCTGACTCGGTTTAGGCCGATGACGTGAGCATTATCTTGCATTTACTGTTTTATTGTTATAAGTGTATCAGTATGACTGAAAACTTGTTCAAGGAAATTACTCAAAAGTGTGTGCCAGGACTAACTACCGGCACTTTTAATTTAACATGTCATCCTACCTACGGTAAATAGGTACCAGAATGTAAAATAATGATGCTTAGTGATGCTTTGCTCCCGTACCGTAATAAGCTAGGACTAGTGTCGCCGTGATTATTGATTTAGCCTAAACAAGAGATATAGTTCTACTGATCCCACGCAATTATAACAATACACGTCAGACGGAGGTAGCCGATATAGTAGGGGAGCCCAGGAGCGGGTTTTCAAACATCACAAGCGCGTCAGATTCATTTGTGGTACCTTGAACCCATTTGTGTACTCCCACTAAATACCAGGTTTTATCGTTGGTGGGTTTGTCTGTAATAATGAATGAAAATATAGTTGATGACAGAAATTCTCCAAATTGCCAGATAGTAAAGCTACTCTCCATTATTGACGTCCTTAAGAAGAGTGCGTTTAAAAAAAAACAGCCAATATAATTATATGAAACAAATAGGAGTGAGAGGGACTTAAAATTTTCAAACTTCGATGCTCAGTAACAGCACTATCTATTAGCTTATCTTCAATTGAGGAGAATTAAGGCGTATTAGGAGACTTGTAATCTACAGATTTGTAAAAACATAACTATTTTTTTTTTTAATTTATAAAAAATTGAAAAAAATCACACAGTGGCGGCCCTCGTTGGTGGACATGATAGATCATCCCATACAGTTTCTTTTATGTCAGAATATCTCCTTCATAATCCAATAAGCTCCAAACGCAATAAAGTTACTTCATTTCCAGCATCCTGGGCTCTCCGACTATTAGACCAAAAACACCTATTTCTGTATGAAAGGCCTTGTCACCTTATTGACAAGCAAGGTGAAAGAAAATATTATCTACTAATATTATAAATGCGAAAGTTTGTCTGTAAGTTGATGTTTGTTATTTCTCCACGCTAAATAGATTTTGATAAAATTTCATATGAAGATATGTTAGACTATGGCTATATTATATACCGAAAATATCTATTGTTCTCGTGAGATACGCTTAAAACTCTAAAACATATATAACTACTTCATCTTCAAACAGCTGAACCGATTCTTATATAATTTATTATAAAGATAAGTTATACCTTGCAATAACACAGAAAGTACTTTGCATCCTGATAATATGTGTGGTCGGTCACGTCGGTTAAGCAAATAACTCTTAAACATATGTTTCACCTTCATGCTCATATGACTAGACTGATTTTAGTTATATTTATAATAAAGATAAGTTACACTTTTAATTTACACGTAGGTGACATTTCATTCTTAAGCCAGTTGAGATTCCCGTGGGATACGCAAGCAGCTGTCATATTTGTGGACGACTCACAGGCTCAATTTATAGGAAAATAAAATTCGAGCTCGCTGCGCTCGCAAATCAAGGCGTGCAAGGGGTTGGTTAATAGAACATACCCGTATTACTCTCGTTATCATCATCATCATCTTCCTGTTCGCTTCGCTTGCAAGTGTTTAGTGGTAATGATGATGAACGGTTTAATGTTCAAATATTTGCACCGAAAAACAAGCTGTTACGAGTATATTTGATGAGTACGAAAATCACATGGTTTATCCACGGGTAACACCGCAGGCGAAACTAGTGCTGTATTAATACAAAAATAGACACAATAGGAGATCTAGTTACCGGCTAATGGATCCTTTTATTTGCAACCCCTATATAAGGGCGAGATTTTTAGGAGCAATATCATTCTATCGCCGCCCAGTACTAGACCAGCACCATGGTACGGCAATATAAAATCAAAGAAATAGTGTTCTTGTATTTGTCACAGTTAAATATTTGCCTATATTTTCAGGCTTTCCGACCTGTAGTGATCGCAGTGTCCTGCGTCGCCTTGTTCATCGCACTCGAATCATTGATGATTCCCGAGGCAATGGCTCAAAGACCACGTCAGCTGCAGAGGACTAATGCTATGGACATGTTCAAAGTCAAGAGAAGCGTTGGCGACGATACAGAAACAGAATATTGGCATGCGACTGACGGAAACCCTGATGTAGAACTTGCGTACTTTGAGGACATTGATAAAACTAACGACGATGTAGTAAAAAAGTGTTTGGCCCGGGTGTCTGGTCAAACCAGGACTAAGAAGGACAACGGCATGCCAGATGTAAGTACGCTGAGTTTCACAAACGTGTCTTATGAATTATGTAGTAAAAAAATACTGGAGCACTTTTTGTATTGGTCAGGTTACTTATTATTGTGATATTAGTACAGCACTTCAGTAAGATACCCCCGCGTGCTGCCCCGGTTGAAATTAATTACATTGTGCTTTCCATTTAAACGTGTAATAACAATCTCTGTTTTGTTGCAGCAATCTGTACCGAACCTACCTTGCACCTGCAATTACATCGTAAGTCACTTACTTGTATCATTTCTTCAAACTTTTAATAATATCTCACGAATCGTTGCAGACGTTTTCGAAGCGAGTTGTCGGTGACCAGATATAAAAACCATCAAAGATTCTGCCAAATTGGGAAACACTCAATCAGACTTATATTTTATTTTTTATTTTTAGGAGAATTTCGTGTCCCTAGGTGAAACAACATTCCCAACAGCTATGATGACACGAACATGCTCCAACACGCCCATGATTAAGAGCTGCCCCTTCCCGTACAAATGTCAGAACACAGTTTACCCCGTAAGTATCCGGTTACCTATGGGTATAGAGCCTACTAGAACTTGTAGTTTACATATTTACATTTATTAATTCGATCGCTCGTGTTACAGGTGGCAGTACTGAAGAGGAAACTCGGAGGATATGATGAAGCATCATCCGAAGAGATGGCCTTGCTGCCGAGAAGCCTTTTGACTCCTCGGTTAACCGTATCCTGGTATCCCGAGTTGAGAAACGTCAGCGTGGGATGCGAGTGTCTGAATAGATACGACAACTAATTAAGAACGGAAATAAACACGGCATTAGTCTACTATAACCAAAGCGACCTGGCATGTCTAGTTAGTAAATAAGTCTATATTAGAATTAAATAAACTATAGCATCGAGAATGAACTTTTTATTTTGATCCTGTCTAATATTTTAGGAAGGGACTTGATAGGTAGACTGATAAACGGAAAGATTTGCTTGGATATATGAATTCGGGGTTAAATTAGAATAGTGTTTTATCCCCATCACGCCTGGAAGGTATCTTAAGCATCTGTAATTCAAATGCAAAGACATCTTATACCATTCTGAAGTTGAGAAAAACTGATCAGATCAGGTGATCTTAAAAAGAAAACCTCACGAAATTCGTCCACTTTTTTATTCGCATAGAGTATTATAATACCCCTCTTTTCGCAGTCAAATAAAATAGAAGTCTAAAATCGAGGCTCGACCGCGAGCGCAACGGACATAGGTGAGCTGAATGAGTTTCCGAAGTAGAATTTTCTGAAGATGAAAAGAGGGGCTAATTTTAATTAGCATAGTTCCCAGAGGCCTGTTAATTAAGGTGATTTGTCACGATCACCGAGTAACGAGGCAAAAGTTGTCTTTTAATGTTCAAAACTATTATTAAATTTAATAACTGGCCAAGTAGAAGTCCAAAAACAAAGTCAAAATTAAAGAGAAAACTCTATCCGCCCGTTACCATTTTTGCCGTCAATATTACATATTTATTTATTAATTTTTTTTAAAGTATTTTCAAGTTTTAATCTATTTAATTATTGACTTGCGCTCGTGCGAACGTGATTGCTCAAATCTTATTGTCTTGGTGACGAGTAGCTAACTCAATAGAGAATACATTTGAAATTTCGTTTCCTCTCGCTTACTCGTACATTTATCTGGCAATGCAAGTGACAAGACATGCATTTTCAAATGTTTATTTTACTTCATCATCGTATAAGCTAAGTGGCCTAGCTCTCTTGCCGACAGTTTTCAAGCCGCCCGAAGCCAAGTCAGAGGGACTTGGCTTAACGACTGCTTGAAGTAAGACTAATAGCCGGGACCTACAATTTAACGTGTCATCCGACCCATGGTAGTACGAATGAAAATGCCACTGGAAAAACGTCAGTCATGTGCAAAACATCCAAATTAAAAAAAATATGCAATTCGGTCCAGTTGTTTCAGAGCCTATTCGCGTCTAAAACACAAACTATGAAATTTTTCTTCTTTATAATATTGGTATAGGTGTGAAATATTTCAAGCGAAAAATAAGATAAAACTATTCTTGCTCGATAACTTAAGGGGAAAAAGCGGTTGGGATTCACTGTCGCTCTGCATAACAGGAACATCTGATACCTAGTGCTACCGCAGCGACTCTTCGTGTACATAAAGAATAACCTTACGGCATTAAATAGAACTAGTTTGAATGTAAACTTATGTTTATTGCTTTTTTACATACATATTATAAGAAACGAAGCGTCTGTAGCTCGACTAGCTTATTATAAGTAAATAAACACATAAATATAACAAAAAATATACATGCCAAAAACATTTCATGTTAGAAAACCCGCCCATGACCGTATCTATTGCAAAGGACTGTACTGGTTGCGTTCCCACGCTGAATATTATTTAAATATTTTTCCACGCTGAATTTTATTTAAATAAAAATATTTAAATAATATTCAGCGTGGAAACGCTGAATATTATTATTTAAATAATATTCAGCGTGGAAACGCAACCAGTACGGTCCTTTGCAATAGATACGGTCATGGGCGGGTTTTCTAACATGAAATGTTTTTGGCATGTATATTTGTGTGTTTATTTATTTATAATAAGCTAGCCGAGCTACAGACGCTTCGTTTCTTTACTGGCTCGAGTTATAATCAGGGCATGATTGAACAAGTGTCTGTGTAGTGAAGTCATCATTAGCAGGCCCCCCGAGGACTGTCTGCCCGCGGAACCCTCCGAGGGCTATAACTGCATTTACAACTGCAAACAGAGCTATGCGGGCGTCGGGGGGGGAAAAAACTAAATCCCTTTACACACACGCCTTAACGCTATTGAAAACCTTTTGAGGATTTGCATTTGAAATGAAACAACTTGTTTCGCTTTCTTGTTGAATTCTGTTTTTATAACGGATCGTTTATATTTGTATTCGTTTCTCTATCTGTATTCAACAAACTAAAAAACATCGATTCTCTGCATATGAGTAGTAGTTTACTTGTTTTATCCTGTTTATATTACGAGTATAAATGTGAAAGTTGGTTATGTTTGTTACTCCTTCACGCTTCAACGGCTGGAAAGATTTTTGTGATATTTACTATGAAGATACGTTAAAACTTGTATTAACATAAAGGCTAATTGTTTTTCCGGATTAATACGGGTCACACCGCGGGGCGCAGCTAGTTCTTTAATAATCGCATATATATATTTTTATACTCATATATTTCATCTGACGATAACAAATCTTATTCAAATACTGCAATTGTCGTGGGCCTTGACGTCATTTCTAGCATTTGGTAAATTTTGCTCAATAATATATTTTTCATATTATAAATTACTAGCTGACCCGGCAAAAATTGTTTTGCCTTATAAATGCCGTTTCGGAGGAGTACTGTAACTAACATGACATGGAAATTTTATATATTAGATTTATCTTATTATAATCCACATTCATTTATGTGTAATGTGATAATTATAAAATATCATTCATCGATCATATGAATAAATAAAAAAACAAAACCCGCATCGAGTACATTTACATTATAAACATATACATTTAAGATTCCTGTATTCTATAAGTTCACTTTTACAACTGCGTAAAGTTACATTTCACATCGTTCAAAATAAAATACACTCGTTTGTTTTAATTCAGTGCCTGTATTGTGACCCTCCTGTACAGCAGAGACTCATGCGCAATCAATTAATAATAAGCAGCATCGGGAAGGATGAGAGAACGGCCCGACTGGCGCCGGCAGCGTGGCTATAATTCGATAAGTATAGGAAGGAAGCTATCGACGGTCGTGCGTCGCCACGCGCCGCCGCGTGCCGCCAATCACAGCCCTCCGCTACTAATTGTGAAGTAATCTACTTACACCGCTCATAATAGTCATGTTCACTGAACTGTCTTCATTGAATGTAACAATATTGTCGAAGTCGCGACCTCCTTACGGCGATGCGTTCGTCGCGTCGCGGATGAACCGCGTGGGAGAGTTACTTCGAAATGCTCCAGAAATGCGAAGATAGCTCTGTCGGTCATGCGCCTGTTTCAGGTCTCGAAGATCGTAGGTTCGACCCCTGCCAATGAGCTTGTGTTAATTATTAATACAAACAAACACGGCAGGTAGAGTAGACATCTTTATTGAGAGAACAAAGTTACCATAAAAGAGCTAAACACGATGATTGTCAAAGACTATTTTGATACAATTATGACACTATTTATTTTTATATTTCTATTATTTACACATTATGACACCCACTTATCAAAATAAACTAAACATCTCAAACAAACTACATTTAGGATAGCTACAAACATTTGGTAGCGGTGAAGGAAAACAGCGTGAGGAAACCATAGCATGGCGGTAGACCATATTCTAGTGCTCGCCTCGCTAGTAACCACTTCAAATTTAAAAAATCTGTCGCCAAGCACCTTACAGTGTATTGCGGCAACCTCACAGAGTCAGTTATTCCAGACTAGGCATGCCTCGCCTTAGGCCAGAGTGTATTGTGGTTACACGCCCCGCTAGTGAAATGCCTAGGAGTATAAAATAAACAAACACGAAGCTCGCGGCCATGTATGTATAGAGTCTGAAGTAATCGTCAAAGCAAGTATTGATATTTGATACGTGTCAATGTGGCCGGCGGTGTCCATTTGATGCGTCTTATTGAAGGCTCAAACAATGGGCGCCGGTGGAGTGGCTCTCGAGAGGCTGCGCCATTGTTCGGGCAGCAGCGGAGCCCGAGGAATGTTGACCCTGGGGTCGGTGTCATTGCGCCAGGATCATTAGTTACCTGCGCCAGCGCGCTCGAGTGACGGACGCTGGTCGAGCGGGCATTGTGTCGGGCGCGCTCGAGCCCAGACCTTCACCTCGACTCCCGGCACTGCACCACACCTAGCGGACTCGTTCACGAACTTACAAACAAATCGCTCATTCCATGCTAAAGGGCTACAAATAAAATAAATCAAAAATCGTTTTATTGCGAAAATGCATTTAAATAACTTAAATTACTTAGTTCAATTTAAAACAGCCAAACATTTTCGCTCAAATAAAAGTACATATCCGCCTTTTTTGAATTTAAACGGTTTGGTTGCTAAGTTCAGTGCAAAGACGCCAGAATCATTGTAGCCAAATAGCCAAATTTTATATACACAAATAGATACCAGAGAGAATATACAACTGCTGACATATACATATTCAATACAATATGAAAAACATAATAAAAAAAATAATTAAAATCTGTTAAAGAAAATATTTGCTTCTCCTGTAAAAAAGCATGTCATTCATATCATTTATGTAGGTATGTAAATACACGTGATACAGCGATCGTATAGAAGGCTAACGGTTGGCGTCCACAATAATATTTGTACACATAACATGGCCAGATGGGGCCGAGGCGGCGGCGCGCCTAGGTCACCTCTCAGCTCGATTACCGAAATCCACTTCGACAGCTATCGATACAGCCTTCGACTACACACGAACGGAACCGAACAAAATTCAACCTTAAGTGGGAAGAAATTGGGTCTATTTTGAACTGAGAAGTCAAAGGAGGCACAATGACTTGCAGACGCGCGGTGGTCCTCATACTGATGCCGGCTCGCGTGATTTTGGTTATGGAGTAGTCCACGGGTGCTCAAACTTTTTGGACCCACGTTGTACTTACAAGTAAAGTGTTTTGTCACAGTGCCACCTTCATCATTATCTACAAGTTTCCCGCTGTTGGGAATAGACAGTCATGAAGACAGACTTAGTGTACATTAACTGGAACCATGGACAAACAAAAACCTGAGACAAGCAACTTTGAAAAATCTAAGGTGAGACAGGAAGAGTATTGACATTAGTAGCAAAATTTTCCTCAACACTTGTTCCAGAATAACTGTGAAAAATATCCCAGTTAATGGGTCATCTTATATGAAGATGTGAAGATTCCGACACCGCAGCGATGGTGAGATCATCTTCATACTTACGAACAATTAATTCCAATCTGAAGTAAAGTATTTTAAGCTAAATGTGATATTATGAGCATTCATCCAATTAAAATAGAATTGTAACATTCTTCTAAATGCTTAATTGTTTGAATTTACCTGGTTGATTTATTATCAAAAAACGTGAGGGTCGGCTCGCATTACCCCTTTTCTTTCTTCAGTTTGGGAATCCCTGGCCGAGGTAATCCCATGACAGTCAGTATTTATGCATGGAGTGCTCTCTGCGTCTGTGAGCCAGTGTCCTGGAGGTAACGCACTGTGACAGATGGGTGAAGGCGCACCATGGTTTACCATTACAGTGTATTTATTATATTAAGTTTACCCACCACTGACTGGAAATCATAAAAAAGCGAGTGCGGCTCGGTGGTTAAAACGTCTGCTTTTCAATCAGACGGCCCCTTTTTTTCGTGAGGATTTAGGGCATTTCCGCCACTAGTCTGAAGGAGGCGGGCGGGTATGTCGGGCTCGAGGGCCATGACGGTTTCACGAAGCAAGCGTGCCCCGAGAGAACCTGCGTCATTCGAAAGGAGAGCACTCCGTGCCCACGTTCCACCCATTCCCTCAAGAGAGGCCGAAGGGGCCTCGAGGAGACGGGTGGGTCCCGTGCCCCGCACCGCGGGTCCAGTGAGTATGCGCTCCTGCCAGGTCACCATGGCCGCGCATCTGGCACTCCTCTGCCAGCGAGCTACCAAAAATCCATCCTTAGTACACGTTCAAGTACTAAAATGTATACACCCTACAAATTTCACACCTCTTAATTTCAATAATATAAAACTTTCATTTTGAACTTTCAACCACAATGGCATCGCTGTTAATGCACCCCTGGCAAAAGTTTAAATAATTTTATTTGAACCATTTGATAAACTACTATCATAATAATTTTCAAGACTTTATCATGACAAATAAATAATTTTCCATACAAACTCTTACCCCCATTACAACAAACCCTTAGTTTAACCCTGGCAAAAAACTAGATACCATTATTTTTATAATAATAAATAAATTATATTTAATTCAGGTTTCAAGGAACCATATTGATTCTAAATTACATTGTATTTTATGATACAGATAAATTTCGACCAAAGCACAAACAAGTTATAAAAAATACATACAGAGATAACAAATTAAAAATAAAATAAAATAAATATAAAAAGTCACACACATAAACAAGCAGTACTTCAATCTTCAATAGCCCCTCACAAACGGCACTACCGGAACATGCTTGTTGCAGCAATGCCGCATTTTTAATTGTACATAAACTGTATAGTTTATGTGAAATTAAAAATATTCTAAATTTAATTGCTGGAAGTATAAAAACAAAAGAGTTTTATACAAACTGCTTTACCCCTTTTCACCCTCTTAGGGGCGGAATTTCTAAAAATCCGTTCTTAGTTCGCGTCTACGTACTCAAAGTAATACACACTCCAAATTTTATACCAGACCAGCCGTTTGGGCTCTGCGTTGCCTATATATACATTTGTAGTTCAGGACAAAGATTCTAATAGTATACTAGAGGTTGCCCGCGGCTTCGCCCGCATGTAGTTCGCTTTTCGCGTAACCTGTGGAAAAACTCTATTGTATCCTATTCCCGTGCCAGTTCTTTAAAAACATTACATGGCTACGATATCAAAATGAGCCGCATCTGTCTTTCCGCATTCGATTCCTGAGATTCTAGTTAACCTCTGTTTTAAGCTACTTTGGTGATAATGCGACAGATTAGAACGTTTTTTCCAAGTCATTATTTAAATTTAAATAATTAGAATACGTGAACCGTACCAATAAGTGAACCACATACTTAAATTCCAATTGAGAAGTATTTAATTTCAAAAACACAAAATTTTCCCTTTGAACTTTACACCCCAATGGCATACCTTAATGTCTGTAACTCCTGGCAATAATATATAAACTACAACCATAACAACTTTCAAACTTTAACTTAAACTTTCACCTTCCCCCCCCCCCCCCTAAACAAACCCTTTATTAACCCCTGGCAAAAAAAAATTGACACCATTATTTTTAATTTAACATAAACTATACATATTCCAAATTCCATTGCTAGAAGTTAAAAACATAGAAGTTTCATACAAACTGGTTTATCCCCCCCCCCCCCTCTCACCCCCTTAAGGGTAGAATTTCCAAAAATCTATTCTTAGTACAAGTTTAAGTACTAAAATATATGTACACTCCAAATTTTACACCTCTAACTTTAAAAACACAAAACTTTAATTTTTAACTTTCAACCCCAATGGCATCCCCCTTAAAGCACCTCGGGCAAAAAAAAAAAAAAAATTAATTTTGCTATTTAATAATCTACTAACATAGCAACTTTCAAGACTTGTAACTTGATAAATAAAGAATTTTCCATACAAACTTTCACTCCCCATTACAAACCCTTAGTTCACCCCTGGCAAAAAAACTTGATACCATTATTTTTAATTTTACATAAACTATACATATTCCAAATTTTATTGCTAGAAGTTCAAAAACATACAAGTTTCATACAAATGGTTTTACCCCCTTTCACCCTCTTGAGGGTAGAATTTCCAAAAATCCGTTCTTACTCGTAGTACGCGTCTACATACTAAAATAAAAAACACTCTCCAAATTTCACAACCTTAGGACCAGCCGTTTGGGCTCTGCGTTGCCTATAGATGAATGAATGAGTCAGGACAAAGAGTCTTATAGTATAGATAGATTAAGAATAATAAAATGAAAATTACCATAAAATTGTCTTTATAGTATACTGCCGTTATGTGTACGTACATCAAAACTCACCGGGGACACCTCGGTGTAGAATTGTTCTACGAAGGACAACCTTTTACACGACCCATCTTAAGATGGGTCGCTAATAAAAAAATATATGGAAACTTTTTTGTTTCCTACAGGTGAGCTAATGACGAAAATCATCGACTGATCGACTAATAAAACGCAGGAAAATCTTGTCACCGCGAGCTAGGAATTGTGTTTTATCATTGTAGCGACATCTAGTAGATATCGTGTGATTCAACGCCATAGTAACTATTTAGTAATCTGTGCCGCCTCTTGCTACTATTACTGGGCTCATTTGAGTTGGGTGAAGAGTTTTCAATCATGAATAAATTGTCACCAACTTTGTTTTAGCTCTTTTTGCAGTTCAGGATAAACTAACTCGACTATTGCTATGGACTCGTAATTCTAATACCAAGAAATAAAATTGCAAACTTAAGGATAAAAAGAAAAAGAACAATAAAAATTAAAACACTGCAATCTAAAATAAGGAACACCATCCTTAAAAAAGCGAGTGTGGTTCGGTGGGAAACGTCAGCTTTTCAACTAAACGGCCCCTGGTTCGATCCCAGCCCTACACCAATGTGTGGATTATTGCACTCGCTTTGCGGTGAAGGAAAAGATCGTGAGGAAATCGATCCGTGTTTGGATGGGTGACCATAAACAAGACTGTTGTTTTTCAAGTGGCATTTTCACCCGGGCGCTACCGTGGTTCGGATGACACGTTGAATTCTAGGCTCCGGTTGTTAGTCTTAGTACGGCAGTAATTAAGCCCCGCATAACAGCATTACATCACCGTTTAGGTCGCCTGGGCTATACTTGTTGATGACTTGGTATATATTATGTAATACTTGTGCGTGTTCTAAGATAGTGGGCCACAGGTGAACCTAATAATGAAATGCGATTTGTTGAGGTGCGGTTTATTGGAGCGCTCGTGAGCAACTGTCTGAGTTACAAGGTCACTCTTATTTTATATGTTAAACTAAAGCTTATGCTATGGTAATTCTAACAGGCGTTACATACATTATACCCCGCCGCTGTAAAATAACAGGGCCGCTGTAAAATCATATAAAAGGTAACCTTTGCTTGAAATCACATAGTTTTTAGTATTGAAAATTTTACATATAAGTTCACAATAAAACTATTTGTGTTTGTATTGTAATCTAGCCTCAGGTAAAGTATGCATGTCTGGAATAACTGACTCTTGAGGAGACAATGATTTCAGTTGTTTTGACTATGGTGCAAAACGTGCCGTCTCTTTCTGGCCACCTAAGATAAAAAGAGACGGGGCTTCTTTAAATTTAGTTTAGTTGTGTGTGCCGCTGAATCGCCACCAGAGAGAGAGAGACAGCAGAGTTAGCAGCTAGGCGACAGATTTTTCTGCTTGAAAGTGGTTGCTATCCAAACGAGCAATAGAAAATTATATTTTATTATGGTATGCTTTCCTTGCGATGTTTTCCTACACATAATTCTTCCAGGTCATTTGCAAAGATTGAACTCACGATCTACAGGACGTAAGGCGTCGACTAAGCTGTCATCGCTACCGACTTTTGTTACTTTTTAGGTACAGTAGAAACTCGATTAACCGAACTAATTGTTGTTGTTTGACATTCGGATAATCAAAAATCCAGATAATCGCTTTTTTTTATTTTCCAAAGAGAAACCGGCGCGTGTGGGACGATGCTAGTTCCGACCAACATTTTCATGTTAGCAAAAATACGACGGTGGAAAATTGGTCTGTAGTCCGGATAATCGCGAATCCGTATAACTGAGGGCCGGATAATCAAGGTTCTACTGTACTTAATAAAAACCAAGACGAAACAATTGGCCAATTGCGAGTAGGGCTCGCGCATGAAGGGTTCCGTACCATTGTTGTATGGGAGCCCCCCTTAAATATTACTTTTTATTCAATTTAATAATTTAATTTGATAGTTTATAAACATTTATATATTTTGTGAAAATTTTAAGTGTGCAGCAGCTACCGTTATTGATATATAGCAAAAATTTACGAAAAATCGTTTATTGTATGGGGACCCCTTAGTATTTTTATTTTTTAATAGAGGTTGCCCGCGGCTCCGCCCGCGCGTAGGTCGCTTTTCGCGTAACCTGTGGAAAAAATCTATTGTATCCCCCTTAATGCACCCCTGGCAAAAGTTTTTATCATTTTAATTTAACCATTCAATAAACTACTACCATAACAACTTTCAAGACTTTAACTTGAAAAATAAAGATTTTTCCATACAAACTTTCACCCCCCATAACAAACCCTTAGTTCATCCCTGGCAAAAAACTTGATACCACTATTTTTAATTTTATATAAACTATACATATTCCAAATTTCATTGCTATAAGTTCAAAAACAAAGAAGTTTCATTCAAACTGTTTTACCCCCTTTCACCCCCTTAGGGGTGGAATTTCCAAAAATCCGTTCTTAGTACGCGTCTACATTCTAAAACAAATACACCCTCCAAATTTCATGACCCTAGGACCAGCCGTTTGGGCTCTGCGTTGTCTATAGATGAATGAATGAGTCAGGACAAAGAGTCTTATAGTTTAAATATAACTTGCGATTTTATTGAGATTTGACGCACTATCGTTATTAAACATAGTTACATATATTGTTTTCAAACGCTTTGCATCAACTAGCTATACATCAGGCAATCTGTAGTCAAATCTATCAAGGGTAAAAAAAAGATTATCGAAAAAGTGTTTTATTATCTACATTTTATCGCATAAGAATCCCGTGTGATGCATCTAGTAAGTACTATACTTGTCGAAGGCGCGAGGAGCCGCTGTGAGGGCAGAGGTGACATAGTGGCATGTTGCATCCATTACTGACTTCCATCACTCAAGGCGACCACCAACACCACGCATTTGTTACATGCCATTTCTCATCATCTTCTCTAGACACCCATTACTGGCCCACACTCAATGGCAGTAAAAATATTCAACAAACTACCTGAAGAACTAAAGGAATGACAACGAGATAGAGTGACTTTGAAAAGAAATTAAAATACTTCTTATGTCAGTAATGCTAGTAATCATAATGTGTTTTATATCTCGTGTCACAATGTTTGCCCTCAATGGACTCCTAAACCACTTAACCGATTATAATAAAATTCGCACACCATATGCAGTTCGATCCAACTTGAGAGATAGAATAGTTTAAATCTCAAATTATAGTCGCAATTCTAATTTATTGCTAATTATTTTCTGTTAAAATTTGACAGTCACAATTATCTGTTAACTCCAAATGATTCTGATGATGATGAGAACAGATGTCGATACCTTTCGACTGGGTTGAGTACATAAGTAATCTACGAACGTGTCATATAAGCTACACTATCTATTTTTCATACCCCTAAGTGAGGCAAAACAACGTTTGCCGGGTCAGCTAGTGCTATTATAAAATTAAAGATTGTCTAAATAGTGAATCAGCGTGGTGCTGCAGTGCAGACCCCACCATCTCGCCTTCAAGAATAAGCGCCTACAGAAACGCAAGTCATCCGAGGCTGAATACGCTAAACTACTCGATTGAAAAAGAAGGAGAAAGAAAGTGTCCAAGGCTCGTCGCCAGGAAGAGATCAAGCGCAGGCGTTCTGCTTCTATCCGTGATTCAAATAGCTCAGACACGGGAGCGCTGCAAAAGTGATTTAAGACTTTAAGATGATTTTCTAAATAATAAATTATTACTTGCAATGAAATAAGCCGGCTCACTCCTCATATTTGTCTCCTCATGTTTGTGATACCGAGAAAGGTACATTTATGTAATCTACTCGTATACTACAAGACTCTTTGTCCTGACTCATTTATCTATAGGCAACGCAGAGCCCAAACGGCTGTTCCTAGGAATATGAAATTTGTAGGGTGTATTTGTTTAATATGTAAACGCGTACTAAGAATAGATTTTTGGAAATTCCACCCCTAAGGGGATGAAAGAGGGTAAAACAGTTTGTAGGTTGCTAGTCAGGCAAGCCAAATACCATGCTTTAGTTACTTCACGATGTCTTCCTTAACTGGCGCCTCGAGTTCATTGGCTAGGATCGAACTTGCTACCTTTTTTATTTTCACACACGGCTAGTTAACCCCATACTGAACCATTTCTAGTTTGTGTTATAGTTGCTAACACAACTGAAATACTACATATTCATACATATTGAACACCTAGACCCACAGCCAACAATTTTAGTTAGGCACAAAGATGTTGGTCGTGCCGGGAATCACACCCGGAAGCTTCTCGTCGGCAGTCGGGCTTGGTAACCATTACGCCTACGAGGTCGTCAACGAGTCCTTTGGTTTGTGATGCGATTGAATACCCGTTTGAACTGTCATCTCATCTACTAAAGAAAAAGAAGATCTAGTTGAAAGGTACCTGAAAACACAGATTCGGTCAGTGAAAATCGATGAGGGATAGTATAGCGTAATGAGCAGCGGGCGTGGTAACCCCTCTGCCCCCTCTTACACAGGGCTGTATTTGCATAGCTAACGAGCACCTCCCGCCCGCCACACCGCCCCGCCAGCTCCGCCCGCATCGCTGCAGGCTCGAATCTGCAAATAAAATAGATATTCTATCTTTCCACTCTTTTAAATAAGCAGTGACAAGACTAGCTATTCGCTAGTCTGCCCTTTAAATCCGGTGTTTATGCCACAGGCAACTGTAGCCACAACCCAAAGCTAATAGCCACTGCTATCAATGTGTCAATGGCAATAGATAAAACAATTTTGCTTGCTTTCATAATTCACAATTGATTTAAAGGGGGAAAAAATTAATAGGCATATTTACCTTATTTTGGGTACTTGACGGACGGCGGCGATATTTGAAATGTTTTGACCTATTACTTTTGCCCAACCCAAAAGGGTGACCCACTGTAGGGTAGAATTAGCAACTAAATATTTTATTTTTTATTATCTCTCTATCTGCGATCAGCTCTTATATCGCTATAAGCTGATGTGATCAGTGCAGTTTTCGACGTACCGTGTGCATCCTAACGGAAACATCTTATACAAACTTGTTAATGGTGCCTAGAGATCACTGACTGGCTACCATTTTTTTCTTTAGTCTTGGCTTGTATAGTACTGTTTGCAGACTTAGGGCAAGTTGGTTTGACTGTATTCCCAGGCGGGTCCTGTATGCTTCCTTGTGTTTTTTTTTTATTTCTTGGCCAACATTTTCGATAAAATTTATATAGAGCACTATCACATCACCGGGAAGTATAAGCATTGATATAATAAAAAAAAAAAAATTAATAAGTTTTAGACATCTGAGATAAAAGATTAAAAGTCTTTGTACTAAAACTTCTGTAAGGCATATTTGAATAATGTTTGTGTAACCGGCCATATCAATTATTGTGCCGTTAATTAAACGTAAGTGGTAGGCTATACAAACATAATTTTTGAAATGGGTAAAAAACCTTCTAGGAATGCGCGAATTTACTGTGCGCAAGTGCATTGACATTGCCTGAGGAAGAGTAGACCAATATTTTTTACAACCACTTATTATTAACAACGGACTAGAAGCGCCATCTAGGTTGTGTCCATTAAACTATTTATTAAATCTAACTGCGAAGCCAAAAAATATTGAAATGTGGCAGGTCTGTACTGTCAAAATCGTTGTAAATGTCATCAAAATAAATATGTCAATGTCAGATAGAATATATTACCCTTTGAAAAATCTAGATAGAAGTTCGATTGTAGTCAAATTTTAATTAAATAATCTGTAATTTTTATTGAATAATTATAACGTTTACGCATTTTTTTTCAAATCCAGGATCGTAATTTTGAGACCAAGAGTTATGTCACATTTTACAAAACAGTTAAATTGAAAAATCTGATGAATGACATGTACGAACTTTAATTTTCCACCACCTGGTAACTCGTGAAAAAACTGAGAGCGAAAGAGAAACAAAACCAACCAAGCGACAGACAAGCAATCCATCCATACAATTCAACGATGTTTCGTTGAAAGTTGTTGAACCGTTTTGTGTTGAGTGCTTTCATTACATTACACGCCCACCTTCATTGCTTTTAAAGTTTTAGTAAACATTAAGTAACGAATCGTGATTAGGCCCCAGTAACGTGATAAGTAGAGTAAAATACGTCAAGATGTCTGTGAGCGCGAGTGCAGAAAACCTCTCAACCGAGGCACAGGTGGGTTTCTATTTAGGCCATTATTTTCGTGTTATTGTTGTTAATATTTGGCTTCAGAAGAAGACGTTAGAGCGATACTGTTGTACGTTACAGAAGATGCGAAGCGAACGATAAAACAGGTAGTTGTTCCTTGTGTGAGTTGTTTGATTGTGAGTCACGTTAAAGGGCCCTAATACGGAAACCGCGACCCAGCCTCACGCATATCCGCATTAGGAAGGCGATTCTATGACTCCTCGCGTTTTATACTCTTATCACTCTGAATTGGGGTCTCATTGCAAATGTCAATTTGCAAATGTTATCATTAGTGCAGACACTAAAATTAGGCCAGTTCACTTCCTTAGGTCAAATGTGTGTATCTCATGTATATACACTGGTTCATGTGCATTATGTAGAGACTTGAATTCATTTCACAGAGTTCTAGATGTGGTTATGAAACAACTAACTGTGTAGCAGTTTCACTTTTGTTTTGGAAACGAAATATTACATAGCTATTATTCTTTGTATGAACTTTGTTAGCTAGTATGCAAACTTAATTAACTATAAGTACTTAAGTTACACACTATTCACCGGGATGCAAGAAAAGTTGACATGGCAGCTTTGCTGTAGAAAACACCCCACCTCACTTAAGTCTAATTGAGATAGCTGCATATATTGTTTGTCTCACTGTATATTAATTTTTTTACGCTAATGCTTGCCTGGCTCATGAAAAAAAATCTGTCACCTAGCCAACATACCAAACTAGCTTAACAGAGTATTCTGGCCGTCCCCTTGAGAGTCTGTTATTCCAGACTCTTCATGTTCCACCTTAGGCTAGAGTGCCGCTTGTGTGGCTATGCCTTGATAGTCAAATGCTTAGATATAAAATTATCAATCAATCAATCATTTATTTACTTCTAAAATATTTACAAAGCTTACAAAAACTAAGCACATAATATAAAACTATAACTACTTTGTAACTGTATGCATAGTATAATTGACGTGCAGCACTCACACTGAGAGTTGTCTCTCGTGCTGTGAGTGTTTTATGCTGCCAATCTTTAGTATTTGTATTAATCTGCATTTAATAAGCCCTATGTTGTAATTCTATTAAGTTGAAAATGATGAATAAGTGGATATCTTATTTCTTTCCATATTATTTTTTTTGCAATATTAGGTCCCATTTCACACACGGCTGGTTAGTCCCATACCAATCTATTTCTAGTTAGTATTATGATTGCTAACAAAACTGATATATTAATTATACTCAAATACATACATTATTACTTAAATTGATACATATTGGACATCCAGACTGTTCAATATATGAACATTCAGATAATGGGAGCTTAGTGGACTGTATAAAAAATGACAATGCAGTGGTGATGTATCGAACACAACCAAACAAGAACATAGATAAGAGGAGGCCAATATATCTACCACTTACCTTCAATGCTTCTAATGCCATTCCAAGACAGGGCTGGTCGGGTGAGAGTTCTCCTGGGTAAGATGGGATCTTATCGGATGTCGACACACACACACACACACACACACTGGTTGTAAATAGTGCACGGCAGCTATTTGCAGAGCTCACGGAGCTAAAGGAACATCCTTTTATTGATTTTGAAGAAGATGCGACCTACAGAGGCGCTTGTCGTCGATCCACTCGTTTGGCACTTATGTGTCAGTTGTTTTTTTCCACTGTCATCCAAAGTCGAGGGTTGTACAAAAAATACATTTCGGGCAGTGGCAAATAGTGTTGTACCACCACCAAATGTAATGCAATGTAAGGATCACACACCGACTGACAGCCAACAAAATTAGTTCATCACAAAGATTTTGGCTATATTGGGCCATAAACACGCCCATGACCTCTGGTTGGCAATCCGACATGGTAACAATTACCCCAACAAGGTAATTGTGATGATTTATTTCATGGTAGTATAAAAATATATGTACAATAGAATACAATTTATTAGACAGATTGTGTTTATTAGATATTTGAAGTGCTAATGCTTGCACCCTTGTCATGAGCCAGCTGCACAGTAAACAAGACTATTTGCTTTATAAAATAAGTAGCTGTTGCCTGTGACTCTGCCCATGTGTAGGTAGATTTTAATACGATTCGAATATTCTCAAAAAACTTTTTGCTACAAACCGAGACCTTTCCAACAAATTTAAAACTGTGGAAATTGATTCATGTGTTCTGGAGTTGACCACCTCATAGGCGCAATGGTTACTATGCCAGTCTGCTAACCAGAAGGTTCCGGGTTCGATTCCCGGCTCAGCCAACATCTTTGTGCTTAACTAAATTTGTTGGTTGTGGGTGTGGGTGTTAAATATGTATCTATATCAAATATATATGTATGTATATGTAGTATATCAGCTGTGTTAGCCACCATAACACAAACTAGAAATGGCTGAACCATTTCTATGGGGTTGACCAGCCGTGTGTGAAAAAAAAAAGTTAGTGTTAGGTGTCCTGGTGTCTGTGTCAGGAAGGAAAACCCGTTTAATTTTTAAATTAAAGATACCAAGTACTGGATTACTTGTTTCTGTGTAATATTCTTTGTTACATAATAATCATGCACCAAAAAGCAGCTTATGATGATTTATAATTCATGACTAACAAGTCAAGTTAGAGGCAAAGTATTAGTGCTGTTTGATGAGTAAATTAGTCATGCTTGTGGTTATTTCAGCTAATATATGTACACTCCAAGCAAGTCACTAATAATGGTGGTTCTAAGATAATTACCTAACTAGTTTTGTACCAAACATCCAATTCCAGGCATAATTTGTTGTTAGAAGATTTTTATGCTTTGAGTAGTTATATTTTTTTTTAAGTAATATATCTCAAACACAGTCAGTATATTACTCTGAAGTTAAGTGTATTATTGAGCTTCTTCTTAGCACAAGCTAAGTGGCCAAGTTCTGGTGTTGTGAGATTTCAAGATGTCCAAAGGCCTCTGACTTATCAATAGCTTGAACTAAGACATAACTTCTGGAGCCTACAACATGGATTCAGCACATCACAGTACTAGCCTGTCATTACATGCCTAGATGAAAAAGCCTCTTTCAAAATCGACAGTCTTGTACACTGCCCATCAAAGAATAAGAATAACCTTATTCATATTAAAATAATCAAAAAATAAGAATTAGAATAACCCATCAAAGAAGAAGAAGAAGTGGTCAGACCGGCACTGACAACCTGCAGGAGGCATTGTACATTTTTCCCTACCAGCCTACCCAAGCCATCCAAGTAATGAAGCACGGTCTTTAGTTGCTGGCATATGTACATGATCCACAGTCATTGTGTCAGATATTGTGGTATTAAAACAGGAGGTGTCCGAGTAAAACGTCATGTTTTGTTGAGATTCTCTTCCTAGTCCAGTTTTCTCTCTTGTTTGATTGGTGGGCTCGCAGTGTAGCAGCATATGCTCTCTCTTTAGTCTCGTCTGCCTTTATGTAGCCCCGACACAAGGAGCTATTCGTAGGACAAATTTTGTGCTGGTGATCAGGTCACAGTGGCCAGTGGCTATAAAACTTTAAGTTTGTTCTCGTTTGATTAAGTAGGTGGTTGGTAATTTTATTTTTAATAATAGGAAAGAAATTAATGTTGCTGCATGCACCTACTGTTGCTACTTAGGCAATTTGGTAGTGAGGAAGACCAGGTCTTCTGATCTAGCTCTGAAGTGGTACAATATATACCACCTACACAGTGGTTCAGTAGCCGGTGCTGGATGCACCTACCTACCCACGGTTGCTGGCTTGGTAATAAGATAGTGGGGAAGAAATCCAAGTCTTCCTATCCTTCAGTGAAATAATTTTATTAGAAACATCCTGCATAGCGGTCCAGTAGCTGGTGCTGCGTCTACCTGCCTACTGTTGCAGACTAGGCGATTAGATAGTGAAGGCGTCCATAATTATTCACCTTATCATTCCATCAACCTTTACATATGTACCTTATAATGAGTCACAATCAAATGTTGTCATTGCCTCCCTTGAGGTTATGCGGTTATGAGGTTGCCCTATATACACTTTGTCCATCGCTTCTCCAATTTTTTATCCCTTCCAAAAATAAGACTCATTGAAGTCTTCAAAATGGGTTTTTGTTTGTGAAATGATTTTATTATTAGAGTCAAATCTTTTTCCACAGACTGTGGGCTATCATCTATGGACTATCATGCCTAGGCCACAGACTATACATGCATAAACTGTACACTACATATATTGCTGGCTGATTTGTATTGTGTGGTTGCAGAGCTGCGACGGCGGCTCGATGTGCCTGGAGCTGGCGCTGGAGGGCGAGCGGCTGTGCAAGGCGGGCGACTGCCGCGCCGGCGTGGCCTTCTTCCACGCGGCGCTGCAGGCCGGCTCCGACGACCTGCGCACGCTCTCCGCCGTCTACTCGCAGCTCGGCAACGCCTACTTCTACCTGGGGGACTACAACAAGGCCATGCAGTACCACAAGCACGACCTCACGCTGGCGCGCACCATGAACGATAAGCTCGGAGAGGCCAAGGCTTCCGGCAACCTCGGCAACACGCTCAAGGTACGCCCTCAATACTGTCTACATGCTTACTATGTGTGCATGTTCTGCTGTATGGTGTGATGCACATAATTACCAAAACAGTGATCAAATCTTTATTGAATTAGTTTATAATTCTAATCATATTCTCAATTTATAAATAAACACTAAGCACTTGTCCGCTTCAATAAGTTATTGAAATTCCAATAAAGCAATGCAATGTAATCAATCCCCATAATGCAATCTTCATATTTTATTGTTCACATCTCTCTTTCAATCATACATAATTATATCTGAAACTTACTACACAATATATCTAACAAGACGCACACACTGGTGTAAGTATACTCATATACTAATATGAGAAAGCTATCTAATCTGTTGCAACCTATACAATTTGGTATTTGCAGGTGATGGGCAAGTTTACGGAAGCCATACAATGTTGCAAGCGTCACCTGGAAATATCGCGCGCGCTGGGCGACCGCTTGAGCGAGGGCCGCGCGCTCTACAACCTGGGCAACGTGTACCACGCGCAGGGCAAGCAGCTAGCCCGAGCGTCGCGCGCCGACCCCGCGCACCTCGCGCTCGACGTGCGCGACGCCCTGCACCACGCCATCGGTTACTATGAGTAAGTATATGCTACTCCCATTCTCTCTCTTTTCAAGCTGAGAAACACTTACCACGCGCAAGGCAAGCAGCTCGCTCGCGCACCTCACGCAACTTGCAGACGGCTTGCTACGAGTGAGCACATACTACTCTCCCTCTCTCTCTCTCTACAATCTGGGCAAGCAGGTCAACTCGTAACCCGCTCGTTGCAGAGAGAACCTGGAGCTGATGCGCGCGCTGGAGGACCGCGCGGGCATGGGGCGCGCGTGCGGTAACCTGGGCAACACGTGCTACCTGCTGGGCGAGTTCGCGCGCGCCATCCGCTACCACACGGAGCGGCTGCAGATCGCGCGCGAGGCGGGTGACCTGGCGGCGGAGCGGCGCGCGCACTCCAACCTGGCCAACTCCCACATCTTCCTGGGGCAGTTCGAGGCGGCGGCGACGCACTACCGGCGCACGCTGGCGCTGGCCGAGCGGCTGGGCGACGCGGCCGTGGAGGCGCAGGCGTGCTACGCGCTCGGCAACACGTACACGCTGCTGCGCGAGTACCGCGCCGCCGAGCAGTACCACGCGCGCCACCTGGCGGCCGCCACGCGCCTCAAGGACCGCGTGGGCGAGGGCCGCGCCGCCTGGTCGCTCGGCAACGCCAACGCCGCGCTCGGCAACCACGAGAAGGCGCTCTACTACGCCACGCAGCACTACGACATCTCCAAGGAGGTACGTGGGGTGCCACTCCCTAAAGACATACTGAACGACACCCGTCACAACTACTTTTCACAGCACATGCGATGAAAATAATGCTACATTATTGGAGCCTTAGAGATTTAACATCTTTTGCAACAAAATATAATGCCTATATCATTTGAGGATAATTGTTTGCCGGCCACTGTATAAAAGTAAAGAGTAATGTTGTCGTGCGCTGTACCCGAGTCCTGTTTGTGGTTTCAGCTGGGCGACGTGCTTGGCATGGCGACTGCGCAGATGAACATCAGCGACCTGCGCAAGGTGCTGGGCCTGCCGCCCGCCTCGCCCCCTCCCCCCGCCGCAGACCGCGCCGCGCAGCCACAAACGCCTTTCAACGCGCTGCGCGTGCGCAGGCAGAGCATGGAGCAGCTCTCGCTTATACAGGTCACTCTTTATGTATCTATACGGCTCGATGGAAGCTAGTTTATTCAAGTACTTATCGCTATTCGTGTGTTTTGAACTAATGACGGGGTGTTTGAAGTTGACGTGTCTGTCAAATCAAATTATTTATTAACCTTACGGCATCGCGCCGTACTGGGCAAGTCAATTTACAATTAATTAATACTAAAATTTAATTTATATATACATGCCTTGTATATAATAGTTAGGCAAATTACAATGTCAATAGAGCAAATCGGCTTCGCTGATTGAATTCTACGGAGAAAAGCTCGATCAGTGTGTTAAGATTATTAAATGATACCAATCTAACCTGCAAGAAAGCACGTGTTTGATTGATGAATTTCTAAGTGCACTGAATAAGTCTGAATGCATAGAGACCTCTGAGAGGACTATCCAGCTCGGGAAAAAGGCATCTTCTACTATTCCTACGACAAAGACTCCTAAATAGCCTGCTAGTTCCAGTATGATACCACCACAATCAACTCACTCAGGTAAAAAGAATAATAGACTTCCTTGCATAGTAGCAAATAGTAAGCAGTGCTTACTATTTACCAACATAACATTGACTGGTGATCCAGGAAGGGCAAAATCAGCCTGCGACTCTTCTTATTGCCCCAAATAACAGTAAAGCTGGTGTTCTAGCGCCAGAAAAAGAGAAAGGGTCGCCATAACGTTTCTAGATTTGGTAAGGCTGATGCTAGTGTTTGATGCTTGTCTTGAAAGCCGTTGAGCCCAGGAAGCACATTCATTTATGGAACATGGGTCAGGAGCTGACGATGTTCGTAATTAGTTGGCCTAACTATGCACTGAGGGAACATGTACCATGGAAGAGTTGGCGATGAAAGTCAACTACAAATCTTTTAAGCTGGGTGTGCCTTGCGTACTGTGATAAGTGTCTTGCAGATGACTATAAAAGCCAAAGCCTTTAAACGCCTGAATCAAGACCTGGTAAATCTTAGGAGGCTAAGTCGTGAGATACAGTGGGGGTTATAAAGTCTGAATTCAGTACCAAATCCATCACAAGATCAGCACCCAAATCTAAAAAGTAGATCATGCTTAAGTATTCTTTACAAAAACGTTCGAGCTTAAAGATTAAACTCAAAGATTGGAGACAAAACTTCAGAGCATGATTGGGTAGGAGCTAAAGAAACTAATATTGATTCTTCATGACATTTTCTAAAAATGATTCCTAGCTTTAGAATTGCTCATAAAAATGTAAGATATAACTTGCTTTATAATTGGCCTTGGCTGTAAAGTATTGAGAATGGATAATTCAATGTACAGATGACGCCGGAGGGCAAGAAAGCCGCGGAGGAGGCCGGCGTGGAGCGCGGCTGTGGGCTGACGCGGCAGGAGTCGGAGGAGGGTCCGCCGGAGTCGTTCTTCGAGCTGCTGAGCCGGTGCCAGTCGTCGCGGTACGACGACCAGCGCGCCGCGCTCGCGCCCGCGCCCGCAGCTGACAAGGAGAACCGCCGCAAGCCCCCGCCCAAGCTGCAGCGCGCCGCCAGCGCCGGCAACAAGCAACAAGGGTAACATCCTAACACATTCACACACACCTTACACACATTTCGTATCCTTAGTAGTCTATACCAATGTTATAAAGAGAAAAAGTTTGATTGAAGTAAATAGGCAACGAAACTACTGGACCGATTTAAAAAATTCTTTCACCGTTGGGAAGCTACATTATCCCCAAGTAACAAATTCAAATTTCAAATTCAAATGTATTTTTATTGTCCTATAAACTTAAGGCTAAATATATACACCATTACTAGACTAAAGACAAAAATGAAAAAAATAATACTAGGGGTGTTTAGGTTGGTGTGCCGCTGAACCTCCCTCTAGGCAAGCCTGTGTCGCGAGATCCAGGGACCCTTCCCTTCTTAGAACGAATTAAAGAAATACTTAAGACTAACATTATACAAAGGATCTAAGAGATATAAACTAGAATAATTGAATTGTACTAGGCCATTCAGCTAAGGTGTCATTTTGATATTAGGCCGTTTTGCTACTAGGTCATGTTGCTAGTAGGACGTTCTGCTTAAATGTCCTTTCGATACGAACCCTAAAAACCAATAAAGACTATTTTAATCCCTGGCGTAGGAATGACGATACCATAAACTATATTTTGTTTCTCTTAACAACTTGGATTATTTTATAACCCGTGCGAAGCCAAGACTGGCTGCTAATCCTTACTAATATTATAAACACGTCTGTGTCTGCATGAATCACAGTACTAGAGAGAATTGCTGATTTCCAATTGTATGGAAATAAAGCGGGAAGAAAATAGACTAGAAATTAGATTTTCCAATATTTAGTGACGACACATAGATGGCGCTGCAAATCGAGCATGCAACCGCCAAATTCCGCAAGGCACTGCAGTTGCGGTGATATGATGACAGTAAATTGAGTGACTACAGTGAAGAAGTTTCAAGAAAAAACGAATAGATGGCGCTTTACACAAAGTAGGGGAATGGTTATTTGTATAAAAAAAGTTTTTTTTGTCATGCCAGACTTAAGCCTAGTGAGAAAACGTTTTATAGTAATTAAATAGTGCTTTATTTTATATCTTCCTCTCTGGATAGACCGCGTGTGACTAAGTTGAACGCTATAAGCTCCGTCTTTCTGATGTATTCTGTACCACCAAAACAAATAGTTTAGATTAGAGTTTTGAAGTTAATTATGTTACAGTGAAATTATTTGAATTCAAGAATAAATAAAGCTTAATACATCAATGGTTCAGTATGGGGCTAACCAGCCGTGTGTGAATGTGTCCTAATATTTATTTATTTATTTATACACGTTGCGACATCTCACGCAACAGAAGGCACTTATAATGGTACTATTTTTAACAATAGATTGGACTTCTATTTTAAATATTACTTAACTTAACATCAGGCTAGCTGTAGTCAAACCCAAACCTATTAAAGATAAACAAAAAATAAAATAAATAAAGTTGGTCCCTAATAAAGAATTACACTGGCGGTTTCCTATATAATTATTTATTTAAATTATAAAATAAAATAAAATCGAGTGCAAAATAATGAACTTCGAATCTTAACTATTCGTGCTTGTGGTACATAAGAAATCCGATAGATGGAGCTTATAGCTTGCAAAGTATCATAAGAAATAATCCTCTTTACGTATTTATTTATTCGCGCTATTTATATTTATTCTTGAAACAACTTGACTCGGGTCACGCAATCTACTATCGTCATATCACTATACAGCACCTAGACTGCATGCTTGCTTTGCATCCCCATCTAAGTTCTCGTATTATCGATAGTTATGTCATTATCCCGCACCACGGTTTATTGTATGGGAATTAGCAATCCTCTGTAGTATTCTGATCCCTAGCTACATTCAAATTAAATCACAAGATTTGTTAATTGGCATATTCAAGAGTGTAATCTTCGTATAAATAAAATTTCCATGTCACAACGTTAGTTACCATACTCCTCCGAAACGGCTAGACTGATTTTTACCAAATTTTATATGCATATTCAGTAGGTCTGAGAATCGGCTACTAATTATTTTTCATACCACTAAGTGAGGCAAAACAACGTTTTGTCGGGTCAGCTAGTTAAGCATAAAATCAAAAATCAGAATATTTATTTGCATAAATATAGGAACATTTAATAATGAGTGTTATGTTTCTCTATGTATCACGAATAGTGTCCGTGCAAATGTGTTCAAGACAAAATCACTACTTGCAATGTCAAAGAATGCAGATATAAAATATTAAGTCAAATTATAATTATTTGTCATTTAAATAAAAAAAAAACAATATTAAATTATGACTAACTGGTCCAACAATAAGAACTCGTCTATTACTATGTCTATCTTCGATTATATTTTAAATTAGGAAGTTTTTGTGTGTATTTTGTTATCCAACACGCTCAGACGGCTGGGCCGATTTCGATAAAGTTCTATTGGAAATTTCGTTGAAGTTTAAACTCTAGATTAAATAATAATGCAATGTAAACTCAATATAGCGACACTGAAGGGACTGTGCATTTTATGGCGTTACAGACAGTGGTCGTTAAATGGAGAGAATGTAACATTGTATGGAATACAAGCTAAACCAACTATAGCCAATTGATTTCGATGCTTTAGAAAGTTTGTCGTTGAATCGAGTGATGTCACATGGAGTTTAGACTGTATATAGACAGACTAATTGTTATCCCATCTTAACACGGAAAAACACAGTTTTACTTGACCTAGAAACTTTTCTACGAAACATTTCAATAATAATACATATTCAGTTGACCAAGTGGAATATTGAATTTACAAATAGGTATACGTAACTCACACATGTCTTTAATATAATTTAAATATATGTTTATGATATCCCTTTGTGGTCTGGTGTCTAAGAGACAAAGAACGCGATCGTTTAACTGCGCAGCGGCCTATATTCTTACATCTGAATAAAAATAAGGCCAACAGATCATTCACCCAACAGTGTCTTTTAAAATCAGTCTGTCGATTCTTGTTTCATAATCGAGACAATTTGAAGAAAAGTTCGTAAAAATAAGTAAACAAGTAGGGTATCAAAATATTCTACATATTCTGATGGTGGATATTTTATTTGAAGCAGGTGGAAATATGAATGCCTAAGCAATGGATACATAATTAGTTATTTATTAATTTATTGAGCTGGCGTTAACCTCGGCCAACGTAAGCTTGGCGATCCAGCGAGGTAATGCCGCCAGCATTTTAGGCACCTTACCCGCGGACACTGACTTAGATTTAATCTACTATTTGTAAAGTTTTGTTTTTGATGTTATTTTCATTTTTAGTGTGGTTGAAATAAAATAATTAAAATAAAATTTATAATATATTTAATGAAAAAAAATTAAACATAATTAATTTGGGTAATTATGTTGGTATGGGTATTAAGGTAGTTGGTGAAAAGTTTGCCGAATAATAAGTGATCCGCCATTTTGTAAATAGCTGCGGCCGATTGTGGTTCGATTTCCATCAAACATAGCAAAGCGGTAGTAGTATTTGCGGTAAATAGAAGACAAAATTAAGTATTTTAAAGAGGGACCCCTCTGACTATTCCACGGACCCAACACCTGGCCGTGAGCTCATTCGTAGACGCCCAAGCCACGCCCAAAAACATGCTTTGGTCGATCCGGACGACCCAATCGCAGCCGTTATCTCGGCTGCTTTAGACTCCTCCCCTTCTCAAAACAACTCCAGGTAACACGCACCCCGTCTTCGGCATTGGTCCCGGGTACCAACGCTAGCTTTCCAGGGCAACGACTCGTCCCCGATTCCGCCCCCGCCGGCGTGGTGGCCGACCCCTCAGGTCAAATCGATTTTCTCCAAATAATCAGACTAACAAACATTCTTCTGGGACTAGCAGGGCAACCCGGTCTGCCCCTGCTCTGGTGACGGTCCAAGCCGAGGTTCGTACCTTTAGAGGTGCCTTTGGAGCCAGTCACCCATAACAACAAACTCTGACCCGGCGTCATCAGCGCCCAGCCACTTGTCCGGTGTCGCTGTAGAGACCCCTCAGGCCAACAGCAATGTCTAAATAAAAAAAAAAGTATTTGCGATGTACTAAGCAATATCTAGTTATGAATAGGTATATATGTAATACATTTATGCAGTTACGTTGAATGTTAAGGTATGATTTAAACGCTGCGTCAAGTAGGTATCTCCTAATCTATATGTGTTTGGAGATGTACCTATAAGTATATGTATTGTTATCAGAGATCGCAGTGTGAAGGAAACCTTGCGTTGAGGCCGTAGTTATATATCGCCTTGTTTGTACAAAACTACATAGATTATATTATATATAAAACATATAGGTACATCTACTTATGTACATATATAATATATTATTATGATATTATGCAGACTAATCACATACAGAAAATCAATTATGATCGGTACAAGAAAAAAAAAATCGATATTTATTCCCAAAAATTTACACTATGAACATAGTATTTTTAATGTTACTTTTACAGAAATGTTAAGTTGTGTAGTAGATTTAAAAATAAATTATATTATTTTGAAATCTATATATCAAATTCAAATACCATTTATTTCGACTATTTTTCAAGTCATATAAATTACATAACCAAAAAGAATAAATAAATATCAATAGTTTGGAATTTAATAAGGTCGTCCGCCCAAATCAAAGTTCAATAAACCCCATAATGTTGTACCAAATACATTATGAAAATGTGTTCAACGCGAGATCTACTTTTCTCGGCGGATGCAAATGTGCCGAACCTCGCCGCCGTTGATAAATATCTATGAGCGGTGTTATCAGCCCACTCCAGTGTTATCACCGTTCCATCACAAACACACGTAGCATTACCTGTGTTCTCTCATACTCGACTACATACGTTTTTGTAACTAAGAACAATTTTTAAATTTTTACAAATCACAAATTCGATCGAACTATATCTAAATTTCAAAATTATTCTTTTTTTCGGTGCAAATATAAATAAATATATTTGTGTCGTGTGAGTTACTCAAATTTATTTAGTGTGTTGATTTATAAGGCCGGCACAGATTTACCGTCTTCATTTGTTGTGCGCCGGCGAATCTCTTCTAGACGATATGAGTAGCAACGAACAGTGCAGGTATGGCCATAGTTTACTAATATTTTATTTTTCTTTAGCTCAATCAATAAATCATTTATTTGCACCAATAGGATATACATACAAACTACAAAGCAGATTACATTAGTATTATAGTTATAATGTATCTTAATATTTATGTACTGAAGGAAACTGAGCGTGCTCCTCAGAACTAAGCGAACTTGTATCTCTGAGGAGCAGCTTCCCCAAGTGTGGTGTATTGCATTTCTTAGATAATCTACTTTACAGTTCACTGTTTTTAAGTTAGTTACTTTATTTAGCCTTAAAATGTCATAAAAGTTAAAACTATTTACAACTAAAAATGTATGTAGTGATTCCTCTAGTTTTTGCCCGTAGAGCTTAAAGACATGCGGTTAATATTTATTCCATCTATCTATCTAAGCCTATAAATGAACCCACTGCAGGGCAAAGGCCTCCCTACCATCCCTCCACTTTTGTCTGTCCTGGACAACGGTCTTCCAGTATGGGTTGTGTGTGTCGAGGTCGTACCGCCATCTCATCTTGTACCGGCCGGGACGCCGTCTAATATTTATTAAAAGAAGTTAATATTTTCAAAAACACTTAGTCATATTTATATAATTTCCTCATCGTTAAGGAAGAGTTTAACACTATAGAACGCTTTTTTACACAAAAAGGTATGCAACTTAGATTTAAATATAGATTTTGATACACGGACAGGAGTATTGGTTGCTACAGTTAAGTTGGTGACACTTCAAAATTCATAATGTTTTATTCAAATTCATATGTACAGTACAAACTTATTCACTAACCCTCAAACTGGACGCATTTGCGCCCGTGCCGTGGAGGCTAGTGCCTTGCAGTGATTTAGACGTACATAATTATATAAAAAATTTAAGATTAATAAAAAGTGATATATTTCAGACGTTCGTGGAAATAATTATTTAAAAGTGTAAGTCAGTCAGTTGGTTGCTTAAAATGTTAACTTATTATAATAATTTAATTGACTATTTATTTATTTATTTGACCAGTAAACACATACAATGTTATAACAATAATAATACAACCTTATTTAATATTAACAAATGTACGTTCCCATTTTACATATTTTATTAAAACTAATTTACAATAAATTATAAAATTAAAAACTAAACCACTTACAAAACTAAAAGTATATCTAATAAACTAAAAGACCAGTGTCAGTGGGTACCTAAAATGCCAGCCGTTATAGCGTTGCTATACAAAGAGGCAACTCATTACAATGATTGAACATAAGATTTGATTATTATAAAAAATATAATAAAACATTTTTGATACCCAAGTGCAGAACTAATATGCTGAAACATTCTCCAATTGTTAGAATGTTTGAGACATACAATAAAGTGAAGGACGATATTGATATCTTTAAAGAGATGAATTTATTGTCCTTCAAAAGGAATGTTAGTAATTTAGTTAATAGTAAATTCTAGTTTCTTTGGTTAATTTGTCTGTAAAGTTGATTTATATAACTCCATAATTATATTTTGTAATTTATAGTACTATTGTAATGTTCCTTATTATGTTTATATATATATTTTAAATATGTAAGCTATTGATTTTTTGTAGGTAGTAATAGATGTGTACATTTATATTTTTAGGCAAAATTTGAATTAAGTTAGAGCGGATTTTATTGTAAGTTAATAATTGTATAGTTAGGCCCACATCTAGTAGTTTATAAAGATTTGTAAGTTTAAATTAAGTTAGGTTAAGTTAGTTATATCTAGTTTGTAAACGGTTTTGTGGACTATCAAAAAAAAAAAAAAAAAAAAAAATCTTAATGTATTGTATGGGTTGCAGGTCGAGCGAGGCGATGCTGGACATGATAACTGAGCTGCAGTCGGCGCGCATGGACTCGCAGCGCGCGGAGCTGCGGCCGGTGGGCGCGGGCGCTGACGGTGCCAGCAAGGCCATCTCGCTGCCCGGCCTGCGCCACCAGCACACGCTCGCCGCCAAGCCCGAGGACGACTTCCTCGACATGATCGCCAGAGTACAGGTACAGTACCTGCCTTATGTCACATAACGATTCCAAATAAGTTATTGACTCAGGCGTTACTTTGCGGAAATCCATTGTAAATAAATGACAAAATCAAATATTTAGTGTACTTCCGCTGTGATCCGAAATCCAAATTAAGACAAGTAAAGGAAAAATTAACTAAGATAAATTAACTAAGATTAATTAAGATTGACGTTACCTATCACAATTCGGAAATTCTTAACTCTGCACGTGTTTCGCCTAACCACAAGGCATCATATCGATTCTTCTTATTTGAAAAGCTACTAACTCCTCTGCGGGTTTTTTTACGGGAGCGGCTCAAAACTTCATTGTATTATTTATTTTATGCAATAAAGAAAAACCGAAATCCCGTGAAAAACTAAAATATTATAATAATAAAAATAAAAATTTACTTACTTTTTATTTTTAGACGACTGCAGAGGAGTTAGTAGGTTTGCAAATTAAGGTATTGATATACTGTTTCAGTTTATTTATTTTCGTTCACAATAACACTGATCATACGTACGCCGAGTCTTTAATTATCTATAAATAAATTCTAGACTATCCTACTAATATTATTAATGCAATTCTTTGTGTGTGTGTAGTTTGTCACTTCTTCACACTCAAACTGCTTAACCGATTTTGATGAAATTTGGTGTAAAGATAGGTTAGACCTTAGATTAAAACATATGCTACTTTATAACCCGCATTAACTTCTTTTTATCCCGGATTCACGCAGATATCACCGCGAAGCGCAGCTAGTTATTATAATAAATAAATACATTGTAATATATGTATATACAACGTAAAAAGTCTGCATAACATTAGGTAGGTACTAGGTTTTATAGGCTTAAATAAATATTAGAACACGTTACACACTCGGCTGGTTAACCCTATACTGCACCATTTCAAGTTTGAATTATGATTACTAGCACAACTGATATACTACATATACTTACATACATACTTTCTTTCTTTTTTGTGCGACATAGTACCTTCACCGCCAAATAATACAAGTTTGTATGAACATAACAAGTGGAGACAAAGAAAGGTGATGATGATGATCATAATCTTATGTATAAAATTTCCGTGTCACAGTGTTTGTTACCGTACTCCTCCGAAACGGCTTGACCGATTTTTTCCAAATTTTATATGCGTATTCAGTAGGTCTGAGAATCGGCTACTGTATATTTAGTTTTTTTTTTTAATTTATTAAGGCGAAACAACGTTTGCCGGGTCAGCTAGTTTATATATAAAATAATGACAATTAATGTATTGAAGTAATGATTGTAATGTGACTTGCGTTTAACGTATGTTATTAATGTAATAAAGTCTGTGTTTGTGTCAGGGCTCGCGGCTGGAAGAGCAACGCACGGAGCTGCCGGCGCGCGCCGCCTCGCCCCCGCCCCCCGCCGCGCCAGCCCCCGCAGCCGCCCGCACACTGCCCGACGATGACTTCTTCGCGCTGCTCATGCGTGCGCAGAACACACGCATGGAAGACCAGCGTGCCACGGTACGCACACTCCGCACCCCTCCCTTCATACTAGCTACTGGATCAGTTGTATACTTAAAACAGCTGTACCAGCAAGTCCAGGCTTCGCACGGGCTATAAAATAATCTGAGTACCAAAGAGAAACCAAATATAGTCTATGTTACTCGGGGATAATGTAGCTTCCCAACGGTGAAAGAATTTTTCAAATCGGCCCAGTAGTTTCGGAGCCTATTCGCGTCAAACAAACAAAAAAAAATCAAACTTTTCCTCTTAGTATAGAAAACGCATTACAAGCACATTCTTCTTCTTCTTTTCATTGCCTTATCCCACTAGGTGGGGTCGGCAGCAAATTCCTCTTCCACTCTCCTCTATCAGCTTTGTATTAATTTAATTTGTACTGTACATGTTATGCTGACATAAATATTCTATTCTATTCACGCATGTTGCAGATCCCGGCGATCAGCGCGCGCGACGGCAAGCCCGCTTCAACCTCTAAGAAGTAATGCGCCGCCCCTACAACAATACTCATCACTTTATATCTCAGTGTGTGGTTCAATTATCTAAGTAACACTCACGTTGCCTTACTATCGGATCTCTTTGAACGATATACGACATATTCAAATAGTGAGATTCTTCGGGAATAACGCGTAGACTGGAAGGACGCACAAGGCCCTTTCTAATTACTTATACATTTACATATATATATGGACAAGCTCTAATGTTCAAATGTAGTTCGTAAGCGTTCATATTTGATATTTATAACGTCGACTACGTTTATTATTCGCAAATCGTTGACGTCGCGGTCGATATGGTAAACCCCATTTTTAAAGAGTTAAACTTTTAGTCGTTAAGATTTTACAATTTCTAATTATAGTGTCTCGGTTTTCATTAATAAAGTGAGATATTTTTGATTATATTGAATAGTAGGTATGGTGTTGTGGGTATTGTATAGGCATATTTTCTGTCACAGACAATGTATAAAGAGAGATGTTGGGGCCTTAACCCGGCCTGGAAGCTCCGGTATAGCTTGAATAAATACAATCTAAATACTCGATAACCTGTAAAGTACTAAAAATCTAGTAAGATGCTGATTATATTAAATACATTCCAGTCCTGTCGTTTGAGTGAGTTAGTTGCAAGTTCATGGTGTTGTAATTGTTTTTAAAATGCATATTAGTATGTCAAATATTCTACTGTCACCAACATGCCGACCTATAGAATATAAAATGTAGAGAAAGGAAATCTCATCTTCCGACACTTTCACATATTTTTGTTTGTACTTTACTTACTAGTAACATTAATTGTGGATTTTATATTGGTTTCCACACTTGAGCTGCAATCTATTCTCTTGTTCGGAGTTTTTCGGATACGATATTTTATTGTGGTCGTATCGTGTCGTACATGTACGAACATTCCACAACGCCATTTTATAATATTATAAATACATTTTATCAACCGAAAGTGTCGGGAGATTTGAACAGAGACGTACCGTTATACTCTGAAATTAGGTTAGTTAGGTTTCAGAATAATAAAGTGTATGTTTCATGGCCTAATTTTAGCCGATAACACCAAACTAATTTTACTGTGACAATATTTTCATCCTTCACTATTATAGTTGACCTAATCAAAGGTCCGGTCAAATTAACTATGATTAGAAACAAGTGTCATGTTTTCTTGACAATATAATGTCGATAGCACACCAATAAATCGTTATTTTGAGGCTTTATGAAATATAGGAAGACACGTTGTATGGTCTCGTATTTTAAACTTAGCAATAATGTAACTGTTGGCAATAAAATAAATAAATAAATAATGTGCGCTGATTTTACTATTTTGTATGTTGTATATATTTAGGGCACTTCACGAGTGTCCGTTGCCGACCGACCGATATATTTTTGAAACGTTTATTTTAAAGAGACGATATACATTATTGCGTATTAGTTATTTAGCCAGTAATTTATTATATTTTATCATGGTAAGCATAAGTGTGTAAACATAGGTTGTAATGTATTTATTTACTGGGGTTAGTTGTACTGTTGTCAAATGTTTTAGCTTGCGTGGGGAGTGCCTATGTTTATATTTTATCACGTGTTTTGATGTTACACCGGAGTCCAAACTCCCTAAATAATCCAGCTCGAATATAATATGCAAAAAAAAAACGAGTATTTAAATACATAAATTGTAAAAGAAACTTTAATTTGACAGGAAACAAATGATATGTGGATATATGAAATTGTTGCTATAGTCGTAAATGTATTGTCCAATATAAATAATAATGTCCAATCTAAGTATGTATGAACATTTGAATAAGGCGGTTCAATTCCCAATATTAGATATAAGCACTATTAAATGCTCAGGAATTGAATTATTGTCAACTTGATTGGTTTTGAAAGATGCGTTTGAAAATAAGTCGCATCTGAAAATTATATATTTATAAAAGTTCATGTCCAAAGGACCGATTTTCCAATGATTACGTTATGCGCTTAATAACTACCAAGCCAATAACTTTATTAGTCTGTTTATTGAACTAATAGAGGGTGTAAAATTTGTTACTTTCTACGGTTGTGTCAGAATATATTTATAAGTATATCAACGCAGGCCAGGCTTGGACCAATCTAATATTTTGATTGAATTAGCACCTGTGCTAACGCTCCCTCGGCTTGTATTTTATACTTAACTCAACATTAAGACGAACAAACAAACATATAATTAGTAAACTATTCAAAATGATAGTAACATGTATACGGTAAAACAGGGCGATCGTTTCAACACTGGCTGACTCGGAGGGAGCAGTACGCGTTTGTCATTAATAATAATAATATAAATAATTAAATAATTATGTTTTTATAGCTATAATGTACATATTTTTTTATTTACTGTCAAATATTAAGATTCTAGACCTGAAATAAAAGAAAATTCTGAATATCGTAAGAAGGTACTGTTTCACATAATAACGTACTGTTTACTCCGCGCGCCTCTCTACTCGTGATAAGGCATCGATAGTTCAACTGCCTGACTCATTCGACGAAGCGTGTGGTTCGAGATATTTATACATTTTGAAGTACATCTAAAAACTGACCGAGATATCTTAATTTTTCAATAAATATATATTTTTACGATTTTATGAGCACTAACTCACACGTCCACTATTGGCAGTGTTTAAATGGTCACCCTGTATGTATATGTGTGAAAAGTTGTTAATATAAGTTTGTCCGAGAGTGAACATCGACAGACGTCGGAGTGAGCCACCAAGCGCATAATGCGTTTGACGGGCTGACATGCCGGTTTGAATTGGAACTCAACATTTGGATTCCGCATGCACAGCATCCATACGATACTCATTTAAAAAATATGGGAACAGCAAAATTACATATTTAGTTCATTTCGACTGCACTATAATAAAAATAGCCTGAAGCCTGGCCTTGCAGCTGGCTCATGAATATATGCGCCTCGCGACGCGATCATTTGTATTCAGATTATAAATGATCAAATAACCAACCGAGGCCGATGTTGAATTCCGATTCCAAGTCGTTTGACTAGCCTTATATTTAAGGAACAGAAACACCAAATTGTATGTATGCGCTGTCAGACAGGTGGCGCCACCAGCACATTCCGTCCGGCAGTGTGGGCACTCGAGTGAGCCTCACTTTACATGTTTGAATAGTATCACAAAGTGATATGACTGCCTTATCACGCCAGTCGAAGATGTTATAATGTATGCAAAGCCAACATGTCAAATGTATTATAGTAGCGACCCGCTCTAACTTCGCACGGGTGCAACGCGGGGTCAGTAACGAGCGCAAACCCATTAAAAAAACTTTGGACCGTCTAATAAAATCAGCTGTTCTATACAAAAGTTATATGACGCGCGTCAGAAAGCATGGAATATAGCAATAATGGAAGCGATATTACTTTTCGGGAATTTCCATAAATCGTAATTTAAAAGTTTTTGTCTTGATATATGTACTAAAGCCAACTTCAAAATACGTTAGTTACAGTATATATTTCTAACGAAACCCTTACTAATGTTTCGTACGTTTAATTATCACGTGCGATGTCGGCTCGCTGCTAATAATACAAATTGATTTGAATTGACGTGAGCCACCAACCAGGATTAAAACAACGTTTGTTACCATTCAGAGCGAGATCAAAGTGTTGGCTTCGCACAGAGAGGTGATGCCGCCTGTTCGCCAGCGTCTGCTTACCGAGGGATACACTGCATGTTATAGAGTTAAGCTAAAACTGTTCCGGAAACATGCTAACTTCTCAAAATTACAGTATCCATGGAAAAGTTCAGTTCAACCCCTTTGATGTGGAAAACAAACGGAGACTTCTGTCATAAGCTATTTTTCGTCATATTGCCATTTTGAGAGGCAGGGCGTTTCTGGGACAGGCCCAAATATATTTTTTTCTCTAGTACCTAACTGTTATTGTAGGCCAATGAATGCCAAATTATCTAATAAATAGTTACTTATTTAAATATTCCGTTATTTTATTGTGGTGGCAACGCCAATACAATGTCCTTAGCATATGATAGGTAGGACAGTCAGTCTGTATGTTTGTTGTAATACTGGGTTAGATGCTCCGGAGTGCCTTGGGAAACCGATGACCCTATTGTTCGTTCTGTCTCCAGGGGGGAAATCAGAGTGATAGATCGGAATAATCCTGTTTACAAATACAGTGTAAACTCTAACGACATTGAAGGGACTGTGCATTTTATGGCGTTATAGAGAGTGGTCGAGTGGTGAGAGAGAATGTATCATTGTACGGAATACAAGCAACACCAACTAAAGCCAATAGATTTCGACGATTTCTAGAGAGCTGAAACTTCACAAGTTATGTATTTCCCCTGACGTTATAACAAAAAATACTAAAAATAAAATAAAAAATTACGGGGGCCCATACAAAAGGTGATTTTGTCGTCTTAAAGGCCGTATAAAGAACCACTCTACTAATGATTATACTTAATTTGGTACCAATCAGACCTGTGAATTAGAAATAAAACTGGTTCAAAAAATGTAAAACTTAGTTTTTTTTAACTTTATTCATATTGATAAGAATAATTTCGACATATTTATATTATTATATGTAATTTATATTGATTCTCAATGACATTTATGGGTATGCTAGCAGTTGCCCGCGGCTCCATCCGGGTGTTGGTCGCTTTTCGCGTAACCTGTGGACACTACATTTATCCAGACCTATGATAGAGTTATCTAATTCTATAGTATCCTATTCCCGTGCCAATTATACATTACATTGCTACGGTAGTAGACCTCTGTTTTTAGCTGTTTTGGAATTATACGTCTGATCAGACCGTTTTTCCAAGGCCAAGGTCATTTATTCTAATTATTTAATTAGAATGGCATCGCCCTTAATTCATTCCTGGCAAAAAAATAAGTATGCAACCATTCAATAAATTACTATCATAATAATTTTCAAGACTCTAACTTGACAAATAAAGAATTTTCCATACGAACTTTCACCCCCATTACATACCCTTAGTTCACCCCTGGCAAAAACATTGATATCATTATATCTAATTTTACATAAACTATACATATAAAAAAAAGAATATTCATACAAACCCTTTTACCCCTTTTCACTCCCTTATGGGTGAAATTTTTTCCCCTAGCAAATGTTTATATAATTTTAATTTAATCATTTAATAAACTACTACCATAATAATTTTCAAGACTGTAACTTGATAAATAAATAATTTTTCATACTAACTTTCACTCCCATTGCGAACCCTTTGTTCCCCCTGGTAAAAAAAAAATGGATAGCATTATTTTTAATTTTACATAAACTATACATATTCTAAATTTTATTGCTAGAAGTTCAAAAACAGTTACATACAAACTGTATTACCCACTTTCACTCCCTCAAGGGTGGAATCTACATACTAAAACCAATACACCCTCCAAATTTCATAACCCTTATTAGGACCAGCCGTTTGGATTCTTCGTTGCCTATAGATGAATGAAAGTATGAATGACTGAGTCAGAACAAAGAGTCTTACAGTATAGATAGAAAGATATTACTAACTGACCCGGCAAACGTTGTTTTGCCTTGTATAGTTAAAAACACTATAATTGATCAATTATCAAGCGGGATGAAAAATTATTAAATTACTAAAAAGGCCATAAAAAATACTCTACTGAATACGCATATAAAATTTGGTAAAAATATGTCTAACCTATATTGTGGGACAATATAGGTTAGATAAAAAAAAATGTCAGGCCGTTTCGGAGGAGTACGTTAATTAACATTATGACATGGAAATTTTATACAGGATGGGCCATGAATTTGTTAACATTTTAAAAATATATAAAAAAAGTTATAAGTTATTTCGTAAATTATTTATTTAAGATTATATATAACAAGCGGGAATTTATTTTTTAAAAATAATATCATCTAAATGACCCCCGTCTCGCCTTTTACATTCTTCTAAACGTATGCGGAAATTTTCGAAGACTCTTCGGCAAAGAGACAAATGAGATTGAAGACTTCTTTAATCTTTACTTTTAATTGAAGCAATGTTTTTGGTTTGTGAGCGTACACACGATTCTTCAAATATCCCCATAAAAAAATCTGCTGGCGTCAAATTGGGACTCCTGGGAGGCCAAGAGATGTCGCCTCTCCTTGAAATCAGCTTTTCCGGAAACATTTGCTTAATTACCGGCGGGGACTCGTTAGAGGTGTGGCAAGTGGCTCCATCTTGCTGCAGCCACGTGTTTCTATTGTAGCCAGCAAATTTCTGCAGCTGCGGTGCTAAAAACTCCCGTAACATTTTCACATACTCAGTAGAGTTAACAGTGACGGTACGGCCAAGAAAATCTTCAAAAAAATAGGGCCCGATTATTCCTCTAGCTGAAATTGCTGCCCATACTGTTAACTTTGGCGAATGAAGGGGCCTTTCATGTTTTGCTTTGGGATTTTCGCTACTCCAATACCTGCAGTTCTGTTTATTTACGTGGCCGTTGAGGTGGAAAGGTGCTTCGTCGGAAAACAAAATGTTGTCAAAGTTATTGAAGCGATTCAACATTGTTTCGGCGTAAGAAATGCGTAAATTTAAATCATTAGGCTTTAATTCCTGCACTATCTGGATCTTGTATGGGTGTAATTTTAAATCGAATTTCAAAATAAGGCGTAACGATGTGCGGGATATTCTTAATTCAGCCGAACGTTTGCGCGTCGATAAATCCGGTTCGCATCGTACTGATGCAGAAACTCTCTGCACGTTCTCTTCACTCCGTGAAATCCGTGGGCCACCAGTTTGCTTCACATTTAATGTCGATCCCGTCTCCTCAAATTTCTTTACCCATTTCTTTATTAAAACTGCACTCGGGCACTTATTTAAGTTGTGTAAATTATACTCAACACGAAACATACGCCTGACAATAATAAGCGAACCATTGTTTAAATAAAAATGCTTTACACAAAAGGCGCGCTCCGGCCCCGTGAACCGATCCATTGCGACAAAATTTCCAAGAAACGAGCTAGTGACTAGGCCCTTCCCCGCACCCCGCGCCGCTAGCGTATGCGCGGGAAATCAAATTTGAATTTAAACAAATTCATGGCCCACCCTGTATCTTAGACTTTTATTTGTGTTGTTATATAAACCTATTAAAATAATAAAACGAACTTCAGTAGGCTGACGGCCAACCTGCAGTAGTGGAGAGGCACTTGAAGAAGAAGATATATTAAAAGTCAGATTTAACTTTTTGTTATTTTTTCCCTGACATATTTTTAATTTAATTTACTATTAACTAATAACTATCCATAGCCATACAACGCGGCAATGCCACGAGCGTTATGGGTACCTTTCCATCAGGTTCTATCCGGAGTGGCCTATTAAATTAATTTTAGTAGTGTTTTTTTTATTAGTTTTTAATCTCTTAAACTATTTTATGTCTTGATATTTATTCCACTGTTTTATTCGTAATGTTTTTCTTAATGAATATAGATTAAAGGACACTTATAATAATTGTGATTTTAACGAATATTATAAATGCGAAATTAAATTAAATTTATTTGCCATTCACTAATAACTTAATCATTTTATGTAAAATTTTAATTTGTGACTTGATCCCGAAATAAATTAATTTGAATTTGTAAACCAAAAATAAAATACAATACTTACGTAATATATTTATTCTAAGTATGTACGAACAAAGATTAAAAACAGACACCGTGGCTTTCCCGCTGCTAAAAGATCCGCCAAAGTGAATCTCTCAAAATATTGTCAGCGGTATTCAGGGCTTGCATGACAAAGGAGGCCTTTGCCCGTTTTTGGGTGCCCTAATCAATAAAAATCTTCATAATTAAATATTAAACAGAATATGAAACAACCTAAGTAAGAAGTGAGTGATATGATATATTTTAAACAAGGGAAATAAACTGTTATCGTAGGGCATATTATATATTTACACGAAACAAACGGTCACACATACTTAAAAATCGTTGGATATATCCTGCGCGCGGATCTCGTCGGTGACAGTCCGTGTGCAGCTCGTCCCCGATGATGATGCTCGTAATGCGTCCAAACCCGTTGGACGATGAAAAAACGTTGGATATATCCAACGTTTCATCCATTTTTTAAGTAAGTGTGACCGTTTGTTTCGTGTAAAGGGAAATAAAGGCTAGTTCATTTATAGATGACAAAGGAATCAGAGTAGTTTCATTTATTCAACTAAACAGCTACAACAGTTTTTACACCAAAGCGCTAACCATTTAGTAAGAAGACTTATTTAAGTTAGATTCGCCGACGACGTATTTGCAAAACTCAACAGGTTTGAAACACATAAGCCGAGAGTCGGCTGGAGAAAGTTAAAAAGTAGGTCTCACGATTAATGTGAAAAAAGGCAAAAATTCTAACGAACCACAAACCTAGGGACATTATTTTATACTGCAAGAAAATAGAGTACTTAGCTTTCGAAATAATTATAACATTCTTTTTAATTTTTACTTAAAAAATATTTTTTTCGAATGTAGTCGACTACATTATATTTTTTATTTGTTAAATTAATGCAAGTATCTAAATAAAAAGATCTTATAAGTATATTTGTGATTATATTATTTAATCTCATTACTAGTGGACTTCTTTGAATGCCTCGAAAAAGGTATCATGAAAAGCAAGTAGGTATCGCTTATGGATTAGGAACGATTATAGTTTCGGACTAATTGGTTCCCTCGCTTAACCCGACACAGCATCCATGATTTAATTGTATAGTATAACATTACTATAAAATTAAATTATGAGTCCTTCCCCCGCCCTACATGACATGGTACATTGTATCACTTAGGCAAGACCAGATCTTATAGGAAGATACTTACTTCACGGCTTCATACCGCGCCGGCGCAGGTGACTAAGTGTAGAGGAATGATAACAAAAACTCGTTTTCTGTGCAGGGTATTTTAACCACGATTTATTACATAAAACACCGATCGAAATTACATATCAGCATTGAAATCACTAGAGGCCGTGAGGTCACTAGCCGCTACGTCCTGCGAGGGAGCGCGCGCGGCTGCCGGCGCCGGCCAGCCGCAGTCTGCCGGCGGACCAACGCAGGCGTGTACCGTCCGCCGGCCTCCGGACTAACGCAGTCCGGCGCCCGCGCCGTGCCGCTTTCCTCGCTACACCCGAATTAAACATAAATACAATAATTAACATTAACTCGATAGAACCATTCATTTATATTTTAATACAAAACAAACACTAGACGCGGATACAGATGTCTACACTCATACAAACAAGGAGTGGTTGGATTGAGGGCCGGGGCGGGTGGGAGCGGGGCGGGAGCGGGACGGCGGGCGCTGGACGGGCGCGGGGCGGCGCCGCGCCGGGACGAGTGCGGGACGGGCGCGGGGCGGCGCCGCGCCGGGACGAGTGCGGGACGGGCGCGGGGCGGCGCCGCGCCGGGACGAGTGCGGGACGACCGCGGCAGGTCTCACCTGGCCGCGCAGACTCCTTCTTAACGCGATACCTTAATTTATATACATCATTTTATAATCATAAATATACATACGTGTCCGTAATATATATATAATATATCCATTTTACAGTTTGCAGAGAATATTTCATTTAATGTTACATTTTAGCATGTATAACATATCATTATAGTATGTATTGCAAACAGTATTTATTGTATATTAATTTAACAAACAAGATTGGTTTATCAAACGGCGAGCTGCCTTGTAACAACATTACGTAGTTATATTACATATATAGATACAATATTATATCATATTTGATATGAAACAGTGCATCCAAAGTTCGTGTAACGCACCTAACCGTATCCCTCATTATGTAAACTTTATAGAAAAACGTTTATTGTTCTCGCTTTGTATTCATAAAATACTTTCAAATGCAACAACTTCTTAGTCTTAGTTTATAAACATCATTTTTAATTCAATAATATTCAATTGACTCGATATTAACGACAAAACCCTACAAAAATATATTATAACATTAGCACGAGTCAATAGTATTTAATAGTGCGGAGGAAACGTCCAGAACGCGCCAGGGGCGGGACGGGGACGCTGCGGTACGTGCCGTGCCGTGCCGTGCCGCGCCAGGGTGGACGCGGCACGGCACGGCGCGGCCGGACGCGGCGTCCGGGGCCCGGCCGTGTCGACAGTGTCGCGAGTCTTCAAATAAACAAAATTATATAAACTTTTAAAAACGTTTAACAACTACAGCCATAACAAAAATATAGGTACTAATAACAACTACTCTACGAAAACTACAGACTACTTAATCTATTCACTAAGTAAAGTCGAAACGAAACTAACGTTCGCTCGCTAGGCGAACTGGTGCGGTTCTAATCTCTGCTCGCTAGAAGCGGCGCGGCGCGGCGCGTGCGGCGCGTGCGCTTGAGCAAACGGCGCGCCCTCTACGGTGGATCAGTAGCGCTCGGACGGGGCGCCGGCGCCGACGCTTTGGTTACTCCTACTCCGCTCACTATCCATACAATAACGTTACGGTAACTCGTTACATCATTACATTAACTTAACATAAGAGTCGCACGGCGGAAACGTTTCGATTTGCTTAGTGGCTGCGTAGTGGTGGGGCCGGTGCGGAGCGGGCTCGGCGCGGCGCCGGCCAGGCGGTGCGGGGCCGGCGACGCGCACTCTACACTTCCGCAAACTTGGACAGCTTCTCGCGCAGGATGTGGTTCTCCTTCTTGAGCAGCTCCACCTCTTGCCGCAGCCCCATGTTCTGCGAACAAGCAGCGAGTTACACCGGCGTGCTCTCGGGGACGCGCTCGACCGCCGCGCGCGACGATACCTACCTCCTTCTCCAGGTAGCCGGCTCGCAGCGCGATTTGGTTCTCCTTCATACGGCGGGCATCGCGGGACCGCTTCGCCGCCATGTTGTTCTTTCGCCGACGCGCCCAGTACTTGTCATCCTTGAGGTCGTCGGGAACGAACTGCAGCGGAGGAGGCACCACGTTAGCTCCGCGCTCTCAGCGCTACCACCCCTCCCTCGCCCCCTCCACCCCCGGGGGAAGGGGGAGAGGTGCCACCATACACTCTACTAAATGTGACACTGCTCTGCATGCGTCTCGAGCTCTCGCTTTATTTATATTCCGAAGTTAGCATTCGAAGAGAAGAGACTAAAGAGAGAGCACCGACGACCAGACTCTTACAACAGTGATACTTTAATAGAGATAGAGACGCATGCAAGCCGAGGCCCGGGACCACCACCGCACACCGGAGACGGGTTATTCCCAGTCGAAATAACTAAAAGGAGAAGACGAGGTATATTTATCACAGTTAAAGAGGTGAAAGCTAATGTTATTCCCTTGCCAATGGCGATATAAACCGTGCTCAGCTGTACAGTCACACCGGCTCGAGTCCAGGCAGGCTCGGCGAGCGAGTGTGCCGGATGCAGCAGCCGGCATCACCAGCCGGCGAGGTCGCAAGCGCTAGATACATGCGAGTAGCGTTACCATATGCTATATCAGTCGGTTAGTATAATTCACAAGCGTTATGGAAGCAGTGCTCGGGTCGACATGGGAGGAAGGGAGAGGACGTCACTGTACGGGTTGGTACTGTACGAGCCGCCACTGCACGGGACGTGTCACCATCGTCATTATTATGCACGGCTCGGTACCGTGTCTCAATGCAAGCAGGCAGTGCTTCATTGTAAACGGTACACCTCTTGGTTTTGCCTAGTCTACTAACGGTTTTAATACCATAGATAGATAGATAGATATGTACATATATAGTATATATATATCTGGAAAACTTAAGCTGACTGCCCAATATAAGTGTAAGTTTAATTGTGTTTGAGTCGTATGTGATAAGTTTATCGTCCGAATAGTATTTATGATTGTTAAGGCCGCACGTGTGAGGAGTAGGAGGGAGCGATGGCGATAGAGTCGCGTCGCGTCGCGTCGCAGGGCAGCGCGACGCGACGCGGCGCGAGCGCGGCTAACTATCGAGGGAATGCACTAGCGACCGCGGTTACTACTACGTAAGTAAAAATATAGAAAGGTGTGTACAGAGTCAGTTGTCGAGATGGGCTCGCTTGGCCAAATCTGAAACAACGAGAAATACGGTCAATGTGAAAAGAGTTCCTCGCTCGATTTTATACACACTACTGACGGAACTTCCGGCACCCGAGCGAGCCGCGGCCCGCTGCGGCCCGGCGCCAGAATACATTTGCCACAATGTAAATTTACTACCAAATTATAGATTTACTATTCTCATTTAGGAAACATATTCCTCTTTTATCATTAAGGCCAATGCACAAATGCGTTTGATAAGATTTTTTTGGGTCTTTGAACTTCAAAACTTATAACAAATCTACGCATCGTTTTCTAAAGAGGAATGTCCTTTTTATAACTTTCTTTGTAAACCATGTACCGTGGTACTGCTGCTTTGACTAGGAAAACTACTTAAATCATCCTTCTTTTGGGGTTCCATAACCAAAAGGTACCACCGGGACCCTATTATCAAAACTTCGATGCCTTTCTCTCTGTCTGTTTGTCTGTATGACTGACACAAGGCTGTAATATCATGAACCTTGATACTCAGACGTTTCAAATTAGCAATTATGGTGTACTTCTATTATGTCGATATAACAACAAATATAAACATCAGAATAAAATAGATATTTAAGGGGGTTCACAAACAGAACTCTTGAGATAATTATTTGTTAATTTATGTATGTTATGCTTTTGTTTGGAATTTATCTGTAATTTTGAATTAATATGAGTCCTTGAAACCTGTATTAAATAAATCTATTATTTTTATTATCTATTTATATCAGAAATAGTAATTGTAAATAACTGTCCTTCACCTTCTAACATATTTTATTATCACTATGTTAGCAATTGTCAGTATTTTCGACAGTGTTTTAAGAAAGAGATATAACCTTTAATTTATGTTATCTATAGGTTCGTATACAAAATCGTTGTAGGCAGTCGCCATTGCTTGCATTATTTTGGACAGGGTATAATCCTACCGGTGTTATAGAGGCGAAAAATTGTGTTTTTATGTGTGTGTTTGTTTGTTTCTTCTTCACGCTCAAACAGCTAAACCGAACGACGAAATTAGGAGGCTATGGAGTAACTTGTAGGCTTATTTTTATCCCAAATGAACGTGGAGAAGACTGAGAGGCGTAGCCATTCTCTTAGAAAAGGAATGAGGAAGTGACAATAAAAATCGGTCTGCAGTCCTAGTTTGCAAATTAAGACACTGGCGATATATTTAGACTTCGGCTGAAATATTGTTCAAAAATAGACCAGAGATTTTCATCGGTCGATCAGTTACCGATTGCTCATATAGCAATTTATATTTTGGTTTTAACGACCCCTTTGGATGATATAAACACTTATTAGTGTTATGTAGTTATGTAAAAATACCATTATTTTATCATCACAACACTATTTCATTTACACATAGGTATTGCCAGTAGCTTATTTTTTGAATGAATTTGGCCACAGATCTGACAACATTTATCATTGTTTGTAAATTGCAGACTTGGACCGTAGGACACGTGTATTGTAACAAAAATGTTCTGAATGTACCCGTATGTAGTATGTATGAACCTATGTATGTAATATATACGTTAAAAACATAAAATGCATCGTAAAATGTAATGCACTTGTGTTTACTTTTTAAAGCAAATCCTGTTTTGACCGCCGACGTAAAAAGTCATAGCAAATCAATTTTTGATCTTTGACTTAAAAATTCAAAGCCAATCCTTTTTTGACCCCTGACGTAAAAAGTCATAGCAAATCCTATTTTGACCCCCAAAGTAAAAAGTCATAGCAATTCCTTTATTAACCCCCGACGTAAAAAGTCATAGCAAATCCACTTCAGACCCCCGAAGTAAAAAGTCATAGCAAATCCTATTTTGATCTCCGAAGTAAAAAGTCATAGCAAATCCTTTTTTGACCCCCGACGTTAAAAGTCATAGCAAATCCACTTTTGACCCCCGACGTTAAAAGTCATAGCAAATCCTTTATTGGCCCTCGACGTAAAAGTCATAACAAATCCTTTATTGGCCCTCGACGTAAAAGTCATAGCAAATCCACTTTTGACCCCCGACGTTAAAAGTCATAGCAAATCCTTTATTGGCCCTCGACGTAAAAGTCATAGTAATTTTTTTATTGACTCCCGACGTAAAAAGTCATAGCAAATTCACTTTTGACCCCCGACGTAAAAAGTCATAGCAAATCCTTTTTGGCCCCCGACGTAAAAAGTCATAGCATATCTTTTATTGATTCCCGACGTAAAAAGTCATAGCAAATCCACTTTTGATCCCCGACGTAAAAATTCATAGATAATCCTTTTTTGACCCCCGACGTAAAAAGTTATAGCAAATCCTTTATTGACCGCTGACGTAAAAAGTCATAGATAATCCTTTTTTGACCCCTGACGTAAAAAGTTATAGCAAATCCTTTAATGGCCCCCGACATTAAAACTCATAGCAAATCCTTTTTTGACCCCGAAGTAAAAAATCATAGCAAATCCTATTTTGACCCCCGAAGTAAAAAGTCATAGCAAATCCTTTTTTGGCCTTCAACGTAAAAAGTCATAGCAAATCCTTTATTGACCCTCGACGTAAAAAGTCATAGCAATTCCACTTTTGACCCCCGACGTAAAAAGTCATAGCAAATCCTTTTTTGACCCTCGACACAAAAAGTCATAGCAAATCCTTTTTTGGCCTTCAACGTAAAAAGTCATAGCAAATCCCATTTTGACCCTCGACGCTAAAAGTCATAGCAAATCCTTTTTTGACCCAGATAGAGAGTTCCAAAGCTTCGCTGAAGGTTGACACAAACCGTTTTGTCCGATTGAATTAAAATTTTGTATACTTATACGTATACGTATTGTTGGTGAAAATTACATTATACGGCACCATGAAGCCGTTCTGATGATGAAGAAGTCAGATAACTACAGGAACCTTAGATCTTAACTAGATAAAGCCTAAAAGATCGGGCTGATTTCTATTGAGTTGTTTGATGCTTATCTTTATCCGGGATCTGATGATGGAACCGGGTCATTAAAGGTCTGATGTTGGAGTCGGAAGGTGGCCACAGAAACTTCTAAACTAAATAAGATACATCCATAGAGTTTGCCCTCGATCAAAAGAGTTTTCTAAAAAAGAAAAAGAGGTCAAAATCATGATTTTACAGTTTTTTCACTATAAATCGTACACGGGAAAAAAAATCTAAAAAATAGCTTAAAGACCGTCTAAAGAACCACTCTCAGAATTTATGTACTTATTTAGGTAATAATCAGACTTATCAAAGAGAAAAAAAAACTGGTTGTAATAATGTAAAATTAAGTTTTTTAAACAGTTTTTTTCCAGCGACCAACGGTTCAAGAAATAGAGTTGGTCAGGTCTACTGTTCGTAGAACTACTAATAGGTAAACTTAGTTATGTTGATACATAATGCTCTCGTGGAATATCAAAGGATCAACTTGAGGCATTTTTAAGATTATAAACAATTATAATTACTGAAACTATTAGAGAATATGATGCAGATATAAACACGATGGAAAGTAGTATGTCATCTCCTGCCGTCTTTATTTTGAACATGCAAGTGTGTGGAGGAGTTGTTCCGAGAATTAAATCATTGAGAAGGTCGGTCTGTAACTGAGATACACGAAAAATGCTGATTCGACATCTTTTGAAAACTTGTGTCCTCTCTGGGTACCAACGTGTTCCTATCGCTTAGCCTACATTTTCCGTCCGTATCAGAGGTCTGAGTCCCGAGGGTTTGTACGTCGCCGCGGTCCGCCTCGCACAGTACACACACAAGCAACACAAACACACCAACCAATGTGTGTTCCGCGAGGATACTTCGGGCAAGCTTCGGGGACGCGCGGGAAGCGGAGTGGGGTGGAGGGGGCGGGTGGTGTCGCCGCTTCCGCAGACCGGCGCATGCTTCTAGGAATGATCAGCGCACTAACTTCATTTACCTGTTTCCGGGACTTCTTTATCATAGGCTGCGGCTTGAGCTCCTCGTCGGAGAAGGCGCGCGTCCGAGGGTCGAAGTCGCGGCCCGACGATGCCATCGAGAACGCTGCAACATAAGGGCGGTGAGTGCGCGCGCTCGACGGGGCGGGCGGTGGAGGCGGGGCGGCACTCACTGGAGTCGGCGGGCGAGAGCGGCGGGTTGATGGTGTCGGGGCTCATGCAGTCGGAGGGCGAGGGCGAGCGCTCGCGCTTGGTGACGGGCGCCGGCAGCCCCAGAGTCGGGCCGAAGCCGGGGGCGCCGGCCAGGCCCTCGCCCGGCATGCCGTTCTCCGACAGGAACTCGTCCAGGTCCACATACTGCAACAAAGACAGCGGTCAGGCGACGGCACGCGCGGCCGACGCGCGGCACAATCGCAACGCAACGCTAACTATCGCCAAGCGGGCGGGTAACAACGCGAGCTAGTACCTTGAGATCGGGGTCGTAGGGGAGCGTCTTGTCCCACAGGTTGGGTCCCAGGAAGGCGGCCTGCGTCTCCCACAGGTCGCTGTCGTCCTTCTTGTCTTCCAGTACATCCTTGTTGTTCACCGACTTTCCTGCAACAAGCATAGCACCCATGAGCCGCGCGCACGGCAGCCGCGCGTTGAGCGCCTCGCGCCCGCGTCGCGCGCGTCGCGCAGCCCGTGCCACTACCGAGGCTGACGACCTTACAGTACGCGCTCGCAAGCAACGTCACCAACTGAACAGACCGTTCGCAATGCACCTGTATATATGTATGTCAGTTGTTACAAAACGTTTCGCCATGGCAAAATTAATAAAAGGAATGCCAAATTTTAAAAAAATAATAAAAATTTTGATCTTAAAACCTTACCATAAAACCCATTCATAAATCAATAACGACTATGTCAAATATTGATTTATTTGTTCATTTATACCTGTAAATGTTTTATATATAAGGCCTTTGTTTCACCGCTGGCGAAGAGCTAAAAACTTGATGAGACTAGTTAGCGAGTGTGTGTGTGTGTAGTTTAGCTGCTAGTCTAGGCTATAAAACAAGTGAATGCGGCAGGTGAGTCGCATCGCACGGCTAGACAAGTGAGGCTGACCACCGAGCGAGCATCGCTGAGCCAGTTTTATCTTTGTAAATAATACTTGCTGTCACCGTGCAGTGTAGTATAATGCAGAAAGAGTTTCTTTCGAGAGATATTCAGTTTCATAAAAATGTCTTTTAATCTCCCAGAATCAATAAACTTTGTTCATTTCTTTGACGAATAATTATTGATATATTGCTCGCCGGCGATGAAACATGTGCCTATGGGTTTTATGGTACATCGAGGGAATCAAAAGAAAGCGGTAACAGGGACTATCATGTGACCGGCAGCATCGCGGCCGATCTGTCCTGTCTCTAGTCTAGCTCTAGTAGGTAGTGGACAAACTTTGAAATAGGTATAAATTCAAGTTACAATGTATAGCTATATAGAAACGAACTAAATACTTGGTTGTGAGTTGGCGTAAAACGTTCTACCTACTCATGTGTTGTATGGTCACTAGCTGACATGATACAGCACTAGTTGTGCCACAAGGTATAACCCGTGGAGCATAAAGAACCAGCGTAAATGTAGTGACGACTAACCTATGCCGCCTGTCTCAGCCAAAGATTAAGGAATAACTTTAGTCATTACAAGGGTTTCTATCCAGGGTAAGTCAAAATAACTCGGTCCTGACGATTTATTTTTGTTTTTAGAAAAGCAACAAAGGCGGAGTTGGAAACATGTTTGTTATATTCCGGAGCGAGGGTCGGCGAGAGAAGCCTGGCCGTGGCGGCGGCTCACGTGGCCCACGCGACTTACCACGTGACTCCCTCCCCGCGCCCCGCGACACCCCACCGCACGTTTCCGCACTTTGATAAAAACATTCGTCAAGTTTAGTTTCAACCTAACTTGCGATTGTGTACCGAGGGTTTGTTGTTGTTTACTTTTACAAATACAAATATTATGTAATGTTTAGGTTCATTTATTGCGCTGCCATTCATGCGGAGGTATGTGACGATGTAAGAAATGTATGCCAATTAGTAGCCTCTGGCGCGATACATGAAGTGTAAGATTACGTCGAGTACGAGCAAAAAGGTTTGTTACAGGTTTTATCCTCAACACCGATTGCATTGCAACTATGTGATCGTCCGAACCTATCCGCTATATATACTCGTACATGTATATACGGATCGTGAATACAACACGTCGCAGCCTGCTCCACCCGCCGGGTACGGAAATGTTCTTATCGTTATTACCACAGTAGTAGTTTTAAGATTTGGCTTACACGCGCTTCAGATAGGAAATGGCGCATTTTCAACTTAACGGCTATTTCTATTGTCGTATCTATTGTATAACTATATTTGCAACAAATTGATTTTGATTAAAACCACTCTTTATTTCTCGATCTAGTGTTTTAGTCTATACTTTTAGCAGCGAACAATTAATAAGGAGACAACCGTTTTGTAACAAAATAATAAGTCTCCAACATTAATGTGGCACTAGACTTGTTTTTTATATGTGTGCAGTATATATATCTAATGAATGTTAACTAGTATAGTTGAAGCGTTCACTTTGTCGAAGGAATGTATGATGTCAAACCGGGTTAGGCGCTGCGCCGGCGCTCGAGGAAGTGCAGATGAAAATGAAAGTAAGCGACGCCGCTAGTATAGATAGAGAGGTTTTATCTCGCTCGACGCCATATCATTATCGAATCGTGTGAAATTCACTCAACAGGACGTTTAATACTTCCCGAACACTCATAGATACTCGTACAAGCTACTTTGCGCATATACATTGTGGATGGAAAAAAAACACGTTTGTCGTATGGGGACCCAATATTTTTTTTATTTCTTTTATTTTTAGTTTAGTTGTTATGGCAGCAACGAAAATTAGTTTGTGAAAATTTGATCTAAGCTAGCTATCGCAGCTTCTAATAAGCCTTAGTTTTTACCTTTTAAAAAGGAAGTAATTATCATTTATGTCGTTATTTTACGAATTACGAATAATGCGATTAAAAGACAGCTGAAAAAATGATGCGTAGATCTCTACGTTTTGAAGTACAAAGACCCATACAAATCCAGAACAACTTAAAAGAAATATGTAGTGTAAATACTTCCCTTTATCACAAAAAAAGGCACGCGACGTATTTCGGATTTTCCGCCATCTACTTCCCGATCATTTGAAGGGTCTCTAAATATTGTTTGACAATAACCTCAGCTTGCTTTTCATGTTATTTATAGTTTACACGTTGATCCCGAGATAAAAGGATAAGAAGAAGGATGCAGATAAAAGGGAGACGTGCCAAATATACCATTCATGTTTCTTTGTCCTCAGAAAATTTAACCATATTCAGAATCGTTATACATTAACCGCTGGTAGTTTTCCGAACGTCAACAGTTTGGGAAACTACGCAAACACGATTTACTGGAACTTACCAAAACTCTATGACCTCTATGTACTTGACCAACTTGTTACTTTCTATATTAGACGCAAAATCAAACAAATCGATCCTATTTCACCCAATTTGTTCAGGGCCATCCTGGAATTAATATTTCGAAGGCTCGGTTGGCCGAACCACGGACCCCAATATCGATGACGCGACCTAGCTTCTCTTCTCTTCTGTTCTTATAGCTAGCAGTCACCAGGGGAGAAGCAGCGAGCAAAAATATAGGTTTGTACATGAATGTGAAAAAACAAAGGTAATGGAATTCCGAAACAAATGTAACTACGAACGCCTAAGCTGGTACGTGTACCTCGGCCTAAAGATACCATTCGCAGACTCTAACGCCAAAGAAGCCACCGCAGAATCGTTGCCCCCTGGTAAAAGTGTTGGGCTAACAAAGAAATGTTTAAGAACAACCTCTTAAGACATAGAAAGAAAAGATTTATGGACAAAAATGGTTCTACTATCGCTTTTACCATGGTAGCCAAACTAGGCTCTAACCAAAATCTTAAACTGTCGCCCCTTATTTAATTTAGTTTGATTGTATTTATTTGAATTTGAATTAATTAATAATTATATACGATGACATGGACGGAGCTGTCATCGCACCCTGACTTAGAAAATCAATAAACAAAAAAAACATTTAACAAAGAAATACTCGAAATCATAATAATGTATTTTCATCAGACATAACAAACTAACATTCGTAACAGATATTATTAGAAAGAAGAAATTACTGCCGTATTTATAACCCGAGTTTGCAGTTTATTATTTCTGGTTCAAATACTTTTTAGGTTTCCGTACCTAAACGGTACCAACGGTACCCCGTTACTAAGACTTCGCTTTGTCACCAGGTTGTATTTGTATAACTAATTAGCTAACAGATAGGCAATTTAAATTTTCAATGATGATTTATTTCTGTTGCCGTCAATACTGCAAATAAAATAAAAACGCTAGATTTATTCGCTAATCTACTTATTGCATATTTAAAGAGGGCTCCCATACAACAAATATGTCTTTTAATCGATTATTTTCTTTTTAATCGATTTCAAAAAGGAGGAGGTTATGTATTCTACTGTATTATGTACATTTAATTAAAGTTTAAAAGTAAATTTAAACATAGTTTAAGAATAATTTTTACAAATCATAGTTAAAACGAACATTTTGTGTACAAAAAAAATAGCAAAAATTTTGAAGACAAAATTAAGCTACCGCCCAAACGTGCCCATCAGGCTTGTCGCATTGCCTTTTTGGATTGCAAGGGAAATATGTTGCACAAGGTATTCCCCGGCCCGCGGGTCCCGCCGCCAAGTAATGTAGTTAGTTATCTTTTAGTTATTTAGAGATAACTGAAGCACGGACTAGGGAAGCCGACTCGCGCTTGGCCGATTATTATACCGTGACAGTATAGTATCGGAGATAGTGTCAGCGGCGGTAGCGTGTCGCAGGGCGATGTGGGCCGCTCGCCTCACCACTCTCACTTGCCGTGCGGTGAAAGTGATGACGTCACGAGCCAAACCGACGCTAGCTTTGGTTCCGGACAAGTTCGCCTAACAACCTACGAGTAGCTATAGGAACGCGTGGCACCTCCCGAGATGCCAGTCTCTGGTGCTTCCCGCTCGCCGATGTCGTGTCTACGCCAGGGAATGTGTTTAGCGGTAGTAGAGCTTGTATGAGGCGTGCACCGGCGCCGTTGCGCAACGCGATCGCTTCCTCCACGGGAAATATAGGTGAGACGAGCGCGGGGGGAGGGGGGTCGCTTGCGCAACGGAGAAAGTGCTCGTTTTCCGGCGACGCGCGAACATTTTCGTAAACGTGTGAATTGAGCGAAAGTGAACGAGAAAGTGCGCCTCGAGGCGAACGCGCGGCGCCGCCGGCACAGTGGCTCGCTGACCGAGCTTGTTGAGGCTCGCCCCGCGGGACTCGGGTTCACTTCCGGCCTCAGCTTCCGGACCAACCGCACCATAATAACCTAACAATTAACAATTTAGGCCTAACAATTAACTGACTTGTTCTTTCTTATTCTTGTCTCTTCCAATTTGACGCAAACTGATTTGGTCCAATTCATTATATTAATATAACTATTTTAATTAATATTTTGATGTCTACTACATTCAAATTATTATGTTTACATTTTTTTATTAAACTATATTAACTTTCTGTATTGCAAAGGTCTCGCCGCAATAATTTCCACGCCTTTCTAAATAATAATACATGCCTTTATGAATAATGGAAAAAATACATCCATAATAGAAATAATTTGATTAATAAATAATCAATTATGTTCTACTCGTATCTGCGTAGAGTAGGGTTGGAGAGCTTCAATGCGAGCAGGCGCGCGCCACAGGAAGCGTAGTGACGCTACGCGGCGTAGCACCGTAGCACCTCTACGACCACTTTCGCTTTCTCCACAGCTGTTTGGCCGCTACGCTGTCACTAAGCCAAGCGAGAACCTACCTGCTTAAACATATGTACCTCCACCTACCGTGAACACCTTATTCTAACTAAACCACGCTACTTGTACCAACGCACCTCTAAACTAACTTATAAACCTTCTTCTTGAACATGTAATGTTGAAAGTTAAAACAATGTAAATAAATATATAAACAAAATAAAGTTTAAACAACCTGTTTTTGTCGTTAGAGAACTCGCCATAACTCTCTATCGTACGCCATATCCTTGACCTCCTTTTACGATCTGACCTGCACTTTCTCTTTGATTTGATCTATAGATCCTTGTTTTCCGAGCCTTCCAAGCTTATATTTGTGAATCAAGTATCTTGCAAATTAATAAAAAAATATTATAAATGAGTAATGCAATAATTGCAAAAAATGCACCATTTTTCTACTGCGATACTGACTTAGGTTCCTATATTTGGCTACCCGTGTAGATTGTAGAACGGTTGTTTTACGACGCATTTGAGTTCTGCCTTGGAGCCAGACCACTCTTTAGAATTAAGACCGACATACATTTTATTCATTTATTTACCACAAATAGACAGAAGCACCATGGCAGTAAAAAAACCAATGCGATATTCCTGTAAAATATTTATCAAAACTTATGTTTTTATAATTAAAATTTTTACAAATTAAATTAGGGACCTATTCTGTCAGGCTACAGTGTAAGATATCTTCCTCAATAGACATTTCATTTAAAGTACTATCGCACGCGATGTGGGGCGAAACTTCAATAGGTTGCTCCTACTGTTCGGGGCTGCAAAAGTAGGGAATGACCTTCAACGAGTAGGGTATCTACATCAGCATCCCCGGGAGTCAGGGACAAGTCAAAATCATTTAATGAATTCATCCATGTACTGGCTAGTCCACGGAGAGACGATACCTTGCACGTGCGATGCGCGTTCAAACACGAACGTGGACAATACGACTCGAGGGCATTATTCCTCTAATTAGGAGGGAGGAAATTTAGGAAATGCCTTTAAAATGTCGTCAACTAGACTACTTAATTCTGTTTTTTTTTCTATCTGCAATGGATTTCCGCAATGTAACGTCTGATAAAACACGAGACAGCCCTCATCCCGTTAAAGAAACACGAAGAAAGAAGGGGTTCAGGTAAAAAAGAGCCTTCCTGGAATATCTTCCGGTCGGTTTCCGGTCGAAACCAGCTATATCCGGAAGCGTGCACGGTCTGATGGAAAACACACTTTCCACATAATTACTAATAATAGTACTGGTCATTAGTATGTATAATTAATTTTTAGGTACTACTCTAGGTACAATTGGTCTAAAGACGATCTTTACCAGTGTAAAGATCGTCTTTAGACCAATTGTAATGCCGCTGCTCTCCCCGCCCAATTACCAGTGTAATTGGGCGGGGAGAGCAGCGGTATTACAGTAGTGGTCCTGCATCTCTGCCCCCGTCGTGAGATGCGATGGGACACTTGAGGTTTTAGTCGGTAGTGACGGCCCCTCTGGCCCTCGATCCCGACATACCCCGCCTGCCTTCCACAGGCTGTGGTAGGAGATGCCTAGCATTTCCTCACAAAGAAAGGTAATAGAATGCGTCGCTACAGACTTATTGTATGTTTAGTATTTTTCCAGTACAGAGCGGTGCGGGCGCGAGTATCGTTGCGTCACGAAAGTAAAAGTGCGGGGGGAGGCGGCGGGAGGGGAGGTGCGGAAAGCGCGGTGTGATGCGGAAGGGCGGCGGAAGAGAGCGCTCTCTCCGCGCGGAACCTGCGCGGGCCGCTGCACCTGCGCTTGCGTCACTGACACACGTGCGTCCGCGCATACACTGTACACATACACATACATGCACATACATACATGCACGCACACATCCATACACCTCGCTAACTGGCTCTGCAGATGCTTAGCTCACATGCAAAAGTTACTACTTTATGGGCATGCTTGGTTATTTGATGTCAACTAATAATAGTTACTAGTAATAGTTATTATTTTTTAAACTGAATAGATGAGCGCTTGACCACAATTCTTCTGGTGGTAAATGATATTGAGGTCTAGGATAGCCTAGCTTAGATATAGATCTGTATATATTAGAAATAGATCAATGACCAAAAACGTGTCAAAGCTATTAGACTAAAATATAGATGTCACTCGTCCCATGAAACTAATGGGACAAATAAGTAGCAGTTGTCCCATCACGGGACAACACAATAGGACTAGTGGGATAGACGAGATCGTCGAAGATTTCCGTAAATGGATCGCATAAAAAAGAACATATTGCCATTTCTAACGTCATGATCAAATAAACCAAACTTTGTTCTAGTTTTCTTAAAAAGTGAAAGAAGCCTGACTCATTATGAAAAAATACAAGTTTCTACATCTAGATTGAGAATATAAAGATGGGGACCAAACTGGATACAACTTTGAAAGTCGTTTACTAGAAAATGAGTAGACATACATAATAAATACATTTTAGCTGCATGATAGAGCATGCATACATTAGCTAAATATGTAGTTTATATTCATTGGATAGACTCCCGAAGCCAGGACGTCTGCTTTTTGCGTTCCCAACATCGAGTTTCAATCATTTTCTTTATGCCGGCTGCACACATGGGGCCAAGGTGTTGGGCCAATGGAAAAAATGGAAACCAAGATTCCTGTTCACACATTGGCTTACTGCTCATTCTGCATTTGCGGAGCGCGCCAAGATCCTTTGATGTGTGCACTAAAAACCGACACTATTCGGATGGCCTGCCAATGTTGGCGCCAACTAGACCAACTAAGCCAACATACCGCCAAGTAGCTTTCTACACGTTGGCCCAACACCTTGGCCCCATGTGTACAGCCGGCTTTAGACTTGGTTCTTATCCAATACTAATTATTACCGTGTGTGCAAGCTTCCGCGTATTCATAATTATTTATGTTTAGTACTCGTATTAGTTCCGCTGCAGTTACGCATCGGTAACTAATTCACTATCCCAACTGGTAACCGAGTGGCACAAACATGCAATATCGTGCACTAAACGATTCAAATGCTAGGCTACCTGAGCCGTGACGCTACTAGAAGTGGTTGGTACAATTTGCAAGAAAATACAAAAAATGCGTTGTATTAACTACGTATTAAGTATGAGTTAAATATTTATTTTATACAACGCATACGTTATTTATATTGTTATCGTTAGAATTTGATTTGAATTATGTTAAATTTCAGCCCATATATGTGAAATTTCTACCAAACGCTAACTAGTAAGATTATTTTTACTATAATTTAGAGTGAAAGTAAAGATTATTTGACTCATTAAACGAATTACTCAGGTTGAAAATACATATGTCTCGTAATATGATACTATTGTTTAAATGATGGTCCAGCGATGTTTGTAGTGTGTCTGTAATGATTAACGCGCGAGCGTATTGTGACCTAGAACCGCAGTAACCTCAGCTAAATAACGACTTTTATCAAATCCGCTCCAATCCGATAAAATAACTCTGGCAGTTTTCATCGTGTCTTTGTTAATCGGATTTAATTTCCGTCATTCATGATAGGAGCTAATGCGAATTAGCTATTATGCTAAACCCACGATCAAGTAAGTCTGGAAGTCTGCTGGCTTCTCACAACAACAAAACACTGCTTATCAATAGTCAATAGAAAAAAAAGTTTCCATACATAATATATAACTCTAACGAATATGGGCCTGTTTAAGTGGTGCGGCGAGCTCGGCGCGAGGCTCGGCGGCGGGGGTGGCGGGGTAGTGGGGTAGCGGGGTAGCGGAGAGATGCTGCGCATTGTTCGCAAGGAAAGTAAAAGTGGTCGGCAGCACGCGGAAGCGAGCACGTGTTCCGCCGCGGGGAGGGGGAGAGAAAGTCGCGAAAAGGTTGCCACTTTTTCCCAAATATTCCGAGTGAAAGTTTGTGCGCGCGCGCTCAAAACTTATCAAAATTGCAATAGAAGGTGAAACGTCACGAGGCGGCTCGTATACTAGCTCTTCACCTGGCGTCCCTCGCGTACACAGCTCAAAGTCATTACGAATCTGCATGTTGCAGCCAAGGGAGACTTGACGTATGGGTTCTATGTGGAGACGACAGAATTTACCGGAAGAAGTTACACACTAAATTCGATCACTGCAATAGACACAGACTCGTTTATGTAGGACAGTCTACTCTATACAAAGTATTATACTTAATCGTTATATTTATGCATGCATCAATCATTGACCGAGTTTGGAGAAGACTCGATCCGACCGAGAATCGGTCTGATAAAAAGGTCAATTAGGTTTCTGAGGGATCAATATTTTGATAATTCGATTCTGTAGGTATATGAGACACGAGCTAAGTGGAACAAGTTTTGGAACATTTCGGATTTGGGCGGGTCGATGTGTACGGTAGAGGCGGAGAAAGAGGCCGCGCGAGTGAAAGCGCCCGCTCAGCTCGGCTCTAAGGCTCCGCTACAAGAATATAGAAACAATGTTTGAAATGGAAACAATGCACTAGCGGCGTGTGTGGTGGAGTGATCCACGAGGCGAGAGCAGCACGTGCTGTTCAAGTACGACCAGATTCTATAGTTTAGGAATATTTGTCCAATGTCAACAAGCTCTATGATAGTAGTGCGCGCCGGACGCGGGCGCGTGCGAGGCTCTACAGCGCGACCAGGACCCACCGGGCTCGACACTACTCTAGGGAATGTACGCGCTCCAAGTAAATACTTAAAATAAAGCAAGCTGTTGTTTACCCAGCGGCGGCCTTGAGATGATAAGAGCAGATCTCCGGCTTATCGGAACACACAACATCGGGCGGCGGTGACCCGGCGCCAATAAAACACTGTAACCTATGACCGGCAGATAGCGGCCGAAACGCGCCGGGCCGGTCCCGGCCGGCGCCGGCGCGCCTCCAGGTGAAAGGCCACGGGCGAGAGCTCGCGCCGAGCCGAAACTCGCCTCCGTTATCGGACGCACTTTCTCTTTTAGCGGGTGCACGCGGCGTACTAAGCGGGAGCGGCCACTGACCATTGACGAAGACGTGCTGCCTCCAGATGTGGTACTGGCTCCAGCGGTCGTCGTCCTGCGCGTGCGCATGTACGTGGCCGTGCTGCAGCTGCGGCAGCGAGGGCAGCGGCGGCGGCGGCGCCGGCGGCAGCAGCTGCGGCGGCGCCGGCGGGCCCAGCGGCGGGATGGGGGCGTGCTGGTAGTCCATGGCGCGCGCGCGCTGCTAGCGATCGCTCATGGCGCGGGCGGGCGTGCGGGCGCGGCGGCGGGCGGCGCGCGACTGCCGCGCTCGGGCGCCGCGCCGCCGACGCTCGCCCCGCCACCTTCCACCGCTCCACTCGCGCGGATGCGATACCGACTGCTCATTATCATTATTGCTACTTTTCTACGATTTTCCTGAAGGACTGCAGTCTGCACGTGCTCGTGAATAGGAACCGAACTTATGAGCGACACCCGAATGAATTGTGTCCTGGACGTAGGTATCGGTGTGTGCTGGTCGTGTGCAGGAAGGCTCGAGTGCTCCGTCAGGTTCACTTGGCAACACACCTAGTTCGGGTTTGTTTTCGTGTGTAGAGTTGCGACGCGCGTTTTATTCTTCCGTAGGCGTAGTCGAGTGCCGTCATTTCTTTTTAAAATTTCTTATTGAAGCAACTTGGTATCTCCGCATTTAAAATTTTGACTCCAACTTCTCTTCTTAGTCGTTAACTTCATTGCTGAAAATCATCACGGTTTCCTCGAGTGACAACTCGGAAATACTTGAGAATTGGCGGGTAACAGAGAGTGGAAAGTCTTGTGGTTATTCAGAGCTCATTAAGAACACACACACTGGAGCGGAAATATCCAATATCTTCTCCAACACCAAATCTCAAAAGCGTCAATCTTGGCTGACTTGGTTGGCTCTTTCCTTCTTTCTTATCGTCCAGGATTCGGTACCGTAAAAGAAAAAGGAGATCACCAACGGATGCGCAAGCCTCACTTTAGTTTTACGGGATATATTGCGGTCTTTCCAGACTCTTGTTAATTTAGTCATCGCTGTTCTAGCCACTTGAAAGTCCTAGCCTTGTTCCTGGAAATTTCCTACTCCCTGCCTACCTACCTTTGTTTCAGAGAAAGGAGCCAAGTTACTGAGAGTATGTGTCAAGGTATGTATACTACTTTTACGAAATAACAAAGGTACGAGTATTATATAGCGATACTCCTCAAGTACAAGTACATGAGCATTTGCCAACTATTTTCCTGCAAACTATACAGGGAAGATAAGAATAATAAACATCCTGCTTATCAGCGCCTGCGCAGTAAAATGAGTTAGGAGTCTGGACCTTTATCTAGAATGTGAAGACAAGTTATCATAACAAGACTTAAATAAATAGTATGTTATTAAAACGTACATTAAAAGAGAAATACAGAACGTTTTCTCCACATTTGAATAATCGGGCAACCATTTCAAGAACACATATTCTTTTTCACTAGTGCCTTTTTCTGATCCGTGAGTAGGACCAATTCGAATGTAAACGAGTATAGCTCGGTGGGAAAACTTCTGCTTTTTAATCTGACGACCTCTGGTTCGATCGCGATCAATGAATTGTTTTCAAATGTGTGGATTTGCATTCTCTCTACAGCGAAGGAAAACATCGTGACTAAACCGACATGTTTGAGAACCACAAAATGAGAGGGCATAATATGTCTTTTTTGGAAGGAATTGACTACGATGTACTTGCTTTAGAGAGCTCCCCCAGTGAATACATTCTGCAGAAGAGTCTCGACCCTCAGTAATGAGGAATACGATATAGGATGATGATGACCAATTGAGATGGAACAATTGGCAATGAATGATAATTCCTGTACGAGGGGAGCGAGTATTGTCGGCTGGGGTTCCCTCGCGGCGCACTATGATGCATGTGGGTGCAGCGAGCGGGGAGGAAGCGGAGAGGGGCGGGGTGCGCGCGATACCGCCACAATGGTGTTTACCGGAGGCGGCGCGGCCAGGTGTGCCACACTCATAACAAGCTTTCAGGAATTTCATAACAACATCTCATTGTGCAGCCGGAGATGTCACGGTGGACTAGTAAACACCAGCTCTGGCCGGCAGATCCCCTCCCCAGCGACCATCATTTCACTTTCATGGGAGGCAGCGCGGGCCGCGGGGGGGCCCTAGCTACAAAAAATGCACAACTTTTCCTTTCTCAAGAAACACGACCACTTTCACCTCAGCCGAAAAGTGCGAGAGTCGATCGCCATCGAGGTTACTACGCTCTAATCTGTGGCCTCGTCTCTACTGTTGCCTGCCTGATACACTGGACGTAAACCTTACACAGCAACTAATCGAAACTAAACTAACGATGGGAAAAACATTTGTACAGTTTTTAGTGGCACAGTTTTTTCAAGTGCTCGCCTGGATATCAGCCACCCTTAAGTTAAAACTATGTCACCAAACCCTATGTTCCGATAGTGTGCCGGGAGCTTAGTTATTCCAGACTAGCCATGCCCCACCTTAAGCCATATTTTCGCGACCTCGTTGGCGTAAAGGTTACCATGCCGGACTGCCAATCAGAAGGTTCCGGGTTCGATTCCCGGCCCGGCCACCATCTTTGTGATGAACTTAATTTGTTAGTTGTGGGTCTGGGTGTTAAATATGTATCTTCAAAAATATGTATGTATATGTAGTATATCAGTTGTACTAGAAATGGTTCAGTATGGCGCTAACCAGCCGTGTGTGATATGTGTCCTAATATTAAAAAAATAATAATAATAATTTACAGTTAGGTACAATATTAAATTTAATACTACACAATAATTCCTAAAGCCACATATGTGCTTAAATACATATTTTACTTTTGATGGCCCAAATTCTATCACCGAAGCGATTTCTCTGAATTTAAAAAAGGTAGACATAGCTATTAATGTCACAATGAAATAGACATTTTATTGTGACGAAGACGCGTTAGCCGAGCTTCAGTCACTACGAAAAATTGGGACTATAAGTTGTTCTAACAACACATATTTTTTTTTTACACTTTACAACTAGTCATTTGAAAAATAGGGCGCGTAACCACACGATGCAGCGACACTCTGGTTTAAGATGGAGCATGCTTTGTCTGGAGTAACTGTCTCTCAAGAAGGCTGGAGAAACACACTGTTAAGTGCTTGACGACATATTTTCACTTGAGGATGGTTGCTAGCCAGGCGAGCGCTAGAAATCACGCATCGCTGTTTTTTACAACTCTCTCAATGAAAGAGCTTGACTGGTAGAATAATTCCGTTATTATAAATATGAAATCAAAGACGGTCGTTTAAAAAAAAGTTATTTTCTAAATAGTTTCAGTTAACACTTGTGACAAGCTTTTAATTCTTCTTCGTATGAGATAAGTGGGCAAGCTCTGCCCCCTTACTTCGACCTAACAAGCGAACTAACACGCCGACCAAGTCGCTCCAATATGCGCCAACATTCTATGGTGACAACAAAGGGATTTGATGTTGGCGTATTGGAGCGACTTGGTAGCTAAATTGGAGCGAGTTGGTGGTTGAATTGGAGGCGAGTGAGTCGTACGTTCCAGATTTATAATAAATTTTATAAGTTATTGAGCATTCAGTGTGTGCAACCTTTTTGCATATAATAAATAATTTATTATGATTTTCTCAACTCTAAAAAATAATATTGTGTCAAATCAGAGTTGCCAGAAGTACGAGAAATTACAAAATTAGTTAAAATTAAATTAAAATTAGTAGTCAGTACGAGATTCAAGGTTAACAAAAATCTCTACACTTTTTTTATGAGATTTTAACAATGACGACTTCTTTCGCATACCTTTATCACAGATACAGTAAATGGTACATTATTAGCTTCCGAAAGCGCTATAGGCCCAAATCGCTTAGGCAATTGCGTACATTTCGAACCATCAATAGAAATGTACATCAGAATAACAGCTGAAATGATATACTCTAAAAATAAAGATTATTTTACTAACATCCCTGATATCGAATATAATTAATAACAATTATATATAATATGCATTTTAATTGTTTTCTTTCAATTGAACAACCCCAAGCAAAGAATATGACTACACAAGTTACTTAGTACAGTAAATAAATAGCATTTATTTTATTAGAGTTTCTTGAAATGTATGCATTTACGAGATTATCCGTTGAAATTACAAGATATTTTACCAACCTTGGTAACAGTAAAATTTATTGTCATCTGGCAACCCTGTACCAAACTCATGGAATGTCAATCGTGCATATAAATGTTTGTTTTGATCCGTATTTGAATTCGATATCAGTAAATATTAGTAAATCCGCAATTCATACTAAGAAATTGCTCTTAACTTGTTTAAAACGCAATAATTCTTACATGGAAGTGTTTGTGGCAAGTTTGTGTCTTCAACGGGACTCGTAAAGTGCAACGATTGTGAATGTGTTTATCATAAACATTGCCTGTGGAGATGCAAGAAGTGCATAGCGAAAAATATTGAAACAAATGATAAATCTCCGGCATACATTGATCCCGAACCAATGCCTGGCACTTCCTGTGGGTCTTCACTTTTGTTACCATCTGCCACCTCAGTTTTGTCAGATTCAACGGTACACCAACTTATCAATGAGATGAGATCATTTTGAACCTGTATGCAAAAATTTAATGCAGAGATAGCTGAATTCCGTATGGAATTTGATAAACTTCGATGTAATCAAAATTCAATGCAATCAGAGCTTGAAACTTGTGTCTACAATGTAAATTTCTTAGGCGATCAAGCCAATGAATTAGAAAAAAGATTGAGCTATTGAAGAATCTGTAAGAAATATGTGCAGTGATGCTGTCCTGGCGAGTCTCTATCAATTGAAATGTGAGGCTAATGAAAGAGATCATCAACTGCTAATGAATGATATAGAAGTGTGAGAATGGCTGTTGGCAGCCGCGTGGATGCACCCGCTCGACGCCGGCGACCTGGGCCTCCTGCCCGATACAGTGGCTAAGCAAACGGGTCTATTTTAATGAAAGGCTGACCAAATACAACAAACAACTTTTTTATAAGGCCAAACAGGAAAAAATAAGACTAAATTATAAATATATATGGACACAACATGGCAAAATACTATTCAGAAAAAATGAAAGTGGAAAAGTTTTTCATGTAAGACGGGACAATGATATTCTTCATGTTTTTAATTAATATTATAAATTTTCAGACATACATACTAACTCGTTGTGCTTATAAATTAACACTTTAATTATAATGTTTAGGACCTAGATCCTACACAAGAAATTAAGCCTAGTTTTTATTTTATACTTATTACCAACCGATTAAAGTAGCTATTTAACATATTTTTAATATATGTTTGTCTATAGATACCTGACATTTAATATAGAATAATTTTTAACTATTAAGGATTGAATGGCGGGTGTAAGCTGTGTGCTTTCACTCACTGCAGCCTAGCAATGACAAATGTATGTTATCCGTGCCGTTATTTGCTATAATAATAAAATTGTTATCATTTTATTATTAAAACTGTTGATTAGTTATTTCTACTGCTGTATTGATTAACCATGTGGTTTCTGTACTAATATAATAGAACTAAAGAAAATATGTATATAATAAATATGTATATTTAAATGTGTAAATCTTTTGTTAAATCTCATTGCCTTATTTTACATTGTAATTATGATGTTGAAATATTTTATTTATCTTTATTCAGAACTTAATATAAGATGGTCTCTACTGATTTTGCTTAGTTTTGAAGTTATTACCATGTGCTTATATAATAGTGTACTACCTATATTTATGTGACTAATTAATGGGTATAAAGGAGCAGGTTGAAAACCAGCGCTGGAGTACTAAGTGTACTTTCAGCACATGCTGAACCTGCTCCTTTAGTGCACATACACAATACACAAGTCATTTTGTATGTCAAACTCAGAAGTCTGTGCACAATAAACAATTTTTCTTTCTCTCTTTCTAATTGCACCAATATCAATTTATTTATTGGATTACAACATATACCTACCTAATATTGTTGAGTATTAAATAATTTGTAAAAAATTGTGCCATTTAAATAATATAGATATATTCTACTAGTAGCTTGTTACATCATAATATATCTGTTAGGTTTGTAATCTTAGCTTAAAACCATTGTTAGTAATATTAATTTGTCTTTGGCAATATGTATTGGATATATTGGAAGTGATAAATAAAAACATTTTCTATTTTTGTATTTCATTTACTATTTCCTGCAGTCTAGAAGGATAGAAGACACCAGATCAAGTGGAAGGTGAAGATCTAGTTGGAACAGGTCTGCCTCTACTTAGCAAGGGACAAATGTGCCCGAGGATGGACAATGCATATCCTCAGACTACAGGAATAAAGCCTATTTTCCTGTAGTCTGAGTGCATATCTTGGAGCGATCGCAAGTGCGTTGAAAACTTCGTGAAATGAGTATTGTAATTACTAGTAAAAGGTGGTTACGTGGCAGCGGCGTCATAATAGAATACTGAATATAAATAATCATCTTTTATGTTACATACTGAGTACCCCAATCGGGGCACACTATTTTTTTGTTCTTAGTTATTATTTTATCTTTAGTTTTAAGTTTGTGTCCAATAAAGTATTACTAGTGCCGCTGCTTCACCAATATTTAGATAACTAATAGGTACCTACCTAGTTACTTTTACTTACTTTTTGAAACAATAAAACGCTCTGTCTAATAGGTTGTATGGCGAAATAAAAAGGTTTCAATTAGGAGCGAAATAACTGAACTCAATTTTCGTCAATTTATATAATTTCAATTCGACTTAAGTATGTATGTAATACAATTATATTTATTTACAAATTATTCCAGTCACATGCTATGGTAGTCGAAGATGGCTTCGTACATACATGAAATCACAATAACAAAATCATTGATTTTTTTCTCTGTATCCTTCTCTGTTTTACTTTGATTGTCTGCTTGTATCCTTCATTTTATTCAATACTTAGGTATTGAAGTAATTTTATTATTTTTTAGAAACTACGTATGTAAAGTAACTAATTTATTAATAATAAACACAGTTGACATGTGTTTGAAATTTTGACAGCAGCTGCAGACTTTTTAATTATGTTCCACTTCCAGTTTGGTGTTTTAGTAAATTACATTTGTAGCATAAATGAAAGAGGTTGGTTTGTTTTTCACAGAAGTTGTCGAACAGTGTACAATAAAAGCACAATAAACAATAAAATTAACCATGGGAAAAAGTCTAAACTTTATAAATAATTTAGCGCTTGTTATTACTGAGTTTTATTTGGTCTAGATAGCCTGAAAACAAAAAAGCGGAAAAAGAGGTTATTCAAATAAAAAAAAAAATAAGTGACACAAATAATATTTATTGGTATTTCACATCTCTAATCCCAGCGAATTATCAGCGACTTATCAGCGATTTAACCGTGGATGGTCGAAGTAAGGGGGCTGATGTAGAGAGTTTTCAAGGCGCACTAAGACTTCTAACTTGTCTTAACGACTACTTATGCCACAGAATAATAACTTGTACTTCGTACTTATGCTAAGACTAACACCCGGAACCTACAATTTAACGTGTCATCAGACCAATTGTAGCGCCCAGATGAAAATTACACTTTTTTAAAACGACAGTCTTGTGCATCGTCACCCATTCAACGGCTATCCGCACCGACTTTTGCAAGCATCGATGATCGGGTCAGATCACATTAGGTTGCCGAGCTAAAGGCGCTACGCTTTTACTTGTATTGTATGTTTGATTGGTTGAAGGTTGTTTGTGCCTACATTTACATATGTATTTTTGGTGACAATAAAAATATTAAAGTGACTATTATAGTGTAAAATTTCGTAACCTATCCCAAATATATGAGGCAGACTGGCTGAAGACCGTACTATATGGCGTGTTGGAGAGGAGGCCTATACCCAGCAGTGGGAAGACACAGGCTGATGATGATGATGATGATGATCCCAAATATACGTATTTTGATTTGAAAATACATATTTATGACACTGCAGAGGCGTCTGATAATGGAGCCAGAAGACAGCTATGTCCACTTGAATGTTACACAACAGCAACAGTGACTTTTATCGGAAATGTTAGGGAAAATCAGCTTTACTCGGTTATAATTTTGCATTGTCTGTGGTATTTAATGCGCAATTATGCATAAGCATCCAAACTATTAATTTATTTTGAGTCTTTTTTCTGTCGGTCCAAACTAAGTGATTTTAATTTATTTAGTTTTTCCGCTAAGGTAAATGTCTGCAACAACGTTGTATTATCTTATATATAAAATTTCCGTGTCACAGTGTTTGTTACCGTACTCCTCCGAAACGGCTTGATCGATTTTTTTCCAAATTTTATATGCGTATTCAGTAGGTCTGAGAATCGGCTACTGTGTATTTAGAAATAATTATTAAGGCAAAACAATGTTTGCCGGGTCAGCTAGTTTTTTAATAAATTTTATGTTATATAACGAGTTCAGACGCGCAATACCTCTTTGATCGAAGCGCCTGCAGAAGCGCAGCAGAAGGTATTTCACTAAAGAAATTCGGATAAAATCAACAGTTAACCAATAAAAATCCGTGATATATATAATAATCAGAGATTGGATGGAAAATTGAGATTTACAATCTCAGTACAAAATTAGTAGAAATTTAACTCTAAATTATTTTATTAATTCCGGTCTAGACTTGGTGCATAGCTCAGATTTGATTTCTAAAAGATAGAAAGACATAACTTTATTAGTTAATTCCGACTTCTAGCATCGACTTTCTACTGAATATATAGTTTTTAGAATAATAATATCTATAACACATAAAGCTATGCTACGGTATATTTTATTTTAAAATTCCTCGTATAATTTTCCTTTGACATTTTTACAAACGTTTCTTGTTGAATTTTTACGCAATTTTCCACGAAATTCGTCGCAAGTACGTGAACGTAAGTCTCTATTGTCAGACCTAGGCGTCGATGTTCAATTCAATATAAATAAGTAACAAGATTGACACTTCGAGCGAACTTAGAGCACGCTCTTATTAGGGTTCTTAAAAGGTAAAACGGGACCCTATTACTAAGACTCCGCTGTCTGACTGTCTGTCTGTATGTATTACCAAGGTATTCTGTATTCACTACGCTGAAGCGCCTGTAGCTCGGCTAGCTAAGGTGATCTGACGCGATCATCGAAGCTAAGCAACGCTTGATGAGGACGGAGTTTGGATGGGTGACCATGCACAACACTATTTTTCCAGTGGCATTTTCACCTGGGCGCTACTGAGGGTCTGATGACACGTTAAATTGTAGGTTTCGGCTGTTAGTCTTATCCTTTGGACGGCTTGTAAAACTCTCGACACCAGAGCTTGGCCACTTAGCTCTTACGAAGAAGAAAAAACCTAGGCTGTATTCCCAAACCGTGATAGCTGGAAAGCTAAAAGTTTCATAGATACTTGGTTTGCTGTTAAAACAACAAACGCTAATAATAAAAAATGAAAATACAGTAGAAACTCGATATGTTAAAGTTCAAGGGAAACCCAAAATATTTTAAGTTAGGTTTAAAGTTATCAAGAAGGGTTTTTCTAGAATTCAACTTTTTAAATTATAATTTTAAAGTACTCTTATGTATCCCAAACTTAGCCACTTTCGTGTTTTCAAAATAATAAACTAAACAAAAATAAAATAAATATTTAAGAGAGGGCTCTCATACAACAAACGTAATTTATAAGCCGTTTTTTACTCGATCTTTATAACGGCATTTGGTAGACCTTCTTATCATTTATTGAACATTTAGATTTGTATTTAATTTAAAAATAATTATAAAATTAAAATAAAATCTAACTTTTCTTCAAACAACGATGGTACGGAACCCTACATGCGTGTGCCAAGCTCGCACTTGGCCAATCATTTGTATAAATATAATCATTGTCGCCGTTTTAAGAAAGGAGCTCAAACACAAAGGGTGTCTTGTTTTGTTCTGAAGTTCTTATAGCCTATATATATCTTCTGAGTCCATCATTGGACCCTTATTATCATGAAGCGCAAAAGAATTCAGCAAGACAAGATAAATCTTCGGAACCCAAACTTGAGGGATTATCTTGTTGTCTTGTTGTTTAATTCAGAAGATCCCATTCTCCATCACCAGACCCTGGATTATTATGATGTAACACCAAAGATCTCACCAAGACAAATCAAACAAACTCAAATTAAATGGGGTTATCCTGTTTAGTTCAAAGTTTCCCCTGGGCAGTCTTCTGTCTCCATCGTCAGACTCTGGTTTATCATGTGGCACCAAAGAACACACCAACACTAAACAAAAGAACCCGAAATCCCATAAGGTTTTTTATAAGTTCAGAAGCTCTCGTCAGTATCTTTTTTTTTTTTTTTTTTTTTTATCCATGATAGGTTAGCGTTTGACTACAGTTAGCCTGATGTTAAGCTGCACTGCAGTCTACGGTGTGGCACGCTTACCTAGAAGATACCTATTAACTCTACTTTTGAAGGCCCCCGGATGATACCTCTCAGGAAACAGAGACTCAGGTAGTGAGTTCCAAAGCTTCGCAGTCCTAACAATAAAAGTCGACGCAAAGCGTTTTGTACGAAAGTTTGGAACTTCAACTCTGTATCGGTGTCTCTTCACTGTCTCTCTGCTCGTTCTGTAGTAGAACGGAGATGGTGGAATCAAATTATGAAGTTCCATAGCACACTCCCCGAAATGTATCCGATAAAAAACCGACAAACTAGCAACCTTGCGTCGGTGCTCTAGGCTCTGAAGCTTCGCCTTCGCAACGCAAGAATTGCCGATGAGCTTCTTAGCTCGTCTCTCAATGGACTCAAGTGCTTCTAGCTGATATTTGGCAGAACCATCCCAAAGATGCGAACAGTACTCCATGCACGACCGAACTTGTGCTTTATACAAGGTGAGCAACTGTTCAGGCCTGAAGTACTGTCACACCTTTGAGAGGATACCCAGCTTTTTTGCAGCCACTTGCGCTTTGGATTCAATGTATGAACCAAAATTGAGAGACGAGGTCAAGGTGATACCGAGAAGCTCTAATTGATTTGTGATCGGAACGGATACATTGTATCTCGTTTGGTCATCATTCGATTCAATCATCAGAAGAGATATGTATGTGGTCCCATACTGTACTGTCACCGAAGTAGTATAAGTATATCAAATTAGAATCTAATCAGAAAACACGACGTGAATCTAACTTAGCATTCAAAACTCCAGCCAAAGTAAACAAACATGCTAGTAGTTCCAGACTGGTATCCTTCACCTTGGTTCAGAGTGTCTATAAATCGTCTGGTTACGCGCTCTATTGTTTAACGTACAGGTACATAACAAGAATGAAGTGAAAGAATTTATCGCCAGGTTTAGTCCCGTAAATATCTTACATAATAAAAACATGCACAGGGGGAGCAAAATTGTAACCGCGTAGTGGGCGAGGCAAGGGAAGCGGTACGTAGGACGTCCGCTGGACGACCTAAGTTCAAGGTGGGCCGACCACATAGCATCTGTAGCAGGTCGAACCTGGACTAGATTGACACAGGTCCGAGGCAGATGGCAAGACAGGAGAGAGGCCTATACCCAGCAATAGGATAGAACGAATGATGAATCATCTCAATCTCAGTCAATTTAAATACAACTGAAAACAAAACATCGTCAGTTTAATATGTAATAGGACCAGCTGCATAAGGGTGCCTGTCCACCAGAACGATGCAAGAAAGTAAAGCACAGAAAAGGTAAAAAATGTACTTGAAAAAAATTTGTGAAATAATCAACTCCGAGCAACTAAACTTCGACTATGTACTACATACATACAATGTATACAATTCTTTTCGAGAATTATTTTTCCCCTCAATTACGATCCGCTTTAGTGGACCGACACCCTAAAACTTACGTAAACTGAGATATGGGTACATTTCTAGTAATATAAATATATATGTAGAATAAAATTAATCTCCAGTCAATCCAAGTCTTTTGTCTCTAATTCGTTGGAATTTACGTCTTATTCTTGTTGCATAAGTAAGACTGTCCTTTGGTGTTTATTATGTTAAATTATTCCATACCTATAGGCTCGTAGCCTGAAATACGTGACAAAGCTCTTTAGCGTTGTCATAGTATGCAATATTGCGACAAAGTATTAAAGGCTGCAGTTCGCGCTGCCTCAAACCGGAATAAAAGTTGCCTACTGTTATCGAGGCTCTAATCTGTTCTGATTTTCTAAATTAACTAGTAGTGAAGGTGCAACAAATATACCGAATATACAAATCTGTGGATAAGGGCCTAACTGTCCGACTATCTCCTTGAGAGCCTGTATGTCCAGACTATGCTTCATCTAGGGCTTGTATAGTAGTAGTGACCCTGACTCGTGTTACGCGATCTACCGCTCAAATACCTAGCCGTTATGTTATTTTATTTTTGTGAGTAACGTATTGTAATTTGCTCGTCCCGGACGCCTCCCATTAGCCGCGGCGACTCTCGCGCTCCATCCACTGGCAGATTGTGACGTCACGTGGACCGCGGACTGTGACACACTGACCTAGAAAGTTGCGCACGCGGCGCACCTGGTGCTGCCCTCTCTCGACTCAGCCGCGAGCTTCGCGGCGTGACACCTGTCGGCGGCGCGGCGGACTGCTTAACGGGCCCACTACATGCGAGCTGACCATCAGCGCAAGTACCGCGCCACGCCGCGGAGCGCTGCCGGCGATACTACTCCATAACATACGGATAGCTTTGTATATTTACTTTTCTCTTTGCGTTGATAACGTTCGAATCAAGAGAGTTTTAATCGCCGGTTTTAATAAGAGCCACAATGGATGTAACTGCACAGGACGTCAGTTTGTTGTCCAATTATCGTGCGTCATGTTTGGGTGCGCCGACAACAGACTGCACCTACAACTCAAAAACATAGCGCCGCATCATGCACGTCCCCCTGACGTGCGTACCTGGTATGACCTCCCTAGAGATATCCTCCAGACTGTCTCTGGCGAAGAGGGACTAGGCGGCAACAAGGGAAACTGAGTCCGTCAGAAGATCCGCAAAGCCGATAGGCCAACGGAGCCATATAAGACCCAGGTGTGCTTGAGACGTGGTCTGACGCAGTCTCGCACCCTTACAACCATGCCAAAGAGGGTTTCCTCGAGGGCAGTGCCCAACCTCCTCAATAATGAGGGAGGAAGAAGACTAGAAGAAAGAAGAAGATGCAACTGATTTGCAAGAAATAAACAATTTGACTTTCCAAAATTAAATTAAAGCTAGGCTAGGCTAGCGAGCTGGGTTGCATAACTGCAAGGATCATGTTTGATGACGTGTGTAAGGTCGCGGATGGATAAAATGGACATTTATTTTTATGGAATAGTGGACGAACAGGTTGAGCTACTCGTATTTTCCTCGTATAAGATTGTTGGACGCTTCCACACCCTCCTTTTAATTACAAACATAACATTGGCCAATATTATTGCCGATATTTATTTATAGCACTTATCGTCAGGACATATTGATAACATGACTAATTAGCCTGTTTCTTCCTTCTCTACATTTAATGTATTTTATGAAAGCTCGCAATAAATAAAGTTTATATCAGTTTGAATGGTTAAAGGTCCTGTTCCGAAGACTCCGCTGTCTGTATATTTGTTCACCAGACCTACCGACCGTCAGTCCGTCTCTCCGTGATAACTACAGGGACAGTTGAATTTATCACAGATGATTTATTATGCCGCTGGTTACGTATTAGAAATGCATAAAACTGAAACACCTAATTATGAAAATTAAGAGCCTTTCAAGTTTTCGGTACAACGGGAAACATTCATTAAAATGGAATTGCTATAAACCGATTGGAATTTTTGTTTTGAATTAAAATTGGATTAGCCCGGTTTCTTCTAGGCAAGCGCGCTTTATCTTATACTCCAATGTCACTTAACATCAGGTGATTTGTGGTCAAGCGCAAGATATTAAGAATAAATCACTTAAAATTCATTATATAAATGCAAGGTGTCAACAATTGTCAGATATATTTCTAAAAAAAAGAATGTTCAAAACTAAAAAGGGAAATAATATTCAAAATATATCAGTCTTTAAGCAAGCAAATAAAAAGAACAAAGAGTTTTATACGAATACACGTCACCTTTGAGGCTTTAACAACAAACAGTAAAAATCTATACGAATATTATAAAGAGGAAAATTTTGTTTTGTTTGTTTGTTTGACGCAAATAGATTCCGAAACTACTAGACTGATTTAGAAAAATATTTCACCGTTGAGAAGCTACATTATCCACGAGTAACATAATAGACTATATTTTGTTTCACTTCGACACTTAGATTATTATATAGCCCGTACGAAGCCGGGATAAGCTGCTAGTATATAATAAGAGGAACTCCCAAACAAGAAAAGTATTATTTTCTAGATAATTATTATGAATCCTTGATGTGTGAATTGGACGCGTAATTGGCCGGATGTTTATATAATATAATGGCAGGAAACGCTTCCCGCACGAGACGACTTGCACTTGGACAATTTCTTCATTTATTTTGATTTGGAACGTTTATTTGTTTTGTTTTGGTTCACATTTAGATTGAACAAGTATTGGCATTTGTGAATTTGATTTTTGTAATACACAACACTATTGCAGACTTCGTAAGAATTTTTGATGTAAATAACTGGTATGAAAAACTAAATCATAATTGTTTATACTATAATTATTTGTTTCGGGGAAGACCGAGTGCTGCAACGCGGTTCCCGCTAAAGCAGCAGGCAGGTCCTCTACTTATATATTTTAAGCATATTTTTGTGTAACAAACATTTTGTATTTGTAATGGTCGAGCAAGGAGTCGTAGCGGCGGTCGGCTGCCGAAGAGGTACCTGGCGGTTGCAGAAGCCGGCGCGGCGGCGGCGGCGGCGGCGGCGGCATCGGCTGCAGGAAGCAGTTCCCGGAGTCGGGTCCCATGTCGATGTAACCGTGGCGATCGAGTCGCGGGCCGAGGCCCGCGGCGACGCGGGGCGATCCGGCGCCCTCAATGATGCTGGCGGAGAGCACACGTCCGGCGGCCAGCGAGCTAGCGCAGGGAATGAGCCGCTTGGCGCCGCACGCGCGAAGCCTCGTGTCCTCACACGCGACACCAACACAGCGAGCGACACGTGCGCGTCCCGGCTACACTACCTGACGCTCTCGCCACAGACAAAGGACTCGCAGCCTGCCCGCCGCTTTATAAATCTTGACGAATATTTCCTGGCAATTAGGGATCGTCTGTTTGTTTACCTATAACATTATTGTTTGTCTACACGAAGCCGGCACTACACCGCGCGTCCCGGCTACAGCTATGAGTTGGCGCGAGGAGCGTAGCGCGCGAAACACGCGTAGCGTCGTAGCGCCAGGATACCGTGGCGGAAAACTCCTTTAAGGGGTTTGATTTTTATCGAGTTAAATTTACACTAGCTTTGTATGAATTTTCCGAGTGACAAGTACGGTAGTGAGAGAGAGCGGATTATATTCGGCGCGTAATGTCGGAGTAGCCCTGTAGAGAGCCGACGGCCGGGTTCAGGGCACGTGGCACACAATAGCCCCAGTTTTCCTCTTTCCCAAGTCCGGCTGGAGGTACCGCTGCCCTGGACCGATTCATTACTTTTTTAAGTACAAAAGTTGTTAACCGGCTTCATTCCCATAACACTAAACGACATGCTTCTATAACACTGCTTTGTTTACTATAATGAAATAAATAAGAAAACAATACACTGGTCGCAAAATGTTTTAACAAGCACGTGAAGCTGTAAAACCAGGAAAGAGATGCGTAAGATTCGTCATTGTGGACCAAGTTTTCAGGCGACCTCGAGGTTTCATTCATTTTTTCAGCACGCAATTTTGAGGAAAGCAACAAACAAACATAATCATAATTCATAGTGACTCGTTTGAAACTACTGTCTATTATCATGAAAGTAGAAAAAATATTAGAGACGGGTTTACACCAGACCAGCGGATGCTCTTTCTATCCTTTTTCCGTCAATAACGTAACAGAGATATAAACTTTTCTTTGTAACTCTATCTCGTATTGATTCTCTGGAATTCCAAGAATTCTCGCACGTTTGATGCAAGCGGCATTAGGCAGAGCTTACACTAGTGCAAGAATGGACTAACGATTGGGTCTTACAGTGTGTTACTCAGAGCGATCCCTTCAAAGTATTCTTGTGACCGGTGGGCATTTGTTTAGCTGATCTAAGCACCCTTTGTGCAAGATCTCTAGTTGTTGGTTCTCACTCTTGATAGTTGATATTTTCGTATCACTGAAAACGAGCTTTCGCAGCAATGATCAGGAAAAACTCTTGAATTTACAGTTATTTTCGTTATAAATGATAAAAGGTAAAAATTATTGAAAAAATATTGGCCAAGTGTGAGTTGGGCTCGCGCATGAAGGGTTGCGTAAGCGTTGTTGTATGGGAGCCCCCCTTAAATATTGATTTTACTAAATATTTTAGTATATAACCCTTGTTTTCGAACCTTAGCTAGCATGTTTGCAGGCAGATTTCGCCCTTGTCTGGTCTTCAAAGATCAAGAAATAATATTCTTGTACTGGCTCTAGCTCTTTGTTCGTTTGGTGAAAACCCTCCCTAAGCTAATGCTAACTATTTGAAAAGAAAATAATGTTTCAAAATGATATGATTCATAAATGGAAGTCTTATGTAAGAATCCTTTCTTAAAATAAATCCCATAACCAAAGACGACCTCGTTGGCGTAAAGGTTACCATGCCGGTCTGCTAATCAGAAGGTTCCGGGTTCGATTCCCGGCCCGGTCAACATCTTTGTGCTTAACTAAATTTATTGAAATCCAATTTCTTCTTCTTTGATGGTAATTGAAATTAATTTTAATGACATATGTTACTCATTGACAACCTCGTTGGCGTAAAGATTATCATGCCGGACTGCCAATCAGAAGGTTCCAGGTTCGATTCTCGGCGTGGCAAACATCTTTGTGCTTAACTAAATTTTTTGGCAGTGGGTCTGGGTGTTAAATATTTATCTATATTAAATATGAATGTACTTGTATATGTATATCAGTTGTGTTAGCTACCATAACACGAACTAGAAAGTGTGGTATGGGGTTAACCAGGAACCTTTTAGGTATGGAAGCCTAAAAACAGGACCCCATTACTAAGCCTCCGTTCTCTGTTTGTCTCCAGGCTGTATCTTAGAAACCGTTTTAGCTAGAAAATTGAAACTTTCACAGATATGTATTTCGCGTGTCGCTATAACAACGCATACTAAAAATAAAAAAAAATAAGATATTAGGGGGATCAAAAAAAAAGATAGAGATAGCTGTTTGTGTGTTACTCTTGGCAATTACTACAGATTTTATTCTTACTCAATAAACAGCCCACTACACGTTCCCACTGCTGGGACTCGGGGCCTTCTCTCACGAGGAGAGAGATGTAGGCCATAATCCACCACACTGGCCAAGTGCGGGTTGGCGGATGACAAAACGTCTTCGGATATTGTGGCCCTCAAACATACCAGTTCCCTCACGATGTTTTCCTTCACCGTAAAGCGAGTGCAAATCCACACATAACTTGAAAAACAAGTCATTGGTGTAGGGCCGGGATCGAACCAAGGGTCCGATTGAAAAACAGACGTTATTACCACCGAGCCATAATCGCTTTTACCTCGCTTTTTAAAAAAAACTTCTTATTCAATAAATATAGTGAATTGTATGTTTTTGCTTGAAACCTCCTACCTATACTAATCTTCTTCTTCTAATATATAAAATTTCCATGTCACAATGTTAGTTACCGTACTCTTCCGAAACGACTAGACCTATATTTACCAAATTTTATATGCGTATTCAGTAGGTCTGTGAATCGGCTACTATCTATTTTTCATACCCCTATGTGATATAAAAAAAATACTTTTTTATCACCAACCGCTATTTTTATGGTAATTTTTCCATGTTTTTAATGATTTTTCATCCCGCTTGATAACTGATAAATGATAGTGTTTTAACTGAACTTAAGGCAAAACAACGTTTGCCGGGTCAGCTTGTATTATATAAATTTAATTTTAGCGCCTCTAGCTCGGTTAGCTAAAGCTAACGCATTCGTGCATTCTTAGTAAGCTAAATAAGTTTTTGATTTAGCTAAGCTTATCCCTAAAAAAACCCGTTGCAAATAATAATGTTTAAATTTGATGTTATTAAAATGTGGCTGTCAGGTTTTTAAACAATGTATAACTCGATCAATAAATAAAAGGTTTGTAAGTTCGCTTTCTCATTCTAGCACTTGTTTTTTTTTGTTAGAGGAGACAAGCGGAAGGACATCATTTTTTTTATGTTTACCTTTATTGACTTAATATGCTTGTTTTAATATGTTTTAAAATCACGGTATCATGCAAGTCTAGTTCGCATGACGAGCAAGCGTGACGGCGGCATGATAGCGAGCAGGCGTTCAGTACTAACCGTATTTTTTGTTGAAACTTGCCCCGTGGCACAGGAAATCTGTAAATAAAACAAAGCCAACTTAGAAATGATAAAATAAAAAAACTGTGTGAAGCAACGAGCGCGACCGAACACAAGCGAGCGTGAGTGAACAAAGCCATACGAACTTAGAATTTTCGACATAGCATAGCCCATTCCGAGTTAGATAAGCTAATGATGAAAATTTTGCTTTATGTCGATGATATAATATTAGTGTTTAATAACTTAGTAACTTGTAAATATATATGTATTAGATATGTATGAATTTACTCGTAAATTTAGACGTAAAAAATATGTAAACTTAAACTTTGTGAGAGGAATCTGGTCTCGTAGCACAGTCTAACGACTAGCACGAGACCAGAAGCTTCGTTTTTATTATTGTGTATCTGTGCCTTTCGTCAATAAATATTTTTTGTATTTTGTATTTGTATATGGGCTTGAATTTGCAGTTCTATCGCTATAAATCATAACGGGTATCAAATATCTATAAATAGCTTTAAGATGAATAACCACCCTATGAATATTTATACCTATTTTGGTACTAATAGGTTTTAAAAATACGAAAAAAAACTGGATCAAATTGTCTAAAAATAAAATTTTTGAACCAGATCTTCTCTTAATTTGTAAATCGGTTTGGTGCCAACATAAGCATATAGAATATTCGTTTGATGGGACTTTACGATTATTTTTTTCATATTGTTTACCGTTTATGATTTGCAATAAATAAATAATTGGGCAAGTGGGGTTCGCGCATGAAGGGTTCCGTAGCATTGTTATATGGGAGCTCCCCTTAAATATTTATTTCATTTAAATTTTATAGCTAATATGCTTTTATTTATTTTGTGAAAACTTCGTGTGTCTAGCAGCTATTGATATATAGTAAAAAATACGAACAAAAAAACACGAATTGTATGGGGACACCCCTTTATATATATGTTTTTAATTTTTGGTATTTGTTGTTACAGCGGCTCGGGAAATACATATCTTGTCTCTCATTACATATCTCTATCATCACAAAAAAACGGAATAATTTTATCAAATTAGTGTATTGTCATCGGTCCTCAATAAATCTACAAAGTTTCAACGAAAACTGGCCGTTTAAAGTGGGTCAAAATCGCAGCGGGCAAAATTCATTTTTTTTACTGACTTATTATTTATTATATTATGTAAATTATTGACGATGTTGAGGGAGGCCTACGCCAGCGAAGCTCTGCACTACAAGAAGATTGACATCAAAAATAAACCTAACATGGAATCACTTAATTTATTTTTTACATTAATAATGTTTTTAACCCAATTCGTTTGCAACCGTCTGTAACTCAAAAAGAGGTTTTAAGTAGATCATAAATATATTCTCAATCTAAAGACGTATTGCATACAAGGTTATCAACTATGTTTTACGACTGAATGAGAAATAGTTGAAATTAGACTGCTACTTCGAGTATAGCACAATACTACTTTGAGCATTGGTAGTCATAGATTGTGTTGTACTATCTTCTATCGGTAGAATTAAAAGTATTTAGACATTTTTTCAAACATTTTAAATATATTATTAAAATTCATTTATTTTTTTAACTTTTAAGTATTTTACAATAAATCACATAAAAAATATTTTTTTATCTGATAAAAAATAAAATCAGAAAAAAAATATTTTTTACGGTACGGTAACAAACATTGTGACATGGAAATTTTATATATAAGAAAGTAGGCTATCAAAAATTAACTAACTGTATCCCAGTGTTGTCCGCGTTAATCCAGGATAAAAGTAAACCTATGTATTAAACCAGGGCCTATATGATAATGTCTAACCTATCTCCACACCATCGATATCGGTTCAGCCGTTTGACCGTGAAGAAGTAACAAACATACACACATAAACGAGACCCATTCTTTGTTTCCTTATTAGCTAAAATTCAAGTCTTTCCTTATCAAAAACGCTACTATAGTATAAAAGAGTTTTTATAAGACTAATGTTTGGTATCATCTAGTAAAGTTAAGACTTTGTTTTTATTGTGTTTGATTATGTATCTTGGTTAATTAGAACAATAATTACGAATATACACGTTTATATTTATATGTTTTTTGGATGCTTTAATGAGTTAAAACATGGAGAAACTTATTTTTATAACATTATTTTCCATTATTAAGTATTACACGTGTTTTGAAATAAATAAATTTGGGGTTTTCATATGGCATAACACCAAGTTATACTAGGGCAACATAAAAGCCCTAGTAAAGATTAGCGGATAGTTTTCTACCATAGGTTTGCCAGGCGAAAACGTCCAGCTTGGCTCGCAATCGACAAGCTGTCAGTTTTCAGGCACTCTAGGAGTTTTTAAATACTTCAAAGGGGTCGTGGCACGGCATGGTTGAAGCAACAAAGCTGTGTATAGCCCAGTGTGTACTAAGCTTTGTATGACTAAAGCTTTTTCACATGTGAAAAATGACGTTCCAATAATAGAGCAAGCAAAAATTACAAACTTAAAAAAAATTGATGCAACATATAAGAGTATGTTATGGACACATGAAAACTGTGAACGAGAACCGCTCAATTAAGAAAGACGTGGCAAAAATTGGAGGAGGCCTTCGTCCAACGCTGGACGATTCCAGATGACGCGCAGGAAAATGATAGAAATTTGTACATGTGATTACTCGTACATAGTAAAGATTGTGACATATCCAACATATTATAATAAAATTGACATAATAATCTCATTCAACCATGACTTTTGTAAGACATGCTATTTTAAGCTAAAGTTATTGGAGAATTATATCACAATTTTTTTTTATTTATTAAAAATTGATATGTTATTAAATTGAAGGAAAATAAAGGCTATTTTTGTTATTTTATTTATTTTTAAGGTATTTTAAACAAATTTAAACTTCTCATTGTGAATAGTAAGTATCAATAATTAGTATCAGTAATTCAAATGTTAGTCAAGCCCTTACATTTGATAACATGAGAATAATCACTTTGAGGAAGTTTTGGAAAAAAATGTGTTAACCGCCATTTTGCGGCAGCGGCTATTTTGGGCCGATTTTGATAGTTATATTTTATTTTAAAGTTTCGCGATTTTCGATTGACGGGGTGGTTCTCACAATAAAGGGATATAAGTCGATTTTATTATAAAGATATTTGGACAAGCGATTTTTTTACCATATTCTTACAAGATTTTCTGAATATGAATAAAAATGGTTAAGTAATTTTAAGATATGAAGTTTTGGTAATTGCAAATAATTTTCTAAGAAACTTGTTGGGGGAACTACTTGTAAATCATGTTAGAGCCTTGTGAAAGGGATGGAAAAATGGAAAGGTGGCCGTCGGAACCTCTGAACGAAACAAGAGGGCAGATGGTATATAAATCGATGACAGCTATAGCTTGTAAGTCGATCCACGCCAATCAGCACGAGCTTCCGGTGAAGGAAAACTTCGTGAGGAAATCACAACATGAAGGTAAGGCTTTTTCTATTTTAGTCCTGGTTACCAACCACCCTCAAATTTTCGAGATGATATATAATATTATTATATTAAACTATATTTTATTTATTACTAGCTGACCCGGCAAACGTTTTTTTACCTTAATAAAAAAATAAAATCTAAATATACAGTAGCCGATTCTCAGACCTTATGAATACGCATATAAAATTTGGAAAAAATCGGTCAAGCCGTTTCGGAGGAGTACGGTAACAAACACTGTGACACGGAAATTTTATATATAAGATTATTTGCTCCGTAAATTAGGCTCCCATTGAGTCCTATTGCGGAGTGATCTCGGTAGCGTACAACGTAGTGTTAAGCAAGATGTAATAACTTTTTAATTATTTTAACTTACTATGATGGTCATTTACCAAATTAGTAATAAATCATATACTTACTTTTTACTATTTTTTTACTTCTGTAGCCGCTATAACAACAAATAAATGCAAGTTTCATTTAAATCAACTGGGAGATAATGGGAATATTGACTGGATATTTACTCGTAGCTCCCATACAATGAATGAGGTTTTTGTATTATTTTACAAGCCTTGGTTCGAAAGCCTTGCACTTGGCCGGTTATATATTAATAGTTCTTACATTTAGCCTATGTTTTAAAAACCATAACCGCAGTTAGTGGTTCATATAAAATAAAAGCGAAACAAGCCAAGGGGCGCCATCTGTGTGGCGGTCGCGGAAATACGTAGCAAGGCTGTGAGGACGAAGGCGGCGTCCGGCGGTGAAGTGTGGAGCGCCCCGCTTTTACTCGTAGTGCGGAAGAGGCTCAACGCGTGGCGCTAGTGGCACATTTAATATTTGAGCACTTGCTGCGACATCTGTGCGGACTCACCGTTCCGAATCATTATGAACAGTATGGGAGCCGGTCGGGCAACTGCGCAGCTCGGTAAGACGAGAACACACGGCTTCGGCGGGGCCCGGTAATGTTAGACGGAAAAATAATAAAGGCGACGGAACGCAGGAGCGCGGTCACATGTGCGCACTGTGACGTGCTGGCGCGGCGCGCGATTGGCGCGCTCGGCCGCGTCGATGGTGCAGCACGCCGCCTCAGTGGCCGCCGCCGCCGCGTCGGTCCAGCGCGGCGCGCGCGCACGTGACGCGCACGCCGCGCGCAGGGGGCGCCACCGCCGCCTGTTTACACCGCTCTGACATAATACGGCGTAATAGCTAGCGGCGCGGCGCAGGTGACTTGCACGCGCGCGGCCTTGAGCGTGACTCGACCCCGCCGGTGCCACTCGCGCCGCAGCCGAGCGAGGCCGGCTCGGGCAGCCTAGCGCGGCGCGCGGCTCGTCTCGCTCGCAAATAGAACGCCTGATGAGGAGCAACCGGTCGGAAGCTGGCGCTCCCCTCGTATCATGAGCGGAGCTCGTGTAGTCGATGGTAGCGGCGATGGCGGGTCGCATGTTGTCGCGGCGCGTGTCGTCAGGCGGGTTATCGGCAGGTTATCGAGGCGCGCGCCACCATGCCCGGCAAGGCGGCCGGCGCCGGGCCGCGCCGGGCCGGCGCCGGCCGCCTTGCTGCGCTATCTTATCTCGTCATCGGTGAGATGACGTCTCCGACCAGATTTGCGATACTCCACTAAACATACGAGTTACGCCAGATATGGAATGTAGGTGAGTGGGGAAAGATAAGCGCCACTCGACACCTACCGACATTATAATTATACAGATAATTGTCATCGCTTATCTTATTATTAAATTATTCGATTCGGGTAGCGAGGTAGGTACGGTGCGGTACTGCGCAATAGCTGTAGATATCGGGCAGTAGTTAGCGGCGCTGACGTACCGCATGGTGAGGGAGCCCAGCTATATTGAACCCCTCGGCAGTGGGATCAAGTAATTCCTAAATAGCTGGTCCTCGCGGCCCCGGCTCGAGCAGCCGGCGCCCGGCGACCTACATACTGAGTAGACGCGGCTTACAAGCCTACTCTACATAATATAGCACCGCTTACACTTATTAGCGTAGTGTGAAGTAGCGCATTGCGCGACGCCGCGAAGCCCCGCGGTGTCGACACTCGCAGGCGCGGACCGCCGAGCCCGCTCCGCGCGAGCAGCGCCTACACCCGACGCGAGCACAAGGCCGCGAGTGAGCTAGCTCTACTACTCGCACATTCACGGTGACAAACAGATAATGGCAGTACACAATCATGTTAATCTTCAATTACGCTCGTGTCGTATGTAATAAGGAAACGTAACTAGTGTCGAGTAGGGCTCGGATGGAACCAGTTTCCGAACTAGTTTACGTGTGCTAGTCGCGGTATGACGGTGCCGAGCGACAGGACGCGGCGCGGCGTCGCGCGGCGTCGCGCCTGCCCGAAGTGGGTGAGCATGCAACGTGCGGCGTTCCCATTCTATTCAAATAACTAAGTTTGTGTCAAAACTAGTGTTGGACGAGTTCAACGTTATTGAGCGAGCGGCGCGGCTCCGCCATACCTGCTTCGATGTTTTATCCATTTTATCTTTCTCAATGTAGATACATTGTACTCTCAGATGTGTATTTTCGTACTCTACTAGTATTCGTGCTGAATATTGAACTATATTTTTTTTATATAGTATAATATGGAGTATAGTATATTCTCTTTTCGTACCTAAGACATTTTTGTTTGGTGGTAATTTTAGTAAGAGATACAAAAAGGCGATGAAGTTTGGTGCAGCACCGTTTACCGGTCGATTATGACAGGGCCGCATTTAGGGCTGGACGAGGTTCAAACCACCACTGACCCTACCCATCCGATATCCTAAACAAGGCTAAATTTTAGACTTAAAGAACCCCCACATACATAATTAAAAAAACAATTAAATGGAGATTGAAAATAAATTGAGATTAAATTTAACTTAGTAAAAAAATAAATTTCATTGAGTAATGTAAAATGTATATAAAGACTAAGGTAACAAAAACAAGATAATAGGAGAGGGGGGAGCTTTTCAGTATTTACCCCCCCTCAAAATTCTAGGACTCGGCTCTGTAAACTAAAGATATTCGGCAGAATTGAAGCGATTGTTGACATAATGAGGTCATGGCTTCCTGAAGTCGGCTTTTCGGATCAACAATAGCGTTCAGAGCGTGCTCGTGCAGTGATTTAGTAGATTGGTATCGGGCGGCGGGAGCGGCAGGCTGGAGCGGCCCGACGAGCGCGCCTCGAGCCGCAAGCAGGCTGTGTCGCGAGAACAGGGCGGCGGGTGCAGGCTGGAAGGGCGGGGGGAGGGGGCGGGGGCGCTGCGGAACACGGCGAGACAGGAGGGCGCCGCTCGCCAAGCGGCAGGAAGCCACCGAGCCGGCTCCGGCGGCGGCGGGCTAGCGGCCGCCAGACTTGTTGCCAAGCGTGCGTTACAAATAACCAGTACACGTCGACGCTATCGAACGCAACCTCGCTGCCAAATCACATGATTCACATTTCAGGCGGGTCACGAGCGACACCCACTTGTATGCGAAATTATTATCGAATGGTGAATATTCGCGGAGTCCCGGCGTGAGCGGCGCGCCGCACCGTACCGCACCGAGCTGGGATGGCCCAGTTCCGTCCGGACGCGCGCTGTCGAAGCGAGCCTCGGCCGCGTGATTAACGAGCTCCGACATCATGTCGAGCCGCAATAAACATTGTACACGCCGTTAATTCCTCTATAACGTATCATTAACTGGTAATTAATGTCGCGCGGGTATGCTAGCGCCGCGCCACGCTGCGGCACGGCGCGACACACTGCGGCACGGTGCGGCACGGCGCCGTGTCATCGCTGTAATGTCATTCGAAGGAGACTATAAATATTCCGCAGAGATAACTGGCGACACTAGTGATCCGATAGATACGTTCATCGTTAAACGCTGATAAACAAACTGCCGCTTTAATATCAATTAAAAAGGCCGCTTCGATTTTATGTTTTGTAATAAACGGCCTATTTCATTGAGAGCACGACCAAACCCAGAGGTTCGAGATTAGAGAAGACGTGATCGAGTGACCAAATACAGGTTCTGGCAACATGTCCTGATTCCTGCGCTAGATACTTCACTCGTGCAGGAAGTGCAAGCCTGGCAGGAGAGGCGGGCGAGCGCGGGGCGGCGGCGGGGGAAGAGGGGAAGGGTAGAGGCGCGTGCGCCGCTCCACTGTTCTCTATATTTAACTGCTTCGCCGCCGCTATATAAATGTCAGACTAATTTAGATTGTAAATTAAATACCGCGAGCGCGTTTTGTTTAAAATATTCGTATGTTTGTAGCGAGAGGTCGCGCTGCAGCCCTCGCCGCTACATGAACGAGCAGGGTCCGCTCTACGCACTTCACCAAACAACTGACATGAAATCACAACCAGCCTCAACGGAAGACCAGCGTTGGTTGCTCTCCAGCAACCAGCTTTATGCTGAGTTGAGGCTGTGTTGTGACTAGTTACAATTCATTTACTTTATTTATATGTACTATTTTAATTATTATTTTTGTCGTTTGTAGCTTAATTTGTCACCACAAATAATTATCTTTCTTTCAACTAATTTCACTAAATATATTATTTGCCCTGTAGTATGTTGTTAATATTATGTTACATATCACAGATCAATCACCTCAGTCTCGAAATATAAAGTTGACCGAGTATTGAAATAGACTCAGGCCGAGCGAAACGGAGTCTCAGTCTTCTAGGGACAATTGCATTTGTAGAGCATCAATCTTGTTAGTTCAAGTCGTATAGTTAGTTAAAAGGAAACTTTAGCTAGTAAGAGAATCTACGAGTAAAAGCTACTATTTCAACTGGCCTTTTTATTTTTAACCGACTTATGACAAACGCTTTGAAGATAGAGCAAGGTAGAGACGCTACGTGACCAGTCGCTATTTCGACGCTAACTCAATATGCGACAAAGGGGCGACGTCTCTAAGTGCTCTAAGTAGCTGTGAGACGGTGTCATAAAAACTGGTCAGAGCTCACTGGACTGCAATAATGTCTCGGCCGTTAAAAATGGGATAGAAAAATCTCTTTACTTTGTGATCGAAATATATTAAGTATTTTATTTAAGTGCCCCAATGTAGAAACATAAGGTAGTTTTATCATATGAGATTGACCGTTATTATTTTATACCTATACCAATATTATAAAGAGGAAAAGTTTTTTTGATGCGAATTGCTCCGAAACTACTTTTAGACCGATTTGAAAAATTATTTCACCGTTGGGAAGCTACATTATCCCTGAGGCTATATTTTGTATCTCTTTGCTACTCAGATTATTTTAGAGCCCGTGCGAAGCCGGCTTGCTAGTATTAGCTATGTATGCGGGCGCGAGATGATTCCCTCGTCACGCGGATTACAGCATCAAGTATCGTCAGCTTATCGATTCGGCTACATTTATTTACAAACAGAGTTTACATAATATCAACAAGCGGCGCTCCCAGCGGCGCGTGGCGCGGTGGCGGCCGCGGCTGCTACTCTCGACATTATGATCGGACAATACGGCTTCGTAAAAATCAATCAGTTTTAACGCTCCTGGCGCGCGGCCAAGGTTGCATGCGTACGGGCGAATATACTTGCGAGGAATTCCGACAACACGCTCGGCTGAGATGGGCTCGGTGCAGCTACCGCGGGCGAGCGAGCCGAGCGCGGCGGATCCGATGTTTGAGTGGTGTTGCCATCAGCGCCGGCGCCGCACGCACCCGATGAATGGCCCGCGCGCACCATTGAGCCGCTAGGACTATAAATACGCGGCTCGGCGACCACGTGCGGCCGTCCCGTGACCGCGCCGTCATTACCGTGCTCCCCCCTCACCGGCCACGGAAAATATATGGTTCAATTGTTTCAACTATTTCGAGTACATCACTAATATCGCATAGAGCACCAATCTGTCATTTTTACACTTGAATACATTCGGTCGTTTTCTTTTTGTTGGACTTAGACAAGCCGTGATTATGGAACATTCTAGAGTGGACAAATACAGGCGTTGAAGTTGAAGAGGACGACCTACCTCCAATAATGGAAATGCAGTCAAAGAAAAAGAAAGCCTACGTTTTGGAACTTAATCATCGGTGTTCCAAGTTGAAGACCCATAAATTAACAGTCTGGATTGCAAGGAGGTGGATTCTGCAATTCAGACAGAATGACTCGTCAAGAACACAATTCAGAATCTGACAAATTTTCTCTGGTGGAAAAAAAGATGCAAATTTAAATCTATATTGGCATCTTGGCAAACATCAGGTAATCAGATGTTGTGATGATGCGTGCCTCCGGAATTCGTTTTTATACATTTCAAGATTCGTTGTGAAATGTAACACTTTACATTTCACAACGAATAATAAGTTTGGAATCAATATTCTTAATCATTCATCAGAGTCCAGAGCCTTGTAGGTCGCAGGCTTTGCAGGCTTTTCAAGCCCGGCGGCAAGGCAAAGAGCGTACATACACTGCCGGAATCTATTGGTGTAGTACCTAATTATGCCTAGCAGAGATGTGTGATCCGACCTTTAAACTGTAAAGCTATGCTGTATAGTCGTTACTGGAAGAACGGTTTAATTTATGTTGTAAATCTAGATAAGAACCAATGGTACATTCCATAAAAGATTTAATATTTGGAAACGAATACCTCCCAAAATATTATCATGACAAATAAATTTTATTAAGAACTTATGTAATATGATTATGTCCGCAGATAAGTAAATCTGCAAAAATGGGTTGTCAATTTGTTGGGGATTTAAATAAATTTCTCCCCGTATTTGGAGAATTTCAATTTGATTTTCCGGAAATTAGGAATTGGCTACTCTACTGATACAGTACCGAGGGTGTATGAAACATCAAATTGATGAAATAAATATTGTAGAGGCAAGACCCAGCAGCCTCATAACCATGCTCGCTTTCTACGGTCATATGACATCAAAACATTTGCAGCCTCAAAGAGTAAGACCAATCTATTAAAGTTTGCCCCCACATTGCTTCCGATAGTATTTTTATATGAAATATCTATTGACGTAGATATATTTCACTGTAACATGGCAGAATTTATGTGCCACTCAATTCGTTTGTGAAAATTTTAATTATATATATACATATATTTTTTTTATATTAGAACACATTTCACACAATAGTACCCCGATATTGCTATCCGCTACCGCTACCGCTAGTTAGCCCAACTGAACCATTCCTAATTTGTATTATGGTTGCTAACACAACGGATATACTACATATACATACTTTATATAGATACATAATTAACACCCAGGCCAACCGATTTTACCATTATAATACGAGTAGTATAAATTAGAATAATATATTCATAAACAGGAACATCGAATTGGTTTTGTACAGTCATGGTTTGTTCTGTCTTTTTATGGTAAATACATAAATAAACATTTGTATATACGTACCTAGTTCGAGGTTCCTGTCCATTAAATCCGAGTAGTAAATGGCGCCGTAATAAATTTATCCTCTTTCGTAGGAAATCAAATTATCAAAAATCGCCGAAGACCAAATAATTCTATTGAGTAGTAGTATGTGTATGCCATTTCGTAGAGATTCGTTAAAAATTATGGTCTTTTCACAAGAACCAAGATACAAACAATCATACATACAGACGAATGCAAAATTGGTCAGGTAATGCAGAGACTCGCTCGCGCGGTCAATAATCTTTCTGTGGTAGCAGTTAGTATTCTGTCAATACACCTAGGATGTATAAAAGCTGATAAGGCAATATCTTTACTTCATCATATTTATAAGTCTCAGTAGCAATTTTGGTACCCGTATTGTAAGGGTTGTTCTTTTATTAATCAATATATTTAATGGTTTATGATGACTTATAACGATAAACTATGAAATCTCGATTTGAAAAATCCTATATCCTGGGTAAATGACAGCTACGATTTTTTAGTTTTATTATCTTTATTTCAGCGTTAAGAGTTCCAAAACACGATAACGCAAAATTTGTTGAATGATGTAATTTTTCAAAATAGTCATTTAAGTTGTAAAATTAAAAAATGTTGTGATTTTGAAACTGAAATAGAAATAAAAATAAATTGATCATTTTATATTATCAGAAATCGTTGGATCTTATATTTTCAATATTGTTAATTTTTTATTAAATTGAATATATTTCGTGATATATTTACTACCGCGCCTCAGGTGCTGTGCTCGAAATATGTTTGGCGCGGCTGTGATCTGTATCACATCGCCTCAAATGCGTACCTACCTAGATATTGGAGAAAGTGAGCCTAATCCACGGTCGCCATTTGGTCGATACGCCAGTATCCAGTACAGCTGCAGATATAGCTACCTAACAACGTAGTAGAGGCAGGGTTGCCATATTTACAAGCATTCTCGTACGTTTACTACATTTTTGGGTCTAACAAACATCAATACTAACCGTGATTTTTGAATCGCATTGATGGTAATATTATTTATTATAATTATGTAGAATGGGTACAGAACAACTATACGCTACAAGTAATAATATATTGTAATGAATAGTCAGTTTTTTATTTCTATAATACTGTACGTACGAGATTTTTTAGTAAAAATACATGAAAATACGAGACTTTGTCCGACCTTGTACGAGAAAAACAGACCTGGCAACCCTGCGCGGCGGGCGCTCAATACGTAGGAAATGACGAGCCACAGTTTTAGGGGACCTTGCGACGCGAAGGAAGCCTCGCCGGCTTCGTATAGGTCAATGCTAAAACATAATAAATATAAAAACTATAAAATCTGCGATAATATTTCGTTTTACCCACCATCTTCGATTTTAATTAATGATCATATAACTAATAAATCCGTTTGATTTGATAATTATATTAAGGCAGATGTGATAAAACAAACACAAACACACGTCTAACTCTCCGCTGTTTTTACGCTGGGGATTAATAAACTTCATATAAACGAGTCATTTATTTACAGTTATTTGGTTTAAGGTACAATAAAAATTATATTTCCTTACGTCAATAACAAATGTCGAATACTTAATTATTGTGCTCCAACACTTACATAAAAAAATATTGGTAAGTAATTTAAGGCGCGATTAAAAATGTTTTGTTTAGATAAGTAATACACAATTATTATGTTGTATGCGGAACCCCGCGCGGAGCGTTTGGAACGATCGTAGGTCGGGGGTCGCGGCCGAGTGACGCAGGCGCGCCGCAGCGTGCCGCGCCGTGCCGCAGCATGCCGTGCCGTGCCGCAGCATGCCGTGCCGTGCCGCAGCATGCCGCGCCGTGCCGCAGCATGCCGTGCCGTGCCGCAGCATGCCGTGCCGTGCCGCAGCATGCCGTGCCGTGCCGCAGCATGCCGTGCCGTGCCGTGCCGTGCCGTGCCGTGCCACTCGCTGGCATACTGCCTCCTAACACCACCACCGTTCGCCGAGCTCAATTTAACCACTAGCTCGGCTAGCGTGGTTTCGCTACCCTGCTTGCTACCCTAACATCCGTCACATCACACACACATACAAAAAGATAAACACACACACACACACTGCCGCAACTACATCACAAGCCGACGCGCCGAGTGTAGGTACGTCCATAAGGAAAAACATGTTTACCTTCGACGGCATGACCCGCACTATCAACTCCATGCGTCATTGATAATTTGACAGTTTTTATTAACCCTCTACACCACGAGTGGGGGACTAAACTACCGCACTATTTGTTTTATAATTTTAATTGTTTTTCACATAACGTTTGTATTCGTGGTTCCCCAAAGCCAGCCAAGATGCGATTTCACTCCTTGATCTCTCAGGGATCATTTAGCTACTCTTAGCTTAGTTCGTTTCAGAGGTACAAATCGATGGGAGTCTAGCCCTCCACGAGACACCAATAGACGTAATTACACACGTAAGGTTATTTTTTATTCATTGTGTAGTTTTTAATTTAATTTGGTTTGATGAAATAATATTTGAAACTGTTGTAAGTTGGATTATTTTTAGTTTATTGTTGTATTAACTTGTTTATTGTTTTGTGTTGGCTAAAGGCAACATTTAGTTTATAATTTAAATTCCAAGAAGATAAAAGATGTATTGGATGACTTGAAAACAGACAAAAACGAGAATCAGGACTTTACATGAACATACTGAAACCAAGATTTCACGATACCGAAAGAAAAATAGAGATTGAAAGTATATACATATACACATAATATTGATAACTCTAAATAATAACAATACATTAGATAAGTTTAAGTTATAAATAAATATGTTGATAACATTAACGATCTGTATTGTATAATATTTCAAAATTTCGGTTAAAGCGATAAGAATTAATGGTACAGAAGAATATACTTATGATTTTAATCTTTTGGGGACAAAGGTCCCCCGTGTGTGTAGATGTCCAGAAATAGCGTGTGTAGTAAAGGGTTAAGGCAGGTATAGAAGTAAAATAGCGTACTTTCGAAATTGTCAATGATCGGGCTATGGTTTTTTCAGTCTTATTATTTTAATTCAGTGTTAAGAGAATTCCAAAGCACTAGCACCTACGTAAGATTCCATCGATGGTTTTTTTAAATAGTCATTTAAAAAAATATATGTTGTGCATGTAACCGAAGAAATTAAAACAAATCTTCCTTATTTCCCGTAATGATATTGGCTAAAATTGTTTGACCTTAAAATTTGAATATCAAATCAAAAAACAAAATAAGTACGTTTATTTGGCATACATTTTGGTTACCTACATAAATTTACACTACAATAGGAATCCAAAGGCTCCCAAAGTAGTTTTAAGAAACTGTGTTATGGGAACCAAATGGTGTCTCCCAAATTTTCTCAATGGTATGTTTACATTTATGCCGAACTAATATAAAAACAATTAACCAGAAAGTTACATTAATTAGAAACAGAAAATAATAAGAAAAAGAAAGAGAATTAAAGATAATTTTAGAATTTATTGTCAATTGTCTATTTTGTATGAATTTATTTTGTGTAATTTCCACTGCCGCGCGGCAAGCGTTTTTCTCAAATTTGTATAGCATGGCGAAGTGCACGGCTTGGGCACAATTATGGGTCTGCGAAAATAAACATACATGCACAAGCAACTTGCGGAAAGTGCGGCGCGGGCGCAGCCTAAGCGGGGGAAGGGGAAAGGGGGGTCCACTTCTACTGTCCTATATAATTCGGCAGCTACTAGGCAGTATTCTGTGGCGCGAGTACCGACCTCTGGCAGGAGAACCAAGGGGAATCTGGAGGGAACCGGATTCCATCCGCGCAAACAATCTTCTATTTGACGACGCCTACCTATAAGTGACACGAAAAGTATGTGTTTGTAAAATAAGACGAGTTTTTTTAAGATGATGAAAACTTAATTAGTAACTCACTATGATGGCTAAGTGGATCCTGGCCTCCGACACTAAGAGACGCCACTTTTCTCTATCCTGTGCTGTCTCCTGCCAGTCTGTGGCATGAAGTGCGTTCAGTTCTTGCTGCACTAGGTCTTCCCTGAATACTTGGGACGACCGACCGGACGTCGTCAAATAATTAATAGAAATTAATAACTATACGGTAGAAGTCGTTAGTAGAATGAAGAATGAAACATGGACGAAAAAGATCATAGAATGGATTCCCAGAGCAGGCACAAGAAGTAGAGGACCATACGGAAGGTGGGAAGATTTGTTTACGGAGGGACATGGATGACGAGGCCAGGAATGACGAGGACTAGCAAGAGACGGAATAATAGCTAAGGAAGGTACGACAACACAGTCATATTACAAAACAGAGCAATCAACTTAATTATATTTTATACAGTTTTATTTATGTACTTTTCTTATGCGACTTGTAAGTATGATACTCGTAATATCCTATACTTTAATATATCTCGTTTTGTTTAAGTAATTATTAAATTAATTAAGAGGTGTTATTCTTTGTAAAATTAATATGTGTAATTTCATAAATGGTTTTTAATATTAGTTGTTAGTTTGCCACTTATTACATAAAGGAAATCAGTCCATGGAATATGTTATGGATGTAGTTTCCTGCAGGTAACTGACGAAGCGGTCTCTACACTAAGTAGCCAATTTTGCTTTCGTCTGTCTGTATGATTGTTTATACATATTATGTTGGTTTTCGCGTGCAGATCGTTATTTTGAAGCAAGCTTGACAAGACACACACTCAGCCAATTACAACGAGTCCGCAACTATAACTTCCACTATCGGACGAGTAGGGACTACCAAAGCGGCATCGTTATACCGTGGACGATACAAAAGCGCGTACTAAGCGGTTTGCCTCCACCTTCATTGTTCGAACCGCGAAAGTGTGGAATTCTTTGCCAAGCTCCCCTGAGAGCTCCAATCTGGTGGTTTTCAAAGCCAGAGTGAACCGGTTTCTTTTTTCTGGGTAAGCGCGCTCCGCATTAGATCATAATGTCGTCAATTGCGATCAAGCGCAAGCCAATTTATTGTAAAAAAGAAATAAAGCTTGCTGTGATTGGCTGCCCGGCCAAGGTCACTCCGCGGTCCGCCTATCAACAACTTTACAATCGAGAGTTTTGTACCTGTACCTTTTCACTTAATTATATTCTTCTTGAAGCCAAACAATTCATTTTCCAGCTGAAGAAGTTAACAAAAACAAAGTTAACCGAAGTACAACTTTCGGGCTTTGTCAGGCGAATTATAAAGTTAGCCGGGATTGAAGTGTTATAGTAGGGGAGCCGAACAGGGGAATTTCGGAATATTTTGAGCACGTAAGATTATGATTATTTTTTTGACATATTTCACACACGGCTGGGTAACCCCATACTGAACCATTTCCAGTTTGTGTTATAGTAGCTAACACAACTCAAATACTACATATACATACATATTTTATATAGATAAAAATCCGTACGAAGTGTTTCGCTTCCACATTTATTGTGCGGACCATTAAACTGTGGAGCTCATTGCCGGAATCCCTGTTCCCTCTGAACTATAACCTTACTGTCTTCAAGGCGAGAGTGAATCGGTTTCTTCTAGGCAGGCGCGCTCCACCCTAGATCGCAACATCACTTAACATCAGGTGAGTTTCGATCAAGCGTTTGCCTATCCATCATAAAAAAAAAAATAGATACATATTTAACAACCAGGGCCACAGCCAACAAACTTAGTTAAGCACTAAGATATTGGCAAGGCCGGGAATCGAAACCGGAACCTTCTGTTTGGCAGTCCGGCATGGTAACCTTTACGCCAAAGAGGTCGTCAGATATGGGCGATACCTTGAACCCATTTAAGTGATATAGATTAGTTTCTCCGTTAATGGGTTGTCTGTAATAACGACTAAAAAATTAAGTTGTATAACAGGCAAACTCCAAATTGGAAGATTAAACTTAGGTAAATTATTTAAGTCTTTAAGAGTGTTTACTTAAAAAATCTGACAATATAAACTTAACAAATGGGAGTAAGAAGCTCTCAAACTTTCAAACTTTGACACTCAGTAACAGCCAAGTTTTTAGATTTATCTTCACGAAGGTAATTAAAACATGTAATCTATTGATGAAAAAATTACAAACAGAAATAAAAAATGCCGTTAATTCAGTCCCGTATAGTTTTTTCATCATATAAGATCTTTAAAATCAAACTCATAAAGACCTCGTTGGCGTAGTTGTTACCATGCCGGACCGCCATTCAGAATGTTCCGGGTTCAATTCCCAGCCTGGCCAATATCTTTGTGCTGAACTAAATTTTTTGGCTGTCGGTCTAGGTGTTATATATGTATTTAAGTTTGTATGTATATGTAGCATATAAATTGCGTTAGCAACCATAATATAAAGTAGAAATGGTTTAGTAAAGGAGTAATAGCACGTGTGTAAAATGATTAAAAAAATGTATATACAAATGTATATTATTTTTACCTGCTTATATTTATTTATCATAGCTTATTCTTATTCTATGCTGGGGGCGATCAGACCTGCACTGACAACCTGCAAGAGGCGTATTGTGCATTTCCCCCTACCAGCCTACCCAAGCCATCCAAGCTCCTTAAAATAGCGGAGCACGGTCTTGGGTCGCTGGCATACCTGTTCCACTGTCATTGCGTCAGATATTGTGGTACTTCTATTAAAACAGGAGGCGTTTGAGTATAGCGTCGTGTTTTGTTGAGATTCCCTTGCTAGTCCGGTTTTTCCCATGCTAGACCGGTTTTTCCCTTGATAGACCGGTTTTTCCCTTGATAGTCCGGTTTTTCCCTTGCTAGTCCGGTTTTTATATCATAGCTGTTTGAAACTAAAATAAATGATCTTGGGCTCCCCTACTAGAACGTGTCTCGATATAACACTTCCCTCCGGCGAGGGTCGGCGGCGACCACGTGATCCGCTTCGACGAGAGGATTACTTCACTCACAACCACAGATAATGGAAAAGAAGGATATGGTACATCAGAAATACATATAAAAGTTCTATGTCAAATTGGAACAACTGGACCATAACCACAGAATAATAACTTGTACTTCGTAATAACGCTTCGTAATAAATGCCATAACGCTGTTTTAAACCAATTTAAAAAACGAAAAAGCGAGTGTGTTCGGTGGTAATAACATTTGCTTTTCAATCAGACGGCCCCTTGTTCGATCCCGGCCCTACACCAATGACTTGTTTTTCCAAGTTATGTGTGGATTTGCACTCGCTTTACGGTGAAGGAAAACATCGTGAGGAAACCGGTAGGTTTGAAGACCACAATATCCGAAGACGTGTGCCATCTGCCAACCCGCACTTGGCCAGCGTGGTGGATTATGGCCTATATCTCTCTCCTCATGAGAGAAGGCCCCGAGTGCCAGCAGTGGGAACGCGTAGTGGGCTGCTTTTGCTTATGCTACGCCAATTTAGACTTGTACTTATGTCTCAGAAATCTTTTACTAGGATTTATACTCCTTAAAGCTAGACATTAGCCCAGCAGGATGCGTTACCACACGAGGCGACTCTCTGGCCTGTGTGGAGCATGCCTAGGCTGGATTAACTGGCTCTCAAGGAGGCTGCCGGAACACACTTTTAGGTACTTGGTGACAGATTTTACAACTTGAGGGTGGTTGCTAGCCAGGCGACAATTAGAAAATGGGTATTTTCTAATGCTCACCTTTCTTTTTGTTAACGAGGGGGAAATCTTTTACAAGATATCTTTTATAAGTTATGTGGGATTTATGGGTATAAATCCCACATAACTAAAACCCCCCCGGTGACCTGCCTCTGTACTTAACGCAGGTCTCAGGGTTCTTTCGGGAAACACTCTTTAAACACCTTGCACTGCGCTGTGGCCCTTCCCGGATTGTTTCCGCCAACGACGCGACGGCGACGGTCACGCGACGCCGTCGTTCACCCCGAACTCGATGAAGTGGGTGTCGGAACCCCATCTCCGAAAACCCCTAGCCCCTTTTAGTAGTCACCTCTTACGACATGTAGGGGCAATTCCGCAGCCTTATTCTTTCACCAGGCTGCAGGGTTTTCTAATGCTCGCCTAGCTAGCAACCAATAGTAGGGTTACCACCATGCTATGGTAACCTCACAATTTCTTTATCGAAAACTCGATCTCATAGGTGAGGATCGAACCCATGACCTCCAGACATGCGGCGGCGTCTCGCCCGACTGAGCCGTTATCGCTTCAAATAAAGATCTGTCAAAGTCTTGTATGTATATGTCTTCTCGGATGACATATAATTTTGAATATTAGATCTTGCTCGTTAAATTAATGCTGCGCAAAGTTCAACTTTAAAGTGTAGTTATTAAAGACTTTTCCAATTGCAAAACAGATAGTGACTGACGTAGGACATCGGTTTCATCGGCTAGACTCTATCCTTACAACATAATTACCTACGTCGCTTGTGTAATAGATCATCGAACCGAGCGGAAAAATTTACAAGAGACTCGTAAATCATACTTGGTTCAGATTGCTTAGATGTTTTCATTTGGAAATGTTTGGGAATATTTAGCACGGCATGCGCCCGCATCTCTGGCGCACTATCTCTCTACATGAACCATACATTTTTGCTGTGTTTAGTTCATAAATACATAAATATGTTTATGTAAATTTAGTAGAGCGATGGAATTGGATGTGGCAGTTCCGAATGTTTCCATGCGCAGGCTGTGGTGCGATGGGACACGTAGCTGCCGTAGCAGCCATCATCATCATCGGCAACATCGACGACCTCGTTGGGCGTAATGGCTTCCATGCCGGACTGCCAATCAGAAAGTTTCGTGTTCGATTCCCGGCACGTTCCCAATTAGAATACAGAATACAGAGATTTATTGGTACATAATAAATTATTACAAGTCAAAACAAGAAAAAATACAATAAATTAACCATTTTTACCCCATGTGGTAGGATTCAAATTCAAATCAATTTATTGCGAATATGGTATAGTTACAGACAGGTATTGGGTCAGAGAAAGAAAGTGCACCATATTCTGCCTAGCGGCGTGCAATAATGGTCTATGGTAAAACTTAAAGCTAATTAAATATACTTGTACATTATTAATTATTTATATTAGTATGTCATTTATCGATTTAGTATGTCATTTATCGATTATCAACATGATATTCTGTTAAGCAATAATATGCTTTTCTAATTAGAAAATTCTTTAATTTTGCTTTGAATATGCCGCAGGAAGCTGCATTTTTTATATTCGAGGGTAAGTTATTGTATATGTTCATGAGGGATTTTAATGCTCACCGATTGGAGTATTAAAATCCCCCATATATTACTTGGACCTTCTACTGACGCGGCGGATGTGGCGATACAGGTCATCAGATTGGGATGAGATGCGGTCCTTCTTTGCATCTTATTCTTGGCTGTCAGATTGCTTCTACTCTGGTGATGCTTCGGTTTGTGCGGATGCAAGCAGTCGTTAAGCCAAGTCAGAGGCCTTCAGGCGGCATGAAAACTCTCGACACCAGAGCTTGGCCACTTAGGTCTTTTAGAACAATCAAATTGATTGAATGAAGTAATGAATACACGTGAATGGGATGTGAGAAGCGGCGTGACGTGCTGTGCTCGGCTGGGTGATTGCCAGACACGTCTCATGCCTAACCGACGACCAATTGACAATAGAACAATAATGATCATTTCACTGTCTTGCCGCACACAACCAAGGTACCTAGTACAAGGTACAAGGTAAGAAAAGAAGACTAATTTAGAAGAGACTGATTAAAGCGGGTAGTTGCCTTGTTTAGGATTCGCTCCGGACATATTCCATCCAACGCGTTTATATATGTGATGGGAGTTACAGACTGGCCTAATTGCCCTGAATGTAATACCGTACAAGACATACGAGTACAACATGTATTGATGGAATGCGTGCGAAGTGAGACCTTGCGATTACAATTATTTGCCAATCAGAATTATAATAGCAACATTGGTATCTGTAACTGTAAACTGACTTCACTCAGTTCGGATGAAGCCAGGATACTAATAGATATTTATCTGGCCGTATTAAGCTGGTTTTTTGATTTTTATTTACTACTAGAGGTTGCCCACGGCTCCGCTCGCGTGTAGGTCGCTTTTCGCGTAACCTGTGGAAAAATTATATTGTATCCCATTCCCGTGCCAATTTTAAATAAACATTATATTGCTACGATATCAAATAAATAATTTTCCAAACAAACTTTCATGAATGAGTGAATGAATGAGTCAGGACAAAGAGTCTTATAGTATAGATAGATGATGTAAGCCTCATAGGAGTGGCATAGACAAAACTCCTTTTCAATTTAAGAATAAAAAAAATGACTGATTACTAATTACTTACTCGTTACTAAAACTATTTTTTTTACCTTGGAAAATGGTTATACCTGTAATAATTGTAATAAAAAGTGCGCTCAAGAGTGCGTACCATTGTTGTATGGGAGCCCCCTTAAAAATTATTTTATAATTTAATACATAATTCAATATTCTGTGAATGTATAGAGGGTCTACTAAATATCGTTATAAAAATCGAGTAAAAATGCTTAAAAATACGTTTGTTGTATGGGAGCCTCCTTCAAATATTTATTTTATTAAATTTTATAATTTAATTTGATAGGAGATACACATTTATTGTGTGAAAATTGTTAGCGTCTAGCAGCTACCGTTACAAAAAAAAATACGTTTAATGTATGTGGACCACCCTCCTTAATATTGTTTTTACTTTTAGTATTTGTTGCTATAGCGACACGGGAAATATATATCTTATTATATTGTTTCAGCTTCCTAGCTATTACGCTTTCTGAGATACAGCCTTTTCTAACATTGAAAACTAGATATGATAATAAGATGGTATAAGATGAAAACTAGATGATATAAGTATGAATACAAGGATTCTTATCTACTTAGCGCTGTTCGCCTTAGCGATCGCGGTAAGGGGTGCTAGCAAAGGACAGAGCTATAATATGCTCGTACGGTAGAGCAAGACGGACTCAAGAGTTCAACGGGGTGTAGGTGTTTTAATTTTCGCATCTTCGTCATTATTTCTGTATTTCATGATTAAGTAATTTAAATATTTCTCACTAATTCAGCCTACACAAATTAAGATTATTTGGTCATTACAAAGAAATTTAAGCTTTTAGACGGTTCCTTTATTTTCATCTAGACAGAACATGACGATTTGGTTAGCGTAATGGTTACCATACCGGACTGCCAACCAGAGGTTCCCGGGTTCGATTCATCTTTGTGATGAACTAAATTTGTTGGCTGTCGGTGTGGATATTAAGTATGTATCGATATAAAATATTTATGTCACTAAATTTTAGTTTTTTCTATGCTTTGTAAATATTATTCTTAAGTCCTGCAAAATATAATAAAAGTATCGTAGCTCTTATACGAAATTGTTAAATAAATATTAAATTTTATGTACGTACATGTAGTGTATCAGTTGTATTAGCAACTATAATCTTAATATATATAAATCTCGTGTCACAATGTTTGTCCTCAATGGACTCCTCAACCACTTAACCGATTATAATAAAATTCGCACACCATGTGCAGTTCGATCCAACTTGAGAGATAGGATAGTTTAAATCTCAAATTATAGTCGCAATTTTAATTTATTGCTAATTATTGTCTGTTATTTTTTGACAGTCACAATTATCTGCTCCAAATGATTCTAACAGATGTCGATACCTTTCGACTGGGTTGAGTAAGTAATCAATAGATGGCGCTGCTATGGTAAATCTACGAACGTGTCATATTAGATACACTTGTGGCGATTCAGCGGCACACACGACTAAACTAAATTTAAAGAAGCCCCATCTCTTTTCATCTTAGGTGGCCAGAAAGAGACGGCACGTTCTGAACCACACACAAAACAACTAAAATCACGTCAAATATGGAATGTGCAGGCAGTTTTAGAGGTGACACAGGTGAGTGCGGACTAAAGTCGCCTATATTTTCTACATTTGACGTGATTTTAGTTGACTGAGCGTGTCTTTCTGGCCACCTAAGATGAAAAGAGACGGGGCTTCTTTAAATTTAGTTTAGTCGTGTGTGCCGCTGAATTACCACCATTATCTATTTTTCATACCCCTAAGTGAGGCAAAACAACGTTTGCCGGGTCAGCTAGTACTATTATATTTTCAGGGTATCGACTGAAAAAGCCGCAGTACAGTTAAGAGTGAGTGATGAGATCACGTGTCCTGGCCGCCTGTGAGCCGGCGGGCTAGCCTCCACGCCGTCACAACACAGCGACCGGTGTCTCGCGTTATACAACATTCAGGGCCACCCGCGCCGAGGCCATGTCCTGGAGGCCTATTACAACTTTCATGGAAATTGCAAAACTATTTCATAGTTTCCCTTTAGGCAGGCCTGTGTCACTCCGCGTGTAGGTGTTAAAAACATACCTACGGGCGGCGGCCACTGCGCAAAGGGCTAATCTATGTGGCTCTTTCAATACCACAGAATAATAACTAGTACTACGTATAACCATGTACAATGTATTATGAACCGTAGCATAGTGAATTAAGGCCCATATTCCTTTGAAAAGAAATTGGTAGGTAACAAAATGATCACGAGCTCGACTGGACCGCGAGCTAAATTAAATCATATTGTTTATCAGATTGAGTTCATATTTCTTTGAAAACCATTGCGAAGTGAAGCTTCTGTACGAAGTACAAGTTATTATTCTGTGCTTTAGGTAAAGTTCTGACCACAGACAAACGATATAACAGCCATAGAAATAAATATTGACAATTTCGTTTTGTCATAGTTATTAAGAGGTCAAAACGGGACCCTATTACTAAAACTCCGCTGTCTGTCTATCTGTCTCCAGGATATATCTCAGAAACTGTAATAGCTAGAAAGCTGAAACTTTCACAAGATATGTATTTCCCGTGCCGCTATAATAAAAAATACTTAACATAAAAAATATTAAGGGGGGTCCTATCTTTCTATCGGATCTATGGGAATTTCTATCCCAATTGACTGTATTTTAATTAGGATGATATTTGTCAGCCTTTGTACAGCGTTATTTTTATTTAATAACGTTTTAATTAAAAATAATATTTAAAAGGGGCTCCCATACAACAATGACACGGAACCCATTATGCGCGAGTCCAACTCACACTTGGCTAATTAAATTTTACAACCGCGTTCCCGCGCCTGTCCAGGATGCACCTTCCACCGCCAGCTTTAAGACTAGACTCAGGGTTTGGCTATTAGATAAAACTTTTTATAATATTAATGATTATTTAGAATTGTAAATTGACATTTGATTCATATAATATACTATTGTAATATCTAAAGTTTGGCAAAAAAATCTGTTATTTTATATTAGTTTTTAATTTTCTAAATTATATGTATAATAAATGTATGGCTTATATAAATTAAAAATAGTTTATTTATCAATATCAATTTATCAATTGTTGATTTTTTCGAATTATTTATTTCGTAAATATCTACTACCGCGCTAATGGCGCTTCGCTCAGATATGGCGGGGCTTAACCCGGTCCAATAGCGCCAGCTTTTCAAGGCAAGAGCTTACCGGTTTCTTCTGGGCAAATATGTATTTATATATAATATGTATGTATGTATATGTAGTATATCAGTTGTGTTAGCAACCATAATACGAGCTAGAAATGGTTCAGTATGGGGCTAACCAGCCGTGTGTGAAAGTGTCCTAATATAAAAAAAAAAAAAAAAAGCGCGCTCCTTAGATGCAATATCGCTTACTACCAGGTGCATTGTGGTAAGCGCAAGCCCATTTAAGAGTAAAATAAACAACTTAGCGGCTGCACGGTCACCGACGGCAACAACCCATCATTCGACGTCTCCGTTTACTATAATCATACAATGAAGTATTCATCGCCGCTGTCCTGAGTATTGACGTTCTGAAAGCTGCGGTAGCTTTGCGCATATAAATAGATCGTGGTATGTGTGCGTGCGACCTGCCTACAGCTCAGCACATTATGCCCCGTGTCTTTGTATAGGCATACTGCCTTATCTAGTATATGGAGAGGCGTATCGCTGGTGAGGGGCACGGAAATGGAGAACGCGAGACTTAACGGACTTGTCTCGATGCTCTTATATTGAACCCTTCAAAACTCTCGGCACCAGAGCCCTCAAACTCTTATTATTAGTTCAGTAGCAGCCAGTCCCGGCTTCGCAAAGGCTATAAAATAATCCAAGTTGTAAGGAGAAACAAAATAAAGCCTATGTTACTCGGGGATAATGTAGCTTCAAGAATTATTCAAATCGGATCAGTAGTTACGGAGCCTATTCGCGTCAAACTAACAATCATACTTTTCCTCTTTATAATTTTGGTAAAGATATGTAAAATATAATATAGGTAATACAAACAATGTTATTATTGCGTCCTGAGCGCCGTGTAAGTAATGTTGCAGTTTGTGCGCGGATCAGGTGTCGGTTGTCGACAGCAGGAACAGATCGCTCCGTGTTGGCGAGGTCATCGACCGCGGAGCCCAACCTCTGCGCTCGCTCGGCCACTGCTATTCAGTCACATGACTTCACATACCAACAGTACTGACGCCTGACACCAATCTATCACGGTTTCTGCTCAAGTAAGAAGTGAGTGCGGTGTATCTCATACCGACCGGAGGCTCTACTAGAGAGAGCGAGAGAGAAAGAGCAGGAGCTAGAGTGCAGTAGCCTTACCTGAGATCAGGGTATGACCTGGAAACAAAGAAAGTACCGTGAGACATCTCATAGAGCGAGAGTTAGTAGCAAGCGGCGGGTTAGAGGCGGCACTGGGCCGGGGCTAGAGGGGGGAGGGGGTTTGTGTTACTGCAGGGGCAAGCAGCCAAGTTAGTAAACATTCACATCATGTTCAGTAAACACGCGGCACTCGGGCGGCATGGTGATGAGGTTGCAGCGGCAGGACAGGCTGCCGGACACTACCGTATTATAGCCATAAGTTTACATACATACAACATTATCCAAACGTTCGTATTTACAAAATGTGGGACATATTTGCTTGCCTCGTCACTGCTTTTCTACTTGGAGTAAGTTTGAAGGAACAGTGTCGAGCAAGACGTGCGGAGCCAATATCCACGAATGACATTATCCTAAGCTAATAGGAACCGTGATCGAAGCGACGCGGATATTCCTGGCTCAATGTATCGGTGTTGCCATCAAACGTGCTAACGCTGTTAGCATATTGGGCCAGGGCATTAAAGGGGCACGGATATACAGATATAATGGGCTCGGAGTGTACCCCGACGGTGAGCCCCGCTGGGCACAGTGTGCCCCGGTGGGCTAACGCGCGGCTCAGTGAGTGCCCCGGGGGCGCGCTGGCACGGTGCCGCGCGATATCGCGCTGCATTCACTATTACCGACGTTTTGTGGCTAAACTAAGCTCCTCGCTGCTATTTAAATCCGGCGCATTGTAAAGATGTCAATGCGAGATGTTGTTCAACGTTCAACGGTTATATGAAAGTCGAACGCACGGCCGGCCCTAGTGACTGCACAATCTGAAACTGACTCGGCAACCACCAGGCCGCAGCGTGCCGCAGCGGGCCGCAGCGTGCCGCACCGGGCCACAGCGTTTGCTCTGCGCGGCTCTACACAAGCCACACAAGGGCGTGATCTCAAAATAAAAACTCGGTCACGACTCGTTTGCTAGACTCTCATTTGCCTAACTCATATTTGTTTAACGTATTTTGGTACGAAGCGCTACACAATGTTCAATAATTTCAACACAAATAGGAACTGCGCAAAAATAGAGACTTGTGACTGAATGTGACGCAAAGGTTTCGGTGTGACGCTCGAATTCATCCTTCAGACGTTTAGAGCAAACATTCATGAGTGTAGCTGATAGTACAGCTTGCTGGCTGATGCCGGTACGTACTCGTAACTTGTACTACAATGAGCAAGCTGGCTCTGACACTATATAGCTTGACATTGAAATCCTAAACAATTAAACATGTGTAACTCTGAAGTAATGTCTGGGAGCTAGCACGGAACCTTGCCGTGGCAGCAGCTGTATTTTTTAAGCATTGTGAAGTCGGGCGTGTACTGTTTGTACTAGCAATCTAGTATCCGTTTAGCGCGTTAGCCGCGAGGTTGGTTGATGCGGCCTACTGAGTAATGACTCGGGTAATCATTGAGATAATGCTGCCAGTGCTTGTAGCGGGGACGCGTGCTCACGGTGATGGATGCCGCTCGCTCGCGACCGCGACACCCGGATGTTCTCAAACCGATCGGCAGCACGCTCGAATCTGATAAGATCACTTGTAATATGTCGAGTGTAAGTACTCGTAGCGAGTGAGTTGGGCGTGCGGGGCCGGCGCGCCGCTGTGGCTGCAGTTGAGCGGCTGCCAACGAGCATCGATCCCAGCAGCTAGCCTCGCGCCCCGCCCCCCGCCACCCGCGCCCCGCACCCAGCACGCCGAGTACGTGCTAGTGTGCGACAAGCAGACTCCCTTAACTAGTTTTCATAGGAGTGCTTCCACCGCGTACGAGTAAGCAAAGCGGACTGAACGAGTTAATATACGAGAAGTTCCATTGTGTCATTGAATCGCGCGCTAATTTTGAGTCGACTTCTTTTTGTAAAACGGTAATATTCAATTACAGTCCAATACTAATTCCATATGAGCTATCAAGCCGCCCAAGTGTGGCTTCAAAACTCTGACTTGGCCTGACGAATGAAACTAACAACCGGAATCTAAAATTTGTCATCCGGTACGGTACGGTAGCACCCAAAAGACATTGCCATTTTTTATAGTCAGTCCGCATCGATCGCAGCTTTACTTCGATAAACGCATCAGAGCACTTAAGTTAGCCGATAGTAGCGACAATTGCCGTTTAAATGTAGTCGTTCACAACATAAGTAACATTTGAAAGAAAAAAGTGTTTATTGAGGCAGCGTGTTAAAAGTTTGCACTCCTCGTTCAGAGCCGTTGGCAAAGGAATGTAAACAACTAGCTCATCTGACTCCTCAATTACCGCCTCCGCTCAGCCCGCTGGCAGTGGAAAGGAAAAACAAATTTCTCACTTCATCTCATTCTTAGTGGAAGGCCACGATTGTTTACTCCACTCACTAAGTTCCAGCTTCCCTTCCGCGGTGGAAGGCGGGCATTAGCCCCACGAGTTCTGTCGGAGAGGAATCCATACTCCGCGCCTTGTGTCGGCTGCCGGTAGCGCTGCGAGTCCGGGAGGGCGCTATAAATACGGGCTAACGAGCGCGTCTGTCAACGGGCTAATGGCCGCGCGCCGGAGCCCGGGGGAGCGCGCGGACCTCGCGCTGTCTGACCGCCGCCAGCCACGAGGACACCGACAATACACTCCCATCGCAACTGTTCCTAATAACAATTCATTTGATGAACCAACCAGCATTCTGGACGCTGGACACTTGACTTAGTATATAAATTTGATCATTATGATTATAGCCTGTTTGATCCCATAGTTGGGCAATGGCCTCCCTACCCTCTATGCATTTGTCCCTATCTAGCGCTATTGTGGACCAATCCTCCAGGTGTTTGTCAAGCTCGTCCCTCTATCGCTTTTTTGGTCTGCCGCGAGGTTTTGTATTGGCCGGCGTCCATTCCGTAGCAATTTTTGCCCACAGATCATTCGGCATGCGGCAGACGTGACCAGCCCAATCCCACTTCAAATTATTTAAAATTTGATCATAGGTATGTACAAGAATATCTCTTTTGGAGTTGGTTTTTTAAAATAGGTATTTGATGACCACACGTTGCTCAATTTTCTCCATTCTTTAAAAACACTGCACAAATCGTAGACAGAGAAGGCAATAGACGGAGTCACATTTCCATCTCTTTTACTCAACAGCGAAACAGCCATATGTAAAAATAACATGCGTGAAAGAGAAAGGCTTATACTGTTTTTCTCTCTGTCGCTGTAACTGTTTGACACCAGCATATTTGTCAGTTTCGGTGTCAAACATTACTGCGATTCTGAGAATTTTGTGTTTTTTTCGAAAAAAATATCGTTTAAATTCAAGTGTAAGTGTTATTCTCGCGCGGTGAATAGTTTTGGACATCGACAGAATGGTGCAGTGTTGTATTTTGAGTTATTAGAATAGAACAGAACCTGGTTTATGTGATGTTACATTTCACAGGTTGGTACTGGCCTTTTTTATATACAATATATCTTCTAAAATCAATCCAAATATTAATTAAATAGGATTAATTCAAGTACTATTGATTTGGATGTAAAGTTCTGCTTCAAAGTGGTAAAACATGCAAATGCAAAATAAAAACATAACCTACAAGAAATTGAATAAGGGTTGTCATAGTCTGACTTTCAATTTTAACCCTAGTTTTACAAAAACCGTTTGCACTGTACTTGAGAATTGCTTAAACAGTCCTTTTACTAATTTAATCTACTTCCATCGAAATATTCGCTCGCTAGTCGGGCTTTTTTTTACACTAAATGGGTTAGCGCTTAGTCTCAATATTCCTCGTGGTAAGCGATATTGTGATCTAAGGTGGACCGCGCTCGCCCAGTGAAGTTAAGCCCAGTTATTTGACATGAAGTTACCATATTATATAATTATCTGTACTATAAGACTCTTTGTCCTGACTTATTCATTCATTCATTCATCTATAGACTACGCAGAGCCCAATCGGCTGGTCTTAGGGTTGTGAATTTTTTTTTATTTATTTGGAATATTTATTGTTTATGTAAAATTAAAAATAATGGTATCAAGTTTTTTTGCCAGGGGTGAACTAAGGGTTTGTAATGGGGGGTGAAAGTTTGTATGGAAAATTCTTTATTTATCAAGTTAAGTTAGTTAGTCTTGTAAGTTGTTATGTTTGTAGTTTCTTTGATGGTTAAAATAAATTCGTAAAAATATTTGCCAGGAGTGCATTTAGGTATGCTAATGGGGTTTAAAGTTCAAAGGGAAAGTTTTGTGTTTTTGAAATTAAATACTTCTGAATTAGAATTTAAGTAAATGGTTCACTTAGTGGTATGGTTCACGTATTCTAGTTACTTATTTAAATAATGGCTTGGAGAAATCGCTCGCATCATCACCAAAGTAGCTAAAAACAGAGGTTAACTAGATCTCAGGAATCGAATGAGGAAAGTGTACATAAAATTGGCACGGGAATAGGATACCATAGAGTTTTTCCACAGGTTACCCGAAAAGCGACCTTCACGCGGGCCGCGGGCAACCTCTAGTATTTTATATTTCTTAATATTTTTTTTACAGATTTCCATCGAATGCTGAACTTGTAGAGATTTGGATAGAAGCATATGGTAGATAATATTTATGATTGGAAATCAACGCAAAATTCCAGGATTTGTTCCAACCATTTTATGGGTGACGTTTTTGTGAAGCGTGGAAATAAAGAGTAAGGAATGTGTACAATAAACTGATTTTGTTTAAAAATTAATAAAACGTAGAAATATAATCTGAAGTCTTTTTCTTTATTATGTGTATACCCTAACCCTAATTTCCTAAAGTGGCTAAAGTTCTACTAAAGTGGCAACATTGTCCGAAAATATCGCTATCTCATGTGCGGTCACACAGTACCTTCGTCTTTTTTTTCTTTGGTCTATGGCACAAATGCTCACAAAATTCAGCCAGCCAGTCAATGCTATTGCGTTATAATTTTACAATTTGACAACCAATGAATAAACTTAAAACCTATTTATGTGTTAGGCCGCGAACTTTTCGATCCACCTTCGTATATTGTCTACCGTTTTGATGCAAAACTATCAGTGTATAAAAGATTAATTGCATTATTACATACAAGTAATCGGACGCGTGAGAGAAGCGATCATGCCAATTTTCACCTGTACGGGACGGGTAATGTAGCGTCTTATTTTCGTAAGAACAACTCAGTAACGCTTGAACCTTTTTTTTCCAAACAAATTAAACAACATTATACTTAGTTGTTGAAAGATACACACATGTAATATTATCTCATCGGTTGGATTTTTCTAGGGACGGAATTTAAACGTGATGAAAACTACGAGTATAATGTAATTTTGCGTAAGCCTTATAATGACTCTGTAGCAAAAACACATATTCGCAACTGGACAGAACATCTACAACATATGACATTATCAAATCAAATCAAATGTAATAACCTCTAATTGCAAAGTATAGGTCGACAGGTGTTACATTAGTAGATATTAAAATGTATAATGTATTCTATACTAGACCCGTTAGGGTGTGCAAATTTATTTATGATCTTACTTCTACCAAGTTGTTTAGAATATGAGAGAATAAGATTGTTTTTCAATTTTATAGTGTCTTTATTGAATAAAAATGTAAGCTGTGTACAATGCTTCTGTTTAAAATAAAACCTAATAGCAATGAAACATTTAAGAGAAATGAACTGATTGAAACATATAAACTCATTGTGTGATTTTGGTAATTTAATACAAAATACATCAGTTTATGTAAAACCTACATGAAGTTCAGCGAACTAGAATAAACGGAAGAGTAACTCCATTCAATTAACGCTTACAATTGGGATCCATCTGCGCAAACAATTAAACTGCTATCCCAACGAAACACACGCACACAAAGCTCGCACGGGGTTGGTCGCCGCCACACCATGTGACGCCACGCGGGCGCGCGGGTAGTTGTCTCGCCCCGCCCACCGCGGTATTTTACGCGTGGACGGTGGAACTATTTTATCGGCCAAGTTACTATTCTATTTATTCTAGCTTGCTGATTAAGTTACTTATAATTGGACGCTTTGAAGACGTGAGATGACTTTTAACGTTATTCAATTTAAATAAACCGATAACGATAAACTTGTATTCCTTTGCTAACAAACTTCACGCTCAAAATTATAAATTATAATATATTAATTTCAGCCGAAATATCTTCGACACACCAATTAACTTTATAAAGCAATTCGATTTCAGTATGAATTTTCATGAAATTACTATTTTCTCTTGATTTTCGTGTTGAGTAAAGCCAGATTTGTGGACCAATTAAAAATAAAGTCTGTCTGTGAATTGCGCGCCAGTACAAAGCATAAGCTCCCCTTTATGTTGCCTCCAAATCAGAATTCGCTGAACGACAAATGAAATCTATTGAATGGCTGAACCAATTTACTGAGTATCGCCAAGATTTCACATCAAAACGAGTTCGATTCATGATAAACGCGATAATATATGTAGATAAAACTCCTATTTTCCACGCGCTATTGCAGATTTCAATAAGAATTATATACATACGTCTAAATAAATTTATACTAAATATAATAGACGTATTCAACATGAGGCAAAACTATTTCCATAAAATATATTATTTTCTAAACGGTAATATTATATTATTTAAATTATAATATGGCTTTTACTTTCCATTTTTATTTTTTTTATAATTAACTGTTAAGTACCTATTTAGGCTTAGTGTTTTTGTTTGCATATTTTTATGTGTTAAAACAAAGTATGTGACACCATAACGGATGAACTTTACGGATAAATATTACTATACTTATCTACTAAGAATAATATTAACAAAGCATAGTAAAAACGATGACTTTGTAAACTAAAAAAAAATATAAAAAAAAACAAAAGTTTACACAATTAAGCAAAAAAAATAAATTGACAAAATTAAGCCACCCGCCCAAACGCGCCCATCAGTCTTGCCTCATCTTCTTATATTTATTTATCATAGCTGTTCGTTCGTCCTGTAAAAAAGGAAAATATATAGGTTTTGGACAGCGCATCTCGTAGCTGCTGCACCGCACCGAACCGTGCCGCACCGTACCGCACCGCACCGCACCGCGGCGAGTTATCGCAGCGAGATGACGCGGCGCGGCACCGCCGTGACCTAGGGTACTACGTTAAGTAATCGCTACAATTGCGCGGCTATTTCGAGCTGTAGTAGGTACACGCGGCAGCTCACAGATAACACTACGCATAATTAGTTTTATTTATGCATCGGCTTCAGCAGCCAAATGTTATTAAGCTCGGCTACAATGTACGACTATAAGGTACGTGTTTTATTGAACATTTCGGGCGTACCGACGCGATACGAATTCCTACCGAGTCGAGATCTCGGAATGTACTGTACAGTTACAATATTTGACAGACAACTACATTATAGTTTTAATTTCATTTTTGTTTCCATACGTAAACAGGTTGTTAACTCATTGATTAATTTTAATAGACCATTTGGTTGACAAAACCACGGATAACAGAAATAATTGGTTAAGTGAGAGTCGAGCTCGCGCTCGAAGGGTTCCGTAACATTGTTGTATCGGAGCCCTCTTAAATATTTATTTTATTTTTATTTTAACATTTATTTTTAAAGGAAATATACATCTGTATATTCTGTGAAAATGTTTAAAACTACCGTTAACAAATATGAAAAACACGTTTACTGTATTGTGACCGCCCTAAATACCTACTTCCATTGTTTTATAAAAATTTCATATATCTAGCTATAACAGTTTCTGAGATACACCCTAGTGACAGACAGACAAACAGAGGGCGGAGGCTTAGTAATAGGGTTCCATTTTACCTAATAGGTACGGAACCTAGACGGAAAGGACGAACGGATTAGTAACGGAAGGAAAACTAGACATGGTCTGTAGTTAAGATTGGCTGAATTGAAATACACAGAACCACAACGACGAGCTACACCAATTTAGACCTTTATATCTCAGGAATAAAGATTTGTCAATATGCATGTCTTCGCAGACGCCATCTTGTATTGTACTTTAGAACCAGCTCGTTTAATAAACAAGCACTCGAAGTCTAATTTGCATAGATTCTATGCTAATTTATGCATAGATGCAATGCAAATTTAAACTAAGGTTTCGTAATTAGACATTTTCGAGTGAAATACATAGATTGGACCAAAGACGTACGAATGGCTTCAACAGAAAAGTAGTAGTAAAATAGAGTGTCGCTCGTTTGGAAAGAACGTCGTTTGTGTATATTTATAGTCTGGATGCAAATTTTAACTAAGATTTTGTAATTAGACATTTACGAGTGAAATACATAGATTGGACCGAAGACGTACGAATGGATTTAACAGTAAAGTATTTGTTAATTCGATTGCCTGTCACTTGGAAAGTACCGATAAGACGTTTGTCTATAAAGTCTGGATAGAACTTTAATCGAAACGTATATTGCGCATTCGAAGGAACTTGTACTAACCATGATCTACTATAATATAAATCGTCTACATATGTCTTCGTTTCTTTTGTTTTGAATAAATAATTAGCCAAGCGCGAGTTGGACTCGCGCATGAAGGGTTCCGTGCCATTGTTGTATGGAAGCCCACCTAAATATTATTTTTTAATTAAACTATTTAATAACGCTGCTCTAAGGCTCACAAATTTCAGCCTATTTTAAATACAGTCAATTGGGGTAGAAATTGTCAATTTGACAACCAGAGTTGTGACATGGTTGTCATGGTTACATTAAAATAGTTTAAGTATTTATGTATTAGGCTGCTCTCAATCCACCCTCGTTTATTTGTTGTATAGGAGCCCCCCTCAAATATGTTAAATTTAGCTAATATACATTTATATATTTTGTGAAAATTTTAAGTATCTAGCAGCTACCGTTATTGATATATAGCAAAAAAAACGAAAAAAACACGTATATTGTATGAGGTACCCCTTAATATTTATTTTATTTTTATTTTTAGTATGTGTTGTTATAGCGGCACGGGAAATACATATCTTGTGAAAGTTTCAGATTTCTAACTATTAGAAATTTCTGAGATGAGAGACAGACAGACAGACAGCGGAGTCTTAATAATAGGGTCCCGTTTTTATCTTTTAGGTACGGAATCCTAAAAACATTAATTACATGCCACGCCAGTCTAACTTATGATTGATTTGCTCTACATACATCGAGGGTGTCTTCTATACTTAATTATTATAAGTGCCAGAATACTGAAACTTAGCTTCACATTTATACAATGTTTGTATAGATACGTCGATCGAGCGGCACACACGAACCGAGCCTTCCTCACTCGTCAGCTCTGTTCCCATTTCGTGGAAACGGCAAGTCACAAGAAATATTGAACGTACTTATCTTTATACTCGGTTTTGTAAGTTTGCTTTGAGTAAAGAAACCATCGATATACCAGCGATAACTGTGTTACTTCATACATATATTGAGTTTATCCTTATATGAAACTACATACTTAATTAATGTTGATACTATTCTTAAAGCTATGATTCTAACACTGGATATATTGCCAAAATGGCCGAAAGATTTTCAAGCACCTATTAATTCAAAGAGAAAATTTGATTTATGTTGAAAACTATTTTTAACAACCTGAGAGCAAGTAAATTAAACAATGGTGGATCAATTCGTTGGACAACTGGCGTATCTTTTACAAAACAAAGTTATATCAAGCTAAAGCAATACTAAAAGAAAGGTGAAAGAGTATTCTGGCGTATCTTTTACAAAACAAAGTTATATCAAGCTAAAGCAATAGTAACGAATATTAGCAAGGTGGAAGAGTATTGGAAGTGGATAATAGGAGCCCACTTCCGGGCGTACCGGGAGTCCGGCCGGCAAGCTGGCTCGCCTCGCACCTCAACCCCTCCCATTCCCACCCCGTGTGGGGGGCCGGCGGCTTCCCCCAACCCGGCTCGAGGGGAGTATTTATTATTCTCGAGGTGGTGCGTGCTCAGCGACACAAAATAGCATCACTTACTGACGACTCATTTTGCTTCCTTTTTCTAAAAGGATTTGCGCAAATATTTAAGAATTGTAATAAAATATGCATCGGTGTCGACGCGAGATCACGAAACGCTTTTTATCTTCCGTTCGTTAATGAGTGAAAAGGTCACGACACGTATATAGCCGCTCAGCGCCTCCGAGCGGCCCCCGGGAACAAAAATTGTAGGTAATAAGATTTATTTTCTCGTTGGAGTTCTATGGGCAATGCACTTCAATATGCTGATGAGGAGGAGACAGCGCACGGTCACCAGCACCTGTATGTTTATCCTGCACTACAGTTGCAATGACGACCTCGTTGGCGTAATGGTTACCATGCCGGTCTGCCAATCAGAAGATTTCGGGTTCGATTCCCGGCACGGCCAGCATCTTTGTGCTGAACTAAATTTGTTGGCTGTCGGTCTGGGTGTTAAATATGTATGTATATAAAATATGTATGTATGTATACGTAGTATATCAGTTGTGCTAGCAACCATAATACGAACTAGAAATGGTTCAGTATGGGGTTAACCAGACGTGTGTGAAATATGTCATTAAAAAAAAAATCACAATAAAAAAATTTACCCTCAGAGCGAGACCACCTCCAGTGGGAAGAGAGCCGGTAGACCAGCTGTATGCGGGATGGCGTATTTGAACATTGAGTTACTGTTGCCCCGTAAATTAGGTATACCATAGTAACCTCATAGTGTATACCACAGTTTACCCAAATAGGCATTAGAAGCACAAAAATAATACATATTTAACATTTATGTACATGTACCAAATTGGAAATATATAATATTTTTACCTAACCCTTACATTTTACTTCATTCGCTACATTTTAGGTGTTATGCATGTTACTAGGATAATATGTATATTTTTTTACACATTTAACCTTATACTGAACCACTTCTAGTTCGTATGGAAAGGTAGTGCAAGGAAGAAAGGCAAGGGGCCGACCGAAGAAGACATGGATGGAGTGTGTTAATAAGGACATGAAAGAGACAGGAGTGAGTGTAGAGACGACGGCTGATAGAGGAGAGTGGAAGAAAAATTTGCTGCCGACCCCACCTAGTGGGATAAAGCAAGAAAGAAGAAGCTACATTTTAGGGGTTTTATGAGTTTCACGTATCTTTCTGTGAGTGGCATCGTAGCTTCCGTACGGATGATCCCATTTTTTTATATGTTATATATGTATATTATATATAGATTTGATTTCCGCCAGACTGATTCGTGTAAGCCTCATTTTGCAAATTTTAAACTTTTGACACTTCCTTCGATTTACATCTTGGAAGCAACTCTTTTTGTCAGATCTGTGCTTGGTAATTATGATACGCTAAAAAGTAGTAGATATAAATAAAAGCTATGCCTCATGAAAGCAAGAACCCAATTATTTTATGGTAGTATTTTCTTTTTGTATTCTCTGTCAAGTAGAGAGACTAATTCTTTGTTTGCTTTTAAGGAAAAATTAATTTTTTTCCTTGCTCAAAAATGTTATTAGGTATAGCATTAAAGAGCTTTTAGAAGGTAAATGATTGGAATATTGTTAAGACTGCTTATTGGATTATTTTATTATTAGATTTTAGTTAGGACTCTTTATTGTGTTTATTTATGTACCATACATATAATGTAATGACTGAATGTAAATTAGAATAAGTTTTAGTAATATATAATTTTTTGCATGCCTTAATAGGCTAAAACATGGCGAGACATATCTTCATTACATTCTTTTCCATTAATATGTATTACCCGTGTTTTGCTAAATAAATTATTTGAATTTGAATTGTTTGAATTTAATCGTAATTATTTGTATACAACATTAAATAATTTTAATTAATAAAAAAAAATATAAGAATATCCTCAATTATTCCATCTAGCTGTAGTCCAACGCAAACCTATCAAGAATAAAAAAAAAGTTATGTATTGATTGTTGTACGTATGTGAAGTAGTAGAAATAAAAGTTTTTTAAAATATTACTTTTTATATGTATTCATGTCAAGCTCTATATGTATACATTTGTGACAAATATTGAGAGAGTTATGAAAACTTCATATAAAGTGAATTAATTAATCATGTTTAAGTTTGTAATATCTGACATATGCATATGGATAGTAGTTTTTATGGGACAAGACATTTCCAATATACATACAGTTTATAGAAAAACTAGGTTGGAAGGTTTTGGACTCCAAATCATTTTGTTCGTAAGATTTATAAAAAGAACCCATGATTTTTGTATGTAATTACGAACTTTATGTATGTGCAAAATAAACTATTTTTTTCTTTCTTGTTGTTATTAACTGTGTCAAATAAAGAAGTTTTGTATAAATTGTATTTTGTATTTCCGTCGAAGGGTTAATAATATGTAAAGTACTAAAGTCGTAGTCCACAGTAGAAACGTTAAAGTGTTTGAAGAGGCAAAACGCGGCGTGGGCGGGCTGAGGTGCTCCGATTTTATAAAACAGGCTGGTCGATTGTCCTTAAGAGCTAAAGTAAATGACATTACACCGAGCGACACTACATTGGAATAATTCCTTCGACCTAAAAACGTGTCGTGCGATGAACATAAAGTATTAAGGGTTTCATTGGTTTTATATCGTACCTATTGTGTAGGTACCTATGGTACCTATATATACCTAGGTACCTATAAGGTAAAAAACGGGTCCCTATTACTAAGCCTTCGCTGTCTGTTTGTCATATCTTATATCTTTAAATGAGCAATTCTTGTATATCTATATAATATAAATATATAAACATAAATAAATGGAATCTCGGAATCGGCTCCAACGATTTTCATGAAATTTAGTATATAGGGGGTTTCGGGGGCGATAAATCGATCTAGCTAGGAATCATTTTTAGAAATAGTCAAATAAAAAAGAACCAGATGGAACAACCTCAGTCTGAGAAACAACAACTGGCAGCAATGCCCTGATAGCAAACTCCATCTATCAGGGCAAATCGTTTTTCAAGTGCCATTTTCATCTGGGCGCTGCCGTGGGTCGGATGACACGTTAAATTGTAGGTCCCGGCTGTTAGTCTTAGTACAAGCAGTCGTTAAGTCAAGTCAGAGGCCTTCGGGCGGCTTGAAAACTCTGGACGCCTTGGTCACTTAGCTCATACGAGTGACATGAAGAAGACGATAAAATATAGCATCATTGAGTGCATAGTATTAGATTTTAGCACCAGTGTATGCGTTTGCATTCCAACCCGCACTTGGCCAGCGTGGTGGATTATGGCCTATATCTCTCTCTCCTCGTGAGAAGGCCCCGAGTCCCAGCAGTGGGAACGTATAGTGAGCTGCTTATGCATATGTATGCGTTTGGGATGAGCGGATAAGTCTGTTTGTGCAATCCAATGTTGCTATGTAGGTATACCTATCTTGAAAACCACTAGATTGATTGAGATGCAGTTCTCAGTGTTAGTTTTGTGTTAGGTGCATGTTTTTGCAAGGTATTAAAGAGGCCACTCACGACAACCCGACGACCTCGTTGGCGTAAAGGTTACCATGCCGGACTGCTAATCAGAAGGTTCCGGGTTCGATTCCCGGCCCGGTCAACATCTTTGTGCTTAACTAAATTTGTTGGCTGTGGGTCTGGGTGTTAAATATGTATTTATATATAATATGTATGTATATGTAGTATATCAGCCGTGTTATCAACGATAATACGAGCTAGAAATGGTTCAGTATGGGGCTAAACAACAATGTATGAATGTGTAAAAAAAAAAACCGAGTCCGAAAAAAGTCCTTCGTAGTTGATGCCACTGGCAATAAGAATGACCTCCAATATCAGTCTTAACTGATGCAAAGATTGTTTATATTATTTAGATTATTCTCAATGGCGTTAGTTATATTCTGTAACTATAGAAAATAGAAACTCTCAACCGCCATTGAGAATGGTAATCTTTGTATCAGTTGAGACTAAGAGAGGAGGTCATTCTTATTGCCAGTGGCTTCAATTGCGAATGGCTTTTTTTCAGACTTGGGGTGCAGTGATCGCTGCAATATAATTATATATATTTTTTTATACAAACCTATGTTGCCGGTTTTAATGCGGAATCAATTATGGGTTTCCATTTGATTGGTTCGTTTTCTTTCAGTATCTACCCTTAGTTACTGTAATTCAATAATGCTCATTTTATTGATTTTGCAGACATTTTGTTATTTTTTAAAAATATTTTATTTTTGTATGAACTTGTACCAAATTAGTGGGCCTTTTGTAAATGGATTTCTTTGTTTGTTTCTAACCTACTTTGTTTCTATTTGTTGATAGATAGAGCTTTGTAATCAAATGATACGATCAAAGTAGTTTGGTAATACCATTAAATAAATATGTTATTACATAAGCTAGCTTTACCATTAGGACTTCATACAAATCGTTATTTAGGGATAAGCTTGTATGACTACTATTGTTAAGTGGAAAGCTAATGATTGGCCAAGTGCGGGTCGGCCTCTCGCGTGAAGGGTTTCGTACCGGTTCCGATCCAAATGTCGTAATAACTAACGAGTAAAAGTTGCTGTAAATTTTATTGTACGAGTAAGAAAGCCTCGCTTTAATATTTACTTTTCTTTTATCAAAATAGGGGAATATTAAACTCGATTTCAATTATACAAATCTGTCTAGTGAAAAAAAAACACGTAATTAGAAGATTTAGTAACTAGGTATGAATAAAATCAATAAAGTTTCGGTAGCAACAAACGTGTACCAAGAAATTGTGTTCGCGAAATTTTTCGGAGAACAAAAGCTTGTTCGGAGAAAAACTAATCCGTGTAGAATAACATCGAGAATATTCCCAAAACCTTCGACAAGTACCTATTGGGCTTCCTGCTACCTATTGTTAGAACTTATCAAATGGATAATATACATCAGCGAGGAGTGTTTAGGAAGTAGAGTCGACTGCACGGGCTGCGGAAGGCGGTAGCCAACAATGCTCCAAGCCAATAGTGCTCCAGAAGCCTGGCAACAATGACTGGCACAATGCTAATGTGGTGTGGGCCTGCAGCGCTCTTCCTCGTTGCAGCTGGCCAAACCGGTGCAGCGAGGCCGCTCGCGGAGCGGTGTCGGGATCGCGAAACGAAAGAAGGAAAGAAATTCATATATTTTTGTGACAGGAAAAACCAATAGGTACACAAATAACAAAATACCTACATTTCCTGTCACAAGCCGGCCACAACTCGGCATATGCTGGCTGTAAACGAGGCATTGTCCGCGCCGGAGTCGGCTGACACGGTACCCGACACCGCTCGCTCTGCGCTACCACTCCTACCGCTCCTCACGATAACTCAATCTTTGCCCGAGGCAGTGTTCATATAATAATATAGAGAATGCATAATGTTCTATAACAGAAATAGATTTTGGTCAAGGTTAGCTTGTTTTCGATGTACGCTCTCTCCGCTAATAATAATACCTACCTTCGAATGTTTTGATAGTAAGTGGTCGCGCGCCTCGGCTCGCAGCGCTCGATCTACCCGACGAGCTTATCACGCGTTATCACTCGCTTCTAGTTTGATAAATAAAACCTTTACTCGTCGGCGAGTCAGCCCGACACCCGTGCCTCGAGCCGGGCGCCGCCGGTGCTGGCCCGGCCGGGAGCACCAGCCAGCGGGCTCGGTGCGCCCGCCGCCGGCACCCGACCGGCTGGACGGCGCTCCGTCCGCGCGGGACGGACGTCGCTTCCGCGTATGATGGCCAGCGAACAAATGTGTCGGCTGGGAATGTGAGGAGTGCGCAGCGCGATAGCTAGCGCGAGTTCCATGTGCCGGAAGCAAAGTTATATTTAGGAGAGAGCACGGCTCGGGTCGCCGGTATCGATCCGGGCGGGCGGAGCGCGCTCGGCCGCAGCGCCGCCTGCACGCCCGCTGCAGCCACTGCGCCACTCACCGTTTCCGTTTATGAGGGGGTAGTCGTCGTCGTGCCGGCCGATGTACGTCTTCAGCGGGGTGTCCGTGAGGGAGGGCGACGACCTGTCCCTGTCGCTCATAATAATCACGCTGGCACACTGCGCTCGACAATACAGTCCGGGTCGGACGCGCCGGCCCCGCACGACTCTCGCACCACGACCGACTTCCGGCCCGCGCGAGCCGCGGCTGATAAATAACTGAGGGCGACGGAGGCCGCGGTGCCGCGGTGCGCCCGCAGACATCGACCGCGCCCGCCGCCCAGGTGGCGCTGCCGGCGCGCCGACACCCTCCGCCGGCCGCCCACAGGTGGCGCTACGAGTCGCTCGCGCCCCGCGCGCTGCCTGCCTGCCCGCCTCGGAACTACTTCGCCAGCGCCTTCCACTAGCTAGCCGACACGACTCTACTGCAACAACAACTGCATCGTGACTCTTATTCTTTGACCGTTTCCCGCTAGGTGGGGTCGCAACAGCAGGTATTTTGCTTCCACACTAATCTAGATGAGCCTTTAGATCCGCGTGGGAGGTAATGACTTTTTCTCTGCCATACCTATTCTTTATATTAGACTGATCAAATCAAATGGCGAGTTCGGAATTAATATTGAGATAGAAGGTAGGTACGACAGGTATATTCTATTATCGATATATGCTAGTTTTTCCAATAAATTATTACATATGATTTTATAGTTTCAAAGTTCAAATTCTAATTAATTTACCTATTCCTTAAAAATATAGCATAACAGAGACATAGTCTCTAAAGCGCTACATTTCTTAAAAATAAATTATAAACACTAAAGTAAACATTTGTACAATACTTAATTAAATAAAAAAACAATTAATACCTACGCAACTTAATAAACAAACAATTTATATAACAATATACAAACACTTAAATTACTACAAGAAGGAGTCTTTAAGATATTTTCCAAACTGTTTATGAGTTATTTTATTTATTTCGAGCTCGCGCATGGTTTCCGTACATTCATTATCTAAATGCCAAAAAATATGAAGTGCCACATACCATTATTGGGACATCAGTTTTTTTATGGGGACCCTCCAACGAATTATTTTTTAGCCCATCTATACATTCACAGGATGTTTAATTGTATACCTATTAACCTCAAAAATAAATAGAATTTATATCTCATATAAGGGTGCTCACGTACAACGATTCGCACTTGACCAATTATTGTACTATGTTACGATATCCTAAAAAAACTCTCTAAGTAGCCTAGCAGAATGTATGAGCACACAACTATATTTTCCGTCGAACAGCGAATGAATAGACTGGCTGTTTTTATATTATTGTGGACGAAAAATAAATATATACTTCTCCACTTAGTGAACCACGTAGGTACTTAAATTCCAATTTCGAAGTATTTAATTTCAAATACATACACAAAACTTTCCCTTTGAACTTTCAACCCCAATAATTATAAGTCGTTCAAGGTATGGTAGTCACTGGGGTAGACGAAAGCAAACTTGGCCAGAGACTTCGCTCGCTCGTTCAATTACCTTTCCATTGCTACAAATGTTTCGAATTATTTTTTGTATAGCTGCTAGGCGACTATGAAATAAATAAATAAAAAACGGACCGAGTGTACGATCTTAGGAAAAAGTTTATTAGAGCTAAAAGTAGGACGGGCAGAGTTGGCGCGGCGACCGCAGCGTCGCCATGCGCCAAGAACTCCCGCCACTGGCTCTCTAGCTCGGAGTGGACGCTGCCAACGGGGAGCGCGACCGGCGCCGGCCCCGCTCCGGGCGGGGTGGGCGGGCTCGCGCGCTGGCGGCTCAGCTCGGCGTGCAGCTCCCGCTCGGCGCGCGCCGCCGCACCTGCGCGCACCGCTCACTGTAGTCGCGGCCAGGCGGCGGCCAGCAGCGCCAGCAGCGCGGCGGGCCGGGCAGCCGGCGCGCGCGACGCCTCCAGCAGCGACACGTCGATGTAGTCGCACACGGTGTCGTCCCAGCCGGCGGCCAGCTCGCGCACGCTGCCCGCGCCCGCCACCAGCTTCTGCCGCATGAGGCGCTTCACCTTGGCCAGCGTGTCGGCCGAGTCGCCGGACACCTCGCGCCGCCGCCCGCCGCCCGCCTCCATCATCACCACGGTGGGCGGGCGGCTCGTCACCTGAAGCAGCACGGGCGGCTTGCTGGTGCCCGCGCCCGCGCTCTCCTTCCGCTGCGCCTTCCGCAGGATCGACAGCCGCGAGCGTTCCGCCAGCGACGCCGACCCGTCGGCCGCCTCGAGCGACGCCGGCTCGGCCACGAGCGCCACCGGCGAGTCCGGCGCGGCGGTCGAGAGGGGCGCTGGAGGCGGCGTGTCCGGCGTGCGGGGCGGCGAGACGAGCGCGGGGGGGAGTGCGCCCGCGCGCCGCGCGCTCCACTGCGGCGACGGCGGCGGGCGCTCCCCGGCGTGCGTCTGGAACAGCGGCGGCGCCGCTACGCACACAACGCTCCGTTAGTCCGCGCCCGCGGCGCCGGCACCCGCGCGATGCTCGCCGCCCGCTCGAGTGTAGAACCTACCTACGAACAAATCGGAAGACCGAACAATACTCACTCGTAGTCCTTCGAAGTAGGTTAGGTATCTGAGTTTCGAGGCTGGCGAGCTTGCGGGAATCGTAGTATTCGCGGTAGTCAGGGTAGGCGGCGGGCGTGGAGCGCGAGGGGCGCGGCCGCTCCGGCGCGCTCCACTCGTCCGGATCCTCGGAGTCGGCAGGCGCGGGCTCCTCGGCAGCCTGGCGCTCCTCGGGCGGCGGCTCGGCGCTGGCGGTGCGCGCGAGCGGCGCGGGCGCGAACACGCGCTCGCGCGGGCGGCGGCCTGCGCGCGCCTCCTCGTATCCGTAGTCTTCGTGCGAAGGCCGGCGCGCGCGCGCTCGCTGGCGCCGGCGAGGCGGTGGCTCCCGGCGAGGCGGCGGCTCCCGGCTCGGCGGCGGCTCGCGGCGCACGCGGTCGCGGCGCTCCTCCCAGGGCGCGGGCTCCTCCTCGTCGTAGGAGTAGTGGAGGGCGGGCGGCGCGTCGGGCGCGCGCTCCTCGTCGTACTCGGCGGCGGCGTAGAGCGGGGGCGCGCCGCCCGCGTACTGCTCGGCGCGCGCGCCCGCCACCAGCGCCAGCACCAGCGCCGTCACCACGCTGGCGACCATACCGGCATCCTTCGCATTGCTCTACTGGAATTTGTGCATCAAGCTGTCTCGACTTGCCCTGTGACTGTCGAACGTTTGAAAGAACGAACTGTCGCAGAGAGACGCGAGCGGCGAGACTAGTTGCGCGCCGCGGCGTGCCTTGCCGTGGTTTCGATATCTATTTAAGCTATTATACTTTTTTCTCATTCATGTAGTTAAATAACAATTTAACGGATATGCGACGCGATGCTTTTAAAATAACGCTTATTGAGTTCAACAAAAGTTTGGAATAACAAAAATTTACGATTCAAGATAAATTTGTGAAGCCGGGTCTTCTGCGATTCTGTTTTTCAACATGTAACATTAAGCGTAACAAAATATGGCCGTGGTTTAATAGTTTAATTGGCCACGTCAATATTTTGTATATTTGATGCTATATGTTAGAAAACAAAGTCGTAGGATCTATAGTGGACAAGATATTTTTTTAAAAGCGTTAGATTTAATTTAAGAGTTTGGGTACATGAACGTGTCGCAAGCACTCGATTGAAGGATAGAAATCAATATTTTTCTCTCAGGCATTGAAATTATTTTTCTCCTGCGGATGGAAGTAATCTTTTATAATGGTCCATGGACTCGGGCTGATACAGCCGCAAGTCAATGTCATATCCAAAGACTGCGCTATATGAGTCGGTTGTCCACCGACCACTTTGATCTTAGGTAATAGACAATTAGGTATACAGTGTAGATAGACCTACGCATGTCACCTCTGTGCATATGTATGTGCGACAAAATGTTCCGATTAAAAATATACATCTGACTTTGACACCGTCATCTGTCCATGGCCACAATCATAAAAAATAACACATAATTTATTTAAAAAATATCAAAATTCTTGTAAAACTACCAATAAAAAACAAATAAAGAAAACCATGGATTAATCGACACCATAGCTCTCAATAGATGAAGTTAAAATAAATTTCGAGAAGCATCCGTCATGGTTGGAAAAAGCGAGGAGGTTGACTGCGACTGCTACGCGAAGCAGAGGGGCGAGGCGTGCCCTCCGATCAGGAACGTGACGCACCCGCTGGTGAGTGTGTGGGAGAGCGGAGTGCGGGGGGCGCGGGACGCGGGGGAGTACAGCGTGTGCATGTTGCAGCGCTACTACGAGTTCACGCCGGAGGAGATGAAGGCGCTGGAGGAGTGCGACCGGGAGAGCTTCTACCAGCGCTGCCTGCCGCTGAGCGCGCTGCTCGGCGCCACCACGTACGGCGCCATCAAAACCGGTGAGTGCGGGGCGCGGGCGCGGCGCGGCTCCCGCTCGCGTGCCCTGCATGGCCGTCGTCTTGTAGGGCTGGCGAGCGCGTCGCCGCACTGGGGCGCGCTGCCCAAGGTGGCGAGCGCGGCGCTGGCGGGCTACGTGCTGGGCCGCGCCGCCTCCGTGCCGTCGTGCGCGCGCCGCCTGCGCCGCCTGCCCGCCTCCTCCCACCTGGGCCGCACCATGCGCGACCACCACGCCGCCGCCTCGCCCGCCGACACACACAAGACGAAGTAGCGCCGCGCCGCGCCGCCAACCCTACCACTATCTTCTCTCATCATTCAACCTGTTATCGGCATTACGACGTTTTTGTTCATGTTACCTACTAAGAAGAGGATAATAGGATACGTGAGGAATGCATAATTAAAAGGTAGATGAAGTAAAATTATCTAGATTCCCCTACAAGTATGTAACAAATTATATCCACCTAAACTGGAAAGAACGTCTTAGACCAGCAGCAACCAAATCTCCAAATGATTCGTTTTAGTAGAAATTTATGTAAAGCTATAGGAATTACTAGATACTCATTGAGGGTATGTTTACCTTATTCATATTTTGGAGCAGTTCTGTTGAGTCTGCATTAAAAAAAAAAACAAATTTATGAATTTCAGTATCTTAAACACAATAATATACCTCAATCGTGTTTAATCACCAATTTTTAAGCTAATGGTACGGAATACTTCATGCGCAAGCTCGACTCGCACTCGGCCAATTATTTTAATTTGGTGTTAGGTGACAGACAAACGGACAGCGGCGGCTTAGTATAGGCTCCCTTTTTTACATAAGGTAGGTACGGAACCCTAAAAATTTAAACCAAAAGCGAATACTTGAATTTCATTCTTCCCTTATCCAAATCAGACGATAGGTTCTCGTCTCCTGCCTTATATCAATCGAAAAGTATTTATCATCGTCTTACGGGAATTAGCGGGATAAAATGTCCACGATAAACGTCAAAAAGGAAATATTTTTTACATGGAAAAATGACCCCTGTTACCATGCTATTATGGTAAAAAAAATATTTTTAAGTAACAAGAAATATATGCTGAAAGTGCCTCGGCCTGTCGTAGCCCAGCAGGCGGGGGCCCGGCTGAATAGACATCAATGGGGGTTTTATTGTGATCCATTGGATCAATCTATGGATAACTATGTGGATAACAACGCGCGTACACCTACGCATTCGCATGCGGCAGCGAAACGTCGAAAAACTGTAAATTGTATGGTAACGTTTTGAATGTGTTAACTATGTGCTCTACTATCTAGATAAATTGCGTAGAGTTTCGCATCGCCGACACCACGCGTTCTGTCAAACTTAGAAAGAGAAGATATTAGGAGGACAGATTTTCGCAAAATGATAGCCGTAGCCGTAGGTGTACTAAAGGCATGATAATATAGAAATACCACTGACCTCTATTTCTACTAAAAATAGAGGTCAGTGGAAAATTCACAGACTTCTCTTTCTATGAGGAAATATATTTCCATGCGCTTAGCAAAAAAAAAAGAGAAATGTCATATTGACATTGACATGACGATTGATATGGACATACAACTTTCTCCTTGATCCTTGTATGAGTGTCGGCTAATATTATTGAGACGTATTTGCAGTATTTTTGTAAATTTTGAACAAAGGCTTGAAGTGTGATGGGCGATAGAAGCATATCGAGCTCGGCGGACGTGGCGCGGAATGTGGTGAGGCGCGCGGCCGGTGGGCGCCCAGGCAGCGCTCCCCGGCCGCCGCTCACGGTCCGCTCTCGTGCAGGGGCAGTACCAGTTCACGGCGGAGGAGCTGCGCGTGCTGAACCAGTGTAACCGCGAGAGCTTCTACCAGCGCTCGCTGCCGCTGAGCTCGATGCTCGGGCTGGGAACGTACGCCGCCGTGCAAGCAGGTGGTGCCGCGCTTGTACCGAGCCGCGGCCGCCGCACGCGCTGACCAACCGTGTGCCCGCAGGTCGGCTGCGGCCCAACCCGTACTGGGGGGCGTTGCCGAAGGTGGCGGGTGCCGTGGTGATCGGCTACTTCTTGGGCAAGCTGTCGTATCAGAACGCGTGCGCTGAGAAGCTGATGGCGCTGCCCGACTCCTACATCGGCCAACTGCTGCGGAACCGCCGCGACGGCAAGGTCGATCAAGGAAATCAACCAAGGCAAGGAATCCCGTTTCAAAAACATATCATGACACTTTAAATGTTATGTAACTAAGTAATCCAGACAAATAATTTTATTCATAAATAAACCTTCATTTTGAAAGGCTATTCAAAATTGAGGTTCATTTATTTTATCAAATTTAAATGCTCGTTAGTGGTAAACATAATATACTGAGATAAATTTTAAATCTGAGATGGTTTTTACCACTAAATGTAGTGTGTTTTTGTTATTAATGTCTACTTTTATTTTTACCGGATTTGAAGTACTTAACACTTCTACATAAAAAAAGGTGGCAAGAGCAATTTGTCTCACACATTTACAAAGCTTTTATAAAAATAATCCAAAAATGCATAGATTGCAAGCTCCATAGCAACAAGCCCCCAGAACAAACTGGTTTTCATCCTGGCTTCTCAACAATAGAACATCTGCACGCAATAAACCAACTACTTAATAAAGCAAAATAATGAATTTAATCTGCACTCATATTTAGCCTTTGTCAACTATGCCAAAACTTTCGATAGCTTCACACATGCAGCAATATATCCACATTAGAAACTCAAGTAATAGAGAAAGCTCAGGCTAGCCTCAGAGTTGGACTAATGATGCATCAGTCAAAGACACAACTGATGACTTTGACTTGTAACTTTGGTGTTATCAATAAATGCTTTGTATTTGATGATCACACAAAACAGCTTGTAAATTTATCTAGGCCAGCTTGTCTCCTTCAAGAATCGACAGGACAAATAAATTCAGCCTTGTGTCAACAACACTTGGAGGAGCACCTGGTCCATCAAGGACTTAATGAAGGGTGACCTTCCAATTTCACTAAAACTGAGACTCATTGACATGTGTATCTTGACTGTTCTAACCTACAATGCTCAGACCTAGTCATTGACCGATTCTTAGAGATTAAAGCTTGGGGTTTGCCAAAGAGCAATAGAATGTAGTATCAAAAAGAGTCCCCTACACAATACTATGTTCCATGACAGGTGTTGTTGATGTAGGTCAAAAAGCAGTCAATCTAAAATGAGATTGGGCGGGTCACTGGGCTTGTATGCATTTTGAATGCTGGGCCGGGATCGACACACAATGGAATCCTCAAGGTCAGCGTAGTAGAAGGAGACGGAGGATCCACAGTAAGTAAGTAGTAAGTAATAAATTACACACATTACACAGTAAGTAGTAAATTTAAAGCAGTAAGTAGGTAGTAAGTTGAGTCTGTGCTCTTATACTATGCTACATTACTACTTTGAAAGCATAGCTTCCAGTGGTCCTTAATAAATAAATAAAATATATTACAATACATTTCACACATGGCTGGTTAGCCCCATACCAAACCATTTCTAGTTTAAATTATGGTTGCCAACACAACTGATATACATGTATGGGTTTGTATCGGAAGGACATTTAAGCAGAACACCCTATTAGCAGTTCATCCTAAAAGCAAAACAACATCTAATTCTAATTTGAAGTGGGGGTGATGAGACCTGCACTGACATCCCGCTAGGGGTGTATTGTGCATTCCCCCCTTACCAGCCTACCCAAGCCAACTGAGCTCCTTGAAGTAACGGAGCACAGCCCTGGGTCGCTGGCATACCTGTTCCACCACTGTTGCGTCAGATGGTCTGTTTGTCTGAAGATTAGCACTGGGAGGCGAACTTTCATCTTGAGCTGCTATCATCAGGCCGTAACTCCCTCTGGTTTGTTTGGTTGCCTTACAATGCAGTAGCACGTGTTCTACCGTTTCATTTTCCTCCAGACAGCCTCGACATAGAGGGCTGTCCGTCGCCCCTATTTTATGTTTGTGGTAGTTAAGATCACAGTGGCCGGTAATGATGCCGACCATCATACGCAGATCGCCTCTTGTGAGTTTTAGTAAATTATTTGTTACTTTTTTGTTTAATTTGGGTAAGAAGAGTCTTGAGTTTTTACAATCAAAACAACATATTAGCATTATGTCCTACTAGCAATATGACCTAGTAGCAAAACGGCCTAATATCAAAATGACACCATAGCTGAATGGCCTAGTACAATTCATTACAAATTATATTTAAACAAATATAAATTCATAAAGTTTTTAAAAGTTTTGTTCGATTGATATTTGATAGACCCTCTCTATACATTCAAGAATATTAAATTATGTATTAAATTAAAACAAAAATTTTGCTTTTAGGATGATCTGCTAATAGGGAGTTCTGCTTAAATGTCCTTCCAATACAAACCCGAATTTATTATATTCAATACATACATCTTAAACATCCAGACCGACAAATGTGGTTTATCAGAAAGATATAGGTCATGCTGGGAATCTAACACGAGACCCTCGGGTTAGCAGTCTGGCTTGCAAACTATATGCCAATGTGGTAGTCATAACATAAAATTAGTAATAAGAAAAGTAGTAGAAACACAAAACATAAGTAATGAATATCACAAATAGTTATTTGAAAGTTGGATTATTAGGAACATGAGCTGTTAACTAACTTAAATCAAATATAAATTCTATGTGGGTAATATTCTATATCAACAGCTGGTTAAGTTTGTTAGTGCTTTACATACATTTTATGTTTATTTATTTATTTACCACAGTTGGAAACACCACAAGGCAATGTTTTTGTTTATGAAATATTATTTTATACAGTGTAAACTCTAAACAACTTCACTGAAGGGACTGTGCATTTTATGGTGTTATAGAGAGTGGTCGTTAAATGGAGAGAATGTATCATTGTATGTAATATAAGCTAAACTAACTAAAGCCAATTGATTTTGACGCTTAAGAGAGTATGTCGTTAAATCGAATGACGTTACATGGAGTTAAACACTGTATTATACTATTATAATTAGGAGTATGAAATTTGGAGGGTTTATAAGTTATTATGGTAGTAAGAACACAACTCAGTCTAGTTGAGTTCTTACAAATAAATATATTGTCACTTCATTATCATGGTGGCTTAGCAGTGCTTAACATTAGCACTTGCTAAGCTCATGCTGTATTGTGCAAGGGGCTATACTGGCCTAGGACTATGAATTAAGGCACAGATATGGAAAATACTTGAATTTACAGTTTTATCATTATAATACTCGTATATGAGCACAGCTGTTTTAAATGTAGCTTTGTTAGACCACCCTTTTAGAACCCTTATACTCATTTCGGTACCAAAGAATCTAAAGTTAAATATTTAAATTGTCATTTTTTCCTGATTCATAAGCCTTATTCAAATCAAATCTTATCAAATTCATTTTATTATGCAATATCTTAATCTTATCCTAATCTCAATGTGAGTGTGAGCGAGGGCTGTGTCATACCTGGGTAAGGCACTGTGCTCTGTGCTAGGTCCCTCGAGGTAGAGATTACTGTCTTTTGGTGGCAAAATTAGTATGATTTATTCTAAAACCCTAAGGTTATTTTATTAAGGGATTTTTCTTGAGAAGTCCATTAAGCTATTTTTTGGGTTCGGGGGCCTGTGATGCAAAGCAGTTAGAGATTACTGTCTTTTGGTGGCAAAATTAGTATGATACCAAAACCTTAAGGTTATTTTTTCTAAGGGTCTTTTTCTTTAGACGTTCATGAAGGGTTCCGTACCTAAAAGGTAAAAACAGGACCCTATTTCTAAGCCTCCTCTGTCTATCTGTCTCCAGGCTGTATCTCAGAAACCGAATAGCTGGAAAGCTGAAACTTTTACAAGATATTATTTCCCGTGTTGCTATAACAACAAATACTAGGGGTCCCCATACTTTTCCCGTGCTCTTCGATCAAATATATACCAGATTCATTTGTGTACTAACAACACAAAAAAATGGCATTAGTTTAGTATACTGTTGTAGCTATTACAATACACTACGTAACTAGAAATATTTCAAGCCAACCTTACCACTTCATCTTAAGGTTGAGTTTCGACTAATGCCGTAATAAACATAAGTTATCTTACTCCGCGATAACAGCTATAAAATTTTATGACCGTACGCAGTGAGCGTTAGAAAATTCAACTTTATTACTTAACAAATAACGCTTAAATTCCTCAAATTCAAATAAGACCACACTCTTACTTGTGGTCTTATTTTCATTGCCGTTTTTAGAGACATCACCTTATATCTAGTACATTTTTGATCGAAGGCTGTGCTCATATTTTATAACGATAATACTATGACTTCAGGATTTTTCCCATATCGACGCCATGAATAACTCTGTAATGTTGTGTGCAGCACCGGTCTGACGCCGTCGGAGTCGATCCTTGGCGCGGTGAAGCCGGGCGACGTGTACTCGGACGCCGGCTCTGGTCCCGCGCTCGTCCTGGACTTGGACAAGCCCCTCTTTAGCGACGACAAATACCGGCCCGTCTTTACCGAGGACAGGTTCCGGCCCGATGACCGCCGCCCCGACGACTCCACCCCCTTTGAGCGTGAGGAGGACACGCCGCCCGCGCCCGCACTCTCCTACGACGACCTGCGCCGCCAGAACCGCGGCGAGCTGGACACTAACAAGCAGAATCCTTACAGGTGATCTACCTCTTTGAACTGTTACCCCGCAGGGAATTCCATCTCGGCTTTTGCCATTACTGATTCGGCATGACGCCTTCTCGATTTGCAGCTGATGCCGCGACATATTATCCACAATTGCATATTTCTCAAATAGCACATTGCTTCAACAGTAGGGGTAGAATTAAGGCGGTACTGACCCCCAATCACCGCTTCCCTGTGTAGGACGGTCTTCCCATGACACATGCGACACTTTTTATTTAACGTTTCTGTTTGTGGCATCCTTTTTTACGTGAAGGCTACGCATACCCATTACGCCTGGGGAGGTAGGTGGAGTATGTCGGGCTCAATGCCAACATAAGTCTCACGATGGCTTCCTAACCGTTAAGGGTGGGGTGAGATTCCCCTCCGCGCTAGCCACCACCACCACTAGCCTACGAGGATCCTCCTCAGGGGATGACTCCCCTTGTAGTGCAAGTGGTACAAAGCAACCACCTCCGAGACCATGAGTGCATTGGACTCTGGTAGCTGAGCGCTGAGAGTGAGAGCGCTCAGTTTATGGCATCCTAGCTTCCTACACATGAACAGTTTTTTTTTGTTTTACAAGTAAATTTTCTCTAGTATTCTTCACTGCTATGTTTGATAAAATTTTGTCTAATATGCTAGGCTGCCAGCGTCGCCGCAATTTTTTTCACAACTCCTTCAGTATGATTATCACTTTCAAATCTTGAGCTGCCACCGCTAATTTTTATGTTAGGGTTTTTAAGTATCAATTTATGTTTAATTTTTAATTCAGGCATAGTTTGGGCAAATACACTAATTTACTAGAAAAGGTTTAACCTAAAAAAATATTTATTATGCATTAAATTGCAATCGAAGTTATATAGATTGAATACAACAAAACTTCTAAACTCAAAATTAACACTGCACGCAAGTGTAGTCTGATGCTAGCGGGACGTACGCGCGGCGCGGGGGACAGCGGCAAACTGATCGGCCAATCGCGGGGCCGAGTGCCGACAGAATGCCCCCGCGCACCTCTCATACCACCAAGGATACCTTAAAATTGTCTACTGCGCACTCAAGGTCATGGCTCAAGATGTTTGCCGGCCACTGTACTCGATAGTAACTTACTTGGTGATATACTTTAGTATGTACGAGTATGTACCCTTGTGGTTATTCTAATACATTTTGAGGTATGAGCATATACATATATGTTTTTGGGGTTGATGCAGGTAAGAGGTGCCAGCGCCGGCCCGGTGCACACGTTCGATGATATGACACTCCCATGTAAACACGTTACTTTCTCAATAGTACTTAAATACCTGATTCAAATGCTAAGCAACCTGGACCGTGACGCCAATAGTGGCGCTCCCTACAAAAAAAATATACTTAATAAAAAATTGTAGTTCTTTATTAAATGAAAAAAAATAGTTGCAAAGTGGTCCAAAAACTATGGTTCTGTAAATAAAGATAATTTAAAAACTGCAAAAAATATACACATACCTAATTACGTATTTCGTATGAAATTTTAATGATAATATTATTATTGTGAACATTTTACCTTTTTCGCCCTCGATCAAAAATGTACTAGATATAAGGTGATGTCTCTAAAAAGCTCGTAAGACCACAAGTAAGAGTGTGGTTTTATTTGAGTTTAAGGACTTTAAGCGTTATTAGTATAGTATTACAGTTGAATTTCATAACGCTCACACGGTCATAAAATTTTACGAGCACTAGTTAGCTGTTATCGCGGAGCAAAATAGCTTATATTTATTACATAGCACTATTCGAAACTCAACCTTAAGATACAGTGGTAAGGTTGATTTGATTTGAAATATTTTTTCGACGTCATATTGTATTTCTGTGTATATTGTAGTAGATACAACAGCATAGTAAAGTCATGCTATTTTTTTGTGCTGTGTTTGTATGCAACGTTGAATATAGTATATATTTTCGATCGAAGTTTTTCGCAAATTGTTCTCAATCCCACTAGTGACGTTACGGCCCAAGTCGTTTAACATTTGAATCGGGCTGTAGAGACATTACACCGTACAGACGGATTTGCCCGTTTCTCTTGTATGTAGACTCATGGTAAGCGGTAGATATCTTATGAATGTGTAACATTTATAACTCTTGACCTTGTATCTGTTTATTACCTCATCACGGCTAAAGTAAAGAAGAGGCTGTATATGTGCAGTAGGATAGTTTGACTTTCGAAAATGAACATTAGCAATCTTAATTGTAAAAATAAATCGATGAATAGCTTTCATACATAAACCCATTATTAGATTACCTTGAATGTTTTAGCGAGCCTCCAGATCGTATTTTTACTGTAATGTCATGTATTGTTCATAGACGACGAAGATTCTATAAGATTTTAGCTCATGATTAAATATTAAAGCACCTTAACCTATAACACACGGTTATGATACGATCAAATATCTTATATAGTCCCATTCTCTTGAAAAGCTTGGATTCATCTTTAGATTGTTTACGACAAAATATTAAAGCAACTTAAACAAACACATACTGTTCGCAGGGTTGTGGATGTGGAGAGGACGCGCCAGCCCGCGAGGCCGCCTCCGCCCTCCACCAACCGCTACGGAGACTCCCTGGAGTAACCTGCCTCGACTCACACACGACACACAAAAGCGACTACACCATTTACAATAACGTACCAGCTCAACACGTGGCAATGTTATAAATAGGTTATAAATTAGTTTTACATATTTGTGCATTTTTATTTCACTTAGGTATTTTCAAAGTGTTACTAGTAAAAAACGCATTTACTTGAAAAAAATAGTAGAAAAAAAATCCTAAAATTTAAGTTTAGTGCTGATAAACTACCTTTGCATATATAATTTAAATTATTATGAATATATAAATATCTTTTATTGACTTAAGTAACTAATCTTCTTCTCTATAATATAATAGTTAGTCGGGTTCCTTCCTGACGCTCCGATTTACACGGTTTTGCACTCGTTGGAAAGGTCTCGGGCTCCGTGAGGTTTGTAGCAAACAAAGCTCAAAGAAAATTTCGATAAAGATAAGGAGGAAAATCATTTTTCACATACAGCGCCATCTATGATACATAGCGTAGGTAATACAAACCAATATGGTTTTGCATGGTGGTGGAGCAGATGCGAAAAGAGACCTACACGAGGGCGGAGCCGCGAACAACTGCTAGTACACTATTAAAATGAAACCATTGGTGCTGATTTAGTCATAGACAATGTCCTATCCCACAGAGGTATTTCTCAAAATTTCGGAAAATCTCACTCTAATGTATCTAAGCACCACTCCACATTCTTTCGTGGTTTATTCAGAGACCTATAACCGACGTTATTGGTACAGATGAATATAGCGATAGGTACTTGGTTTTCCAATTTTTGACAAAACCTTAAACGGCACCCAACACGATTTTTGACATAATTTTGCTATATGATATGCACGTGACACATAGGTTACGGTTCTAAGATAAATTAGTACTTTTATCAGAAAGTTTAAAAATAGGACCGATGTAAACATGATGATGACATGTGATGTATAGAGTGAAGATTTTCGCAACCCGAAGATTTGGATGGAATGTAAGAATAAACATGATTCACACACACCATCCATCTCATCACTTATGTTCACTTTTGGAAACCAACTTCTTCAATACACACTAAACAGCTCTTCATAAAATGTATGTCAGCTATTGCTAGTGTAAGTCCCTAGACTTGTCCTCCTGAGCACCATCAAACATTCCTGTCAGACAAGCAGCTGACAGCTCTAGTCTATACCATTACTACTTCCGGGACAAAATAATACGCGGAAATGTCATGTTTACAATATTTATTAAAAATTTCAACGAATCAACGATACAAAACAAAATTTCTGTAAAAATAACACCATATAAAACATCAATGAAATAAAATATATATACATATAAATATGTACCGTTAGAACGGCGAGCACACAGACAACAAGTCATATTTATACAACTACCCACAACATGAATATAAAAAAACCGTAAATTTTTTATATAATATATGTACATATGTATTGTCACAAATCTATGTACCTACATTTATTATTTTCGATCACTAGCAGAGGCTGCCGGATATTAAACTTCGCGGTATGTGTATGGTGTAATTGTTCATACACATGTATATTTTATAAACTTACTCAACTAGTAATAAACTTACAATATTTACCGCTTCATATTATGAGTACAGAATAAAAGAATAAAAAACAAAATGATACGCTGGGTACAGAGGCGGACATATTTTATGAAAGCTCAGAGTTTTGTCTTTAAATGACCGAACTCCATTGGACTCTCCAAATGTTTATGTCAGTGACCTTAGGAGGCGTAAATGTTTTATTTTATATTTAAGGGACCGGTCGTAAGGGTATCAAAAAGAGTATATCATTTTATTATATTTACCTTATATAAAATATTTTTTTTTATTTCATCATCATCATTAGTATAGAAATACGATATGCTTTCATATAAAATGCAGCCATAATACTAGGCCGCTACGTGTGTGGCGGATACCATTATTGTCTGACTGTGGATTCTCAACATCATCCTACGAGCTCCTGTTATATCCTGCTATCACAGACGCCTACTATAGACTATCATTTTCTTACCACTGATGCGTTCAAACTTATGGCAGGTACGATTTCTGTATGCATGTTATAATTCTTTTGTATACATATTTTTTTTTGCTTCCAGTGAGCTTACTACTTTACTAAACATATACTCGAAGAAATCGGAACACACCGGGGATTCAGCAGGTTTTACAGCTGTTACGTGGATGGAACCCGTCTATAGAAAAAAAAACTATTATAGTTGGCGCGAGTATTCAAGTGTCAGGCGTGTTCCAGTAGAAATATCGGTCGGGGCGACTAGGGCAGCGGCCAGGGCAGGCCGGAGAAGTTGACGGGCCCGCCGAGGCCGGCGTCGGCCTCCAGCAGCGACATGATCACGGCCATGGCGGCCTCGCCGTTCCCGTCCAGCGCCAGGCCGGGCTCGGCGGGCGAGCCCACCGGCTCGGCGTCCGCGAACAGCGCGTCGTGCAGCAGCTCGGCGGGCAGGTCCAGCGCGCTCGACGTCGGCGAGCGACGCAGCGCCTCCTCCGCGATGGCGCTGCCGATCTTGTGCGACTCCACCTGCGAGTCGATGAGCCGCTGCACCTCCGCGTCGCTCGCGCCTTCCGTCGCCTCGCCCGCGCCCGTCGCCTCCACCGCGTACGGCGCCGGCGCCGTCTCCGCCACCAGCAGCGTGTGCTGTGCCACCAGGCACTCCACGTCCTTGGTCCAGGGGTTCCTGCAACACGGTCAGCGCGGTGAGCACAGGGTGCGCGGGGAGCGGGGAAGGGGCGGTGCGGAACCTTTACTCACTGGAAGGGCTTGAAGTGCGTCTGCAGCAGCGCGGTGGAGCCGTCCTTGCAGCGCGCGGCGTAGGGCGGCGAGCGCAGCGGCGCGCGCCGAGTGAGCGCCGCCTTGTGCGCGCGCGCCACGCCCGCCAGCTGCGCGCTCGACACGTACTCGTAGAGGCTGGTGCCGAGCAGCTCCTGCGGCAGCCAGCCCAGCGCCAGCGTCACGCGCTGCTCCACGAACAGATACTTGCCGTCGGTGGCGTGGCGCGAGAGGAAGCGCAGCGGGCGCGCGGGCGGATGCGGCGGCTCAGCCGCCAGGTCCGGCAGCGCGCGCGCCACGGCCACGAGGCAGCTGGGCCCGGCCGGCTCGTCCTCGCCCGACCCGGTCTCGTCGGCCGCCGCCCACGCCTTCAGGTACCCGGTGCACTGCACCACGCAGTACTTGCGCTCGCCCGCCTTCTTGCGCATCTTGGCGGGCGGCGAGGAGGGGCCGGCGGCCGAGGACGTGCTGGGGTCGCTCTCGCCGCCCGCGCCCGTCTTGCACTTGATGCGGCAGAAGAAGGAGCGGCGCGCGCCGGGGCACAGGCGCGACGCGGCCGCCGCCTCCGTGCGCAGCGGCAGCATGGTCTTGGCGTCGATGAGGCGCTCGCGCGGGCCGAGCTCGGACGAGGAGAGCTGCTCCTTCACCTTGGCCACGTCCTTGGGGTGCAGGATGTCGAAGAGGCTCTGGCCCAGCAGGTCGGGCGCGGTGTAGTGCAGCGCGGCGTGCGCCCCGCGCGACACGTACAGCAGGCGGCCGCGGTCGCAGCCCACCACGAGCAGCGCGGCGCTCGAGCCCGCCGCCAGCACGAGCTCGTTCAGCTCGCGCTCGGGCACGTAGGGCGGGCGCGGGCACGCCGCCAGCGGGCCCGTGGCCAGCGCGCCGCGCACGCTGCGCACGTGCTGCACCGCCAGCCGCAGCACCGTCAGCTTGTCCAGCTTGCGAGCCATGGCGCCGCACATGGGCACCATGGCCGCCAGCTCCGAGATGTACGTATTCATCTTGTCGCGCCGCCGCTTCTCGATCTCGCTGTGGTTCTGCCTGCAAGCACGCGCGCGCTTAGTACGCGGTACACGCGGCGCCCCGCCCGCCCCCACCCCGCATACTCACTTCTTGTCGGGCAGCGTGCGCGTCGAGCGCGCGTCCTCGCTGTCCTCCTCGTACGAGATGCTCGCGGCGCTGCTACATAATGACATCTCGATTAATACATTTTGAACAAATCCTTTGTTATCATGCATGTGTGTGTATTGGTGGGTCAATATAGTGCTCTACATGTGTATTGGCGGGTTGATATAGTGCTCTACATGTGTATTGGTGGGTTAATATAGTGCTCTACATGTGTATTGGCGGGTTAATATAGTGCTCTACATGTGTATTGGTGGGTTAAAATAGTGCTCTACATGTGTATTGGTGGGTCAATATAGTGCTCTACATGTGTTTTGCCGGTTTAGTATAGTGCTCTACATGTGTATTGGTGGGTCAATATAGTGCTCTACATGTGTTTTGCCGGTTTAGTATAGTGCTCTACATGTGTATTGGTGGGTTAAAATAGTGCTCTACATGTGTATTGGTGGGTCAATATAGTGCTCTACATGTGTTTTGCCGGTTTAGTATAGTGCTCTACATGTGTATTGGCGGGTTAATATAGTGCTCTACATGTGTATTGGTGGGTTAAAATAGTTCTCTACATGTGTATTGGCGGGTTAATATAGTACTCTACATGTGTATTGGCGGCTTAATATAGTGCTCTACATGTGTATTGGTGGGTTAAAATAGTGCTCTACATGTGTATTGGTGGGTCAATATAGTGCTCTACATGTGTTTTGCCGGTTTAGTATAGTGCTCTACATGTGTATTGGTGGGTCAATATAGTGCTCTACATGTGTTTTGCCGGTTTAGTATAGTGCTCTACATGTGTATTGGTGGGTTAAAATAGTGCTCTACATGTGTATTGGTGGGTCAATATAGTGCTCTACATGTGTTTTGCCGGTTTAGTATAGTGCTCTACATGTGTATTGGCGGGTCAATATAGTGCTCTACATGTGTATTGGCGGGTTAATATAGTGCACTACATGTGTATTGGTGGGTTAATATAGTGCTCTACATGTGTTTTGGTGGGCTAATATAGTGCGCTACATGTGTATTGGTGGGTTAATATAGTGCGCTACATGTGTATTGGTGGGTTAATATAGTACTCTACATGTGTATTGGCAGGTCAATATAGTGCTCTACATGTGTATTGGCGGCTTAATATAGTGCTCTACATGTGTATTGGTGGGTTAATATAGTGCGCTACATGTGTATTGGTGGGTTAATATAGTGCGCTACATGTGTATTGGTGGGTTAATATAGTGCTCTACATGTGTATTGGCGGGTTAATATAGTGCGCTACATGTGTATTGGCGGCTATATAGTGCTCTACATGTGTATTGGTGGGGTAATATAGTGCGCTACATGTGTATTGGTGGGTTAATATAGTGCTCTACATGTGTATTGGTGGGTTAATATAGAGTTCGACAAATGTGAGTGATTTTCGTGTAGAAAATGCGCGACAGAGGTGGCCTGGTTTCGGCCCCATACAGCAGTCGAACGGCGTCGCTGATGAGCCAAATTTGTGCGAGTGGACCCACAGGGCAGGACAGTGGTGTCGTACTCACAAGGAGGAAGGCTTGCGACGGCGCGACCCGCTCGCCGGGGATTCGTACTCCGCACTGCAACAGTTGACAATTGCATCTTATTATCATTAGATACTAGAATTAGTAGTGAAAATTGACATTATGATTAATATCATATACTATTGTAATGATATTATAGTACTAGAATATAATTGAAAATTGACATGGATACATATCATATACTATTGTAATGATATCATATTATTTGACTTGTAACTTTGGTGTTATCAATAAATGATTTGTATTTGTATCTGAGTGTGTGTTTTTATCTGAATAACTAGCGTCCTTTTGTTCTATGTTTTCTTTATTGGCTATATTATAGTCAATAAACATTTGAAAGTTGCATGTCCTCTCTTTTGCATAAACAAATGAATGTGAACAAAAGGAAGCTAATTTAATTATCTATTCACATACTCGTATTATCTACAAATTGATACATATTATGATCTCGTTGTTTATACTTCTGGTATAAGATTACCGATAGGCTAGACCGAGTATGGGAACTATTGATAAAACAATTTAGTCATATATATTTTTTAATTATTCTATAATTAATTAAATCATTATTCAAAAGTCTGTGAATGTATAGAGGGTTTACCAAGTGCCAACGTTATTATACAGATCGAGAAACAACCTACTTAAAAATTACGTTTGTTGTATGGGAGCCCCCCTTAGATATTTCTTTATATAATTTTATAATTTAATTAACAGACAGCGGAGGCTAGATGGGCTAGTCCCGCTATTACCTTTATATAACTAGCAGTTGCCCGTGGCTCCGCCCGCGTGTTGGTCGCTTTTCGCGTCTGCTCTACCACCATGCAAAACCATATTGGTTTGTAGTACATACTTTCTGTCAGAGATGGCGCTGTACGTGATTTTTTTTTCCTGTTTTCCTCCTTTTCTGTTCAAATTTTCCCTGAATTTTATTTGCAACAACTTCACGAAGCCCGAGACCTGTCAAACGAATGCTGTACCGTGGAAATCGGTTCGTGCGTTCTAGAGTTATAGGGTCAGGAAGGAAAGCCCGACTTATTTTTATATTATAGTAGAGGTCGACCTAGGAAGACGTGGCTGAATTGTGTAAATGAGGATATGTGTGAAAGAAAAGGGAGTGAATGTGGTTATGACAGCTGACAGAATCGCGTGGAAGAGGAAAACTCGCTGTGCCGACCCCACCTAGTGGGAAAAGGTTGGAGAAGAAGAAGAAGAGATGAAGAGGTGTTACTGACTAGTGGTCGGTGCGGCGCTTGCGCGGCTCAAGCGTTGTGAGCGGCGCGGCCCCGCTGGTCATCTCGTACGATAGCGCCTCGCCTCGCGCGCTGCACCTCGCCCTGCAACAACAAAACACGACACGTTGCACTCACAAAAAAAAAACATTTTATATCCTATCCGAATTTAAATCAATTAGGTACAAATACAAAATTCTTTATTTGTGACACAAGTAAGTTATACAATTATAAAATAAGAGTCCAAAGGCTTTCGAACTAGTTCACAGAACTGTAACTCGAAAGCCTGTACGTATACATCGTACTACGGGACATGACCCACCCACTGGTGGGTGCACGGGAAATTTTCATTTCCCCGTCCAGCCACTACAGTCGAAGTTGATACTTATGTATCGATATTTATATCGTACCCATTTAATAGGTTGTTGAAGGTCAGGAACCACATTCCGGTGTCACTTTTGACACCACGCTCTTGGATTTAAATCATAGTGTATGTAGACAACTCAAGCCCTTCCGTTTGATACCCATCTAAAGGGATTTGTTAAAATATAATAATTATGTGATTCGCCATTTTGTGGCGGCGGTCGTCGTGAAACGATTTCTATCAAACAGCTTTAAATACTATCAATGAATACTCCTGTCAAACAAAAAGAAAAACGTAATGAAACGCGTTTCATCTGTTTCGTAGCTTCTATGCCACACACACAAACACATATAAAACTGCGTATTTTTTATGGGAATGCACGAGATTACCCCTTAATAAAACTACAATCTAGCCTACTAAGTTCATAAATAGTATTACTTTAACATAATCTATTAATTACGTAGTCTCTAAGAATGCGCTCATTAGCACATTTCTTTATGTCTCTATTAAGTCGTTCTATATTAAATACACTTTGTTCATGTGTTCTATTTTCAGCACTAAACACCTTGGATTTTGCTTTCATCGCCTAATTTCATTCATTACCTGTTATATAAGATTTAATACAACACTACACCAACTCGAATGGTTTCGTTAATTAGCGTAAATTACGAGGAAGATATTGAATCGTCTGACATGGCATTCAGAATTTTGCGCTAAGACTGCATCCGGCCCTGGCATGCACTCGAGTTAGCTAATTGCAGTAATAGCACGTAGCGCGTGATGCACTCGCAGTGCGGCTGCACGCGCGGCCAAGTGCAAGGCCAAGCGCAAGGCCGCGCGCTGTACCTTGTTATCGCACAACGCGCATATATTGCATGGGTAGTGAACCGCGCGCTCGCTTGCTAGTCATGAATAACATGAGGCTACGTTACACGTGTCCTGTGGAGTAAGAGCGCCAACGACACGTCCGCGGAGCTACGTGTTGCTCTGACGCCAGCCACAATCACTTTACATCACACCGCTGATTACACTTATAATAGCAGCAACATTACATGTGGCAGTAACGAAGCACACACCGCTGCGGCTTCCTCGGATCGATTCCGTTATAATAACACTAATTAACTTAACAATCCCACAATAGCCCCGGCCCGCGACGCGGAGCGTTCTCGAAGCAACGAGACTCGCTCGCCCGCTGGTGGTACATGATTTACTTGTAAGGCGTCCCTTCCATGTTTGAGCAATATTTGCCTACAGTTAAATAGTCGTCGGGTTAGGGCAGTTGTTTGGAAGCACGGGTACGGCTTCCGCCCGCCCGCCCTCCGACTAATTGTTTCCAGAGGCGAAGGGTTAATAGTAAGGCTGCAAAGAGATGCATGATGCTGGAGTGGAATTGAACGTCGAGCCGCGGCACGCTCGCGCTGACCTCCTTATTATCAGCACTGTTGACACCATAGATAGGGGAATAATATTTCTTTAATATTTTTAAAAATGGCACTCATGATATAGCGCGTCAAAGACCACGAAGATGCTATAGTAATTCATTTTAAAATACTCGTAGCTCGCGATAAAATATCATAGCTTTTTAAGCTACGATAATATAAATTATGGTTCCATCTTCCGGAGAAAAAAGTTATAATGACAGTTTATAGTATATTTACATGGCACGTCATCTGAAGATAAATTCACCATATGGTATCTTAAAATATCTCCACTAATATAAAAATATATATTACTAGTTGCGCCCCGCGATTATGCCCGTGTTAGCCCGGGATAAAGGGATTCAAACTCTTGCCACGACGAATTTCAGCCAAATCGGTTCAGCTGTGAGCGTGAAGAAGTAACAAACATACGCACACACAACCAAATCTTTGCCAAAATCCAACTTTAATAATATAAGTGTGTGTTGTTATGTCGTAGCGATTATATGGCGAGCGATATATTATCTAGAGATGAAATATTATAGCATGTTCGTCGAGTGACGTGCTTAAATGGTTGAGTAATGTAAACAAGCGATTAGGTATAGAGCGGAGGTAGATCGAGCGGAGTTACACAACATTGCAGGAAGTGGTTGCCTGATTCGCAAACATTATATACCCCACATGCTTCTATACTACCCAACTATATATATTCCCCGGCGAGTACTCTTCAAATACCACAGAATAATAACTTGTACTTCGTACAAATACAAAACTTATCCCTACCCTTTGACGACCTAGTTGGTGTAATGGTTACCATGCTGGACTACCAACTAGAGAGTCCCGGGTTCAATTCACGGCCAACATCTTTGTGATGAACTAAATTTGTTGGCTATCAGTGTGGGTGATCAATATGTATCGATTTAAAGTATTTATGTTTGTATATGTAGTGTATTAGTTGCGTTAGCAACCATAATACGAAATAGTAAAGGTTTAGTATGGGGCTAACCAGCCGTGTGTGAAATATGGCCTAAATTTTATTACTTTTATTTATTTTTAATTTTTACACAAGCGTGTATCAAGCCTTTACACACTTTAGACACGTAGGGTTGTTCATTGTACGTATAACTCGAATCAATAAACAAAACTTTTATAGGTTCGTTTCCTCTTGCTCGCACTCATTTAGTTATGCAAGCGAGAGGCTGTGAACTTCAAATATTTCCTTTAAGAGAGATATATCTCCGCGGATAAACAATAGTATATACAGAATATACCACTGCTTTGACTCTGACCTTGGACCTTTTCTCACAAAGAGATATAGATTATTATCCACCACGCTGGCTAATCCGGGATGTTTGAATACACACGTCTTAGGATTTTGCGGTCCTCCCAGTATTTGTGTTTCCTTACGATGTACTTTTTAATTCACCGCAAAAGGGATCGCATATTACACAAACTTAATAAACAAGTGATTGGGTTTAAGTTGGATTCCACCCGAGGTGTTGCGGACTGCAATCCAACGTTCTTCCGACGAGCCACAGTCGCTCTATAAAGCACTAGGCCGTCTCCAAAATAGCAGTAGTGGTTACGTGTAATCGGCTTTGGATCGGCACTGGACTTGCAAAGTTGTCACTTATAGAAAGGATGACCCACAAGTGGTGGTTTATAAATTTGCTACAGTAGGCTATTGATTGATAAAATGAATTAGTGCTTTGTCGCCAATAAAAATGCAGTGACAGCCCTGAGCGGCGGTTAGAGTAAGCTACTATGTAGATACGACCGTATACCGATACCGTGTTTGAAAAATCAGTAAATATTGGTGGCCATTCAGCTCTACAATAAACTTGTAACCTTGTAGTATAAAAAACGCATCTTCTGACTCTATATTTAAAGCAAAACTAAAGCAATTTTTAATAGGTAAAGCATATTATGCCATTAGCGAATACAAAGTAAAATTATTTATTGATTGTCAATAAATGTCTGTATTCCGTTTTCTGAATTAAAAAGCATGTTATGAAAGTTTCTGCGTAAATGTTAGGGTGACATTATTTGACTTTATTGTTTTAGATTCTTCAAGTATCGTTAGAGTTCTAAAACACAGTTTTATTTTAATGATGACTGGAATTTATTAAAAGTTTAAAAGAGTTCAAAAAAAAGTTGTGTTTCAAAAAGTTATAATAATTACTTTTTTCTTGTTAACCGACTTCAAAAAGGAGGAGGTTATATATTCGACGTGTATGTATTTTTTTTTTTTATGTATGTTCACCGATTTCTCAGCCATTTGTGGATCGATTCTCAAAATTCTTTTTTTAATTGAAAGAGTATGGTTCTGAATTGGTCCCATTGTCACCAAAACTGGTTCTGATGATGGACTCCTAGGGAAATCGAAGAAAAACCTAAAAAGTTAGGTTATTTTTACGCATGAAGAGAGATTCTAGCTCGTTTGGCTGTACTGATATTCATGAAATTTGAGAAGAAAATAGGTAAGACTATGTGTTAACACATACGCTACTTTTTATCCCGAAAATAAATACTATTCCCGTGGGATGCACCAAATAACATATAAATCTTTTTAACTTCTTCACGCTCGAACGGTTGTACTGACATTGATGAAATTTGGAATGAAGATAGGTTAGACTTTGTGTTTACACATAGGCTACTTTTTATCCCGAAAATAATTATTGTTCCCGTGGGATGCACCAAATAACACATGACACACTGATTTCGCTAAAATTTGATATAGGGGGTAGACTAGACCTTGTATAACACGAAGGTTACTTTTTATCTTAAAAGTCATTGCTATTCCCGTGGGAAGCCCAAATAACTGGATAACCTATTTTACTTCTTCGCGCTCATACGGCATTACAGATTTCGCTCATAAAATTAGCAGCCTGGCTAACAAAAGTAATCTGACGCGAACATCGAGGCTAAGAAACGGTCCATGCGGCCAGTCTTTGGATGGGTAACCATGCACAAGACTTCCATAAAAAAATATGATATTTTCATCTGGGCGTTACTGTGCTTCGGATAACACGTTAATTTGTTGGGCCTGGACCACTACTCTTAGTACAAGCAGGGGTCAAACTAAATCAGGGGCTTGAAAAACTCTCGACGCCAGAGTTTGGCCACTTGGGTCATACTTAGTGGAAGAAGGAACTGTAAAATTTGATATATTAATAGACAAGACCCTCGAACGGATAAGGAAAATATTTACGCGCTCGCTTCGCTAGGAGTTATCCCGCTTCGTTCGAATTTCACCCCAGGATGTTCTGGGCTTATGACACTCCAAATATTATATAATTTGTGCTGCTTTGGACTTCTTTATGCTCAAACGGTTGGAACAAATACGGTGAAAATTTTCGCGCTCGCTTCGCTCGCGCGTAGCTCGCTTCGCTCGCATCCGCCTCTTTTCACTCGCACTTGGTTCTAGTAAGTTTTAACACAACAAACATTATGTAATTTGTGCTGCTTTGGACTTCTTTATGTTCAAACGGTTCGAACAAATATGGTGAAAATATTCGCGCTCGCTTCGCTCGCACTTGGTTCTAGTAAGCTTTGACACAACAAACAGTATGTAATTGGTGCTGCTTTGGACTTCTTTATGCTCAAACGGTTGGAACAAATACGGTGAAAATTTTCGCGCTCGCTTCGCTCGCGCGTAGCTCGCTTCGCTCGCATCCGCCTCTTTTCGCTCGCACTTGGTTCTAGTAAGTTTTAACACAACAAACATTATGTAATTTGTGCTGCTTTGGACTTCTTTATGTTCAAACGGTTCGAACAAATATGGTGAAAATATTCGCGCTCGCTTCGCTCGCACTTGGTTCTAGTAAGCTTTGACACAACAAACAGTATGTAATTGGTGCTGCTTTGGACTTCTTTATGCTCAAACGGTTGGAACAAATACGGTGAAAATTTTCGCGCTCGCTTCGCTCGCATCCAGCTCGATTTGCTCCCAATTGGTTGCCTGCCTGGCACACGCCGAATTTTTTCATCGTGAAGTTTATTTGGCTCTCCATAGCTAAAACTTAAACAAAATATCATTACCAACCACTAAAAATGTAAAAATAAAATTGTTTTAAAAAACAAACAACCGACTTCAAAAACACAACTAAAAAGGGAAAAATAATTTTAAGCCTAAATCAAATCAAGAATATATAAATAGAATAGGAGAGTTTATTTCATGTACTTATAAAAAACTATTTTCAATTTTTAGTAATCCTGTATTCTTGAAGTCGGTGCCATCTAATAAGAACAAATTAAAACTATTTTCAATTGTCTTTCTTTGCTGGCACCGACTCCAAGAATACAGGATTAGTAAAAATTGCAAATAGTTTTTTATAAGTACATGAAATAAACTCTCCTATTCTATTTATATATTCTTGATTTGATTTAGGCTTAAAATTATTTTTCCCTTTTTAGTTGTGTTTTTGAAGTCGGTTGTTTGTTTTTTAAAACAATTTTATTTTAATTATCGATTTCATATACTTTATATATAAGTACATTGTAAACTCAAGCACTACAGAACGACACTGAAGGGACTGTGCATGTTATGGCGTTATAGAGAGTGGTCGTTAAATGGAGAGACAGTAGCATAGTATGGAATACAAGCTAAACTAAATAAAGCCAATTGATTACAACGCGTTAGAGAGTTTGTCGTTAAATCGAGTGACGTTACATGGAGTTTACACGGTAGTAGGCTACTGCAGTTCAAGCGCAGAGTTCAAATATGCAACGGCGCAGTTGCACCCGCACAATATCGCCTTTAGACAAGATCATCATTTATGTATGTACATAGGTTAACTTCGGTCAACAGCCCGATATACCGTTTCTTTTGAAATTCTAAATAGGTTTACAATTAGACTATATAATTTTTGTTTGAAAACACATTTCTCAGTCATTTATACAACTTCTTTTATAGAGGAAAGGAAATCATCACCCCGAATGGCCTCATCGAAATGATACCATATTATTTTAACGAAATGTCTTAGTCTTTTTTAACTATTCTAGTATTTTTTAACTTTTGGCGTTGTTTCTACAGTTGAACTAAATGGGCGCGAAAGTGTGCGGATTTCCCATGTTGCAAATAAAAAAACACTTTCCAAAATATATCAATAATTATTATTGGTCAGCCATCGAAATGTAATGGGATTTAATTTACTATAGCACAATTTGCCTACATGACGATTTTCTGCAAAGTAATCCAATTCGCGGTTTTTGTACTTGAGCAAAGTTTCATAATATAAAAATAAATATAAATATAAGAACACATTCACACACGGCTGGTTAGCCCCATACTGAACCATTTCTAGCTCGTATTATGATTGCTAACACAGCTGATATATACATACATACATATACAAACATACATATTATATAAAAATACATATTTTACACCCAGACCCACAGCCAACAAATTTAGTTAAGCACAAAGATGTTGACTGGGCCGGAAATCGAACCCGGAACCTTCTGATTAGCAGACCGGCATGGTAACCTTTACGCCAACGAGGTCGTCAATAATAATAATATCTTGGTTTTAGACATACTAAGAGTTTCAGAACAATCGGCCCGGTGATCCACCTCGCACTATGATCGTGCGGCAAATTAATCAATATCAGATTATCCGGACCATCTAATCCGTCTCGTTAACATCCGGAAAGCGGATACAAGGATAATAGGATGTATTGGAAAAGGCTCCGATAGTCGAGAATTAGTTCAGCACATGTTTCGGAGTCAACTGAAATTGAACGTTTTGAGATGTAGGACCGTCTACTGGTAGTTTTTTTACTCTGAATAGGTCAGCGCTTAACCGAAAGTCAACTGATGGTAAGTGATATGTTTAGTCCAAATTTTTTTAACTTAAGGTATTCTATATACCCATCAATAATTGTCTCGATTATAAAGATAGTATAGTTGAGATTTTACGTTTTTTTCTTATTTTTACATACAGTGTTAACTCCACGTAACGTCACTCGATTTAACGACAAACTTTCTAAAGCGTCGAAATCAATTGGCTTTAGTTGATTTAGCTTGTATTCTATACAATGATAATATATCTCTATTTAACTACTCTCTATAACGCCATAAACTGCACAGTCTTTTCAGTGTCGTTATATAGAGTTTACACTGTACTTTTATAAAAAATAAAACATAAGTACTAAAAGTAAGTTTTACTAAAGCAATATGCACTCTTAGCATTCCATGACGAAACAAATATGAATAGTTGGTTAACCTTTATAAGGTGTTTGTATTGCAAATCATTGACACCACACCAAACGCAATGTTGGTCACCGCTCCACTTGTTGCTCTGAGTTCATACACGTTTCAAGCGAGATAGTGCTTTGCGTATCAAATCGAGTTCTAGGCAAGTGACTATTATTCAATGATTGTAATCAATACAGAGTGTTTATCGTAGCGGATGTGAGAGCGCGGCGCACGAGCAATGGTCCGCAGGGGGTCGGCATGGAGTGCAGTGGAGTACTCACTGCGGGCGGGCGGCGACGGGCTGCAGCTCGATGAGGCGCGGGTACCCGGCGCCGGCGGCAGCGGGGAAGCAGTCGCGGCTCATGGCGGCGACCGACTGACGCGGTGGGCGGCCGCGCTGCTGCTCCCCGCCCCGCGCCCGCCCACCGAGCCCAGCCCACAGCTCCGCCCGAGGCCTTGAACCTGCCGCTTGCACGTGCCGCGCGTTGTGCAACACCTGCACGATGCACTCGCTAGCACGCACAGCGCGCGTGCCCTCCCCGCCCGCACCCCGCTCACCTACTCCTAACTACCACGCCGCTTATCTACTCCGCCTCACAGTCTTCACGCTACAAGCCAGCACGCCAGGAGATAAGCTACCTTGCCACTGTAAACTTCACGGAGCAGAGGTAAAGCAGACAAGGGTCCCATAATAAAAAAGAGGAACAGCTTCAAAAAACCGCGCGAAAAAGTTGCACTACGTGTGTGACCACTGGCCGCGTGACACGTACGTGTAAGACGGAAAATAATTGGCCAAGTGCGAGTCGTGCTCGCGCGTGAAGGGTTCTTTTCAAATTATTTAATATAAAATAATTTTAAAAGTAATATACATTTATGTATTGTAAGTGTAGTAAGTGTCTACCAGCTACCATTTGATGTATAGCTAAAAAAATAGGAAAAAAACACGTTTATTGTATGGTAAATTTTTGTTATTTGTTGTTAAAGCGGCACGTGAAATACCCTAAGGACACAGCCAGTGAACAGTCTCATCGCGTCGCATTTTCTTATTTCGTTCGTTGAAAGGTTGCACATTTTAATACAATACGTGAGAATTTACTATCAATAAAGATTGTATTTGTTCTATGTGTCGAATAATAAAACTATAAAAAACAATATAATATCATATTTTAATATCAAGAATTCAGTAATTAATTATTTTTTTTCAAATTCAATTTTCCCATAACGTAGCGTTTAATGTTTTATTGTTATTGCAAACTTTTACAAATCATATGTAGGTGTATGGGTGTACACTAAGAAATAACATGGTCATAGCTAAGATAAGGTTATCGCATATGAAATACAATAACGCTGTGTCACGCCAATTTCAATCGTTAAGATATGTCAGCATGCAAGAACCCACATATGACAAAATTTAGATTTGTTTTTAGGATACCGTACCTAACGATAACGGAGAGACAGCCTGGAGACAGACAGCGGAGGCTTAGTAATACGGTCCCGTTATCGCCTTTTAGGTACGGAACCCTTATAAATCTAAATGATGTTATAAAGCCTATAGTCCTAAAACCTTCGATCAAATATATACCAGATTCAGTGTTGCATACAAACACAGCACAAAAAATGGCATCAGTTTACTATATTGTATCTATTACAATATATAGTAAACTCAAAAAATATTTCAATTCAAGTCAACCTTATCACTGTATCTTAAGGTTGAGTTTCGACTAGTGCCGTAATAAACATAAACTATCTTGCTCCGCGATAACAGCTATAATATTTTATGACCGTACGCAGTGAGCGTTAGAAAATTCAACTGTATTACTATACTAATGGTAGTGATTCAGCGGTACACACGACTAAACTAAATTTAAAGAAGCCCCGTCTCTTTTCATCTTAGGTGGCCAAAAAGAGACGGCACGCTCTGCACCATAGTCAAAACAACTAAAATCACGTCAAATGTAGAAAATATAGGCGACTTTAGAGCGCACTCACTTGTATCACCTTTAAAACTGCCTGCACATTCCATATTTGACGTGATTTTAGTTGTTTTGTCTGTGGTTCAGAACGTGCCGTCTCTTTCTGGCCACCTTAGATGAAAAGAGACGGTGCTTCTTAAAATTTAGTTTAGTCGAGTGTGCTGCTGAATCGCCACCATTAACTCTTAAATTCCTCAAACTCAAACAAGACCACACTTACTTGTGGTCTTATTTTCCTTGCCGTTTTTAGAGACATCACCTTATATCTAGTACATTTTTGATCGAGGCCTATAACGAAATAGTTCGTCTCGGAAACTTCTTTGAAAGCGCCTTTGAAATCAATGAAGGCATTTTTCTGTCATGTCGCTTTGTGATTCGTTGCTAAGGCGTACGCTCGCGGGGTCGTTAAGGCGATGCTGTACCAAGTTCAGCCCTCCACACGTCTTTGAGCGAAGCGGCTGAAGCGCGGCATTAAGAATTACACAAAATAAATTCATGTAAAAAAGAATTTTGAGAATCGATCCACAAATGGCTGAGAAACCGGTGAACATACATAAAAAAAATACATACAGTCGAATATATAACCTCCTTCTTTTTTTGAAGTCGGTTAAAAATCAACAATTTGAATTTATAAGCTCCACAAAAAAGAAGAAAGGTTTGTTTAATTGATTTATTACTTTCAGAAGCACATCATTTTTAGGGTTTCGTGCCTAAAAAGCAAAAATGGGATTTTATTACTGCCTGTCTGTCTGTCACCAGGCGCATAAAGCGTTATGGAAAGCTGAAATTTTCACATATTATGTATTTCTATTGCCTTCACAGAATATTTATATAGTTATGTATTAATTTTAATCATAAATTAAAAAGAGGGCTCCCATACAAAGAACGTGGTTTTTGGCATTGTATTAAGCTAATGGTACGGAACCCTTCATGTGTGAGCCCGACTCGCACTTGTCCAATTATGTTATTCAAAAACAAATATTTCTGAAAAAAGAAATTAACTAGAATATTTCACGTAATCTAAGTTTTGACTAAAAAAGAAACTAACTAGAATATTTTACGTAATCTAAGTTTTGACTGAAAATTCTTAAAACTGAATTAAAGATTATAAATTGGCAAAATCGTAGCCCCTATCATTTCAAGATAATTTAATATTATCTTTAAATTATTTAAATATTAAAAAAATTAAAATTTTAAAGGAAAATTTTATTGTATAGTTTGAGCGGATTTTTTTATTACATGTTACTAATTGTTTAGTTAAAAGCCCACATCTAGTATTTTATAAACATTTTTAAGTTATAACTAAGTTAGGTTAAGGTTAGTTATATCTAGTTTGTACGATAAATAGAAACAAAGAAAGAAATAAAGAAAGAAAGAAAATTATTTATTATGACAAATTAACACAAGACAAGATATAATTTATAAAATAGTACACATAATAAACATTAATTTGTCACAACACAGCCTCAACTCAGCATAATGGTGGTTAAATAGTTTTGTGGAATTTCAAATAAATTTAAAAAAAAAAGTAACTTTGCTCTCATACCGCCTTAAGGGTAAGTGTCACAGACAGGCAGCCGTAACGAGATGTCGCCGCCACGGGCCGACACCGGACACTCGACACCCGACACCCGACACCCGACACCCGACACCTGTGATTATTGTCCGCAGTCCGCCGGGTGACCCGACCCGACCTATCCTCAAATCAAATCAAATCAATTTGGACCGTTAGTATTCTTAAATAACTTGGGGGGGCACTGAGTGAACCCTCAATTATGATGGCCCTTCAGTTGGCAGGCATTTGTTCCTAACTTGTTTAATACATGTACATTTATAATAATAATAAAAAAGGTGAATTATTTACCGACCGTTCAAACAAAAAGTAAACTGCGTAAGCAATATGTTTGGTCTAACAATGCCTCTGACAACCATGGTCAGAGGAAGAATAGACGGAACAACAATAAAAAAAAAAGAAAAAAGTATTCTTAAGTAATGACGACCTCGTTGGCGTAAAGGTTACCATGCCGGACTGCTAATCAGAAGGTTCAGGGTTCGATACCCAGCCCGGTCAACATCTTTGTGCTTAATTAAATTTGTTGGCTGTGTGGGTCAGGGTGTTAAATATGTATTTTATATATGTAGTATATCAGTTGTGTTAGCAACCATAATACGAGCTAGAAATGGCTCAGTATGGGGCTAACCAACCGTGTGTGAATGTGTCCTAATATAAAGAAAAAAAAATTAGCCAAGTGTGAGTTGGGCTCGCGCATGAAGGGTTCCGTGCCTTTGTTGTATGGGAGCCCCCCTTAAATATTTATTTTATTTCAATTCTATAATTTAATTTGATAGCTAATATACTTTTGATATAACCTTTTTTTATTTTTAGTATTTGTTGTTATAGCGGCACGGAAAATACATATCTTGTATGTTGGATTCATTCCAACTTTTAATAATAAGTAAGTGTGACCGTTTTCTACGCGAAAATATAGGAGCCAGTATCTCCATACTAAGCATGGAAGCTTGTATATCAGAGATGCATACTCCCCATTGGAAATGTAGATCGGTTCCAGGAGCAGCACGGGTATTATAAAGTTAAGCCGGCAATCCCATCACTTCGGCACCGATCGGAACGAATCCCTCGGCGCTCCTCTCTAATTGGTCATTAAACAAACTCAATCGGTAAACTCGGCTCCCTCTGGGGCCTACCGACCGGCCTCGCTAACATAATAATCATCATAATAATAATACTTCTTCTTCGTAAGAGTTAAGTGGCCAAGGTCTGGTGTCGAGAGTTTTCAAGCCGCCCGAAGGGCCTCTGACTTGGCTTAACGACTGCTTGTACTAAGACTAACAGCCGGGACCTACAATTTAACGTATCATCCGACCCGTGGTGAAAATGCCACTTGAAAAAGCGACAGTGTTGTGCATGGTCACCCATCCAAACACCGTCCGCATTGACCGTTGCTTAGCTTCGATATCGCATCAGATCACCTTAGCTAACCGAGCTACAGGCGCTACTTAATACTAACGATATATGACCCAGAATTTACGATTCATATTCTAGTCGTATAAAATGTTTAATTAAAAAACTACCGAACGCATTTTGGGTGGTGGCTTAGGATTAGAAATTTATCGTAGTTTATGGTATTCAAGTACAGAAGAAGATTATACATATACGAATAGTATACATATCATAAAAGTTAAGCCCTTTTTTTGTTGGTATCCATACATACCATGATATTGAACGATTCGTGAAAAAAAAAAAACGTGCATATTGTGTTGTTTTCTAAGAATATTGTTCCTTTATAAATTGTTAAAGTAAACTTTGTAATTTTGACAAATAATAGTGTTGTATTTTTATTCGGATTTATCTGGCGGCGGCCATTTTAGACCTATTTTTATCTACTAGCAAACCTGGCGAACTCCGTTTCGCCACAAAGTTGAATTTTCCGGGAATTTTGTTTGCTACAAACCTCACGAAGCCCGAGACCTTTCCAACGAATGCGACCGTGGAAATCGGTTCGTGCGTTCTGGAGATAAAGCGTCAGGAAGGAAAACTCGACTTATTTTGGTATATTAGATAGAGATAGATAAATAGATAAGAACACTCCCAACTATAACTGCTTATTTAAAAAAAAAACTATAAACATAAACACGCACACACACGACTCCGTGGACCTTCGTCGGGTATTTAAAAAAGTAACACTCGTTTTAAAAAAATAACAATTATTTATCACGATGTTTCTACCAGCCCTTTGCGGCAAACTTTTAATTGGCAATTTGCAAGCGAGTTCTTTTAAACAATTTTAAAGTTTCAAAGAAAAATAAAAACATTTCATGGCCAAATTAAGAACATTTTTTTAACATTAAATTTAGTTATTTAGTTTACTAAATTTTAGTTTTTTCTATACTTTGTAAATATTATTCTTAAGTCATGTAAAATATTTATTATTACTTATTATGTATATGCAAATAAAGCTAATGTTTCGATGTTAAAAAAAATCATTAAATAATAAAGTTAAAGGCTTATGCCTTTAACTTTATTATTTAATGATTTTTTTTTAGTTACAGTAAAAAAATGTGTTCGTAAAAAATGTTTATAGCAATGACAGCTCAGTCGGGCGTGCGGTCGTCTTACGTCATGAAGGTCGGGGATTCGATCACCGCCAATGATTCAGTGAAGGAAAACATCGTGAGGAAACCATAGCATGGTGGCAGGGCATTTTCTAGTGCTCGCTTTTTACTAGCCTAGTCAAATACCTAGCAGTAATAATAGATAAAAAAAAAGAACAACTTTTACTTTTTGTAGAACTACTACTTAGTATTTTTTTTTAAATGATGAAAACAAGCTTACAGTTAAATTGCTTTCTTTGATTATTTAATATCTTTCGTTTGAATGGCATCTCGAGTTTTTTATAGGTACATTAATACTAATGGTAATATCGATATTCTGTGACGAGATCCTTTGCCAGGTATTGAGGTCACTCGGCGCAAATGATCAGGTTGTATCTATACCAATATTATAAAGAGACCCATCTAAGATGGGTCCTGTAAACGCTTATCCTTCGTAGAGCACTACACCTACCTTCTACACCGGGGTGTCCACGGTGAGTTTTGCTCTGCTTTAAGTTATGCATTAAAACTTAACCGTCAGAAAACTAATAAACAATTATATAGTAATTTCCACTTAATCATTCTTAATTTAAATATAAATTTTATTTATTTCACTTGGTTTTAAGTTGTAAATCTATCTATACTATAAGACTCTTTGTCCTGACTCATTCATTCATTCAACTAAAGACAACGCAGAGCCCAAACGGCTGATCCTAGGGTTGTAAAATTTGGAGGGTGTATTTTTTTTGTATGTAGACGCGTACTAAGAACGGATTTTTGGAAATTCCACCCCTAAGGGGGTGAAACAGTTTGTATGAAACTTCTTTGTTTTTGAACTTCCAGCAATGAAATATATGGTATATGTATAGTTTATGTAAAATTAAAAATAATGGTATCAAGTTTTTTTGCTAGCGGTGAACTAAGGGTTTTGGGTATTGGGGGGTCGGGGGTGAAAGTTTGTTAAGAAAAATATTTATTTATTGGTTGTAGTTTATATAGTGGTTAAAATAAATTTGTAATAATATTTGCTAAGAGTGCGTTAAGGCAAGCCGTTAGGGTAAGGGAAAGTTTTGTGTTTTTGATATTAAATACTTCTGAATTGGAATTTAAGTATGTGGTTCACTTTGTGATATGGATCACGTATTCTACTTATTAAAATTAAAATAATATATGGATCACGTATTCTAATTATTAAAATTAAAATAATGGCTTAGAGAAAACGACCTAATCTGTCGTATCATCACCAAAGCAGCTAAAAACAGGTTGACTAAATCTCAGGAATCGAATGCGGAAAGACAGATGCGGCTCATTTTGATATCGTAGCAATGTAATGTTAATATAAAATTGGCACAGGAATAGGATACAATATAATTTTTCCACAGGTTACGCGAAAAGTGACATACACACGGGCGGATCCGCAGGCAACCTCTAGTCTATATTATAAGACTCTTCCTCCTGACATTCGTTCATCTATAGGCAACGCAGAGCCCAAACGGCTGGTCCTAGCGGTATGAAATTTGGAGGGTGTATTTGTTTTAATATGTGGACGCGTACTAAGAACGTATTTTTGGAAATTCCATGCCTAAAGGGGTGAAAGGAGATAAAATAGTTTGTATGAAAGAAACTTCTTTGTTTTGAACTTCTGGCAATGTAATTTAGAATATGTATAGTTTATGTAAAATTAGAAATAATGGTATATTTTTTTGCTCGGGGTGAACAAAGGGTTTGTAATGGAGGTTAAAGTTTGTAAGGAAAATTATTTATTTATCAAGTTACAGTCTAGAAAATTATTATGGAAGTTTATTAAAAGCTATGGATACTTTTGCCAGGGGTGTATTAAGGGGGATGCTATTGGGGTCGAAAGTTTAAAATCGTAGTTTCCACAGGTTACACAAAAATCACGACAGGCGGAGCCGCGGGTAACTGCTAGTCTATATTATAGGAATTTTTGTTCTGACCTATACATATATGGGTAACGCAGAGCCCAAACGGCTGGTCTTAGAGATATGAAAATCGAAGGGTGAATTTGTTTTATTACGACGCGTACTAAGAACGGATTTTTGGAAATTCCACCTCTAAGGGGCTGTAAAGGGGGTATAACTGTTTGTATGAAACTTCTTTGTTTTTGAACTTCTAGCAATGAAATTTAGATTATAGTTAAAAATAATGGTATCAAGTTTTTTTGCCAGGGGTGAACTAAGTGTTTGTGATGGGGGGTGAAAGTATGGAAAATTCTTAATTTATCAAGTTAAAGTCTTGACAATTATTATGCTAATAAGCTATATTTTGTGTTTCTTTGCAACTTAGATTATTTTACAGCACGTGCAAAGCCAGGACGATCTGCTAGTGTATAATACATAGTAGTTCAACGCAATGACACCATTTCCTGTTACCGCCAGATTGTATCAGTCAAATGTTTAAAGCTATGATTTATGTATGAGTGACCCCATTCGTGTACGTCGTAATTGTGTATACGACGACTCAGTGTTCAATGGTTGTGAGCCTTCTTTAAATAATCTGTGAATATTAAGATGGTGGTTGATCTTAATCTACCAAATGTTGTTGTAGAGTAAATAATTGCTTATAAATACTTTTGTTGTATAGGAGCCCCCCTTCAATATTTACTTCATCTTCTTATATATAAAATTTTCATGTCACAATGTTAGTTACTACCGTACTCCTACAAAACTTACAAAATTTTATATGCGTATTCAGTAGGTCTGAGAATAGGCTACTATTTATTTTTCATACTCCTAAGTCATAAGGGTTGTTCAGACTTATTTTTTTTTAATTTATTGACTAACTTTTTTGCTTTTATTTTAAAAAATACATACAACCCTAAATTTATACTATTTTATCACCAACCCCTATTTTTTTATGGCCATTTTAGTAATTTAATATTTTTTCATCCCGTTCGATAATTGATCAATAATAGTGTTTCTAACTGTACAAGGCAAAGCAACGTTTGCCGGGTCAGCTAGTTTTATATAAAAATAACTTATCTTAAAGTGTAATGGACAATAACGTTCCTATGGTAAAATCTTTATAGAATACAAATACAAATAAAAATGATAAATGATGAATTCATTTCATTATTTAAGGATATAAAAATAACGTTCTGTGGACATTTAAAGTAGTACCTGTTATAGTTATTAATACTGAGAAAAAAATACGAATACGAAATCTTTCATCTTTATAATACTTGTTTATATGGATAATATATAATAACAAAGTACGTACAGATACATTGTTTATATGCAGGTATAGTACTAATAAAATACGAAAAAAAATATCTAGGGCAAAGTGTCTGCATTTTAAAATCTGTAATATATCCGAAACTATTCCTTGCTGTATGAGCCATATTGGTCTATGATAAATGCACAATCTATTTAAATTACTAAATTGTAGAACGAAGAGTGTTGTTTTGCTTAAAATCACATCATAAAAAAGGCGTTTTATTATCGTACTAAGTATAAAAATAGTTAATGTAGGTTATCCCTAAGAGATAGACATTATTGTTATTGTCTATACACATTCGTTAGACGTAATTAGTTTAGGTTAAGGTTAATTATATTCGTACTGTAAACAGTTTTTTGGACTATAATAAAATATAAGACTTAGCGCGATTTTTTTTTGTCTAATCCGTTGCGTAGTTTTAAGTTTTGCATACATTTGGTCAAACAGTCAGATACCTCATTCAAAAGTAAACTCTGCAAATTATTGTAAAAAGTAGTACTAATTTAATTTTAATTGTGTAGCTTTTTTATAATTATTTTATTTTTGTAATTATTATTTTAATAGACTTTTTCTTTATTGTAGTTAGGACATAAGGAACTTTGTACGTGAAATATGTTTCTATTTTCGTTTTTGTATATTTATTTTTATGAGCCTGTTTTGTCCCATTGAAGAGCAAAGACCTTTCTACCCGCTCTTTCCATTTATCACGATCTATTGCTATTTCTTGTCAGTTTTAAATTAGTTATAGTAAATTTACTGTTTTGTGAATTTTCAATAAAAGAAAAAAATGGCGGGTAGCGACGTTGTCTCATACTATGTAGTGATGGTAGGAAGATTCGAGTGCCCCAGCCGGACTGGTTCGGATTAAGTTCCACGTGGAAATGGCGGTGCTTGTGGCGGGACGCGGCTCGCTCCGTGCGGCCGGATCCCGGTTCGTTAGCCGATCCGGATTACGCTCGTTACTGGATAATGGCGAGCCGCGGCTGGGAGCTTTTCATCCATAATAGCACGCTGATTATGTCGCTATTCTTACAAACAAGGGCGGGCCCGTGGCTGCGGGAGACAAGCCGAGCCGACTCCCGCGGCGACCCACCGGGGTGCCGGATTCACGACCTCCTTACCAAATATACACGTTTATTAGGGTTCCGTACCTGAAAGGTAAAAACGGGACCCTATTACTAAGGGACCGCTGTCAGTCTGTCTGTCTGTATTTTTTTTTCTTGATAGGTTAGCGTTTGACCACAGCCAGTCTGATGTTAAGCTGCACTGCAGACTACGGTGTGGCATGCTTACCTAGAAGACACCTATTAACTCGACTTTTGAAGGCCCCCGGATAATACCTCTCAGGAAACAGAGACTCAGGTAGTGAGTTCCAAAGCTATAAATATATATGTTATTAGCTATCAAATTAAATTATAAAATTTACATAAAATACTTATTTGAGGGAGGCTTCCATACAACAAGCGTACGAGGGTGGATTAGAAAACTTCGCAGCCTAATAGTTACCAAAATACTTAAAGTATTTTAATGTAACCATGACAACCATGTCACAACTTTCAAATAATTTAACAACATCGTTTTCAAATAATTTAATCAAAAAATAATAATTTATAAACAGCGTTTTCAAATAATTTAATCAAAAAATAATATTTTAGGGAGGCTCTTATACAACAATAGTACGGAACCCTTCATGCGCGAGTCTAACTCGCACTTTGCTAATTATTTATTCCAGTATGATTCTGAATTGAAACTCCATTTAATTCCCTTTACCTGTCTCCCGTGGAAATTTAAATAATTGCGCGGAAAGAAATAATCGGCCAAATGCGAGTGGGATTCGCTCACGAGGGTACCGTACTATCTATAAATATAAAATATCACGATAGCTCCCAGTAAAAAAAAAAACATTAAATGGTATACTGTTCGGTACAATCTGTGAAAATTAAAGCTGTCTAGACATCACAGTATATGAGATACAGCTGGATGCAGGTGGACAGCGAAATAATAGTCTTTGTAATAGTTTAGTTGGTAAAAGAATTTCCGAAGTGTTGGTGAACTTTTTAGTTCACCAACACTTCGGAAATTCTTTACCTTACCTACTTACATAAATAACTTGGCACCAAAATTATGAAATCATAATACCTTTATAATGCGAGCAAAGCCGCGTGTAACGAATAGTTTCATAAATTATATATAAATAAGCACCGCGTCAGCTGTCGTTGTCAGCTGTAGCGATGTCAACTCGCATTCGACTCGCTTCGATACGCTATCATCCACAGATCTCTCTTTTCGCTATAATCGAATATCGAAGTGTGAGGATGACATTAGCTTTCGAAAGGATCTCTTGACAGTTTAGCTTATCAACAGATAGCAGAATAGACAGCAAATAGTATTGATTCCGATTCGTTGAGATAGAGCAAATAGGTATCTTCTAGGTAAGCGTGCCAAATCGTATAGACTACAGCGTAGCTTTACATCAGGCATGCTGTAGTCAAACGCAAACCTATCACGGGTAAAAAAAAACCTTTTAGGGTTCCGTACCTAAAAGGAAAACGGTACCATATCACTAAGCCTCCGTTATCTGCCTGTCTGTCACCAGGCTATATCTCAGAATAAATAATTAACTCTCATACAAGAAGCGTAAGTTATAATCTAGTAGACCTTCGAAACATTCACAAAATATTTGTTTATGGCTCTACAACAAATGAATTTGCCATTTTTTTAATTAATGGTACGGTACTCTTCATGTTCAGGCCTGTCCCACACTTGGCAAAGTCAAAGTCCTATTATTTTTTATGTAAGTAGGGTAAAATATATAATTCCTGAAGAACCCTATTAAAGCAAAGAGGCACTGGTAGCGAGTGAGGCTCAGTGGCAAACCCGTCTGCTTTTTAATCAGACGGCCTTGAATCAATCCCGGCGCCACACCAATGACACGTTTTTCAAGTTATGTGTGGACTCGCTTTCCGTTTAAGGAAAACATCGTGAGGAAGCCGCCATGTTTGAAGACTGCAATATTTGAATACACGTCATCAGCTAACCTTGGCTAACCATCCATGGTGCATTATGGCCTGCATATCTCTCAATATAACTAATAATCTACACCAAACACAAGCTTCTATCAGCTTGACATCACCAAAAACATATAGTGAGATACACTTAACAAAAATGTTAAGCATATCTCACGTGTATTAGTGGTTTGCATTCTTGCACCACTCATTCAAAGCACAATCATAAACTCATGAGCACAGCGAGTTGAACCGATGCTAAGTACTGTGCTTTGCATCTTTATTATCCCCACAGTTAGCAATAAGGGACTGTATAGTTGTAAGTAAATATATTTTTATAATTACATTGACGACGCTTGTCTTCCAATTCACACGATGGAAGTAGAAGCTGTGGCCGAAGATGTAGGTAGCACAGTACTCTAGAAGATCACTGTTGCCTTGAAAAACTTAAAGTTGTATTTCACTTTCTCTTTTTGACACTATTTTCACGACCACTGATCCTTAGTTACTTTATAAACAGAAGCTGGCATAGCCTGCGCTCGCCGTGATTCGACAAAATGGTTGACCTTGACCCAAATCTCAATGCGCAATTGCGCTTGCACCAATCGCAACTAGTACAGCTTCCTCTGCGTTCATAAAATTCTTTGTTTCGATCACAGATAAGAAAAACAGGTAATGTTTTTTTTTTATTATTCAAGATCAAGGATATAGGTCTTTCAGTCGAAATAGGTTACTATCAAACACAGTGTTTCCAAATGAGGGAAATATCCTTTTTAAAGACGTGGTAATCCAAAAAGGAAATTGTAGGATAAAATATATAATTCCTGAAGAACCCTATTAAAGCAAAGATGCTTTTTAATCAGACGGCCTCTGGTTCGATCCCAGCCCTACACCAAAGACTTGATTTTTCAATTTATGTTTGGATTTGAACCCGCCTTACGGTGAAGGAAAACATCGTGAGGCAACCGAGGTATTAAACCTCGCCAGAAATGTTGCAAAATAAGGGATTTTTAATAATGTGCAAAGTCGACAAATCTTGTCGATAATTTTATTGACGTATTGTATTTAGAATAAATAATATAAATATATTATTATAGTTAGAAGGTAGGCTATAGAGGAAAAAATATTTAAACATTTTTTCTTTTAGTTACTACACTAGTGCCAAAACTACAGCAAGATAATTTTTGAGGGGGAAATCGGAATTCAGACGTCATGACAGTGGAAACACTGATCGAGACGTTTACTTTGCGCGTGTTATTATCAATTACCAAGATATGTGTCACTGATGTGCTTGTGATGCAAATTAATTTTCTTTCAAAACTGTTCTTCTTCTTTTTCTTATAAGCGAAGTGGTCAAGCTCTGGTGTCGAGTTTTCAAGCCACCCAAAGGCCTCTGACTTGGCTTAACGACTGCTTGTACTAAGACTAAGACCTTCAATTTAAAATGACACTTGGAAAAACGACAGTGTTGTGCATGAAAACACAACCATGAAAACACTGTCCGCATCGACCGTTGCTTAGGTCTGTCTACGCTTAGGTTGGATAATCGCGTCAGACACCTTACCTAGCCGAACTGTTTACACAACAGGGTTACCTGTGTCATGATTTCGGTTGCCTATATCGCTGATTCAAACATATTTACAATAAAATAATATCTCAGCTGATATTTCATTGAAATAACTGCCCTACATAATGTTCAAGTGTCGTGCGCCGCCATCTATTGATATTTGTTTAAATTGGTGAACATAAAAGCTGCGCGCGATTGCCGCAAGAGCTGCGAGCCATAATCTACCCGTTGTGATTGGTCGAGTCGAATGCCCGTCTATGATTGGCGGATTCACTCTCGACAATACAAAGACGAGCAAGAGGGTGTTGTGGGGGAAGAGCTCAAGGCAGACGCTGGAGAGACGGCTCACGAGGAAGACATACATTGACTGAAGTACCTACTCGTACTACGCGATCATCATACCTGTGTAACAGGTAATAACTAATCTACTTATAACAATGACATATATAGTTCTAGGCAACGACATTAATAATACCTAAATGGACCAGCCTTCTCAGTACTTTACCATCCAAAAATATAAGCCGACATCTGTTAGATTTACATGTTACAAAGTTTGAAGTAAACATCTTAGCATATTGTTAAAACGAGATAATCGCAAGGGAAAACGAGACAATACAAATGTTTATCAGTTGACGTTTGCCATCTAAAAATAGGGATAAACGTCAGGCAAAATTTGTCGAAACAGTTATCTTTTTGCCGGATGCAGGGAATAGTGGAGACACAACCTTGCTTTGCTCACATATTCTATTATCTTCTTCTTCTATAATATAAAAATAAGTCGAGATTTCCTTCCTAACGCTATAACTCCAGAACGCACTAACCGATTTCCACGGTACAGCATTCGTTGGAAAAGTTTCAGGCTCCGTGAGGTTTGTAGCAAAAAAAAAACAGGGAAAATATTGTTCACATACAGCGCCATCGCTGATACATAGCATGTACTACAAACCTGGTTTTGCATGGGGTGGAGCCACTGACCTCTATTTCTACTAGTACGCTGGACTGGCTATACGTCACATCGTTTTGTGCCTAATTGATTTTCGCCATTTTGGCGCTGACAGCGCCAGTGAACGTCCACGGAACTAATAATAGGGATGGGACAATTTAACAATGTAATATCGTCAAAAATCTACTTTAAGCCTATTGGTATGTTTCTATCCTTCTTAACATTTTTTTTACGTATAATAGGCTTGTGCTTGACCACAACTCACCTCACTCACCATTGATCGCATTTTGTATATAATGTCGATATTAACACTGATAACGGACAACAAATAAATATTATTACTAAGGGCCCTGCATGATTTGTGGTGAACATAGGCAATTAAGTACTTTGAATAACTTAAGGGATGGTACCAATAAAACGATGAATGATTTTGCTCAGAAATATGTAATTACAAAAACAACATGATTTAAAAATAAATATAATAACTAGTAGACGCCAGCGGCTTTGCTTGATTTATTTTGGGATATAAAGCCTATGTATGACACTTTCGGGACGCCATACTATGATGATGATTGATGAAGATGATCATGTTTGTTGGGAAGCCGATCAACAGTTTTATCTCTTTGAGCCACTGTTTTAGTGAAGAATATTTTGGGACCTGTAATAAAAACAAACCGTTAATTGAATGATACAATATATGCCAGAAAAAACATCGACAAATATTGTCGATATGGAATATCGACCACACTATTGTGTTGTTTATGTTTATCAAAACTCGATAATATCAAGTCAAATACGTTCTAATGGCATGTAATATTACTAGTGACGATATTATCTTTACAGAACGTTTTAATTTATAGAATATAATTGTAAATTCACTTACTTGTTATCCCGCTTTTTTTCTGGATACGAGTTTTGCAAAACACAAACACTCTCATTGTTGGTAAAAATAAGTATCACGCTATAAATATAAATTGAACTGTATAATACCAGATTAACTACATATTAAAACGTTAATAAGATCGCGGAATCGATGTAAACAACACGACAGCCATTTGCAATTGCGCAATAAATGTCAAATTTAGTTCTCAGGACGCTCAAGGAGACGCTTCAAATCGGCACAGAAAATTGCTGTCAGTTTGTATGGCATAGCCTGTCCAGCGTAGGTACTAGTAGAAATAGAGGTCAGTGTGTGGAGCAGATTCGTTGTTTGATGGTGGCGAAATTGAGTTGCCCGGGTTTGCTACAATGTCATGTTAACCTTAAATTTACATAAATATTTCATGTCATATACAGAGGTAATAAATATTTTATTTTTATACCAAACCAAGAAGGTAATTAAACCAGTCTAGTAAGTAGTATAGTAGTCTCTATTTTATAAAACATTTAGATAGATTTTCTACTCTGCATTTTCAAATAATTCAATCACTTTGATGATGTAACATAAATTATATTTTTAAGTATCCACTTACAAATTGCAAATATAACTTTAATAACTGCAAGTGTACATACATTTTTGTACTCTTGGTACTTTTTTATCATAATTAATTTAAATTTATCTTAATGCAGTGTAAAGATAAAAACTGGCCAAGTGCGAGTTGGGCACGTGCATGAAGGGTTCCGTACCATTGTTGTGTGGGAGCTCCCCTCAAATATTTATTTTATTTGAATTTTATAATTTAACTAGAGGTTGCCCGCGGCTCCGCCCGCGTGTATGTCGCTTTTCGCGTAACCTGTGGAAAATTCTATTGTATCCCATTCCCGTGCCAATTTTATATAAACATTACACTGCTAAGATAACAAAATGAGTCGCATCTGTCTTTCCGCATTTGATTCCTGAGATCTACTTAACCTCTGTTTTTAGCTACTTTGGTGATGATGCGAAAGATTAGATCGTGTTCTCCCAGCCATTTTTTTATTTAAATAATTAGAATACGCGAACCATACCACCAAGTGGAACACATACTTAAATTCCAATTCAGAAGTATTTAATTTCAAAAACACAAAACTTTCCCTTTGAACTTTAAACCCTAATAGCATACCTTAATGCACTCCTGGCAAATATTATAACAAATTTATTTTAACCACCATATAAGCTACAACCACAACAACTTTCAAGGCTTTAACTTGATAAATAAAGATTTTTCCAAACAAACTTTCGCCCTCCCCCCTCCCCCTTACAAACCCTTAGTTCATTCCTGGCAAAAAACTTGATACCATTATTTTTAATTTTACATAAACTATACATATTCCAAATACCAATGCCAGAAGTTCAAAAACAAAGAAGTTGAATACAAACTGTTTTACCCTCTTTCACCCCCTTAAGGGTAGAATTTCCAAAAATCTATTCTTAGTACACGTTTAAGTACTAAAGTATATACACACAGTATATCCAAATTTTGCACCTCTAAGTTCAAAAACACAAAACTTTCATTTTTAACTTTAAACCCCCATGGCATCCCCCTTAATGCACCCCTGGCAAAAGTTTTTTAAATTTTAATTTGATCATTTAATAAACTACTACTATAACAACTTTCAAGACTTTAACTTGATAAATAAAGAATTTTCCATACAAACTTTCACCCCCCATTACAAACCCTAAGTTCACCCCTGGCAAAAAAACTTGGTACCATTATTTTTAATTTTACATAAACTACACACATTCCAAATTTCATTGCTATAAGTTCAAAAACAAAGAAGTTTCATACAAACTGTTTTACCCCCTTTCACCCCCTTAGGGGTGGAATTTTCAAAAATCCGTTCTTAGTACGCGTCTACATACTACAACAAATATACCCTCCAAATTTCACAACCCTAGGACCAGCCGTTTGGGCTCTGCGTTGTCTATAGATGAATGAATGAATAGGTCAGGACAAAGAGTCTTATAGTATAGATTTGAAAGGTAATGTACATTTATACATTCCGTGAAAATTTTAGGTGTCTACGTGCTACTGTTGTTGATATATAGCAAAAAAATACGGGGAAAAAACACGTTTACTGTATGTGGATTCCTCTTAATATTTTTTTTAATTTTAGTATGTGTTGTTATTGCGGCACAAGAAATACATATCTTGTGAAAGTTTTTAACTTTCTAGCCCTTACGGTTTCTGAGATATAACCTGGAGACAGACAGACAGTGGAGGCTTAGTAATAGGGTCTCGTTTTTACCTTTTAGGTACGGAACCCGAAAAAACTACAAATTGATACAAATAAATTATTATGTGTTCCACAGATAATTTAACTGACTTAAAATGTGAAATTAACTTCTTTAAAAACACATGTTTAACTGTTTCCAAACTAGCCAAATACCAGAAAATGGCACAAAACCAATTATTATGTACCAGGAAACGGTAAGGGTGCTTTCATCCCGCCTTAGTAGGACACACATACATATAGCACAAAAATATTTACTAAGTAAAATACTTTTATTAATAGGTATAGTACAGCTAGACATTTGACCAGCAGCTAATAGAGTGAGAGTCTGCGACGCCCAGACCTTCGTTATATTATAAAAGCTGAAAATTCTTCTATATATACATGTTCTCCATACAGGTATAAGCAAACCCAGCTTATACAACCTGGGTCGAGGTAGCTTTGGCAGGTAACAGGTAGTAAAGGTGACTAAAATTGTGTTTCAATTCTGTGATAGTATAAAATTTAGTTTTCATATATATGTATATATTAATTTACAAACATATTAGAAACCACCTCGTCTATTGGCGGACACTAAGGATGTTAACAACCCCTTTCCAGACATCCTCAGTCTAATTTTTTCTTTATAAATCTACTTTCGTCATAGTGTAAAATCTGACTTTTGTATGTCATTCAGAAAACTATACGAATAATGTTTTCACAATCCCCAGTCACTTTTATGGTTTCCCCATCTTCCCAGAAACATTGAAGTCTACTCCAGGCGCGCACGCGATGAATTGTCTAGGCTGGGTTAGCTTATCTGTATAGGGGACATATGTAAAAGATTTTTCAGCTTTAATAATATAGCGAAGGTCTGGGCGTCGCGGGCTTTTAGACCTTAGAGATACACAATTCAAGAGTAAGGTGGAATCACATTTTTTATTATTTTATTTTATTTATTTTTTAATTATTCTGATCTCTTTTTTTCCACTTTTTGCATTTCTCCTCAGCTTTTCTGGTGTTATTTCAGAAATTTCATCTTATTTTACATTTTTCTGTTTATTTTTTTAACATTATATCACATTTATTTTTCTTGTTTGAAGTAGCATTAATAATTTTATGTTTGAAGTACAATATTGAAAATATTAAGTGTCAAAACATCCTCACAAAATGTTTAAGAAATCTGCAATGTAAATAGAACTGTATGAGTTCAGTGTAGTTAGTGACTGTTCTGTTCTGTTCCACTGTAATTTCTGTGAGATGGTGGCGATTCAGCGGCACACACGACTTAACTAAATTTAAAGAAGCCCGGTCTCTTTTCATCTTAGGTGGCCAGAAAGAGACTGCACGTTCTGAACCACAGACAAAAGAACTAAAATCATGTTAAATATGGAATGTGCAGGCAGTTTTAGAGGTGATACAAGTGAGTGTGGTCTAAAGTCCTCTTTATTTTCTACATTTGACGTGATTTTAGTTGTTATCACTATGCTGCGTGCCATCTCTTTCTGGCCACCTAAGATGAAAAGAGACGAGGCTTCTTTAAATTTAGTTTAGTTGTGTGTGCCGCTGAATCGCCACCATAATCACACAGAAATTACATTTGAATGTACCCCGACATATTAAAATTGTTTACAAAAAAAACGTCTACATTTATTCATAACTAACCGGACATATCTGAGAAATAGACAACGACAGAGGGGCAGACAGCCCGATGGTCGTTAGGCACGCTGGATAGAGCTGGTGGAACCTGGCTGAAGACTGTACTGTATGCAGTGTTGGAGAGGAGACCTGTAGTGGGAAGATACAAGCTGATGATGATGATGATGGTTTATTCATAAAAACTCAGTCATGCAGTTGTATTACACTGACACCTTAATTTTCGTGTTGTTGAAAAGCTTAAACTAAGGTGTTCCAAAGCCCATCCAAATAATTTTATGGCAAAACTTTTATAATTAGTAAGATAAATTTGGTCACCATTTTGTGACCAAATTTACTGGTATGATAATTATTTTGTGAGTTACCTACTTTTTACTACATTTTAAAACTAATTTATTTTTATGTTTTATGCTCATAAGACTTGTTTTTTACAAAATAACTTGTTATTTGGTTATATTATATACCATAAGAAATATGAGTTTCGTTTTATTGTCAAATTTAATTATATTTTATTTTTTGTGCTTCAAGGTAACATCAAAACATTAACCATTTCTTAATATGTAGTCAATTTAAAATTTTTCAAGAAATCTATTATTTCTTAAAAAATGTTCGGAGACAATTATAACATTTCTAATGTATGTGAAATCTTGTAAACACATGCATAAGCAGCCCATTATACATTCCCACTGCTGGGTGGGACTCAGGGCCTTCTCTCATGAGGAGATAGATATAGGCTAGATATTGCATGGTTGATTTAATCCACCATGCTGGCCTAGTGGGTTGGCAGATGTCTAATTTCTTCAGATTTTGACAACACAACCAATATCTTATGATGAGCTAAATTTGTTGACTGTTTGAAAAGCAGACGGTTTCCCACTAAGCCACACTCATTCGTCAAGTAAGCTCATTTACACTCTATTCTGTCCAATTGGGTTCAAATTTGTTTCACTTATTATCAGTGGCATAATATACATATTATGTTGCTAATACGGTTTGTATGACACAACTCAAGGTCAAGACAATAACCCGCACAATAGAATAAATATTTCAATAACATGTAATAGATTAAATCAAACTCTTACTATGTCTAAAGATAGAGGTCATTGTTTCAGTGCAGACAGTAGCACATTTCAATTCTATCGGCTCTGCAACCGGACTGTAGAATAAGTACTTGACATAACATACATGCACTTATTCACTCGGAAAATGTACTGATATGAAAAACTTAGTTGTACTCTCATCATATTCAGCGGAACTTGTACAAAGGTAACCGTTTCTCGTCAGAACATTAGCCAGTGACAAAATGCCATACAAGGCGAAGACGTTTGATTAATTTGTTGCGGTGTGTGATTTGTTAGGAATTTCCTAGCTGCCTCGAGTATACAAGCTGTATACAGCCGGCGCAAGATTGAGATATGTTAGTACAATCATTTTCTCAATCCATGTGTGCGCGGAACAGCTGGAGAGGCAGTCGATGGCTGCATCGCGAGGACTGGTTTGCCCAGTTACGTTTGCGCTCGTAATCAGGGGACTCACCTTCGAGGACCGCCACTGCTGCTGTCGGAGCTGTCCGCCATCCCTGCGAGAGAATCATGGAACCTTCACGCACTCCCAGACACCTCCAGGCACCGTGATCACTGTACACTACCGAACCCCATCACAAATATATGAACATTTACAATTATCACAGCTTTTTAAGGCACTAATAGCTTGGATCTCTCCACTACAGGCTAAAACTTTTAATATACTTGTATATACATAATGGAATGGAACTAAGGAGTAAAATAATAAGAAAATAAATATACGGAGGAATGGAACTTTTGGAAGACAAACAAGTGTTATAGGAGCAAGTGTTGACAGCTCCTACTGAATTTCCTCCGACTTACTGCAAATTCTGCTTAAATGCCCTAAATCTGGATTAAGCCCCTAATATTATTATTTTACCTACATTTAGTTTGAAAAACGCTGTCTAATAGGTATGAATTAAAAATACATAATCATCCTACCCATTGAGCTATCATTTCGATAGCAATTAATTAATGCCGATTTGATTCATTGGAACCATCAAGCGATTAGCAATATCCATTACAGGGACATCTGGACTAGTCTTTGGCCAATGTATCATCATGTATTATCATCATCAGGACCAGATATATCATGGTAACGATAGAAAACAAGTAAAAAATATAAAAGATATTTGATCTTCCATATATTTTGTGGTCATTCGTTAGACATATGAAAAACCAAATGTCTTCTTCTTTCACACCTTTTCCTATGAGGGGAATAGGTCGTAATTTGCTTCTTTCACACTATTGTATCAGCGATCACCTGCACATACCAGTGAGGAGTTCATCACCTGCGCTTTCACTCCTTAAAGAAGTAAATTGAGGAAAAAAAATAAAAATTATCTGTAAGAAAAAAGCATAGCATTAGAAGTTTGGTAGTCTGTGCGCAGATTATGTCAGTGTCGAGTCGCATGGTGTTGTCAAGTTGCTGACGGTTACAAGAAGTGGTTTATTCTCATTGTACAGTTTTCTTGAATGTTTGTAAAGAAATTAATTTTTTGCTTATTTTTATTTGGTGTGTAATTTAGATTCAGAATTCGATTTAAGTTAGTATTGCAAACGACATCTCAAGATGAGTCTACACAAAGCAAGGTCAGAATTAATACGGATCCGTATATTATAAGCGAAATAGTTAATTTCAGAAGTAGGGTGACAAAACACTTGTTGACTCAACTTATAAAATTAAAAACTCGCTACATATGTTAAATTACGAACATTCAGTTTATTACAATTCATGTAAACGCCAAGGTCTCCATAATAAGAACATGCACATACAGTTAAAGTTTTACGAATATCGGCACGTGTGCGATTTTTTGGTCTGAAATCATATCTTTTATAAAAAGAGGGTGGATGCAAAACTAGTACCGCCACAAAACCATATTTTTCAAAATTCTTGAGGTAACTAAGCATTATAAATTTATATATAACAGTGTAAAGTGCAGCCTACATTGCAATGCATGTTGAACAGGGCTAAAACTAGCTTGTGTATCTAAACAATCAAATCTAGCTTCTTCCAAATATATTCACATATTTGTGAATAAGGAAGTTACAAGGTCATGTAGCAAACGCTACATAGATTGTTTTACACAACTTTAGGGTAGCTTTTTGGGAGCTTCCCGAGTAGACTTGGTGAAGTTTTAGGGCTCCAAGTACCTAACTGAAAGTGGTGAAACTGCTTTTGTTAGATAGTTTTTCTTGGTGGTAATTTAATATGATACAAACAGCAAAAAAAGTTACAAAGTAGTTAAGTAGTATGAGTAATTGGAAACTCGGGATACAGAATAGTCTTGTCCGAGTGTCAACAAACTATTATTATGATATATACAATGCTAATGACACATTTTTTTTTAAACTGCATCACTTTTGAACTTTTTATTGTTTAAATATTAGTTTAGTTTATAGAAGTCTTATTCTTTCCTACAGCTCTTTATGTATATAAATATTATATAAGTTCACCAATATAAAATTATTGTTATTTTTAAGTAACATAATGCAGTCAGGCCAATATGGCCAATAGAAGGTAGCCAAAATGATAGCCTTTATTTTGGATAACAGTGCTTGTTAACCATTATGCACAGAGTCCATTTATTGGTGATATCAAATATATATTTTATATGATTACTAGCTGACCCGGCAAACGTTGTTTTGCCTTAATAATTATTTCTAAATATACAGTAGCCGTTTCTCAGACCTACTGAATACGCATATAAAATTTGGATAAAATCGGTCAAGCCATTTCGGAGGAGTACGGTAACAAACACTGTGACACGGAAATTTTATATAATTATAAGATGACATTTAGTATGATTTCTACTATCATATTATAGAAATCAATTTTTATTATTATAATTAATGTATATAAATGACTTACAATTTGTAATTATTCATAGAATGTCTTTCCGGTGAAATTTTTAGTCCAACATAAATTTGGTTACTACTTCTAAGTTGACTAAAGAAAAAGCTTAATGTAATAAGTGTGAATTTGGTTCCAGGATAAAAGCATTTGAAGATTTGCTGAACCAGGAACTCATTGATTTGGAACACCTGCGGAAATTGGCTTTCAATGGTATTTAAATCTATATCAAATATTTCTTAGTACATTCTTAGATTATATAAATAAATACCATTATATTGGTAAAATGGTTTGGTAAATTAGCTCAATAAGTATTACAAACCACACCCGCTTTATCTCATTTCCTCTCTCATTTGACATGATTCTAATAAATACTTCTGGTGACCTTTGGCACAAAATCAAAACATGTTCTAACCATGACCAGTGGTAACGGATTTCTGTAAATTGAACAAAAACAAGAGTGAATCTGATTCTAAATGGCAAGTTTAAACAATTTCATTCAAGCAAATAAAATATCTTCAAAAGTTTAAGAAGAGGTGACAGCTGTTAGTCTCAGTTAACTGTATATTACTTAACAACTGTTTGTAGTCATTAAACCAAGTCAGAGGCCTTTGGAGCTTGAAAACGCTGGACACATGAGCTTGGCCACTTAGCTTCGTATGAACGAAGAAGTAGAAAAAGATTATTCTGTAATGCTTTAGAAGCAATAAATAAGCAGATTTTGGATTTTATTCAATTATTTCTTTACTAGGAAAAATTGATATATAGATAATCAAGTATTGTTCATGTATTTTGGTGAATAAAACAACAACAAAAAGTATCCAATGTCCGTCTCCTGGTTGTAAGCTACCTCCCCACCAATTTTCAGCTAAGTTCGTTCAGCCGTTCTTGAGTTTCTTGAGTGGTGTAACTAATACCACTTTCTTTTATATAAGTACTAGCTGACTCGGCAAATGTTGTGTTGCCTCACTTAGGAGTATGAAAAATAGATAGTAGCCGATTCTCAGACCTACTGAATACGCATAAAAAATTTGGTAAAAATCGGCCGTTTCGGAGGAGTACGGTAATTAACATTGTGACATGGAAATTGTATATATAAGATATAGATTATTGCAGTTTGGCACCATCATAGGTTGCTTAGCCTTTGAATCTAATTGCATATAATTACTGGCAGGTATTCCCGATGAGAAAGGTCTCCGCTCGCTGGTGTGGCGCGTCCTCCTGCACTACTTGCCCGCAGAGAGATCAGCCCAACAACCAACACTTGCCAAGAAGCGACAACTTTACAAACAGCTCATTGGTAAGGTTCAGATGCACAGAAATTTTATTGGCTACAACTTGGTACATGCAAGTCATACTGCATGCATTAGCTCACTTTTATAAATGCTACCTCCCTGCATCGTGGCAGAAGACAGAAAGAATAAAAAACATTTAAAAGTTTCTTGCCTCTTGCTCATCATTCTTCATCATTATCAATCATGCACAGTTTATGTATGTATGTATAGTCTGTAGCCTAGGTATGATAGTCTATAGACAATAACCTACAGTCTGTGGCATAATTATCTAGTGGCGTGTCGGGGCCACTGTCGGTAGGACATTGGCGAGGCTTTACCTTTTCGCACTATGTGGGGTCGGCACAGCCCGTTTTTTGCTTCCACACTCTTCTGTCAGCCGTCATATCTACAGTCACTCCTTTCTCTTTCATATCCTCTTTCACACAATTCATTCACATCTTCTTAGGTTGTCCTCTACTTCCACTACCTTGTACAATCATATTCATACTTCTCCTAGTCACATGCTTCTCCTCTCTTCGCATGAAATGCCCATACCAAGATAACATTCCACTCTTAACTTTCTCTGGCATAGGTGCCATTTTCAAACTTCCTCTGATATACTCATTTCTTACCTTGTCCATTCTTGTCACTCCACACATCCATCTTAACATTCGCATCTCTGCTGCATGCAATCCTCTCTCATGCAACACTTTCGTCGCCCAACACTCAGATCCATACAATACGACAGGTCTTATGATCGTTTTGTAGATCTTCCCCTTCAGTTTGATTGGGATTCTTCGATCGCAAGTTGTTCCAGAGACCTGTCGCCATTTCATCCAACCAGCGTTTATTCGGCTCGCTACGTCACGATCGATATCGCCGTCGTTTTGGAAGAGAGAGCCAAGATATTTGAAATTGGAGCAGACTGGCAGGGATACACCATCTAAGGCAATCGGAGTATCCACCAAAGTCACAGAACATCTGCTCGGTTTTGGTGCGGCTATTTTTTAGGCCGACCTCCTCCAGTCTCTCCTGCCATTTTACCAGCCTCCTCTGTACCTCAGACCCCTCCTCACCGACAAGAATAATGTCATCGGCAAACATCATGCACCAGGGCATCTCCTCTTGTATATCTGCTGTTAAAGTGTCCATCATGAGGATGAACGAATAGGGGCTTAGAGCTGATCCCTGGTGCAGGCCCACACTCACACTGAACTTGTCGGTGTCGCCGGCGGTAGACCGCACGTATGTACTAGCTCTACCATACATAGCACGAACAAGCCGCTGGTATTTCCCTGGCACTCCTTTCACATTCATACTCCACCACAGAACTTCTCAGGGTACCCTGTCATACGCTTGTTCCAGATCAATGAACGCCATGTGCAAGTTTTAATGTGCACGGCGGTACTTTATGCACAATTGGCGTAGTGCAAAGATGGCGTCCGTTGTACTGCGTCCCGGCATCAACCCGAACTGGTTCTATGATACCTCACTTTCCTCTCTCAGTCGTCTCGCTATCACTTTCTCCCATGCTTTCATACTGTGTGACATGAGCTTTATTCCTCTATAGTTGTTACAAACCTGACAATCACCTTTGTTTTTAAATATAGGGACTAGGGTGCTATTACACCATTCGTCAGGTTTGACCTCTTCTTGCAACAACTTATTGAAGAATAAAGTCAGCCACATCCATCCATCCACTTTCAAAAACTTCCACACTTCAATCGGTATCCCATCTGGTCCAAGTGATTTTCCATTTTTCATACACTGCACAGCTACTCGCACTTTTTCTACACTCACCTCTCTTACTAGTTAAAGTCTACTACTAAAAAAAATATTATTTATGTAGTAACTTATACAGTGCACACATATACAGTGTAAACTCAAATACTCTAAAGTATCGAAATCAATTGGCTTTAGTTGGTTTAGCTTGTATTCCATACAATGATACATTCTCTCCATTTAACGACCACTCTCTATAACGCCATAAAATGCATAGTCCCTTCATTGTCGTTATATTATTATAGAGTTGAAACTGTATTTCCGTTTTCCAGATGAAGTGATAGTGATGCCAGCAGATCCGTCCGACCACCCACTCAACATGAACCCGGACAGCTCTTGGGGCACTTACTTCAAAGACAACGAGGTGTTGCTCCAGATAGACAAGGATGTGCGCAGGCTCTGCCCCGATATATCCTTCTTCCAGTCTGCCACTGAGTTCCCTTGCCCAGAGGTAACTTCTGCATCTTCTTCTTTTCCTTTAAGCTATTCTCGCATACTAACTAATCTTATATTAACAAGTATAAGTATACAGTGAAATAGTGACAGACTGGATGGTGACCTTACTTTAATTCAAATTGTAGTGTTTTGATTTTTAAGTTTGTACATAGTATTTTAATATTTTTTCTGTAATAAATAAAAGTATGATAATACTTACTAATAATGATGTTTCTAAAAACGGCAAAGAAAATAAGACCTCAAGTAAGAGTGTGGTCTTATTTGAGTTTGAGGAATTTAACCGTTATTAGTGTAGTAATACAGTTGAATTTTCTAACGCTCACTGCGTACGGTCATAGAATTTTATAGCTGTTATCGCGGAGCAAGATAGTTTATGTTTATTACGGCACTAGTCGACTAGTGAAACTCTACCGTCGTGAGGTTGACTTGAATTGTAATATGTTTTTTGTGAAGTTGTATATTGTAATAAATACAATAGCATAGTAAACTCAAGCCATTTCTTTGTGCTGTGTTTGTATGCCACACTGAATGTGGTATATAATTGATCGAAGATAATTTGTACTGTGGCTGCTAACACAGTGCATAAGTACATAAATACTTTATATCGATACATAACAAATTTACACCGAGACCAACAGGCAACAAATTTAGTTCTTCACAATGATGTTGGCCGTGCCGGGAATAAAGCCCTATGGTTGGCAGTGTTTTTTTTTTTATTTATTTATTTGGTTGTATGTTTCAGATAGTGAACAGCAATGGCGTGAAGCGTCTACACAAGCGCGTGGAGCAGTCGGTGCTCAAAGTAGCCTCGCTCGAACAAAGAGGGCTCGGGGTGGTCAAGGTATGATTATGACGTCCACTATAAAAATTGGCCTAAAAACTGGCCAGCCTGTCCTCCTTGCCTCTTTCGTTACCCAGCTCATAATATTTTTGTTATTCCAGCTGAGTAAGGACCTGCGACGCACGGACAGCGTGTCTGCCGGGGACTATGTGCCTCTCAATGAGGGCAGTGAAGCACATTGGGAGGTAAGCTGTCACAAACATGCTGCCTCACTGCTAACCGACACAAACAACTTCAGTGTGTAAATAAATAATAATAATAAATAAATATTAGGACACATTTCACACAGAGCTGGTTAGACTCATACTCAACCATTTCAAGTTTGCGTTATAGTAGCTACAACTGATATACTACATACATACATATTTTATTTGGATACACCCAGACCCACAGCCAACAAATTTAATTAAGCACAAAGATTTGATTTCAAACGTTTAGAAATTTACGAAAGTAAATGAAACAGAAACAAGTGAAGCACATTGGGAGGTAAGCAGACAAATGAATGAATGAATGAATTATTTATTTTCCATAAAACTAGGTAGGTACCTAGTTTATACCACCTATGTAGGTGGTATTATAAAATGACATAAAAAGTAACTAAACAACACACAAATGCCGACTCACTGCTAATCAACTCAAAACCTTTTAAAAACAAATTAAGTTTGCATAGACAACTCCGATTTAAAATGTATGGAAATTTAATTTAATTAAAAAAATAATAATTATTAAATAATATAATATTAATAAAAAAAAAACTAAATAGGTAACTGTTTAACGAGGCAGCAGGTCAAGTTTCACACTTATTCACTATCATCATCATCCTCAGCGCCTAACTGAGTAACAGATAATTACGAGGGACCTAAGATTATTTTTATTATTATTATATACACATAACTTGTCAGGTGGTGGAGCGAATGCTGTTCCTGTATGCGAAGCTGAACCCGGGCCAGGGCTACGTGCAGGGGATGAACGAGATCATCGGCCCCATATACCACACCTTCGCCATCGACACTAATGAAGAATACAGACGTGAGCAAACCTATCACGATCAAATGGTTAGACGTGACTAAACCTTTCACGGTCAAATGGTTGGACATTAATAAACCCTTCATGGTCAAAAAAAAAGGTTGGACGTAAATAAAACTTTTACAGTCACATGGTTGCACGTGAGTAAACCTTTCACGGTAAAATGGTTGGACATGAATAAACCTTCCACGGTAAAGTGTTTGCACGTGAGTAAATCTTTAACGGTATAATGGTTGCATGTGAGTAAACCTTTCACGGTAAAATGGTTGGAATTGAATAAACTTTTTACGGTCAAATGGTTGAACGTGAATAAACCTTTAACGGTCAAATAGTTGAACGGGAATAAAACTTTCCCGGTCAAATGGTTAGATGTGAATAAATCTTTCACTTCTGTCTGTCTTTCTGTCTCCAGGCTGTATCTCAGAGACCGTGATAGCTAGAAAGCTGAAAATTTCACAAGTTATGTATTGTCCGTGTCTCTATGGCAATAAATTCTAAATATAAAAAATATCCCCATACAATAATCGAGATTTTTCGTATTCTTTTGCTATAACATATAAACAACCGTAGCTAGTAGACGCTTAAAATTTTCACAGAATATTTTATACATTCTGTATTTTATTCTAAATTTTCGGCTTATACTTTTTTTTTGTATTTTGCAGGCCACGCCGAAGCGGATTGTTTCTTCTGTTTCACAAACCTGATGTCCGAGATCCGGGACTGTTTCATCCGGACTCTAGACGAGACTGAGAGCGGCATCAACTACATGATGGGCAAGCTGTCCACCTGCCTCCGGAGCCAGGACCCTGACGTGTGGGAGCTGCTAGAGAAACAAGAGCTGCGCCCGCAATACTACAGCTTCAGGTATTGATACTTCCACATTCTAGACGAGACGGAGAAATTCCTACTATAACTCTCTGTGCATTTTTTTATTCCCGCTTTTTATTTTATTTTTCATCATTTCCAACCAATTTATAGTGGAACTAAAAGTAATTTTCATTACTCATGCTCTGAAAGTAGGTCTGAAGTTGCCTGAGGAGCGGGATGAAAGTTATACATTGTATCCCTAGTGAGAATCACTTTCAACTGACAGCTGTCAAATTATACTGTAAATTAGTACAGAAAAAAAAGGTTTTACTTTCTATACAGTCATGACGTAAAATTGAAATAACTTAAAGCTAAGTTTTGATTTAAGAATATATATTTTAAATAACTTTAAATTTAGTTTCAACAATTTCTTTGAAATTACTAGAATAATTTAGATTTGGGCAAAATATTTAGCATTTTTGCAATGATGAAAATAAAAAATAATGTTTGTTGAAACAAAAGTATAGTAGTGATTACGAAAAAATAAAATAACTGCTAGATAGGTAATAAAATAAGGCATCCATAAAGTTGAAAATATGTACTTCTTACACGTTTGTACGTAACTTACAATTTTATATAAAAAAGTTATGATAATACATAATTGTACTAACAACAACAAAACCAGCCATGTTTACTCACAAACAGTATAGTTGACTATATTATTTGTTAAAATTATTAACTTTGGGGAAACACTTTGATATATATACATCACTGTAAACAGTTTGCTTCGAGTTTGTGGCACTCTAGTACCACTAACAGTTCTTCGTAAAAATATATTGGCACTGTAGTACCCACGGACTGTCAAGTGGAAAGGACAATAACATGGGCGAAATCTTGAATTTAAGTACTTTCTTTATAAGTCATAAATGGTAAAAATAGCTTTAAGACCGACTAAAAAATAGCTTATTTTGGTACTAATCCTATTTATGTATGAATATGGAAAAAAAGGTTTAAAAAAAAATATTTTAGATATCTTGAACCAGTTTTATTTCTCGCTCTTAAGTCTGAAAGGTAAAAAATTAGTTTTATTATTCTTAGAGTTGTTAGTAGTTTATGTTAAAGTAATACTATTTATTAGATTAGTAGGCTAGATTATAGTTTTACTAAGATAAAAAATCTCGCAATCGCTGAAAAAAAGAGTTGTTCTTTAGACGGCCTGTGAGCAACTTTTTAGTTTTTTTTTTAATATCTGAAAATTCAATATTTTGGCCTAGTCATCGGCTTGATAATTTAGGCTACAAAATGTGCCTGTTTTCTCTCGTTATAGAGTAATCTTTTTTTCATTAAATAGAAGGACCTGGTTGACCGTGCTTTGCTCGGTATTTTCTAAAAATGATTCCAAGCTAGATCGATTTATCGCCCCTGAAACCCCCTATATGCTAAATTTCATGAAATCGTTGGAGCCGATTCCGAGATTCCAATTATTTGATTGCTCATTTAAAGATATAAGATACAGCTTGATAATAATCAGCTTGTATTGTTGGTGTCAGGTGGCTGATGCTGCTTCTCTCCCAGGAGTTCTCGCTGCCGGACGTGGAGCGGCTCTGGGACAGCTTGTTCGCGGACCCCCAGCGGTTCCAGTACCTCATACACATCTGCTGTGCCATGATAATGTATGTATTAAATGAAACATAATACATATATGTTATGAAGTTCACGTCACTAGTACAAACCTAAAAAACCGCACCATTGGTGTATGGGAACCCCCCTTAAATATATATTTTTATTAATTTTTATAATTTGAATTGATAGCTAATATACATTTATATATTTTGTGAACATTTTAAGTGTCTAGCAGCTACCGTTATTGATATTGTTACGTGCTGGACGGGGCACTCGGGATAAAGGTTTGGGTATATGACTAAAACGTCGGTTTCGTGGATAACTAGGATTTATTAAGTATGGAATCCCCACGCTGACACGTGTCTGGTCTTCCAACTCGTCGAAACGTCCAAATCGTGTGCAGTCGCAATCCTTATTCCTCGCCGGAGTCGTACATTCGTAGACACTAATCGCACTTTTCACTCGGGGTATCGCTCGGAGTTAACTCTCCGACAACTCGCAGTTAACTCTACGACATCTCGCAGATAACTCTACGACATCTCGCTGATAACTGTCCTCCGATCGTTCCGTCCGCTCTTTTATACCCGATCATACAATCTCTCGTAAGTTCTATATATCGAACGTTCGGAACTATTCCACAGGAGAATTCGAGGTAGTGTGTGAGTGAGATAGAAGATGTTTGTTTACACACGTAAACAAACAGGCGGCGTTCGGGAAGCTTTCGAATCTTCTTTACTACTCCCCAGTACAATATAGAATGTTCGAGTTAATGTAGCAGTGAGACAACAAATATGTGTGAGAGCGACACCGATATTCGTGTGTTTTCTAGAACATTCTGTTCTGGGAGCTTCGCGACATTGCCCCCTTCCTAAGAGATGCTCGTCCCGAGCATCGTCAAACTGTACTCTCGAATGTTCTGTACTGGTCTCGAGACGCTTGATGATTTCTCTCTCCAGATTTCCCTTTCCAGGGTGGCCCGACATCGTGATGGTATAGCTTGCGCGCTCCTCCAACATAACGATTTGTCACTGCTACATATGTCGTGTTCTTCCGTATCCAGTAGTCCTCATCTTCTCTGTGATAGATCCACATTATCCGCTTTCTTATCCCGATCAGATTCCCACTGCCTTCAATATAACTTCCAGTGTACTTGAAACGACGTAAGACTACAGGAACCTTAAACTCATTCATCTTCAGGTGATAACTATTTCCTCGCAGAGTCTCAGTAAGGCTCAACTCTCCTCTGTCCCTCAGATAGTTAACCTCTTTCACACCAAGGCTTATCGCTGTTACCGCTATTGGTGCAAATCCGCCGCCCAGGTTCAACAACTTGCTGCTGGTCTCATTAAAAACATCAGCATATTTCCCCTGCAATGCCTGTTCATCTTCCTTAACCTCCTGGTTAGTTACCTTGCCCAAGATGCTAGCTTCATCTTCCCCAACTTCCTGGTCAGTTTCCTCTCTCAAGATGCCAGCTTCATCTTCCCGAACTGCTTGGTCAGTTTCCTCTCTCAAGATGCCAGCTTCATCTTCTCGAACTGCCTGGCCAGCTCCTTCTCTGAAGATGCCTGCTCCATCTTCCTGAACTGCCTGGCCAGCTCCTTCTCTGAAGATGCCTGCTCCATCTTCCTGAACTACCTGGTCAGCTCCTTCTCTGAAGATGCCTGCTCCATCTTCCTGAACTACCTGGTCAGCTCCTTCTCTGAAGATGCCTGCTCCATCTTCCTGAACTGCCTGGCCAGCTCCTTCTCTGAAGATGCCTGCTCCATCTTCCTGAACTACCTGGTCAGCTCCTTCTCTGAAGATGCCTGCTCCATCTTCCTGAACTACCTGGTCAGCTCCTTCTCTGAAGATGCCTGCTCCATCTTCCTGAACTACCTGGTCAGCTCCTTCTCTGAAGATGCCTGCTCCATCTTCCTGAACTACCTGGTCAGCTCCTTCTCTGAAGATGCCTGCTCCATCTTCCTGAACTACCTGGTCAGCTCCTTCTCTGAAGATGCCTGCTCCATCTTCCTGAACTACCTGGTCAGCTCCTTCTCTGAAGATGCCTGCTCCATCTTCCTGAACTACCTGGTCAGCTCCTTCTCTGAAGATGCCTGCTCCATCTTCCTGAACTACCTGGTCAGCTCCTTCTCTGAAGATGCCTGCTCCATCTTCCTGAACTACCTGGTCAGCTCCTTCTCTGAAGATGCCTGCTCTATCTTCCTGAACTGCCTGGTCAGCTCCTTCTCTGAAGATGCCTGCTCCATCTTCCTGAACTACCTGGTCAGCTCCTTCTCTGAAGATGCTTGCTCCATCTTCCTGAACTACCTAGTCAGTTCCTTCTTTCAAGATGTTGACTCTTTTCTGACACTTAGTCTTGTCCACCACATTGTTCAGGGCCGACAAAACCACTCTCTGCTCTTCAAGCATGCGTTTCTGCTCTTCACGCATGCGTTTCCACTCTTCACGCATGCATTTCTGCTCTTCGTACATACACTGCGCCATCCGTATTAAGTCACCAAAATTGCAAGTTGCAACTGCACTTTCCAAATCTGATCCTTGGGAAGCAGCATCGGCCCCAGCCTGTCCACCATTCGATGATTCACGCTCTCCGCTGACACCAACAAACAGCGAGTTGCTCCTGAATCGCGCCTGGTCCAGTCTGTCCTCTTGCCTTCGTTCCTGCTTCCCCTGGTGACGTCCCGCTTCCATCTTCATCCACGCAGAAACCAGTATACCACACCTTTATCCCACTTCTGACACCAAATGTTACGTGCTGGACGGGGCACTCGGGATAAAGGTTTGGGTATATGACTAAAACGTCGGTTTCGTGGATAACTAGGATTTATTAAGTATGGAATCCCCACGCTGACACGTGTCTGGTCTTCCAACTCGTCGAAACGTCCAAATCGTGTGCAGTCGCAATCCTTATTCCTCGCCGGAGTCGTACATTCGTAGACACTAATCGCACTTTTCACTCGGGGTATCGCTCGGAGTTAACTCTCCGACAACTCGCAGTTAACTCTACGACATCTCGCAGATAACTCTACGACATCTCGCTGATAACTGTCCTCCGATCGTTCCGTCCGCTCTTTTATACCCGATCATACAATCTCTCGTAAGTTCTATATATCGAACGTTCGGAACTATTCCACAGGAGAATTCGAGGTAGTGTGTGAGTGAGATAGAAGATGTTTGTTTACACACGTAAACAAACAGGCGGCGTTCGGGAAGCTTTCGAATCTTCTTTACTACTCCCCAGTACAATATAGAATGTTCGAGTTAATGTAGCAGTGAGACAACAAATATGTGTGAGAGCCACACTTAATTCGTGTGTTTTCTAGAACATTCTGTTCTGGGAGCTTCGCGACAATATATAGAAAAAAATACATATACTTTATCGGTACTAGTCACTAACTAGTTCCACTTGTCCCTTCCAGGTTAGTCCGCGAAGACCTCCTAAAAGGTGACTTCGCGTCGAACGTGAAGCTCTTACAGAACTTCCCGCCGATGGACGTCTCTCTTATACTCAAGAAGGCTGTGGAGATCGCTAACAGTTAATAGACATTCCATTCAAAACCTGCTTTATTGGCTTTGCCGTAAAGTATAAATTGGCTTGGCATGTTCTGTTTGTCGGATGTATTTATTTTATTATTTAACTGGAGCATCGGAATCAGACCTAATAAATGACTTGATGTCAATTGTGACGTTAGATACAATTAGCAAAAATATATGAGACGTCACAACCCAGATTGCTAAGCATTCCAATTGTATAGTATGTGAATGAAAAACTTGAAAATTTGATTTCGATGCTTTAATGTGTGAAGAGACCCCATCGATAGATTAACTGCCAGCCTATTTTATATAGGTATCGACAAGTCATATAAAATGGGTTTTGATTTAGTTATTTTAATTTACATTTACGAGTAGATAAAAAAAACAATTTCTATAGATTATCGCAGCTCTACAACAAATACAATGTTTTGTTGCCCTGGATATCATAGCAAATTTCCCAGATTACTAATATATACATTAAAGTACTAAAGTTAAATTTACTAGTAATTAAAAAAAAACTCATTTATCATTGAATGTTTCATGAATAGTGAGCATAAATAGACCCAAAATAATTTTCATAATATCTGAGGCAACAAAACCACTCTTAGACCAATGTTATGTTAAAAAAATTTTTAGATAATTATTTTAGGTGTGTGGTTAGTATTTTTTTACCAGTACTTAACCGAATCGGTATTATTTGTTCGTACACTTTATTAACACTGTCTTCGTAATATTATTAATCAGCATTTTTAGGGGATTATTGTACCAAGACATTGTCTTCCGTTGAATGATAATGAAGCTAAAATCTAGCCTATTAAGAACCTACGAAAAATTTTAAAGCAGAGAGAAGTACAGCAAAATTGTCAATTATCACATTTTATTGTGTTTTCTAATTTTAATTATTATAGCTAAGCTTGTTAACCGACGAAATTGGAGGAAATCTCAAATCAGCCAGTATATTATTTTACAGAGCTGGCAAAACTTTGTCTCGGTTAATTATAATACAAAATGCAACCATAATACAAAGTAGATATGGTATAGTTTGGGAATATCCAATCAGTGTGAAACATGTCCTAATATTAATTTATTATTATATATTTTCTTTAGTTGGCTAGGCTATGGTAATAGAGATTTGTATCATTATTGAGTAGAATAATCCCCTAAATTTGCAATGTAAACATACAGTGTAAACTCTATATAACGACACTGAAGGGACTGTGTATTTTGTGGCGTTATAGAGAGTGGTGGTTAAATGGCGAGAATGTATCATTGTATTGCATACAAGCTAAACCAACTAAAGCCAGATTTCGACGCTTTAGAGAGTTTGTCGTTAAATCGAGTGACGTTACATGGAGATTACATTGTATTTATAAAAATGTATGTTGAACTAATTTTGCATACGTTTTTGGTAAATAGTTAGGTTCTAAAAAATTACCTTCTTTATAAGACATCTAGGTTCAGATTGGACGCTGTATTTTTCTCTACGGGGTTATTGCAAAGGGGCCGGAAGTCTATGTACAGATAAAATAGCTTATTTCTTAATAGACATAAGCTATCTTGTCCGCGATAGTCGAAACTCAACCTTAAGATACAGTGGTAAGGTTGACTTGAATTTATATATTTTTTGACGTAGTAAATTGTAATAGATACAATGGTATAGTAAACTCTTGCCATTTTTTTGTGCTGTGATTGTATGCAACACTGAATCTGGTATATATTTGATCGAAGGAGTATTGTATACTTCGTTATTTATTTTTCAAGTTCGTTTAATGTTCTATAGTTAAGTTATCCTTATTCATGTGTACACTGATACTTGAATTGGTACCGTTCGCAATTAACCCTGTATGAATTCGTGTGTTCGAATTTCAGCGATGATCGCTCTCTAAGTTGCCTTTTTGTAATTGTTTTGGTACAGGTAAAGTGAAATGTTTCTAAAACCTATTGTCATTTAATTAAGGTAAGATTGTGTGAACTAATTAATGCTCGAGTATTATAATTATGTAGCGTAGAATTGAGTGTGTATACAGGGCTATTTGTAAATAACGCAAAACTTTTTAAGCGCGTCTCTTATACGTGTATCTGAAATAAATTCAAGGCCTAAAAAATTTCGTGGCAAAAATATTGTTGATTCATACGTAAAAGCTTTTGTTTTTGCTACAACTATCCCTGAAGAGAGCATGTCTTATACAGAGTTACTGGTAACAAGAGTTCACAGGCGAGAAATAATTGAAGCTTTTCTCTTGCGAATTTTCAAATATTTCATTTTTAAATTATTGTGTGGTCTAATTAAACTTGGTTACCATTGACTATGTATATTAAATGTGTTAACTACATGTTTTTTTACTAACACAATTATCGTAGTATTAGTGTTTTAGAAATGTCTAATCGTGATGGTGGTGTGTTATGTAACTTATTCAACTAGATTATATTATTCGGAATTATTTAAAAAAATGCTATGTTTATCACAATTTAAGATGATTACGCTGCGCGGCGTTATGTATAGTTATCAAACTATAAAAAACTGTTTGTATTCATCTAGACACATAAGTACATATATCAACAAGAACGCTCTTTAGCCAGGTTTATACAATTTGTTCTTAAACGATTGAACTATGTATATTATATATATGAATATATACTGGGTTAGTAGTACCTAACGCCAACCAAAAGTAAAGAGCGATAAAAATCGGGTATGTATTACAAAAATTTGTTCGCTACGCGGTAAAATGAGAGTGGAAGCGCAGGTTTTGTCCCGGCGCTGTCAAAACTGTTTTTATGTAGATCTAGGTTTTATAACTGCCTTTTGGTTTCGGATACAACACTTTTCATATATATATTTGCTTTATGATATACTTGAATCTTGGTACAGGGATATTTCGATATACTTTTTAAAAATGTTTACACAAGTACTTGAATTTTGGTGCTGAGCAGTAACCCCCAAAAATATTCTCTTGATTTTAAATTGTGATTGTGCTAATCTAAAAATAGTAGTGATGTGTCTATTATTAGTTTTCGAAATTTCAATACGCGCCAATTTTTTTTGCTTATTTAAAAGACTGACTGTATATTCTTTTTGGCATCTAGCCTATTCTACTTTTATGCATTTGTGGACAAAAGAATGAGAAAAAAGTTAATAAATAAAATAAAATCATTACAGAACCACCCGAAGCACAGAAGAGCCGGCGATTTTCTAAATTAAAGAATTTTCCAGATAACAGCCCAGTTGTTCAGGGCATAAAATCCACCATTAGTAAGATTAAGTCGGGCATCAAGAATATTAAGAAATATTTCAAGAATTTCCGCAAGAGTGAACCAGTGAGTATAGAGCTTAAATACTGTGAAAACTATAAAATGACTACAATAAACGGACACAGTATAGGTAGTCGTTATAAGGAGGTTGTCAGATGTGCTCGTCATACTAAAACAAAAAACATAATTTCTTAGACTCCAGTACGTTAGTTGAGAAAATAATTGGAAGAAGTTAAAACACTATGATAGATTTCGCAAAACTGCAATTTGTATGTGTTTCGGCAACTTAAGATAATGCTGCTTAATGATTTGTAATGCCATACTATTCTGGTTTGGTTTGATTCTTGACGTTATGTAGGGTGTGTTGTTTTATATAATAATGTAAACCAGCCAACATTTTGACTAACAAGTTGTTCGTTATATAGAGAGAAGAAATGACCCTCTTTTAATTAATTATGTTTTTAAACCTTATTTGGTAGTAGATGTTAACAGAAACGCAAATTATGTATGTGGCTGGTCCACTGTTGTATAGGTAAATTGTATTTTTTTTAAATAGTTTCACGTTTGCTGTGCATTTGGATGTTATAATTTTGCAAATAGTGATTCACAGATGACATTTTTCTTTGTTTAATGTTTCGTTTTTCGCTATTCTATATGAGACACACAAATATAATACATTTCTTTATTTACTCTTGTAAGCACAACTTCATTTATTTATGTAGAACGAACTAATTCTATTAAGAAAATATGATTACATTTGTTTTGTTTTCGTCGGTACTTATTAAATGTAAGTTATGGACTGATAAAGTATGGATTTAAAACACATATGTAATTTTTTTGTCAATGAAAATTATTATTGTCATAAAATTACGCATTAAATAAGTATTAATGACATACAGACGGCTAAGTCACTCATAATACATAGATTCCACGCCACTCTATCAGCTGTCATCTCCACATTGTAAAATTCGACTTCGCTTTCCCTAAAATAAGTAGATTCTTTTTCTAATTCCGTCTTTTAAATAAAATGTTTACATTTACCATACCACACTGTTCTGGTACATCACCGATCCAAACGAAGACTAATGTTTATCTATTCCACATTAGTTGCATAAGTACATTTTAAAGCAATTTCAAATATACATTTGTTTACTAATTTAACATATTTCTTCTGTAGTAAAAGTAATTATAACTGATCGACACGCCATTATATCCATTAAGTCGATAAATATTAGATATGTTTAAGTAGCCACGTAGAGATATTAATATATTTTGGAAATAGCATAATAGTGTATGTAGTTTTAATTATTTTTATATTCCTTTAGTAATTAATATCTAGTTAATTAAGTAGCTTTTTTAGCCCAGTGATGTAAGTTTGTACCAACGTAGTAATTATTAGAAGGTAATTGTGTGGACGTGTACAAAATGCATTAGGTTTATATACGTATATCAATTATTTGCTCTTAAGACCAACTAAAGATTTTCGCTGGTTACTGTGGTCAATTAGTATTATGATAATCATTTTGAAAAAAAAAACATGTCCTATTTTTATGTACATGAAATTAAACTGTTATGTCAATTTTGATGAATAAATATTTTTTTTAATAAATATATCAAATTTGTAATTCTTTAACATTTAAAATACTCGGTGCCCCTCAAGATCCTGCACATGTATCTTTTAAGTTATCATTATCCTGGTATGACTTTTTTTGCTCGTAATCTTTAAATGTATTCTATGGTGGCATCTTTTAGTCACATTTATTTGTGCCTCACATATCGGTTGAGGATTTTTTAAGTAACTCAGACACTTTATCTACTATACTATAAGAATATTTGTCCTGACTCATTCATTAATCTATAGGCAAAGCAGAGCCCAAACGGCTGGTCCTAGGGGTATGAAATTTGGTCGGTGTATATGTTTTAGTATGAATATGTGTACTAAGAACGGTAAATCCATCCCTAAGGGGGAGAAAATGTTTGTATGAAACTTCTTTGTTTATGTACTTAGTAATGAATTTTGGAGTAAGTATAGTTTATATAAATTAAAAAATAATGGTAACTGGCAAAAGCCAGGGTCTTATATGAGTGGCTTATATTAAAAATATTTGAATTGGGCTGCTTGGATACTCCTCGTTGGTGCGATGGTTACCATGCCGGACTGCCAATCAGACGGTTCCGGGTTCGATTCCCGGCACGGCCATCATTTTAGTGCTGAACTAAATTTGTTGGCTGTTGGTCTGGGTGTTAAATATGTATCTATAAAAAATATGTATGTATGTATAATTATGTAGTATATCAATTGTGTTAGCAACCATAATACGATCTAGAAATGGTTCAGTATGGGGTTAACCAGCTTGTGTGAAATGTGTAAAAAAAGACAGGATCTAGCAAATTGATGTACTAAATATTAATTAGTTATTTTTATCTGTTCTCTGGGGTCAACTTCAGAACACCTCCATAAAAAAAATAATCTAATTTTACTCGCTATCGTTTAGTAAATTACCTAAATACAATTCTGTAGTATTAATTATTACTTTCGTGAACAAAAAATGCACCCCTGGAAAATGTTTTCATATTTCTATTTTAAATAACTTTCTAGATATTAACTTGATATTTTCTATACCAGCTTACAAAGTCTCATTACAAACCCTTAACTCACTTCTAGCATAAAAATGTGATACCATTTTTTTATTTCAAAAATAATATGTATTTATCCTCTTTCACTTTGATGATCAAATCAGAAACACAACAACACAATTACATAATCACTCGCAAAAAGTCTTAAACCAACTTTAATGAGCCCAGTAATCATACCCTGATAATAAGCAAGTGGCGGCACAGATTACTAAATAGTTACTATGGCGTTGAATCACACGATATCCACTAGATGTCGCTACAATGACAAAACACAATTCCTAGCTCGCGGTGGCAAGATTTTCCTGTGGTTTTTGGCTCTCTCGTCGATGATTCTCATGTTTAACTTTCCTAAGAGGAAGCTTTTTGATTTGATTCAAAAAGTTTCCTCGTGTCTCTCCAATTTTAAATAATTTTTGAATAGTGATCCATCTTAAGATGGATCCTTTACAAACATAAGCCGCACATCGATTGTGCGCCGGAGTGTCCACGGTGCATAGGTGCACGGGGATTGTGCACCGGGGTGTCCACGGTGAGTTTTTCTCTGCGTACTAATTGAAACTTTAACGTCAGAAATCGAATAAACAATTTTAATGGAATTTCCACTTTATTATTATTCTTAATTTATCTATAAATTTTATTTATTTCATTTGGTTTTAAGCTGTAAATCTATACTTTAAGAATCTTTGTCCTGACCTATATATCGGCAACGCAGAGCCCTGACGGCTGGTCTTAGGGATATGAAATTTGAAGGGTGTATTTGTTTTAGTACGTAGACGCGTACTAAGAACGGATTTTTGGAAATTCCACCCCTAAGGGGGTTAGTAGCAACAGTTAGTATTAAACTTATATGTTTTTGAACTTCCAGCAATGAAATTTGGGTAAAGGTAGTTTATGTAAAATTAAAAATAATGGTATCAAGTTTTTTTGCCAGGGGTGAACTAAGGGATTGTAATAGGGATGAAAGTTTGTATGGAAACTTCTTTATTTATCAAGTTAAAGTCTTGAAAGTTACTATGGTAGTAATTTATTAAATGCTTAAAATAAAATTATGAAAAAAATTCTAGGGGTGCATTACCATTGGGGTTGAAAGTCCAAACGTGCATATTTTGTGTTTTTGAAATAAATTTGAAGTAAAAATTGGTATTTAAATAGGTCAGTTAATGGAAAAAGTAAAAATTTTTTTTTTTTTGTAATATGTGGTGTCCGCCAAGCGGTCCCTCTCCCGCGTGCGGATCGAGACAACATACTAGGTGCCAGTACACCGCTGAGAGGGGGGAGGCAGAGGTTACACAAAAAGCGACCTATACCCGCGGTTCGCCTGCGTGTAGGTTTTAATTTTCTAGCTTTTGTATGGACAGTTTTGAAAAGCTAGACTTCGAATATTTTGTACGCTATTGTTTTTATTCAGCCGCACCTCATGTATCATTCACTAGAAGGTATCTATCTACTGCAAGGTATAAAAGCAATACAATATCATCGATTTGTACATATTTATTGATTGACAATTATATATAGAAAGTAAAAGATTTTATACAAATATAATGTCATTTTAGTTTTTAATTATACATAATAGCTAGGTAGGTAATAACATTGTAAAATATATTGGAAATAAGAACATGTATTTTTTTCACATTGAATTGAACGCGATACATGTTTTTTATAAGGAGGTACATTGAATATTTTATAATTAAAGAATTATCATATTTCCAAGCTTTTTTTGGACACTACGGTTTCGAGAGCCTTAATGCCAGAATTTTACTTAAAAATAAAATACTTTATTAAGGAACATACTTTTGTGGAGGTGTAATACTAACAGGCTTGTGGGGTGGTTTACTAACATCTATTACATATAATTAATTCACGAGAAATACGTGGACACATATTGACAGGTAATTTATATTCACGAGCTAGGTACTACTTTGTATTGGCGTGGAAATCTAGAAAGCTGTAGATAATTCGTTAGCACCAAAACATAATATACTGCGGAAAAATGCACGTCCATTGGATAGACTACCTGCAACGTTTGAAATATCACCATCATCTTTATCCAACGATACCATTATCTAACCAATCCAGCCCACCCGTTGGACGTACACTTCAACACATCACTCAGAATGTACTCTCTCTAAACGAAGAAGTAGAACATAAAATGTAATTTTGTGCCCAAACGAACGCACTTATTAATACGATGTCATCAACGAAAAATAGTAACGAGACAATAACAAGCGCTATCTTACAAATCAAGTTATTTAAATTATACTTCAACAATGATAAATTACAATTGCAAACTTGGGTGATAATAAAGCGATGTGTAGATAGTTCAGTTTCGATTGAGACCGGAGTAAGCCATTAGGTTTCCACATTACTCCACCCGGATATTTCCTAAATTCCGTTGCCAAATTTTTCCAAATATTGAAGCCTAAAGCAGGCCCAAATATTTGAAGTCAAATCGAAAACTTTAATCTAGTCTACACCACGCTTTGAATTTGTGAAGTACATATACACGGATTTATGCTAACAGTTATTAACGACAACGTTGCCTATTGCTAACAAATATAGATTAATATAAACGTCTCTTTTCATGTGGCCCTGTTACAGCCAGGCGCAAAATGCTCAAGCAATAGTTTTACACGTATTTTCAAAGGAGTGACTAAATATCTGGGGAAGAAAATAATCAAAAAGGTACTAGGTATTTTTTATATAATCAAAAGAATAAAATTCAAATCGCTCAATCGTACTCAATTACTTATTAATTTACAACATTTTGAAAAAAAAAACCATTGAAGGGTAGAATATCTCATTTAGTTTTTTAGTCACTCCTTTTAACAAGTACCTACATACGTATATCCAAAGCTTTTCCGACCGCAAGTACTATAGAAAATGAATGAATGAATTACGAAATTCAGCCCATCTTGCTTCTACCAAAAAACGACAAATGAGTTTCATTCTGCTGATTAACGCTCAGTTAATTGGCAAATGAAAATCATCGCGATTGAAGGCGATGGGGTGGAACCGAAAACTTTGACTACGTAAGTTTATAAGCAGCTCATTTTTATCCATTCGTTCTTTAACAAAAACAGTATATTGAAAAAAAGTGTGCTTAACTAAACGTTCGTACAATTTCCAATTTCTTGCCGTCTATCTGTTTCAGGCTGAGTTTGAATGCTTACCTACCGAACTCGGGAATCTATTACATTACGACACTGTTTATTTTACGGACATGCCGAGTGTGAGATTGATCTAATATCTATAAGTAAATTACGATCGTTTATCTGTGTCGATGTGATTGCATGTCGTTATCACGTGAGTGCCTTACGGCAGCTAATGTCAGGTGTTTTGTTTTCATATCGTTATCACCGGATGCTGTTTACAAAACTTAATTAACTTTGACTTGGTAGACATTACCGAACTATATACCTCACACTCGGCAAAGTGGTGGACTATCCTGGCGCTATCGAAACCGATCGAACGGTGAAAATCGAACAAGTATTTACTAGCAGTGGCATGCGCCCTACTACAAGTAATCAACCAATCACAGTCAGAGTTAGAAACTTACTGTGATTGGCTGGAGAGCTGCTGCTGGAATCATACTGTAAATATTCTTTTTCAAAATATGTTATCACGATAGATCTGGTCTCAAGAGCTCCAAGATACAGTCATCTAATCACGACGCAAGCGCCCTACGAATACAAAACCTAAACAAATTAAAAAATAATTTATTCCGTTCCATAACAAAGTAACGCACATACCCTAACTATTGATCTTGCTAATTACACCTAGCTACCTTATCGATACTTTTCTCATAGTCTTCCGATCGTCCGCCGCGATTGTGTTAAAAAAATCCTAAATGAGCAGCCTTCATATAAAACGAGAAGAGAAAATCTTCATTTGAAATTAAATAAGTATAAACCTAATATAAACTTCGTCATTTTTAGACAGAACACGAAAATTTTATTAAATTATGGCGAAATAGCGACCGACGACAAGAAGACTAACTTAAAAACGTATACTTATCCACAACAAAAGTAAACAAATCAACGTTTTCTGAACTACAGTTAGAAATATGTGACAATGACTTAATGTAATTAACCAAAATGTAACTTAGCAGCTAAGTACAGGTGGTGGATAAGTATAAGTTAATAATTTAAAGGGAATCATTCCCCATCGAGTCAATACACAAACGACGGCTTCGCACCTAAGGTAATCTATCTTACACTTCTCATTCCAAATTGAAAATTGTCGGTTTTCATCAGGGCCTTAACAAATCAAGTCTTTAAAATCAGTACTCTAGATATCTGTTATATAAAAGGTAATTGTAAGGAAAAATAATATGTTTGGTAGTTTTTGTTACATTACCTCGATCAAAAATGTAATATTACTTACTCGTAGATATTAGAAAATGTCGTTTAAAAACTTGATAAAGTTCAGGCCCATTGTTAATGTATAAAATTCCAGTCCCTAGCTTTTCGTTTCATGAATTCTTATATTTAAAAATGTACTGCTGAGCGCTACACACCGGCCGCCACAGCTATTCAAGGTTAACAGTAAGTTGTTTTGGAATAATTCGTTTCAATTTATAATAGCTGAGTGGTCGGTTTGTAGACCAGCAGACGTCCCTGACCTGTTTAATGCGTTAGTCAAGCACTATAGAATGAAGCGAACAAACAGTCTTATATTGGTACTATTTCAAGAAAAAAGGCTCGTTAGCAATTAGAAAACTATTTACTTTAATACTGCAAGTACTGCTCTGACAAAGTATACATATGCATCCATAAATGCAGATCATACTAAAATTTTCGATTAAACTTTGACAAGGACTGTACTAACATAACTTTTAATTTGGGCTTTTCTTTTACATTTCCGGCACATAGTAATAAGAATTGAAGTGAATGTTACAAATAAAGATTGATATTGTACTAATACTGCTTTTAAATCAACGATGCAACATAATGACCCAGTTCTTCTAGCACATCCGTTGGAAATGAAACATGTCCTTGCTCACAAATCTGACAACAAGCTATATCAGCGGCCATATCTCGGGTTAGAGATAAATTCTTCTTTCCAACGGCTGTGCTAGCCAGTGTTGTCTAATGGACGCAAGCATGTCTGCATGTATGGTTTCTACGGTACATTCTAACAGTAATACTTAATAATTTATATGTAGATACTCTATACGAGCACCATTGAACTCTGTCGACCGACTCTTTGGCTCCCATTCAACATTTGTATGTAATTTTATCATTAGTATTAATAGATCGATGATTGAATTGAAAATATATCGATTCACATGTTGAGTTAAATCAAAGAAGTATGTACGTTAAGAGTGAGATAATATTGTAAATAACTTTATAAGATTTCGCATCGACAGCGGTCCAAGGAGCTCCGTTACAAAATAATTATATTTTATGCATTCATTCATTCCAAAATACAAATCTTGATATCATTCCAATCTAAATTAGCAACTCTGTAGGGTACATAATACTTTGTAGATTGTATAAATAAATATATGAAAATATACATTTTAAAATTATGTAATTAAAGTTTAACATTATTCAACAGAGAATCAACTTTAAAATTAACAGTTTCAAAATAATTACTTTGTATTTTTATGATATTGTTTCGATTGTTTAAAATTTGTAAGATGTTTCAGTTCGTCGAGCCGCTCTTTCCATCGCTTGAAGGCTTCGGCACATCGAGATCAGGTTACCGGTAGCCTTCCCTCGTGCGGAACCGTGATACAGTCGAGTGGTGTGTTGCTATACTCGTGAGATTCGTACTAGCGCTCGCACAGAGCGCCGGAACGCGGCGATCCCTACACTATATACCGACATTCTCATCCTAAAAATAATTTCCCATCAGACTAGCTAAACGAAATAAATACTTTCACGTTTGTACCCTAAAAATGTGAATAAAACTTAGCACATAAAATTATCAAAAAAACATTTTCTATTAACTTTATAATATAACAGATAAATAATAAAGTAATGCCATGCTGCGGCTTGGGGCGGTTTTATTACTCGGCTGGTCGACAAGCGCGTGAGCACCCCGCCACGGCGTCTTTACATACACTGCGACGTTTACATTCTGTTCCTCAACTGGTACGCGAACATCGAGTATAATACGACACTGATATATTTAACTTAGGCTATTAAGCCGCTTCGAAAACACTACTAAATGAAAAACACGTATAAACATCGCAGTCTACTCTAGAATCCCCTCAGAACCTATCACCAAATTAGGCGGATAAAAGCAAAAATAGAATTAACAAAATGATACAGCTACGCAGCCGATGATGATACAGCTACGGAGTCCCGACAACTCCGGTAATAAAACCGCTTCTAACAATTGAACAAGAGAAATAGCGAAATACGCGTTTCATTTTCCTATTGCAGTTCGGCAAGTACCACTATTTCATTAACACGCACCGGAATATGACTAACATGATATAAGTAGTTGCCATATAATTGTATCTCGAACGGATCGTGTCAGAGATGGTGGTACACGCCCCAACAGGTCGAACGCACAGGCATGGGCGTAAGAATTGAAAATGAAATAGCACCGAGCAAACACGGCCTGGGTGGCTGCAGCGTCTACCGCGAACGACGTACCAAATATACCATGCTTATGATTAAAGTTGACATTCACAAATATAGGCACAAGACCTCTATCTATTTCAAACTGGTTCCTAACATCCACAACATTGCTGTAGCAATGACTATCCTCTCCAAATCAACAGAGAGTGAATAAGAAGAACATTTTAGAGTAGTGCAGCATGCAAAATCGTGGTTTGTACTGTACTAATACTCATTGCTACTAAGAAATTTAATTAAACCTACTTTATAAATCAACTCAGTTTCAATTATATTAATTTTCACATTCATAATCAACGGTGTCATGTTAGACACAATAAATCAATAACAACATTTATTATTATAATCAATATGTAATAGACACGTATTTATATTCGTAAATTAGTAAATATTAGAAAATGTACGTCGTTCGCAGTTATCAGGGGCGAAAATTCTATAAACCATTTCTGAAACTTGACATAATCATATTTTAAAACTAACAATTTAATTCTCTCTCTTTAATTGGTGTTACCGTTGACGATAAAACTAAAAAATTATGTATAAATTTCAAAAATGGTTTCTGTAGAGCACGCCATTAGGTCACGGCATCTTCATATCGATTTCTCGCTTGACAAAACCAAACTGTAGCAAACAACGATCTTCCTTAGCTTTTGGGCCAAGGACAGATGTTTCTTCTAATGAACAGAACAGCTGCTTGTTCTCATGGGTTAATTGTAGTTTGATGTTTATGAACTATGAGTTGTTTGCTATTGTGCTAGTTCTCATTATGTACTACAACGAAATGTTTGATAAAATCAATAATTGGAATTATTTGTTTTCATTACATTTCAAAATAAATTTAATTAAAAGTCGTAAGTTTAAACTAAACTGAAACGTTATTGTGATGTTTTTTTTTTAAACTAATTCTATTCTATTGGTTATTTTTGTATTGTGGTATATTTATGTTCATTATTTCAAATCTATATACCATAAATTATTTAGATACCATAACAACGGAATTTTATGTATACATGTGTTTTGGATCCGTCCTATCTGATGTTTGAGAGTCAGCAGCTACTCCATCATTATGTGTGTTGGCGTGAATGGGTTTGGTTCGGTCAAGTGTAACCAGGTCGTGTTTACTGGATGACGCAGCATTTGCACTTGGGCTTCTTCTTGATGGTGACGTGTTCCGGCTGGAGAGGCTCCTGCGGCGGCGAGCGCTGCACGTCCACGGGCCCTGGCCGCTCCGGCAGCGCTCGCCCTCCGTTCTTGGTGCCGTTCATCGGCTTGGAGGCTTGAACCGGGCTCGCGGCTTTCGTCGGCGGAGTCACTGGCGGCGACGCCTGAAGTTTCAAAACAATATATTTTATTTTGTAAACTGTTATCGTAAGGCATATTACAGAAGAAACTCGATTATCCGGCCCTCAGTTAAATACATCATATGTCGTATTTTTACTAGAACGGGGCATGACCCGTCCACCCACCAATCCACCCGTGACGTTTTCAATGTCAAAAGTGACACCTGAATCGGGTTCTTCACCTCTTGTAAAGTATTAAACGACACCCAATTCGCCTTTGACACTATTTTGACTTTTGACATGTCCGCTGTCAAAATTGACACAGGAATGTGGTTCCTGGCCCTCAACAACCTATTAAATGGGTACAATATAATTACCGACATTACTAAATTTTTTAAAGAATCAACTTCGATTGTAGTGGGTGGACGGGGAATGGGAAATTCCCCGTGCACCCACTGGTGGGTGGACGGGTCAAGACCCGCTAGAACTATAGATAATCCACTAGAAAGAACGTAAGTTTGGCCGAACAATTGACCCGGATTAAAGCGTTCTATATATTAATCCCATTATCCAGATAATCATTTTAGTCAATCAGTTTCTACTGTATATGTTTGGACGAACAAATGCTCGTCCCCAATGATGACGCTCGTAATGCGTCGAAACCCGTTGGACGAATATCCAACGATTTTAAGTTAGTGTGACCGTCTGTTTGTGCAAATATGTAATATTTTATTGTTAAAGTATTGCGGACTCAATAAAGAACATTATTATGCGTGCCAAATAAGAATAGGACTGTCAAACCGCCATCTTGCTCAGCAATACGCGCTGACGTCATTACCAAAGTGTATGGTGTGCAAAAAGTTAGTTCAAATTTTATTCAGTTTATAGTTTATGTTAATGTATGCGTTTTTGGTATTTCTTTTACTTTTCACGACAAATTTAATAAAAATGAGTAGGATAAAAAAGCATATTTTTAAAAAATATACATTTATTATTAGGTTTTATGAATCGGTAGTAAGGTTATTTAGTTACGGATATGATACCACCTGGAGTATTTTGTATTACTGCTAATGTTAAACTTCGCAGAAGTTCATTGGCACGATTTTTTTCATTTTCGAAGTACTTGTGCACATTAATATATATTAATAATAATATATTAATAGTGCGTCGTATATGGAGGTTCCACTTTAAGGCGCGGTCGACGTGGAACCCGAGGAGTTTTGCGGACGGTACCTGTTGCAAGGTAGTATCGTTTACTTTGACGGTTATGTCTTTTAGTTGTCTGTTGGAGAGGTCGAAATGTATAAAACATGTTTTGTTAAATTCAAGGCATAAACCGTTGACCGCGAACCAAGCCTGCAGGTGTAAAACGACATTTGTTAGGTCCCATTTTAGTTCATTTAGGCTCGATACCGATACGATTGCCCCAACATCATCTGCGAACATATAAATATCTGCGCCAGGGATGGACTCTGGCAGGTCATTCATAAGGAGTAAGAAAGTGGTGATCGATAGACATGATCCTTGAGGTACGCCCAGGTAAGGGTGGCTCTCGTCGGATTTAACGTCGCCCGCGTTTCCAAACAGTCTCTGAGATCTTTCCGATTCGAATTTTTACCATTAGACTCTCCGCTGGCCCTCTGACACCATAGTGTTCAAATTTCGCTCGAATTAGTCCTCTGTCAGCGGTGTCGAATGCACGCGACAAGTCACAGCAGATGGCTGCGACTTGTTGTTTGCCCTCGCGGGCAGCTAGGCTTTCCCTAACAAACTTTAGAAAGATTTTTACTAGCCTGTTGTTTAAACCGACTTCAAAAACTTTCGCTATAGCTGGTATAATTGAGATTGGGTGATAGTTATTTGCCGCGGTTTTATCCCCTATTCTCTAGTAATTGACGGTCTTGAGGGCGCGCAGATACCAACCGTTTAGAACTCATCTTAAATTGCACAGCGCGGGATAAGGTACCTAAACTGATAGCGACGTACGCAGTCGGGTCGCCAGCTTGTTTATCGGCCGATAAAAAGGTACTATTCATATAGTTAACAAGTCTAATTACAATAATCACTACGAACTACTTCAGTGTAGTCAGTTTTAACGCGCACGGCTCGTCCAGTTTCTTTATTTATAATAGATCATATACTCACTGCAACATTATTGACATGCACCGGCTCCTCCTTGTCATCATCTTCAGGCGCCAGCTCAGGCAGGGCGGCCGGCACGGGCGTGATGGGCTTCCCGCCCTTGATCAGGGATACTATCTCGTCCGCCTCGCGGCTCAGGTCGCCGTCCGGCCGGAACGGGTTGTCCCACCCACTTTCCGTACTGTGGATTACAGAAATTCTCATTAATGAAAGACTGGTCACAATATAAAATTATCCTAAATTTTCGTAAAATTAAATTCTTTTTCTTCTTCAACCTTTCCCGCTAGGTGGGGTCGGCAGAGCAAGTTTTCCTCTTCCACACGACTCTGACAGCTTATTCATATCTATATTCACTCTCTTTTCTTTCACATACTCATTAACACAATTCAGCTACGTCTTCCTAGGTCGACCTCTACTTCCATCCGCTAACTTGTACAATAATATCCATACTTCTCCTAGTCACATGCACAGTTCAAATACATAACAAGATAAATAAAACTAAATTAAATTGAAACCTACACAAAAATTAATAATCTGAAATACAAATAGTTAATACCTAAGTCTGTGTCTGAAAATTTACGTAATTCATTGGACCAGTAGATTACATTAAAATACAATAAATATACTTAAAAAACAGTTAATCTAATTCTACTAAAAATCTAAGTTAAGAATGAGGACAACTCGTTTCTCAAAACGAAAACGATTCATACATTTTGTGTGTTGTACGTTAATTTTGTAGTGGTGCCAAATTAATATATTTTACTAAATTGGCTATTAGAAATCAAAACTAAGATTTATGTGTATGAGTCACTATTTTGGGGGTAAATTTGTTATGTATATAACTTCTCGACGTCAAACCGCAACTATTTAGCTACAACGAAAAGAAAACAGACTTCAATTCTGATTAGTCGAATAACTTCAGAGCATTCATACGTTTCAGTTTTCATTGGTGTCACAATGAGAGTTCGCATTGGTTCGTTTAAAACAAGCCATTTGCATACCGCCATCACTTCTCGTGTATTCTATGTGTTCTAGACAAACATCAAGGCTGCTCCCTCATTTGCATCTAACTACATATCTACATCTACTACCTATATACTCATAAAAGTGTAGATGGCTAATAGGAAAAATTACGTAAGTGAAAAAATGCAATTTCATTTTACATGACAGGTTTAATTTATTATTTTTTCATTATGAACTATGTGGCCAAGATCTGGTGTCGATCATTTAAAACGCCCATTGGCCTCTCTGAATTGGCTTAAAGATTGGTTTTTACTAAGAGTAAAAGCCGAAACCTACAATTTAACGTGTCATCCGACCCACGGCAGTGCCAAGATGAGGAGCTGCCGTGGGTCGGATGATACGCGATCGATGAAAATGCATCGACCGTTATTTAACTTGGTAATCGTTTCAGATTACTTTTAGCCGAGCTACTCGCACTACGCTTTTAAAGGTTATTTTGCTGTCTACAAATTTATAACATTCTTACAGCGAACTAGAATAAATAGAATAGTAACTTGGCCGATAAAATGGTTCCAACGTACTCGCGTAAAATACCGCGGTGGGAAGGGCAAAAGAGCTACCCGCGCGCCCGCGTGGCGTCACATGGTGTGGCACAGCGTTGTGTGTGAGCTTCGTTGGAATAGCAGTATAATTGTGTGCGTAGATAGATCCAAATTCTAAGCGGTAATTGTATGGAGTTACTTTTCCGTTTATTCTAGTTAGCTGCATTCTTATTTTAATGACAATGACAATGCCTATAGTTCGTATGAAAGAATTCAGTTTCTCAAATTAGAAAGGTTTATGTTTATATCTGGCGAAATAATGCACCACATAGCTTTCAAAACTGTTATGTGAAAATAGCGTTTTGCAATTACGACAGTGGTCTCTACGAATACCGACTTGGACATATGGAACAGATACATATGTGTGTATGAGGGTAATAAAATGCACATACATGTGGATGTGTACATACTGACGTACATACGGACGTTGTGTACATACTGTATCGTGACCACACTGCTTCTACATATGTACAAGTATATTTGCAGCCTACGTCCATATTATTATATACGAGTACATAATATGAAAACGTTTTTTTGGTCGGCTATTATCAAACAGCGTCAGACGAGAATTGGTTTTATTTTACATTTAATGTTTAAGTGTGTTTATTTCATATATTTTCGTCCTCATATAATTAACAATATAGTCATGTCTCATTTAATGTTATTATAGGATATTAATAAAAGATTGAATGCCAATGTAAGACAGGAGAAGTAATGGTCGGTCACTAGAACGTTAGGTCGACGATATACAAAACATCGCGAAGGACATTTAATTGAATACTTAATTAATTTCATAACGCCTCAGTAACCCAGAATAATATACACATTTTATGTATAATGTATAAATATCCCATTAATACCTGTATATGTTATAAATAATTCTAGCACAAATGTAGAATGACATCATACTACGGCGCACTAAGTTTCTAAACATCGTCTCTACATACATACAATCTATAGTTTTGTATTGCTAGCGGAACTATCAATATTTTCAACTATTGCAACCGCTACAGTGGCTGAAAGTTAGAAGTACCCGACGAAAGGTCAACTTTAAAGGTTTATATTTATATCTGTTTGATGGGCACGTTTGGACAGGAGCCTTAATTTAGCCTAATCTTTTTAGGATTACTAAATAATTTCTAAATGGTGGTAGTTAGATTAAGCATATTTTTTTACACCTTTGTATTTTGGGAAAATTTAATTGCCTCATTTTAAAAACTTAAATTATATAATTTATATTTAAAAATTTAAATAATCAAATGTATTTGAATGTTTTGGGTATATTTTAATATAATTAAACGAATACGAGCCACTTAAATTCATAGAATTACTAATTGTTATATTTAAATTGTGTATAATATATTCCTTTTTTAAAGCAACGGTTAGTTAACAATGTTTTCTAGTAAATAAGTGTTGTTACGAGTATTTTTTAAACTATTACGAGTAAAATATTTTCAGAATAAAAATCATAACACGATAACTTTTCGCGCAATCTTACCTTTACTGCCAACTATTTACTAACGGACGTTCAAATCGCGAACCGACCCTCCCTGAGCAAAATCAATGAGATCGAAACCAGCTAGGTATAATAAGCATACTAAGAGCCGAAAGGCCAGAGATGAATAAGTTACATTCTAATTTAAGCGTTTCTGAATTATTTGGCAGAATTAATTAATAATATAACCTTGAACATTGGCAATACAGATAGTCTCCTGTGTCGGGGATGTATGAAGACAGACGAGACTGTGGAACATGTGCTGTTACACTGTTAATCTACAAGCCAAACAAGAGAGAAAACCGGACTAGCAAGGGAATCTCAACTAATCACGACGCTATACTCGGACGCCTCCTGTTTTAATAGAAGTACCACAACATCTAACGCAATGACAGTGGAACAGGTATGCCAGCGACCCAACACCGTGCTCCGCTATTTTAAGGAGCTTGGATGGTTTATCTTGTGTAGGCTGGTAGGGGGAAATGCACAATACGCCTCCTGCCGGTTGTCAGTGCAGGTCTGATCGCCCCATCATAGAATAAGAATAGAACCTTGAACATTACTTTAATCCTAGATAGGATATGTATGATACCCAGTTATGCCGCTAGCGTTATGGTCACCTTTACACCAAGAACAGTCAGGAGTTGTTTGACTAATTTTAGTTTTAAGCATTTAAGCCAGTCAGAGGCCTTCGGGCGGCATGAAAACTTTCGACGCCAGATCTTAGCCGATACTCATACGAAGAGGAAGTTTTAAGTACTTGACTTTGATTTACTACACAGGATAGGACAAGGTGGCCTGCTTTGGCAGAGGTCTATGTCCAGCAGTGGACGAGTATAATGGTTTCAATTTAATTTTAAATAAAATATTCGTAGCTTAGTTTTAGATTTAGTTTAGATGAGTACTTCTGTGTTGTAATTGAAGTAAGTAGCAAAGATTTATAATGGAAGACAGTGTTAGCCTACTTAGCATTATTGTTTATTAACGCTTAAATTCCTCAAACTCAAATAAGACCACACTCTTACTCGTGGTCTTATTTTCCTTGCCATTTTTAGAGACATCACCTTTTATATCTAGTCTATTTTTGATCGAAGATCACAGATATCGAGTTTTAACTTCTGAGATTAGGATAAAATCCTACATCAGTTTAAAGTAGGACAGAAAATAACCACCAGATCTGATGTTATCACTCTATATAGTGAGGCAGCAAGGTGTTAACATAAGCAACGCGTCCCTGCCACCCCCTCCGTTGGGCAAGGCGACGGTGATCGATAATTACCTGTCACTGACGTCGCTTAACTTAAACATCGCTCTTCCAAACAAAAGGGACTCGCCGATGTTTACTTATATAAGTATAAGTACTTATGTTTAACGTTCCGATGAGAATGTGTCAGTAAAGATTCCAATGTTATTAATGATAAAGTTATTTTAAAATAAGGTATTTTAATTATTTTTCGAAATACCTTAGATGATTAAATATTCTGTGAAAATTTGGAGGGCCTACCAAATGACGTTAAAAGATCGAGTAAAAAATTGTATGGGAGCCCCCCTTATGTTTATTTAAATTGTATTCTTTGTTTATTTTATTTTAAGCGTCTACCTGTAACAATTATTAATATTGTATGGGGACCCCCTAAGCATATTCTTCATTAACTTTTATTATTTGCAGTCGCAAATAATATAATGCGGCAATGGAAGTACATAATCTGTGAAAGTTTAAGCTCTCTGGCTATCACGGTTTCTAAGATACATCCTTGTGACAGACAGACAGATTGTAGTTATGTATTGGTTAGCTTTGAATATTGGATCTGTATTTTTTATCGGTTGCTCCACCAAACCGACAAAAATGATGATGCAAATATCGAAAACGTCACTACTGAGTATTTATTAATAAAAAACTTCAGATTCTCCAATTTTTCCACTATGGAACTTAAGTGCATTATATCTTAGACAAATTATTTTGTTTCTAACGAAAAAGACGTATATAACTAGGCTAGCTAGGTTTGTTGGGTTCACGTAGCACTGACCTGATCTGTCTGTTGTACATGGCGTGGTCAGCCATATCGTGCGCGTCGCTAGCGAGCAGGTTCGAGCAGTAGAGCGAGTCCTGCGCAGGCGCAGGCGGCGGCGACAAGCACTGCGGTCGCGCGCCCTGGTAGAACGACACGCGGACCTTCGAACGCTCCGGGCTGGAACATTACAGAAAACATATCTTCAATTATAAAATCAGCAGTCTCTTCTGTGGGGACAGACTCTGGAACATTTATTTACATACTAATGCTATCAGCGAACTAGAATAAACGGAAGAGTAACTCCATACAATTGCCACTTGGAATTCGAATCCAACTACGCACACAGTTATATTGCTATCCCAACGAAACACAGACACACAAAGCTCGCACACGATTGGTCGCATCAAGGTCATGCCACTGATACTAGTACTACTATGCCGCGCGGGTAGCTTTTTGCCCCGCCCACCGCGGTATTTTACGCGTGGACGGTGGAACCATTTTATCGGCCAAGTTACTATTCTATTTTGATTCAAAGCCTCGATTTGACATGGCTAACCTAAAATGGAATATCATTTGAGGTCAACCAGATGACGGTAGAAATGAGGATAATCATATTTCATAATATTTAATTGTACGGTTCGGACAATAAAATTAAATATTATGAAATATGAAATTTCTGTTTCTTCGCTTCGCAAGAGCAAAAACAATTGAGTACAACTGCTGAAGGCAACCAAATATCATCAAACTAAACAGCCAGCGAAAATATATATGTATATATTTTTTCACAGAAGAGATTCATTGTTATATTTTCAATGGAAACCGCTTAGCACAAGTGAATGCTTTATTTCTTGACCATTCGCCAACATTCTTAGAAAGGAACCAAATAAATCTTTTTGACAAACTCACCTCTGTTTCAAGTTATTTGTAACGATATATCAATAAAGATATATTTGATTTGATTATGTGTTTTAATGTATGAATATGTGTGTGTGTGTGTTAGAATATCTGCGTGTATTTGCATGTGTGTGTTACTGTATTAATTGAGTGTTTCTGTTGTTGAGTTATGATTATCCATGTCCATGTCTGTTTGTTTTGCAATTAAGCAATTGTTATTGTCTAGACTTCATTTATTTTTAAACTCACAGAATGTTTTGTCTACCGTTTATTTTGCTACTTATTAATAGACGACTAAGCGCGAGTTTGTCTCGCGCAGGACTGGTTCCGTACCAAAAGTTAAAAAAAACGGCTATCAAGTTTGTTGCATGCAAAAGAGGCATTTAAAATAATTATTTAAATGCTCTTTTGCAGGTTACAATTATGTTCTACAGATATTATGTCTCTACTCTACATCTCAACTATCTATAGATATATTGTTACAATTGTTTTAGTAATGGCAGCCACAGAAATACATCATCTGTGAAACTTCAACTGTCTTAATGACACGGTTTGTAGGATAAATCCTGGATAAAGACCGACAGATGGACAGCGGGATCTAAGTCATACTCATTTATTTTTCATAAAGCCAATTTACATGTCATTCTAATCTCTAATCAATACTAGTTATTAATAGTTAGTAATAAGTTACAGTTAGTAGAGTTTGGATACGGAATCCTAACATGAACTATTATTTTAGCAGTAGGAAGAACTGGAGCTTCCTTGATCTAAGTTATTATACTCATTTATTTTTCATAAAGCCAATTTACACGTAACATTCTAATTAATACTATTAAAAGTTAGTAATAAGTTGCAGTTAGTAAAATTTGGGTACGGAATCCTAACATGAACTAGCAGTAAGACAAACTGGAGCCTCCGGGATCGTAAACACTGGAGATTTCACGGCTAATTAGCTCCGCATCGCATTTCATAACATGCTACAAAGCACAGTAAAAGAAACACGGGAATATTATTAGCGCAATATTAAATTACGAGTATGTAACTCTAACCAATATTCCTTGGATACTAGCCGTACCCCGAGGTCTGACCTATCTTCATACAAAATTCTGAAATAAGGGATCTACAATTTAATGTGTCATTCAGCCCCTTGTAGCGCCAAGATGCGCCACTTTTTAAATAACAGTACGTGGCCATCCATCCAAAATTCTGTACGCATCGACCATTACATAACCTCGATGATCGCGTTAGATCAACTTAGCTAACCTAGCTACAGGCGCTACTGTTCAGTTTTTAACTAAACTGTCCGATAGGATTTTTCGTAACGTGTGTACTGGCCATTAGATGCCAAAAAAGGATAACCCATGTGAAATTATTCGAGCAGTTAATTCTTTACGTAACGCAGCCGGCTATGTTACTGTTCGATTGAGCTTAAGCACTCTTTTTTTGGTAGTCGGATAATAAAATTGGGCTACACTTCCTTTCGTAACTGTAAACAGTAAGGACGATTAACATAATGCACCAGCCTTAAGACCAGCGAACTAGAATAAACAGAAGACTAACTCCATACAATTGCCGCTTAAAATTTGAATCCATCTATGCACACAAATACTGCTACTATGCCAACGAAACACAGACACAGACAAAGCTAGCACGCGATTGGTCGCATCAAGGTACCGATACTAGCCGCGCGGGTAGCTGTTTTGCCCCGCCCACCACTGTATTTTACGCGTGGACGGTGGAACCATTTTGTCGGCCAAGTTACTATTCTATTTATTCTAGTTCGCTGCCTAACAGAGGCATAATATGTATGAATGATAAAAACTACACCTTAATGTATGTGTGTCTGTTAGTATAAGTGCATTAAACAAGTAAAAAACAGAAAAGTGGAAAACCGACTTCATTTTATATACATACAGAACCGTTTTTGCTTAAATGTCAATGGGAGAAACTATACCTTTCTTAAATAAATATGTGTTTTTAAATGTGGGTTTTGGTCTTTTTATTCTTTTACTTGCTGTGTGAACCGAGTTAATCCGGGATGTAAAGTGGCCAATATGTTCATCCAGGATCTAAACATCGCTATACCAATATTTCATAGAAATCGTTTTAAGTTTCGTTCGAGCGTGAACAAGTAACAAACATACACACACAATATTTCGCATTTAAGTGCAGTAGGCAATAAATAAATAAATCCTAATTTATTTATTTATTATAAAAAAAAAGAATCAACCTAAGTACTTACAATAATAATATAATAATTTTATATAAAATAATAAAATTATCTCATTAAAGTTGTTGTTAAATGTAAAATAAAATTTACTCATTTTTTTAGAGTATCTATATACATATATTCAATAACCAAATGAGAGCAGGATCCGTACTATTGATATTATTATATCGTATATTTATCTGTATTGAAAAAAGATATTTTATATATTTTAATACATCTTTGTCTTAATCTTTAATATAAAAATAAGTCGGGTTTTCCTTCCTGACGCTATAACTCCAGAACGCACGAACCGATTTCTACGGTACAGCATTCGTTGGAAAGATCTCGGGCTCCGCGAGGTTTGTAGGAAACAAAATTTAGGGAAAATTCAACTTTGTGGCGAAACGGAGTTCACCGGGGTTTACTAGTATATGATTATACATATGATTGCATAACATGACTAAAAACTATTACAACAAAAAAACCTTAACAAAGGACCGTTATCATTTTATTTCAACAAAATGTGGTCAATCTATACAATATTACTATTTTCTATGTTAATTATATATCATACGTTGGATATTTATTTGGATTCACGTTCAACTGTGTATGACAAGTTACGCAATGACCTAGATGTGTGCCCCATTATAAATTCATAGAGTATTATCATTATCATAATGACTGTGACATTACGTATGGATTTTTCCATAACTCTACAATATAATTTATAGCCTTTACATAAAATATTGATATTATTCGGTTTTTGTTTCCTTCAGTCTGATGGTAAAATAACATTGTAAAGCTAGCTGGAAAGATATGGTGAATTCTTCATATGAGTCGGTCAAGCTCTGGTATCAAGAATTTTCAAACCGCCTGAAGGCTTCTGTCTTGGCCAACGATTGCTTGTGCCAAGACTAACAGCCCGGATTTATTTTGCCATCCAATCCACGGCAACGCCTACATGAAAATGCCACTTTTTTAATCCATAGCTTTGTCACCCATCCAAGACATTGTCCACATCGAGCGTTGCTTAACTTCGATGATCGCGTCAGATCACCTCAGTTAGCCGAACTACAGGCGCTACTTATTAATACTGACTGAGGAACGTGGTGTACGGTGTGTTGGAGAGGAGGCCTGTACCCAGTGGAAAGCTAAAGACTGACGAATGCGGCGTTTTATTCTTATATTACTCATTGTATCGGGATTTGGGATCCACGTTGTTATACGGAATAGGAAAATCGATAACTGACAAAACTCACAAATGCCCTTAGAAGGCTTCAAATAATCTCTCAAAGCCTGAGCTTGGCAATTAGTTTCCATGGAAAAACATAGGACAAGCGCTCTGCGGTTTTACCCACGATAAACCATGATAAAAAGTATAATACAGTTTGTAAATCCATACTGTATTTTATCGAAATTAGTAAGTACAGCTATTACAGCGTGAAGAAGCAACAAACATACACACAAACTATCGACTCTATATTAAATAGCTCAGAATGAAGTACATAATACACAATACTTTTTTTAAAGTAATACTTTTAATATGGCAAAATATCGTTTGCTGGGTCATCTAGTAGATAGATAGATAATTCTTCATTGATCACCAAACACATGGAAAATGTTAATAAAATATAACTTATATAATAAATAATAAGTGTGCCACTATTAGCGACCATATCGCGTAAAGCGAACTTTCAAAATTATTATATTATTTATTTCCTATATATATAATAAAAAAAAATATAGGACATGAGAGAGAAAGGATTGAGTGTGGAAATGACGTCTGATAGAGGAGAGTGGAAAAAGAAGATTTGCTGTGCAGTGTGAGAAAAGAGGAGTATTATTTATTTTCTATATGCCAACATAGCTACCATTCCGATTCTCGACCTATTTATTGTTATGTAAGTGATAGCAGGCTGTATCTTATCAGTAACGAGTACGCGCCGGCTGCCGGTGATTAAGGTGTACTGATTGGGAGCAGATTTCTGTTTACAATCACTATTTTCTAATAAAATCACAGCGGGTATCAAATTACGTATTGCTTCTGTACAATTGAGTGAGCAAAGCGCCTCTGCTTCAATGCAGTATCTAATGAAAGGACTTGATTAGTAGAATGCATATACAATACATTTCAAATCCTAGATGGCCGCCATCAGTCGCGAGTTTTCTAAACGATTAATTGACACTCGTTATTACAATCTATTTGAAACAATAGTGCAACGAAACGAGGTTACTTTGGAAAACAAAAATTGTCTTGTGACCGCTACAGAAGAGAGGTTTTCCTGCCAAAACCCATATTATAAATACGAGTAGTTATGCAATTCGCCTTGCAGATGCGCAGGCGCCGAGATCTCCTTATTAAAATTGAAGGTGATACAATCTACCACCTCTTTTATTGGATGCCACGGATTACCCTCAACAGATCTCTCAAGTTTTGGGATACCAAGTACCTATTAGGATATTTGTAAAATCTGACAGAATTTAAGTTAATCTCAAAATATATTTTGCATTGTTTTGATTTGGAAAGTTTTTGTACTCGTACCTACAGTTATAAATTTGTATGGTATAACCGTACAAATTTTTCTGTATATGCCTATAGCTTTATTATTTTTTTGCATAAAATACTCGTAAAGTGAGTATGGTTATTTATTTTCGTCATTTCCTACATAAACTTTTTGAACGGATTTATTTATCATACTTGAGAGAGAGTAAGGTCAAAATTTCTTCGTTATTTTATAAATTCTTACAAGTGTATTGTACAAACATAAGAACAATAATTTCCAGAATTTTGGCACGTTACCGTCTAGTAGTGTACTAGAGCTTTTGGACTAGCTTTAGTTATGTATCTACAGCTAATACTTAGAGTGGGGTGCTACACTGCCTTTTTTAGTGCACCTTATATTATGCTTAGTATACCTTATAACAAATACAAGAAAATAGGGTGACATTTGAAATATAAGAAATAAACGAAAATAGGGCAAGAATTGCGTATGTTTCACGGAGTCTCCTTAATTTTATACATTGTACTTATGTTTATTAAGAATAATGTAAGTTTTTCTCCAAACAACGCAACATTAATGTAAGTTTTCTGAGGTAAATAAATATTTTATTATTTATTTAAACTAAGTTGCTCATTTCTTGTGTTAGTTTTGTCTCTGGTTTTACCACAAGTCAGAAAGGGTGTGGGTTTTATCCCATATAATGAAAGACTCAGATTTAGACGCAGACAACATCTGACATTTTTATGTACTACCCGTATTCAGGGAATTTACAATAAATATATACTAGAATCCACTTCAACGTAGTTACTTGGTATTATTGTAAATACAGTTATTGTGTGTAATGTGATATCTGTACGAGGTAATCTGCGAGTGATGACTGTATTTTCGACCCACACTCCACTTTAGCTTCTGTGCACCTTGTTAGCGTTGAGGCTCATTTAAACCAGCTTTGATTAAGAACGCCACACACATTCTCGCAAAAATCAGATAGTTTACTTATTCATATTGGTGCTATATTTATAATAAGTGAGAACCATAAAATATTATTAATTTTACGTTGATAGAAAAACTATTTAAAAGTTGATAAACCAAAACTTTACAGCTTTAGTTTATAGAGTAGCAGATTGATTGGTATATGCCAACTCAGCCAAATTATAACTCTATATTTCAAGCTTGTCTCATAGAAAGATGATAGAATGAGATTCTAGTATGAGTACATTTTATTTTTACTGTAACTATAACTCAAGATCCAAGGTTGATATATCATGAACTTTCTATCAAGGAAAAATGAGAAAAGTTTTACCATGTCATATAAAACTATGTGTGATATAACAACCCTTACTAGCTGCAAGATAAAATGTCTTTATAACAACATTTGTAGGTGGTAGCCTGACAACCTCCCTCTAATTGATTGAGCATCTAACAGGGTGTTCCAGCAGCTGCCTTGAGACCTAGTTATCCTAGCCTAGGCATGCTCCACCTTAAGCCAAACTGTCGCTAACTGATGTGGTTACACACCCTGCTGGTCAAATACTGTTTACAAGCAGTAAGAAATTAAAAAAACCTAAACATACAATGTGTTCGTCTGTATAAAAAATCTGACATCACACATTGCTATCATATGATTCAACATCAAAAATAGAGATACGTCAACACAGCATAATTGTCAGACACCCAAGGTTGGTTACAATGTACCACAATAAAACCATATTGTATACTGGAAGGTCAATCTATGTGTATTGCAGTCTTTGGATGCATTGCTCATTGGGTAGCTACATAATAAATATCCATGGATTTGTATAGAGGAATATACTCCTATGTCTATAAAAATCTATGTACACCATGTGTTACAGCATTGAATTTATGTGCTAGCTAAATCCTACTATAATCTACTAACTTTGTAAACCTTAACAAGTAAAAGCTAGAGTTTTCAAATAATGTGTGTTAAAATTCTAGAGTAGTTTTTTCTAGCATTTAGCTGCTTAAACCGGGCATTTAAGATCCACCTGTATATACCTAGCTTTCGGATCAATAATAATTATTAACTCTTCATTATTATCATCTTCTTCTTTACCTTTTCCCACAAGGTGGGGTCGGCTTCACTCACGTTCACTTCCACGCCACTCTCTCAGCTGTCATCTCTAGAATCATTTCCTTCTCATTCATACCCTTCACACAATTCCTCCACATCTTCTTTAGTCAAGCTCTGCTTCTGCTACTTCTTACATACCTCTACCTATAACGCATCCATACACGTATATATACGTCTCATAATGTAGTAGAATTATACAGTATGTATATGTAGAGTTAGCTTCAACACTTAATTGATTGACAATAGATTAGGTTAATGAGCCTAGGAATGCAGGGCACTGCCTCATCAAGTCATACAGGTACCTGGAAGTCAGTGTTCTGTTCACTAGCTTGATAATATGTTGTGAAAAAAAATTAGTTGAGCTCCTCGATTCTACTTGAAGAAGAAATGCAGCCAATATTTTTAATATGTTTGCTGAAGCCTTTCGTGTTTCGATTTATATAAAGATATTTTTTTTTTTATGTTTTTTAGTTTGGTGTTTCTTTGTGTTTTTGAATAAAAATTTTCCTTTCTTACTATTACACTCTGCTATTAAGATTTTGACATAAGTATAGAATTTTATTTTTACATGGAATAAGTTTGTATTTAAACCTTATTTTAATGAAATTGAAAATAGAAAAGTGTGTTTAGCATGCACAAGTTCAAAAACCCTCAGTTTATCTTATCCACTCTAGAAATTTTTTTCTTGCATCTTCTTTTTGCTAAAGTGTTAATTCTATGTTGTGTTAAAATCTGCACTAATCTTTATATTTTAAAAAGCAGTATGGTGTCTCTTTGCTTGCCTTTAACAACTTGTTTCCACAGCCAGTTCTTCGGAGCCTCCATTATTAGAACTGACCGTGTTGTTCTTCATTTCAACGCATTAGAATCATCATCATCAGCTGAACTATGTTCTCATCAATGAAGTTATAAAATAGTTGAAATGTGATAGTGCAGTGTTTAAAATTTAGTAATCATCAATGATTTAATTTAATTAACATGGCTATGGTGAAGTGAATCTGCTTTTACACAACAGCACAAACTAGGACTCGATGTATGTCTTAGTTATTATCTCTATGTTTATTGATATATACCTAGATATTCTAAGAAACGGCAATTTAATTTCATGTAGTCTTGAAATTTTTATACGCAGTAAAGCCAGACATTTGGTAGTGGTTGCTAAGTGAGCAGTAGAAAATGTGCTACCTCTATACATTGAGTGTTTCGGAGTGGAGATTCAAAAGAAAATTTGTTTTTAAGGATTTGACTAGCAAGGGGGCGACAAAAATCAGCAACTCTGGCCTTAGATGTAGTACCTATGTTTAGACTAGAATAATTAGCTCTCAGGGAGGCTATTGGAACCCACTATTAGGTACTTGGCACAGATTCTTCAGCTAATGTTTGGTAGCTAGACGAGCACTAGAAAATACTCTACCACCATGCATTGAGTGTTTTGTATGCAGAAACTCAATATATAGTAAGCTTTTAAGTGAGTAACCACACAAATCAGCAACTCCGATCTTAAATGTAGCATGCTTAGGTACACTAGAATAACTGGACTAACTATTGGATCACACTAAGCTTGCTGACAGATTTTCAGCTTATGTTTGGTTGTTAGGGAGAGTAGTAGAAAACACTCTACCATTGAGTGTTTGAGAGATAACCAGCTCTAAAAGAAAATAGTATTATTTAAACAGTAATGAGTGTTTTTTTCCCCTTTGAGTAGAGTTTCTTTGTTAGCTAGAGAATCAGTATCAGCTATTTGGAATTTTAATGTGGAGTTGATTATTAGAAAATGGCAGCTGTAGCTGTATGGTAATACCATACGTCATTAGGTAGAGAGTTTGGTGGTACATAATATTACAGGACGGAGGGGAGGGTCGGGAGAGGCTACTAAGCAGGATTGACATCTGGCAAGGTGCTACCAATAGAAGTTAATGAGATAAATTAGTAGCGCGCGAGTGTGCGTGCGGCGGCGAGTGCCTCTCTAGGGCGGGTCCTACCGACTCTGACTCTCACATTATAAATAGAGCTTTCACAATCACTGCCAATGCATGTTTACTACTCTCAGGACGACCTTGTGCCGCGCTGGTGGAGCCGAATATCGTTATGTTTGTAAATCACTTCTCATGACGTCATGCCGCCCGAATTATCCACAAATCAAAAGGACATTCCGTCGCCTTCACAGTATAACGCAAATTCGCAAATCATCGTTCCCGACTCACATTATACACGGATAGGATTTCCGTGACGACGCTACGACACTGGAATGGAAGGAGCGGCCGACAACAAGTAGACGTGATTGTAATTTGGTAAATACTGTACCTTCTACGCGTTCGCTTTGTGTTAATTTCACCGATCACTGCACAGCACTGACTTACAGTTAATTTATAGGAATAAAAAGTATAAAAACATCGGCGCAGTTAACGGTTCTTTTGTGCACAACAGTGTTTCTGTATCGCTAGAGCACTCTATTCACTACATCGATCTCGGTAATCTCGCGATAAACGGAAGTCGCGCGCGGTCGTTGCGAGTCCGTGGCGAATGGAATGGAACGAACGAACGAAACGCCGAGCCGCCACCGCTCTGGCTTCGCGCGGCGCACGCATTCAGCTTTGGACTCGCCCACGGGTGACGTAATAACCAGCTGCTATGAGCGGCAGCGGCAGCGGAACACCAACTGATTTCATGCTGGGTTGATCCTGTTATCACTTTATTAGACTTTTATATATACATACTGAAGGGAATGATATTAATATAATCATAGCTCTACATAAATTCGTTATGGCAAGAATATAGTGGTAATAACACGGATTAGAAAAAAAAACAGGGATATAACTATACCTAAGTAGAACAAAAAATATTATACTATCAGCAAGAAAATAGATCTAACACATCATTGTTAAAAAAATATGAAAGAAAGTATGTAGTTTTATACAGAGCTAACTTTTTTTTTTATATTTTCATGATGCGGATTATTCTAAGCGATGAATGGAGGTAAAGGGGAAACTAAACGCACACTGAGTCTCGACTCGAGCGTCATCTGGCCAATAAATAATGCAACACCACATCGGGTCTTCATTTTAAAGTAGAGCAAATATTTAGATACCGCTATATATCAACTGAAGTCTCCCCTATTCCACATATCACAGAGATATCACAATAGGATATCAATTTATGGGACTAACTCATAAGTCACAAGGCATTTTTTTATGTACTTATTTTAAAGAGAAATGTAAAAAAACTTTTTTTTTTTTTTTTTTTTTTTTTATATATCCTGCTACTTAGCAATCTGTTCCCAGGGAACAATAATCTAATATGGTGTCAGATTTTCATCGGGATAATTATCTTCAGCTGAGCTGAGCACCCATTGATGCCATACTCATCTTCTGTCCGCAAATCTTATTGCTAAGTCTGGTATGCTATTTCTCTTTAGTCGAGAGAATCTCACACTGCCCACTCCCCTCAATTCAGCAGCCAATTGATTTACATGTTGGTCTAGTCTATTTTGATATTTATTGCTGTATGACTCTATTTCTTCTTTCACTGTTCGTAGGTTCAAATCTAGGTTCACATATCGATTGCTTATGTACGGTGGAATATTAAACATGGCTCTCATTGTTTTACTTTGAAACCTTTCCAGTATTTCGACGTTACTATGACTTGCTGTTCCCCATAACTGTATGCCATAAGTCCATACAGGCTTCAGTATTGCCTTATAGATAGCCATTTTACTGGCTTCTGTCAGTTGTGACTTACGACCAATGAGCCAATACATGCTTCGAAGTTTGCAGTCTAATTGTTTCCTTTTGGTCCATATGTGTTTGCGCCAGGTTAGGCGTCGATCAAGGTGCATTCCTAAGTACTTGGCGTCATCTGAATGTGGGATTTCAGTATTGCCAATTTTTACAGGTGGACAGGTTTTCCTCCTGAGTGTGAAGGTTACTTGAACCGACTTATCTGTATTGGCTTTAATACGCCACTGCTGCAGCCATGTTTCGATCAGAGTCAGGTGTTGTTGGAGCATTTCAGAGGCAGCCTCGTGATTCTCATGTGTTGATAAGATTGCGGTGTCATCTGCATATGTCGCTGTAGTGGTCGAAGCATGAGTGGGTAAATCTGCTGTGAATATAAGATAGAGAACTGGTCCCAGAATGCTACCCTGTGGTACTCCAGACTTAATTTCATGCATTTGAGATGTGTCGGAATTATATTTTACTTCGTAGCATCTATTTTCGAGGTAAGATTTCAATAATGGGAAGAAGGAATGTGGAAGCGTTCTTTTGATTTTGTATAGTAGCCCAGTATGCCAAACTTTGTCGAATGCTTGGCTAATGTCTAGGAAGACTGCGCTGCAATATTGTTTGTCTTCCAGTGCTCTACCAATAACATCAACTAGCCGATGCACTTGCTCAATTGTACCGTGGCCTTCCCTAAAGCCAAACTGGTGAGTTGGTATTATCTCTGCTAGATGTTTTTTCATTCTATTTAATATGACCTTTTCCAGAAGCTTTCCAATTACCGGAAGGAGACTAATGGGTCTGTATGATGCTACCTCTTGGGGTGCTTTGCCTGGTTTCAGTAGCATTATTACTTGGGCAATCTTCCACTGACTTGGGTAGAAGGATAATCTCAGGCACGCGTTGAAGATAATTAGTATAAGCAGTAGCCCCTTTTTTGGAAGTTGCTTCAAAAGAGTAGCGTCAATAAGATCATAACCAGGGCACTTGCCTTCCTTGAGCTTTAGGATTTCGCGCCTTAGTTCTTGTGGTGTAACATGCTTCAAAGTCAGTGACATTTGATTAGGAGAAGTGAGGTATTTGTGTATTTCATTGTCTAGCTGTTGATAGCTGCTAGGAAGTGGTTCAAAAACTTTATGAAGATGATTGGCAAACGTGTTAGCTTTTTCACTGTTAGATCGGGCCCAGGTCCCTGATTGTGTTTTTATTGGTCTAAATTACTAACTCTATTGGTAAAAAAACTGGATAAGAAATTGTTAGGTACTTCACTTACTTTTCTTATTTTTGGAAATTGCAACGAATATATTATGTTTATACAAAATATAAATTATAATAATGCAAATTTTTTTTGGTGGTTTTAAAACTATTTGTCCACAGAACTAACTGAATTTTTCGTTTATTATTAAAAGCTGTTGAACAAGAATGTTTGAAATATTGCATTTATTTATTATAAGCAACCCTGTAAAATATACCTAGGTATGTTTGTAATACCTAGGTGTCGATTTCGGCACCACTTCATAAAAACAGCCGTTTTAGCATTTCCCACGGTAGTCATTCACAACGAAGTTATATGTGAGATACCTTACATATAGGCGTTGGCGTAATGGTTACCATGCCGAACTGCCAACCAGAGGGTCCCAGGTTCGATTCGTCTGGGTGTTAAATATGTATCAATACAAAATATAATCGGTATGTATGTATGTACATATTACGTACTGTACTGATTGCTACTACATATAATACATTGTGTTAGCAACCATAATACAAACTATAAATGATTTTGTATGGGGCTTACCAGCCGAGTGTGAAATGTGTATCTACTAATATTTAGATATTTATTTTATACATTAACTAGCTGTTGGCCGCAGCTCCGCCCGCGTGATGTTCGCTTTTTTGAATAACCTGTGAAAACTACAATTATCCAGACTCATAATAGATTCATAGTTATTTCGATATACCTATTATAGCTCGATAACAAAGTGCGATATATTAATGACGCGACGGCCCGGGCCTGCAGGCTGCAGTGACCCGGATATGTTGGGACAATGACCCAAAAACCTTTCGTGTGAACCAATTAGCCTGCCCACCCTACCCGTCACTTTTTAGTGGACTTTTCGCGGGAGCGGTAAAGTGTGAATGTAGCCCCAGTGAGTGAGAAGTTACAGAGTGGAAGGTTGGCGTGGTATGGACATGTGACGCGTAGAGAGGAGATGCATGTTACTAGGAGATGTATGGAAATTGTAGTGCAAGGAAGAAGGGCAAAAGAGGCCGACCGAAGAAGATATGGATGGAGTGCGTGAATGAGTAGGTACATGAGAGAGAGAGAGGAGTGAGTGTGGAGACGACGGCTGATAGAGGAGAGTGGAAGAAGAAAATTAGCGGTGCCGACCCAAATTAGTGGGATAAGACAAGGAAGAAGAAGAAGAATAAAATAGTGCTACGAATGCAGTAGAGCTACTCGTATGCTTGAACCCTAACTCAAATAAAGTGGTCTTATGTAACGAGTTCAGCCTGACAATATGAATTAAATTGTTCCTATATCCACAAAGCCTATTGCTAGTTACGTGCTCGGGCTTCTGCATATGTCTCAAAATACACACGACAGAATTTTCGAACTTGCTAAATCTTAACTTATATAAATCTCGTGTCACAATGTTTGTCCTCAATGGACTCCTAAACCACTTAACCGATTATAATAAAATTCGCACACCATGTGCAGTTCGATCCAACTTGAGAGATAGGATAGTTTAAATGTCAAATTATAGTCGCAATTTTAATTTATTGCTACTTATTGTCTGTTATTATTTGACAGTCACAATTATCTGTTAACTCCAAATGATTCTAACAGATGTCGATACCTTTCGACTGGGTTGAGTAAGTAATCAATAAATGGCGCTGTACCCCTAAGTGAGGCAAATCAACGTTTGCCGGGTCAGCTAGTAGCACTATATATCTTACTGGTAGTAGTAGTTACTAAAGCTAAGCACTTTCAGGGTGGCTTTAGTACACCTAATCAAATACAATTTGCTCTATAATTTTTGGGAAGGTGCATGAAAATAAGCTTCGTCAAGATCGTCGACGTGGCACGACTGTACGTATGTAAAATTAGATGGTCAAAAGATATCGCATGATACAAATATAATATCAAAAATTATCAATATTTAAATTATACTATTCTCTAACTCTAAAAACCTAAAAAAAAATATTTTTGTGTAAGAGGTAATGATTGTCATTACATAGATTTGTTTTAGGTATTTCTTTATTACTTTCAGCAAATGCTTCCGTGGCATCACAGCATTTATAAAACGAAAATTAAAAAACAAAACATTTTCTTATTTTACGTAATCATGTTTTGCAACAACGATTCTTAATACTGAATTAAAAAGAATTACACTAAAACATCGTAGCTCTATCTATTACAAAGGGTTTTTATAAAATATTCATTAAATCTTTTTTTGCTCCCATTCGCCTTATGAAGCCGCGTTATTTGCCAATTACTCTGAATCAGTCGTATCGTATAGTCGTACTTGAAAAAATCATGCTTAGATATAATAAATGTACCCGGATTACAATTTATTACCCATAGTCATGCCAACTATAAAAGAATCACATGGTGTGTCCATGTAATTTCCTTCTTTTTTTTATTTGTACCGCAGATAGATATACACCACGTCTACTCGTATATCTTTCTCGCTTCTATCTTCATGTCTCTAGTACACAGCATATGAACCATCCAGAAGTGGACCCCACACAATTAAAATTAACACAATCAACAAACAGTCTCTAAAGCTAAAAAAATAGATCCCCCATACTGATAGTCAGCGAAGCTATCGCAAGGAATCCGTTCACACATAGACAGCAAGCCACGTACTCAGGGACGTCATGGGTCTGAGCATTGTCCAAATGACGGGTCGTACATTAACTGGTACAAGCAGAAAAATGTCGAAAGCGGTTTCGTTACATCATTATTAATTTAAACAACCCAATTCTTTAAATTTCCAAAAAAATATTTCCAACAATCGGTAAATTTCTAAGTCTAAATATTTAAACTTGTGCAAATAATATTTTTTTGCGCCAAAACACTACGGAATTAGAACTTTAAAATCGCTCTAAAGTTGTGTGCATATGCGACAGTTTCAGTGGGACCTGCCGCAACGCTAATGAATTTAAACTTATATTCAGATAATAAGTGTTTTAATATAAAGAAATATAACATATTTTATAGGTAGAAATATGACTACTATCATCGTTTAAACCAAATTCTTTAGGATGATTCTCGAAACTAAAATAGTTTATCTTGTTTGGCTTATAAGGATCATAGGGTCACCCTCCTGCTTTAATCAGAACAATACGTGGTGCCATCTATTGTAATATCACTGAAGATACACGTAAGTGTACCAAATTTAAATGCTGTTGAAGAACCGGAAGCGGGTCTAATTTTACTCGCCAGATTCATATTAATCATATTATGTACAGTTGTGAAGTTAATAAAAAGCTTATAAAATATAGGGTCTGCGGCTTTGTAGATTTTGAAAATAAAAAAACTTATTTACGCTGAGTCTTTAATTAGTTATTAAATAGTAAGTTGTACTGCTTAATACAAATATTTCACTTTTATAAATTACTAGCTGACCCAGCAAACGTTGTCTTGCCTTAATAAAAAAAAACTAAATATACACTAGCCGATTCTCAGACCTACTGAATACGCATATGAAATTTGGAAAAAATCGGTCAAGCCGTTTCGGAGGAGTACGGTAACAAACACTGTGACACTGTGTCAGTCACAGTAATAAACAACTGCTAAGAAGAAAAATAAGTAAGATCCCCTTTAGCAGCTGTTCAAGTACCTTAGTACGTTCTATGTCAGTTGCGTAAAGAAAATAAAGAGGGGGGAGTCACAGAATACTATACAGTACCAGTGATACGGTGTTCGAAGCTATTTATTGATTGCAAAGGGGTTTCATCTTAACAAAACAGGAGTTTGCAATCAGGTTATTTTCAAAAACTACAGTACCTACTTAAGGTAGGAAACATAAATCAAGAAAATCAGTGCAACTAGATAGTCAGTGTAACTTCAAAATTCCATCGATAGGAGGTGAAATAAACTAACTAAAAACAACCAGCCTAAAATCAGTTCCTAAAGAGTCGTATAGCTCTCTCCTTAATAGGGCCTCGTATATTATGTAGTATATCAGTTGTGTTAGCAACCATAACACAAACGAAAAATGCTTCAGTATGGGGTGAAATGTGTTCAAATATTTATGTATATTATCGCTTTTATAATATTCATAATGTGAAAGGATGAGAAAGGCAGAGCCAGGCTACTTTACGTTTCCTCTAAAATCAATTCGCCCAAAACCGGCCAGTAGCCAAAAAGGTGATGACATACTCATGAAAGGTAAATAACGTACTCGTCTTCAGTCAGCGGCGGCGTGTAGGGGAAGCTGGTCTCCTGCACCCTGGGCGGGGGGCTGCTCTCCGCTTCCTCCTGGAGAGGGCTCTCGTAGATCAGCGTCTCCACCATCGAGCCCTTGGAGCTGCCGAATGATACCCTGCGGAAGATTTGCCGATTAGATGGCAGAAGATAACTTCGTCAAAAATAATATAATGACTGTGACCTCACTCTATATATATATAGTAGTTTACTTGAAATCTTTGACGAGAAAGAAAATTTAAATAATTATAATGTTTATAACAGTCAACGAAGAAAACGCGATGCTATGAGACCGCCATTGAACAGGCTAGCTAAAGTCCAAAAGCAAGGTTTTTATATTAAAATATGCTTATTCAACAAGTTGCCACATAGTATTATAAATCTGCCATTTATTGATTTCAAAAGATGTACTAAACAGTTTTTTAAGGCAAATGCATTTTACTCAATAAATGAATATATGAGATTGCAGAGTCTTCATTTGTGTATAGAAATCAATCATGTATATAGTATTTATTTAGAATTAATTGTAGTAGTTTGTAAGGATAATTTATATGTATATTTTGACGTGCTTGTTTTTACGAAATGTGATTAGGTTAATAAATATCTATGATTTTTATGACTGTTCCGTATTTTTTTTATTGTATTTGGTAATATCCTGATATCCAAGGAAGTGAGGCCATATCAAAACCTATCATTTAAAAAGTGGCATTTAATTGGGCGCTGTGGGTCAGATAACATTTTTAATTCTAGGTTCCGACTGTTCTCGTCTTAATACAAATCTCTGTCCCTTAATACGAGTAATAAGATAAACATGCATGAAATTAGCTATAAACTCCCAAATAAGTAATCTAGATAAAATCTAACAAGTTTTTAGCATATTTTTAGGGCTCCGTACCTGAATACTGAATGGACCCTATTACTAAGCTTGTCTTGCTGTCAGCCGTCGTCTGTTTGTCTATCACCAGGTTGTATCTCAGAAACCGTGATATCTAGAAAGCTGAAACTTTCACAAGTTATACATTCCTCGTGCCGGTATAACAACAAATACTAAAAATAAAAAAATAAACTTAAAGTTCCCATACCACAAACATGTTTTACCCAAATTCAGAATTGAGAGCACGCTTTGCAGATAGATCGATCCCCGTGCAGTTTATCCCATTTCATGGTCTCCAGCCAGAATTTATTAATTTGTATGGATTAAAAATCACCCTTAATTTCGCCCCCACGGCATCGCCAGTTATCCAATTGTGAGGGTTGAGATAAGGAAGGGGCTTTACAAATTCGTTGGGCCCCACAAATTACTACGTAAATTGTTATGTTGCGACAAGAAATGTTATTCGTGAAGTTATTATTTGGTGTAAGAATATTAAAATCTACAAAATATCCATGAGCGGGTTGTCCTAACATTTAATGTTTTTGTCATTTATAATTTTAATAAAATATCTCAGAGTAGCTAACTGAGATTCAGTTGAAAATGTATTATTATAACTTTTTAGTTTTAAACAACCTCTTTACTCGGTATCTGAGACAAAATATGGCGTTTCAATCCTCTTTGGACAAAAAGTCTCGATGATGCGCGTCGAGACTATAATTTTATTACATGTTATTTTTTTGATGGGATATTTGTTTACAAAACTGCAAAGACGCGGCCTCGATTTGTCGAGTTTGCAAAACGTTTATTTTAATTCCGATTTTACGATAAGTTTTCAGATAAATACACAAGAAACGAAGTTTGCGCTAGTTTCCGATTTCGTCGATCAAAATATTTCAAGAGCTTGTTTATTTTTTGATCTTTCCACTCAGGTCAGTTTTGTTTTGATTTTGTATTCTAGTGTCGTCGTAAATGTTTAAATAAGTATGCAGCACGCCGAAATCCTTTACCCGTAACATTGTAATGGCTAACAGTATCCGATCGTAATATTATTTGCTCTACGTAAAAAAATATTCTTAAGTAAAACATTCAAATTTATTCGCTGCATAACGTGGATTGGAAACATAATATATGTATATATTTTATTCCAAGGCTAGTTTAGAATATTTTAACTCATGTGTGCTAATCTTTTAAGCAGTGGGCCGCTTAACCACACGAGTTTCTGACCCAACGTAGATCATGTCTAGTCTGTAATTCCTTGCACTCAAAGAGGCTTCCAGAACACTTCGTTAGGTGATTGACGACAGTTTTTTCAGCAATGGAAAATACTCTAGCTATGCTATAGTATCCTCACCATGTTTTACCGAAAACTCGAACTCATTCGGGGGAATTGAACCCATGCCCTAAATGCGGGACGTATGGCGGTCGCGCGCCCGACTGAGCTGCCATCGCTTGCCGTATCTTCTTCTAAGCTTAAAATAAATCTGTAAAAATTACTGTTAAACTCGCTACGTACTGCAAACCACAGGCACGAATTTAGTCTACATTGATATACCGATTACATACACCGATAGCTTTCTACAAGTACCGCTAATAGCATACATATGATTAAATTTAATCACAATAGGAGCTCAATGCGTTCTTACTTTGTACCTCGCCAAAGCGGAGGCACTTTGTATTCGCTTTGAGTCCGCCCCAGTTTACCATATCTGGCAAGAGTTCAACACTGGGGGTACTAAGATCCAGCCATTATAGAAATATTTTAGATTGACTTTTATCTATAGCTTTTGAATTTGTGTACATGAAGTTGTACCAATTAATTACTATATATTTTATAAATTAATGATATCGTTTGAGATATAACACATTATTTAGAGACGTGCCAATTCAATTTTAAAGCAATAAAAATGATAAGCTATTGTGCATGAAAGTGGTAACCCCATGAGCTGAGCTAATTTGAGCATACTTGATGACACCGTTATGTAGTAGACTACATTTTTTGCTATAATATATTATACATAAATAGATAAACCATTTCTTGATAATATTATCAAATTATACGCTAAAGGTTGAAGGTTGAATTACATAATGTAACAATTACATAATGTAAATACAATTTTATATGTCATAAATGATTATCTACACAATATTAAATTATCAGTTATTGTATAATGTTAAATTAATTTATTTAGCAACATTTCGACTCAAAATTAGTTAATTGTATAAAACGCCTTGTGAACGAGCCATATATACCTACAGGGTTGCTGGTAAACACCTTACAAGGGTGGCTTTAGTACGTTTAGACTTTGGGATCTTCGAGAATTTAACAGCTTTTCCATATAAGAAGTTGGAAGACTCGCAGTATACTATGCCGAATATTTTTTAGGGAATGTCCAAAAGTCGTAGAGTTTGTCTGGAAGCACTGACGCCTCCATTAAAAGATTTTGCGATAGTTACCATTAACTCTGTTTAAATAGCTTATTATTATTATTATATAGTGTATTATTTTAACGAAGTTGTTTCTTCACAACTGATTAAAACTTAACAGATTCAAACGAACGTTTAAGGAAGAAATACATGACTTCCATAAAGTAAGCTCAGCAGTGCTACTGCAAAAACGTTTTCTTTAATATTTATGGCTTTGTTATTTCTTTGTTCGTCAAAATTCTGGTTCAGAGTTGAGAGTAAAAACACCGACAGCTCATTGTTTAGTGAATTTCTCAATTTGCAAACAATGTGGCTGGCAATAACAGTCTGCCTGGAAGTTACCCATTGACTTTAACGAGTTTTAAATTCAAAAATCGTTTGGTTACCACGCAGCCACGCTAATTGTTATATCGCTAAATGAATTGCTTTATCTTTTGTGTTTGCTAGCGTGGCTGAGTGAACCGTTCTGTAGGTGTAGCTTGAACCTAGCATTTTTATTTTCGTCACACAAATCCTGATAAAAACGTAATTCATCCGTCTATTGGGCTGATGGCACTATTGAAGCAACGTGCTATTTGAGAAATAAATATGGTCTGTTTTCTCTTTCTCGGGTATCTCCAGGTTATATCTCAGAATCCTTAATAGTTAGAAAGCTGAAACATTCACAAGATATGCATTTCCCGTGCCGCTATAGCCAATAAACGCCAAAAAAAAATATTAAGAGGCGTCCCCATACAATAAACGTTTTTTTGCTATATATCAATAACGATGCTAGACACTTGAAATTTTCATAAAATATATAATTGTATGTATATTAGCTATCAAATGTCATTACAAAATTTAAATAAAATAAATATTTGAGGGGTGCTCCCATACAACAATGGTAGGGAATCTTTCATACGCGAGCCCAACTCGTGCTTGGCCAATTATTTGGACTATAATGGGATATTTTTACTTGGTGATATTATTAAACAGATTCAGCAAATAGTACAAGATACTCGAACAATGAACCTTACTTAAACTGGCTTCCTATTGTGTGAACAAGCATTGATTTTATAAGACAAACTACAAAGCTAAGACTGAAAGGTTAGCTATTGGGCTTTCAGAGGTCGAAGGTCTCTGTTCCGTGAACAAACATCTGGTAAACCAGCTATAAGGATAAACGATCAAGTCAAAACATTGACAATGCTATTGTTTGGTCCCTATTTATTCGTAAAACATATTCCTTTGCAAGTTTTCCTTCTCTCTCTTGAGCCTTTCTCCTTAACGAATAATGCTATAAATATATAAAAATATATAACAATAGCTCAACATTTGTACTTGATAATCAATTCTTATCAGTTAAATATATTATATTTTGTATAACATTCTCTGAAGATATACCTAAGTTTTTATTTCTGGGTAATCTTCTAGCAATAATTTAATATATGCGGGAAGGGTTTGCGTTATACGCTATAACACGAGAAAAGGCCTTGATTTTCTAATAAAGTAGTTTAAAATAATTGTATAATTTTTTTATCTCAAAAATTGTAAAGTTTATTCTAAATGATTCTGCTGTAATTATATACGTTAATGTTAAACAGATATGTTTTGAAAAGCAGCTAGTGAACAATAAACAATTGGAAAACCGGATTCAATTTAAAAATACAGAACCAATTTTTAACTAAAATTACATACACAAAAGATATACATATGTATATCTTTTCCCCGAATAAAATATTTTTCAAATAGAAAGTGGTAAAGGTTATTAGTAAGTTACGAGCTCAGAGGTAAAATAAATACAGTCAAATTAAGTGTTATTTTTTGAAGTCGTTTAGATGTTTTTTCTTGTTTTGTAACAGGCATGTCGTCAGCGGAGAAGTACGATCCCAACACGGAGGCGTTCCAGATGCGGGCGCAGTGGAAGAAGGCTGAGAACTGCCGCCAGCAGTGGCACGAGAACTGGAGCTGGCTCCTGGACGAGAGAATGTTAGACACCCTTCTTCTCTTAGAAGACAAAATTAAATATTTAGTGTACTTCCGCTGTAATCCGAAATCCAAATTAAGACAAGTAAAGGAAAAATCAACTAAGATCAATTAACCAAGCTTAACAAAAGCTTAAAAAAGAAGTCGAGAGTCTCGACTTGTCGTTCGAAGAGTCAGCATCTCCTGATGATGCCTTGTGGTTAGGCAAAACACGTGTAGAGTTAAGAATTTCCGAATTGTGATAGGTAACGTTAATCTTAATTAATCTTAGTTAATTGATCTTAGTTAATTGATCTTAGTTAATTAATCTTAGTTAATTAAGCTTGGTTAATTGATCTTAGTTGATTTTTCCTTTACTTGTCTTAATTTGGATTTCGGATTACAGCGGAAGTACACTAAATATTTATTTTGGTCTTCTATTTACAGTGGATTTCCGCAAAGTAACGCCTGAGTCAATAAGTTATTTCTTCTCTTCTTTATGCTCTATCAGTGAAAGGCGAACCAATCTGAAGCCCGATCAGAGGTTCTCTCTGGGCCAAACCATTTCCAGTAGCATACCGTGTTAAGCAATATAAAACCCTGTGACGCCCCGAACTGTGCTCGTCACCCTCAGATATTTGATCGAATTTGCATAGTATTCAGTATTATATTTCATTTTATTTTACGCATAATAGGTTTGCGCTTGACCACAACTCACCTGTTGTTAAGTGACATTGCAATCTTAGATGAAGCGCGCTTGCCTAGAGGAAACCGATTCACTCTCGCTTTGAAGACGGTAAGGTTGTAGTTCAGTGGGAACAGGGATTCCGGCAAGGAGGTCCACAGTTCTAATTTCCCCGGACTTTTCAAAACGGAATACAGTAGTGTACTAATAGGCAGTAGAATAGCTGCGTGGACGAGATTTTTCCTCAAAATACTATAGATAGTATTTGTACACTACTAAATGACAGTAGAATATCTAGAAAGCGTGGTACCCCACACACGCTCCACAAACAAGTTAAAAAAATCCTTCCGTCTTTTTTTTCTCATAATTATAATTTTTTATCCTAACATGTCCTCATATTGTAGAGAAAGGTTTTCCCTAACTGAAGGTCTGTAAGTTGTAATACAGGTACTTCAAGGTACCTACCAACAACGAGGTCGGATGCGCTCGACAGCACCTGACATTCGACACCGGCCACGGCTTTCCCTGGTTTCCTCTATCGATACGCTTCAACAGATCTGCTCTGTTGTACCGCGAGTAGTATTATATTAGAAAATTTATTTATAAAAAAATATCAGTTGTACTGATTAATGATTTATAAATTCTTTTGTCATTTTAAGTCCATTTGTTTGAATTTTGTATAACGTAGGTTTTTTTAACATTTTAGCTCCTTCATTCTCATAATTATAATTCACCTGATAGAAAGCAATTCTGTGATTTAAGATAGAGCGCCCTTGCTCAGAAGAAACTGGTTTAATTTTATTGTCAAAAACTTCAACGACTACAAACTGTGTTTTTACACGAAATCCCAGTTTGAATGATTCATTTTAACTCTGCATGCTGTTACCAATCCAAGCTGATTCTAAAACCCTTATAAAAATTACACAAACACAAGCTTGTTCAAGATGTTTCGTGAAAAATTGCCTATAGAGCCCGTGTAAAGCACCTAGAGCAAATCAATTTAATGTTACGGAGGTAGGTAATAACCTACAAATTAAATTACAGCCTACACAAAGAGTAAGTACCTGTTATTCCCGTTGATGTTTAAATAAGGTTTCCTCCAATTTGCTATGAAGTCGTCAACCTCAATACAAACAAATTTCATTTCCCGAGATCAAAGGGTTGAAGCCATATCGATATCCTGCTCTGTGGACCGCAGAATAAATAGCAATCGCTAGCAGGCTAGATTCTGATTGCTTAGCTACCTTTGATTAAGAAGCTGTATACACGCAGTGGCGTCACAAAGGGAACCATCGAGGTTTAGTCTTCAAAGGAAGTTTTTGCCCTTTGCTGAGCAAACCGTGTGGAATCCTTTCCTTATAATGTAGCTGTTACCAAGGAAAAGCTGAACCCGGTTGATTGTTTTTTTATTGGTTTTTCAATCGGCCCGCGCGTTCTACATTACATTACATACTTAGATCATAATATCCCCGGTAAATACAACTAAGCGGTTTTTAGGGCGAGATTGAATCATTTACTTCTAAGTACGCACGTTCCGCCGTAGGCTGCAATACCACTTACCACCAAGTCAATTGTGGTCGAGCACAAATTAATGAAAAATGAGCATTTATATAAAAAATGCCAATTTTAGTGTGTACCCTACCCTTACGTTCCTATATCGATCTCGGCACTACACCTAGTTGTCGGTGGCGAATAGAAATTCCTGGAATATTATTCTAACCTGATTTGTTGACCCCATTTGCTAATATAGCAATTACTTGTCAAATTTCGTTCATTTGGAATTACCGAATCGACTAGTAATTAGATATTGACTAGTTAATGTCGGTACAAAAAAAAACTTCTTTTTAGGGGAACGAAAGATAGTGAGGTTAACAATCAAAATCGAAATCAAAATCGATGACGATCCATAAAATTGGAGCAAAAGTTCTGCCTCAACGCGAGTTAGAACATGCTAACAGACAACGGTTAGACGAAAGGTTTTTTTTAAGTTATTAAGATTGCTTTCATAACTACGTTACTAAGTTCGGAAAACCCTATGGGAAAGATGCGCGCTGTAGTCCACAATGTGGCACGCTTACCTAGGAGATACTTATTTATTCTCCTTTTGTAGCCCTCGGATGATACCTTTCTTGTAAGGAGAACAAAATAAAAATCTTTATTAATCCTTACAATAAACATTGATTCAAGCGTTTCGTACGAAAGTTTGGAACTTCAACTCTGTATCGGTGTCTCGTTATAGACTTTCTGCTAGTCAAGTTGTTGCAGAGACGCTTAGCTCGGTCTACCATATTTGTGTTACTGAAACGCCGCGCCGCCGCTGCCGCGGTAAAGGGATTCGCTATGGAAATTAGGTACATACCGTAGCCAGTGTAGCGGAAAACTAGTGGATTAAATTAAAAAAGCCACATTTTTTAAAACCGCTGAACCCTGATAACCATATATTTTTAACAAGTATTTATTAACCCCCGATGCGAAACGACGGGGTCTCATAAGTTTATCGTGTCTCTGTGTGTGTGTGAGTGTGTGGTCTTCTTGTTTTGCTCAAAAGACGATGAAATAAAGAATATTTTTGCTCAAAACCACACGTTATATTCCAGATTCGTCAAAATAACCACATCCGCACAAAAGCAGGCAATTAACTAGGCAGCCGAAGACCTTGGGATTTGATTTCGCTAAAATATTATCGAAGTTCAATACTCTTTTATTATATTTTGTAAACAATTTAGTTAAAAGACGTCGTGTACATAATGTTTTTTCGTATTCTATATTTTATTAAATAGAGTCTTTATTATAATAATTTTAACAAAATATAAATTACAATTTTATGAGACTGATGCGTGAAAGTCATATTTCTTACGTAGCCCCTGTAGCTCGGCTAGCTAAGGCGATCTGACGCGATCATCGAAGTTAAGCAACTGTCGATGCGCACGGTGCTTAGATGGGTGACCATGCACAATACTGTCGTTTTCATCTGGACTTTACCATGGGTCGAATGACAAACTCAATAGTACTCGTAGGTACCGGCTGTTAGTCTTAGTATAATTTATACAAGCAGTCGTTAAGCCAAGTCAGAGGCCTTCGGACGGCTTGAAAACTCTCGACATCAGAGCTTGGCAAATTAGCTCATACGAAAAAGTAGTAGTAAAATATTTTAAACAAGATTCATTCGTCATCTCTACGCAGCCTATTCTATCCGTAAATGTATATTCGCTGTCTAAGCAGAGCACGATTGACTCTGAGATGACTCACGACCGCTCCAACCGTTGTCTGTGTCCAATGGAAGACGCTTTGATTTTATGGGAACAACGATTCGAACTTATTTCTTAAACTTGTAGTTCACCGAACTGTACACCTCTAGAATATTACGTGTATTTTTACTTCAGATCCCATACTCATATTTTGTAAATTATACATTTTTTATATATAAAAGTGTATCTGCCATATATGTATTTTAATAATACACAAAAAAAGTTACAATAATTAAGTATTATACATTAGTAGCAACTTTTAACGACAAGACGAAGAAGGAGAACACTTCATATCTCATTAATGTATTTACTCATCAAATTTAGTTAACATATCAAATAAGATCAATTTCTTTGTAAATGGGACCACAATTCACCTAACAGTAAGCGATATTATAATCTAAGGTCAAGTGCGCTTACCCAGAAAACCCGGTTCACTCTTGCTTTGAATTGCAGATTATAGTTTTCGGGGAACAGGGAGATTGGCAAAGAATTACACACCAATACATGTAGACCATTGTCAAGATTGGTGCGAAATTACAGCCTTTACGTGAGTGTTGATACCCAAACACATTCACAGATGTAGACGCATGCAAATTTGGTCAGTTGATAGACTCGCTCGCTTTGATACAACTCGAAATGATTGAATGTACAATGTGTGTCGAGCGAATGATGTTTGCCATGCAGTCCGCCGCAAGCTGATGCGAGTATGCCTACCCTTAGTTAGTAAGCCCCAAGGTGAAAACTAGGGGGTTTATATGTGTGTGTTGCTCGACAAATTATTTTATGATATTTTTTTTTATTCGTATGAGTTACGTGGCCAAGCTCTGGTAGTTTCCAAGCCCCCGAAGGCTTCTGACTTGGCTTAATGACTGCTTGTATAAGTTTGTGTACATGTGTATAAAATATGTATGTAATAATAATAAAGTATTTTATTAATTTTAAGCTTAAAAGTATTAACATGTGACACCAAATATACATTTAATGTTCTGTAATATAATTTACATATTATTGTGTAGTTGTGTATTGGTATTGGTGAGCTGTATCGCGAGGTCCAGGATCCCCTTCTTAAAATAAAAAAGAAGAATAATTTTAAGTCAGAGCTACTACAATAAAAAAAAAAATAGTTTAAAAAGTACACAATGGTTTTATAACCATTTTACAAAAACAAATACAGGAGTGTATCAGTTGTGTTAGCAACCATAATACAAACCAGAAATGGTTCAGTATAGAGTTTACCAGCCGTGTGTGAAAAGTGTTCTAAAAAGAAGAAAAAATGTTTGCTACTGGCGGTATGAGTTATATTGATCATGTCTGTCAGTAAAATTTAGCAAACTGTCACGTGAGGCAAGTAGAGTAGAAGAAAGCACTAACCGCAGCATGTGTGGAATGCAGCGGTGTCTGTGGGACCGAACATGTTCACGCAGGTGCAACCACAGGGCGGAACTAATCTAGCTGCCGGCCTGGCAACGATTCGCTAGTCCATTATCGTCATCATCTTCATCGTAATGTAGCTTACCATCAGGTGAATTGTGATCAAGATCAAGCCAATTTATTTTAAAAATACAGTCGGTTCTCTTCTACCATACCTACTCTTTACAGTTAGGTACTTTAAGTTTTTAGAGTTCCGTAGATACCAACGGTTCTTTTTTATCTATATACATGCTCTTAACAATTTGTTTCGGCAGTCTCCTTGAGAGCCAGTTATTCCAAGCTAGGCATTCTCCACTCAAGCCAGAGTGTCGGTAAGTAGCTTACGCGTCTTGCTGGTCAAAAGCCTTGTTGTGAGGAGTACAAAAAAACGGGACCCTATTACTAAGATTTCGCTCGTCTCTCTGTCACTAAGCTGTAGGTACCTACATATCAATAACCGTGACAGCTAGAGAGAAATTTTCATAAATGATGTATTTCTGTTGACAATATAACAAGAAATATTAAAATAAGAATAAAATAATATAATAAAAGCAATACAACAAAACCTATTTTTACTGTACTATTTTTGTAAATAATTTGACAGCTGTCAGTTGAAAGCGATTCTCTCTAGGGATGCAATGTACTACTTTCATCCCTCTCCTCAGGCAACTTCAGACCTACTTTCAGAGTATGAGTAATGAAAATGTGATTTATGCATCGTAAATGGAACGGAAACTATGATGTTGTAGTTTTGGACAAATGTAAACTAGATCTACAAGTTTGCTATGTATACATAAATACATTGATATATCACAGCGACTAGCACAAACACTGGTATATCCAAACGTGAAAGCAAGGTTTTCATTATCACTTTAATATTAAGATGAGATAAGATATTGATGAATTATTTTCGTATTCACAAAAAGCGATATTACCTAAATACTCAAATATAAAACTACTGCTCAAATAAATTAAATAGCGTCTCAACAAACTTTTTCTACTTTCGTTTGATCCACTCTCACGAGGTCTACCGGTCGCTGAACTACAAGAAGCTAATACGATCTATTTTCCGTTAAATGAAGGTTCAATGACTGATTTAGGTCAAAAGTCGAAGCAATGAACTTACTGTGAGCAAATTCTGGAGTCCAGTTTCAAAGTTAGAGTTTGTATATTATAAGTGGAATATAATAGATTATATAAAAAATTTATTGTACAACCACAAGTAAAATGAGCTTATATTATGAAAAAAAATAAAAAGTATGAGTACAAAGGCGCCCTTATCAACCTTGGTGATCTTTACCAGGCAACTAGAAATGAATAGGGATTGAAAGGATCAAGGAAGGCGGTGGTACAAAAAAAAATGGTTGCCTGTAAAGTCGGTTTTACGGGCGAAGATTTTACGTGACAACGTCTGCCGCGTGCTGCGCGCGCGGCAGACCGATCATAGTTGAGTGGGAGAGAGACGCAAGGCATTCGGCGGGCCTCTCTCTCGTTCGGTGACTCATCGTAACGTTACCGGGCGTTACACTTTTTCATAAGTGACTCCCAGCCGCAACCTAATTTAAGACGTTGTCACGTCAAAAAACTTAACTATTACTTGCTATAAAACAAACGTAGCGAGCATAATCCGTAAATGTAATATCTTATCTTTCGTACCGTAATATTAATATCTTTCTTGGTGGGGGTATGTTCGGTTCCATAAGGTTCTATAGATATATTAATTAAAGCTTCTAACCACAACGCCAGTATTTTCTTCACGCTAGGATCTGTTCTTTTAGCTGAACAGATCCTTGCGTGAAGAAAAGTTTGGGGTTGGAGTTAGTAGCTCTATCAATGTAAAACACAAGTTTCGACTCATTAAAATTATGCGACACTCCGTTAGCGTGTTCTAATTTTACTAGTGGCGCCATCTATGTATGAAGGTTAAGAACTACTTATTGATACTTATTCCATCAAACACGTACAAAGACAATAATACGAATAGAAAAGTTAACTAAAACCTAAGCAATGGCTAAAAAGTGATTAAAAATTTGAATATTTAAATTATTTAATGATTTTGCCTGTATAATAAATAGACAAAGGCAGAGCAAGAGCATTCTACTGTATTCCGTTGAAATTATACATTCCGCACTTACCAAATGAAAAGGCTTGACTGGTAAAATACCGAAATTTCAAATCCAAGCCGGTCGTTGCTTCGTTTTTATGTATTGTTAATGTGTTCTAGTAAGTAACCTATTGATTCAAGCGTTACTTTGCGGTAATCCTTTGAATATGGATGAAAAAAATTTATATTTTGTACTTTCGCTGTGATCAGAAACCAAATTAGCTGAGAAAGCTAATGTTTATTGCGACACTAGTCGAAAGTCAACCTTAAGATACATCTGATTTAAATTTTAATATTTTTTGTGACCTGGTCATATTTTATATATAGAGATACAATAATATAGTAAACTCATGCCATATTGTGCTGTGTTTGTTTACAACACTGAATCTGGTACAAGTATATATTTAATCGAAGATGTAATGACGTATTTTCCAGGCAGACGATAAAGGAAGCTGAGGCGGTGAGGCGCGAGGCGGCGGCGGCGATGCCGAGGGTCGTGCTCAAACACGAGCTCACCAAGAGCCTCAAGCCCGTGCCTCGCACCACCACTGGCTTCGTCGGGTGGCTGGCTGCTAAGTAAGCTGTATATTCCTATCAAAATTGGCTTATTGTGAGTCGGGCTCACGCATGAAAGCCTCCGTGCCATTAGCTATTAAAATGCCAAAAATAGGCGCGTCCACACAGAGCGACGCACCACGCACTGCTCGCTCTGTGTGGACGTGCCTCGGCCGAGGCAAGCGCGCGCTCTGCCGCGGGCGAGCGACCGAGCGCCCGAGCCATCGAGGGTCGATTTTTGATTTTGCTCAAAGGCGCCTCTGTCGTTTGCCTCGCGCAATCTGGACGCTCGCGTATGTTATTTCGTGCCTCCTTCGAGCATAAATTATGAATAAAGATCAGTGTTTGAAATTAATATCTCTCTATGGTGTAAACACCTGGCTATGGAATGCAAGTGATCCTAATTATACTAAAAAAGGACTTAGGGAAGACGTTGGTTAAATATTAGCCGCGAGATGCATGTACCGGTTCCTGCATGATGTCTTATTTTCCAACTGAACGAACGAAATGGCTCGGGCTTGCCGCGCGATGATTCCGAGGCTGCCGCGCTCGTTCGTGGGTAGTTTCCTCGCGCGGCAAATGCCTCGCGAGGCTGCTCGCTGTGTGTGGACGCGCCTAATGGCGTTTGTTGTATATGATACTACTCTCCTTAAATTTATTATCTGATTTATTTGGTTTTGACTATTTTTTTAAAACTTGAATATTAAATTCCGTTTTATTTTACGTAGACTGAGTAAAAACTTGCTCCTCATTAATGTTTATTTTGTTATAATTGTGATTTATATTAATATTTATATTAAGATATTATATTAAAATAAAATATTCTGAGAGATATAATGTATCAAGCGTCCACCGATAGTTAGTAAAGATTATTGAAAATTAAAGATTGATAAATTAAATGCTAAAATAAATAACTTTCGTTGTTTGATGGCCTACATTAAATATTTGATTTATACTGTTTTTAGTAATTGTTCCTATAGCAGCAACAGAATTACATTGCTGGTAATTCTGGCAAACACACAATTAAACTAAATTTAGAGTAGTCTTGTCACTTTTCATCTTTAGTGAACAGAAAGAGACAGTTCGATTTGAACCATATACAAAACAACTAAAATCACGTCAAATTTGGAAAATGTAGGCGATTTTAGAACACACCTAATTGTATTTGCTGTAAAACTACCTACATGTTCCATATTTGACATGGTTTTAGTTGTTTTGTCAATGATTTAGATCGTGCCGTCTCTTTCTTTTCACAAATGGTGAAAAGAGACAGAGTTACATTAAATTTAGTTTAGTCGTATGTACACCAGAATCGCCCCAATTATTTGTGAAAATTACATCTAGCTAGATCTGGTCGCCACCATACTTTTTTTTTTTTTACACATTCACACACGGCTGGTTAGCCCCATACTGAACCATTTCTAGCTCGTATTATGGTTGCTAACACAACTGATATACTACATATACATACATACATATTATATATAAATACATATTTAACACCCAGACCCACAGCCAACAAATTTAGTTAAGCACAAAGATGTTGACCGGGCCGGGAATCGAACCCGGAACCTTCTGATTAGCAGACCGGCATGGTATCCTTTACGCTAACGAGGTCGTCCATACTGTATGACGAACATGCAGACATAAAGAGAGGCTTAGTAATAGGGTCTCTTTCGTACACTTTGAATATGTAACCCCAAAATGAAATCATAAAATATCTATGACTATTGAATAAAATCACACATCTCTCATTTGTTTCGCCTAAATACATTGAACAGAAGACAATGCTGTGATAATTGCAGAAGTAAAATCTAAAGTAAAGATATCCACGTGGAAACAAGCCACGTTAACCTTCCAGCCTCAGCGTCGTGAAACAAGAGCGAAAGTATTTGCATCCAAATAGCCTATTATTAGTTAGGCAAAGGTCAACCCTGCGATAATAATAGAGCTGTTTATTTCCGGGTTCTTACGATCCTTTCTCACCGGGACTAGAAAGCTACGGATCCGTCACCAGGCCGTAACACCATTTAACTTTAAAACAGTTTACTCTCAGACATTATTTCACCCACTCAAATTACGAGTAAATTGAATCAACACATGTGTTTATCAAAATGAAATGTAAATAGCCACACACATAATACAAACAACAACAAAAAACGGTTTAGTGGCACGTAAAGGTTTTCTTTTATGTTTCTTGTGTATTGTTTTTCTTTGTTGTTCGTGTCACGAAATAAATGTTTCTTTCTTTATTTCTTCTTCTATCAGTAACAATTTTACCAGCAGGGCGCGTAAACACATGACTTAGCAGCTCTGGCGGAAAGCGAAGTATGCCTAGTCTGGAATAACTGGTTCTCAAGGTAGTTTCTGGAACACACCGTTAGTTGCCAGGCGAATATTAAAAAACCCACTGCCACCATGCTATATACGGGATGTAAGCCGGGCGCACGCCGAACTGAGCTGTCAACGCTGCAAAAGCTAAAGTATTTTATCCAATGTTGATAATATATTTTAATCCGTGCGGCATGCCAAATGGAATCACCATGCTGCGCCTCAGGCCTTGCACCGGAGACCTTTGTTCAACCGAACCACGGTCAGGGTCGATTACTATATTTAGGAGCGTCGCCGACGTTGCCGACGTTAAGCCTTGGCCAAACAAACGCGATCAGCGCACGACCGCGGTGCTAAACAGCTGTTGTTTACGGACTAAGCTTTGGTAATCACTTTAGCAAGGTAGCAGTGCTTCTAGAGTATTCCGGCAGCCCACTTGAGAGCCAGATATCTCGCCATGCTAGTCAAATGCCTAGCTGTAATGTGTAAAAAATCTATGCGACTTCTGCGGGCCCAGTATCATATTTGAGATACTGGATAAATACTGGCAGTGGCCAACATACTTAAATATATGTTGCTACAGCAACTACTGGTTTCTCTTTGAGCAAATTGTCACTTATAACTCATTTATCTTCTAGGTATCATTATCAATGTTAGTTTATCTTTAACAATTCTTTTTATTCTTCTTATGAGCTAAGTGACAGTTTTAAAGCCGCCCGAAGGCCCCTAACTTGGCTTAATGACTACTGCTTGTACTAAGACTAACAGCCGGGACCTGCAATTTAACGTGTCATCCGACCCAACGACAGCGTGGTATTTTTGACGGATGAAAATGCCACTTGGAAAACGACAGTTTTGAGCATGGTTACCCATCCAAACACCGTCCGCATCTACCGTTGTTTATCTTCGATGATCGCGTCAGATCACCTTAGCTAGGCGAGCTAATTTTTAGCCAATGGTGTTTGTACAGTGTTTTAAATACGAAATTCGTCCCACCTGGTGGGTCGGTCACCGTACACGGCACCGCGGAAGCGAGCTGAACGCGTTTGTTTGTCCTGAGTTTTATTGCTAGCATGCACGCATCACTTCCTGCTCATTCATTATTTTCACACATCAATGGCGATCATTCAATGCACAAATATATGTACAAGGATATTGAGCAATAAGGAGGCAAAATTATTCGAGAGTACATTGTATTCCGAAATGTAAATGTTGTTTTTTGTGAAACTACAATAGCACTGTTATTTCTAAGTAAAACAAATTTGTAATATGTTGCTGTTGCTGCATAAATGAAAATAACGGCATGCAAGTGCTACAGCCAGCTGTATAGGACCTCAACAGGTACTTAGTGCAGGGCTCGGCGGTTTAGCAACGTAGTCAGTCTGTCTCATTTGTGTTCCTTGTGCGCAGAATGTTAAATTTGGTACATACACTTGTGAAATTTAAATTAAGCTATTTGTATTTTGTAAATTATTGAGTAATTAGCTGCGCCCCGCAGTGTTACCCGCGTTAATCCGGGACTAAAAGAAGTTAATCTGAGATAAAAAGAAGTTCATCTGAGATAAAAAGAAGTTAATCTGAGATAAAAAGAAGTTAATCTGAGATAAAAAGTAGTTAATCTGAGATAAAAAGAAGTTAATCTGAGATAAAAAGAAGTTAATCTGAGATAATAAGAAGTTAATCTGAGATAAAAAGTAGTTAATCTGAGATAAAAAGAAGTTAATCTGAGATAAAAAGAAGTTAATCTGAGATAAAAAGCAGCTTATGTGTTAATCCAAGGTCTACACTATTTCCAGCCTATACCAGATTTCATCGAAATCAGTTTAGCCGTTTAAGCGTGAAAAAGTAACAAGCATACACACAAATTCGCATTCATTAACGTTTATTATTAGTAGGATTGAGTGTAGCATTTATGTCAAAAAATTTTTTTGAATTCATACATTCATCGGCTTTTGTCGCATTCCATACACTAAGGTTCGTGACTTTATTTCTCTAGGGGACTTTCTTTGTGGCCTTTTTTCTTTAGAGGAGTAGGATTTGGCATAGTATATCGTGGCGGGAGCCCAGGTCCTTCCTTTCAAAAAAGACACTTGCTCTCCCACAAAAATATCGGTTACCTCACGATGTTTTCCTTCACCGTAAAGCGAGTGCAAATACAAAAACAAGTCACTAGCTAGGATCAAACTAGGGACCGTCAGATTAAAACGCAGAGTCACACACTTTTCCTAGATAACCTTCCTTATCCATAGATTATGTTTATTAACAGTTCGTTTAAATTTATTTTTTAATATCCCGTAATTCTTTAAGGAAAATTTATTGTGTCTCTAAGTCCAACTTCTCTAATATAAGGAACATAAATAAATGAAATTTGAATATGTATTTTCGATATATATTATTTATTTTTTCATCACAAAATAATACAATAAATGAATAATTCTAAATCAAAAATTATTTAGGGCGCATTGGAAGTATTAGAATTTAATTAAATACCTTAAAATTACATTTTGTTATTAACATTGTTAGTTGGCCCGTAAAATCTTCTGGTAAAGCGCTCATCTAGTATGTTAGGTCTCGGCTTGGCGTCGAATTTAAGCACTAGATGCACTAGAAAATTGTATATGAGAATCTGAGCCTTATTTTCGATAGTTTAAGGTGAATTTTGCCATGTATTGTCACGTTTCTTTGCTAGTTCATCAAAAGCTCGGTCGTTAGAAAGGATAACTGGAGCATGAGAGCAAGCGTATACAGACTAAGTGGAAAAGTGTGATTTCAAAAATAATTTGCAAATATTATTGAGTCGATTATTTTCTATAATTTTATGTAATAAGAATCTAAACCCTGACTTTGAAAAATGTAGATAAATATTTGAATAAATGTTTTATACGCCTCCGTACCGAAAAGATAAAACGGAGACCCTATTACTAAGCCTCCGCTTTCTGTCTGTCTGTCACCAGGCTGTATTTCAGGAACTGTGATTGCTAGAAAGCTGAAATTATCACAAGTTATGTATTTCTCGTACCACTTTAAGAGCAAATATTAAAAATAAAATAAAATATTAACGGCCCCATACAGAAACATGTTTTTTTTTTGTTCTTTATTATTAAAGGTAACAGATAGACACTTAAAATCTTCACTGAATTGTATCTTAAATATATGATAAAAATTCTACAATTGAATCAAAATAAATTGCATTAAGTGAATTTTAGCTTAAGTAAATTAAAACAACACAAAAATAATACAGGTAAAGTGAACCAGGACAAACCTTACGATTGGCTTTTCGGTTGCTTCGGTCACGCGCTCTTGAGTGTTTTTAAATTCTCAAAGATTTTTCTTTACGGAAAATACTATTCGTGGAACTGAGAAGTTGTTGTCGTATTTATTTCAAGCAGCATAATATTCTGCCATAGCCCTGTATGCCGGCTTATGAATAGGTTCTCCGCTTACAGGCGCTACGTGAGGCAAGGAAAGATGCACGACGTCGTGGAATATGATATTTTCTCCATATTTTTTTTAAGGACACATATCACACACGTCTGTTTAACTCCACACTGAACCATTCCTAGTTCGTGTTATGGTAGCTAACACAAATGATATACTACATATACATACATACATATTTAACACCCAGACCCACAACTAATTAATTTAGTTCAGCACAAAGAAGTTGGCCGTGCCAAATTAGATACTGTTTATCCATAATATTATTTTTACTCATGTAAATTGGTACGTAATGTACGAGTATGTATTAGAATATATCTTATATTATTACTATTATATATATACATGTATTTTTTTCTTTATTGTACACTACGTCCATCTTTAGTTGTTTATAAATATTCCTTTCCATCCAAAGGTTGCCTGGAAGAGATTGCTTTAAGCGATCAGTATTTTTTTATTGAAGTCGGTCATAAAAGTTTTAAATGTTCACTTGTTAAGCCTACATTGTCTTATCTGTTAGACCACAGTCATACTTTCACTTTCACTTTTGCTTATGTTTTATTGTTTTTTGTTATTTTATTTATCTTTTTATTTCAGGCCGGATTGCCAACTTGAAATATACACCAACTGGCTGACGAAGATCCCGATCAAAGCACCGGATGCATGGGAGTACCACGACTACCATGGATATCAGAACTAGCAACACCGCGTGCAGGGCAAATAGGCAGGGCGTAGGTAATGACCTAGAAATAGAAGTACCTACTTAAATACTTTCTTTTTTTGTAGTGGTAAACCTTGTGAGGCGACAACCGGTTTCTTCTAGGCAAGCGCGCTTCATCTTAGACTGCAATATCATTAGGTGAGTTGTGGTCAAGCGCAATCCTATTAAGCGTAAAAAAGCTGCGGCGGTCGACCGGGACGACTTATGGAGGGAGTTGGGGAGACCTTTGCCTAGGAGTGGGACAGTATAGGGGAGAACAGTGGCATTGCGCGAAGCGGTCCTGCATCCCTGCCCCCGTCGTGAGATGGGACACCGTGAGGTTGTAGTCGGTAGTGACGGCCCCTCTGGCCCTCGAGCCCGACATACCCCGCTCGCCTCCCCCATGCTTGTGGCGGGAGATGCGTAAACGCATTTACTCACGTAAAAAAAGAAGTAGGACAGTATAGTGGAGAAATCTTTTGCAAGGGTTCTCTGGGTTAGTACCGTGTGGTACTTTGCCTTAGTGTGCAAGCACTAATTTGTGCCGGTAAGCTAATGTTTTCAATAAAATTGCGGGGCAATGAAATTTAATACCTTCTATCTCAGTCTGCTACTAAACATTCGATGATGCGCAAAAATTTGTAATTACAAACTCGCAGTTGAAAAATAACTTATCTACTCGAACTAGCTCGAATGGACCTGATCCCTGATCTCTTTAGATGGCAGAATACGGTGAAGTTGTCAAGTCGATAACTTAAAAAAGTTGCTGGATAAAATGAATGGCAAAATCATGTAATTTCTTACGCTATGAAAATTCGTAAACGGAAATAAATATCCAAAAAATATTTAAAAAAAAACTGGTTCAAAAGAACTTAATTAGATTTTTATTTCTAATTCATAAGTCTGATTGGTATCAAAATAAGTACAAATATTCTTAGAGCGATTCTATAGACAGTCTTTAAGCTAGTTTTTCTATATTTTTGACCGTTTACGATTTACAAGATTACGATACAAGATTTTATTCCGTTCTACTGCGGCTGAGCCCACATCAATAAAGAAAACATTTAAAATTGCATGTCAGAGAACAAGCACTCACGCAAGCTAGGGCGTTTGAGAAGCGAGTGCAAGCGAGAGGGGACGACCTTTTATTTTTTTTCTTTATTGAATGAATATATATCACCGTACAGTGCAGTTAGCTTAACTTAATTCATCATTTTGTTATCGTGTGCATTTCAATTAGCAGAATAAATACTTGCAAGCAGTCAAACGATATGTAACATGATTCAAACAAGGCATTCCGCGGCAAGGTGTGTAATTGAACAATTACAATTACTAACCGTATAATAACTATACGGTTTTAATGGTTTAACCCGTCGGGACTTTTTTAGGTTTAATAGTAACTAATAGCTTGATATTTGATAGCTAGTTAAGATTAGGTTTATTTGTCACGTTGAATTGAAATGATGTATATTTCAATCTTACTTATATTCAGTATACCAATATTTAAGAGCCTTGGGCTCTTTTCTGTGGAGATTATTGCCGATACTTCTATCCTCGGCCAAATCCTTGGGCTATACGACATGACTTTCGTCTTCTCCTTAATTTGGTTTATATAAGATTTTCTAGGTCTTCCTATTCCTCTTTTGTCCCGCTTCTATCTTACCAAATGATGTTTTAACGACAATAGGAGAGTTAAGATGGTGGGTACTTCCCTCCCTATATATATATGCTTCCCATTACAAAAAATGGTGCATAAATGGTGGAGTTATACGTACATATAAGGTAACAAACATAGGGCAAACCTGGCATAAGGCCTAAGGGACACTTTTGTCAAGACATACGAGAGATTCTAGCAAAGCTCTGAAAGTAATTTCCGAGTTTGTGAGGTCTATAGCGTACCAGCCCAAATTATTAACAAGTAATTTTTTTTTTGAACAGTGAAGTTACAGTAAGGCATGATTCGGTACCACAGCGGTGACCACTTTCGCATTCGTTTAATTCGAAACCATACAAGGCAGGCGATATTAATTTTTATCACTTAACATTTCCAAATAAGTAAAAGTTTACACTTTATAAACAGAACCGCTTCTCATAAAAGTATTGTGCAAACAAGTATTTCGGTCATATCGGAGCCATGTCATAAAGAAATACCGCGAAACTATTGCAGTCTTGCTTAAAATCTTGTAGATTGTTTCTAGATAAGTTTTTTTATGTCGTGTTCCCTGAAATTATATTAGAACATAAAAATAAAGCAAAGACATTTGTGCACTTCAATTTTTACTAGTACTAAAAAGTGGCCAGCAAATAAGCACGAGAAGATAGAATTACGTGGCGTGCTTGGGAGAGGCCTATGACCAGTAACGGATGTAGACGCACGTATTTTTGTAATATACCGTGTTTATACCATTCAGACTCTAACTTTTATACACGATAAAGTTATAGAGGTTGAAAATGGCCTAAATTGTTTCAAGAAAAGTATTATAATCATTTATTGTCCAAGTAAAATAACCGTAACATGTAATCTGTAAGTATGTACGAGTGATATTAGGGTGTTGCTAATCTTATGAACTTCCTTGCCCCTTTTTCACTCGACTTGGTTGTGGCACTGCCGTGACCCCAGATAGTACACAGGGACTTTTTGTACAGGTTTTCGTTTCAAGCATAGAGAGAAGCACAAAACATAGTGGAAATAATTAAATTTCAGCCAATATCAACTTTTATTTATTCTCAGAATGAGGTGGAAATTAAGGACAAAAAATTGGAAGCAGATATCTTTTAAACAGTAGATATAGAATTGCCATAGGAACAAAGGAACTTACCTTTTCAGGGTAGTATGTTTTGTGCCATTGCCCAGCAGTTTGTGCTTAGGCTTATCAATCGCCCCGGTGGGCGTGGACGAGGAAACCGTCAGGTCGCTCGCGAACGAGCTGGTGGAGGATTCCTTGGAGATGTTCCTGGCTCGGCGCACGGCAGACTCTGGGCTCCCGGGGCTGCTGACCAGCTCCAGCGCCAGCCGGTTCTTGCCAGGAACCGGTGGTGGCTTCTCTTCCACTGGAACCATGTAGGACAGCATGGCTGTCTCCGCCCCCTCTTTACTCACATTAAACTCTCAGTCTTTCGAGTCCTATATCACAATAACTTTGTCCCTTGGCTTCTGAATGCGAGATCTGAAACAAAAGACGGGTAAATTGTAAATTTATCAATAATGAACTTTGACTTTAAGTTTTTTTTTTATCGGTAGCATAAGAATGTACGAGTATACTGCAGCGGTTAACTTAAGAAATTCTACTAATTAATTAGCTTTAGAAAATAGCATTTGTTCTGTCACAAGGGTGACATTTTATTAAAACCCTGTAAAAAAAATAAATAAATTATTAAAAAAAAACAGTAGCATACTCATAAGCTAATCCCACTGGGACCTGGGACTTCTTTCGAGGTATGAACCATAATCCTTAGACGGTCTTTAAGCTTTATTTTCTATATTTTTTACAGTTTATGATTTGTACCTAAAAAACTGTAAATATATACTTATAATATACCTAAAGCCCACGGATAAAAGATATCATAATAAATAATCAAAAGCGAAATTAAATACTTAATACATGTAATAAAATAATGTTATCATTACAGTTTCTTGTGATTTTCTTGTGAATGTAATAAATACCCATATTTAATGTTTAAATTAGTAAAGTCTTTATCGTATCGTTTAAATGGAAATTGAATTACTTGGTTAATTAAAAACTTAAGGTATAAGAGTGAGTATTTACACTCACTTTTGTTGATTTATGATAATGATAGCCAACTCACCGGTATTAATTAGAATTTGCGTAAATATCGATCCACCGTAGACCTCAATATCACTTACCATCAGGTGAATTGTGGTCAAGCGCTGACCTATTCAGAGTAAAAAAAAAAAACTAATTGTAACGTAAATATTGGAGCCAGCATTTTGGTCGCGAGTCGATTGCGGAGTGTCGGTCGCAAAGCTCCCGAGTCAAAGCTCACCTTGACCTTGTGCTACCTTCACCTCATATTTATTTACGGACGTGCGACTCATGCTTTATGTGTCTACTAGCTGCGTGCCGCGGTCTTGCCCGTGTTTAACACGGAAAAATAAATATGTATATGTATTTATATATAATATGTATGTATATGTAGTATATCAGCTGTGTTAGCAACCATAATACGAGCTAGAAATGGTTCAGTATGGGGCTAACCAGCCGTGTGTGAAAGTGACCTAATATTTATTTTTATTTATTTATTTATTTATATTATTTATATCTCATTATTTAATTTGAAAGGTAATATATTTATACATTTATGTATTTGGTGAAAATTTTAAGTGGTTATAAATATTATAGCAAAAATACGAAAAAAAACGCGTTTATTGTATGTACTACATAGCTAGAAAGCTGAAACTTTCTCAAGATATGTAGTTCCCGTGCCGCTATTAAAAAAAATATGTAGGGGCCATATCTGTTTTATTTTTATTTTTAGTTTCTTTTTTTGTTATAGCAGCTTTCTGGCTATCACGATTTCTGAGATACAGTCTGATGACAGACAGCGGAGGCTTAGTAATAGGGTCTCGTTTTTTTAAGTATGAAACTCTAAAAGTAGACTATTTATTTTCTACATTACAGTAGAGACAGAAGACATTTGGCCAGCAGTGCGCGCAATTACGAGAGAGCATGCCTAGTCTGGTATAACTGGCTGTCAAAGAGGCTGCTGAAATACACCGTCACATGCTTGGCGACAATTTTTTTTTTCTCAGAATAGGTCAGCGCTTGACCACAACTCACCTGATGGTAAGTGATATTGAGGTCTACGGTGGATCGCGCTAATTTTAACTTGAGGATGGTTGCTAGTCAAGCGAGCGCTAGAAAATGCGCTACCACAATGCTTTGGTTTTGCTCACGATGTATTCCTTCACCGTAAGCTCAATACAATTGGCGGGAATCGAACCTATGCACCACGGCGGCCGTACGCCCGACTGAACTGTCAACGCTTTAAATATCTAATAGATAATCCTAGGCTACATACAGTTATTCAGATCGTGACGTTTGTGCGCGACGCGGTAACAAATATGCTTACCTACACACAGACCGACTTTTGCATTTATTACATTTCTAGCATCAATGCGCAACTTCCTTACTTTCTGAGATACTATATTTACCGCAATATCAATAGGACCGAAGAGTTTGATGTAATCTCCTGTATTTCTTCTTATTATTCCTTACTACTTTTTACGACACTTATGTACGCACTATAAAGAAACACTGTATATTATCGCAAATATTTACGTTTTATATGCTCGCTCAGGTTACTAAGAAAAATAATAATTATAAAAAAATAATTTTCCAATCATTTTTGGAGAAAAATCATAATTAATAAAATAATAACTTACAAAAACATTCATAGTTTCGTGATTTGTGAGCATAATATACCCAAAATCTTTAAAATAATATATGAGGCAACAAAACCTCTGTCAACCAGTTTTAGGTACCAAAATAAGAGAGGCCTACGCTCAGCACTGCGAGATAAACAGCTGAAAATGATGATGACGACCCACCAAAACATCGCGGTGAGTCAACGCAATTTCTATTTCTTCGTACAAAACGAATGCCACAGATTATTTAATAGTAACTCCGGCCTAGATCTTGAATGAGCTGAGAAGATTCCCACATGCCCACGCTAGTTTACTTGTTGCGTATTTATACAATACGGCTCATTCAATTTGGTTTAACTAATCAATGGAATCTTTTTCGTCGTACGAGCTAAAAGGCTAAGTTCTGGTGTCGAGAGATTTCAAGCCGCCCGAAGGCCTTTGACTTGGCGTAACGAATGTTTGTACTAAGTCAAATTGTAGGTATCTTGTGTTGTAGGATAATTTAACTTGTCATCCGACCCATGGCGGCGCCCGGATGAGAATGACACTTTTTACACGCTTTATATTAGCTTTACCTGTATGTTTGTATGTTTGTTTGTTTGTAACCGACTTCTTTGGGCGCGATTTTGACCCACTTTAAACGGCCAGATTTCGTTGAAACTTTGTAGATTTATTGAGGACCGATGACAATACACTAATTTGATAAAATGATTACTTTTTTTGTATTTTTGTTTGTATGTTTGTTTGTAACCGATTGCTTTGGGCGCGATTTTGACCCACTTAAAACGGCCAGATAAGCGTGTTTTTTAGTATTTTTAAACTATTATTTCATTAAAAGACAGTCTTGGGCATGGCCCATCCAAGGCTATCCGCATCGGCTTAACCTTGATGACCGTGTCATCAAGATCACCTTAGTTGACCGAACTACAAGCGCAACGGGCTTCTTCCCCGAAGGTCAAATTCTTAAGGTTAGTCTGTCCAACAAGGTTCTATTTCCCGTTGGTCAAACTTTTGTATAAGACTATTTTACACTTACACTTCACTAAAACAAAAGATGTCTTTGCGTGGACTTGGCCTACGACTCTCTCTTTTAAAGAGAAGGCACCGAGTCCTCGCGAAAGAAACTAATGCTTTCAGTGTTGAGTTTGGGTTTGATTGGGTACGTGTTTTTACTTAGGTGTTACGGAGACAACTCACCAAAGGGCACTGCAGTAAACTTTATAGGTACTTATAAATATATAAAAAGTTATTAAATATACTTTGATACTTGGTAAATATATTATGTTACCCACTTTTAAATAGTTACGAATGTTATTAATATAAGTATTATTTTTTAACACAAATGACCACCACGTAAGTAATTTAAAAGACCCCTTTGGACAGAATCTAACGGAAAGTTACCCACAATAAATTGAAAGTTATGTAACTTTAAAGTTAAATCAATAATTTAGTTTCCACAAGAAAATATTTATACAAATAACTTGTTCTGTTTGCGCTCGTAATGCTACTGCAATCGTATCATTAAATATGTATAAATTATCTTTAATGTTTATAATCCATATTCGTTATCAATAGATAGAATAGAATATAATAAATAATGATTACATAATAATACATAATTATGACCTACGTATTAGAAATGGCACTTGAATAGCCGTGGTATGTAAAAAGATGGCTTTATTTTAGGGTTCCGAACAAATAGGTAAAAACGGGACCCTGTTACTAAGCCTCCGCTCTGTCTATCTATCACCAGGCTGTATCTCAGAAACCTCAGAAACCGTGATAGCTAGAAAGCTAAATTTTTCACAAGTTATGTACAACAAATACAAAAAATAAATAAACGGGATTTCCATACAATAAACGTGATTAATTGCCATTTTTTAAGATAATGGTACGGAACCCTTCATGCGCAAGCCTGACTCGCATTTGACCAATTATATTTTTTTTTATTTCCTCGTCCACCAACTTGCCTGATAGTAAGCGAAGTTGTAGCCGAAGATGTAACAGGATGGTCTAGAAAAAATCTGTTCACTCTTGCCTTGAATACAAATACAAATCATTTATTGATAACACCAAAGTTACAAGTCAAATAATATGATATCATCACAAATGTATATGATTTATGTATCCATGTCAATTTTCATAGTATAATATGTCCAAGTTTTATTCTTCAGGTAACACAGTAGGAGGCAATCTATTCCATTCCTTAGTGGAAGGCTAGAACGTAGGTACGTGCGTTTTTTTACATAATCTTTATTAAACATAATAATATTAACGCTCCATCTTAGACCTCAATATCACTTACCATCAAGTGTGTTGTAGTCAAGCACTGACACGAGTACCTAGGTTAAAGATTTTTTTCCAATATAAAGTATCAAGTACTTACCAATCTGTCTATCTCATTAAAACTTCATCCTTCTGCCTCTTTAATAATTAAGCCACTGCGGTGCACTTCAGCGACCTGTAACAATAATAAACAAGAAAATGTTAAAAAACAAAATCCAGATAGAACAATTAATAACAATTTCGTATGAACTTAGTAGCCAAGCGTAGCGGTTGAAGCTTGGCTAATTGCTTAGGTGGTCTGACGCGATCATCGAAGTTAAGCAAAGTATATTACAAAATAAAATAAAATACATTTTTAAGTCCCATACAACAAACGTATTTTTGAGCATTTTTTTTACTCCATCTAAAGACCAACTAAAAATTCTCAGAATATGAATTATGTATTAACTTAAAAAAATAATAATATAAATAAAGTAAATATTTAAGGTAAATATTTACCCCCATACAACAATGGTACGGAACACTTCATGCGCGAGCCCGACTTGCACTTGAACGATTATTTTTAATGACTAGCAGCCAGTCCAGGCTTCGCACGAGCTATAAAATAATCCAAGCTATGAAGATAAACAAAATATAGCCTATGTTACTGAAGGATTACAAAATCTCTGCTTCCCAACGGCGAAAGAATTTTTCAAATCGGTCCAGAAGTTTCGGAGCCTGTTCGCATCAAACAAAAAATCAAACTTTTCCTTTTTATAATATTGGTTTAGACTAGCAGCCAGTCCCAGCTTCGCACGGGCTATAAAATAATTTAAACTTCTATTAGGATAAATAAGTATAAATAAATGATTATTTCAAAGTAAAAGAGCTGTGATAATAAACAAATAATAAATATAATATGTTATACTGTACAGTAGCCAATAATATTGTAAAGACATTGTCTAGATTGCCTCGGAGCAACACTAGCCAGTGCCTCTTTCTACGCCCTATTACAACAGGGTACATGTAACATAGCCTTATGTCATATATGTGTAGCAAGCATAAGAATAAATAAAATTGTTTTAAAAAACAAAGAACCGACTTCAAAACACAACTAAAAAGGGAAAAATAATTTTAAGCCTACATCAAATCAAGAATAGTTATATAAGTAGAATCGAAGAGTTTGTTTCATGTACTTATAAAAAACTATTTTAAATTTTTATGAATCCTGTATTCTTGGAGTCGGTGCCAGCAAAGAAAGACAACTGAAAATAGTTTTTTTAACAAACATTAAATTGTTCTTCTTAGATGGCACCGACTTCAAGAAAACAGGATAAATAAAAATTTAAAATAGTTTTTTATAAGTACATGAAACAAACTCTTCGATTCTACTTATATAACTATTCTTGATTTGATGTAGGCTTAAAATTATTTTTCCCTTTTTAGTTGTGTTTTGAAGTCGGTTCTTTGTTTTTTAAAACAATTTTATTTTTACATTTTTAGTGGTTAGTGATGATATTTTTTAAGTTTTAGCTATAGAGAGCCAAATAAACTTCACGATCAAAAAACCTCTGGCGTATACCAGGCAGGCAACCAATTGCGAGCAAATTGAGCTGTATGCTAGCGAAGCGAGCGCGAAAATATTCACCGTATTTGTTCGAACCGTTTGAGCATAAAGAAGTCCAAAGCAGCACAAATTACATAATGTTTGTTGTGTCAAAACGTAATAGAACCAATTGCGAGCGAAGCGAGCCGGATGCGAGCGAAGCGAGCTATGCGCGAGCGAAGCGAGCGCGAAAATTTTCACCGTATTTGTTCGCACCGTTTGAGCATAAAGAAGTCCAAAGCAGCACAAATTACATAATGTTTGTTGTGTTAAAACGTAATAGAACCAATTGCGAGCGAAGCGAGCCGGATGCGAGCGAAGCGAGCGCGAAAATGTTCACTGTATTTGTTCGAACCGTTTGAGCATAAAGAAGTCCAAAGCAGAACAAATTACATAATGTTTGTTGTGTCAAAACGTAATAGAACCAATTGCGAGCGAAGCGAGCCGGATGCGAGCGAAGCGAGCTATGCGCGAGCGAAGCGAGCGCGAAAATTTTCACCGTATTTGTTCGAACCGTTTGAGTATAAAGAAGTCCAAAGCAGCACAAATTACATAATGTTTGTTGTGTCAAAACGTAATAGAACCAATTGCGAGCGAAGCGAGCTATGCGCGAGCGAAGCGAGCGCGAAAATTTTCACCGTATTTGTTCGAACCGTTTGAGTATAAAGAAGTCCAAAGCAGCACAAATTACATAATGTTTGTTGTGTCAAAACGCACTAGAACTAATTGCGAGCGAAGCGAGCTATGCGCGAGCGAAGCGAGCGCGAAAATTTTCACCGTATTTGTTCGAACCGCTTGAGCTTGAAGAAGTCCAAAGCAGCACAAATTACATAATGTTTGTTGTGTCAAAACTTACTAGAACCAACAGCGAGCGAAGCGAGCCGGATGCGAGCGAAACGAGCCGGATGCGAGTGAAGCGAGCAGGGTGCGAGCGATCCGAACTATGCGCGAGCGAAGCGAGCGAGAAAATTTTCACCGTATTTGTTTAAACCGTTTGAGCATAAAGAAGTCCAAAGCAGCACAAATAACATAATGTTTGTTGTGTTAAAACGTACTAGGACCAAGGGCGAGCGAAGCGAGCTGGATGCGAGCATATCGAGCAATGCGCGAGCGAAGCGAGTGCGAAAATTTTCACCGTATTTGTTCAAACCATTTGAGCATAAAGAAGTCCAAAGCAGCACAAATTATATAATATTTGGAGTGTCATAAGCCCAAAACATCCTGGGGGAAAGTCGAACGAAGTGGGATAACTCCTAGCGAAGCGAGCCCGTAAATATTTTTTTTATCCGTTCGAGTGTCTAGTCTATTAATATATTATCAAATTTTACATGAGTGAAATCTGTATTGCCGTATGAGCGCGAAGAAGTGAAATAGGTTATCGAGTTATTTGGGTATCCCAAGGAAATAGCAATGACTTTTAAGATAAAAAGTAACCTTCGTGTTATACAAGGTCTAGTCTACCCCCTATATCAAATTTAAGCGAAATCAGTGTGTCATGTGTTATTTGGTGCATCCCACGGGAACAGTAATTATTTTCGGGATAAAAAGTAGCCAATGTGTTAACACATAGTCTAACCTATCTTCATCTCAAATTTCATCAACATCAGTACAGCCGTTCGGGCGTGAAGAAGTTATAAAGATTTATGTGTTATTTGGTGCATCCCACGGGAACAGTAATTATATTCGGGATAAAAAGTAGCCTATGTGTTAACACATAGTCTTACCTATTTTCATCTTAAATTTCAAGAATATCAGTACAGCCGAACGAGCGTGAATCTCTCTTCGGGCGTAAACATAACCTAACTTTTTAGGTTTTCCTTCGATTTTCCTAGGAATCCATCATCAGATCCTATTTTGGTGACAATGGGACCAATTCAGAACCATACTCTTTCAATTAAAAAAAGAATTTTGAGAATCGATCCACAAATGGCTGAGAAATCGGTGAACATACATAAAAAAAAAAAAATACATACACGTCGAATATATAACCTCCTCCTTTTTGAAGTCGGTTAACTATAAACTATTTTCCAGATAAACTTGTATGACGAGTACTCCTGTATAATAAAGAATGCTAGAAATGCTAACAGCTACTTTGGAATTACGCCGCTCGTGAGTCATCCGTAGGCTATTAAAATTCAATTTGTATGGCCGGGCCGATTCTATTGATGTCAGTGTTGGTAATTGACGCTTTATTAGCGTGTGTGTAAGTTGATTATTGGATTTTGGACGGATTCATCTACATCGCTGACGTAGACTATCTATTTATTATGTAGTTTGTTCTCGATTTTATATTATTACTAGCTGACCCGGCAAACGTTGTTTTGCTTCACTTAGGAGTATGAAAAATAAATAGTAGCCGATTCTCACGCCTACTGAATACGCATATAAAATTTGGTAAAAATCGGTCAAGCCGTTTCGGAGGAGTACAGTAAATAACATTGTGACATGGAAATTTTATGTATTAGATTTTTTTTTGGATATATATTTTTTTTATAAGTAAACTACACAATAGTAAAAAAATAAAACTTAAATTACAAATAATAAACTATACTTAAGTCTGTGTCCGCGGCTTTTTAAATTAAATTTTATTCAATTTATTTTATACAAGTCGTATAAAATAAATTGAGTGTAAAAGTACTAAGTGTGTCCGTAGTAGAATCGAGAGACCGAATAATTCACCACTGATGGGGAAAAATAAATGGGAATGTCTGGCATAATTCCATTACGCAAACGTTCCGTCACTTCTAGCTATAATGGTTGTATCACCGTGTTTGTTTTGGAAACCATCATGGTTCCCATTTAGGTGCGTTATAAATTCACTATCGAGGGCGCCTCCTTACGGCGTCACTACGTGACCTTCATTGAAGCGCATACGCTAGTTACGCAGAGGCTAATTTAGCTTGCTGACCTAACGAGCGAAGCGAACTAAGCATTTCTGCATCGATTGGGCAATTTTTTTCTTGGCAGATTTACTACTTGGTTACTAGCCAGGCTAGCGACAGAAAATACTCTTTCCATCTGGTTTTCTCACGATGTTTTCCTTCGCCGAAAGCTAGAGCTCAATCTTCTTTTTATTTCCGCGTAGAAAACGGCCACACTTACTTATTATTAAAAGTTGGAATGAGTCCAACAGTTTCGGTGCTTTCCGAGCACCATCTTCAGGCGAGTGTTACACGGACCGCCGCCGACGAGATCCGCGCGTGAAGTAAGTGTGACCGTTTTCTACGCGAAAATATTAAGATGCCTCACGTGACTAAATCCTTGCCATCAGATATGTTGAAGCATAGCCTTACGTGAACAGTTTACAATATTTAATCTTCTTCTTCTTTAACTTTTTCCTACTGGGTACGATCGGTTAAGCTTCCTCTTCCACACTTTTCCGTCAGCCGTTATTTCCACATACATTCCCTTTTCTTTCTCATTTACACAATACAGCCACGTCTTCCCAGGTCGACCTCTACTTCCACTACCTCTTACAATCATATCCATACTCCTCCTAATCAAGGGCAAAATCTTGTATTTACAGTTTCGCTATAAATCGTAAACGGAATAACGAAAAAACTATAAATCCTAGATTATGTCCTTCCTTATGTATCTTCGCTTTAATATTAATTACAGACCTTTCAATTACATGTTCATATTATGTTAATTTATATGTTTCTTATTCCTTATCATTTAGTTCAATATAGTATTTTCATTTTGATTTTGAACTTGTTGTTAAATTTGTGTGAAACTTGAATTTAGCGCGTTGTCGAGTAACGCACGATCCCAGCCGGTAAAAGCGAGTAAATATAAATATTGCGTCACTCGTATCGATCTATTTTAAATCACATTTCGTTTGGTTATTACGTTATTGGCTTGTGAGGAAATTATTGGAAACTCAGATGAGTTTCTTTATCAGAGCTTTCTTTACCTTTTATGAGAATTACGATTAGCTAATACATTAAGCTGTTATATTTGAGTACATATCACAGCTTAAACTGATTATCCACGGATAGCACTTCTTCGTCTTCGTATGAGCTAAGTGGCCAAGCTCTGGTGTCGAGAGTTTTCAAGCCGCCCAAATGCCTCTGACGGCTTAACGACTGCTTGAACTAAGACTAACAGCCGGGACCTACAAATTTAACGTATTATCCGACCCATGATATCGCCCAGATAATAAATGCCATTTGAAAAACGTCAGTGTTGTGCATGGTCACCCATCCAGACACCGTCCGCATCGACCGTTGCTTAGCTTCGATGATCGCGTCAGATCACCTTAGCTGTCCGAGCTAGTCTGATAATATTGCTGGGCGCAGCTATAGTAAAAATAATGAGAAGTAGCGTATTGTGTCATTAAAGTCCTCCGCCTCATACAAGGTGGTAGTATTGTATGAGAAGCGCATGGAAAACGGAAACAGTCCAGACAACATCATGACAGAAACTATGTCGCCGCTTGAATACAATGACGATATTGTCCCACGACTCTGCTGCTCTCTGGGCCGATGATTACCCCCATATAGATCTACCATAGTGAAAAGTACATACAAACTGTTGTATTCGTTGGTGGTGAAGGTACTAAGGTAAGGTACTATGCCCCAAAACACAGGGTTTTTCTCTAGATGGGACATAGAGATCTAATTAAACTGTGAACGTATATTTATAAAAAATATTATTTTAGCTTTTTACTGTCATAATGTTGATTAATATTTTAAAAAAAGATGCTATGGTACTAATCATAGTGAGATACTACTAGATAACGTCCGATTTTGCGAGGTAGATCATAAAGTTTCTCACTATGATTAGTACCATAGCAAAATTATGTTCAAATGCTATGCGACTCAAGCCGTGACGTCACGAGTAACGTGTGGCACAATTTTTCAAAAATTTACGCTTGCGTATTTTGTATTAAATTTCAACGATAATAGTATAAAGAATAATTATTAGGACTGCAAAACTATGTTTTTTTCTTGAGTAGTACCATTAGCGGGTCCTAAAGTTTAGAATAAATAGGTATTTTCTATGTAAGCGTGTAACATCGTAGAACACCCGGCAAGCTGTGGTCAGGCGCGAACTTAAGTATAAGTATAAAAAACATACTTATATTTTTTTTCAATCAAAAAAAGTTTGACTAAAGAAGAATCGAAAATTGTTGTGTGTATTTTGTCTCGAGAACGGACTATTATTTAATGCGAAATCTATGCAGGGTAATGAGTGCGCCAGACCATTTCCTTGTGTCTAAGTGTACAAATTTTAACGCATCTCTGAGATCTGTTCGCAGAATCTGGTATTCCCGTAGCGGCGGCTTTGTATAAACAAAGGCGAGGCGAGCTTAGACATTACTCGTTTTTTTTGGTAAAATATGTTCTTCTTCTTCGTATGAGCTAAGTGGCCAAGCTCTTGTGTCGAGAGTTTTCAGGCCACCCGAAGGCCTCTGATTTGGCTTAGCGACTGTTTGTACTAAGACTAATAGCCGTGACCTATAATTTAACGTGTCATCCGACCCACGGTAGCGGCCAGATGAAAATGCCACTTTAAAAGTCGACTGTCCGCATCGACCGTTGCTTAGCTTCGATGATCGCATCAGATCACTCTAGCTAGCCGAGCGACAGGTGCTAAAATATGTTAACACTGATATGTTATACAGATTGTCGACTTATCGCTAAGTCAAAAGATAGATAGGTGCTTTATAAGAGAGCTCGCCTCTTCGAATTTCTGTTTTAGCAATTATTTTCGCATTCATGGTATAATTGCATGTTTTGATGTGGCAAGTGTGGGTCGGGAGCTCGTCAGACTGCAGACCGTGACACCCCGAATCGTATACAGCCCTACAACAATTACAATGTGCCGTCTAAAAACTATAAATGGTATAGTATGGGGCTAACCAGCCGTGTGATATGTGTCCGAATATTTATCTATGTGCGATATATACGTGCTAAGTAAAATGTATCCGTGTGCAAACTCACTAAACCACGTTTATAAAGCTTATCTAAAGTACATCAAACGCTATCGCCGCTGCTAAAGTACCGAAACTTTCGCGCGACTGAGCGCAATTCTGTTTGGTATACAAACTTTTATGACGGCGAGAACGAGAGTGCAACATCTTTGTCGGTAGAACCATTGACTTGTACCATTAGTGGTACAAGTAAAAAATAGAATAAAAGTCATTAATAATTAAACTTAATAATTGATAATATCTTAACATTTATAATGATACAAACATTTGTATCCTTAGTACCATTGTAGAAGAAAGTAGATGTTACCCAGAAATTATTTCTTTTGATTATATTTTTATTATCAGAGTGCTTTTCCGAACCACTAACCAATAAAATTTGGGCTAATTCAGAACCAAAATGGTTATACAAAATCTTTCGTGAGTGTTTGTGGCCAGGTGCAAAAAACACTCTCCACTTTTCCAAAGTTGTTTTTAAATGACGCGGCCTTTAAACTCAAACTGCACCGTGAGTGCACAAGCCCTCCACTAGAGTACACTAGCGATGAAAGTCAGAATACTACCATAGCCTACTACTTCCTCAAGTACATTTCAGTGCACTGAGACATGTCTCATTAGTACTTTGTCGCAGTCAACAGGTACCCAGTGCTAGTTGTTGAGACGAGTGGCGAGCTCTAGTGGTCGCTTTAAGCCTAGACTAACGATTGCAGCTCTAGCTAAAGTAGTCTGTATAACCGCGGGCAACACACAGCTAGTCCTATAGGTAAAAGTTTGTGTGTATGTTTTTTTATTTATTTTTTTAATGATGAATAGGCTTACGTTTGACCGCAGCTTGCCTGATGTTAAGCTTTGTTAACTGTGGTCTGAGATGTATCATGCTAGCCTAGAAGGAAACTACTTACTCTAGATTTGAAGACCCCTTAATTGTAGTTGTCGGGAAAAAGAGACTCAGGGAGAGAGTTCCGAAGCTTCGCAGTTCTAAACAATGAAGGTCGAAGCAAAACGCTTTGTGAGAATCCTGAGAATCCACGGAACTTCGACAGTAAATCTCAAGCTGCTGAACACATTTTTATGATTTTAAATTTGTTATGGAGGTAGCTTATACCTTGGTTAAACACATAGGCTACTTTAAATCCCGGAGATACATTAGATAGAATCACGACGAACAGCTATAGTTCAACTTTTTCGTGCGCGACCCGCATGCAGAATTTTTGTTGATTATCTTATTTACTCATAAACTACGTTACAATACTCGTATATAGATGGTTACAATTTATCGTGCGCTTTATCTGAATTTCCGTGTGTAGCCGTGAGCTAGAATGACGTTTAATCCCACAAAAAAGGAATGGACGTGAAAAGTTGCGCACGACATGGTTTGACTATCGTTTATTATAAATGCAAAAGTTTTTTAGTAAATGCGTATGTTACTTGTGAACGCTCAAATGGTGAAACCGATTTGGATGACACTCGACAGGGAATCCTTAGACCTCTGTATTAACTCACAGGTTTTTTTATAAAGCCCGAATGAATGCGGGGAACAAGTGCAATTTTGAAGAATGAAGACAAAAGATATTTAAAATTGCCAAAAAACAAACAGTCGAATTACGAGATCCCTTTTTAGGGTTCCAACGGGACTCAGATACTCAGAACATCGCTATCAGTCCGTCTGTGTCTCTATCCAACTGTATATGAATAGGATGTACGAGTCTGGTGAGCCGTGATAACTGGAGAGCTGAAATATTCACAATACGATAACAATTTATTGTGCTATAATAAATTGTTATCGTAATTGTTATTTAAGCTGTTGTCACAGCTGACACATGTTGGTCCGCATGAATTACACTTGACCGTGGTAGCCTGCTGCGAGTGTACGCGCGACACACGCCAATAACGACAATAATATGAAAGAAAGAAAGAAAATAAATTTATTGTGCACAAAAATCAAAATACACTTACAATTTATGATATACATATAACTATCACTAATAGTGTGTGCACAAAAGGAGCAAATTCAGCATAATGCTAAGAGCACAAGTACTCCAGCGCTGATTTTCAATTTGCTCCTTCACACTTCATGTAGACATATTACAAGTAGTACGGGTACATACATATAATATATTAAACGCAAACAAAATTAATAATAATATCTTTAAGTTACAATTTACCTATTTAAACCTAAAAATTAACCACAAAGTAAACAAAAATGATATATATACACATACATAATATAGTAGGTTCCTATAAACAAATTAAAGTTACACATGGTAACATATAAAATGAAATAAACACTTTATGCAAAACAAAAAATATTTAACAACTTTATACAATAATATACCTTTTTCGATCTTAATAATGACAGCAGGTAGATGTTTGAAAAATTCAGATAATATTTATGTATGGTTATTTAAAAAAAACTTAATATTTATCGTAGTTAATGTTGGTTATTGAAGTCCGTTAAAAACAAGATGACGCTACGCCCTATATTCCTATATAATTCAATAGGCTAATATTTAAATGTTGGTTATTGAAGTCCGTTTAAAATAAGATCACGGCACGGCCTATATTCAATAGGCATAGTTAACGTTCAACCGACGACAGAATAAATCTGTGAGCGCTACTAAATTGAACTAACCACGAGGCCCGTTATTGTGAGGCATTGGAGCTAATCGGCGAGCGTGAGCAGGGCGACAGTGGCCCAACAAATAATCAAATAATAAAGCAATAAAGGCATGTAGAAATGTACGCGGCGCACCCAGAGGCATGCCATGGAATAGGGAGCCAGTGATGTACTAACGCGTCTCTAAAGGTTGGTCCTGATTATTAGTACGCAGATATATCTGTAGCATTTATTATGGGCTGACCTTTTTCCGACTCTATAGGACACATACTATGTTGTCTTTCTTCTTTCTAGGGTTTCGTAATTAAAAGTTAAAAACGGGACACTATTACTAAGGCCCCGCTGTCTGTCTGTCTGAGTGTAACAGTACGATTGATTTGTAACTACTATATGTAAGTTATAAGTAAATAAACTATAAACACATGGAGGAGGAGTTTAGGGCATTCTCCCTTACCAGCATACCGAAGTTATCAAACCTTGTTGAAGTAACAGAGCACGGTCCTGGGTCGTTGGCATACCTGTTCCAATGTCAAGTATATGATGCGTCAGATAATGTAGTACTTCCAAAATAAACATCACTACAATGTCAACGTGGTGGAGAATATTTTTGCCAAGGTCGTATCACAAGTATCAAATAAGATAAACAATAAGACTTTTTATGGAATTAACTTTGATCTGGAATACATTTTTTCCTGTGTGTCAATCCAAGGTCAAGACTGGAAAATCTGCATACAGTTACTTATGTATATGTACATCGGCTGTAGCAGTAGCGCTTGTAGATCGGCTAACTAATGTGAACTGACGCGATCATCAAGGTTAAAAACCTCAAAACCGGGATGAGTGGAAAGAGATAGAGAGGCCTTTACCCAGCAATGGGACGGAGCCGGCTAAAAAATAAAAAAAAAATTAACATACTTACCTTGATGCCTTGGCACCGCAAACTTATTCAGAATTAAACCGAACGTCATTAAAAAAGAAATCGGTGATTATAAATACATCAACATCAGGAATATTATCAGACTTTTTATCACACATAGCTAATCGGAACCAACTAACAAATCGTATTTTAGCTTAAATTTTCAACTTTTTTTGTCTAGCCACGGGTAATATCAGTAAACGCTGTACTGTTAGTAAGTAGCATAATATACATAGTGATGTCACAACTATGGTCACCGATCATGGCGAGTTTATTAGTTAATTTATTATTATTATTATTTATTAATTTCGTCAATTTTTAATTGTTTATAATTAATTGAAAAAAATGTTTTTTTCAATTAATTATAAACAATTAAAAATTGACGAATTTAACTAATAAACTCGCCATGATCGGTATTTGGAAATAATTATAATTAATTATTATAATAAATATTATTAATAATATTAATATTTTTTTTCCCAAACATTATTATAATAATGTTTTGGAATACATAAAAAAAGGTTTTTTTTTTCAAAAACTCAAATCTTTATTTATCATGTTTAAGTTTTGAAAATCATTCATCAAATGGACCAGACGCTCATACGAAGAAGAAGGTAGTGCGTTGTAGCTATCTATTTTACGCATAGGTAGGTAGGTTGAATCTTCATTGCGCGCAGATGCTGCATGTCAGCCCAGGCCCCTACTGCGCACAATGTCCAAGGCCGTCAATCAATGTAATGCATTTGTCGCTGGGGTTCAATTATTCTAGGTCTAAATAGTCTTATATAGCTGCACTCAGAGGTGCTTCCCGCATAGAGAGGTAAAAAGTATCGTTTGTCAACACAAGTGCTAACTTGACATAATAGCTAACTATTTTGTTTTTAGTATTTGCATCAAATTATGTATAACCAACATAATAATCATATAAAACAATCAACTAAACCTTAACCTACAAAAGTCCATGGGTAGAGGGAAAGGTGCCCAAAATGCTGGCAGCATTGCCACGTTGGATGGCAATGCTTAGTTTCTGACCCAAATAAGCCAGGATTCTGGACACGGGAAACCTCTACCAGCCGTTTGGCAAGTTCTCCGTAAAGCTGCAAGGCGGCTGGCCTCCATGGTCCCATCCTCTAGCTATATGCATAACATCATCGCACTATCGAACAAGGCGTTTTTTTAAGGTAATACAATGCATTTACGCATATCCCGCCACAAAATTATCGAACAAGACCTGTTATTTGATATCTATTTTTAATTAATCAGATGTACTATGTTACCTTAATAAATTACATAGTACATATACGAGTACATACATACATATTTTATATAGATACATATTTAACACCCAGACCAACAGCCAACAAATTGAGTTCAGCGCAAAGATGTTGGCTGTGCCAGGAATCGAACCCGGAACCTTCTGTTTGGCAGGTCGGCATGGTAACCATTACGCCAACGAAGTCGTGATTTGACGACATCGTTCATTTCACAATAATTATAACACATTTGTAGTTTTATTTCTTGAATTACATTACTATACAGGAACTCGACAGGTAATTAGTGCAGGGCTCGGCGGTGTCCCATGTAAGCGTAGTGTTAAATTTAAGGTTTATTAAAGATACTCTAGTAATTTATATTTTGATGTTAATGTACCTAAACTTGTGTTTATGAATAAAGGACTTATACCAAATTTTATCAAAATCGGTGCAGCCATAAAATTAGTATCTCTTTTCGTTTTATTTTATTTCTTGATCTATTTAAATATACGTATCAGTATACCGTCAGTATACCTAAAATAGGTAAAGATGATTATGGTATTGTAGGTATACCTACATCACTGCTGAGTCTTTTTCGAAATTTAATACCAGTTATTCATATATAAATGTTTAATTAGTTTTGCATTCCCATATACTTATTAGCTTGCGTAATTTTATCGAGTGATGATATTTGATGCGTATATCGAATCCGAGTGCATTGCTGTACCATGTATTCACTGGTTTAGCTGAGTCATAATACATACTATCACATTTTAATACTGCTACATTCAAACTTGAACCTTATATAATCTTCTTCCTCCTTACCTTATCCCACTAGGTGGGGTCGGCATAGCAAATTATCTTCTTACACTCTCTTCTATCAGACGTCATCTCCACACTCAATCCTTGCTCTCTCCTGTCCTTTTTCACACACTCCATTCATTCACACACTCCATCCATGTCTTCTTCGGTCAGCCTCTTGCTCTTCTTCCTTACACTGCCATTTCTATACATCTCCTAGTGACATGCATCTCCTCTCTACGCATCACATGTACATACAACGCCAACATTCCAACGTAACTTATATAATAAGTAATTAAAATTAGTTTAAAGGGTACCAACGAGGCTTTATTACAATTCCGTTGTCCGTTTAGCTGTCTGTCACTAGGCTGGTTTGTAAATACCCCTTGCCCGATTCAGAACGCGCGCTCTGATTGGTAGCGGGCGATGAAGTGCGACAGAGACGCCACATATCTATTACAATATACGCATACGCATAAATACAAAATATGTAACAAGTTGGTAAAGTTTCAATTCAAGTCATTCACCAGGCTGGTATCTCAAAAAAGGATAGTAAAGAGAAAACATAAAAGACCCTTCCCTTAATTTAGCTCAAGTGACCAAGTTATTTCCAAACAGTTACTCTTGGTTGATTAGATACTATGAGCTATTTACTTAATGTTATATATATTAATTAATTTCAGCCTCGAGGACAACCATCAAGGGTTTCACGTTACTATTAATTTGATTGTGTTTTCCGGAATTTTCCTTCATTGAACCTAATCAATCATCACACTATTACAGGTAAAGGTGGGGTATTAATTTATTATATAGAGGACATTTTTGTTGTCGTTACTTTGTAATATGAGGTGACATTTACACAAGGAATGGAAAAATAACAAAGAAAGACACGACAACACATACACTTCAATTAATTAATTAATTAAATTAATTTATTAATTATTATTGAATGAAATACTGACGAGTCCATATTGATGATAGTTATGATTATGTTTATATAATGTAATAATTATTTAACAATATGATAATAAAGACATTCTATTCTATTCTACAAAACAGAGCAATTAATTATATTTTATACAGTTTTATTTATCTTAATTTTACTTATGTATATAATATGTAGTGTGACTTGTAGGTATGATACTCGTAATATGAACCTATTTTAATTTAATATATCTCGTTTTGTTTAAGTAATTATGAAATTAATTGTGAAGTGTATTAAGTGTTATTCTCTGTAAAATTAATATGTGTAATTGAATAAATGGCTTTATGATTTATTTATTTTTAAGTTTGTAACGGATAGAACATCATCATCCTGATAACTTACTAAAACTAATTATTAATCACATTATTTTATAATAAATGAAAATGAATTAATGAAAAGAATGGGTCGCCGTTTTGTGCTTATAGGGTGTCGCCACTTGATTAGGGCGCCATACTTTTAGTAATTTTAATCGTTATTTCTTTGTGACCCTGTTACAGTTTTATGGTACCCCTTAAGGAATTAATACATATCAATTGTTTTCAGTAAATTCTTCTTAATATACATATATATGAAAGCGATCACAATGACTTTTGATTAGGCGGTCGGCCCCCTGGCCGGTCTGCCTCCCACTCCTGGCGACGCAAATATACGAGTAAGTACCAAATAATTTCACTAACCACCTCTAATGCGAGTAATTTCAGTAACGATCTCTTTACAAAACCATACAACTACCGTTGATTGAATAGCAATCAGAATATGATTTACCAAATCAACATAATTTAGCTGTAGCTCGGCTAAGCTAAATTATGTTGATTTGAGCTAGATCAAGGGTATCTAACGCGATCACAGAAGTTAAAGTAACGGTCGATGCGGACAATTTTGGATGGAAAATGACTGAATTTAAACTGTCATAGTCACGTTAGAGACCACAGTTTGAAAATTGTCGACACTAGAACGCGGCCACTTAGCTCAAACAGTGAAGAAAATACGAGACAGAGACCTCAAGCTGGTCAAATCCTAAATGGCTAGTAAGTTTTATAACGATTAATCTGTTAGTGTCTAACTTTTTTTCCTTCTTCGTATGAGCTAAGTGGCCAAGCTCTGGTGTCGGGAGATTTCAAGCCACCCTCAGGCCTCTGACTCGGCTTAACGATTGTTTGTACTAAGACTAACAGCCGGGACAATTTAATTTTAATGTGTCATTCAACTCACGGTAGCGCATAGATGAAAATGACACTTGATCCTAACCAAAGGACCTATCTAAAGGCTGTTCGCATCGAGCGCTGCTTAACCTCAACGATCGCGCCAGATCACCTTAGTTAGCCGAGCTACGGGCGCTACATTGTCTAACGAGTCCAACAGATGTTGTGATGAGAAGCGAACGCCGTGCAATATTGAGGCTTCTTTATGCATCGGCACGGTTCCGATATCAATGAACTTAAGGTCGTGCTCGCTTCGCAATCCGCGAGAGAAGCCGAGTTGGTTACTCGCTCAAAATACTTTTATTATTTACCAAAACCAACCGAACTGTGTCTAATTCTTCTAAGAAAAATAACAGAACGCCTTCAATAGGTATAGATATGTTTAAAATACTAGCGGCTAACTAAAATGTCTGAGAGACACTTTTTCCTGTTGCTCGGAAAAAACGGTGCATTTGAATCTTTTTTTGGATTTCGGATGCGTTTGCGCTTTACAAACGTGTCGGGTTTTTTTTTCAATATTTATTTGATAGTCCACAAAAGTATTAACAGACGGATATAGCTAACCTAAACCTAACTTAAATATAACTTACGAATGTTTATAAACTTCTAGAAGTGGGCCGGACTATACAATTATTAACAAGCATTCAAAAAATCCGCTCCCACCATGATATATAATAAAATTTTGCCTACCGAAAATCAATAGCTTATTTAAAAAAATACATAAATATTCACAATATAGTATATAGAATAGTGTTTTTGCCATACCCGAGAAGGGTCGATTATGTGATACCAAATAAATAATTTTTAAGACCTTATGTATACCATAATGATGCAATTAATTAATTTGACTTTACAACAAACCTGCTTTTTGTTTTATTTGGTGTTTTTTGCATATTTTAACTATTATTTTTATTGCAGAGGATAATAACGACAATAAAAGCATTTTCATGACAGAATGGTACCGGTCCGAAGTCGAATGATGGTTCAATGGCCGAGGCAAATCCATGTATGGCTCATCTGAACATAATAGCTCGCCTCTTCTGTTATCTATTCACAAATGACTGTGCACTTTCTTAAAGGTTTAACGTTTTTAGAGATCCGTGCGTCAAAGGAATTCTAAATACGGGATTTGTTTTTACGATTACTTTGTGTATCTGGTAATTGATCTATAAACGATGCTTCACAGCACGAGTTTTAAACTTTTACTCATTATGTTTATATATTTAGACTCGGCAAACATTTTAAATTAATTTGAAAATACAAATGATGATCAAAACCTCTTCACTTTGGAGAAAAAGATTGTTTCACTGTGTTTATATTATGTTGTTCATATTAACATATTGTAACATATAAGAGTAGCGTCTGTAGCTCGGCTACCTAAGGCGTATAAGCGTGTTTGGATGGGTGACCATGCACAAGACTGTCGTTTTAAAATTGGCATTTTCATTTGGGCACTACAGTAGGTCGGATGACTCGTTTAGTTTCATGGTCTCGGCTGTTAGTCTTAATACAAGCAGTCGTTAAGCCATGTCAGAGGCATTTGGGCGGCTTGAAAACTCTCGACACCAGAGCTTGGCCACTTAGCTCATACGAAGTCGAAGAAGAACATAAGTATACTCGTAATATATTCATAGTACAGAACCCCTGACACAAATTATACATTAACGCCTGCTATAGCTGTATATTACTATATCACTTGATTCGTTTAGATGATTGATGAGCTAGGAAGCGCGGGCGTCCTTGGTGGCCTACTTTCCATTCCAGGAATAGATCCAGTACTCCAGGACATTCGACACAGGATGCGGTACCATTAGCGATTTGGTTCCAGACTCGAACAGAAGAAAATTCTCATTTCCTGCCACTTTGAGCTAGAAATCGTTTGGGGCATGACCTCACTGGATCAACGAGGGAAACTGGGACGCGATGTGTTCCCACATAATAGCTAGTGTACTGTGTCGCTACCTCTCAGACTAGCGAAGCAGACGGAATAGAAGCTTATTTGACTTAAATAAACTAATGAAATTAAATAAAAAGTTTTTTGACAAAAATGATTATGCTATTTGCTCGTACATTGATTTTCACAACAAACTTTTTTGATTTGTCAACTAATTCATTTACAATTTAACTAAACGTATACGTAATATGTATACGAGTAACTAAGAAAAACTAAAGTATTCAAAATTGGCCAAGTACGAATGGGGCCCGCGCATGAAGGGCACATGGACAGTGGTGGATTATGGCCTATATCTTTCTCCTCGTGAGAGAAGACCCCGAACCCCATCAGTGGGAACGTAGAGTGCTCTGCTTATACTTATGAAGGGTTCAGTACCATTATCTAAAAAATCGTATGTTCTCCCAGCCCCTAGGAGCCCCGGTGGAGGCTCTCATAGAACACCTCTTTAATAATTATTTATTATATTATTATTTTCATTTAATTGTTAATTCCGAAAAGTAATCATATCTCTATATTCTGCGAATATTTTAATGGTCTACCGTTATTGATAAATAGCACAAAATACGATACACTTTTGAACATTAAACAGAGGAAGTTTGAATCACACACCGGCCTCGCTTAACGAAATTGTATTATAAGGTCCGAACAATTGTATCTAGTCTCAGACAATAACTGGCACTTATTTATTCACCTTGAGCCGCGACCGTGTCACGCCTCTGCACTTCTTCCTTGCGAATTTAAACAATCATATTTACGAGTATATAGACCAATTGCATTTAAAATCGAATCAAAAACTAATATACATAAAATAGAGAGAAAGACGAGACGAGATAATTTAATTAAAAGAAAACAAAATAGAACATAAGTCGAAAAATACTAAAAAGTAACCGGATTATAAATACCTACGAAAAATAAATAAACGTAAAGGACTACGAATGAAAGAATAGATATTTATTTACCTTATGACATTGCGTCGTATAGGGCAAGTCAAATTACAAATTACTATATCAATCTTAGTAATTATTTTATAGTGTCATTACTAGTGTCTGTATTGGTAAATATGTATATTTGTTAAATAAAATAATTTGTAAGATGTTTATTTTTAAAATTATTGTGTTGTTTTTTTTTCATATATTTTTTTAATTTTAGTGTAGTCATAATATAAACACATGAATAAAATAAATCATCTTATTCGCCGTGGGACCTAAATGGCTGAACTCTAGTGCCGAGAGTTTTCAAGCTGCCAGAAGGCCTCTGACATTGCTTATTGAAATACCAACTACTTTCACAAAACAAATCGAAATTTGCATAACACGGTGTTACGGTTGTTGTATTCCAGTTATATAATAATGTGAATATTGACATAGGTAAGGTGACATAAGGGACATTTTTCTGACACGACATCAGTGGCATACAGAGGCATTATTGATGGTAATAATAGTAATTTAAAAAAACACGCTTTTTATAGGAAACCGTAATGTTATCAAATTAGTGTATTGTCATCGGTCCTCAATAAATCTACAAAGTTTGAACGAAATCTGGCCGTTTAAAGTGGGTCAAAATCGCGCCCAAAGAAGTCGGTTACAAACAAACATACAGGTGAAGCTAATATAAAGCGTGTAAAAAAGCGAGTGCGGCTCGGCTGGTTCGATCCAGGCCCTACACCAATGACTTGTTTTTCAAGTTATGTGTGGAATTGCACTCGCTTTACGGTGAAGGAAAACATCGTGAGGAAACTGACACATTTGAAGACCACAATATCAGAAGACGTGTATGAGAATGGATACTCAGACCGGTTCATATTCTGTGGGATGGTGACATCAGTGCTAAATTACAGTTTGATTAAAAGTTCAGCACAAATGCTTTAAATAAAATATGTACCGTAAACATACGAAACATATTCATTTATGAAAATTAATTTTAAAAATATAAAAATGTAAAAGCTAGCATGCCATTGGCTGCGGAGCAAGGCCAAAACTACCGGCGGTAGGAGCTACAGGGACAGGAACCTCCGGACAATCGCGCCGTTTTAAGTATGACTGCTTTATTATTTTCATCCGGCAACTCGCACTTGGCCATCGTGGTGAATTATGGCCTATATATATTTCCTTGTGAGAGAAGGCACCGAGTGCCAGCAGTGGGAACTTATAGTGGCCTGCTTATGCATCAGCGGCTACATAGCCAGGAAAGTAGCGTATTCTCCGGTAGCCCTGTACAAGCTTGTTGGAAATAATAACAAAACACGATCTCACGACTACCTTTCTTTAGATAGGTCCATAATTTAGTTAGCCATTCAATCTGGGTCGTGCATCTGAGTGTTAATATCACCGTTACTCCTAAAACATGGCGCGACCTTTGCTAAGGCAGTTTTGAACAACTATAAATTAAAAACGACTTTGAGACTACTCCACTGCAAAAAAAAAACGCATAAAATAAAGAAAATATATTATTGGGGATCCCCTTACAATAAATAACGTGTTATTTGCTATGTATTATCATAAAATGTTTATAACATTTAGAGCGCATTATATAAGTATGCTAATGTATACCTACTTTTACTAAAATATAATCCATAATGTACATGGTATCTGACAAATGACTAATTCAGCCAGCGCTGACCTTTCCCTCTGCCGCTGCGTAGGTACTTGATGAATATTAATAGATCGAGAAGGTAAGCACTTTATTTAAGGCGCTATTGTACCGAGCTTACCCGCGCCATACTGACTTGAGCGAAGCGCCTGGCGAGCGGCAGTGAATTTATCACGAAATCTACACCAATGTCAAAAAGAAGAAGAATTTCTTCTTATTTTAACCTTATCCCACTTAGGTGGGGTCGGCACAGCAAATCTTCTTCTTCCACTCTCCTCTATCAGACGTCATCTCCACACTCAATCCTTTCTCTCTCACGTCCTCATTCACACACTCCATCCAGGTCTTTTTCGGGCGGCCTCTTGCTCTTCTTCCTTGCACTACCATTTCCATACAAATATAAATCTATACCAATATTATAAAGAGGAAAAGTTTGATTTTGTGTTTGTTTGACGCAAATAGGCTCCGGAACTTCTGGACTGATTTGGAAAACTCTTTCACCGTTGGGAAGCTACATCCCTTGATTAAAACAGGCTATATTTTATTTCTCTTTGCAAATTACATTATTTTAAAGTCCGTGCGAAGCCGGGACGATCTGCTAGTATAAATAAAAAATTAAAAATGAACAATATTGACATTCTAAGCTCTAACGATTCTAGACAATAGGTATTACCGACAAAAAAGTAAGATTTGGTGTAAAATCCTTATATAACTTTCACATTTTTAAATTTTAAAACCACTCGTAGTATTTTTCAAAAATAAAACTATCGAGCGAATTTTGCGTAATCGTGTTTTTGAGCTCTAACAATTTGATAACACTGATTTAAATAAATCTAATAAAATTGGGGAAAAACGTAGCAGCATCATTTACGCAAGATTTTACAGGATTTTTAAAAATATGCTATTTTACTCCCGTAGCGCCTTAATCGACTCCAAAAAATTAAGGATATACTCTATTCATATTTATAAAGGACTTTATTACTTTGCTTCCTCGTGATTTTTCTATTCCATTTTTATTGTCTTGTCTCTTAAAAATTTCATCGAAATCAGTTCAGTATGCTCTAAATTAAAGTTAGTTTTCCAATTTTTTATTGTACACTTAAACAAACATTATTTACCTTAGTACGAGTATATAAGCTGTTTAAGATATATTAATTAGATAAAATGATATATAAAGGTAAAATACCTGATTAGTTTTTCTTCAAAAAAGTTTTTAAAGCATGTTTTTGTAAGACCGTATTTTATCGAAACTGTTTTGAATTGTGTAAGTTTTAGCTTTCTAGCTATCACGGTTTCTGTGATACAGCCTGGTGACAGACAGACAGACAGCGGAGGCTTAGTAATAGGCTCCCGTTTTTACCTTTTAGGTACGGAACCGTAAAAAACTTGTCAAAGAAATCACTTTCAAATGAATCTAGAATTTGATCGAATATTTGAACAAGTCAATAGAAAGCATTAACTATTCATAAAACCCGTCAAGGGAACAAAGTTCTGATTAGATTGGCACTTCTTATCAACAAATACTGATTGAAATGCTTGTACAAGACTGATTCGTGATTTTTAATTTACGAATGGTTTAAAACATTTTTTTTCTTAACAACTACATGAAACTTATTAACTTTATTATTATTGATTTATTAAAAGGTTTAACTTATCATTCTTCTTCTTCTCTTAGCTCATACTTTGTATGTGGTTGTAAGTGGCTGAGCTTTGGTGTCGAGATTTTTCAAGCCTCCCGAAGGCTTCTAACTTGACTTAACGACTGCTTGTACTAAAACTAGCAGCCGGGACCTACAATTTAAAGTGACATCCAACGGTAGAGCCCAAATGAAAATACCACATTTTAAAAGATCGTACATGGTACCCATCCAAACACTATTCGCATCTACCGCAGCTTAACCTGGATGATCGCGTCAGATCACCTTTGTTAGCCGAGCTACAGGCGCTATTATTGATGGTAACCTCTACATTAAACGCACAGGTGCCGCGGTTTATTTGTCAGGGATTTTTACATACGAGTAGTGACCGAAGTTCATAAAATGAGGACAAGATTTTTATTAAAACACTGGATATCTAACCACTGTAGTTAGATATCCGTTACTTTTAAGTACGTTAATTTAATTTAACAGAAGAGAAAAGATGGTTGGCCACCTTATACGACATGACAATTTCATTAAAAATATCGTAGAAGGAAAGATAGAAGCCAGGAGAGGAAGAGGAAGACCTAGAAGATCATATTTAGACCAAATTAAGCAGAAGGCGAAAGTCATGTCGTATAGGGAGGTCAAGGATTTGGCCGAAGACAGAACTACCTGGAAAAATCTCCACAGACAAGAACCCAGCTCTTAAATATTGAATGAATGAATTTAATTTATTGTATCGTATATTGCTATTTTGAACTGGAATGTAAATCTAAAATATATGAATAAAATACTTTTATTTGACTCTGGTTAACAATGATAAAATTAGAGTTATGGCTGACAATTTTTTCAAAAACAGACTACGTGTTGGTTTTAAATCATCCGTAACATTAACCATGTTAACCACTGCCACTGGGGCATAAATAAGAGACTTGACGAGCTAGTAAAATTCGGAAAAAATTAGAAACTAGAAAATAGAAGCTGAGTACGAATGCGACAAGATAGATTCACTCGGTTGATGCAGAAGCAGGCCCGGTACACACTGCGCAAATTGCCGACAGCTCTGTCTGATACATATATACGAGTATATACCACGGTTATGTACCTTAGATAAACTCAAACATCTGTACCAGCCTCTAACACTTCAGGCTATTAACAAAAATCAAGAATACCTTGAAAGTCAGGTGCATACATAATAAATAAATGTAGAGCGAAAGAACGAACGTATTAAATATGTATATTGAACCTATTTACCAAAATAAAAATACCAGAGGTGACGAACTTTTCAGCAAAATTATTATTTTAAGTACCTACTATGGTAATTTATGATATTGTCATGATTATTTTACAGCAAATTTTAAATCTTTGACATTGCATGTAGTGAATTTTCCTCTAGACATTACAGCTAAAATGTGCGTTTGTTTATGTTAATATATATTTTGTTTTTGATCTTATTAACCTCATCTTTATAATTTCAATTATTATGTTTGTTCGTCCAGCCAGATAAGTTTAATAAAATATCTAAGTTTATGTTATAATCTAGTTAGATCATTAAAAAAGTACACGCTGAGCCTGCACAATTTTATTGCAGCGGCGGAAATGTCACAATGAACTGGATTCGTGTTGATTTCAGTTGCGTCATTGAATCAAGCCTGTCCCAGCACTATCGCGTTACCTACAAGGCATGTGCAAGCCATCACCGAGTGCGCAGCGCTGCATTTACCCAATGCAACTCGATTATAATATAGCTAAAATTCGGAACACCGGCCGCACCGCGCCGCTGTTGTTTATACCCACGTCTAACTATAACAACTAGCATTAAAATGAAGATGTTAGCGCACAGCGCTCGCCGCGACGAGACCTCTACGTTTCGTATTTACATGATAGAGACGTTCGCATCACGAAAACAATGGAAGGCATCGTTATTTATAGTTAAGCGCGTGTATGGGCACGTGAAGCCGCGGTGCGAGTGAGTGAAATAGGTGCAATACGTACGTAGCTGCGATCCGGCGACGGTAAACATAGCGCGGCGGGCGCGGGCGGGCGCGCACGTACTACGGCCGCGGCGGCCGGCGTCGGTGTGCCGTCGGCCGCCGCACGTGGCGCGCGCTCGCCGGCCCGCGCGCCGGTCGATACCGGCCGCGCTCCGCCCGCGCCCGCGCCCGCGCCCGCTCCGCATCTCGCACTGCTCTCCACCGCTACCCTAGGGGTAGCTGCCGTCATCGAGCTGCATGTTCACATCTAATTAAATAATAAATAAATAAATAATGATGGTTGTTAAAAGCTGTTTTATCTGTGGGTCAGCTGTTGCCGAACTAGGCTTTCCAGCCTGTGTTATCATACAGTTACTCCCTGGTTATGTACAATTATTGTTGCTGTCAACTACCTGCTAACAATCATTAGTACTTACCTCTTTAGTTAGTAATACCTCTTAGGTAATCCTGTAATCAGAATGTGTCGCCAATACAATGATATTCTAATCCACCATCACCTCGCCATTGATATATTTAATAGTAGCTAAGTTAAATTTAAGAAAAATATTTTTGAATTATTGAAATAAGATTAAAACTTATCTTATACAAAAATAAATTAAATTGTAGCTTAACCTAATTGTCACCAACTAGTTTTCTAGATTTGTTTTGTTTCTTTCTAATACTTTTATTTGATCATGTTGTGTACACATAGTTTAGAATATAATCTAGTTTTGATCTTGGTAAATTAATTTATTTTAGTTATAGTTTTGATTATTTTCTGTTTTGTGAACCATATTAAATAAATAAATAAATCATTATTATTTGTGATGCTCTTCAAGGGTTCCGAACTTAACGGGTAGAAATGGGACACTATTCCTAAGCCTTCGCTGTCTGTCAGTCACCAGGCTGTATCTCATAAGCCGTAATAGCTAGACAGCAGAAATTTGCACACTAAATGAAATTTTACACTATGTAGCTATTTCAAATAGTCAAAATAAAATAATTGACCACGTGCCAATCATGATCGAGCAAACTTCTTTAAAATGGCGAATCAATAAATGGGTTGTCGTATGGGAGCCCCCTTAATTATTTATTTTAATTTAATTTTATACTTCATTTTGAAAGATTACTAATAAATATTCAAAACTAAATGTATTCTAATAACTTTTAAATATTCTGTAAACATTTTAAGTCTAAATACGAGTATCTAAGTTATAACGGCAACATAAATACATGAATCTTTAACATCAACTTTCTAGCTACCACGATTTATTAGAAAACTATCTAGTAGTAGTCACGTATGTATTTCGTGTTTTACAAAATATAACATGTAGGTATTCATAGTGCGACAAAGTACACGGAACATTTTCTACAAATATTTGACTAATGAGTTTGTACATGTATACAAACCTGTTTGGATATTTTTTCGTATAAAACCTCCTTAACTTTGAATCACTAAATAAATCAGAACTGAACGAAATTTCAAAAAGACAAGTGAGCGACACTGCACGTCGTTGTCATTTGTCTCGACCTGGCATCGATTTTCAAAAAAATGGAAAAAAAGCTGCATTTTGAAACAAACCGTGATAAATACAGTAGCATCTTGCCCGATTTTAGTTTTAGTTTTTGCATTAATTGTGATTTAAAATCATAGAATCATTGAATAATTTAATAGAATATTGTGTGAAGGCATGTCAGTTTGATTTACAACAAGTTTTGTCAGTATTGTGACACCCGAGTCAAGAAGCTGTTCCGTACATTAGCATATGCAACTTACCTTCACCACGCAGCGAAAATCTGTCATAAAAGTTATGAAAATAAAACTGCGTAAGTTACTTTTCTTTTACTAATACTTAAAGTAAGAGGCTAGCAAGGCATCCAAACAAACTCGCTGCAAACCTGCGGACACGCCTATACACATAGATGCTTAAAAGGACGACAGTGCTGCCTACTACAGACTGAATCGCAACAAGTCCCAAGGTTCCAAGTAACATAAGGAGAAGCATCCAATGGGGTGCTCACTTGACATGCCATCTGACTGATCGCAAATACAGAAGCGAAACAAAAAAAATCTTATTTGTTTCTTAAGGATATTACTACAACAAAAAAAAAATTAGATACTTGCACCATTTTGATCCCTTTATAACATAGAAAATTATAGTTTAACTTGTGGAACGTGTTCTTGAACGTCCAAGACTTAATCTCTAAACATGACTTCAACACGTATTCAACAAAATGAATTCCAAATCTACTACGCTACTATATAGTACCTTATAAACTAGTACGATTAATGAGTCATATGAGTACATATTATTCAATTACGTTAATTATTTTCTTACTTCAAATTTTATTTAATTATTGTGTTTTACAGTAAATTGTCATATAAGCGTCTGAGATTCCCTGCAATACAGGCTCTTCCCGAGCCTTCCTGCGGGGCTCAGGCCTCTAGTTAGGCCTTGTTTCGGGTTATGGTATACAAAGATTTCTTTTCCTGAAGTAAATATTCTTTTCCGTTTATTCTCTATACTTAGTCATTAATTGAAATACATATTAAAAAAAATATATATTTGATTAATAGCAATACAACATAATTCACGCATAACTATATCTAATCTAAAGAACCAGCGCCATTGAGTATACATATTATATGTACATATACATAGCAACCGCAATATCCCAAAAACATCAAGTATTTATTACATGCGTCGATAAGTTATATTGATATGCATAAGAGAGTATGTAATCTACGTATGTGTTTTGAAATTTTACTCTTTTTTGTATTTATAATGTCTTAGTAGTCATTTAAGTAACTTAGCTTAAGCAAGAGTGAGTGCATTGGGCAACTGTAAAGCTCACTTATTGTATGTACAATAAATAAATAAAATAAATAATATGTATGTGTCGTTGACGTACGTATCTGGTGACTTACACGCGAAGTGTGCGGAGCTTCAGTTTGGCTTGAGTGGCGTGATGGTCGGCAGCTGGCGAGCGCTTCCTGTCGCCGAGCCCGCCGGCGCTGGTGGGCGCGGGGTGGCAGCCGGCGGGCGCGCCCGTGCCCCGCGCGCTGCTGGCGCACCACGGCGCGCCGCCGCTGCTGGCCGGCTCCGTGCGCAAGCGCCGCGGGAACCTGCCCAAGCACTCCGTCAAGATCCTGCGCCGCTGGCTCTACGAGCACCGCTACAACGCCTACCCGAGCGACTCCGAGAAGCTGGCTCTCAGTCAACAAGCTAACCTCACCGTCTTGCAGGTCACTGCACCAGTTATACTTTTTTATTTTTTAAGTATCCTACTTCCTACTAATATTATAAATGCGAAAGTTTGTTACGCTCAAACGGCTGAACTGAATTTTATGAAATTTAGTGTGAAGATAGTTTAGACCTTGGATTAACACATAGGTTACTTACTTTCTGTCCCGAAAACAATTGTAGTTGGTTCCCTTGGGAAACGCAAATAACTTCAAAATACTTCACACTCCAATACCTCTAGCGGTGTGTTCGAGCCTCCTTGAGAGCCAGTATTCCAGAGTAGGCATAATCCACCTTAGGCAAGAGAGCGGCTGACTTGTGTGATTACGGACCCTGCTGGTAAAAAACCTAGCTGTAAAAGGAAATTAAGCAAACTTCGAATAGCTATTTCCTAAAAGGAAACCAGCCCTTACTAACAGGCTTTTTTTATCCTTCTAAGTAAGAAGGATAAAAAAGCCTTTAAGAGGGCAGGTTTCCTTCGGCTTTTTTAATCCTTCAAAATAAGAAGGATAAGAAAAACCTTTTAGTAAGGACTGGTTTCCTTTTAGGAAATAGCTATTCGAAGTTTGCTGAATTTCCTTTTACAGCTAGGTTTTTTCTTACTTTTTCTTACTTAGAAGGATAAAAAAAGCCTTTTAGGAACCTGGTTTCCAAAACAGCTAAAGCTGACCTTCATCCACACAAGTCAGCGACTCTCTTGCCTAAGGTGGACCATGGCTACTCTGGAATACTGGATCTCAAGGAGGCCGGAACACACCGCTACGTAGCTAGGTTTACAAAACGCTGAAGGTCAGCTTCAGCCGTTTTGGAAACCGGACATCGTGTGACAGTACTATCGGTGTAGGTGTGCAACTGGTTCATCAACGCGCGGCGGCGCATCCTGCCCGACATGATCCGCAGCGAGGGGCACGACCCGCTGCGGTACACGATCTCGCGGCGCGGCCGCAAGCGCGCCTCCGTGGGCCTCGGCCGCGCCACGCCGCCCCCGCCTTACTCCACGCCCGCCGGCCTCACTGTCGCCACCTGGGACAACCTCGTCATGGAGGTAACTTTACATCTCCTAATAAAATAAATATTTTAGACCAGCACTTGCCCGCAGCTCCGCCCGCGTGTTGATCGCTTTTCGCGTCTACTCCACCACCATGGAAAACCATATTGTTTTGTAGTATATGCTAAATTTTCCCTGAATATTTGCTACAAACCTCACGGAGCCCGAGACCTTTCCAACAAATGTAAAACCGTAGGAATCGGCTCGTGCGTTCCGGAGTTATAGCGTCAGGAAGGAAAACTCGACTCATTTTTATATTATAGATTACAGTATATTTTAACTGGTAAAAACTTGTATTAATTTTTCTGAAAAATCGAACACCAAGCACCAAACAGTGTGTTTGAAGGAAAAACATCGCGAGGAAACCGACATGTATGAGGACCACAGTACCCGAAGACGTGTGTCATCTGGCAAGCCAGCGTGGTGGAGGATTATGACCTCTCTATATTTCTCTCCTCATGAGGGAAGACCCAGCAGTGTTTAACGTGTAATAGGCGGCTTATACTTAAACTTTAATTTATAGACCGCAACAAACATGCACTTTGACTATTAATTAGAAATCACTTGATGACCCTTAACTAGGGTAAACGGAGGGTATAGTCCGCTTAAAAATCTAACCCGGACCGCACATTCTTTGACCTCCACACTGCACCCTGCAGTACTACACACACACACACACACATAAGAACACTCGCTCTTTCCCATACAATCACACGCACACTTTGGTGGTCTTTACACCCCACTCCGTGTCCACTGCGTGGCGGTATCCAAGCTACCATCACGCATATACTATCCAATCTATTTACTTACATACTTTATTAATAATTTATCCTTTTACTTACTGCACACACTCACCCATATTTACTAGTAACTAGCACTCAACAACACAACATATCGTAACTTAATTTGTAGCACCTCTGAAGAGAGCTAGCTCCTGCAAACACAGGGTATCCTACTGCAGGAGCTAGGCACTATACTTACATTCAGACTTGGCTTCTAGAATTATAATTAGTTAAGGTACTTATATTTATGTTTGTTTTGTTTAGAATGTAAGTTTCCCCAACAAAATTATTTTGTATTTTTTGTATGCAGCAGGGCGGCGCGGACGAGTACTCGGGCGGGCTGGTGGTGTACCGGTCGGACGAGCTGGGCTCGGGGTACTCGAGTGCGCTCAGCGACGACGACCACGAGGTGAAGTACGACCCCTACGTGTGGCAGTCTGTGGTGCGGTACGCGCCCGCCGACCCGCTCGTGCACGCGCTTGACCAACGAGGGTAAGCATATCAAACATCATCGCCATCATCATCACCGTCAACATCATACATAATATACTTATCACAGGTAACTATATCTGTGCATCAAAGGTCTGTTCTTGTAAGCCAGTCATGCTGGGAAATTGCGCTGATCTCCTCCATGTCTTACCTGTGTTACTTTTTTCTTTTGTTAGTCCATCAATCTGTTTACAAACGATTATAACTAACTTTAACCTAACTTATTAAATTCTAGATGTGGGCCTAACTGTACAATTATTAACATACAATCCAAAAATCCGCAAACAGCCAACATGAACTAAATGTGCAGGCAGTCGGTCTGGGTGTTAAAATATGTATCGATACAAAGTATTTTTGTATGTAAATGTACTTATAGAATATGAATAGTATACTAATACACCGTGTGTGAAATTTGTCCCAATGTTTATTTATTATTATTTATCGACGACCTCGTTGGCGTAAAGGTTACCATGCCGGACTGGCAATCGAAAGGTTCCGGGTTTGATTCCCGGCACTGCCAACATATTTGTGCTGAACTAAATTTGTTGGCTGTCGGTCTGGGTGTTTAATATGTATTTATATAAAATATGTATACATGTATGTATATGTAGTATATCAGTTGTGTTAGCAACCATAATACGAACTAGAAATGGTTCAGTATGGGGTTAACCAGCCGTGTGTGAAATGTGTCCTAACATTTATTTATTATTATTATTTATTTATGTATGTATGTGAGCCTGCATATACTAAGTATCAAGCTTGTATAATAGTGGATCATATGTATTGTAGTGGATCATAATTATGTACTTTGTAAGCTATTATCGTAAGGCATATTATATATTTACACGAAACAAACGGTCACACTTACTTTAAAAAAAACACGTTGGATATACGTCCAACAAGTTTCGACGCATTACGAGCGTCATCTTTGGGGACGAGCTGCACACGGACTGTCACCGACGAGATCCGCGCGCAGACTGGCATGGTGCATGTTGCGCGGGAGCGTCAGCGACGTATATCCAAAGTTTTTTTTTAAGCTAGTGTGACCGTTTGTTTCGTGTAAGTATAGTGGATCACATGTGTGTGCAGTGGAGGCGTGCAGGTGGAAGAGTTCGGTCCGGGCGGCGAGTGGCGCGCGCCGCCGCCCCCGCCGGCCCCGCGCCGCATGCACGCGCCCTCGCCGCCGCCGGCGCCGCCGCCGCCCGTCGCCGTGGAGCTCGAGGTCGCCACCACCGACATGTGGTGTCACACGTAGACTGCCACCACAACGGTACAAGCACACTCCCTTGTTTACGTCACTACGTCAACCGCCGAAGAAAACGGACCGTTCTCCGGCTAAAGAAACGACACTACGTCCACCGCAGAAGAAAACGGACCGTTCTCCGGCTAAAGAAACGACACTACGTCAACCGCCGAAGAAAACGGACCGTTCTCCGGCTAAAGAAACGACACTACGTCCACCGCAGAAGAAAACGGACCGTTGTCCGGCTAAAGAAACGACACTACGTCCACCGCAGAAGAAAACGGACCGTTGTCCGGCTAAAGAAACGACACTACGTCCACCGCAGAAGAAAACGGACCGTAGTTATATGAATTGAAAGCTATGGATTATATAGTTGCTGAATAAATAAATAAATGTGAATAAACCAATGTTAATATCCCAGTTGATCACTGTATTATATTTGAATAATGTTCGTATAACCGGCTATCACTTGCGTAACGTGTCTGACTAATATTGCCAAATATAAACGTCAGTTACAGCCGCTTGATACGTTGATACGTTGATGTACGGGCTCCTTCAGAAGCTCAATCAGAAGCCTTTGCTGCGGGCCCGGCTGGTGGTCGCTAATCCAGCCAGCCAACGCAGGCCTCTCGCAGCGTCGTCGGTGTCCCGAGGAATTCTTTTCGCTGTTTCGTCAAGCTTCTGCACTCCAAGAACACACGCTTGACCGTTTATAACCGGTTACACAAACATTATCCCAGTTGATGTTCGATGTAAGCATGTTTAGCATATTCAGCGATGTTCGCATCTGCGGTCGCGGGACGGGGTTGCTAGCAAAGGACAGAGCTATAATGTAATCCGTGCCAAAGAGTAGGATGGACTAAAGAGTTTTGGTGTTTTAATTTGCATGTGTCTTTCATTATTTCTGTAATGACTGTTTAATTAATTTACGCATTACTGAAAAATTAAGCTTACCTGTAGAAAAAAAACAATCTTTCAGACGTATTTGATTTTATTTATTAAGACGCCTGCGCCCCGTGTTAGTACGAGGTTAAAAGTTGACTAGGCGTTATAAAGACTACAGTACGGGTAATGTAACTTACACGCGGTACAACTGGTTGGACATATCAGTTGGACCACTGGTCTGAAGCGGACAAGCTTAGAAATATCAAAGCAGTCCTAAGAACTGCTATGACATTTGGTGAATCAATGCCATAATCTATCTTTGATAGTAATTGAAAGTAAACTAGATCAAATTAGGTTTTTCATCTTGTTTCTCTGCTCAACGAAGCCTAAGCTGTGTCTATAGTCTATATAGATTTAGCTAAAGTTTAGTTTTTATTCGTCACATTTATAAATCAGTAACAGGCTGTTTTATCTTCCCTTATTGCGGTACCGATTTGTATATTATACATCTTGTATGTTAGTTAATTTAGTTTATTTTACTTTAAACTATTTTAAGTTTAATATACTCACTGTTATTTTTGGTTTGTAGTAAGATTCTGTAATTAAGTATTTCTGCATAATAAATAACTAATGACCTAAAATTTGCTTTTATTGTTTGTGGATCCAAAGTGGTATAGGCATATTGGAATGTCCTGTTTAGTACTTTAGGCACAAAAGATAGATTTATTTAGATGAAATTGTTACTTATTACAAATAAATACACAGTTCACACTCAGACACGGTACATGCACATGCGCCGAACATTTCAATCCAACGGATATGTATCCATCCAAACCGCTCATTACATCTAGTCTGTTCTACATGAATAAATACTAAGAAAAAAAATCCAAAGGTTTAACCAATTGGAAGAAGCATAAGAATCTATTGAACACTGAGCACCAGACAGACAACAAATATAGTTCACATCACAAAGATTTTGACCGTTCCGTGAAATCCAACCCGGGACCCTGTGGTTAGCTGTCTGGCATGGTAACCATTACGCCAATGAGGACGTCTATTTTTTATTGATTTGATTAGTATACATAGAACTGATCAAGTATCTAATTGTTGAGGTAATAATTTTGGTATGAACGATTTTCCAAAAAAAACTATTTTATTATAGAACTTCCATAGGTAGCAAATACATTAAAAAAAACATTAGTAGACCGTTCAGACCATTCAAAGTACTATGCATAACAGTACTATGGCTAGTACATATGCACTGACCTCTATTTCTACTAGTACAGTAGAAATAGAGGTCAGTGTACATATGGCATTCTAAAACTATTAATATATAAGCACAGATTATCTTCTCTTTCTATTGATTCTTGTCTTGCGATTTGGTCAACCTTTTCGGTAAAGTGAAAGAAGAATTTGTTATAAAAAAGCAGCTGGCATAAAAAAGCCCCAGAAATTATTCAAAAATATCGAATGAAAAACAAACGACAACTGACAGCAAAATGCCACCATTTGATTGCTCTCCTTCGTTGAAGTAAGATTATGTAGTATTTTCCAACGGCTTTTATCTCTGTAGTTCATGATTTTTTTCAAAATAGTGTATATTATATTAATCCCAGTTTGAAGTTCAAGTGTTAAGATGGCCAATGCGGATTTTAGAAAAGATGTTAACATGCCGGTGCGGCCGCGAAGCGTGTATACGGCGCATTCTTACAATCAGGTGATCTGTTGACATAATATGTATTACCATTAGCGCTCATGGGAATCTCGTAGGCTTAAATCTCCTTTCTGTAATACGTATGTTTCCATAAGTAGATACTTATTTTGTTTCTTAATTCCCTTCAGCTTTAGTTCTAAAAAAAAACTATGATAATGAAATATGAAAGATCAGACAGTCCTTTACAAAACCTCTGTTAAAGCCTCTACAAATGGAGATAAGCGATAAAGATATTCTGTTTATAAATTAAAATCCTCTTTGTAAAATGATAGTCGACAGAAAAGTCTTATCAATTTTCACTACAAAATAATTATCATGAAGTTTTCTTAAATGAAAATTAAGATTAGAATAGAAAATATTCATTGAGTCGTAGGCAAATGCGGCGAACTCGCAAACTTAATTAATTTTAGAAAACTTTGTCACTCTGTGTACATAGTCCGGATATCAAATAAAAATGATTTCTATTTTTAAACACCACTCTTCGGCACACTAAATTAATTCCGATGACAATAAAATAATATGGTACCACAGAGCTTTTCTGATAATGGACCCGTAAGACAACCAGGGGAACTTCTGATTAAACAAAATAGTCATCGTGTTTGGGCTCATCAAAAGGTTTTAATGCATAGAGACATTTAGCTGGAATACGATGAACTTGATCACAATAATACATATAAAAACTTTTTTGAAAAAACTTTTCTTAGAAACCAATTAAGACGCTATTGTTGCAAGTTAAGCAAGCAATGTAGATTATTTTAATAAAAAATTAGCTATGTTCTTGTATGTAAATTGAAATCTCTCACGCTTCTCGATGATATCCTCGAAAAGAGAGTGATTTGTTTTAATTTTTTCATCACTTTCTGAAGCGCTACATTTTACAAATTAAGACCGAGTTTTTCCAAAAACATAACCTAACAAAATCTTGCTAAATTAACTTACTAGATTCTGAAGAGCTGAATTAAAGCTAATTAAAATACACAGCCCTATAATTTACGCACAAGTTTTAAACTATTTTGCTCCCAAACCAGCTTAATTCATACATTTGTTTACTCGGTAAACAGGAGGAGTCGAACCTGTCCGCGTTCCAAGACTACAGCAAGTTCTTGGAGGGCGGGCTGGGGCAAGCGGAGCTGGTTGGTGCCGCCGGGTGGCAGCCGCCCTGGCGGGCCCCGCTGCAGCGCAAGGCGCCCTTCTACCCTGGTGACGATATCTACCACGCTGACACTTGGAGGGAGCTCGAGGTGAACTACCTCTTCTTCTACTTCTTCATCATCTTCGTATCTAAACGATTATCTAGAATTGAAAATTGACATTTGATTCATATCATATATGTACTATTGTATTGATATTATATTACTAGAATTAGAAGTGAAAATTTTCATTTTGATTAATATCATATACTATTGTATTGATATTATATTACTAGAATATAATAGAAAATTGACATTGATACATATCATATACTTTTATAATTATATCATATTATTTGACTTGTAAACTTGGTGTTATCAATAAATGGTTTGTATTTGTATTTGTACGTGGCAAGTAGCACAGGCCAGGCCAGGTCAGTGTTCAAGACACCCTCAATTCTTCTTCAAAAGAAATTCTTTGCCAAATTCCTGTTTCCCGATAACTATAATCTAGCGGTTTTCAAGGCAAGAGTTAACCGGCTTCTTCTGGGCAAGCGAAGCGCGCTCCACCTTAGATCGGAATATCGCTTACCATCAGGTGAATTGCGATCAAGCGCAAGCCCATTAAAAGTAAAAAAAATATTTGAATGTCATTTCAGGTGACGGACGTAGTGGGTGGTGCGGGATACAACGCTTCAGTGACGCCGCACGGTACTGTGTGCCTGCGACTACGAGACCGAGTCAAGTGAGTTGCTTATATTTGCGCCCACTTAAAAGGTTTTTTTGGATTTCAACACCTAAGGGGGTGAATGAGGGGAGGATGAAATGTAAATTTTTGATTTTTAATCTTAGCCGTATATGAATTGGTATATAGAGTCCGGATTATTAATATATATATATTTACTAGCTGACCCGGCAAACGTTGTTTTGACTTAATAATTCTTCTGAAATATACAGTAGCCGATTCTCAGGCCTACTGAAAACGCATATAAAAACACTGTGACACGGAAATTTTATATATTAGATAAATTAGGTATTATAGGGGCCTACGAAAAGATCGCGAGCAAAAGTTACTCGTAGTACATAAATACTACAATGCAAGTTGAATATAAGCTTGTAATAAAATCTTTGCAATGTAAACAACATTGCAAAGGTTTTATTATTACACGCTTGTTATTAAAGCAAAGAAGAAGATGTGAATGTAAAGACCTTTTTATATCTCAGGGTGGACATGACAATCGACGGCGCCGTCCGAGTGACAAACGCGAAGAACAACATAATCCTCGCACTTTCGCGGTCGGGCGCCGCCGCGGCTCTCATCCACCCCAACGGGCGGGTGTACCACTACGGGTCGCGCGTCGAGATCCAAGCCAGGCACCAGCAGGGGAACAACAAGTGCGTACACTATAGCTTCTAATGCTTGTTGTGTAAATTATCAGGGATCAGAATACTAGAGATTGCCGATTCCCATACAATAAAGCGTGGCGCGCAAGTTTGCCATAATTTCCGAACGTGCAACCTAGCTATTGCCAAATTACGCAAGGCGCTGCAGTCGCATAGTGATATATCGATAGTAGATTGCGGATTTGAAGAACTATATGTACGTACGCATTTGTTTGAGAATATATATGTATCGTTTGCTGCAGATACGCCAAGATGTGGTACAAGGGCGTGTCGTTCACGGCGGAGCAGTGCGCGCTGGTGTACCTGGTGGACGCGGCGGGCACGCGCACCACCACCGACACCTTCCTCGACATGAGCCAAGACTTCACGCTCAACGTCTTCTACAAGTGAGCGCATACACTATACGGCAACCTTCTTCTTCTTCTCTTATGAGGAATAGGCTCACGTTCCACAGATTTTGGTGTTCTCTTTCTGCGTGTGATGAGAACACCAAAATCTGTGGAACAAAAGGACTGATTGTAAAAACTCCAGGCTCTTCGTACCCAAATTAAAAAAAAATACAAATAATTTACTAAAACTCACAAGATGATCTACGTAAGATGGTCGGCATCATTACCGGCCACTGTGATCTCAACTACCACCAACATAAAATAGGGGCGACGGACAGCTCTCTATGTCGAGGCTGTCTAGAAGAAAATGAAACGGTAGAACATGTGCTACTGCACTGTGAGGCTACCAAACAAACCAGAAGGAGTTGCGACCTGATGATAGCAGCTCAAGATGAAAGTTCGCCTTCCATTGCTAATCTTCAGAAAAACAGACCATCTGACGCAACAGGGGTGGAACAGGTATGCCAGCGACCCAGGGCTGTGCTCCGTTATTTCAAGGAGCTCGGTTGGCTTGGGTAGGCTGGTAAGGGAGGAATGCACAATACGCCCCTAGCGGGATGTCAGTGCAGGTCTCATCAACCCCACTTCAAATTAGAATTAGAACTACAATAAACTATACGGCAACCTTCTTCTTTTTCTTCTCCTATGAGGAATAGGCTCACGTTTTTTTCTTAAAGCGAGTGCGGCTCGATGGTACGAATTGTCTGGTCTGCTTTGGCCCCTGGTTCGATCCCAGCCTTACACCAATGACTTGTTTTTTAAGTTACGTGTGGATTTGCACTCGCTTTACGGTGAAGGAAGACATCGTGAGGAAACTGACATGTTTGAAGACCACAATATCCGAAGACATGTGTTATCGGCCAGCCCGCACTTAGCCAACGGGGTGGATTATGGCCTATATCTCTCTCTTCGTTGGAGAACGGCCCGAGTTCCAGCAGTGGGAACGTATAGTGGCATATGCTTATGCTAAGCTCACGTTTTACCGCAGTTTTTATTTCCTTGATAGGTTGCGTTTGACTATAGCTTGTCTGATTTTAAACTGTGCTTTAGTCTACAATGTGGCACGCTTACACCTAGAAGATACCTATTAACTCTACTTTTGAAGAGCCCCGAATGATAGACACCTCTTAGGAAAGAGAGACTCAGAGAGTTCCAAAGCTTCGCTGTCCTCACGATAAAGATAATAAAGTTTACCTGATGTCAAGCTTTACTGTGGTCTAAGTTAATCTTTTTATTCTTCGAATGAGTTAAGTGCCCAAGCTCTGTCGAGAGTTTCTAATCCACCCGAAGGCCTCTGGCTTTGCTTAACGACTGCAATGTACTGTAACTAACAGCCGGAGCCTATAATGTAATGTGTCATCGGACCCACGATAGCGCCCAGGCGGAAACTACACTTTTTGAAACAGTTTTGTGCATGGTCACGCATCTATAGACTGTCCCTATTGACAGTTGCTAAGCCTTGATGATCGCGTCTAAACGCCTTAGCTGGCCGAGTCACAGACGATGTGTTTATGTTTGGATAGTCCCTTTTCGTAGACGTGGGCGCGTCTAATTCTTTACTTCGCTGTAGCTCGTTCGTAGAGGCATCTACGTTTCGTAGCAAATTACACACTCAAGGGACAGCCACGTGTCCTACGTACAAATAACAGATCGCACGGCAATTTGTAAACCGTAGACTTTTCGACTTTTTTATTAATTTTTTCGATTCCGATGTTGGAAATTGTAACTTTTATAATATGGTATTCCTGTAATTATTCTTATCTTGTATGTCTAAATGGTAATGTTGTTCTCAAATAAACAAAATCCGACGATATAAAGTGGTCTGTGTTAATTTATTGTAAGCTTTCTGTAAACCAAATTTCATCAATATTGAGTTTCAAGTGTTTAAATCTTCTAGAGTTAACAAACATTATCACATTACACATAAAGTTTTGCCTTTATAACTTTATTATTGGGAATATAGTTTTGTGTGTTGTTTGATGAGGGCAATATAAGATCCGAGACGAATGACGTAAAGTAAACGAAGGTAAAGATATGCTCCGTAGTGGGCGATAAGCGGCTGATGATAATTATGTTTTATATGGCAGTATCTTTGTACCATGGAGGTACCAAAGGCGCGTTTGCCTTATAGTATGAATGTTCATCGAACCGCAAAGGTGTGGAACTCTTTGCCTAACGCCATGTTCCCCTGTTCTATAATCTGGCGGTTTTCAAAGCTAGAGTGAAAGTTTTTTTCTGGGTAAGCGCGCTCCACCTTAGATCATAATATTGTTTACCACCTTGCAGCGAGTCTCGTCACGGGCCGTCGTATGTGAACGAGGCGGTGTCCCTCCTGCAGGCGGCGCAGTACTGGCTCACGGACGACGGTATCGACAACTGGATCATCAACAACGTGCGCGTTAGCCAGACCGCGGACGGACTCGTCAGGTGACTCTCTTGACGATATTACTTCTTTATTTATATATTTATTCTTTATTTGAACTTAATTTGTTGGCTGTCGGTCTGGGTGTTATATGTATCTAAATAAAAAATGTATGTATATGTAGTATATCAGTTGTGTTAGCAACCATAACAAGAACTAGAAATGGTTAAGTATGGGCTTAACAAGCCGTGTGTGAAATGTGTCCTACTATTATTACTATTTTTATTTATTTCCATAGCTGAGCATGTGAACAAGTTAAGAACAACACAGAGTGGCGAAATCGAAAAAATGCACCCGAACATGTGGGGTGAAGTTATATAACGCCCTACCGGAGCACATTCGTGAGGTGGTGTCGTAAAATAATTAAAAAAAAATGGTTGCCTGTAAAGTCGGTTTTACGGGCGAAGATTTTACGTGACAACGTCTGCCGCGTGCTGCGCGCGCGATCATAGTTGAGTGGGAGAGAGACGCAAGGCATTCGGCGGGCCTCTCTCTCGTTCGGTGACTCATCGTAACGTTACCGGGCGTTACACTTTTTCATAAGTGACTCCCAGCCGCAACCTAATTTAAGACGTTGTCACGTCAAAAAAAAATACTGAAATGACTCCATTCACTGTCGAGGATCACGTTTCACATATTACATTGAATTGTGTGTAATAAGTGAAAATAATACGATTAGGTACTGTAGTTATCTACCTATATACTTAAATTAATACCGGTGGTAGACCTGGTTTTTAAATATAAAATAAATATTACAATTACACAAGTTATACATGTTATTTAACGTGTATGTATCCTGTAATCGTGTGAAGTTATGTAATGAAAAACTTACAAACTAACGTAATTATAAACCTATCCTAAACCTAATCATTATCAAGTAATGAGAAAAGAAACATGCACATTATGAATTAAGGTAAAATTTGAAACAAGTTTTAACTTTTAAATTGATGAACTTCTGACGAAAAATTTAAAGACGAAAGCTTTAAACTATACAGTGGAAATTCCAAAGTTTCGCACAAAGCTCTTCTCCTCAATATAAACATTAATAGTGAGGACCACAAAGCTTTGGGATTCTCTGCCTGAGGCTTTGTTACCTGAGAAGTACTGTCCTGGAATCTGGACCACAACTGAGAAACATATTTCCCATTAATTGTCCCCTCTAGTCAAATTTCAAAGGGAACAGACGGCACAAATTGTCACACCGGTGGCAATGTGTCTGCCTGTCGCCAGGCTATTGTTTAAAAACGGTGATAGCTAGAGAGTTGATACCTCATCATCTTACGGCAACCGTTATATGTTGCCGCTGTAATACAAATAAGGAATATGGAAGAAAGTAAGGAAAGAGGGTCTTCCATGCAACAAATGTGATTTTTGTTATATTTATAGAATTTTCAATGTTATTTTTTTAAATATGGCTGGCTAAACGTGAATTTCGGTATATTTATAGGATTTTCTATATATGGCAAAAATCACGTTTGTTGTATGGAAGACCCCCGTTCCTTACTTTCTTCTATTTTCAGTATTTGTATTACTGCGGCAACATATTACAGTACAATATTAGGAGATAGGAGATGTAGAGCAGAGCTGATTGCCAACCTTCACTATTTGGAGAGGCACCATAAGAAGAAGATAAGAGCGAGGAGATAAGGAGAACTTTGATGCGCAAGCTGGACTCGTACTCTGGCATTTATTGATGAGTAATGGTGTGATGGTTTCCCCCAGGATCCACCGCTGCAGCCACAAGTACCAGCTGCGCACGAGTCCAAGCAACGGGTCTGCGTCCATCACCAGCCCTTTTCTCCACTGCACTGCTTCGCTGGGCCAGACGCAACATCTCTTCGTCAGGTTATTATAAACTTTTTAACCACTATCAGAAATAGAGTGGAAGGGGAATGTGGCCTTTGGATGAGAGACAATGCAAAACTTGCATATAATTTTAAAACGCTAACCTTAATACTGTTGTAAGTTAAAAAGTAGTATTTAGGTACATGGGTTGGATGATATCTTAAATTGTAGGTCATGGCTTCAAATCAAACCAAATCAAATTTATTTCTTGCAAAATTGGTACAATTGTTGTTAAGTTGGCCCTCTATTTTCATGCAAGATTACAATGTTAGAAAAAATATTTAAAACAATGTTAAGGCTTGACGAAGGATTCAGAGGCACTCGGGTGGCTTGAGAACTCTAAAACTACCAGGGCCGCATAGCTTACAAGCAGTAATATTTGTGTTGCAGACGCGGCGAGCGACGCATGCACTTCGACGGCAACTCGTTCATAGTGCGCAACGCGGGCCACTCCGCGGGCTTCGATGACAAGAACCAGCTGAAAGTGTATTGACACCGTCAACCTCGCAGTGTTACCTACACTTAGCTTCTCTTTTACAATGCATACTGTGACACTCTCGCGTACAAACCTTATGTTATGCTGTTTTTTTTTCATTGTAGTAAAGTATTAACTAGTGCTTACCGGGTTAGCTACCGCCCTTCAAGTTGGAAGTCTGCCTCCAATTACCTAACGGTGTGATGTTTTTGGTCTTAGCCTCATTGAGAGACAGTAATTGTGAGCCACGTATGCCCCACTTCTGGTCTTATACTCGTATCATTGACTCACGTGGTCACAAGACCTGCTGCTGGAATGCTTAGTTATACTGTCATAAAGTATTAAGTTCCATCATACCTCGCCCTCGTATATGGCAATTTGTCAATTTTTCAATGATATCACCACTTTTAAAGTCATTTGTCTGATAATAATTGTTCATTAGTATGATAACAATTGTAATGCAAATCGATTTACAAAGTTACGTAATTGCTATGCCAGGTATACTTTCTAAAACCTTTCGAAAATTCAAGCGTTCGGGCAAGCTTCTCGGAAGTGTCACAGTAAACATTGTGTCTAGAAAGGTATAGTTTAAACTAATTTACTTGGTACAACGTGATTGGCAAGAAACTTGTAGGGAGAGTCGCATCCAACGCAACAGCGGTCGCTTACAGTGTGTAAAGCTGAAGTTTTTGATACACAGTAGAACGCAGATTATCCGAATTATTGTAATTTATCAAGGCATTTTTTAGGATAATCGAATATCCCAAATATTCTGACATACTGTTGAGTAGACACCGTAACGTCTAAGAACATGTACCAATCAAACCATTTGATGACCTTTTTGGCATAATGGTTACCATGCCGGACTGCCAACCAGAAGGTTCCGGGTTCATCCGGCATCCGACATACATAAAGTATTTATGTATGTGTATGTAGTATATCAGTTGTGTTAGCAACTATAATAAAAACTTGAAATGGTTTAGTAAGGGGCTAATCAACTACGTATAAAATGTGACGAAAAAAATCACCTTAATTCATCACTGTCCCACTTGTTACAACTTAAGAAAACTTCTTGTTTTTTGTATTTTATCACGCTTAGGACCGATTCGGATAATTGCCGTTTCGGGTTGCTCGGCGTTCGGATAATCTGCGTCCTACTGTATTTTTATTTGTATGTAGTAACGGTTGTTTAGTTGAACTGCCGAGGCTCCGGGGGGTGGCTGGGAGCGCGCTAGGAATAAGGTTACAGTCTCGTGATCAGTGCTGGATCATCGAATTTACATTAATTTGCTCGGAATGGTTTTGAAGATTTTTTGTAAATGTCATGGCCTTACTTGGGTGCTCCGCTGCTGAAGTACGTTACCAACTTGGTTTTGTACTCTGTTTGTATAAACGAATGAAAAATCGCATAACAAGTTACAATATAACAATATAATTGAGTTTCAATATAACAGTTTCGCGATATTCTGGAAGACTACACGGGATAGCAAACGGCAATTTACTACATGTTGTCATTATTTTCCGACTGGACTTCCTCTGAAAGTATATCAGAAGGTGCCTAATTAAACTTAACTGCCTAACTGGTTTGCTCTACTCTTGTCCATTATAAGACCATGACATATTGCGATGTGCGGAAAAATGAACCAATCTGTATTTTTAATATTTGTTTTTGTAATGATTATACCGTTAATTGGTTGTTTCGGCGTTAGGCGGACTGGTTCGCAGAAAAATGCCGTAGAAACATCGCTGATACAACTCAATCTGGGATTAGTTTTCAGAGGCAAAAATAGCACTGTTTGTACTCGTCTTTTCTTTAACCTTAATTATCTCATTTGTTATTGACGCAATTAAGTAAATACCCGATAAGATACTTAAACTCTCCAAGAAAAATAGTCGTCTGTTTACTGATGACAATTATTATGTGTGATAATTATATTGACATATGAAATCTAAAATAAAGATTGCATACTCACCGTCTCTCTTCTATGCGGCCGATGCACCGATGAAGTGGAAGAGAGATAAAAAACGCTTCGCACTCGCTTGCACGCTCGGCTCAGACGGAACGTGACAGTCATGCTTTCGATTCGAGCTATATAGATCTATTGAATATTGAATAATATTTGAAGAGACATGACGGGTAAACACATTGCCTGGGTACAGAAGTGGCAAGCTACTACTAGCCTTACTAAAATAAAAATACAATTTCTTTAAATAATGCAAGCCTAATATTACATTTTAATAGCTCAAAAGTGTACTTACGGACGTAATTGAGCACAGTCTGTTTTTGCCACTGAAACCTGTCAATGGACGACTGTTTATACACGGCCACAGTGTGATAACTTGTTTATATAATATTTTTAAAAGTAATGCAGGCGATTTGAAGGATATCTATCTAGCCACACCACCTCGGCAGCAGCCAGACTGTTTGATTCGTTCCCGGCGACTTGCCCGTATATTTATTTTACATCTGTGTAACATGCTTGCCATAATAGTAATAACTCCTGGCGATGCAGCATCCAAAGAAGTTAGTGGTGAAACAGCTGTTTTGCTGTTTCACCACTACGCCTGATGAACATGTGACTTTCACACTTAAAAGTGTGAAAAGTGTTTTTTAAGGTGTTTGCCCCATGTATTGTGACCGGTAAAAAAGAAAGCAAGACGCTTTAGTAGATGTATAATCTTGTTAATGACGGCCCGTACTAGGCGAAATACACACGTAGTCAGGCTAGTCAGATAATAAAATGTGACTGTGGGATCGTCCTCGGACATTGTTGTCCGAAATATACATTACTGTAATAAAACTTTCGTAAGGCTAACACTGTTTGGGCTGAAACAAGTCCCAGTTAGATAGTCGAACTGTTTGGATGCTTTTTTTTTCAAATTGTTATACTGACGGAATGGAATTATATGGAAAAATGGATTTTATTCCAAATAGAATTTATTATGATTATTAAGTATAATAAGTACAGTCAGAAATGGTAATGGTTCAAATGCATTTTAATCTTGAGAGAATTTTTTTGTTTTTGTTATGATAACGTGTGATACCTACATACCACACGACCGTCGATTTTACATTATCAAAGAGGTTATGGAGGGCATTTAAATAAAAGCAAACTGTTTACATTTTTAATTAATTGAGTTATATTTCGAAGCACTGAGCGAGTGAAACATTACTTAATATTTTTATATTTGGTATAAAAATCTATGATTCCAAATAGTTCGATCCGTCAGTAGAAAATTTGGAAAAAAAACATCCAAACAGTTCGACTATCGAACTATTGATAGGACTGGATGGAATAAAGGAACAAGTCGGGCTAATACTGACAAAATAAACATAAATGATAGCCGGTTACACAAACATTATTCGAATGATAGATTGTCGAAACTCCATAGTCCTCGTTAATGATTCTAGTCAGTCGAGTATGAAAGTTCATGTCCTCTCACTTGTTATTTGTTGGTCTGTTATTAAGGCGAGAATACGGGCGAAATCTTGAAATTACAGTTTTTTCGTTATAAAATATATTGAAAAATAGCTTAAAGACTAAGAATAGATATTTATACTTATTATGGTACCAATCAGACTTATCAAAAAAATGGTTCAACAAACTACATATTAGCATTACTACGATTTTATACCTACCAGTTTTATTTCTGATTCATAAGTTAGATTGGTACCAAAATAAGAAATTTTTAGTTATTTTTTAGACGGTCTTTAAGATACAATATTTTTTACCGTTTATGATTCATAGCGAAAAACTACAAATTAAAGATTTTGCACTTATTATCGCAGGAAGAGGAAGTGAAGTTTGCGATTTATACACCAATATGTCAATACATGTCAAAAAAGACAACAAAACGGCCACGAATACAGGGTAATATACCGGCCAAAGCGTGGATTGCAGACACCTTTATTCATAGTAATGGACTTTTTATTTACATTGTACCTAATATTAAGTGTCCACTACTGCACAATTCTGCTTTGATGACTATTTGACATAATACAGATATTTGTCGCCCAATGATAAATCAAACTGTACAATACTCTTCATAGTAAGCGACTCTGCCCGATAAGTTTCCAATGTCTTATCAAAATGTAAAAGTGTATTATTGTGACTGTAATAAAGCTGTGAGCTGTTTATTCTTATACATTTTTGTATTTATTTGATAGTTAGTTATTTGATAGCATGGGGATGAGTAGTTAAACACCCAAAAGAAGGTCAGCATAAAATATAAACTACGTCAGTAATAACAGTTATAAATATGCTTCAATTTGAGAAATTGCTATACAATTCGCATTCTCTGCTTGTACAAAGTCACATTCTTGTCTTCTCGCATTTCCGAAGTACAGGTACGTAATTTTAGTATACTAGAGAATATCAAACGGGAAATTCACAAAGTATTCAGCCCGTATTAGTCCATTGAAATGTTACAATTTGAAGACGAAATATTGCAAATTATAAGCAAAGAAATAATAAATATTTTATTAAAATAACGTATTGGAAAGGTACATAAAAACTAGAAATAGAAAAAATAATTTAAAACATTATTTTATTAACATTATGAAATAGGTGTTGAATTATACATTTTACGGAGAAAATTTTTAAAACTGGCAAAATCTTCAGTAAGTATGCATTTTTATCCAGGCGGACGATTATCTACGTAATCGAATACAATTTAAATTAAATTTTCAGGACACATTACAATTTAAAATTAGCGCCCAAGGCCCCGGGCCTATTTGTTATCTATGGATAGATTAAATATACTGTTATCTATATCTGGCCAAAACTTAAATTATTAAATAACTAAAAAACGATAGAAATGGGAAAACATTATAAAAATACTGATGCAGTACTATTCACTAGGTAATCAGGATAGAAAAATAATATTAATATGGCTAAATGTATTCAGCGGTATAAGCATAAAATTATCGACTTTTAGTAATTTAATATATGGCAATATTAGGTTCCCGCCAACGCCACGTTTTCTTCTCTCGCCGTCGACTAGACTCGTGGCGCCATTTCTTTTCATATCCAGTCGTTAGAAGTGTACGCAGTCATCGATACGTTTTGTGCGGATAATTGGTATTTTAGGATATCAAAAGATTTTCTATCCAAAATGACTGCTCCACCAGTCCCATTATATAGAACTGGAATAGTCAAGCAGGTATATATTCATTATCATGGAGTTTTACTACGACTCTTATTCTTGTGTTCGTGATTTGGGAGCCTCGTGCGGGTCTGATCCCTCGGATTGCCCCGTTGGCACCGCGGCCTGAGGTTTGTAGTGTTCCAACACGCCCTTCGGGCTGGGCGACAAATTTTTAGATGCAACAGATGGGCAACGGGGCTACGCCGTGAATTTCGACTGGGTAAGAGCGCAACAAATGCAATAGGGTCAATCTGGTTGTAATTAGAATATGAGGGATAGTGATGTGGCGGTGTATTAAAAATATGTTTGGTGTGCAGGTGCTGTCGGGTGACACCATTGTGATCCGCAAACAACCGAGCAACGGACCCCCGCCTGAAAAGACCATTGCGCTGTCAGGAATAGTCGCGCCCAAGCTTGCGCGCCAGAGGACACCCAATAGGTAAGCTTCCCATTCTAATTCTAAATTTAAAAAATGTTTTTTAACATTTTTTCTGTTATAAATTTCCTCTAATCGTTGATTTTATGTGACCTTTGTTGTTTTCTGTGAGCACAAAGTGTATTTATTATTTATTTACATAAATAGGTAACATTTTCTGCTTTGATACAAAGTAATTTACCTGGATTAAAAAATTGGGACAAAATGATGTTAATTTGCAATTGTATATTCTCATTATTTTTCAAAGGCGAAATTTTTTTTGTTTGTCACACTCTGTATGTATATTAATTTTGGTAAAATCTTGAATTAAAATAACTTGGGTTTGACACAATTGGCTTGGCTTTGGATTAACACAGAGGCTACTTTTCATACCCCAAGGAGCTGGTAAGGTGCCAAAATATATTCAGATAGTCTTCTCCTCTTCTTATAGTATTTTTATCACTATTGCAAAATGCGCTTTCTATTAAAGTTAAAATGATAAACCTTTCTATTACTATACAAAAGTAAAGTTATTATATACAACACATGTATTAAATATTAAAATTTTAAGTTTACCGTGAAAATAAAATGAAAGTTAATAAAATGAGTCAAAATTTGCAGAAAGTGCAAACTTATTGCAGCATAACAGACCACATTACTAAGATATATATTATACATACATATAGAGCTATTTAAATTTTTTTTACTAAGTTTGAAAGAATCCATGCCTTATTTAATCTTCGGCTGCTGACATTATATGCAGCTGTTTGGTTTTACATTGAATTTAAAGTTGGTCACAATCTATGCTGTGTACACACATGAGTATAGTATGTATACAGGCTTTACGATAACCCTACATATTACAGAAAGAAAACAATTTTAAAGAAGCTACTTTAACCACTTGTTAGATTCAACAACACTTGAAATGATATTCAGTATTCAGCTGATTATGCATCACGAAACTGTTTATTCTTGTTGCTAAATATCCAACACATTCCTATTCTGCTCATTTCAATAAGTTTAATATTTCAAGTTCATGAAATGTGTAAGTTATTGACTAAATCAGAATTGCAAATATCTTTTATGTGAATAATTTTACCCACTCGTTAAGAACTTCTCTACATAAAGAATAATATTCTTAAGTCTTATCTCACACATCAAGTAGCATCTGTAGCTTGGCTTGCTAAGGTGATCTGACTCTGGGATGTTTGGATGGGTGACCATGCACAAGACTTCCATTTTTAAAAGTGTCATTTTCATCTGATTGCTTATGTGAGTCAGATAAGATGTTAAATTGTAGCTCCCAGCTGTTAGTCATAGTAAAAGCAGTCATTAAGTCAGGTCAAAGCCATAATTGAAAACTCTTGCCACCAGTGCTCGGGCACTTAGGTCATACAAAGAAGAAGAAGAAGACACATCTAGTAGTACATACATAAGCCTTCATATTTATATTTTGTTTTACGGAAGCTGCTAAATTTTTTTACTCCTCGGTTTGGCCCCAGTATATTCTTGCTTTCATTAACTTTCACATTCTGTGGTATCAGTATACCCATTGCTGAATAATGAAATAAATATATAAAAACTTTCAGCCTTGTTCTACATCAGATTTTTTTTCTTTTGACAACTAACTATTTCATTGGCATAATGTTTACCATGCCGGACTGCCAATCAGAAGGTCCAGTGTATTATACCGGGTGCGGCCAACATCTTTGTGATGAACTAGATTTGCTAGCTGTTAGTCTGGGTGTTAAATATTAATCGATTTATGTATGTATGTACATATATGTAGCAAATCAGACTAGAAATAGTTTAGTTTTATTTTTTTTTTTTTTTTTTTTATACACCTACCTCCGATATCGAGATAATTCGGAGCCTATTCTGATTCTGTAAAGCCTTTCATACCAGTTCTCGCATGTGCTACTTCTCGTACTTTCATTCTTCATTCCTTGTCTTTCTAATATCCGTCTTCATTCATACTCATTTATCTATTTCTATGCTATCTAATGGTTATATATTTATTTCTAAGTTTTTGTTATCTTCTTTATTAAGTTCTAGTGGGGCACTCAATCCGCCAGACTTGCTATGGCGGGTGGTGCACCCAGGTTTTTGCTGCCATTTCTTTTACCAACTATTTTTATTATGTCTTTGCAGTATTGTATAAACTTAAATCTAGCTTCTTTTACTAACATTATTGTACTTAAATTTTCTATATTTACATTTATGTTTATGGCGTTTTCTACATTATATCTTTTAATTCCATAAATTGGACACTCTGTTATTATGTGTGCAACAGTTTCAGTTTTACTTGGATCGCATGGACACGCTGGGCTCTCCTTGCATTTAAAACGATGTAAATACTCGGAGAACCCACCGTGTCCAGTCAGCAGCTGTACTGTGATGGGGTCAAGGTCAATTTTTCTAATTATGCCGTAAGCTGTAATCGCGTTGGGGAAGAATAACTTTGTTACACTTGCTTGTTTCTCTTTTTGATAGCGCCCGTTCCATTCGTCCAGGGACTCTCCTCGTATCTGTCTCTTGACGAATGAAACGGGGCATCTATCATAGTGCGGTCTTGTTTTTAGATGCAACGCTGCTGCCTTCGCTAGCTCGTCGGCCCTCTCATTTCCTTCCACCCCCACGTGAGCTTTTACCCAAAATAACCTCAGTATTTTGTGCTGTTCATTCAGCTCTTTTATGTGAGTTCTTATTTTAACTGCGAGGGGGTGGAGGGAAGTGAGATTCACCACTGTTTCAAGGGCGGACCTTGAGTCACAGTATATATTACAGACGGATTTGGTGCTACCTTTGGCTTTGTCAACTGCCTCGGCTAAAGCCAGTAACTCCGCTTGATAGACTGAGCAGCACTCGGCAAGTTTCAGCTTGCGAGTGCTGATCTCTTTGTTTCCTTCGCGAGTTGACAAAGCTGCACCGACTTTACCTTCTATACGGCTTCCGTCTGTATATATGTTGAGTTCATCATCATGATGATCCTCAAGGTCCACTCCAGCGTTGAGACATTCAAACTTCAAGGATGTCTGTAGTGCAGGGTGCGGCTTTTCCGAATACGCGTCCGGTGTTTCTATTTCGCGGTCTCCTAGTAACCTTTTTGAGTATCCTCTCTTTGTTTCAAAAAGAGAGGCTGCTTCTCTAATTCTGATATCCAATGGAAGCAGTCCGGATAACAGGAGCGCGGAGTTTAATGAAACCGTCCTGTAAGATTTTATTATCTTCTGGATAAAGCCACGTTGAACGGATTCTAATTGGTTTTTAACCATTACCTTGTTTGTAGCGTGAGCCCACGCGCTCGCGGCGTACATAATGGTGGGCTCAACGACTGCAGTATATATTGTTCTCAATACTTCAGGTTTCAAGCCCCAGTGTATTTTGGCGGCCCTGCTAAGCTGTTTGTAGAAAACTAGCGCTCTACGGCAGACATTTGCGACGTGGCTGTTGAATGTCAGCTTGTTGTCGATGGTGAGGCCGAGCAGCTTCATTTCACTAGAAATTTCAATGTCCACTCCGCCCATGCTCAGGCGGGGGGTGTCATATTTCAGCTTTTTTGTTACTACCATTGCAATTGTTTTATGTGGTGCAAATTTTAGCTTATTTCTGACACCCCACGCCCGAACATGTGCGAGTGCGGCATTGGCCTGGTTTTCTATCTCTGCTGCCGTACCACCATCGAAGACAAGGACTATGTCGTCAGCAAATGCCTGAGCGTAGTCACCCCGGCTCTCCAGCTCTTTAAGAAGAGGGTCCAGTAGCAGGTTCCATAAAACAGGGCCGCCAATCGAACCCTGCACGCATCCTTTCGCTGTCTTCTTTGCGTATTCTTCTCCGCCATATCTTACTCTAACTCGACGATCCTCGAGATAGCTCCCGATCACTCTCCTCAGGTTCATCGGGCATTTTTCCTCGGCAAGACGAACCTTTATCGCGGGCCACCAAGCACTGTCGAAGGCTCCCTCTATATCCAATGAAACCAGGGTGATCAGCTTTTTCTCCTTTAGTTTTCTTTTTATATGTTGCATTAGAATGTAGAGGGAGTCCTCCGTGCATTTTTGGGGCACAAAGCCGAACTGCCGAGTGCTCAAGTTAGGTAAAATGTGGAACCTGAGTCGGTTGACCAGGAGCTTCTCGAAAATTTTCCCCAGAACGGGGAGAAGCCCAATCGGCCTGTAAGATTTTGGCGCCGTGTAGTCCGTTTTCCCGGGTTTTCTCAAGATAACGACGACAGCTTCCTTCCACTTCGCCGGGAAATAGCCGAGCTCCAGACATCTGTTTGCTATGGCTAGAAACGTTTCGGGATCGTTCTCGATTGCGGCTATACAGATGTCCGCCGTGAACCCGTCTATTCCCGGGGCTTTTTTCGGATTGAATGAGTGCATCACGTTTTCAAGCTCCGTCAGGGTAAATAACGGGTCGCAGGAATCATCTTGCTTCTCATTATTTATGTTTTTCGCTTTTAATCTGATTCCGCGATGCTCTGCATTATCACTCTCTTCGTCGTCCTCCGGGTAAAATGTTTCTGCTAGCGTTTTTACGGAATCTTTGGCATCCAGCTCTCTCCCCGCGATTTGGAGATTTAGGTCCATTTCTCTTGTTTTTTTAGTTTAGAAATAGTTTAGTTTAGAGGTTAACTAGATGTGTGTGACATATCTCTGAATATTTATTTATGTCCTTTGTGATAACCAAAAGTTGACTAACATCTAGCCAGATTTATAACAGATTTTCAAATTTAACAATCAATATGCCTGTCTGTAGTTCTGAAGATCAAACTTAGATGTTAATACCAGACAAAAGTAGCCTATGTGTTGATCCAGACTCCAAGCTATCTCCACACTATAGGTATATTTGCTTGGTGGTAGAGCTTATTTTAGTGCTCACTTGACTAGCAAACCTCACTCAAGTTGATTAACTCCCCAAGCACCAAACAGTGGGTTCGAAAACACACTGCAGTTATTCTAGACTAGGCATGCTCCAACTTTGGCTAGTGTCGCTCTGTCCAGTCCGGAAGCGAAGCGAATAAAGATTTAAGATCCGGAAGCGAAGAGATATCGAAAAATTTTATTCCTTAATTTCGTTTTCTTTGTCGAGATCTAATAGGAATCCGCCTTCAAATCGTGGCGCCGTACGAATCGTAATCTCCCTGCACTCTCTGTCTCTCTCCTAAAATGTTTTTTTGTTTATGGGAGCGATTAGACCTGTTGTTTAAAATATTGATTTTTGTTGGCAGTGACCTCGAGACCAAGGATGAACCTTTCGCGTGGGAGGCGCGCGAGTTCCTGCGCAAAATGCTCGTCGGCAAAGAGGTTATGTTTATATCTGAGAAACCACCCAACTCTGCTAACAGGTCAGTATATTTCTGTGTTTTTATAGGTTCCATACCTAAAAGGTAAAAACGGGACCCTATTACTAAGCCTCTGATGTGTGTCTGTCTCCAGACTGTATCTCGGATAGAAAAACTTGTGAACAAGTTATGTAAATATAATAGAATATAACTATATTGTACAACCACGTGTAAAATGAGCTAATGTTATGGTAAAATTAAAACATTAATGAGCGCAAAGGCGGCTTTATCACCCCAGGATATATCTACCAGGCAACCAGGAGTGGATTGAGATTAAAATGATAAAGTAAAGCTGTAGTACAAAATAACTCAATATTTTACCTAATACGCTTCTAAAATGCAGATTAGCATTAAAATATCGTTACAACGGCTTTGTATTCATAAAAATAACCTACATTAGTTATAACACGGATTGATGTTGCCAAGTAATGAAATAGGTGTTAATGCCTTGTTAAAGCCACACGCTATAATGATTCAATTATGATGATTTGTGTGTGGTACTTAGGGTTCCGTACCTTAAAGGGAAGTACAAGCCTCTGCTGTCTGCCAACAGGTTGTATCTCAGAAACTGTGATATCTAAAAAACATAAACTTTCACAAAATAAGTATTGCCCATGTGCTGCTATAACAACAAATAGGTACTTATAAAATAGTATTAAGGGTCCCCATAAATGTATTTATTTTACTTTTTTTTGCTCATATCAATAATGGTAGCTAATATATGCTTAGTGAAAGGACGCGGGAAGCCACCACTTATTAATTTCCCAAGAAAACCCGCCCAAAAATGGAAGTGCAAGCCAGAGAACAATGTCTTGTCATGTGACCCGACTAATGCTCAGCGCTGTCCAGTTCCCAGGCTGGCCAGTGTGAAATGGACTACCGATGCCCCCCCCCCCTGTGGTGAATCGTCAGTCTTTGGCGGAGAGAAATGCTGCTGGCGATTTTAAGCAAACCAGTAATAAGATCTCAATATGCGCCTATCATCTTATTGGAGCTAGAAACGTGAGAGGCTTGATCAAGCCGGGCAAACTCAGTATCGTGGAAAAGGAAATGGTGAACCACAACCTAAGCATCTTAGGTATTAGTGAAATGCACATATGTGGAAACGGCCATTTCATCACTGCTGCGGGGAACACCCTCTACTTTTCGGGGGGCAGACACCACAAGTACATGCGGCGTTGGCATCCTGGTTCCATCCAAATTTAACAAATCTGTCCTCGGGTATAATTCTATATCTGATAGATACAATTATGACACTAAAACTGAATTCTAGCTATTACAGTTTGTGAGATGCAGCCTGGTAACAGACAGACAGCGGAAGCTTAGTAATAGGGTCTCGTTTTGGGGCATGACCCTTCCACCCACCAATCCATCCACCAGTGGGTGCACGGCAAATTTTCATTTTCTCTTCCACTCACTACATATATAGCAGACAATATTTGGCCATTTGACATACCCAACTTCTAAATTGACAACGAAATCGGGTTTCTCCCTCCCGAAAACTTATTAAACGACACCAAATTGACTTTTGATACTATTTTGACATGACATTTTCAATGTCAAAAGTGACACATGACTCGGGTTCTTCACCTCTTTTCTTTTTTTTTATCCTTGATAGGTTAGCGTTTGACTACAGCTAGCCTGATGTAATGGTGTAATTAATTACCTATGCCTTGTAACCTATTAGTCGACACCCAATTCGCCATTTTGGAATTGACTTCTTTGCCATTTCCGGTGTCAAAACTGACATGTTCCTGACTCTCAACAACCTATTAAAAGGGTACGATATAATAATCGACATTTAAAAAAATAAAAGTATGATCTTTGACTGTAGTGGGTGGACGGGGAATGAAAAATTGGATGGATTGGATGGTGGGTGGACGGGTTATGCCCCCTCGTTTTTACCTTTTAGGTATGGAACCCTAAAAAGAGCATACCTGTATTAGAAACATTTAAACAAAGTTATAAGTTTTTATAAATAAGACAGTAGCTATACACACAAACATATGTTCTAACACGATAATAGAGAAGTTAACTAAAATCTAAGCAATTGATAAAAAGTGTTTATAAACTTGAATTTTGCCTGCCTAATAGACAAAGGTTTCAATTCCAGGCTGACAAATAACAAATTTAGTTCAAGTATTACAAAGATGTTGGTTGTGCCAAGAATCGATCTCGATACCCTCTGGTTGGCAGTTCGGTATGGTAACAATTACGCCAGGTTGTCGAATTATTTCATAATGTAACTTTCATAAAACAGAAAGCCGCAGAAACGTTTGGTACCAAAACCTAATTCCACTTCTTATATACAGAGAGTATGGAACAGTATGGGCTGGCAAAGACCCTAAAGTCGACGTGAACGTGACGGAGGCGCTATTGGCTGAGGGTCTGGTGAAGGTGCGAGATAGCGGGCGCAATAACCCGGCGGTCAAACGACTTGTTGCGATCGAAGAGATCGCCAAGGCGCAGGGCAAGGGTGTTTGGGCCAAAAATGCTAATGTAAGTAAACCTTTTTTAATATTTTTAGGACTCCATACCTCAAAAGTAAAGAGGAACCCCTATAGGATTACTTCGTAGCCTGTCTGTTTGTCAAGACCCTTTATTTCAAAGATGTGTTGAGCTACCGGGTTGAAAATTAAAACATGTGTAAGCACATGGTCCTTATAAGCTGTGGAAGACCAAGATTGTTGCTTAACATTTGATTAAATATGTTTCATTGTTTCTACGGGGGAAAATATGTGCATTAACGAAAACTTCAAAAAAAAATCATAAAACCTCGAAATGTTTTCTTGATAAAATGTTTATTGTATTTATACATTGTTTTAGACAAAATTTCAATGGCGTACTCATGCATGCATATTATGACGCTAACAAATTTTTTGTATTGTTATATCTCAGATGTTTCTTAGGAGGTTCTTAGGAAAAAAGTAACTTGGTGGGATTTTATACACCTTCATTTATGTACCTTCACTCTTATTTTTTGGTCTAGATTGACCATCCTAGAAATAGAGAATTATTATACAGAAATAGAGGTTAAATAATTTTTCACTGACTATTACTTTTATTTTTAGCTTTTTGTACCACAATTAAATGATAATATGCTACAAGACGTTGACGAGAACTGTTTGTTTCGCAGGAGCACATCAGAGAAATAAAATGGTCTGTGGACAACCCAAAGCAGTTTGTGAACAAATTAAACGGAACGCCGATCCCGGCTATAATAGAATATGTCCGCGACGGGTCCACGGTGCGCGTCTGCCTACTGCCCAGCTACACCCTCGTCACTATGATCCTCTCGGGAATACGGGTGAGTCGATTGTAGCACTTACAAAGCCGGGAACACATTATCAGACGCTACATAGCTGACCACCGCGGCCAATCATAATATCCACCTTCATAGCGCATGTTTCATGTAATAAATCAATCCGATTGAAAGCTTGAAAATCTTTCAAAGTCTTCTGTCTTCTGCTTAATTGTTCAGTAATAACTGAATTAAAACACTGAAACCCCATTAAACTCTTTTGCCTATCTTGCTTTACCACACGGACATGTTATAGTAAAAGTAGATGTTAAATATTTGAATTTCTCCGCAGTGTCCATCAGTCAAACAAGATGGTGACAGCGAACCTTACGCTGAAGAGGCTCGCTTCTTTGTTGAGGCCAGACTCCTGCAAAAAGATGTTCAGGTAAGATTCAGTACTCTAAATCATTTAGGAAGCCACAAGATATTAACTAGTAGGATAGGAAGCTATTAACTATAAGATATTAACTATTAACTAGTTCTTATTTAAATCTTAAGTGATTGGTACCTAAATATAAAGATATGTAGTATATCAGTTGTGTTAGCAACCATAATACAAACTAGAAATAGTTTAGTTTAAAAAAATGTACCACAAACTCTCATGTCCAGGTTATCCTGGAGTCTGTGAACAACAACAACTTTGTGGGCACCATCCTGCATCCATTCGGGAACATCGCAGAGCTGCTCCTGAGACAAGGGTTTGCCAAGTGCGTCGACTGGTCCCTGGCTGTCATGAGATCAGGTCAATTATTAGCCTTATTGTACATTCACAAACAATAAGTTATCATTATTGTTATCATTATTTAGTTTCTACAACTGCCAATATATTTAAACATCTTGATCAATATGGTAGTTGTAAATATCATTCATATTTTTGTTTTTAAAAACTATTCAGTACTTCCCAACCCAGAGTCAACTTGTACCCCTCCATGGGGCCCCGCATTGTTGAGGCGGGGGGGGCTCAGTAACCGTGGCCTGGTCACCCACGGTGAAGCGAAAAGGGTCCCTGAAGCGGGCCACTCCCTAGACTTGTACCCCCATGCAAGTTCTAGATGGAGTGGCACCAGTAGGTTGTGGAACCTCGTTCCGGAGGAGGTTTCGCAACTGGTGCGGGCTTGCGCTGTGGATAGGGAGGCAGAGAAGTGACGGTATTACGTGCGCCGCTCTTCCTACCTGCCGCGGCCTCGACAGGGTCGCCACCGGTTGATGGCGGACGCCGTGGGGCCGCAGGGAGAAGGGAACCTATTCTCTTCGGCCGTAGTGGCAAGTGATGGAGCCACAGACCTGACCCGTTACGGGGGGGACATAGGACGTCGGACTGGGGTTGTCCGGCGTCCATTGCACTCACGGTCCCTGAGGTGCTTGCGGTGCACCACGTGCACTGCGTCATCCCCTGAGGAGGAGTCTCGCAGGCTAGCTGAGATGGACGGGTGGTGGGTTAATGCGAGAAGCGGAACCTCATCCCGCCTTTTCCGTTAAGGAGGCCATCGTGAGGCTTTAGTCGGTAGTGATGTCCTTTTGGCATCGAGCCCGACATACCCCACCCACCGCCCCAGGTGTGGTAGGCATGCGCATTTCCCTTTTTAAAACTTGCAGATAATTAGCCGTTATGTATTATCTATATAATATAAAATTATCATTAGTATAATCTTGCAGTTTTTAAGGCACGAGTGAACCGGTTTCTTCTTCTAGGTAAGCGCGTTTTACCTTAGATCACAATGTCGCTTACTATCAGGTGAATTGTGACCAAGCTCAAACCCGTCATAGTAAAAAAAAATACTATGTACATATATATTAAAAATAGTAGTTTTCAGAAGCAGTAAAAACTGTTAAAATATAAACTAAAATATAAAATTATAAACTTGTGTTTTATAGGAGAGTCTACAATCATGAGGCAAGCGGAGAAGCAGGCTAAAGAAGAGCGTGTTCGCATCTGGTCGAACTACGTGAGCACGGCGCCAGTCATCGCCGCCAAGGACAAGGAGTTCACCGCCACAGTGCTTGAGGTTCATAACATTGTCATTTATTACAAACTACAGTAAAAACTCGATTAATCGCGCTAATTGTTGTTGTTAGGATAATGGAAATTATGAAGAATATAGTTTTAAATTATATTTTCCGATGAGAAGCCGTGCGGGCGGGGTAATGCCATATGAAATACATTTATTCTTTAAGACTAATCATTTTGTTTTTCTCTTTGATCAGATTGTTAACGGCGATGCGCTCGTTTTGAAGATTGGCAACTCAGTCCAGAAAAAAGTGTTTTTGGCCAGCATCAGACCGCCTCGGGAAAAGTATGTATCAATAGGAATATGTACCTGTTCATAATAATTAAATTCAATATGCTACACTTCTTAGGTTCCCGCTAAGTATCTTTCAATCATTTGCTGTGGAGCTCTAGTTCTTTTCGCACCAAACCTTATGCTGCTTCTTCAATACTCTCTTAAAAACAATTATAAAATACTTGCAAGAAATACACATAACCACAGTAAAGAGCAGACTAACTGGCGCGATATTGACTTTTACAATGAGTGTTAAATTTATTAATCGTATAAATGAATTGTATAATATTTGCTCGTCAGGAACGCTGCGGAGGAGGGTGTCGACAGAGCCGCGGCGCGCCCCAAGGGCTTCAAGCCTCTATACGACATCCCGTGGCTGTATGAGGCGCGCGAGTTCCTCCGCAAGAAAGTCATCGGCAAACGTGTCAACGTAACCGTTGACTACATTCAGCCCGCGAAGGATAACTTCCCTGAAAAATGCTGCTGCACCGTCCAGATTGGGGGCGTGTAAGTTTTACTGACTTTTTTTATAGTAGAGGCGTGTAACCAGTAGGTCGCGTAACCACACAAGCCAGCGACGGTCGGAGCATGCTTAGCCAACAATTACTGGGACTCAAAGGCCGGAATATTTAGTTAATTGCTGTACGACAAGCTGGCTACGTTAATAGCTGGTCACGCAAGCACTAAAAATGCTCTACTACCTATGGTTTCCTCTAATAGAAGTTCAAAGTCGTTGTTGGGGCTCTGCAATCCGTAAGGTAACAACATGAGAGATGTCAATGTTTATTGAAACCCTCAATCTTCATGGTACTCTATTTGTTGTTAGGAACCTGGCGGAGGCTCTGGTGAGCAAGGGCCTGGCCACCGTGGTGCGATACAGGAATGACGACGACCAGCGCAGCTCCCACTACGACAAACTCTTAGAAGCCGAACTTAAGGTAAACTTGAATTATGTAATGTACGGTTTAACAGTACCTATCTAATTGACTTTGTCTCTAGGTCACCTTGAGTGGTAAATATCAAATGATCCAATCTAATTTTCATTTTATATAGAAGACAAATGTAAAATTAATTAGATTCTGTAAAAAAATAATTTTATTTTCATATCTTGAGTATTGTCCCTTCAATTAAACATTTCATGTAAATATTAGGTTGATCTTAAAATTAATCAAATATAATTCATCAATAAATTTCATGTTAAAACTTTAAATAAATGAAATAATACTCAAATCAATAATTAACAATTGAAAATTATATTTACATACTTTGCTTGGCACAGCAGCACGGGCAGGCTGGTCATCCTGAACAGAAGTGCACTTTCGATCCTCTTTGGTATAAAGTTAGGATAGCTGTTGTTTCTGCCCCAGAATAAACAGGCACATTGTGTTTTAGGCCCAGAAGGCTGCTATCGGCGTCCACGCCAAGAAGGATATCCCGACTCACCGCATTCAGGACACGAGCGGCGACTCCGCCATGTCGAAGAAATTCTTCCCGTTCCTGAAGCGCGCTCAGAAAACCGAGGCCGTGGTCGAATTTGTCGCCAGTGGCTCGCGTATGAGACTCTACATTCCTAAAGAGTCGGTGCACGTCACCTTCCTTCTAGCCGGCATCACCTGTCCCAAAGGACAGCGACCCGCCATCAACGGTGGAGGCATACAGAAGGCTGAGCCCTTCGGCGAAGAGGCTTTGCAGTTCACAAAGGTATGACCCACTTACCTAATGTTTTTAATCATTGGTAATTTAAATCCACCTCGACTGACCTTTCTTTTTGAAATTTTCGAACCACCTCGTTGGTGTAATGGTTACCAAGCCAACCAGATGGTTGTGAGTTAGTTTCACGGCATGACCAACATGTGTCTTGTTTATTTATAAATTATATAACACACAACCACTTAGCATTATGGTTGGGTGAAAAATACTTAGTAAAGCCACCATTTAAAGTTCCTAATAACCCTGGTTATCTGTTAACAGGAGAAAGTCCTCCAACACGACGTGATCGTCACCATTGAGGAGATGGACAAGGCCGGCAACTTCATCGGTTGGCTGTGGGTGGACAATGAGAACCTCTCCATCTCCCTCGTGGAGCACGGACTCGCCTCCATGCATCACACTGCGGAGACCTCCGAGTTTGCACGACAGATCAAGACAGCTGAAGAAAACGCGCTCAAGAAACGCATAGGCCTATGGAAAGATTACGTCGCAGTAGAAAGGGATGCTGAAAAGGAACGCAACGCGCCGATCCAGGATCGTGTCGTCAAATACGAGCCCGTTATCATCACGGAGGTCACCAACGAGGGACATTTATATGCTCAGAACTTTGAACAGGGAGCTAGGTAAGTCATTGTGGTTCATATTTGTCTCATACATTTTTTAATTGTGTTAGGAAACATGAAAAGAGAGCTGAAGAGAAAATTGTAATAAATACTGCTTGAACCTATTTAAGGAGGAGAGAGAGACAGTATGAAACTCGCCAAAAACTGTTATTGGTTTAAAATATATTCAATAGATTAGTATAGTCATTTAAACAAACCCTTGTTATTCAATAGATTAGTATAGTCATTTAAACAAGGGTTTGTTTAAATGACTATACTAATCTATTGAATGGCTCTGGCTGATGGGTCATCAGGCTAATACGTAAATGATGACTGGTGGGTTATATTTACCACCAATTTCAAGTCACCAGAACATTGTCATCATCAGTGATGGCCTGAATGAAGATCATGCCTTATTACCTTGTCGGTCTGATTCCCCAGATTGGAGAACCTGATGTCCCGCATCCACCAAGAGCTGGCCGCCAACCCGCCCCTGGTAGGCTCGTACATGCCGCGGAGAGGCGCCATCTGCGCCGCGCGTTTCTCCCTTGACGACAACTGGTACCGAGGCAAGATCGAGCGCGTTCTAGACGACAAGACCGTGCACATCCTGTACATCGACTACGGCAACAGAGAGGTGAGCCTTGCTTGTGCTGTTATCACCGATACTTTGTACTTCTCCTTGTTTATCCGATTGTTTTTGAGCGCTTGTATGTACATATATTATATGTATGTGGATTCTGTGTCGCGCTACAGCAGAAGAGTTGCCAAAGTAGCTTCTAAAGAATTAAAAATTGTGGATTAACTTTTTCATCGAATTACGGATTGCATTCTTGGTTATATATTTTTTAATTGTTTAAGTTTTTAAACTATCTGTTAGCATCTATATATAATACAGATATAAAATAAAGTAAGAAAGTCGTGTTAACTATTCTATACGTGCACTATTATATAGCTCAGAAACAGAAGACGGTCATAGAATGCTTTATTTTATCAATATTTTTTTTGTAATGTGGCAAAACATTGTAAACTGTTCACGTAAGGCATCTTAATATTTTCGCGTAGAAAACGGTCACACTTACTTATTATTAAAAGTTGGAATGAGTCCAACTGTTTCGGCGGTCCGCCGTTACACTCGCCCCTGAAGATGGTGCTCGGAAAGCACCGAAACTGTTGGACTCATTCCAACTTTTAATAATAAGTAAGTGTGACCGTTTTGTACGCGAAAATAGTGGCAAAACTAGGTTTACCGGGTCAAGAAGTAACGTTGTTCTCCTTACTTGGTATGTTTAGGTGGTGCACGTGAGCAAGCTGGCGGCGCTGCCGGCCGGCACCGAGGCGGACGCGCCCTACGCGACGGAGTACACGCTGGTGTGCGTCAAGCTCCCCACAGACGAGGACGAGCGCGCGGAAGCGGTCACCGCCCTCTTCGCCGACACCGCCAACAAGAAGCTGCTCCTCAACGTGGAACAACGAGGCCCGCCCCCCGCAGTCTCGCTCATCGACCCTCTTACTAAAATCGATATCGGCAAGGTAAAGTAACTTGCACTTGACATCTGCCTATTATTAGACTAGAATATTATTTGTACACATTATAGTTTGCCAATTTGACCAGCAAGTGTGATGAGGCACACCAGCACATCAAAATATATATTTTAAATAATCCGCGTACTCAAGCAAATAAAAATTGTTTAAACATTTTAGTAAGTCATATTTGAATAATGTTTGTATAGCCGGCTATCACTGACGTTTATTTTGTTGGTATTAGTCCGACATATTTAAGCACAATCAGCGTGTCATTCTCTCGGGCAGAGACACAGCCAACGTTCGCTAGAGATGACGGCTGCGCCCGCAGTTTTTGTTTCATTGAAATTGAACCAGTATTTCCAAAGTTAAAATAGCGCCGCTTTTTTATTTGCGTCCGTTTGCGAGTACGTCACACTGCGTCAACCAATGGGAACACATTGAGATAAATGTGTTGTGTATTGTTGCAGAACCTGATCCGCGAGGGCTTAGCTCTGGTGGAGAACGTGCGCGAGGCGCGGCTGGCGGCGCTCTGTGCCGACTACCGCGCCGCTCAGGAGCACGCCAAGAAGGTGCGCACTCGACACACACTGTTCATAACGTTATGGCGGCACTGCACATGGCCATTCCACTACATTTCATAAAAACAGGATCATTAACGAAATTGTCGAATGTGCCACTTTAATGTTGACGGTCCGTCGGGTTTTCTGACGTTACCATATTTTTTTTTTTATCGGCTAGCTAAGGTGATCTGACGCGATCATCGAAGCTAAGCAACGGTCGATGCGGGCGGTGTTTGGATTGGTGATTGCATTTTCGTCTAGGCGCTACCGTGGGTCAGATGACTCGTTCAAATGTAGGTCCTGGCTGTTTTTTTAAGCCAAGTCAGAGGTCTTCGGGCGGTTTGAAAACTCGACACCAGAGCTTGGCCACTTAGCTCACACGAAGAAGAATATTTTTTTTTCTGATATCTGTAGCACAGACATATACAGACACGTAAAACGGAATGTAATGTTTGCATATTGTTGCAGGCTCGATTGGCTTTGTGGCGGCACGGCGACATCACAGACGACGATGCCGCCGAGTTCGGCGCGCGTCGCTAAACACACCCGTCCACCTGGACACCACCCGCGCTGTGATTTGTCACAATCACCTTGACATTTCTACCTGCTCCCTCTCTCTTACCCGCTTATTATACTAACTTGTAGGGTCTCCTACTGATACTGGTGCCACCAGCAAAAACTTATCTTTTTGCGCCCATTACTTGAATAACCCATTTGAGTATAATGGATGCAAAAAGAAAAGTTTAACTTGTTGCTGGTTGCATCAGCATTCGTAGTGCCCGTTGCAGTGCAGGAAGGTGTTCATGTCTGTCCCCAGCGGCAGCTGAACGTGCCCACTCTCTTACCCGCTTATTATATAACTTGTAGGGTCTCCTACTTATACTGGTGCAACCGGCAAAAACAAAACTGTTTCCACCCATTGTGCCTCAATAACCCATTTGAGTGTAATGAATGCAAAAAGAAAAGTTTAACTTGTTGCTGGTTGCATCAGAATTCGTAGCGCCCGTTGCAGCGCTGTGACGTGTTTATGTCTGCCCTCTGATTGGCAGCGGAAAGTGTTTGTTCGACCTAGCCTTTACTAACTCACTTAGAGCTAGAAACAACAGACAAAATGCTTACTCTTTTCAACAGAATTGTCAAGCTGATTTAGACAAACCATACGCCCATAGGGAGGGATATATGTCGATTCAAACCTTCCCTCATCCGCGCAAAATTTAATGAAATATATGCGTCATTAGGGTGGTTAATAAATTAATCATTTCTGCGAGACAGTGTTAGAGTTTATGAAAAAAAAATATGCCAACTATGTCTTTTAAGGTTGGTGTTAAACGATTTTCTATATGTATTTAAGTGTGATTATATGTATTTGTGACGCAGCCACGGGTCTCGGCACTTGCCGGTTGGTTGCCGTAACGGCCTCTCAAAGGCCCGGTATGGCCTAGGCTATGCCATTAATTATTTATTATGAAATCAATGTCTAGTAGCTGTGCAATGACATCAAATATTGCACAAGGTGTTGTCCATTGTGGAGTAACGATAAGCCTTCATGTCGGTCTCCATGGAGTCCCTGTAGAGCACCGACTCGAGTCGCGCCCATTATGTATAATCAATTTCGGCCGCGATTATTTAATTATATGAGATTTCAATGATTTTATCTGAAGGCTGTCGTAAATAGTACACATTGGTTTTTGATGATTTTTTGTTAGATGAATTATAAAAAGGAAGTACTCGTGACACTATTAAGTCATAGTATCTTTACCATATTACCAATTTACTGTTAGTAAATGTACCTAGTTTCAATTAAGATTATTCAATTTTAGAAAAAAAAATGCGTTTTATTTTTTTTTATGAACTGTATATTTTGTACTTCTCTCTCTCTCATATGTAAGCTGTTGATTAAAATATGTATGATTGGAGACAGAAATGTTTGTTTCTTTTTGTTAAATTATTATTATATTTTAAGATACAAGAGACTTATATTCTATATACCTAGTTTTCTTATGCATACTTATTACTTAAACACTTTGGTAACGGGTAACTTAAAATATTAAAATAAATATTTTAGGAAAGTTGTGGTTTTTATGTACAATGAACCTTAAAGTAGATGTAGCTAAACAAATGCTAACCCGTTTAGCTTAGGCAAAAAGATTAAGCTAACATTAACTTTTAAATAAAATAATCATTTTAGCTAAACATATGTAAGCTCTCAGTTACATGAGTGGAAATGCCAGACCAGACAGAGATATGTTTCAAAATACACACATACTGCGCTAAATATTTATTCAAAATTTTATAGCTACTTCGTTCACAGCAGCAAAAACAACGGTATTAGCATAGACCTTAAATATATTTTGTCTATGCTATTAAGTAAAATCTATAACATAAAAATAAGTAGGGTTTTCCTTCCTAACTCCAGAACGCACGAACCGATTTCCACGGTTCAGCATTCGTCGGAAAGGTCTCGGGCTCCGTGAAGTTTTCTGCAAACGAAATTCAGGGAGAATGTCAACAGAATAGGAGGAAAACAGAGATAATCGTTTTTCACATACAGCGCCATCTCTGATACATAGCATGTACTACAAACCAATATGGTTTTGCATGGTAGTGGAGCAGACCCGAAAAGCGACCTACACACGCGGGCGGTGCCGCGGGCAACTGCTTGTTTGGTATGGATTTTAGAGAAGGACAAACCTTACGACTTGATCTAACGCGGGCGAAATCGTAGAGGATTTAGCCCGCGCCCGCTGCGCCGCGGTTGAAGGTTAAGGCACGCAACTGATAAATGCATCGTCTAATTATGTGTTTTGAACTTTATGGCATATAAATCTGCATTCTTCAGGAGCAGCTGGCTGGCAAGTTCACACCGATGCGATACAATAAAAATGTATGTAGTATGGTGAAAAAAACAACGCCCTAATAGTATAAGATCCCGCTATAGAACAACCTTCACAGAGCTGTATTTGATGAAACGTATTTTATATTCAATGTAATCCTACTAATATTATAAATGCTAAAGTGTGTGCAAGGGTGAAGAAGTAATAAACATACACATGTATGTTTATTACTTCTTCACGTTAAAATAGCTGGATCGATTTCGATGATATTTCGTAAGCAGATAGTGTACATCCTGGATTAACACTTAGCCTACTTTTTATCCTAGATTAATGCGGGTAACACTGCGGAGCGCAGCTAGTATGTGAATAAATATATTGCAAATTGGTTGCCTAGCTAATTTCAGTCCAGAAAACCAACTATCTATATGCAATATATTTATAGGTATCTTAGATATACATAAAATACGTTTAAACAACTAAATATCATGTCGGGGAAGGTCTTTCTATAACGGGATCGATAGGAAGCAAAAAAACAACATTGACACTTCGACGGCATTTTACTATCCAAATAATGTGCCACTGGAGATAAGACTAATAAAACATAAATCAAACACTTTGCTAAACTATAGTCTTGATGGCCATGTATAAAGCTGTACATTTATAGGAAAACATAAGTGTTATATTTCTCTGAGCCAGAAAATTAAGACTGCAGAGTTACACACAAATTGAAATATAAGAAGCAGACAATGAATGATATGAACTTATACACAATATTCATATCAAATTATTCAATATGATATGTTGGATAATCTTTTCATCATCTGACAGTATACATTATACTATGCGTGCCAACTAAGAATAGGATCTCGCTTGCTTCAACTTCACACGATAACTGTCAATAAAGTACTGCCAGCAAAGAAAGCGTAAAAAATATTTTTTTTTTTGGTTCATAGATATAAATTTAATTATTGTATAATTATTCTTGATTTTATTACTGGATTATTTTGGATTAGGTTATTCTACAGGTAAGAAGTATCCAAGGCAAATTAACAACACCTTAAAAAATCACGTGACGAGACATTGGTTTTGGATAGTTTCGACTTAAGTGCTGTAAGCAGTATAATAAACTCTTTTTATTTGGTACAAAAAGTGCTAATAATAAAAAAATATATATTTTTATCAATATGCTTTTACTTTCAAATCCATTTATAATTAATTTGCCGAAAAATGTATAAGAATATATACCTGCATCAAACATATGAACTGAACATAATTTGTTTACAATTTTTTTTGTACACCATACACTATGGTAATGACGTTAGCGCGTATTATAGAGCAAGATGGCGGTTTGACAGTACCATTCTTAGTTGGCACGCATAGTAAACAACAATACTAACTTCAGATTTGACCAACAGAGGCTGAGAAAGTTGTAGATTTTTTACAGAGAAGCAATTGACATCTATATCTATAAAAATATATACCTACTCATATGAAAATGATAATTTCTACTTGTCACTGATAGAAAAATTGTTATCATTTGGAGTGACACCAGTCGCCAGGGTCTAAAAGACTTGCGGAGCAGGCACCTTTCCTTGCCGTACAGGCATAAACTGGCAATAAATTAAGCAAACTTGTGATTGTAACATTAAATGTCGGTTAATTGACACACATACATTTTACACCGATAGATGAAACACATATACTTAATAATAAACATGGATCTGAAAAAAAGCAGTTCAAATACTATACAATAAAATAGAGGAAATTTTGTGAAAGTCAAACAACAAACTTAATAAATGCATGGATTTGAAGACAACAGCAAATTTTACAAATGTAATTTGTTGAAAGATTACAGTTCCTTTAAGTCTGATAACTTATTGTGGAACCTGAGTTAGATTTTTTAATTTTGTTGAATATGTTGTTAGCGGTCTAACTTTTTTACTTACTAAAATATAACGTTTTCTGCAATAATTAGTTTCACTTGATAATTATACTTATCTTATACTTAAGTATATTAAAAGAAAGTAGTATGAACTAAATTTCGTTCTGTAGTCGAATAATTATTCAACTAAATTTATTTATTTGGTTATAAACAAAGCTAAGATGTTTTGGTCTTTAGTGAAAAAATGGGTATGATTTTTTTTGTTGCCTCTATTTGTATCCGAACTGCTTTCTTATCATTTTTTCTATACTCTGAGATTTTACGCCACGATAATCAAGGTTTATTCCTAAATAAAATAAGAAATAATAATTAAAAGAAAATGTTAGTTACCAAACTCTTAAAAATCGTGGGCAAGAACCTTAAAAGTACACATTGATCTACACAGATTTACGCAACTAACGTTCTAACGTGTTTTGTACTAGTTTGTACATATTTTCTAACATTTAGAATATAATATAATCACAGCGGAGGCGCGTCGTCTCCGTACAACAGTCTCAAAGTGGCAATATTTACCAACAAAAACTAGTTCCCACTTTATCTCATACAGGGTTAATTACAATTTACTTGAAACAAATAATGCATTTATAGTATAGTCTCGTTATTTCGGCACTATTAAAAGCAAGTATTTATTCTTCCTTCTTTATTATTTTTACAAAATAAACCTTCCTTAATCTTAATGATATCCTTAATTTTAAAAAATCCAATTCTATATTAAAAACTATTGTTGTTGGCAAATTATAAATAACCCTGTATTAACAAATAATACACTGTAGCTTCTTAAACATAGACTAAGTAACACAACTAACATCGAGCGTGGTCTGACGTCATTTCATGACGTTCGTTACATGCTGAAATTGAGATCTTGGTCTTTGCCAGAAACTTAGCCTGCCTCATCAAAGCTGACATCACCTTGAGTATGCTGGCAACGCACTGTCTCTATCAAATTTCCGATCTCAACTGAAGAATAAACTTTCAACTTTTTTTCGTTTTAAAAAGTCGAAAATACATTCTAATTTTCTTTATGCTTTTTTTGTCACTGATAAAAGCTTGTTTACGAACATATTTTTACGTTTCATACTCTAGACACTTTTTATATAATATTATAAGAATATGGACCGACGACGGATAATTTGGCTTGTTGAAGCGGACACGCTTCGGTCGCTCGGCCAAACACTGACAGGGGCCGACCGCCTAATGGAAACCTATGGAATTTCTTCCGTATGTTACTTCGTCGCAGTTATTATAAAGCGATGTGATTCTGTTAGGCGGGGGGTAACTCTCGCGGCGTCTAGACGACGTGCACGGCTCGCCGCGGCTCCTCCTCCTCGTCGAAGTAGGGCCCCACCTCGGTCGGCAACGGCGGCACGTTCAACAAGAAGTTCTGCAAGTAAATAAATACATTTTACGAAACATTTCACACACGGCTGGTTAACCCCATACTGAACCATTTCTAGTTTGTGTTATGGTTGCTTACACAACTGATATACTACATATAGATACATATTTAGCACCCTGAACCACAGCCAACAAATTTAGTGCACAAAGATGTTGGCCATGCTGGGAATTGAAACCGAAACCTTCTGATTGACAGTCCGGCATGGTAACCTTTACGCCAAAGAGGTCGACAAGTGACAGACCACGACAGTCACATTCATGTATTAATAAACTATTTTTTATAACTATAACGGAAACAAAACAAAGTAAACCACAAAAAAGTACTAGATAGTTTAGAATAAGTTTGAAGACTCTATAGATCAATGTTTCATTTGTATCTTTGAGTGTATCTACTACCTAGGTCATAAAAAGAAGAGCCATATATATAATCAGTAAAGGAATTGTAAATTTTCGTAGCGAAATAACCTTTTAAATATATTCGAACTACCAAAAGACCTTTTTCACATCAGGTTACTTTTTACTTTACAAGTGACCTTTTTTACTTTACAAGTGACCTTTTTTACTTTATAAGTGATCTTCTTTACTTTACAAGTGACCTTTTTTACTTTTCAAGTAATCCTTCCCAAATGATATACCAGAGTACCTGTATGGATGCGTGGTAATCCCTACAAGTCCAAGAGTCCGACTCAACATAGTACTTTATTAGCTTTAGGAGTGACCTTTTTTATTTTTTAAGTGACCCTTCCCAATTGAAAACCAAAGAACCTTTAAGAATGCGTAGTAATCTCTGTAAGTTCAGGAGTCTCATTTTACGCATTACTTTTTTAACTTTTCAAGTGACCCTTCCCAATTCAAATCCCTGCAAGTTCAGGAGTCTCATTTTACGCATTACTATTTTACTTTTCAAGTGAACCTTCCCAATTGAAATACCTGCAAGTTCAAGATTCTCATTTTACTCATTACTATTTTACTTTTCAAGTGACCCTTCCCAATTGAAATCCCTGCAAGTTCAGGAGTCTCATTTTACGCATTACTATTTTACTTTTCAAGTGACCCTTCCCAATTGAAATCCCTACAAGTTCAGGAGTCTAATTTTACGCATAACTTTTTTACTTTTCAAGTGACCCTTCCCAATTGAAATCCCTGCAAGTTCAGGAGTCTCATTTTACGCATTACTATTTTACTTTTCAAGTGACCCTTCCCAATTGAAATCCCTGCAAGTTCAGGAGTCTCATTTTACGCATTACTATTTTACTTTTCAAGTGACCCTTCCCAATTGAAATCCCTGCAAGTTCAGGAGTCTCATTTTACGCATTACTATTTTTACTTTTCAAGTGACCCTTCCCAATTGATATGCCAGCGTACCTGTATGGAGGTGTAGTAATCCCTGCAAGTCCAGGTATCGTCGTGGCCCCCGGTGGGGAGAACTAGCAGCTTCTTGCAGACGGCGCCGCACCGCACGAACAACTCCTTGGCCATGTCCGGTGGCACCAGCAGGTCCATGGCGCCGCAAATCACAAGCGTGGGGGTCGACACGTAACCCATCTTCCGGACCGACATGTACTGCAAAACAAGGAGATTTTTTATTATAATACACCCTGGCCAATTTAAGAAAGAAAGAAAGAAACATTTATTTTGTGGCACAAAGAAAAACAATACATAAAGAACAATAAAAAACATTTACGTGCCACAAAACCGGCCCCAGCTCAGCGTGCAAATTAGAGCATGCTTAGTCTGGTGTTAAACAATTACTGTCGCTTGTGGATAATTGACGCTCTTCCAGGGGACATGGTGCTATTTAAGGGTTCAATAGCGGCTTAAAAGGCTCGGTAACGCGTTTGTAATCCCGGCCCTTATAAGCCGGTATTGAACCCTTAAATAGCATCATGTCCCCTGGAAGAGCGTCAATTATCCACAAGCGACAGTATTTGTTTAACACCAGACTAAGCATGCTCTAATTTGGCCAGAGTGTATTATAAACTGATATAATATACTGTAGATGTAACCACTGTTTAGCATGCTTTATTGGTATTGCTTTATATTCGTTTTTCGTAACAAGAGAGGTCATAATCCACCACCATGGTCCGCGATGCAAGTCCTAAATTTCCTCACGATGTTTCCCTTTACCGAATGAACAATAACACATTCCACAGACCACTTACAAAAAACAAATCATCGGTGCAGGGATGGATTCGAACTGAGGGTTGAGGATTGACAATCCAACACATTCCCGACGAGTCACACATACTCTATTTATTTTTTACCTTATTCTTATGGCATATGCTGGGCAGGAACTCCAGGCAGCGCCACTTGAGTATGATCTGGGCCATATCGGGTATGCTTGTGAACGTGTTCTCTACTACCAGCGCCCAGATCTTGTTGCGGTTCTCGAGACGCGAAGCCACGTCGATTGCTACTGCTCCACCTGACATAAACGATAAAGAGTTAACTGCCTGCATTTTTTTTTACTCATTACAGCTAAGTATTTGACCGGCAAGGTGAGTAACCACAAGGGTTAGCGACACTCTGCCCTAAGGTGAAGGATGCTTTTCATAGAATAACTGACTCTCAAGGAGACTGCCGCATAATCCACCACAACTTTTTGCCGGAAACAGATATTTCAACTTGCTAGCCAGGCAGGCACTAGAAAATGCTCTACCATCATGTTGTGGTTCCGTCACGATGTTTTCCTTCACCAAAAGCTCAAGCTCACGGAACCCACAATCTGCGGGATGTAAGGCGGCCGCACGCCCGACTGAACAGTCTTCGCTTCAAAATGGTCAATAAAGTTAACTACCTAAAGATCTTCCAAAGACAATAAGCTTGGTGGGGTCAACGTCCGTCCTCTGAGTGATGTAGTCGAGCGCTGCCTGAGCATCCGTGTACAGGCCGTGTTCTGATGGAGAGCCTTCAGAGAGACCATACCCTCGGTACTCCACCATAAGGATGTTGATGTTCAGCTTGTAGAAGAAACCCGACACATTTGACAGCCTGCACAATAAAATAATGTACATGTTATAGGGCTGTAAAAACCATTACCAACTGGTCCTCACATCAGCGTCCAGAGTCCAACGCCGCAGAGACAGACCACGTAAAACATGGATAGCGGCCGTTGAAGAAGATCGGAAGGTCTTGGGGAATCTGGACAGAAGGAAAAGCCTGGCCCAAAACCGCACAAAGTGGCATAGATTAGTAGAGGGCCAAGACCCACCCGGGTTTGTAGAGCCGCAGGAAGTAAATAAGTACATGATATATATTACACAAGAATGATGATGATGATGATTAGAGAAGCGACTGCTTGCCAATACTGGTATTGGCAAGCAGTCGCTTCTCTATGAATTTATTTAGTAAGGTACACAAAACCTAATACAACCTTAAATTACGAAACATACGTTGTTTCGTTCTAGATTATATCCTTATCCAAATGCGTGCACATCATGATCTAAATAATATATTTACATAAAATACAAAAAGATTAGTACAAGTAAGTACCTATACTAAATTTAGATACATTTATTTTCAAGCACAATAGTTTATATTATGTTATGTTACAACAATAGTACATTGTTACCCTAGGGATGAAATTTACTTATTTAGGCCCGAGACGGGGTTTGGCCGAACGAAGTGAGGGCGCCAATAGTTCGAGGGACTAAATAAGTCCTTAACCAGAGGTAAACACTTTTTATTACGAATACACACACACACTTGGCAACAAAAGTAACTCACAATCTTTTGCCATTGGGTATTAAAACACTCATTACTATTATGATGTTTTGTTTTGTTTTAGCACACTTGTTTTGTTTTGCACTTTTGTTTTAGTACCATTCATTATGTGACAGTTGCATAAACTACTAAGAATTGGCTTACCATAGTGTCAATATTTTGTACATCTAGAGTTTCATGCTAATCGACTCAATCTAATACGCAACATATGTTACGAATTAGATTCTACTTTCGAAGTTACTTTTGTTGAAGTTTAAACGCTTTTCCTTTTCCGGTTTCTTTGTCCTTGTGTCCTCACATGGCTGATGTAACCTATTTTAGCAGTAAATGTTCAAGAACAAGAGCTACTGTGAGGACACCGTTGCTTAGATGTACATATATGATGATTGAAGGTGGTATACACAATAATATTTATATACTTAAATTATCACAGATTTAGCTAACTGTTTTGTGATCTGAATATTATCTCATTGGTTTAGCATACATATAACTTAATATAATAAAGAAAACATTTGAAAGTATGTTTTCTTTTTTTTGCACTCAGAACATATACTTTCATAAAACACTTACTAGTGTTTTCTTTATTGAGTTATACATAAAAGTTTGTTTGTAAAAGTGTGTAGATGTTGGCCGTGCCAGCAATTGAACCCAGGACCCACAGATTGACAGTATGGCATGGTTTCCATTACGCATAAGAGGTTGTCTTGTTGTTGTACGTGTATATACAACAAGACCTAGTTTGAAGATATGTAGTATATCATTTGTGTTAGCAACCATAATACAAACTAAAAATGCTTTTAGTATGTGAAATTTGTCCAAATATAAAAACAAAATTAAAAGCCAACACAAACGGGCTATAACTCACCTCTGTCCCATATTTCCAGCATTACCGTGAAAAAATATCATAGTAGGTGAATGTTTACTATTTGTGGGCTGTTTTATCAGAAACATATGAATTTTGAGGCCATCTTTGTTCACTATCTTGATGCTCTCGTACGGGAGTTTGTAATTGCTCGGTTGCAGCACGAACACACGCGAGTCTGGCGGGTCATTCGGGTAGTAGAGCAGGAGGTCCTGGGCATTGTACAGGATACCTGCAGATAACAAATACAAGCATTATCCACAGTGTTGGATATTCAATTTGTGACACCTCAGTTTTATTTTACTAATCTTTTATTTGATTTATAAGCGAGCAGCATTACGCTGATGTGCCTATACCTACCACAGGATATACACTGGTCAATGTTTAAAGTTCACTGGTGCACTGATCACAGATTAGCAAGGTAGTAGGCAGTAAGTTTTATTTTTATTTTTTTACACTTATAGAGACTTTTAAAATTATTGATGGGTTCTACAACCTTCCTGATTTAGCAGATTGCTTTAAAAACTGTAATCGCTGCGAGCATAGCAGAAGCCATAACCAGAAAATCCAGCGTGATCTTGCCAACACCAATACAGGGCATCATATACTCAGCAACAGAGTGATTCATTATTGGAATAAGTTGCCTGAGGAAGTGGTCAGTGCTACATCAGCGAACAACTTTAAAAACCAGCTTGATAGCTGGTTGCAGAAAACTAAAAAATCTCTTGCTAACCTGTGATCAGTGCACTAGTGAACTTTAAACATTGACATTGAACAGTGGACATTATGTGAACTGTTAAAAAAATAATTTCAACTCAGTGTGACTAGGCATATCAGCATAATGCTGCTCGCCTATAAATCAAATAAATAATATACAACAGCAATCTATGAAACTAATAAATAACAGTAAGAACTATGAAATCCAGCATATCAGCATGGTGAATTAGTGCCTCTCCCATAACAAAACAAGACACTGAGTCTCGGCTGTAGAATATAAAGGAGGGTACATGCTACATTCAGCCAACAGTTTGGTTTTATACTTATACATTGACAAAAACTTTATATTATAGATTTATAGCACTATACCTATGAATTGAACAAAGGGATTACTTAAAAAAATATTATTCCTTTTTTATACTACACTGATAGGGATCAATTACTAATTATTAAGTTCAAAATGTAATTTACATGCTAATAGGCTAAGAATGTGGCGGGCTTTGTATGCTATTGGTGTTGTTATTTCATACACATATTCTGCCATAATTGATTTAAATTGATTTGAATATTAGAACTGAATTCTCAATCTAATATGTTAATATTTGGTACTACAAGAGAATCAATTGAAGATCTAGCATTGAAATTGTTTCTAGCACTCTAGTAGAAAATTAAAACCATATCTTTATTGAAATAAAACATTATTCTCTCACATATTAGTAAACATAGGCTGCCTACTATTCTCATAGCTGGGATTTGGGACCTTCTCTTATGAGGAGAGACTCTCACTGGCAAAGTGCAGATTGGCGGATGACACATCTTCAGATATTGTAGTTCTCAAACATGTTGGTTCTCTCACAATGTCTTTCTTCACTGTAAAGCGAGTGCAAATCCACACAAAACTTGAAAAACAAGTTATTGAAGTATATCCAGGATCGAACCTGGGGCTACCAGATTGTAAAGCAGTCGTTTTCCCACCAAGGCTCACTCTCACAAATTCAATTAAAATTTTCTTTTGAATTTAGTTTTAGGACTATGTTTTTTATTTAAATTAAGCGGCCAGGCTCTGGTGCCAATAGTTTTCAAGGGACTTTAAACTTTTCAGCTGTTAATAATAAAACTAACAGCTGGGACCTAAAATTTAACCTAGAATGGTTGATATCTACATGTCTTATAAAGAATGTAAATATGAATATTATTCGTTTCATAGATCTCAACGCGGAGCAGTTTATTTTGTCAAAGGCTATAAGCCAGACCGATGTTGATAATAGTGTAACAAGATGGACAGTATGTATACAATAGGTACCTGTTACCCCAAAGACGCATACCAGCAACGACACGAGAAATCCGTAGAACCAAAAAACTAAAACACTGATTAGTAAAGTAAAAGAGGACACTGCCCACAGCCTGTATAAAATAACTCGTAAAATGTGAAACATATTCATCAGGGCAATATATCCGCCCGGATAGGCAGAACTTTACAAAAATTTGATGGAATATTTTATGCGCTAACTTAAGCTTCAAATGTTTGTTTATAGTTCACTGAACCAGGATTCTTAGCAACTTTTTCACATACTTTCATTCAGGTAAATATGTGGTAATATTTGTAAAACACTTAATCACAAAACGTTTCTTTTTCAAGAAGAACCCATACAGACTTACAGACTACCACACACTAAAGTACAGATTTCGATCTAAATTTTTTTAAACAGATGCGTATATGACCACAGAGTAAACATTATAATATTGTTATTTGTGGTGATTGTCCATAGATTACCAATTTAGCTTTGACAAGCCAAGCCTAAATCAGAGATTACAGACCAGTAAGACAAAAATCTATCATGTCATTAACAGAGGGAGTGCAATTATTTTTTTAGATTTATATTAGTTTTTGACTGTTTCCTAGGCCCAATGATAGGCCACAAATTAGTCCAGATGGCCCTACGAGGTATATCACTAATTCTCATGATGGTTGCAATGGTCTATAATACCGAGTACGAGGACCTCACCACCGCTCCTCATTTCATTATGAGCGGTATATATGGTGCCTATGTCATTATAACCATGGGCTTACTAATAGAAGCCGCTCTGAATTTGCAGACAGAATTGTTCATTGAGTCTAGTTTCCTTCTCACTGGGATCTTGTTAAACTTAATATGTAGTGTGATTTCTTTCACAGAATTTAGAGCTTACAATGCTGTGAAAAAATCTTTAGATATGTACACTCCCAGTTTGTATTTGAATAAAGGTTTTGTTTCTATAATATGTGCTTTAGTGTATACTATTGACCTTGCTTTTTCAATAAGTTATAAGGAGAGGGTCAATACCGTCCTAAACTAAAAATATAATTGAACACTACAAACTTGTGGTTTTTATTATTTCAATAGTACCTAAAGAGAGCATTAGAAATGCGCCCTGGCCGAGAGTAATCTACTAAAAATTTGCTAGGTGTGAGTCGGCTTCGCAGATGTTTCATTAACATTATCTTGAAAAAAAAAAACAAGAAAACATATTGGGAGCCAATTGGGAGCCCCCTTTTATTAATTTTCTTATATCTTATGAAAATTTCAGCTTTCTAGCTATCACGATTTTTGAGATACTGCCTGGTGACAGACAGACAGACAGACATCGAAATCACACCGTACATATTGTTTGTTTTGGTATTTATTGAGGAAACTACGTATGCCAAATAATTCCTTTGAAAATACGCTAAAACAGGGCACGTCGTAGTAAAAAGTTCATGTCCATATACATAGTACTGTGATAGAGTAAATGTCATTGCCACAGTCTAGCGTAGCCGTAGAAAATAGATGTGCGCAGCGCAGTTCTCTTCATAGTCTGTGGCAAAGATCAGAAAAAAAAGATTGGTGTTTTGTGCGCAGTACAGCCATTGCTTGTCATCTTGTAAAAGTTGTTTGTGTTGAAATCTGCCATAAATAAACATTTTCACCGAATAAATTCATTCTTGATCTGTTCTTTGAAAACTGGTAAGTGAACTACATGCCTAATCATATATTTAATTAAAGTCTACACTGCATTTTAGCATAACACGACTTTCTTAGTGCGTGCGTTCAATCAGTCATACCTATAAATAGCTCGAAGATTGCATTGCATCATAATTTAGTTATTGATTTGATGTGGGTGCGTGTCAGTGTTATAGTGTTTACTCGCGTGTCGCAGGTGAAAGATGGACAAAAGAGCGAGTCCGCCACCATATGAGTGGAGTAATCCTGGGATGCTCCCAGCGCCTCCCGCCGCGCCTCCTAGCTACTCGCAGGCTGTCGGAGGCGTGGGCCCTTCCAGTCCCTACACCCCGCACTATGCTTCCAGTAAGTACATTTAACGCAAGGCCATTGAAAGGTCAAAACATAACTCCTACTCACCTATACTGATAGTATTCAACAGGGCCACAAATTAATTCTAGCTCACTAGATAGCTAATAGTAATCGAGTGTGTTGTTAAGAGGATAAAATAGTTTTCATTTATGTAGAAAATTAGGTTTTTAGAGACCTTGCTTAGTCTGTGTTAGTAATGACTCATTTCAATGACCTTACACAGATCTGGAAGCAAGGTTTGTCGCCTCCAAACTGTTCTATTCACTGGTGACGTCATAGAATATTAAAAATGTTGACCTTGTTTATCTAAAGATGAAATCTACATTCAAAATTTGTTGCATTTCAATCCTATCTAAAGAGTTGTTTGTATTGAGTAGACTCTGGAATAACTGGACCCATTTGTAAAATGATTTCTCAGCTGTAAGGCTATACTATCCTTTGGTAAAAAAAAGATGGCTGCAATATGTTTTGACATATATCATGGATCTTTACTGAAACAATCTTAACATTCAAACAATGTGTTATCTGAAAGAAACTCTTTATATATATATTTCTATACATATTTAAGTAATACAAATTATCAAATTTTCTTTCTCTATAAAAATGGTATTGATAAGAACTAAAGATTTGTTTTTTTGTAACTTTATAACAAATTAAATAACAAACTTATAGTATAAAAAACAGTATATATACAGGTCAAGTATAAAAAACACTATGGATATTATATCACCTGTCTAATTAAAATTTCAACACAATTTGATATAGGCACATCAGCTTAATGCTGCTCACCTATGCAAATAAATAATGTATAAAATGCCTTCTACAATATCTTTCGTAATATATTGTTACGTGCTGGACGGGGCACTCGGGATAAAGGTTTGGGTATATGACTAAAACGTCGGTTTCGTGGATAACTAGGATTTATTAAGTATGGAATCCCCACGCTGACACGTGTCTGGTCTTCCAACTCGTCGAATCGTCCGAATCGTGTGCAGTCGCAATCCTTATTCCTCGCCGGAGTCGTACACTCGTAGACACTAATCACACTTTTCGCTCGGGGTATCACTCGGAGTTAACTCTCCGACAACTCGCAGTTAACTCTACCACATCTCGCAGATGACTAATCGCACTCTTCTCTCGTAGTTAACTCTACGACATCTCGCAGATAACTCTACCACATCTCGCAGATGACTAATCGCACTCTTCTCTCGTAGTTAACTCTACGACATCTCGCAGATAACTCTACCACATCTCGCAGATGACTAATCGCACTCTTCTCTCGTAGTTAACTCTACGACATCTCGCAGATAACTCTACCACATCTCGCAGATGACTAATCGCACTCTTCTCTCGTAGTTAACTCTACGACATCTCGCAGATAACTCTACCACATCTCGCAGATGACTAATCGCACTCTTCTCTCGTAGTTAACTCTACGACATCTCGCAGATAACTCTACCACATCTCGCAGATGACTAATCGCACTCTTCTCTCGTAGTTAACTCTACGACATCTCGCAGATAACTCTACCACATCTCGCAGATGACTAATCGCACTCTTCTCTCGTAGTTAACTCTACGACATCTCGCAGATAACTCTACCACATCTCGCAGATGACTAATCGCACTCTTCTCTCGTAGTTAACTCTACGACATCTCGCAGATAACTGGCCTTCGATCGTTCCGTTCGCTCTTTTATACCCGATCATACAAGCTCTCGTAAGTTCTATATATCGAACGTTCGGAACTATTCCCAGGAGAATTCGAGGTAGTGTGTGAGTGAGATAGAAGATGTTTGTTTACACACGTAAACAAACAGGCGGCGTTCGGGAAGTTTTCGAATATTCTATACTAGAAAGTTCGAGGTAACTGTAGCAGTGAGACAACAAATATGTGTGAGAGCGACACCGAAGGTGTTCCTGTGTTTTCTAGAACATTCTGTTCTGGGAGCTTCGCGACAATATCTTAGTACATCATCCTATACAAATGTAGATTTCAATTATGCAAGTGTGTATGTATGACAACAGTCATAATATTATTTTCATTACCATTCCTTTATTATCTCTGCTCCTTTGCCCCAGACAGAGATAGCATATCTCAGCCAGACTATAAGTATGTGCATACAGAGTATATGGCATCTGTGTAACAGTCACAAATTATATTGAACATAGTTTGGACTTGATGGGGTTTTAGATAGTTTTAAATACTTTCTAACCTGAAATTCTAAATATTATTTCCATGCTATAATGACAATAAAACAACTCTGGCTATCTCATCTAGTGCATGAGATACAGCCTAGTGATAGATAGACAGCAAAGTTTTAGTAATATGGTCCGGTTGGAATCCTTTGAGCAAGAATTATAAAAATATATTTTAAAAAAGTTACAAATGGGGCTTGTTTATATCCTTGTTCACTTATTCTAGAGTTATGTGTACCCATGAATGCTGAGTATTGTGGCTAAATAATATTTTTCTTACAAATTTTATACTGCATCATATAAGCTAAGTAGCCAATCTCAAGAATAAAAGTAATGTACAAGAGCCTCTAAGAGAGTGCAGTGGAACCATAAAAAGCCATGTTTTTTATGGTGGAAAAAGACATCACCAAGCAGGAATTAAGGCAAGGGTACAGACTGGGGACCAGGTACGATTCAGGAGCAACTTGCTGTTTGTTGGTGTCAGCAGAGCAGAGTGTGAATCATCCAATGGTGAACAGGCTGTGGCTGATGCTGCTTCGCAAGAATCAGATATGGACACTGCAGTTGCTGTGGTGTTTGAAGATCAACAAGATATGTCTAATAGCTTGACTCATCCCGCATAAGCAACTGCCGATTTTGGTGACATAATGTAGTTGTTGCGGTGTATCAGGAAGAGACCATGAAGCATCTTCGCCTTTAACAAAGTGGTGAACCGGAGTCAGAAGAGAGAGAGGAACCAGGCAGTTCGGGAAAATAATGCTGGCATCTTAAAAAAGGAAACTAACCAGGCAGTTCGGAAAGATGAAGCTGGCATCTTCAAAGTGGATACTGACCAGGCAGTTCGGGAAGATGAAGCTGGCATCTTGAGAGAGAAAACTGACCAGGCAGTTCGCAAAGATGAAAGTAGCACCTTGAGAAAAGAAACTGACCAGGCAGTTCGGGATAATGAAGCTGGCATCTTGAGAGAGGAAACTGATCAGGCATTAGATGAAGCTGACATCTTGAAAGAGGGAACTGACCAGGCAGTTTGGAAAGATGAAGCTGTCATTTTGAAACAGGAAACTACTGACCAGGCAGTTCGGGGACATGAAGCTAGCATCTTGAAAGTGGAAACTGACCATGCAGTTCGGGAAGATAAAGCTGGCATCTTGAGAGAGGAAACTGACCTGCAGTTCGGGAAGATGAAGCTGGCATCTTGAGAGAGGAAACTCATCAGGCAGTTCGGGAAGATGAAGCTTGCATCTTGAGAGAGGAAACTGACCTGCAGTTCGGGAAGATGAAGCTGGCATCTTGAGAGAGAAAACTGACCAGGCAGTTCGCAAAGATGAAAGTAGCACCTTGAGAAAAGAAACTGACCAGGCAGTTCGGGATAATGAAGCTGGCATCTTGAGAGAGGAAACTGATCAGGCATTAGATGAAGCTGACATCTTGAAAGAGGGAACTGACCAGGCAGTTTGGAAAGATGAAGCTGTCATTTTGAAACAGGAAACTACTGACCAGGCAGTTCGGGGACATGAAGCTAGCATCTTGAAAGTGGAAACTGACCATGCAGTTCGGGAAGATAAAGCTGGCATCTTGAGAGAGGAAACTGACCTGCAGTTCGGGAAGATGAAGCTGGCATCTTGAGAGAGGAAACTCATCAGGCAGTTCGGGAAGATGAAGCTTGCATCTTGAGAGAGGAAACTGACCTGCAGTTCGGGAAGATGAAGCTGGCATCTTGAGAGAGGAAACTGACCTGCAGTTCGGGAAGATGAAGCTGGTATCTTGAGAGAGGAAACTGACCAGGCAGTCCGGGAAGATGAAGCTTGCATCTTGAGAGAGGAAACTGACCTGCAGTTCGGGAAGATGAAGCTGGTATCTTGAAAGAGGAAACTCATCAGGCAGTTCGGGAAGATGAAGCTTGCATCTTGAGAGAGGAAACTGACCTGCAGTTCGGGAAGATGAAGCTTGCATCTTGAGAGAGGAAACTGACCTGCAGTTCGGGAAGATGAAGCTGGTATCTTGAAAGAGGAAAGTCATCAGGCAGTTCGGGAAGATGAAGCTTGCATCTTGAGAGAGAAAACTGACCAGGCAGTTCGCGAAGACGAAAGTAGCACCTTGAGAAAAGAAACTGACCAGGCAGTTCGGGAAGATGAAGCTGACATCTTGAAAAAGGAAACTCATCAGGCAGTTCGGGAAGATGAAGCTGGCATCTTGAGACCAGCAGTATGTCTTCGAACCTGTGTAACGAGGAATTCGCACCAATAGAAGTAAAAGTGATAAGCCTTGGTGTGGAAGAAGTTAACTATCCGAGGGACTGAGCGGATTTGAGCTTTTAGTGAGAATTTGCGGAAATCTGAGGAAATAGTTATCTTCTAAAGACTTATGAAGTTAAGGTTTTTGTAGTGTTATATCGACTAAAGTACACTGGAATGATGTATTTCTTTATTGCTGCTCACTCCCGCAAAAAACGCTTCAAAATTGTAATTGTGTTTCAGATAATGCTGGTGGTCCTCAGATTGTGACCACAGTGGTGCCGGTGGGTCCTCACCCCACGCATATGATTTGCCCTAGCTGCCATTCAGAGATAGACACCGCCACCCAGACCAAACCCGGCCTCATTGCTTACATATCGGGGACTATTATCTTCTTATTGGGGTAAGTTAGTTATCTTCTTATTAAAAAACAGCTCTGTAAACGACTGGTAGCAGAAATTTAACATGACAAAATATATAATATCTCTGGCTAACCATGCACCAAAATTCCATAACCCAAGTTTAAAAAAATATAAATATACATAGTGTGATATGTGTGTCTAGTGGGAATTCGCGAAAAAACAAATTATAAAATATTTTAAAAACAATAGTTAGTCTATGAATGATAAAATGTATGGACGAATTGTTTTTTTGGTTAGTTAACCTTGCCTTGAAGAAAAGTTGTTTGTGTAGACGTAATAACCTCGCCCTTAAAAGTAGTCGAGCTGGGTATCAGTTACTCTGGACAGGTAAGACAGACAGCTATTACTTTCTTATTGAGGTAAGTTTGTTTTCCGGTATCGAATATCCGGCGGTCAGTTGGATATCGGAAAATTGCTACCAATTTCTTTAATTATATTTGTTTTGTCTCGGGGCTTCCTATCGTAAGGACGTATAAGAGGTATAATCCATTATCCATAGTCTTGGTGTACCTTATATTATTATTATTCCCCTTATGGTCTCAGTAATGGGAGCGTCAGCTTAAGCTTTAGTCGATGTTGTATCGAGTTCAGCCGCGCCAAACATGTTTGAGCGATGCGCCTGAACCGCGTTACTAGGTATTTCACGAATTTCATATAAAATCAAAATTGATAAATAAAAACATTTGTTCAGTCAAAATACACAACTATTAAATACACAATAGTAAGTACCGTGTCAAATTAAAACTACCAGAAGAGGCTTCGCGCTATGCAGTCCGGGGTACAGACCGCTATGCCGCTGAGTCATGAGACTGACTTTAATTTTTTAGTCCTTCTTTTATATTAGTAAATAATATTATTGGACCTATATTTTTTCTAGGTCACAAAGCGTTGTTATTCAGCGAATATGAAACGTGTCTAAATTGTGCATTACATAACATCTCTTTTTGAATTTTATTGACGCGTGAAATCACAAGCTCCCACACTCGAAATTCATTATAACTGAGTCACTCTTTATTGTACCTCTAAAATAATTTGCTAATCAAATGGGCGGTCTTATAGGGTTATTGACTGACTCATTAATTTTGTTTTATCAAATCAACTGCTTAACACTACATCTTCAGTTCGGTTCCCTTGCCTAAAACCAAATGAATCTCACTGATATTTTGTACTTTTCTAGAATTTTTGGAAGCGTAGAAAGGAAGGTACATAATACAAAATCAAGTTAATATATTTTGTTAGGCAAAATCTTAATTGTAGGTACACAAAAAGATGTTAGCTTGGACCCGGGGAAGTCGTTTTGCCCTGTGCTTGGTTCCACAAAGGGCCTGTGATGCAGAGCAGCAGATAGATCTCACATTATGATTGCAGTACTTGTATAACTTGTACACCTAACAACTAAACTTATTAGTATGAAGTAAATTTTAACTTACGATAATAAACACTAGAAAAACAAAACTATTACTAGTACTACGTAAAATCTTCGTTTATACGTTTATTTAAAAATACGCCAACGAGCCGTATTATCATTTAAAAAAACTCGAACATCTTAGTCGTTCTGTCTTCTGAGTGTTTATGTTGAATGTTCCAGGTGTTTCTGCGGCTGCTGCCTGATCCCGTGCTGCATCGACAGCTGCATGGACGTGCATCACAAGTGCCCGCACTGCTCCGCTTACCTCGGCCGCTTCCGCCGATAAACAGACAGGGGCAACTATAATACAACCACAAGAACATTACATATACGTAGGCGCGTAAAGTCGAGTTTCCTGCTACCCATTTAGTTATTTTCCTAACACCTTACATCAGACCTCTAACCAAAATTTTGACCGTGGCCTAACCAGGCCAAAGTAAAAAATATTTCGCTTAAGTGGTCACACTGCCCTGATATGAAAGGCTGCTAAGAAGTTCTAGCCTTAGTCGCTTTCTTTCTTATCAGGGCAGCATAAACTTGGATTTTTCGTATATAGAGTAACAGAGGGCTAAAAGTTTTTAAGGATGCGTTTGTGTACAGCTAAACATAACAACTGTTTGATAAAAAAAAAGTCAACAGTTTATACAAAAAGGTCGCCGAAATGTTTTTTCGTGAATTTTCTAGTCTTATTCAAAAGTGGTAGTACAAAGGCCTTCCTTAAAAGATTTTGCGTTAGTACCAGCAACTCTGTATACAGGGCAATGTTTTGTTATTTTTGGGAGCAGGAGACACGACTTCTTCGGTAATAGTCATGTCGCTTTTTTGTCTTCATACAAAAACGAGGTTTCAATTTGATCCAGACTCTTCACAGCTGTTACACATCAACTCTATGTTTCAATCTTAAGTTTACCCTTTATGTTTTAACAAGGTGTGCTTCCAAATTCGATCCATGACGAATATTTTGTTAACGATTCTTAATTAATATTCATTAATTTATCTTAGTTAAGTTTTCCTTTACTTGTCTTTATTTGGGTTTCGGATCACAGCGGAAGTACACTAAATATTTAATTTTGTCTTCTATTTACAATGGATTTCCGCAAAGTAACGCCTGAGTCAATAAGTTAGAAAGAAAAGTCGCCTCAATATGTATTTACTTGATTACGTCACAAATAAATTAAATGTATTTTATTGCTCTTTAAAGCTAAGTGTAAACCAAAACCAACAGTGTTAAACATATGCTCGTATTTTGTATGGAGACAGACAAACGCAGCGACAAACATACGAAATCTCAACCAGGATAACAACTGAGATCTGAAACTTAAAAATGGAAAAAGAAATATTTTTGTAATTCACAGTAGAAATTACTCACACTCATAATATCCAGCCTGAAGGGCTAAAGGCTCTTATTAATATTAAGAGTTATGTACAGAGTTATTGGTAATCTACTATTTATATCAGCTGTGGTACGGACCAGACTAAAGAACATTGTCTTGGTCTCTTACCGGTAATCTTTTTTTGGTCCAATTATATGTTTCCGTTTACGGTTAGTTGCTCAAACTGTCAATTCAAAGCGTTCGAACGTGCCATGGGATGATTTACAAATTAAAACCAATTCCTTTTAACAAGGCTGAAGTGGGCATCCCGAATGAAATGGGTTGCCTCACATATCGATAAATAGTGTTGGGAACAGTAGATTGTCTATATAACTATGCATATTTCTCTGTAACTATTTCTATTTCCTATTTTTCGATGTCTAGAATATGTGTATACTTATATAACTCTCGTCAATGAAGAAAGCTTTAGAGGCAGATCGATAATGCAGGATGGGAAAATTCAGTTTTTTAGGTTTTGTAGTTAATCTTCTTATATGTAAGATATTTAATTATATTTGCTACAATCATATAATAATATTGTATTGCATAAGTTATTACCATACACATTTTATAAGAAATACGCTCTTGTTGTTGCAAAAACAGATTTAACTCCTTAAAAAGGTTATACCGGTAAGATGAACATAGAAATACAAATAATAATCAGATATTTACCGGTAAACAATGTAACTGTACGTAAAAAAGATTGAAGTTTGAATTTTCCTGCTAAACAGTCTCGGCAGTCAGTCAAATGTAGATTTATTCTCGCTCACATAACGAACTGTGAGCGAGAGCGAGAGGTAACTAACTTTTAATTGTATTCTTCATTGACGCAAGTTAAGATATTATTATGATAACTATGTACGGGTTAACATGTATTTAATCTGTGTTTATTTTGGGGCGAGCCGGTGTTATGAGGTGTTCTAATCGGTTAAATGGCGCTATTTAATGAAACGATTAGTCGACCTTACCTTCCCTGCCACACTGGGTAAGAATCTAGAACCATAAAGTAGTATTGAAAAATTTTGTTAAGTTCAGAAAATATCTTTATTCATGCCTCACTTTTACATCACAATGTCTGTTACATATTTTTTTTAAACGAAACGCGTTTCGTGATTTGTTTCGCCTTTTTATGTATTCTTAATAAGTCGTCAAAAAGTGACTTTGTAAGGTAATTTTAATGGTGTATGTTGCTGCTTTTAAGTCTTATTTAAGTTTTACATTCTAGTTTAAGATATTTTCCATTGTAATGTCTAATTATTCAAAAAACTTATCCTATATCCGATTGTGTCTTTTAGTTATACGATGGGTACATAAGCACAAGACTTTTCAAATGCGGTAAACCACATTATTGTTTTTGTTTTGTTATTATTCTATCTTTAAACAATCAAAGCAAATATAACTCCACGTTTTCTCCTCCTAATATTGCATCCTATGTTGAACAGCCGCTAATGTGGTTTTGCGCATTCGAACAATCATGTGCTATGAGTTCTGTTGTCCATTTAAAGATACCCATTATTCCGTAGCAGTGCCAAGGAATACCCACCCATAACATGCAAACAATATTTTTGTACAAGAAGCCACTGTATCAAAAAAGAAAAATGTATTTTGTTGGACATAAGCCTTGGTAAGGTATACTATGGGGCAGTTTAAAATAAGTGTGGGGATACGTTTTTTTAGTTAAATCTATTATGTTTATAATAGGTTTATCCATTATAAGTATAGTATCTTGATGATAAATTTTTCCACTAGTGTCTTTTAATACTATACATACTTCAATATATACATAACCTTTATATTAACATATTCTTCCATAAAAAAGGGGATCTTTTTGACTCTCACTGCCAAACTACTTAGTCTGGATTTATGATTATGAATACTTTTTTTAATGAAATGATTTATGTGCTTAAGCACTAAATCGCGTCTAATGTTTTTTTAATTGCTGCTTTATAATTTAAGTTTTGATTAATAATGGTTATTCACCTTACCAATAGGCCTTAGAGGGCGCTAAGGGCCCGTCTTTTAAGTACTAACGTCCGCAGATTGTTATGATATTCTTGTTCATACGGCTTTTTAACGCGATAAAATGGTCAAAATCTTGAATTTACAACATAAATCATAAACAGTTAGCTACTGAAAAAAGTGTCTGTCTAAACCGACCGCCGTCTAAAGAACGACTCTACGAATTTTTATTCCTAACTTGGATAATCAGATTTAATAACAACTAAAAATAAATTTGCATTACTAATCAATTTTAGATATATTGTTTTTCGAATTCATAATTGGTATAAATATACTCATTACCATCTCTAAGGTATTTTTCAACAACTAACCGATTATGATTTATAACGAAGATGGTTTTGCCCATGTCATCGCCTGGAAGTCAAATGTCTACGTTTCAGAGCCTACATTTAGGAAGTCTGATGTTTTTATATTTGTTTTAGTTTTAAGCTTTAATGTTACCACTTAACTCATCCATGAAATACATTACATCACATTAATGGAATAATATTTTGATAAGTTTAGAATAAGCTTTAGAATTGGTTTTTGTACTTATATTAGCTGTGACGGATGAAAATTCAAATTTGGCTTATTGCTGTGATAATTTGGATTCTGTTTCCTTATTTGTTCTTTATTGTAATAAATAATTCAACTTAATATTTCTCACCATAGAGGTCCATAGATTGGAAAAGAATCTCAAAGAGTTTACTCACAGGGAAGGGTTTTAGTGAGTCCATGTAATTTGACTGGAGTTAATAAGCCTGGAATGAAATCTTCTACATATTGTGATGCAGTCTTGAGGATAAGATTGAAGATTTTATTTTCAGGCTAGGTATGATCTCCACCTTAGACCAGAACGTCGCTGACTGGTGTGATACTGAATACAATAAAAAAACAACATATTCGAATAGCTGCACCCAGTTGTTGTGTGTTGAACCTGTTCAGTAAAGACCCTGTGGGATAGCACAGTATTACTCATTATGTAATCAGTATTAAGCCAAATACAATGACAGCTTGTTTTAACAAAATTAACATTTTATTTGCACACATTTAGTGTGGTTGCAATTATTACCTGCAATTATTGTAGGTTACAAACATCACCCATTTCACGTATATATGATGTATTGTCCACATTTAAGACGATGACATGAAAAAAATCTTGAATTTACCGCTTTATGTTTATAAATCATAAAAACAGTTTAAGTAATTGATAAATAACTTTCAGACATTTTAGTAAAACATGCCTAAGAATATTTACACCCAGTATGACACTTCAGACTTATGAATTAGAAAAAATCATTGTTTAATATATCTAAAATTCTGTACAAGTTTTTTTTTATATATCTTCAAGATTTTGCTCATATCATGTCACCTTTAATTATTGCTGTGAAATTCACAATATGATGTTATTTATATTCAAAAGAAAAGTGAAATTTACAAATGGTAAAAATGTAAGAGTAAAAATATTTAAGTTGTTAACGGATTCACATAATCTAAGTGATATGTATCATTGTGCAGGCTATTTTTATGTGTATATTGTAAACTTATGTGCCACGGCGCCCCATTGTTAGGTGTTTACTATGTGTTGACTTTCCAACTGTTATATTAAATTCTATACTTGAAAATAATTATAAATGGACATATTTTATGTGTAACTTTATGTCTTGTTTACTACAACCCTGAGTCCTGAAGAGTTTGAATAGCTATTCTTGCATTTATTCATCATGTAGTTGAGTACATGATGTTATGTTCCAAATAAATGTCCTATCACTGGATAGTTTGATAAATAATATATGCAAAAGAAAAGCTTTTAGTGGCTATAGGTATTTATATATGATATATTTCCTGTTTATATTGATCGAGGTTTCAGTAACATTTACTCTATGGACATGAACTACTACAACGCTACAAATACATGCCACGTTTTTGGCGTTCTCTCATAGAAAATTTTACGTCTGTCTGGCTTTCAAGCCGCCAAACTATGGCGACTAATTTCAACTTGAAGGTGGCAATCTAGGCGAGCAATAGAAAATGCTCTGTTTCTAACCACCCTATAGTTTCCCAACAACGTTTTTTTTCCGCCGGAAACTCAGTCTCATTAGCAGAAATAGAATCCATGCCTTGCGCGACGTAAATCGACGCCTTACTGAGCTGTCATCGTTTTAAGTATGTACCTAAATCAGGTAAAAGTATTACAGCAGCAACACCTCTTTCTACGACCTTGTTGGAATATCATCCATTGAAAGATCAATGAACACGCTAGCCAGTCATCCGTGGAAACAGAAGACTCAGTGCGTAGAAAGAGAAGAAATACACAGCTTTATAATCTGTGATCACAAAACTGGCAAACGCTAAACTCAAAGGCAAAACCAAAGTTTCCTCGAAAAAACTTGTCTGCATTACAACGGATGGGTTTCGTGGCACAAAATCTTCCCTGCATTGAAAACCACTTGTGAACTAAACAAAACCCATAGGCACCATCCCGTTTTATACTTTATATAATACAAAAAAGCGCCATAACTGCTTTAATTCAAAATAAATATCAAGGAGCCGATGCTGCTTACAGCGGTTCTACCTGCATAGGTAGAACCGGTATAGTAAATCATTTTCAGATAAAGAGTTTCATATTTCAACTAATGAAGTCAAATATCTCAAATAATTGAGAGTAACGCCAAGTGCGAGTTGGGGTCGTGTATGAAGGTATAGTTTCTACTTTATAGTACAAGGACTACTAGATAATCCTTCATGCGCGAGACCTACTTTAATTTATCTATTTTATTTATGGTTGTGCATTGTCATCAATACGTATCTATCCTCTATTCTCCTCACATTTAAATATTGTCTATGCCCAACCAAAATAAATAAAGACTCGTTTTGCGGATACTAACGTTATTAACTACCAGGTAAATGTTTTATTTTTATTATATACATACCTGTTATTATCTGTAAAAAAAAACATTTAAAAGTAACTTCCATATATAAATATTTCGCGTAATAAGTACCCTGAATGTTCAAGCATGTAACCCTGAATGTTCCACCTAGTAACAACTCATGTTATTGATCGAATTATTTTGGGGAAAGCAGTAGAGTTCTTTGTTGGGTATCGAGTTTTCCTGCCTGTTGCTAGGTAGGTCCCGGTAATTATTCTCTGAAAGCCGGTCACCTTTATCGATCATGTATTACGGAGGGGCGACCAATGAGCGCTTTCAAAACTCCGCGCACGCGTCATGCATCTGAAGTTGGTCCTATATTCTGAAGCCCAGAAGCGTCGCATTAGCTCTCAGGCACTGCAATCTGTTGCATTGTTTTGTGTGTTCGTCTAATTTTAAATTATATTTGTGTGATCTTCAACTATTGTTGGCACCTGCATTGCTAAGGTAAGTGAATTTTTTAATTTTAATTAATTATAATAAAACCATGTAGGCACAAAACGTATAATTTGATTCCAGATTTTTCTTCCAGCTCTTTGATTACTTCTATTACTTAAGATACCTAATCATTAATTTTATTTTTTGATTATAGACATATATAGGTATTTAACAGATAAATGTGGGTTTGATGAAGAATTATTAGAAGTCTATCTTTTCCTTTGTTAGTTGGTTAGTTGTATTTCTCTTCCTCTTTCTTCATCATTTCAGTACAGAAGAGTAGGCATTGCATCATTTTCATTGTTAATCTTTGTAATTCCCCAAATTTATTGTGAAATTCCTAGAACTTATCAATAAAATATTTTTTTTCCACACAACATAAAATCTGAATAACATGTTAGGATTAGGATTTTTTCTTTTGTTGGACTTTAGAATTTTTTAAAGGTGTTAGTTAATGTTTACATTTTACTCCCCTTTCCTTTCTTATATTCAGATTTGATAACATTTTCCATGTTAAGCTTGTTGCAACCACACCCTGCCTGCGTGCCCAGCTCACTCCTGCTTCATTGTGTTTGCCTTCCCGAAAATGCCTGTATATGTATATATATTGTGAAAATAAAATTATTTCTAGAATATCTTAGTTGGCATGACTAGTGTCAATCAATAATCATTATGAATGCTGATAAAAAAATTGAGGAGACTGACAAACAACCATACTACAGTACAGTAATACCCCGGACTTACGCGATAGGTGGGACCGAGCGCTATCCGCATAAGTCGAATTCGCCTAAGTCGGGGTACAATTTTGCATATACATACCTATAAAGTCATACAAAGTATGTTTAATTGGGACCGGAGACTATAATTTAGGAAATATAAAACAATAATTTAGGAAATAAATTTTAATTTAATCCTAGATAATATGACAAACTATATTAATAAAATGTATAAACACAATCTGAAGTGCGCGGCTTTCAAACAAAAAACGTTAAAATAGACGAGAAAATTAAATCGCGTAACTCCGAATTCGCGTAAGTCGAGGTAGCGTAAGTTGGGGTATTACTGTACACTCTTGGTGTGCTGACAAATACACAGCAGTGAGCGGATTCAAGATGATATGATGATGATGATCATTCTCATTATGATCATCATTATAGACATGTTCATGACATTTAGGGTAGATTGACTATAGTTTCAAACAAGTGAAAAAAAATAAAATTCAACTCAAATAAAATTTACTGAACCAATTTCTTGTATGTCCAATTTGGTTTAAAGCAAAATTCCTAATGTCTTTTAGGCAGGCAGGATTTATGGAAAAATTACAAGTTTCCACTGCTTGTCCATTGAAATACTCAAGTCAAAGTGAATTACTACTTGAACACTCTACCTATATACAACAAGTATATTATTGTATTATTGGGTAACAGCAGATTAATTACAACAACAAAAAATCCACAATTTTGTTCTAATCACTTACTATTATAATGAAGGTGAAATTTGTATTTCTCATGTATGTTTGTGATTCGCCATCACTCTTACAGCTTTACTGATTTCCTTGAAATTTTGTGTGGAGCTAACTTAAACCCTGAATTAACACAAAGGTTAGTTTTTTTCGTGTCTGAACGTTGGGCAAGTTCTAAAATATATTTTTTAGGCAGGTAAAGGTATGACACAGTACATTATATTTCTTTGTAGTTTACAAAGGAGGTTTCTAAGAAACTTCCAGACTCTTTCAAGCCGTTCATGTTTTTTTTATGTTTGTCCCTGAAAAACAGAATGTTTGTATATTCGTTTTTTGCATTAAATTGTCTTTTATCGAATCAAAATATCTTATGTGTTTGTAAAGAGAAACTAACATACAACACATGAAAAAAAATTGGCTTTTGAAGCTGAAGTATAATTAATGAACCGAGCGAGCGAAGTCTCTGCAAGCTTATAAGGCAATGTTTCTACGTTTGGATGTTGGTTCTTCCCGATACGTTTGAGAATTACAATATCCGGAGACATGTGTCACCAGTCAACCCACATTCTAAGAATATTTTTAAGCTATATTTTTGATATTTTTTACCGTTTAAAATGTATGACGAAAAAACTGTAAAATTAAGATTTTGCCATTATCTTCGTCTTTAGTAATTCAATAGAAAATTTCTAATTTACCTATCACAGCTTATGGCATATTGCCTGGTGACAGACAGACAGCGGAGTCTTATTAAAATGGTCCCGTCAACAGATAGACAAGAGTAATACGTTGTCCTTGAATTCTGGATGCAGGCAATCTGCGTCAATACCTACACGTGAGGCATTGACTCATCGCAGAGGCCTCAGGGGTATATCGTAGTCAGAGATCAGATACTTAAACCTTTCCAGAAGGAAAAGATCAATTGAATTTAATCTCGTTGACAGAGTTGGCTTGAATAATTTATCAATTTCGAGGCCATTTTATGTGTGCGCACGGAGCTCTGAGATATTCACTGATTATACGGCTATTTTCGAATGCGCAAGTATTATATTCCTTTGTTGGAAATGGGAGCGATGAAATTTAAATATTTATGAGTGTCCCCTGTATAAACAGTTTGTTTTTGCCTCTTATCTGTGTTAACGGATATTAGATACTTTACAGATTGTTGTTCTGGAATCGTCTCTTTGTGTAAAATATTAGTCATATTTATTATTAAAGTTTGGATATGGATATAACAGTGCTTGTGTTAGTCGCTGTGAGTGTACAATGGACCCCAACCTAGGCGTGAGCCTGTATCTTGGCTAAAGGCTTAAGAACTAAGACATTTATATTTATTATAATTGTAGTCTATCTGTCCCTCGCATGTTTCATCCATGTTGGTTTTTAATCGGTACAGCTAGGCATAGGCCGCGTAACCACACGATTTAGCGACATTCTGGCCAAAGGTGTAGCATGCACAAGCATGCGGCTGGGACTCGGGGCCTTCCCTCACGAGGATAGAAATATAGGCCACAGCCTGGTGGATTGTGGCCAACACGCTGGCCAAGTGCGGGTTGGCGCATGACACACGTCTTCGGATATTGTGGTCCTCAAACATGCCGGTTTCCCCACGATGTTTTCCTTCATAGTAAAGCGAGTGCAAATCTACACATAACTTGAAAAACAAGTAATTGGTGTAGAGCCGGGATCGAACCAGGGGCTGATGAAAAAGCAGATGGTTTTTTTACCACCGAGCCACACTCGCTTTTTCAGAAGAAGGCCGCCGGACACCCTTTAGGTTCTTGGCGACAGATATTTCAACTTGAAGGTGACTACCTAGGCTTTTATTGTAGGAAACAAAATAGCCGGCGACAAAAAAATTTACATGACTTGTTTACGCAAACTGGCCAAGGTAAATGGAGAACGTCTGCACTTCGAATGCACTGGATTTTTGTGTGCGTACGTGTTTGTGCATATGAATATTGCCTTTAATCTCCAATTCTATTTTTTTTCTTTGTTCATCATACAATATTTACGGAGCGCCTGTAGCTTGGCTAACTAAGGTGATCTGACGCGATCATCGAGAATAAGCAACGGTCGATGCGGATAGTATTAGCATAGGAGACCACGCAAAACTATTAGGGTCAAATAGAAGCAATCTTGAAAAGTCATTTAAAGTCCAGTGTTAATGATAATGCTGCGGCTTGTGTCCGTTCTATTAGCTATGATTCAATCTTAAGAATCGTTAGGGCGCCATAGATTACGGAAAATTCGCTCTATCGATTATTTTTAGTATGGTCGATATTAGAATTAAAAAATATGGTGCTTCTAAAAGTAACAAAGAAAATAAAACAAATCTCACTTTTTAAATGAATTGATATTATCTAAAATTATCGGTGCTTATAATTACAATATTGTCAAAATCTACTGCCGCGAGACAGCCTAATCGCTCAATTATTTCATGGCGCGCCTGAAGTCGGTAAAATAGCACCTTGTTTGGCTTGTATTCCATACAATGATACATTCTCTCCATTTAACGACCACTCTCTATAACCCCATAAAATGCACGGTCGCTTGAGTGTCATTATATAGAGTTTTCACTGTATTTATAACAATGTGACAGAGAGCAGGTATGTACTATATAAACTCTGTATTCTTATTGGCAAGATTTACGCAATTACAAGTTAAGTGAGTACCTATTTGGCTTCGAGCGTCCTGACATATATGTATAGGGCGGATATTGTATAGGTATATACACAACAGTAGGCTATTTAAAGACGTGCGACGCTGACAAACCGTTCAATTCGTATTTTTCCTTCTGGAACATTCGTTTTGTTTGCATACATACCTACTTTGTGGCAGCGTGCAAGGCGCGCTCTCTCGCTTGCACATGTTTTGATACGCCATTGCATTTATTCGATGCGTGATCACAGAAAACGTTATGTTAAGAGTGTCCCTACCCAATGGACCTTATTACTAATACTCCGCTGTCAGTATTTTAGTTAATCAATGTAATTTTGTCTCAAGATAGCTAGACGTGTTAAATTTTCAAATGTTGATTTTCTATTGCCGTTATAACAACACATACTGATTTTTTTTTTATAATTTAGTAACTGAAATTTTATTCATACATGTCACATTATACAATTAAAATGCCAAAATTAAATTAAATTTATTATAAATGACTTAATTCTAAATAAATAACCCGCCCCGAAATTTGTATTATTTTTTTATACTAAAAATAGAATACAATTATGGAACTAGTGATAGATAGTGATAGTTTCATCTGTCTATTTATAGATAAAGTAGTGGTATGATGTAGTCCCATTGCTTCTCTTCAGGTATAGAACTTTAATAGGTTGGTAGGTATTTCAGGAGGGCCTCCATACGACAACCATGATTATTATACAATTATTTTGTAGATCTTAATAGGCAGACGTTATAAATATTCAGATTAAAGATGTTAAGTTTCGGTACCTTTCATACGCAAATCAGCACTAGGTTATTTAGTTGCTAACATACCTATTACTATAGAGGAATATAGTTCGTCTACTTATGCTATTAAGTATTGGAATTATTTTGAGTAATATATTTATTAATATTTTTTAATGTCTTAGACATCCAGATCGTTAATGGTAACAATTATTATTATATTACCTTTATTTCAGGCACTAGGTCCATTTTATAAATACCGTACACTAGGATGAGAAATATAATTTTAAAAGGCTGGTTGTAGGAAATCTGTTTTATTTAGAATTAAATTGTTTAGGTACCTAAAGGCAATGGAAAACGTATTTTACCTATTCTTATTATTAAAGTCTAGATAAAAATAATTGCCCTTCAATGTTTGGTTTTCCTTATTGCATAAATATATGCAGTTGAAATGTAAACAGGCGGTTAAAATGGGTGCAGCAATATATTTTTACGACTGATATCTCTTGTTTTGGCTTGTTTGTAATTCTGTTTTTAGCAAAGTGGTTCTCAAGGGTTTTACCAAGACAAGTTTATTAATAAAGCGTATATAACCGGGTCCGTGCGAGTCGCACTTGGGCACGAAGGATTCCGTACTATTATGAATGTATAAATAACATGTTTGTCGTATAAGAGAACCCTTAGAACTATATTTATTTCATTTATATTTGGTAATTTATGATTAATGTTAATATAGAACTAAATATTCTATGAATATATCTAGGTTCTACGAGTTGGTGCTATAAAAATTGGTAAAAATTACGTAACTGGGATAGGAGACGCCCATAAATATTTTATTATTATAATTTTAGTATTTGTGTTTAGAGCGGTAACTGAAATATACCATTTGTGAAAAAGGTACAGCATGGTAGGTAACAGTCAGAGAAACGGACAGCGAAGTCTCGAAGGGTTCCGTCGGTACCCTTCGGGTATGGAACCCTAAAACTGCAACGCAAAAATTTCATTGCGTAAACAAAACAATTTATAATTCTTTTAGTTCGTTTAAAATGTAAAGTGAACGCGTTTAATGAGTGGTTATTTATTAAGGAAGTTGAGTTTCAACGCAGGTTTTGCAGGTTTTTGTTGTAATTGTTTATAATGTATACTGTTGAGTAGGTATGGACAACCTTTCCAGTATTGCGGCCAATCTCCAAATTAAATGCTGTCGCGGGCCAAAGCAAGGGCGAAAAACCTTAATTAATTTTCTTATTCATTAAGCTACTTTGAAGTTAATGGTGTCCACTTGATCCTGAATTCCGTAAACAAGTACATATATCAATTTCAACTTGTACAGAGGCATAAATAGCCACATTTAAATATCTGAGTCGCGACGTTTGACTGGAAGGCACGTAACCACATGATTTAGCGACACTCTCACACTTAGGTCGAGCATGGTTAGTCTGGGACAACTGGCTCTCAATGACGCTGGTGAATCTCACTGATGACAGTTTTTCCACTTGATTTCTATATCGATATTTTTACCAACGTGTAAACTTTATTCGAGCTTTATATAATTCTTTAATTACTCGCGTCAGGCTCGCCAAGGCCGGCATGTCTTGGCACTTGCTGTTGTAGATATACTCACGTTCTTTTTTAGCAAATACCAGGTCACTCAGAAAATTTTGCGAAAAAAAGTTTTCATGAATGAGCCTGGCAAGTAAAATAGGCACAATCCAATTTAAAATTTTTCCTCCACTTTTTTTGACAAATTATCGTGTCTCAGTAAAAAATGGATCTGCAATTGGAACATTATCGCGCTATGGTTTTATACGATTTCAAGTGCCGCCTGAAACCGGAATAATCTTACCAAAGACTTCAAATGGCTTTCATGGATGAAGGCCCTTCTAAGGCAACCGTGTATCGTTGGTATGATGAATTTCGGCGCGTCCACTAACTTTGGGGGATGAAGAAAGAAGTGGTCGCCCTTCGACGGCTGTTACGGAAGAAAACGTGCTAGTAGTGAAAAATGTAATCCAAGACAATAGGCGAGTTACATACCAGGAGATTTACCACATTGTGCAGATTGGATCGGGAAGCCTTCGCAAGATTCTGCACGTGCATCTTCGCGTGAGGAGGATAGTTTCACGCTGGGTGCCGCACAACCGCACCAATGCTCAGAAAAGGCCCGTATGGAATGGTGCTGTGATATGCTTAACAAATATTAAGCAGATTCGCCTCGGCGTGTTTATGACGTCATTACAGGCGACGAGTCCTGGATATATCAATACGACCCAGAAACGAAGCGCCAGTCGACAATTTGGGTGTTTCAAAACGAAGCAACGCCTACAAAATGAAGCGGTCTAGAAGCGGGGCGAAAAAATTTGATCGTGAGCTTTTTCAATATGACTGGCTACTTGGTGTTCATTCCTTTACAAAACCAAAGAAGCAGCAACGCCTATTAGAATATTAATAAATGCTTGCAAGAAGTTTTCTCTGTTGTGATCAACAAGCGACCAAACACAGGGCTCCGTGGGCTACTGCTCCATCTTGACAACGCGCCCGCGCACACCGCGCTTAAAACGAGGGACTTCCTGGACAGCACGCCGGTCAAAACCTGGGTATAACTTTCCTTACAAACCGGACCTAGCACCGTGTGACTTCGAGCAGCCCGTAAACGAGGTGTCTGTGGCGGACTGGAAAAAGTGTTACGAAAAGTGGTTCAGACGCATGAAACTTTGTATAGATGCTAGTGGAGAGTACTTTGAAAAGATTAAATAAAAATATATTTGCCAATAGAACATTTTATTTCTGTTTCGCATAACTTTCTGAGTGTCTCACGTATGCAAAGCTATACAGACGTCATCGATGTTCTACTTATGAACATGCGCAATAAATAAAGTTCAAAATCTATCTTAACATGTTTCGTTTTTGTGTTACAATTAGCATACATTACCGATACAGGAGTCGGAATTTACTATGTATTGGCGATAAATATTAATATGTTGAATAAATACGGTTGCTTGTCGATAAATGGAATACCAACGAGACCCTATTACTAAGACAAGCCTGTCCGTCTGGTTGTTCTACCTCATAAACCATGGTAGCTAGTCATTAGAAATTGTATACTAATAATAGACAAAAAAGTTATCAATTGAGGGGCACTCAAACAACAAACAATTTTTCTTGTTGAATGTGTTTCGGAATAAAAACTTGGTTTGCGTTGTTTCAGACGATGGGTGCATGTCAAGGCAAATCCAAGAAGCCTAAAGGCAAGAAGAATCGGCCCGGTGAGTCCCGAGACGACCATGAAGAGGCCGCTGCAGAAGAAATAGAAGAAGAAAAACTGGAAGAGCAAGAACCGGATGAAGAAGAAACCCCGCTAGAGCAAGAGGCGATCTCGAAACTAATAAAGTCCGTTCTCGAGATCGCGACTTTACCCAGGTTGGTCTCTCGATAACTGTTACATAACTAACCGAACGAGTGAAATCACTGCATTGTCGCAACTATTTTGCTTGTGGCGCGGTTGAACAACAGTTTCAACCCCCCCGCAGCACAGGATCGAAAGATACTTAGTGCGGGGCACAGCGTCTCTATAACGTGTACCACACATTGTTATTGCTTATTCTTTCTTGCAGTTATCATTACGTGTACGTAAACAATTTAGTAAAAAAAAGGAAAATAAAAATATTTTGTTTGTTTGCTTTCATCTCGTGTATACGTTCGTAGACATTCAGCATCGATGGTTGCTTTCTGAAATGGCGTGGTATATTTCATATGGTGGCACTTAACGTCATCGTGTGTGTCACCGAATGCGACTCAATGATGGCAGTTCGCATCATCACGTCACTCGATTCAATAAAACAATTGACGCTTCCTCACACTCACACTCGGGTTGTGCAAGCGAGAAGGAACTACAGTGTAAACTCTATATAACGACACTGAACGGACTGGGCATTTTATGGCGTTGAGAGTGGTCGTTAAATGGAGAGAATGTATCATTGTATGGAATACAAGATAAATCAACTAAATCCAATTGATTTCGACGAATCGAGTGACGTCACATGGAGCACTGCACTTTTTAACGTTTTCTTTGTGCTGCTTTTCCTTCAGCAGAGGTATTAGCTGGGGCCCCCGAGAGACGCAGGCGCTGACCCAGGTTCACGATGCGGGGGACACGGACCGTGGCTGGTGCAACTTGATGAGGGCAGTGCTCACTTCGCTTCCTGAGAACAACGTGTTTAGCCCCACCGCGTTCGCCCTTATTTTCGAATCCTGCCCAATGCCACGCAAAGAAATTGTCGTGAAGGTGAGTCTGGATAATATTATATACATATATTATATAGATATATTATAAAGAGGAAGCGCATGTAGCTGGGCTAGCTAAGGTGATAGAAACTAACTAAACCCAATAATTGGCTTTAGTTGGTTTAGCTAAATCGTCGAAATCAATTATTGATTTGGACGCTTTAGAGAGTACACTGTAAATAGTATGTAATTGAATTTGAATATGTCTCGTGCAGTTTATCTTGGGCCTGGGGCTGAACCGCGCTACAATGGGAGGCGCGTATGCAAACCAACGCTCCAAGAGATACGCTCGCAACGTGTTCCTGCTGCTGTCGGCTCTCGCGGACCGCTTATCTGAATCCGTCCGCCTCGAAATCATGACGGACGAGCTGTCCGGTTACATCGTCGGGTTTTTTGTGAGTTTACACCAACTTTGTTATTTTAGCAGCGAGATGGGTTGACGACGTCACTGAGCTCGCAGCTCTTGCACGAGCACTGCACAAGATCGACGCAGGTGGCACATGCAGAGGCCTATACCCAGCAGTGGGATAAAAAGGGCCGTGGATGATGATTATTGTTATTTTACTTCTTAACGCCAAAACGACGGTGTTTTCAGTTTGTTTGTTTGTGTGTCTGTCTGGGCATCGTAGCTCCCGGACGGATGAACCGATTAGGCGGGAGTGTTCTTAGCTATGTTTCATGGAAGTCAGACTAAGATGGCTGCCGCTTCAAAATGGCGGATCACTTATTTTTCGCAACAAAACAACGGGGGTTTAAAAAAAGAGCTTGACAAGTCGAATACTAAAGTAAAAATACTGTACATATCGAATAAGATGGCCACCGTCACATATCGTTGGATCGGGAGATTTAAAATTATAATCATGTTAATAGCATACATTGTAGCCAATAAACTAATTATCATCGTCTTGTGAGCTAAGTGGCTAAACTCTCAACTCTGGTGTCGAGAGTTTTCAAGCCGTCCGAACATTGACTTGGTTTGACGACAAATAAATTAAAAAAAATAATTATATATTTATTATTAATAGAAAGTGTTTAACTATAGGCATGATCTATTCATTTGGAAATGTAGAAATATATTGGTTAGTTCTAATAAAGTAAATAAAAATCGAAGGTATTATATTATCACATTTATAAGTTTGCCAGCTGATCCGGAAAACATTGTTTTGCATTAAGTACAGGGTACAGTTAAAAACACTCTAATTGGTCAGTTTTTGAATGGGATGCAAAATGATTATATTACTAAAATGGCCATAAAAATAGGGATTGATGATACAAAAGTAGAAATTTAGGGTTGTAAGTATTTTTAATGGCATATTATACAAGATTGTAACAAAAAATTTCGTAAAAATAATTGAAAAGAAATTAAGGTTCCCTTACTACTTAGGGGTATGAAAAATAGTTAGTAGCCGATTCTCTGACCTACTAAATACGCATATAAAATTTGGTAAAAATCGGTCAAACCGTTTCGGAGGAGTACGGTAACTAAAATTGTGACATGGAAATTTTATATGTTAGAAGATTGTTATTAATACAGTTGTGCATTTATGACTTCAATCGAATCTTAAATATACCTACAGATTAGACTCAAATGAATAGACTTGAATGTTACATAAATAAATCGTTATTACTTAGCAAATAAGAAAAATATTGATATCAATATACTTATGATAACCTAGGCCTCCATGTTATCATAGGCACTTAAATACCAACGATTGTTTATCAGAACAAAGATTATGTAATACTATGCAAAAGTAAAATATGATATAAACTGTAATTCAAGTACAATTCGTGTCAAATGATACGCGAACTGGGCCGTGACTTTGATACTGACATTGGTTTAATTTTCATACAAGCACGCTTAATAAATTATGTAATATGTAATAATTATTATATTATATTTGTTTTATTAAGTTATTGTCATTACCTACGTTAATACGAAACATGACATTTTTTATTATTTTTGAAAGTTGCACCACACGTTACTAGTGATGTAAGGCCCAAGACGCATAGCATATGAACAGCTTTGTATGTCAATGTCACGGCTTATATGAATACCTTTTCGGCTTTTGTCTAAAAGTAATAATAAAGTAGATACTATTTAGTCATATTGTGTTTCAAATAGATTTGAAATTATTTTCTCCTGGTCGTTTTATCCTTGTATTTGTTCAGCCTTTCATTGAAGTAGACTTGGTGTTAAGCCCCGTCTCGCCGGGGAAGTCCAGGTCCCCAGCGCTCAATAGTTGCGCGCGCGCAGCCAACTCTACATACCCCGGCCAGACGGCACAACCCCATACACTTTTGCAATACACGTAACAACGTGATAACAACAGCTGGTCCTGTACCACTTGACGCAAGTCCTCAAACTTAACAATTTAGTTTAACCGGCTGTCACTAACGTTTATGTTTTGTCTAACACATATCGACAAACACCGTGTGTCAAGGGCTTAATATAGGCAAAGTCCGCTCGCGATCACGGCTACGCCCATACTGTCTAATGCCCGCCTCGGAGGCTAGTGTTAGCCTCCGCTCTTCGTGCGCGCTTTGATATGCGGCCGGCGAACGCCCCTGAATCTTTCTTTGCTCCCCGTCACTCGAATAATTTTCAGATAATAAAGAACAATGATGACCGTTTCCTGAGGCACATGTTCTGCCTACACAATTAATCAAGAACGGGTCTCCACGATGCTAGTGTCCATACTCAATCTCTGTTGAAATTAGGATGTCGATATATAACAATTGCTTTCCGTACTTTTGTCAGAACTAACATTTCTTCTTAGATAAGACCTTATCAAACCGAAGAAAATGGCTCGCCTCTTATTTAGGAACATTTCGCTATTCAAAGTCAAACAAGTTATTGCTATTATGTCACTTTTTTACCCATAAGGCATTATTTTTACTAAATATTCAGGTTCGATGTATTATTATTATTATGTATTATTCTAGTTAGTCATTTGTACGAGTATTTGCATATGTGAATACTTTTAGACGTAAATAAATATAGGAGTTTAGTGAAAAAAATATTTATATAGCTATAATTTTATTAATATTTAAATTTGGGTGTACAAATTTAAAACAAAATCACAAAATTTATGTTATAATTATATAACCTTAGTAAAATGTTTTCAGGAGGACTTACGATCGGCAGTATTAGTCCTACACGGGATTGTGACCTTGGAGAAGTTCGTGGAGTGTAAGGCCGCGCTCCGGAACGCCGACGCAGTGTTACGCAACGCCCGTGACATAAACCCCATGTGGGATCTGATGGTGCATGAGAACTCCAGGAGCCTGCTGTGGCAGCAAGTCGCGTTCTGCGCCAAATGGTTCCGAGACCATGTCCGTGAGTATCCGCTGATCCTTTTACGTTTCCATACACGAAGGGTACGAACGGGATCCCTTTACTGAGACTCCGTTATCCATCCAGGCCGTATATGTTATTAGTCTGGAACATTCTTAGGCTATGTTTAATGAAGATCGGTCAGAGATAGTCGCTGCCACAAAGTGGCGGAAAACTTATTCTTCACAACTCGATCCATGTCACAAATGAAAGGGCGTTTATAAGCCTATTTCAAATCCAAAATGGATGCCACCTCAAGAATGTATCTATATTTACGAGTATTTTCGTTACCTTACGACCTATAAGCGTATAAGTCTTACTGAGTGTCTCCAAATGTTTAAATTTTTTTTATTTGTGTAAATATTTGTTTGCAGACCAACCTCTGGGGGCTAGCTCGTACCATTACCTGTTGAAGTACAATAGGGGCGTTATGCTGAACGTAAACGAGACCACCCGGTACAGCCAATTCCTCAAGTTCAGCCCGGACGGTCTGGAGGCTCGCAACGACTCTCAACTTCTACAAACTACCCGCGCCTCGTTCAATGTAAGCCACTATTCATACTCTCTAATTATACCTATCACTAACACACTTTTTACGGTTCCCTACCCAAAGGGTACTAGGACACATATCATGTTCTCTTTTATGTTTATTGTGTATTGTTTCTAGTCTTCCGTACCTAAAAGGTATAAAAACGGGACCCTATTACTAAGACTCCGCTGTCTGTCTCCTGGCTGTATCTCAGAAACCGTAATAACTAGAAAGCTGAAACTCTCACAAAATATGTATTACCCGTGCCGCTATAACAACAAATACTAAAAATTAGAAATATGAAAATATTAAGTAGTATCGTTATGTTTTTCTGATTACCAGATATTTAATGATACAAGCTGGTATTACTACGAAGTACAAGTCCTCACCGGCGGGGTAATGGAGATCGGCTGGGCCACTGCCGACACACCATTCGAGTCGGGGGTACGTATATAACGACATACCTTTATGTTTATTTTATTCTGTGTATCAAGTAGGTTTCACTATATCAAAGCAAAATTATTAGGAAATGTCCTAATACAGTGTAAAGCCTATATTACGACACTGAAGGGATTGTGCATTTTATGGCGTTATAGAGAGTGGTCGAAAAGAGTGGTGAGAATGTACCATTGTATGGAATACAAGCTAAATCAACTGAAGCCAATTGATTTCGACGCTTTAGAGAATTTGTCGTTAAATCGAGTGACGTCACATGGAGTTTACACTGTAGTTTCAATTGTATATTTGGTTGTTTACTTCTCTTCGTAGATCAATTGTTCTAAAAATACAAATGTACTCTTTTTTTGTATACATTCTCTTTTTTTTCCTTTGATTTGTACCTTTGTTCCAAATTTACTGATGTACCAATAAAACAATTTTGATTTGATTTGATTTGAGTTAAAGTAATAAAATTGATTAATCAATTAAAAAAATAAAATTAAACAAACAATCAAATTTTTCCTCCTCCTCTCTCTCTATTTCCTGGTATTTTTTTTTTCAATTAACATGCACACGTGTTGATACTTAAGGCGGTGTGGTAGGTGTGGTTGCTTAACGCTGGAGGAGTTCCGCTGTAACGTGTATAGCGCTACACCGGGCGTGGCCGCACCAATGAGCGATAGTCTGGCGGTGGAGCACGCCTCCACTGGAATACCTGTTTCTCAAGCTGCGGGAACACACTGTTACGCGCGAGCATTAGAGCAATGCCCTACCAAATACAAATCATTTATTGATAATACCAAAGTTACAAGTCAAATAATATGATAATATTACAAAAGTATATGATATGTATCAATGTCAATTTTCAATTCTAATAATATAATATCATTACAATAGTATATGATATTAATCGAATGTCAATTGTCAGATCTAATTCTAGTCTATGTAGTTCTACCGGCATGCGAGTACAGTACACTTTACATTTGTTGTTTTTGCTTGTACAGGATATCCATAAAGTGGCCACTAACAAGTTTTCTATGGGGTACGACGGGTGCCGGAACCTGCTGTGGCACAGCGGGCTGCTGGCGCCGCTCGAGAAAGAGCCGCAGAAGCCGCTGAAGCCGTGGCAGCCGGGAGACATCCTTGGCTGCTTCATCGACATTCCCGCCGACCGAGCCAAGTTCTATCTGAATGGCGTACTGGTTCGAAGCATAGAAAACGTCTTCAAAATAATACCGTACGTTAAACTTATGTATGATCCAATTCCGAGCTCCTTCGTAGACGCCCAAAACACGCTTTAGTCGATCCGGACGACTCAATCGCAGCCATTATCTCGGCTGCTTTAGGCTCCTCCCCTTCTCACAACAACTCGGCGGTAACACGCCCAGGGTAACGACACGTCTCCGATTCCGCCCCCGCCGGCGTGGTGGCCGACCCCTCAGGTCAAATCGATTTTCTCCAAATAATCAATAAAAACAAACATTCTTCTGGGACTAACAGGGCAACCCGGTCTGCCCCTGCTCTGGTGACGGTCCAAGCTGAGGTTGGACCGTCTTACCGGTTGGCCGTTTAGAGGTGCCTTTGGAGCCAGTGTCCCATAACAACAAACTCTGGCCCGGCGCCATCAGCGCCCAGCCACTTGACCAGTGTCGCTGTAGAGACCCCTCAGGCCAACAGCATTGTCAATACCAAAAAAAAGGTCCCATTCCGGTTCATCTTGTCAAACTAGTGTATCCAACTAACTTGCAAAATTTTTCGTCTAACTGACATAATAAAAAAGGAGGTTCTCAATTCAAGTGTGTTTTTAGGGTTACGTACTATGCGTGCCAACTAAGAATAGGATCGCGCTTGCTTTAACTTCACACAATAACTGTCATAAAAGTACTGCCAGCAACGAAAGCGTAAAAAAGAAATTTAGTTAATTTTTTTCGGTTCATACGAGGGTGAATCAAAAAATTCTTGGAATCAATATTAAAAAATGCAAAGATTTAAATAATAATATTTTATTTTTCTACATAATCTCCCTGCCATGCAATGCATTTAGAATAACGCGTTTCTAACTTCCTTATTCCTTGTGAAAAAAAATATTTTCTTGACTCTCGAAAAAGTCCTCTACGGCAGCTATAACCGCGTCATTATCGTGAAATTTTGTTCCACGAATTTCCTCTTTTAATTTTGGAAATAAGTGAAAATCACTTGATGTTAAATCCGGAGAATATGGTGGGTGGTCAAGGAGATTGAAGCCAGCACAGCGGATTGCGTTGGGGGCAACTTCCGATCGATGAGCAGGAGCGTTATCTTGAAGGAACAACACGCCCAACGACAGTTTTCCACGACGTTTTTCTTTAATCGCTTCACGCACTTTCAGGATTAAATTTGCATAATAGGGTCCAGTAATTGTCTGGCCTTTTGGCATGTAATCAATAAAAAGGATTCCTTCACTATCCCAGAACACAGAGGCCATAACTTTGCCAGCGGTAGGAGCAACTCGAAATTTCTTAATGGATGGAGAGGATGGTCGTTTCCAAGACATGCTTTGTCTTTTAGTTTCAGGATTAAAATGGATTGGACCCACGTTTCATCCATGGTGACAAGACGATGGCAAAAATTATCCGAATCACGCTGGAACATTTCGAGATTACGCTTGGAAATTTCCAAATGTCGCTTTTTGTTTTCGTCGGTTGACATTCGTGGCACCCATCTTGCAGACACTTTTTTGAACCCCAGTGAATCAATTAAAATTGGTTGAACGCCACCAAAAGATATCTTTAGGATCTCAGCTATATGTTTTATAGTCATTCTTCTGTCTTCCAAAACCAGATTCTCAACCTTTTTGACATTTTCTTCTGTAACGGAGGTTGAAGGCCGCCCAGAACGCGGGTCATCTTTACAGCTTGATCTACCTCTTTTAAATTCAGCCACCCAGTACGCAACCGTAGAATAGGGTACAGCATCACCCCCTAATGTCTGCTGAATGTCCAAAAAAATTTCCTTCGTAGACATTTTTTTCAAACTGAGATATTTTATCACCGCATGTAACTCACTTTTATCCATAATTTTAACTTTTTAGCAACTCGTTGCACAAAAAAAATTATTACATGCGAACGAACTGACAAAAACAAGTGACAGTCTGCATAAATATAGTGTGATATACATACACTCTTTTATTTGAATATCGAACTTGATCCAAAAAAGTTTCATATATATGCACTTCTAAGAACTTTTTGATTCACCCTCGTAGATATAAATTTAGTTATTGTATAATTATTCTTGATTTTATTACTGGATAATTTGAATTAATTAATTCTACTGGTAAGAAGTACCCAAGGCAAATTAACAACACATAAAAAAACACGTGACGAAACATTGGTTTTGGATAGTTTCGACTTAAGTGCTGTAAGCAGTATAATAAACTCTTTTTATTTGGTACAAAAAGATGTGCCAACGATGAAAAAAAAAATTTATAAATATGCTTTTGCTTTCAAACCCTTCTCATTTATAATTAATTTGGCGTAAAATGTATAAGAAATAGCAAAACAGCGTACATTAAACATATGAACTGAATATAAATTGTTTAATATTTTTTTTGCACACCGTACACTTTGGTAATGACGTTTGCGCGTATTATTGAGCAAGATGGCGGTTTGACAGTCCTATTCTTAGTTGGCACGCATAGTACCTAAAGGTAAAAACGGGACACTATTCCTAAGCCTCCACTGTCTGTCTATATTTCAGAAACCGTGATAGCTAGAGAGCTGAAAATTTGACCAGATATGTATTTTCTGTGCCGCTATTGATTGATACTGCCGCTTGTATTACAATCTTTTTTTTTTTTAATCTTTTGTGAATTTGAATTGCCTTACCTAAAAGGTATCTTCTCATTTAGCAAAGCTTTGTACAAAACTTTAGAACTTCAACTCAGTTTCTAAGTATCTGCTTTTCCCAGAAATATAGCGGCGGTGGTAGATCTAAATGGTCTAATTCCATTGCACACGTGTTGTTAAGGGATTGAGCATTTCTTTATATTTTATTACAATTATGTAACACTATGTTTTATCAACAGATTAACAACATAACTACTTTACCAAATACAGTGTAAAATCTATATAACGACATTTTTATGGCGTTATAGAGAGTGGTGGTTAAATGAAGTTAATGTGTTATTGTATAGAATACAAGCTAAACCAACTAAAGCCAATTGATTTCGACGCTTTAGAGAGTTTTTCGTTTAAGAGAGTGACGTTACATGGAGTTTATACTGTAATTTTATTTTACACTACAACCTCATCCTCTTTACACATTAGAAAGAAAAGAAAGTATAAATTTCTTTCTTACTTACACATTGGTTTTATTATACATTGTGCTCAAAACACAATACGCTTACAATTTACAATACAATTATCTCAAATAGTGAGAGCACAGATGGAGCAAATTCAGCATAACACTGGGGGCACTTAGTACTCCAATTTAACGAATCTAGTTTAATAACTATTTCTTGATTTCTTTTTTGATTTTTTTGTATTTTTTTTCTTTAATTATTTTTTATATATTATTTGATTAAATGAATGATGCCTCTAAAGTTTGAAGTTTACGAAAGAGTCACGAATGTTTCAAATGTACATACTTCCTTAATGCAGTATTCGTTATATCATATTAATATTATAAATTATCATACAACACAACATACACTTTAAAATTCCAAAGAACACACTGTATTGGTGTATTAATACATCTCAAATAGGTTGATACATCTTAGACCACAGTCAAGCTTAACATCAGGCAAGCTGCGGTCAAACGTAAGCACATTTAACATAAAAAAAAGATTCAATAAAAAAGAATTGATTTTAATGTATAATTTTAATTACTCTAATAATTAATAATGGTTAAAAATCGTGTTTTTTTTTAGAGGTGACTTCCTGGCAGAACCATACAAGCCCGATTCAGGCCACGCGGAGGTTTTCCCGGCGGCGAGCCTATCGCCTCACCAGCACTGTCGCTTCAATTTTGGTGCAAAGCCGTTCCGGTTCCCGCCAAGGCGCAACTATAAAGATCGCATGGACCCTTACAAATCGGCAGCGGAAGCAAAAGAGGTATTAATGTTAAATTAATAAATATTAGGCGATTCCACACACGGCTGGTTAACCCCATACTGAACCATTTCTAGTTTGTGTTATGGTATTACATAAACTAGAAATGGTTCACGTAACATACATTTAGTTAAGCACAAATAATGTGCTTAACATTCTTCTGGACTAACTTAATAATGTGCTTAACTAAATGTATGTAGTATTGGCCGTGCCGGGAATCGAACACAAAACCTTCTATTTGGAAGCCCGGTAGCATGGTAACCGTCACCCAACGATGTCGTAGAACATTCATACATCCTTACTAACCTTATAAGAGCGTTTGTAAACTGTCTCAGAGTTGTTACTGTTTCACAGCTAAACGAACATTCCAATCAAACTGAAATTTTGCAACAGGCTACTTCGAAAGGCGTGGATATTAATAGGCTATCTAATTATAAAATAAAATGATTTTACGATATAATGTTCATGTATAAAATCTCATACACCGTTTTTTGTAAGTAATATGTAATTTTCAAAAGTTAATAAGCTAACCTTGTAGCCAAATATTTTATTTTTATTTTGGTTGCATGTGTTGTTTTTCAAACCGACACTTCGATAAAGGTTCTTAATTTTATTGAATTTCAATTTTTATGTTTATTATCTCATAACGTCGTCGTTTATGATCGATATATATAAAAAAAAAACTTTCTTATAGTTGTTGGTGTTCCATCATTTGCAGAATGATAATATTTATTTTAAATTAATTTCATTACTTAAAATATACAAACTTACATAGATTTGGTAAAAAAAAAACTAACAAACTCTTATTACTATTTCATTTAGACAATTGTGAATTGTCCACTTAAAAACTATAGCCTACGTGTTATTCTGATTGAAACTTTAACAACCATAAAGCTGTGCTACCCCAATTTCTCTTCTTATCGTACGAATGTATAACGACATCTAGTTTAGGATGTTAGAACTAGCTTGTTTAATACAGCCTTTAAGAAGAGATCGCTTTAAGTGATGAGACCGGCAATTTTTATTTATATTAATTTTTGTGTCCAATAAAAAAATATGCGTCTATATTATTTTTCCTTACCAACTGAAAACAAAAAAAAATCCAGGGTGTGACTGGCAGCGTTGAACAGAATAAAACAGAAAGTAAAAAGTTTTTAGCTTCTTTACTTTATGTCATAAATAGTAACAAACAGATGTATTGTTTGCGGTTATATATGATTATTATTTGTACTTGTATTATATCGTTTACATGTTTAAGGAGCCGTTTAAATTTACCGAATTAGATCTTGTGGGGTAGTCCTTCAATAGGGTGCATTTCTTGTAGAATCACTATTGTAATCATTTAAACAATAATCTGACATTGTCGCAAATATTATAAAAAAATCATACAAGATGAATCATTTCAACAATGTAGTTGTGTATTAGTTAATATGAATTTTCAAAATCAAAGCTGTCTGTCCTCGAATTAATGTTTAAAAATGCTAAAGTTGTAAGATTTATACAAGAGGTGGCTTATAAGTAATACTACTACTGCCTAGGTATATATTTTTTTAATTATTGTGTTTTTTATGTTTGATTCTTGAAAACTCCGTCACTGATAAATGAAATTTGAAAATTAGTTTTGTACTTTTACAAAATAAGTTACGTTGGGTTTGGTAAAAGATTAGTTACCCTTATCTAATAGTTAATAATATTGTTTTATTGTCCGCTTAATGTATGTACGGAATCAGAACTTCTTCCTCCATTGTAATTCTGTCATTACTGAATTTTACATTTGGTTATTAATGTTATATTTAATTTAGAATTTTATGTTGAATTATGAATTACAGTGTAAACTCCATGTAACGTCTCTCGATTTAAAGACAAACTCTCTAAAGCGCCGGATTTCAGTTGGCTTAGCTTGTATTTCATACAATGATACATTCTATCTATTTAACGACCACTCTCTATAACGCCATAAAATGCTCAGTCCCTACAGTGTCGTTATATAGAGTTTACACTGTATATAAATATATTAATTTAATCATTTTATTTTTGTTATTAATTTTAATTTTTTGACTAGGCGTCTCATCTTCCATGTCTTTTGCTAAGCATTTATAAAGCTTGGCAACATTCCTATGCCTTTATATAGTTATTTAGACAGGACACTAGCTAACCTGACACACTTTGTTCTGTCTCAACGATGACTATTTCATTCGAATTGGTATCTATATATAAAAAAATAAATATCTATATCCCATGGTTACGCCATCGATTTTTTTGTTTTTCTGTTATAGAACCTTTTCCCGACAATAGCACTACAAACATATAGGGATTTATTTATATATACTATATATACTAGCTGACCTGGCAAACGTTGTTTTGCCTTATCACTTAGGGGTATGGAAAATAGATAGCCGATTCTCAGACCTACTGAATATGCATATAAAATTTGGTAATAATCGGTCAAGTCGTGTCGGAGGAGTACAGTAAACTAACATTGTGACATGGAAATGTTATATTTTAGAAGATAATGCAAAAATTACAGGTATGTTAGCTTCCAGCTAAACAAATGACTGTACCCTATAAAGAGGGCGTACCTATAAGACTTTCCGTAATGATGAATTATTTTAAGAACTCGCTCTTTATTAAAGCCAACATGTCTTGCTAACTCCCACTGCCTGATTCACTTAAAGGCAGAATTGGTTGACTCACTATAACAGACCTCATGAAATGAGTTTCTCAACACGTTCGTATATTTATATGTATGTCATCTCATTTCATTAAAATCGACTTAAAAATGTATTGAATAGTGCTCTCATTAATTGAATTTAAATGGCTTCTGTGCTTTTCAACTCAAGTTGGTCTCTCCTATTCTTAGTTGTTAGACATTATCTGCGGCAGCAGCAGAAATGATCGTCCGCTACGAAAAATCGCCTTTTAAGTTCTTACAGGCTGTTTAAACTGCTTCTTCCAAAACTTCGTAGCAAAATTTCGCAGTGCACTATCCCTGTAATACTTTGAACATATGAATGTTACGATTATTTAGAGAAAAATAAAACAAGTAATTTGAAATAGTATCTTTTGCATAGAGAAATGTTATCAGCCACTGGTATGTTCAGATCGTGCCGCGGCCTCTGGAGCCTGCCCAGCTGCACACGTGCGCTCAGCCCGCCGCATCACCCCGCGTCGACTCCGAGTGCGGGCTCGGCTCCGCCCTCAGCTGGCACAGGTATGGAGCGACGACGGCTCGCCTCCATCTAGCACAGGCATATCCCCTCGGACAGATGTTGTGTCCGGAGACGGTCATGCACTGTAGCTAGGATCAGTCGTACGCGCGTTGAAAATACTGTTTGTGCGATTCAGAACAAGCGCTCTGATTGGTAGCGGCCGATGAAGTGCGACAGAGACGCCACACCACTCCCCCAAAGAGAACGGAGTTCTGAAGGTGTTTCTGATATTACTATTTAACTCCTAAAATAACACAAAAACATTCCGTACATTTTCCTCCTGTCAAAACCCCATAGAGAAAAAACTTATGTGCTTGTCTGATTATAGATAATAAAATCTAGTGCGACTAACGCCACATACCTATTGATACGTTAAGTCACCACTTACTAGATTCGTTTATACACTAAACACTTCAGTGCTTGACCACAATTCACCAGATGGTAAATACATAAGTATATATTTATAAAGGTGAAGCGCGCTAACCATACAATTAGTACTGGTATTCATGGTTTTTCTCTCTATTGCACAAATATATTCTTTCTTTTGTTCTTTGTTTCTTGTTGATGGTAAATGACTATCCGTTGTAAGCCAGGTTCTCCTGTTCCAGCGGTTTCCGCCAGCAGAGTGTGTGTGGGCAGAGCGACAACCTGCTGTACCGGCCCCGCTCGCGGCCTTCGCCCCTGACGCCGGCATGACATACGGCGCGGACGTGGGTACATCTGCTCGCGTCTGCATACACGCACACCAACGTTGGCCAACCTATTGTTGCGTACCCGCTCTTTCCTGAGCGTGAACACTCGCTCAATTCCGTGCCAGTGCCGAATACTGCGGCTACACTTTCGCCGAGAGCGGGGGCACCGCTGCCGAATGCTACGAGTGCGTCAGCTTCGACTGCTGCGAATACACCAGGACCAAATGCTGTGGATGCGGCAACGTCGTATGCTACGGGTGTGTCAGCGTCAAATGCTGCGGATGCGGTAACGTCGTATGCTACGGGTGCGTCAGCGTCAAATGCTGCACGTCCACCAGCGCTACATGCTGCGGATGCGGTAACGTCGTATGCTACGGGTGCGTCAGCGTCAAATGCTGCGGATGCGGCAACGTCGTATGCTACGGGTGCGTCAGCGTCAAATGCTGCGGATGCGGCAACGTCGTATGCTACGGGTGTGTCACCGTCAAATGCTGCGGGTCCAGCAGCGCTACATGCTGCGGATGCGGCAACGTCGTATGCTACGGGTGTGTCACCGTCAAATGCTGCGGATGCGGCAACGTCGTATGCTACGGGTGTGTCACCGTCAAATGCTGCGGGTCCAGCAGCGCTACATGCTGCGGATGCGGCAACGTCGTATGCTACGGGTGCGACAGCGTCAAATGCTGCGGATGCGGCAACGTCGTATGCTACGGGTGTGTCACCGTCAAATGCTGCGGGTCCAGCAGCGCTACATGCTGCGGATGCGGCAACGTCGTATGCTACGGGTGCGACAGCGTCAAATGCTGCGGGTCCACCAGCGTTAAATACTGCGGATGGCTTTGATGCTACCCGTGATTTTGTGATACATCCCACCGTTTCGATTCTGTTAAGACCCGCTCGTGCACTAGAACTCCATGATGCGCGTGCACCTGCGTCAAAAGCCGCTCGTACACATCCACCAAAACTTAAGCGTGCGCATACGCCCGACGTTGTGCCAGATAATAATGAGCCAGGTCCTTCGCGTCCGCGTGACTCGCATCCTGCTCTCGTACAAAGGCCGGTATGTCATCCCCGCAAAGCCTTCCTGCGCCGCGCCACGACTGACTGCCATGAAATGGAGCCGGAGAAATTGCTCCGCGATTTTCGCCTGGATGATGTAGAGTATGGATGTGAGCGTACCCGCGGGAACGTACCTCCGGCCTCAGAGTGCTCACGCTGCCGGTACACTGGCTCTGTGCCTTGTTCGCACGAGCCGCCACGCTCATTACGCGCCGCCCGCCGGCGGCTTGCGGTTAAGGCAAAACAAACGGAGCCCCTTACAAAAACCGCTCAAACCCCGCCTCTTGACTTGTCATCGTCTTCGAGAAGCGGGCCGTGCGGTAGCCACTGCGGGCACGATGCGTGCGAAGCTGGCCTGTCTACTGAATATCGCGACGCCACCGGTACGTGGCGCTGGTGTAGTGACCACCAGCCGAGCAGGCCGCGTCCCTACCACCAGCCCACCCGCCCTGGCCTCTTTCGGCCCATCCGCCCTAAGCCCGCCCGCCCTCGCCGCTCTCAGGCCGTACGCCCTCAGCCCGCCCGCCCTGACCGCCCTCAGCCCATACGGCCCCACCTCCCCTTGCCGGCCGTCGAGGCGGATTCCACTACAGGCGAGTATGATAACTTCATCGATATTTTCTCCAATGCGCCAACAGACATGGATACCAACTCCCAGGAGGAATCGTCCGACTCGCACCAACAGTGCAGCTCGTTGGTCATAGCCGATTCGAAGCAGCAGGCCAGTTCATCCCACCAACCTGATTTGGACCAAGAGCGTGACTCGCACCCCCAGACGAGTTCGGTCCAACATCCCGATTCATACTACGATTCCGACTACGAATTTGATCGGAGCCCCACGGCTATCCTGGATGAACAATACGACGATATAGACGATCATGAGCTTGCAAAACGGATGCAGGAAGAAATAGACCTCGAAATAGCAATAAAATATCAGACTATGTATGACGAAGAGATTAATTCTGAGGAAAATCTGTTAGCAGAGAAAGAGATTGAAATGAGACAACAAATGCTACAAGAAGATCGGATAAACATGAATCTGGAGCAAGAAATGATCAGACAGCAAGAAATTAACCGACAGTTGAACATAGACCAACAAAAAAATAATAATCAAGACCCTTCAAACAAACCGGTTTCAATGGAGCGGGTGCACTCCGATCAACAGTTTGACATGGACCAACAACTGGCTATGGATGAACAAATGAATGAACACATGAATGAACACCAGCATCTGGCTATAGAGCAGCAGTTCAACGATGACAATCAGCTGTATTTGTCACAGCAAGCTGCTATGCTGGCCGAATATCAGCTTCTGGAGTCTGGCCGACGACTAGATACGGACCAGCAAATGGCTATGGATGTACAGTTAGACTCTGACCGACAGCTGAGTTCAAACCAACAGCAATCCGAAGATCAGCAAATGGACTCCGATCGAGAGCTATCCGAAGATCAGCAGATAGTTGTGGATCAAGAATCAGACTCTGACCTACAGCTAGAATCTGATCAGTTGAGCCTAGATCCACAACAAGAGCAGCCGCTAGACTCTGACAGACACCACATCCCATGAGGTGTGCTGGATTCGGACAAGTCTATGGGCTGATCATAATACTCGGACCTATAGATGGAATCGGAGCTATAGCTGGTGTCGGAGCAACTGGCCGATTGGTTACGCGCTCTCGGCGACTGAATGCAACGTAATAAAATCAATTTTATTAGTGCGTACCGCCTGCTTTGTGCGTACAACAACTCGAATCGGTCAAAAGGATAGCGGCGATCAGGGTCTTTTTCGATCACCCGGGAAGCCGGTCCTTTATCATCTTAACTTTATTTACAAAACGCTGTGAACAATAAAAAAATATGCATTACTTACAACCTTGTAGTTTCAAAAAATTATCAACTTCCAGAAGTTACAAATAAAAAAAATAAAAAATATATATTTTCAATATAGTAAACATCTCGCGAATGTGACGATAAATTCATGACTTTTAAAGTCTAAAAATAAATCTTACAATAACAACTACCTGGATAACGTAACCTGAAGGTTGGTAATTATGAAGTAATCAAAACAGTCTAAAGAGACTAACTACTACACCTTAACTATAAGTAAAATACTAACTCACTTGAAGATTGTTTACTTGGCAATTATTGTTTCAGTAGGGCCAGTGTAGGCCGTTGGCCAGGTACAAGTCGGAGGATACGTCGGACCTCCTTTGAACTTCGCCTGCGCTAAGCGACGGGAAGGTGGTAACTACGTTACTAAACTATAGTATAGTTGTAACCTGCATTCAATGCAGATTTCAAACTTGTTTTGTAAAAATATATGGTCTCGATAATATCTTATATGTATATAAAATTTCCATGTCACAACGTTAGTTACCATACTCCTCCGAAACAGCTTGACCGATTTTTGACCAATTGTATACATATGCGTATTCAGTAGGTCTGAGAATCGGCTACTATCGAATTTAAAAGAAACCTGTTAAAAATATTCGTCTTGTAGAATATGATTGATAATAATAAGAATTTAACAAAAATGGAAATGTTTTCAAAAGAAACATTGAAAACATTTGCTTAGGTTAGGTTAATATAGTATTGGAGTATAATTCTAAATTATATTCAACAAAAATGGAACGGATTTAATGTAAGGTTGTGGTGTTATTTTAAGTTTGAATTAATTTGACTATACTTTCATTATACAAAATACCCGTCATTGTATGACAGGTTATATTATAAATATAAGGACGGGGCAGGACGATATGTTTTATGTAAAAAAACAAACGGCTGCTCACTCTATTAAGTAACATATATAAATATTCATTAAATACAGGTAAAAAAGAGCTAAGTTAAGAGTTAAGTCTAAAAAATATTTTTTCATATAATTTTCTACTTGTATATCTACTTTTATATGTACCATGTAATCCCCTATAATAACTAGAATTTAATGATAATAAATGTCGATAAATCTATGTTGTATCAGTTAAAACTTGTTAGTAAGACAAGTTAAATAAATGTTTTGAATGTTCATTGCGTGTTTTTTTTTAAGTTTATGTACCTTTATTTTTGATCTGTAGGTTATCATTAATTAGCATAGGAAACATATGTATATATAAAAAGAAAGTTAAACTTTTTCTTTACTCACTACAGCTAGGCATTTGCCCAACCAGAGCAAGGCGCACACGAGTTAGATAAACCCTGGCCTAAAGTGGAGCATGCCTTGTCTGGAAATAATTGGCAAAATAAACTAAAACAATTTTTTATGTATCACTATTTACAATATTGTAAAAGGCTGGACCATATTGTCTGTTAATTGCTGATGAGGTAGCTTAGCGTAGTATATCACAGGAGACTGACAGGGGATACCTTTTTCAAAGTTTTTTGTTTTAATTAATATAAGTAATATTTTTAAATAAATTTAATGAAAAATAAATTAAACATTATTTAAATTAACAATATTGTCAAAGGTTAAATTGTAGGTCCCGGCTGTTAGTCTTAGTACAAGCAGTCGTTAAGCCAAGTCAGGGGCCTTCGGGCGGCTTGGAAGCTCGACACCAGAACTTGGTCACTCAGCTTATACGAAGGAGAAGAAGAATATTCTCTCCATTCTTCCAGGAAGGCCCTGAACACCGTGGCGTGATGATCAATATAAATTTGATAAAGACTGGGACACAAAAACCGATGACCGGGCTGACTGGAAGAAGGACCCTACAGGCGAATAATATAATAATAATAAATTATTCAGTGTAAGCCGATAAGGGCAAAGGCAGCGAGTACCTTGACGTGGCTCACGAGATTACCGTCACGATGATGACTCGACGATCATCTCGCAGGGCTCTCGCTAGATGGATGTATCGAGGGTCGGATACAGAAAGCAGTCATACTCGACACGACGCGCATGTTCCGGAGGTTCCTGTCCCTGCAGCTCTTACCGCACCGGTAGCTTGGGCCGCGCCTTGCTGCCAGTAGCACGTTAGTTTTTAAGTTATGGCGAAGAAATATCTCCCCGGACAGATGTTGTGAGATCTCGTCCAGATACGACCGTCCAACAGTCAGGCATTGCAGCTAGGACCAGTCGTACGCGCGTTGTAAATACCGCTTGAACGATTCAGTACGAGCGCTCTGATTGGTAGCGGGCGGTGAAGTGCGTCAGAGACGCCACAAAGTTTTTTAGGGTTCCGTACTTAAAAGGTAAAAACGGGACCTTATTATGACCAAGCCTTTGTTATATGAACTCCTCCTTTTTTTTGAAGATTTAATTAATTGAATTTGATAGATAATATATAAATATATATATACTAGCTGACCCGGCAAACGTTGTTTTGCCTTAATAAAAAAAAAACTAAATATACAGTAGCCGATTCTCAGACCTACTGAATACGCATATAAAATTAGGAAAAAATCGGTTAAGCCGTTTCGGAGGAGTACGGTAACAAACACTGTGACACGGAAATTTTATATATAAGATATATGTCGGAGAGTAAGCAACGTCACCTGTCGTCAGGGCTGCCTTCAACATCACACGAGAGCCGTGTTGGAGAGATTTATGAGACGGATTACTAGTGTACTTCTAATGTTATGTTTAACTTCTCTCTCTCCTTAGGAAGAGAGCGTGGCACGTCGACCTGAATGGGATCCTGGCCTCCGATACTAGGAGACGCCACTGTTCTCGGTCCTATGCCTTCTCCTGCCACTGCGTGACCTGATTGCGCAGGTCTTCCTCTACCTGGATACCTGGGACGTCCAACCGGTCGGAAATGGGGTTCTGACACCCGCTCCATCGAGTCCGGGGTGAACGACGACGGCGTCGCGTGACCGTCGCCGTCGAACAATGCGGGAAGGGCCACAACGCAGTGCAAGGAGGTCTCCGGAGTGTTTCCCGGAAGAACCCGGAGACCACCGTTAAGCACAGAGGCAGGTCACCGGGGGGGTTTTAGTGGGTACAAATCCCACATAACCTGGCTGCGCCCCATCGTAGCCAGGTATCTTGTTGAAGATTTCCCCCTCGTCAACAAAAAAAAGGCTAGAAATAAGATGAAAATGCGCACGAAATACTTACCAACATACAACCTGACCCCGCTAAACAGAAAATAAGAAAAATAGCTACAGTAGATAGATAGTAATAGAAGCATAACTAATGATAGAAAGAAATGCGATGGATGCATGAAAGATATAGTATAGTGGCCGGCAAATAACTTGAGCAAAAGTCGACGTAGAGGGGGTAAGTCCGCGCATGTACACTTCCGGACATATTTTATACTCCTTCTACTAGGTCGAAACTAGCACCCCCCCGTGGGGCCCCGCATTGTCGAGGCGGGGGGGCTCAGTAACCGTGGCCTGGTCACCCACGGTGAAGCGAAGAGGGTCCCTGAGGCGGGCCACTCCCTAGACTTGTAATCCCTGTACGCAAGTTCTAGATGGAGTGGCACCAGTAGGTTGCGGGACCTCGCTCCGGGGGTTTTCGGGGAGGTTTCGCAACTGAGGCGGGCTTGCGGTGTGGATAGGGAGGCACCGCAGCTGAAGGTGTGGGGCCGCGGCAGGAGAGAAGTGTCGGTATTACGATGCGCCGCTCTTCCTACCTGCCGCGGCCTCGACGGGGTCGCCACCGTTGATGGCGGACGCGGTGGGGCCGCAGGGAGAAGGGAGTGGTAACCGGAGACTACCACTTTCCCTATTCTCTGCGGCCGTAGTGGCATGTGACGGGGCCACAGACCTGACCCGTCACGGGGGACCTAGGACGTCGGACCGGGGTTGTCCGGCGTCCATTGCACTCACGGTCCCCGAGGTGGTTGCAGTGCACCAGGTGCACTGCAAGGGGAGTCATCCCCAGAGGCGGAGTCTCGCAGGCTAGCCGAGGTGGGCGGGGTGGTGCGTTAATGCGAGAAGCGGAACCACATCCCGCCCTTTCCGGTGAGGAGGCCATCGTGAGGTTTTAGTCGGTAGTGATGCCCTTCTGGCATCGAGCCCGACATACCCCACCCAGCTCCCCGGGTGTGGTGGGCATGCGTAAATGCATTTCCTCACGTAAAAAAAAAAAAAAAAAAAAAAAAAAAAGGTCGAAACTAGCAGAAGCACTAGTACTGGGGGTCAATAAATCATTAGCATCGTCGCTGCCATCATCTTCATCATCATCTGAGGTATCATCTACTTCCGTGTCATCACTATCTTCATCATTCACGATTATAAATTGGTCAGTGACCAAATCTACGATATGGTCACTATTGATGTATTCTGCTTCGATATCTTTGACTTTTTGGCTTAATTTATTCCATTCTTGTGCACCCATTAAGGAAACCTTTTCTTTCACTAACTCCATGACTTTTTGAACATTCCAATTCACATTTTTGCTACTGACGTAGCCTTTGATAGCGGCCCATGCCATCTCGATGGGATTTAAATCCGGATGGTATGGCGGAAGGAAGCAATACACATCATACACCATTTTTCTAGCTTGTCTCTCCAGAACTGTGTTATGTTTTCGCGGCATAGTCAGAAAAGTTTTATGGTATAGGTATAAACACAATATAACAAAAAACAAAGTAATAATAATATAAATTAATATAAAACTTTAACAACAAAACTTCTTAACTCGAAATAGGCTATTCAAACTGCACGCAAGTGTAATCGATGCCAGTACAGATGCTAGCGGGACGAACGCGCGGCGCGGGGGACAGCGGCAAACTGATCGGCCAATCGCGGGGCCGCGTGCCGACAGAATGCCCCCGCGCACCTCTCCTACCACCAATGATACCTAAAAATCGTCTACTGCGCACTCAAGGTCATTGCTCAAGATGTTTGCCGAATATTATATGAGGAATAAAAGTGCGAAAGGCATGCCAGCGAGAACTGGAATGAAAGGTATAGCGTAGATTAGGCCCCAGACATTTATTAGTCGAGATAGTAAAAAAAAAGTTAAGACCATCAAGCCACCTACATTCGGACCGGAGGATGCGGATGCTGAGGCCTGGCTGGCTACGGCGGAAATGTGAAGGTGGTCTTCGGCCACTTTTATTCCGAACTTCAACCCATTGACTAGCCTCGGATTTGTTAGATCCCGCTGGTTCTCGCACTTCTTCCTTATTTACTGGCATACAGGCATCCTCTGCACGCTTCTGAAAGACACCTGCACGATGATCTGGAATTGATGCCGCAGTTGTTTGAGTTTTGTTAACAGAGGGGGTTTTCTTCTTTGTTTTTGGCTTCGAAGGTGGTACCGTCCCAGAATCAGGTTTTTTGCTAAATGATTGTTGGGAAACAGAAACAGCTGTGGACTCTTGCACTTTTGGCCTGGTTAAATCCACTGAAGGTGCTGATGCGTCATACTGGGAAGATCTTGAATTTTTTTGTCCTATTACAAAATCCTTTATAATGGTCATATCATGGGGTACTATTTTATTTCTAGTGGTTACGTAGCAGCCATAAGTGCTTTTGGATCCCACAGGAGTAGAGCTGTTGTCTCTACTCCTTTTAGATATACATATACACTCTGGACATACCCACGATTTACTAAGGTCGCTGGCAATGTTGCCTCCGGCACATAGTAAATGATAAGTTTTTTTACAACTGGCGATGGAACACTGCAAAAACTGTTCCTTTCCATCGACATCACCACAACACGCAGCACATTTCATGTTCATCTTGAATGACCCTGTATACCAACACGTCCAACACAAGTAATTTTGCAGGCGGGCCGCGGATGGTAACAGTTTGGCAACAGTGGCTTGTCGATGCGCAGTAGCAGAGCCGGAATGACTCAGCGCTCACTAGTGCACGGCGCAACAGTAGGTTTATTAAATATCACTTGTGAAATATTTGCTTATATCTCCGTTGTTTCTGGTCCAATTTCGATGAAACAAGCACAGTCACTCGCGTGAGACTTTAAGCAACTGGAATATATATATTTATGCACCGAAATTACACTTTTACTGGCAGTAAGTCAAAAATATTCACAGAGCGACAGTGAATGCGTGCTACTACACCGCCGGCTGGCGGACAACACACATTTAGCACTGCATCCCTTTTTACAATTGCAAAAAATCGAGTTCAGCAGTTTTTCCGGCGCAGGTGGAAGTAAAATGTGCAACTTTTTGAATCGTTATATCTCAAAAACGGTGGCTCGTAGAAAAAAAAGTTTCAAATAACTTTTTGTAGATAACATTATGATCTACAATTTTTGTGTGAAATATTTTTTGACAAAAACTTACCGATTTGCTGAAAATCACGAAAAACTAATTATTATGACCTTTGACCTTGAATAAAAAAAATTCCACACACGGGAATGATGGGGAACTTTCAGCTATTGTTTATAATCGTGTTTTGAACAATTTTACCAAAATTCAGCTTGTTGCGAATTTATGTAATTTCACCCTAATTTTTTGGTCTAATTTGACCGGACATTTGTGCCACATTTTGGAAGATGAAATTCTCAAAAAAAATTATGATTGCATTTAATGTATGTAGTGTTTTCGTTTGACTTGTAGAAAAATTTGCTGAATAATAGAGGTTAGTTGTTTGTTTCTTACATGAGGGGTAAACCAAGAAAGACCTAGAAAAAAAAACCAAATATTTACAACAAATTAATTTTATTTCCTTAATTTACTACTTCTTTAAGACGCTTGAATTTGCCATTTTAGCCATCTTGAACTTGCTGCGGTCATATGAAATAAAAAATAAATTTATAACTTTTTATTAATTTTGAAAATACTATATAATATATTAATTGATTAAAATAAAATAATCTGGATATAATAATTATATTTATTTTTACTATCCTACTAACACTGACCTCTATTTCCACTAGTAATAGAGGTCAGTGCCTACTAATATTTACTATGAAGATAGATTAGATGTTCGATTAGCACATACCTATGCTTCTTTCTTTCCCGAATTAATGTGGGAAACACTGCGGGGCGCAGCTAGTATATTATATTTTTTTACTTATTTAGAATAGAATAATAAATAATTTTTATTTCAATAAGATGTTTATGCGTACAATTTACAAAAGAAAACAAAAACTGACTTAAAAAACTATACTTTTTCAATTTACATTTAGTACCTACGCTTGTTGAGCCCTGAGCCCCGCAGGAAGGCTCAGGGAGAGCCTGTGTAGCAGGGCGTCAGTTGTCTATATTTTTATTATCAACTAATGATGTACTAAACTATTAAGAAATATTGTAAAAACTTCTAACGAAAAACATAACCTATAATAAAAATAACAATAAATCTTAATCAAACATTTGTAAGGACACAGATTATTACAATTTGTTTATTTATTTTGGCTACTACTTAAATATAGTGAATTCTACCAAATAATATACAATTTTAAAATTATCTAAGAACTTGCTGCTAACAATTTGAAATGAAAGTTTTATTCATAATCTAATATAGAATGAATCGTAAAATAAGTACTCTAAAATGGGTCCATCACGATATTGCGAAAATTTTTGAAAATTAGGTCAAATATCACAGCAGCTATACCTTGATCGAATATCGTTCTCTCTCTCTGTGCGTTATCAACACGCTAGCCAGTCATCTGTATAAATCTGTGATTAATTGATTTTTAGCTTGCGTGCATTGCATTAGTTGCATTACAATAGTATTTTTAAAGTGGTATTTTCGTAGAAAGAGAAGATACAGATATAAATCTGTGACAGTTACATTGTATCAGTGGCTTAAGAAAAATGTTAAAAGTATGTGAAGAATATGCTGGCTCACATGGCCTCAAATATAATACCAAAAAGAGTGAGGTGATGTTGTTTTTAGGTGCAAACAAGCGCCCTGACCATGTGCCTCCTGTTCGCTTAAACGATACATCGTTAAAGTTAGTCAAACAATTTAAGTACTTAGGGCATATTGTTACAGATGATTTGAAAGACGATTGTGACATAGAGAGGGAACGGAGAGCATTGGCAGTGAGGGGTAATATGGTGGCTCGAAGGTGCGCTCGATGCTCTTTAGAAGCAAAGCTTACGTTGTTCAAGGCCTTTTGTCAATGTTTATACACCAGCAGCCTTTGGGTGCACTACACCCAGAGATCTGCCAATGCTCTTCGCGTCCAATATAACAATATTTTTCGAAAGTTGGTTGGACTGCCTAGATTTTGCAGCGCTTCTGGCATGTTTGCCGATGCAGGTGTTGAATGTTTTTACGCAATTTTGCGTAAACGCATCTTTTCGATATTACACAGAATAAGAAATAGTTCCAATATCATTCTTCAAATCATTAGTAATAATTACAATAGCCCATTTATGAAACATTGGATTACAACAATAATACCCTAAGTTTTTCATATACATTAATTTATTTTTGCTGTTATGTTGTCAAAAATGTATGCTCTGTTATTTTTAACTTTTTATCTTTATTTTTAAAATTTTATCTTTTCTGAACACCTTGTATAAAAATTGTACCTACTTACTCTATGGACTTTGTGTCTGACAATCGTAGACAGAGAAAGCAATTTGTCTATGCTGACAATAAAGATTTTATTATTATTATTATCGAGTATCATTTCTTTTATCTCTCGTGCGAACGAGGAATACAGCGCTTTCACGGGCTTTTGGCCAAGTGAGAAGGCTAAAAATTACTTTAATAAATTACTGATTCAAAGAAAGAAATTTTCGGACAATTCGACAGGTATTCAAAATAACAGCTTTTTGGAGTAACTTATACGTATTTTTATTGATATCTAGTGCTTCTAAGCTTTTATGTAGAGTGTAAGGTATGACGCCAGTAGAAGATAATATTACTGGGACCGTCTTGACAGTATCAACTTTCCATTGCGTTTTAAGTTCTATTGCAAGGTCAGTGTATTTTGTTATTTTTTCGGTATGTGTTGACGAGATGTTGTGTGTATTCGGAATGGCTATATCTATGAGATAAACTGATTTGTTTCGCTTGTCAAGAAGTGTGATATCAGGTCGGTTATAGTGTATAGTTTTGTCGGTGATTATAGTTCGGTCCCAATAAAGTTTATAGTCCGGAGAGTCGTGTATTATTTCAGGTGTGTATTTGTAGTAGGGTGTTTTTTCTTGGATGAATTTGTATTTAATAGCTAGATATTGATGGATGATGGCTGCAACTTGATCATGACGATGTTTATAATCAGTTTGTGTGATGGTTCTGCAAGCTCCGGTTATATGCTGGATGGTTTCAGAACTGCTTTGGCAGTGTCGGCATAGATCTGTTGCTAAATTGTGGTCGCGTATGATATATTTCCTGTAGTTTCGTGTATCTATTACCTGATCTTGTATGGCCAGGATAAAGCCCTCCCTTTCTGGGAACAGTTCGCCGGTCTTGAGCCACGCGTTCGACGCTATTTTGTCGACATTTGGGTCCAGCAAGTCACGACGGTTTCTGCCGTGGAGGGATTTTTGGAGCCATGAGTTTAACTTTTGTGTATCTTGTGTTATAGTTTCGTTTGTTTGAGTGTTGTTACAATGTAAATTTAATGGTGTATATCTTTGATCCGCCTTTGCTATAACTTCATGCAGTTGCGATGTTTGTGCTTTATTATGGAAGTACTTACGGAGGTTTGTAATTTGTCTATTGTGTAAATTTTTTATATCTGTAATGCCTCTTCCTCCTTCTATATTAGGTAGTGTTAGTCTTTCAGTACATGATCGTGGATGGTGCTTCCTATACTTTGTCATGTGAGTGTTGACCGTGCGTTGCAGATTTGTAAGGTTGGTTTTAGACCAAAGTATCTAAATGTATCTCGTCGAATTCCATATCAGGTAAATTTTCGAGTAATTGCTTATCATCATCAATCCATTTCGATTGTATGTGGTCTACTTATTATTATTATTATTTATTGTTATAAGCCTACTACGATAAGCACAGGTTGTTAGTAAGTCACTGTCAAATGTCAAATCTGCGTTTGTTTTAGTTTTCTGTTTGACGTTCATTCTTTAGGTTTATTTTTATCTGTGTAATGTTCATTTGCCAAGAAACGGCACTTCGTGAAAACAGTGACTGCGCCTTAAACAAAGAAACTGCGCCATCAAAAACTGCCATTTTCAAGTCAAGAAATCTTCCGGCATCTCAATATAAGCAACACATAAGAAACTTAAAAGTGGAAAAATCCGAGCTGAAAGAGTAAAGAGGTGGATTTGAGCCATGAATGTTGAAGTTAAAATTGAAGAAGTTGAAGTTTTTCCTGACGATCCTTTGCTACGCTCTAATACAGTCGAAATTACGATAGAAGCTTTGGACATTGTATTATTTACCGAATGTCAAATTAAGCGAGAAGAATCACTCCCAGAAGTAACAGAGGAAACTAACAGTTATGACCTGTATGATTCAAGGTCAAGATCAAGGATTCAATTAAATAATGACCAGTTACAGTCAAGTAGCCTACAGTCTGAGACAATACAAGTCAAACAAGAAACAGAAGAGTATATAATTGGGCCTAACCAATACCAGATATCAGTAGAGAGACTGTCTGAACAAACTGACAAACAGAATAAAGAAGCCACCAAGTTACCTGAAGAACACCGAGACTCGAGCGCAGCACAACCGATTATTCAATCAAGTAAACCTGAGCAACTCAAGCTATATGAGTGCAGCAGCTGTAATTTTAAAAGTACCAAAGCGTATAAACTGAGAAGACATATGGTAAGTCATACAAATAAAACGAAAGTCTGTGAAATTTCCAATTATCAGTCTACCAGAGCTGATTACTTCGAAAAGCACATTAAAGCTCATACAGATAAAAACTTGTTCTCGTGTCCCAAACGAGAAATGCCATATGCATGTGAACTGTGTAATTTTAAATGTATAAGACCTGAAACTTTAAAAAGACACTCCTTACACATTCACAAGAAAAATACTTTTGCATGCCATTTATGTGAATATAAAACAGGACGCTATAGGTATTTTCTACGGCACATACAAACTCATGGAATGAAACTGTTCGCTTGTGACATTTGTTCGTACAGTACAGACTCCGAGTACTATTTACAAATTCATAAACAAACACACACCAGTGAACGACCACACAAATGCAATTTATGTGAAATGACATACAGAACAGGGGATTCTTTGATAATGCATATTAATATGGTACACACTGATGCATATAAACCCTTTATGTGCAAAAAATGTTCCGATAAACAGATTTTGTTGGGACATCAACAAAGACCTAGGTATGGTTGTTGTAACATCAAATGTTGCAAATGAAGATCATCCGGATGTGGCTGAAAGGATGAATCATTGGTTTAATACAGACAGACTAAAATTATTTTGAATCTGTTATGATTTGTTACAAATTTATCTTTGACAGATAAAGTTCTCTCCCTGTCACTTAAGGTAATGCAATTTACAGTGAGTAAAAAAGATAACCAAGGTCTCATACCAGCTTTAAGTAACAAAATTTTACAGTGTGTTTAAAAAAAACCATAGTCTTTTTCTAACTTCAAGTAACCTTTCTTTCTCGAGGCAATGCTATGTAATTTGGGTTGATATGTTTGTATATAAAATAAGAATTAAGATGAAACATCTTTTTGTATCATTACTGCATGTACTTAATTTAATGTAGACTTTTGTTTACATTAAATTAAGGAAATAATATTTTGTGTGGAACTATGTAGTTTTTATAAGCAAAAATAAATGTAAATTAAGTAAATCACAGAGTATATGTGTAATAAAAATAAAACTTTTTAACTAAAACAATTATGTAATTACTTATATAAAATGTTATTGTTAGTATTTGGATTTATATGGAAAAAATATGTTGTAAGTAAAAAGAAATATATTAAATGTGAAAATAAGTTTTGAAATCATAATATGGTTATGAATAAAGTTAATGTCTAAAAATTATGAGTAACAGTAGTTTTATTTGTGTTAAGGAATCCCCCTAGTTATAAGATTAAATTTCCACTCACATACGTGTATGAGTTTACTTATGACAAAAACTTGACAAGAATACACCAAAAACAATGGATTGAGGTTGACAGGTTTCTTTGTATAAGCTAAGCTCTGTGGTCGAGAGGTTTCAAGCTGCACAAGAGCCTATTACTTGGTTTAACGACTGCTTATACTAAGACTAACCGCCACATTGATATCTCGATTAGCCCTAGTATAAGCTTTTTCGAATGTGCAATAATTAACGTTTTGGTAATGTTTTTAGACAAATTGGTAATCTCATCCGTTCTGCTGAACATTTTATTCAAAGATAGTTTGCTTACTTTTAGTTATGAAAACTGTAGTTACGACTTCGAAGAAACTTAGACTTGGAAGCATCTAATTGGAATATAAGTAATTTAAACCTGATTAAACCAATTCAAAAAACTTACTCAATTGTCGCCAAGCACCTAACAGTGTTTTCCGGCACCCTCTTTGAGAGTCACTTATTCCAGACGAGGCATGCTCGCTTGTATGGCTACACACCCGGCTGGTCAAATGCTTAGCAGTAAAGAGTAAAAAACTGGCTGATTTCTACATAATGTAACGCTCGATCTCTATTTTATTATTCCTTTATCTACCAAATAGCGCTAGAGCACGCAGAAAAGGCGCAAGGTTCCCGGGTACAAACAGCTGAGAGATTCCTGGAAACACGATGGCCAGACGACAAAAAATGGTTGAATAATATGCGGAGATCCTTCGGTATACGGCGTGGTAATAATAGGAACGGAACACAATATGTTCGCAACTGGAAAGGTGCCCTCGGCGGGTATCGTCTCCCAGCGGGTCGCGTCCCTTATGAATAGCTAATCACTAAGAATTGTTTTTACACCTTACAGCTAAGCATTGACCAGCAGGGCGTGTTAGCTACACCCTGGCCTGAGGTAGCCACCCTGTAGTCCAGGATAACAAATAGGCTATGTCAAATTTTATCTAAACCAGTTAACCAATCTAAACATGAAAAGCATCTAATTTCTATTTTAAAGCTTCACCTATGAGACATTGCTACCATAAAATTGTAGTGTAAATTCATAGAATCGACTTGTTATTGTTAATTTACTGTTTCTCTAAGGTTTGTCGAACTACAGGCAAGAAGTGTTGTTCTTGTTGTATCTTTAGCTTTTGTCCAAGATACCTATCTTTATTATAAAGAGCTTGAGAGCAAGCACGCTAACTGTAACACTAAAACTCATGCTTTGTGAGTTTCCATCCGTATCGGCAAGGTCTGCAGACAGTTACGTAGATCATGCTACTTCATACTAATTACCTATTGGTTCGGATGAGTTCTCAAGTGCATCCCCCAAGTGTGGTACCTATTTTAGACACTAGTCTGGTACTTTGACGACCTCGTTGGCGTAATGGTTACCATGCCGAACTGCCAATCAGAAGGTTCCGGGTTCGACTCCGGCACGGCCAACATCTTTGTGCTAAACAAAATTTGTTGGTCTGGGTGTTAAATATGTCAGTTGTGTTAGCAACCATAATACGAACTAGAAAAGGTTCAGTATGGAGTTAACCAGCAATGTGTGAAATGTGTCTTAATTACTGTGCTAAGCGACACGAAAGTCGTTTAAAATCTTATATTTTCTGCCAGGTAGTCACAATACATTCTAAATAAGATTTTAAGTAATTGTCGTGTATGTTTGACACTGATAGCAATGGCCACGATCAAGTAGTGGCGAGAGTGGCCCGTGTCTAAAAACCCGTCTTGGGGAGCAGACCGCGTCCCAGCGCACGTAGCGGCCCTGCTCGGTGGAGCGAGGATGTACGTAATAATAGCTGTCATGGACGCAGACGAGCTAAGATGGAGAGGTCTTTACCCAGCTGCGGACGCCAACGGCCTGATGACTATAGCTAATAAGAACACATTTTTGTCATTATAATGTGCTGCGCACATATGTACAAGTTTTACTTATAATGTTACTGTTATTGTGAATAGTGAATGGCTCCATGAATGAATGATATCGAGCCAGAGAACACTTAGATTTCAGAACAAAACCTAGCCTTCTTTTGACGGTATTTAAAGTTTAACGCGGGCAGCGCCGCAAGGCAAAGCTAGAAATTATAATTCATTTCTTGGTTAATAATCATGTGTAATTAGTTTGACTAATATATCAATAAGGCATGTAGTAAAATAGGCAGTAAAATTAACAATGACTATTTTTTTATTAGAACTAGACTAACTCATTTTGATTATACTATAGGGTATAGATTTTTAATATCACTTATGATAATGATCACAATATTTATAATAGTATGCGATTATTACTACATATCAATCAATGCTAGGCTAAGCATCGTTTTATACCTACCTAAAATAATACAAATAGAACATAAAAAAGGAAAACTTTAACAGGCAAATCAAAATTAATGTTTAAAAACATTTATTTAACAAGGCAAAATATCATACATTAACATTATAACCTGATAATTCTACTACTATCATTCAGCCATACAGAAATTGCTGCCTCCCGCAGATCCTCCCTGAAAAAAAAAGAAAAACTTACTCGTATTATCGTTATTATTACATACTTTTATAATAATTACGATATGGTGAAGTGGCTGAGATCAAAAGTGCTAGCAAAATATATCTCGAATGCACATAACTACATTCATTGTGGCTTATAAAAGTTGTTCCTTAAAAATCGATCTTCAAAAATGGTCTGATATCGTTTTTTCGTAAAATGATAAAAAAAAGTTATATCGAAAAATATTTTTTTCTCGAATTTCTGAACATTTTCACTTAAAACTTTTTTATTTATAGTTTTACGACAAAATATTACTGGAACGAAGTTATAGAGAATTTAATTTGCAATATAAAACGTTAAGATTTTTTTTATCAGATAAATAGTTTAAGAGATATAATATCGTAAAAACCGTTTCAACCCCTATTTTCAAGATGGCGGCCGTGGGACAAGGGTGGTGACCCCACAAACTTGATTTTAGCTTTACACTTCCCCCCCCCCTACACATCAAAAAAATAAAATTGCGTCCTCTAAAAAACGCAACCCCAAATGTAACTTTTCAATGGACTAATTATAGTTTGCGTATCATCTGTATAGTACCTAGTAAATGTAATTTTGCGCATTCGAATAAGCTTGTAACTAGAACTACTGTAACAAGAACTACTGAAGTAAAGGACTAAACTATTTACTAGGAAAACTATTTATTTACGTGAGGTTTGGTTATGTTTGATTAAATATGTAGCGAGACAAAAAAAAAAAACATGTGTTATGATATTTAGTGCCTTCCCTTACACTCTAATGTGTAAGGGAAGGTTTTTTTTCACATTTCACACACGGCTGGTTAACCCCATACTGAACCATTTCTAGTTCGTATTATGGTTGCTAACATACATACATATTTTAACACGCAAACACAGCCAACCAATTTAGTTAAGCACAAAGATGTTGGCCGAGCCGGGAATCGAACCCGGAACCTTCTGATTGGCAGTCCGGCACGGTAACCATTACGCCAACGAGGTTGTCGATGTATGATGTATATCATGAATTATTTAAATTATTATTTATATTATATACTGTTATTTACCTTTTGGGTTATTATAAAGCTTCCAGCGTGAGACTTGTTTCAGGTAAGGTCCAATGCAGCTCGCTCTGGAAAGTAAAAGGAAAATAATTGACTATTGTTTACGTGTTTAAGAATACGGTTCTTGCGATCCTTAACGGATCGCATATACATATCTATAGAATATACATATCTATAGTAAAGATAGATTAACATGACATGAACTTATGTGTATAAGTACTTCAAGGCAAGCTACTGTCAAACGTAAGTCTATTCATCAATAAAAAACCAACCAACCATACCAACTGAATTCAGGAAAAACTAATTTGTCCTACTAAATACTATTACTCGCCAAATATAGTACATATATAAGTCCTTAAAGGGGTGCCAGAGTTACCAACACAAAAGAAAACACACACTTGAATATAAATAAAGAACCTAATGTTCAAAAACGGAAGCATAAGGTGTCCAATATAGTAGCAGTAAGGCAAAGCTTATTTTCAGTGTTTATGTGAGTATTTTTGTTACCTCTTCACGCTGTAACGGCTTAACCGATTTAGCTGAAATTTGGTGTGGAGATAGCCTACACGGAATATAGAGAAATTGCGGATACGAATACAAATACAAATATATATATATAGCACCTAATGTCACAAGCCTAGCGAGATATGTAGTAAGTAACCCGCGTTACTCCGGGACGAAACCATCCAATGTGTTAATCCAGACTCTAACCTATCTCCATACCAAATTTCAAGCAAACCGGTTTAGCCGTTTAAGCGTGACGAAGTAACAAACATACACACTCACAAACTTTCACATTTTTAGTACTAGTGGGATTCAAATACGAATAGTCAATTTCAAATAGTAATTTACTATATAACATACGAGTATAACAAATCAAAAAATAGTTTATAATACAACTTTAAATAATGATGATACAAATCGATTATAAAATTAAAAACTAATAAAAAACCACTAATAAAATTAATTTAATAGGCCACTCCGGATAGAACCTGACGGAAAGGTACCCATAACGCTCGTGGCATTGCCGCGTTGTATATATAGCTATGGATAGCTTTTGCGCCAGGTAGGATCCGGAGCGGTATTCATCTGATTCTTCTCTTATTCTACTCCCAATTTACTATAACTATAAAAAGTAAAGTGTAAGTAGATCTAAAGAAGTACATTTCGAGGTGAAGTTTCAACCAAGTCACGGTGAATGCCGCACCGAGGCAGTCAACAAAGCTGGCTGTGATATGTTTCGTTTCATCATAGTCACACACAGCTTGTTGGATGCCGCGCTGCTGTGCTCTGCTCTTCTCTCTTCTTTTAATTCTTCTTGTTCCCGAATTAAATAACTCACACAAAATATACCTTAATCTAAAGCTAATCAGTCCTATGGTGTTGGATATTAATTCGTTAAATAATGTTGTTAGAATTAGAATTGAAATTAATGTTGTTAGAAAATAAAATTGAAAATTGACATTGATACATATCATATTTTGTAATGATATCTTAAAATTTGACTTGTAACTTTGGTGTTATCAATAAATGATATGTATTTGTTAAATTATGCTTTCCTTAATAAGCTAAAACAGAATAATTCTTAAGCGCGTAACAAATGACGAATATCCTATAATACGAGTTTTCTCTTGAGATTTAATATCGCACGTACAAACAATGAACTATCACATTTGGTTAAGATATACATACGAGTATATTGACGTATTAAGGTATCGATAGTAAACGATACGATGAATTCAACTTAAGGTGCTGTTTTATGGAAATATACGTTAAGATGATATCTTAGCCTGTTATTAGATATACTAATATTTTATGGCAAGCTATCTTAAGATGAGATATTATATGTTTCTTAGTCATTTGTGACGCGCCATATCACGTATTCATATACTTATGTTTATAACATAAATAATTTGTTTTATTGTCAAGAACCCTAATCCGCCAATATTGCATGTGTTAATCATAATCATCTTTATTGGTAAAATATTTTGTACGTCACTAGTATACATAAGTGTACAGTGTAAACTCTATATAACGACACTAAATAGACTGTGAATTTTATGGAATTATAAAGGGTGATGGTTAAATGGAGAGAATGTATCCAACTAAAGCCAATTGATTTCGACGCTTTAGAGAGTTTCTAGTTAAATCGAGTGACGTTATATGGAGTTTACACTGTATTTATAAATGTCATTATTAATTAATTGACAAATGGAGAATGTGGGCTATAACTATGTTTGATGAATAAAGATCTTCTAAGTTCCACGTTCCACGTGTTGTTGCAATGCGAGGCAGCGGCGCTCATCAAAGCTGGCTGTGATATGGCTAAACTACGCACTTCACAGCCTCTTGATGAGCGTCGCGTCACCCCGAGTCCGCTTGTCTCTTCCTCCACCAGCCTCCAAGGTAAGGATCGCGGTCCAGCTCGTCAAAAATGGCTGTGATATGGTAATGCGACATGTCTCCAGCCAGTTTCACGAGTGGGCCGCGGCGCAGCGCGTTTGACGCGGGGTCCGCTGACGATTTCTCTCTGAAAGCCGACCACATCAAAGTGGCTGTGATATGAAGGTTTAAACACATTTCACACCCGCTTTGATAGGCTCGGACCGAGATAAGTCCGCCTGGCGCCGGCGCTCCGCCCCGCCGTCCCGATGACTTCATGGGGCCGTGCTCATCAAAGCTGGCTGTGATAGCTACGGGTGATCTATGACAGACCGACTTTGACGGCAGAGCCCCATTAAGATAAACGCTCTGCAAATCCACACCACAATCCAATTATAAGTACATATTATATACCTCTTATGCTATATACATACAATAACCAACACAGATATTTTAAATCCATATTTTGATCATAAGCATACTCGTATGTAAAAATAATAGATGTATTAGTACAAATTCAAGATAAAGCAGTTAACAGGACAAGATAGTTAGCTACATATGTCACAGAAAAAAGCAAGAGCATTATAATAGAGTTTAAGCTACTTGGCAGCTGACTATAGTAGCAGACAATGGTGGCGATTCTGGCATACACACGACTCAACCAAATTAAAAGTAGCCCTGCTCTGTCTTTTTCATCATCAGTGACTTGAAAAAGACGGCACGATGTGAAAGATACATAATACAAAAAAAATTACGCGAAATAAATAAAATGTAGACTTTTTTAGAACGCACCCAAATAAATCAGCTCTAAAACTACCTCCATTTTCCATATTTGACGAGACTTTACTTGTTTTGTCTATGGTTGAGATCGTGTTGTTTCATTCTAATTACTTACGATGGAAAGAGACAGGGTTGCTTTAAATTTAGTTTAGTCGTGTGTACGCTAGAACCGCCACCGATGTGTCGCGTCAAGTAGCTACGTAACGACGCGACGTCCTGATCGACTGTCGTATAATGACTACTGTAAATAATTGGCTAAGTGCGAGTCGAGCTTACGCAAGAAGGGTCCCGTACCATTATCTTAAAAGCGGTATAAAGACAAGTTTTTTGTATTAATATTATTGATTAAATATACAAATGTATTTTTTAAACAGTTTTTTTCTCAATCTATTGTTAGAGCTTTTAAGCATTCACAAAATATCTAATTTTGTACTCGTATTAACTTATTTTTAAACTATACAATTATATTTAAGGGGGTATCCCAGACAAAGACCATTTTTAAATATTTTTTTAGATAATTGAACCCAATTATTACCTTTTAGGTAAAAAAGGTATCGTTGCGACATGGCGCGTGCCGCTACTAAGTGTAACTTGACCCTTACTATGCTTGTATGCGAGTACACACATAGATAATCTTGAAGTTCATAATTTTTAGCATTCATAACTTAATATACGAGTATATATCTCTTCTTAATAAGTAATACGAACTCCTATCAAATGACAAATGTGTACGTGTGTACCATAGATATTACCCACTGGTGCTACAGGGGTTGAATACACCAAAGCATTCGCATTCCATTGAATGCGAATTCCACAGACTGAAGGCATCTTGAGCCACATTCCCATTGGAAGCAGAGACGTTGCAAGGATCAATAGCAGTAATCTATCAAAGCGCCTGATGGATCCGGACTAGATTATATTAAGTAGATCCGTTTATGAATATTCAGAAACAGATTGGCCGAACATAAATACACAGTTGTACGTGACTAATGTAGAAGTTTTAAGGGATGTTTTAGTGCATCAAATATAGAAGAGTGTAAATTAAAAATGTAAACAATGCCCAATTCAAGATTTTGTGGTGGTGCCTTTATCACAGTGCATAATTATGTTCTACTAATCAAGCCCTTTCATTTTGTACCCATACTAGCAGATCGTCCCGGCTTCGCATGGGCTATAAAATAATAAAAAAGAAACAAAATATAGCCTATATGTTACATACTCGAGTATAATGTAGCTTCCCGACGGTGAAACTATTTTTATAATTGGTTCAGTAGTTTCAGACCCTTTTTACGTGAAACAAACAAAAAAAAAACAAAGTTTTCCTCTATATAATATTGGTAAAGATTGAGGCAGTTGTGAAAGAATATGCCACAAAATGGTGGATGGCATATTTTTGCCTGTTGTATATTTTTACTTATAGCATATGAGTAAAAATACCCCTCCTTTCTGCGTCGGAGGTTATGAAAATTTAAAAATATTTATATAAAATGCTTGTTCGTTTTTTTATTAATGTAACATTAAAAAACTATCCATTTGTAAGGAAAGTATCAATACCAAGTGGTCCATTTCAATAGTTACGGCGGCCAGAGTTTTAGGTTACAGGCCAAGCGCGAACCAGAACTTTACTCGTTGCCCGCAAAAATTAGGCCTTCTGAATACTCGTAATTTCACCGGAACCAATATCTTACAAATAACACAGTAGAGCTGGCACATTAATACTTGGCGGTTGAAAAAGTATCAAACATATTATAAAACGTGCTTCATAGCTGGTTGCATAAAACCATAAAATTTCTTGCTATCCTGTGATCAGTGTACTAGTGGACTGTAGACATTGACATTGTACAGTGGACTGTTTAAAATAATTTTTAACTCAGTGCAATACAGGCCCATCAGCATAACGCTGCTCGCAATTCTATAAACCACTACCATTTATCCTGTATTCGCCGTAGTGGAAATTTACTCAAACGCCATTGTCTAGGTCTAATCCTATTAAACGTTATAATCTGAACTGGATTCAGAGATAGACTATACATTTTGACAATAATTATTACAGCATTTCTATTCAATGCTTTAGAGTAAGGATTATAAAGGCTTTACAAGCTCTTCAGGGTGTTACAAGAGCTAATTTCAGATAATAGTTATTATGTTATTACCTTTCAATGAAATGCCTATATTGTGCCAGTGATGCCAACTTCGTCAAAATTAATATTAATCCTCGAACAAGTAAGTCAATTAACTCCTCGCGAGGTACAATGCTACCGACAGACACACACGGATAAGTCAAATACATATTTTATATATACATATATTATAACACCACGGCGTGTTTTAGTAAATAAATAAATATTAGGACACATTTCACACACGGCTGGTTAAGTTCAGTATGGGGATACTGAACCATTTCTAGTTCGTATCATGGTTGCTAACACAACTGATATACTACATAGACATACATACATATTTTTTATAAAGATACATATTTAACACCCAGACCGTCAGCCAACAAATTTAGTTCATCACAAAGATGTTGACCGTGCCGGGAATCGAACCTGAAACCTTCTGATTTGCAGTCCGGCATGGTAACCTTTACGCCAACGAGGTCGTCAAAGTGTGTAGTGTCGGTTATTAAAACTAAAATCATCTTTTTCAATATTGACGCTGAACATTTTTAGCCAATTTTAAAGACACGTAAGTTCTAGGCTTTGTTACATTTCTTCTACAACGGTTTAAGTTTTATTTATTATTTATTTATCATATATGTATAAATAATAGCTGAACGCCCCGGCATCGCACGGCTTATATAAGGGCTTTTGTTACACATCTTAGTAAGGATCTCTGATACGTTTGGTAAAATGATCTTTTGATATAATGTAGCTTCCCAACGGTGAAAGAATTATTTAAATCGGTGCAGTACTTTCGGAAACTATTCGCGTCAAATAAACAAACAATCAAGAAATCATATTTTCTTCTTCATATATCGGTATAGGTATAGATTATAAGGGAAGCATTGCAGTTGTTAACTAATCGCCCATACCAGATTACGAGCACATAAAGAAACATAAAAAACAAACACAAATCTTTACAAATACACATGCTGAGCTGCATCAATCAGCTATTTTATTCACACAAATTTGAGCGCGTGATTACATTGTTATCTCGAAAGCTTTGCCAAAATGTACTTGTTTGATATTGTCCAAGTTCAATTCTCTCATTGTGACACGAAAAGAACTGTACAATGTCTTTGTTTTTTTTTTTAATAATGTTATGCCAAGAGTATGAAAACTGTTGGAAAGGCGCCTATGGGAAATAATTATAAAAAATAAATTAAATTATAAAATAAAACATGCCTACAATAGTTTAGAAATGTAAGCGTAATCCTTTAAGTCCCGAGCTAGATCTAGATGAAAAATTGAGGACCAATTTCGAATAAGGATTCTTAAGTACCGTTCTAGAAGTACAATGTCCTACATTGTGACTTCGAAGACGTTACGTCTTAAGCTCTTGAAATTGAAGGATTTAGTATTTCAAGATTTTTCTAGAGGAAAAAGTAACATTTATCACAGTTTATTCATCAACAAAGTTGTAAAAATTTTGATCCTTGTTTATCGTAAAAATATTGATTATTTCTAAAAATATATATTTGACCGAGAGAGCATAACATGGTATACTGATACTACTACTTAATAACATTTCTAAGTCATCGGCGTTTTATATTGGAGCACTGTGTTGAATTTTAATCCTCTTTGGCAGAGCTATCAAAAACAAAATGCAGTGTAAACTAATGTAACGTCACTCGATTCAAAGACAAACTCACTGAAGCGTCGAAATCAATTGGCTTTAGTTGGTTTAGCTTGTATTCCATACAATGATACATTATCTCCATTTAACGACCACTCTCTATTACGCCATAAAATGCACAGTTCCTTCAGTGTCATAATTGATTTTGATAAAAAAAATATTTTATCAAATTTGGTAAAAATCGGTCAAGCCGTTTCGGAGGAGTACGGTAAGTAACACTGTGACATGGATATTTTATATATGTATAAGATAAGATGCCCCGAGTTTTTCTATAGAGCAGATCAAAACAAAAACCGAAAATGCATACTTAGACTTCTCTTTGTTCTTCTCTTGTGTTGCGATTCCCGAACAGGGTCCATTATGAGATACCTACTTTTATATGTGTAACACCATAATTATGCCATAATGAAGCAAAAAGTGTATTTGACTTTGACTTTTAGACCGAAATATGCTAGCAAATTAATAATTCAAAAATCTCGATTGAAAATCCAAAGTTCTGGGCCAAAGGCTATGGCAATAAAAATACTTAATACTTTACCAGCCAAATTGAAAAACTTAGAAAATTATATCACATTTGAAAAAACTCTCAAAGAGATATTGTTACATAGACGTTATTATACAGTTGACGAATTTGTAAATTATAAAAAATTTAATGTCTCCTATGTACTCTAAATACTAGGTAATAATTAAATTAGCTGGCTTCAAACTAACAAGTGCGACACCTTGATTAGGGTGTATTAGTCGTTTCATTGTTAATAATATTGTATAACACTTAATGATGGTATAAATGTTTTAACTTTGACTTTTTCAAAGCTCATGATGATAAATGCAACCTAGTTATGCACTAGGGTAACCCATAGGAACTGCCGGCATCGACTATGAATATTGCTTGACTACATAGCTTAAATTCGATGATCGCGTCAGATAATCTTCGTAAGCCGAGCGGAACAATATCCAGCAATGAAGCACTTGTATAACCATATATACATATAATTAATGACGCCCTTCCTCTGCTCAATCTAATCAAATGGATTGAATCGAAGCCCAACCTTAGACAGTCTACGTGTTTACTTGATAACTTATCACGACCAACGTCCGTGGGTTTAGCGACGGATGACAGAACATAACTGGATATGCCCCCAAGTTTGGTATTTAGTGGCAATTTTCATATTGCCACTGATAGCAGTGGCTGTTATCATGAACAGTAGCGAGAGGTGCCAGCAGTCTCTTAAAAGATATTTAAGCTGGTAGGTTAGGAAAAAAACACGGACTATAGTTACTTATACCAATTTGTTTCCACTGAAATTTTAATAAAGTTGAAATTGGCGTAACAGCTGTGTTAGATCTCAAACACAAAGATTGGTCAGTATGCATGTTTTCTCACACGACTTTTATTTTTAATCATTAGAACTAGTTCGATTAATAAACGAATGCTATGCGTAATTTGTTAGTTTTTATAGTAGCAAAAATAGTTGGCACTGAATTTCGACTACTTAAAACTCCGTCACTCGCAACTCGCGCGATCAAAACGGCTCAATTGTGTAGATCAATCTACCACTCAAGGGACACAATGAAATATACAAGCACCTTTGATTATATACAGGCCTAGTACTATTGAGAACCAGCGATCTTTTTGTTTCGTTATCAAATACGAGTAAGTTTATTTATGATTATTTATTTTTAAAACTCATCGTATGTATAAGTTAAAATTAAATGATATTCTACATCTACAAAAAACCTATATTTTATTTAAATTTTATTATCTTTTTTTTAAACTAAATATGTCACATATCATATCAGGTCATCCGGTCGGGAGCAATGCCACAAACAGACAAACATAGCCACGTTGTCACGGGTTCGGCTCGAGTTCGTTTCGGTTTCGGCTTATAACGAAACGTATTTATATATTTCTGGCAGATCCGTTGCAATTTACACACCCACATCGCCGTAAACTAACTTTAAAAAACAAAAGTATTTTAAGAAAGAAGAAAATTGAAGAGTATGTGAAAAATATTTTTTTAACAGTTCAGCATAACACATCAGCCTAGAAAATAAGTTTTGAAACACTTTTATTCGTTAATACCCGACTCATCTTTTAATATGGTTAAATGATTTTACTAAATCGTTCACTACATTATTAAATATTACGACAGAAAAAAATATGTTTACATGTAGAGGAAGCCACTTCTACAATATAAGTACATTTACCATTCATTTTGTAATGCCAAAAATAAAATATAAAAGCGATACTTTCATAAATGATAAATGTTTCATTAATATAGATTAGATTCATAAAAGAGGCCGAAATGAAAAAAGTGGACGAATATCCCTAATAATAAAGCTGCCCTTTGAAAGACAGATTCAAAAGGTTACACGTAATTAATTAATTAATCACTTTCATTCGATTGGTGTTATGATATTTTTTAAAGGTTAACATATTTTATTCTGTACATTTTTATTACGTAAGATTCTGCGGCACTATTTTATTGCATGACATTTATTAGAATTAGAATTAGAATTAGGTATTTAACCTAGTAATTAAAAACAAAATGTTTATTTGAACATAATTTATGGATAATTCGTAATCAAAATATTTTTGAGGGAGCGCGCAAGGTTATTCCTTTATAAATAGTATTACTTTAACATAAACTACAATTACCTAAAGTCTCTAATAACGTGCCCATTAGCACATTTCTTAATGTCTCTATTAAATCAAATCTTAAATCTCTCGTAATCAAGACATAAAAAAAAAATATTAGCAGACAGAACAAGTAGTATCAGTTGAATATTTTATTGTGTCTAATTATTATTCACAGTTTGTAACAGAATACCTATTAGTCTCAAAATAATTCAATTTTATATTTAGTTACCTTGTACCGCTGTTAGAGAAAGGTATTCGTTAAAAAGGTTCGACTTTTACTGTACAAGAAAACGTGTATAAGCTATTAAATATTAAATCCACGATATTGGAGTTAGCCTCGAAATAAAGCAACCTCTATTTCTATTGAAAATTTAATAAGGCTTTTGCTGCTACCATGAACTATCGCCGTATCTACTACACGGGTGTAAAATACGAGGTATTCAACGTATTCAGAAGATTCAGCGAGGAAATGCTGTCAGTCTAATGGATACGTTTGGGCGAGAGTTCTGACGTAGTCTTTAAGACTTAATTTTATTATTTTTGACTGTTATTTACAATTAAAATACATTAACGTTGATATGTAATGTTCTAAATGTATTCAATAAATATATAATTATTTTATCATTTGTGTAAAGTCGGTGATTACTGCTGAGGCGATTAACGTCAAGTGGAAACATTTTATCCCTTTCCCTTGTTACCGTGCTATACGTAAGATGAAAAGGATTGTTATTTGTGAAATAAAATCATAAAAGCCTTCGTCCCGTGCTAGCCTTGCAGCTGGTGTCATTAACTGTCTGACTGTGGCAAAAATAAATAAAAAATAAGAGCCACTTTATGAGCAAGTTGTGTCAAAATATGTTTGTTCCGATAATACTCAACGATAAACTCCTTGATACTGGCTTCGTTATCAATAAACTGTCGGTGCAAGGAGGTGCTCCCGTCTATACAAACATTACTGCAATGATAACTGCAGATAAAAACATTATTTGTAGTGCCATACTCGTATTACAGAGTCATACATGTATTTCACAGTTGCTATGATAAAATGACGATTATTCTAATATATAAAATTTCCATGTCACAATGTTAGTTACACACATAATACAGTTATATGCGTTTTCAGTAGGTCTGTGATTCGGCTGCAATTTATTATCCATACCTTAAAGGGTAACAGTACTTAAGGCAAAGCAAAGGTTGCCGGGTTAGCTAGTATTAGTATAGTAAAAAGTTAAATATGTGCTTTATTTTGATTGAACTGCAATTTTAGTAAAGGATTATACGATACTATCACATTAAAGGCTTCCAAATAAAATGTAATTACCAAAGTAACGCTAAAGTACGAAATTAAATTTTCAATGTATTATACTACTAGCATTAAATGTGTGATACTGACCAGTGGCCTGTTTATAAATCTCAATACTTTTGATTCGATTTAATTAAGACGTTACGCATTGCTATGAATTAAGTATTAGGCGTTAATTTGTTTATAACTCTCAATACTTATAATTCGATTTGATGAAGACGTTACGCATTGCCATGAATTAAGTATTAGGCGTTAAATTGTTTATACATCTCAATAATTATACATTTGAATCGATTTGATTAAGACGTTGCGGGTTGCTATGAATTAAGTATTAGGCGTTAATTTGTTTATAATCTCAATAATTTTGATTCGATTTTATGAAGACGTTACGCATTGCTATGAAGCAAATGTTAGGCGTTAATTTGTTTATAAATCTCAATACTTTTAATTCGATTTGATTAAGACGTTAAGTATTGCTATGAATTAAGTATAAGGCGTTAAATTACACACCACGATATTATATCAAAATAAGAACAATTTGCTGATTGTTTTGTATTTAGTTATGATATGTAATATTTGTTCATAAATGTTTCATCTTTGATAATAGATTGTTATAGATATATATATTTTTTTTGAGTTCAGTATTAAAATTTTCTTATTACAGAAATAAAGATACCATAGTCGCAAAAAATGTAACAATGTTTTATTATTAATAAAAAACTCAAAATAAGAAATATAATTAAGGTTATCTTTGTAAAGGATCTCTACATCTATTTTGAGAGCGCGTGGGGTATCAAGCTAAAGAGGTGTGTGTATTATACAGTGGAACCCGCTTTTTGAACATTTTGAGTCATCGTAAAATCGTATTATGCTATTTAAAAAAAAACGTCAAAGAGAAAACGTTCCGTAAATAAGCTTATACTTCTATAACTTCCACAAAATTAATTAAAAAGCTGTTTTGATCAAGTGACGTCACATGTTTTTTATTGGTCAAGATGGAATCTCTATTTTTAATTGGAACAAATAGAGTCTATATTTTACTAAATTAAATTGGATGTTAAAAATCAAAAGTTAATTACATGTGGAATTGATGAGTGATAGTTATATTTGTTTGGTAGGTATATTAGTGGTGCAAAATGCATGATCAATTATTTTTTTCGAAATAAAATTATTTTTTAGATATTTTGTTAATCACAGCTGTGTATTGAAAAACGTCGTATGATACACGTGTGTATTGTACGTTTACCGACGGGACCTCTTAAGTCAATCGCCAAACGGCTCGGCTCTCAATGGCACCTCAGCGGTAATACCTAACATTACATACTTGTACCATAATGTACCAATATATAATTCGCTAATGAACGTAAGAGCTATGATATGAGAAAGATAGCGGTTAGTGGAAGGCGAAAAGAAGCACAGGATGATGATGATAATGATAAATGATGCAGTCATCATGCCTGTTGTTACACATACGGTGGATTGTTTAGAATGGTCCCACGAAGCGCTCTTCTTTGTAGAAATTGCTCGAGCGGCATGAAAGACAAGGTAGTGAGAATTTGATGTACGGGACATCTCACTATCCGTGTCTTTCACGACGCAGCGAGCTTGCAAGCTTGCCTCCAGGTCCCGTCGGCGACACGACGCGCGGCTGTGTTAGCTACGTCGACCAATGATGAAGCAATGGCAGGGCAACAAAAATATACAGTTCTAATGTTATAAAACTTATAAATGAAATAAGAAAATCTAAAGTACTTTTTCTTATTCGTAAGTGTGAAGAAAAAGTTTGTATAAGCATTCTTAGGGTTGCTCTTTAAGTTATTTTTTTTTTATGAAATTTAACAGTTAAACGTTTATAACAATAAAATTGTAAATTCAAAATTTTGCCTTTTATATGCCTTTCTCTTTATTAAATGAATTGCTTCAAACTGTTTTACTTCTTTATTTACGGCTTACGTTTACGGGTATTTGTTGGAGTGCTAGCTCCCGAAAGGAGATACTGATTTTAATTGAGCTTTTTTGTGTTTGAATGGTGCGGCAGTACAGTGTTTATAGTCACCAGCATATGAAGGAAGACAAACATGAGTATCAAATGGGCGGACTAGTACAATACATAATTATATTATGCTTCTTTTCAAATCTAAGAAGGCCACTATCATACAATAGTGGCTCTATGAGGTATTCTAATTTTTTCAATCATATTTTTTTCTCTACATGGGGTAATGGGGGCAAGATTTTCGCTTTCACACTATTCCACACTCCCCTCAATTTATCATATCTCAATTTGTCTACGTTTTCTTACGTCTATATTTATTTATGCATATCCCTTACTCCTTACAATTTTAACTATATTAAAACATATTGTTTTAGTATAGATTACTACGGATACATGGTGCGGCTAGTATATTCTACGAGTAAAATTAAATGTAGTTCCACATGTATGGTCGATTTAAAATTACATGTTAATCAAACGTAACCAAATAAATAGCTATTGAATTAGTTAATAATTAGCATTAGTTTATTGATGATTATTGTTATATGGTTAAATTTTAAGCCACCCATTTAGCTGCGATTTAATGTGGTATGATTATTATCAGTAATGGTATGAACTAAGCGATAATTATGTGACATTATACCTAGACCGCAAGCACAAATAACTGTAAATGCTATTGTATTATTTTGAAGTAAATTATCTTTTTATGAAGTAATGGCAGCTTTTACTTAAATGTGCAGTCAATTTGAAAAGAAAGAAAGAAAGAAAGAAGAAATAAAAATTGATTACTTACTTATTACGATGTTATAATAAATGTACGCCATTTTGTAGATAAATAATATAATAAAAGAAAACATTTTAACCGACGAGCTTACTGTTTCGAGATAGTTATTTTTGACGTGACAACGTCTTAAATTAGGTTGCGGCTGGGAGTCACTTATGAAAAAGTGTAACGCCCGGTAACGTTACGATGAGTCACCGAACGAGAGAGAGGCCCGCCGAATGCCTTGCGTCTCTCTCCCACTCAACTATGATCGGTCTGCAGACGTTGTCACGTAAAATCTTCGCCCGTAAAACCGACTTTACAGGCAACCATTTTTATTATATGATTTATGAGTATTTTTTATAGAATCTTTTGTTGACTATATAAACATTTGTTACAGGTACAACTTTTGAAAATCAAAATGTAAATCCAAAACTCTAGTTGACTTGATCTTAACACTTTTGATTTTATTATCCATTTCAAAGCAAGTACATTTTTTAAATAAAGTATGTACTCGTGAGTGAAGGTTTGGACCATTAACTGTAAATTTGCTGGATGGCAAATAACCCCCTAAATATGTATGTAAAAACATCACTGTTGTATTTTTATTTTATTTTTAAGTAATACTAACTGACGGACATAATATCATTCAGACAGAACAAATAAGATTAAAGACCTCTGTCGCGCCGCTACGCAAAGAAATTATTTAATTTATTGCCAATGATACGATTAGATAATAGTGGCTATTCCGATTGGGAGTGGCTATCTATTGTCACTTACACAGGACTTGGTAATAGCACCCTCTTGAAAAAATTATAATATGTCACATTTCAGTGAAACATAATTGTCGAAATTTCTTAGAATAATGGAAAATTTCATCATGTTTTGAATAAATGACGTGTAAATGAACTTTCATTTGAAGTGACATTTCTTCGAAAGATTTTTAAATGGTACGAAAACCGAAAACAAATAAAAAACTAACACGAAACAGTTTGAGATCATTTAATAATCGATACCCGCCTTTCCTTATTAATTATCAGTTTATATTCATAATAGATATCTCGTACATGTAGTCGTTGCCGTGAGATGAAAAACCAAGTTTAATTCACGTAAGTATTTAATTTATTACTCGTGCTTACCGAATAATAGTAAGTTTGTATTTTAATAACATATTGTATAGTGAATATTAAACTAACTTTCAAACTATAATTTGTTTCACCTTAATATTGTAAAGTAATGGTGTAATTGAAGTATAATATATTATTGATAAGTTTATAAAAAGGCTCTTTGGTATATTGAATGTCAGGACCAAACTGTTGAAATATATTTTTATAACTATGTAATTAAACAGTTTCAGCAATAAAAAATATGTAATTCTATCAAGATTAATATAAAATGAACTGACCTTATACACCCTCCCTGAAGATTCACCATTAAACGCTCTGATTTGTTACTTAACGTTGAATTTAGTCGAACTGGCAGTGGACTAAATTGTTTGTATATTTTCGTCACGTCGCACAATGTTTTTTAATTACTTGTAAGCGTATGAAATATTTTATTATAATTAATTTTAACTAAGGGCGTGTACGAGTAAGCGTAATCGCGTCCAAAGTAAAAGACGCGATGCCGAAGCTCGCAACGATATCGGGAAGAGGCGACCGCCACCCGTGACCGTCAGCATTTATCTAAGGATAGGTGAGGCTTGTTACCCCGCGCACCCCGCTCTACCGAAGCGTTCCCGTTCAAGCTTAAAGCAGCGCATAGCGCAGGCGCTTTACCCATTCTACGATGCGTCCGTTTGCAAACTTAAGTAGGCATTAGTTGACTTCGCAGAAACTAGATGGCGCTACCTGACATGACGCATTATTACTTACACAAAAATATAGTTCTTGGTATTATTTTACTAACACAAAAGGTCAAGTTTTTAACGAATCGTAAATGTCATAATGACGACTGGTACTTTAAAAAAAAAATATTGAATTTAAAAAAGTATGTAGTAGTTAAAAAAACAAACTTCAATATTATTATATGTTTTTAAGGTCACTCAAGAATGAGTTTAGCAAAGGCATAATATCATGACTATGGTGTAAAAATACCAAAAGAGTAATTAATAACATTTTTGCTTTACTTTTATGCAAAGTCAAGTAGCTTACTAAATTTAAAAGATTACGACCATACTCATATTAACATTTTAAACTATACAAACTAATGTGCATCCTTACGTTTGACATAACTGTCATTCAAGACGTTTATTAGATTTGTCAGTTCAGTTTCAAATATTAAAGATAAAGGCCCTTAAGAACCTCGGATAGCAGAAAAAAGGTTATGGTTCGTCAAAAAAATTGTCTATGACTGTGCCCAATTGGTACAAGAACCATATAACGTTTGCTTTTATTTTGACTTTTAAATCTCAGTATGTTCTCACACGACATCTACATAGTTTTAAACATTAGAACTGGCTCGCTAATAAGTCAATGCTATCCAAATTTCAACTTTAACGTTTAGTAATTCCCAACTTCCCGAGTGCAAAACATAGATTGCAACTTTGACCCAGGATTAGCCATATCGCGTTCGCAGAAAAGTAGTGAGAATTTCTTTAAATTTAGTTGATTGGTAAAAACCCTGTTTGGTAAAACTGAAACTGCCAAAAACTACACTGAAAAAGTGGCGAAAATGTAAAATTATCTTGTCCAAAGATTATTTATGTCAACGGTCTGGTCACCTACTTTTGAAACTCAACACAATCCTTCGACCTCTACGAAAGGATCGTAATCTTTGTTTACCAATGTAATTACTGAACTGAAAACATCAATGAGTTGCCGTCAGAGCACAATGTCAAAGGCATTCCAGTTCAACAGGTGCGGGCGGATGTCAAAGATAAGAATAGAACCACCTCCCGATCGAGACTTAAGGTGAGTTTTAGTCGGGGTATTGTTACCGAGAAAACGCTTTGACAATGAAATTACTTAAGGCTGTATAGGAGCAAAATAGCATACAGTGTAAACTCTATATAACGACACTGAATAGAATGTGCATTTTATGGTCTTATTAGAGTGGTTGTTATATGCTGAGAATGTATCATTACATGGAATCCAATCAAATCAACTAAAGCCAATTGATTTCGACGCTTTAAGAGTTTATCGCTAAATCGAGTGACGTTACATAGAGTTTCACTGTCCCTTCAGTGTCGTTATATATAGAGTTCACATTGTAAAGTATATCAGCTGTGTATATCAGTTGCGTTAGCGACCATAATACGAAATAGAAATGGTTTAGTATGGGACTGGTAAGTAATGGTTTAGTCGTGTGTGAAAGGTGTAAAAAAAAATATTATATCTGTAAGTAAACCAGTCTGTCAGATAAATAAATAATGTATCTGTAGCTCTGTAAAACGTCGCCTTAAGGTAAGTAAGTTACAGACATGCTTTTGTTTTCGGGAAAACGCTTTGACAACAAAATTTCTTATTATTCCGTCTGTCGAATATCAAAACCCAAACAGAGAGTTGGAGAGACAGGCAATAAAAGCCTAATATAAGCTACTTATGAAAGCGTAGGTGCGTATTGTAACGTAATAATACATTTATGAACTTAATGAACAACAATGCTTGTTAAGTTTCGAGTGTAAATGTTATTAATTTTGTTATGAGTTAGGAAATATCTCTTGAAATGTATGAGAGGAGTTGTATTTTAACTTAGATTGACGAACAGTAGTGAATTTATGTTTGAATATAATTAAATTTATCTAGACTAAAACGTATTACTTTAAATCGATTTGTGGTAAATGTTTCAGGGGTAACTGAATATGAAAAATAATATACAGAGCTCCTTTTAACTTCAGTCGCAAAAACGAAAGGATGTCATGAGTTTGACGTATATCTATGAGAATATGTGTCTATCTGGCATTGTAACTCGCAAACCAATTCAACTCAACAAGGTAACTTTAAAACCACGGATAATAGAAAAAAAAAAAGGTTATGGTACATCAGAAAAATACAACAACCGTAAAGCTTTGTAATGCCCGTTTTGACTTTTATACCTCAGGAATAGACCTCATACTCTGTCAATGTGTCTCTCGCGACATCTAGTTTCTAACATTAGAACTAGCTTGTTTAAAAAATGAATATTATGTAAATAAAAATTTTAACTAAATGCAAAACATAGATTATAACTTTGACGTAATTGGCTACAACAGAAGACCACCCGGTTGTTTAAAACTAATTTGATTAGTCTGAATGACTAAATAATAAAATTCGTTTACTAAGAACTATCAGCAGATAAATACTCTCCGGATGTTTATATTGAATAGTTCTCTGAAACTACACATACAATACGATGTAACAATACAGCCCTGATAAGTTTTGCCAACGTGTCCACACACATTCAATTGAAGCATTAAACAAAGACGTAAGTTAGGTTCAGGTTTAGGTACATTGGTTTAAGAATAGGTCTGAATTAGGGTGACCGTACATTAGTCCGAACATAACACTCCCGCAAACAAAATTTTATAACTCAGTATACGAAAGCTCACACGCTTTCGTGGAATCGAATCTTCCCTCCGCCTTCTTGATTTCTATCGGGCGTATTCGACTCGGGCTAGTATGCGTTTAGCTTTAAAGTCATGAGTGTTGGATTTAGATTTCTTGGCTCTGTATTAAAGTTTTGTCTTTAACTTTGTAGCGAAGAACAGCTACCGGTAGAATCATTTTCCAACTCCTTAGTATAAAGGAACATTTCATTTTTAAGACGTTCTTATGCTAATATCTTTAGCGTACGCGTTTGATTAAGTAGAAGAGCATGTGAAGATAAAGTGTGGAAAGCAAAATCGAAACAGTAAAGCCATGCATTAAAATCCCATACAAACTCCGAAAACCACAATCTTTAAATATATTAAATGTTATTAATTTATGTATTTTAAATTGTACGAATAGATCACTTCACAGAGAGTGTTATTTTTTTCAAAAGTGTGTTCTCTACTGCATGTTTTGCAGATGCGGTGCTATCTAATAGCTTTTACCGCGTACTAAGCGGTTTGCCTCCACCTTCGTTGCGCGAACCGTGAAAGTGTGGAATTCTTTGCCAAGCATCGGTTTTCAAAACAAGAGTGAACTGGTTTTTTCTGGGCATGCGCGCTCCACCTTAGATCATAATGTCGCTTACCGTCAGGTAAAATGTGATCAAACGTAAGCCCATTTATTGTAAAAAAAAGCTTCCTGGCAAGGGTTGTTTTCTGGATAAAAGAGTATGGTTAGACAAAGATTGGATGGGATTTAGAGAAAGACTTGTCCTTATACTAGGCACACAGTACAACGACAGTGGCACGACAGAGCAACTAGTCGTCGCGATGTTAGATTCTTTGGACCTGTTTAATTTCTAATTCATAAGTCCGTTTGGTACCAAAGTAAGTATAAAACGAGTTGTTTTTAAGACGGTCCTAGCTATTTTTTCAATATTTTTTACCGTTTAAGATTTATGAGAAAAAAAAATGGTTGCCTGTAAAGTCGGTTTTAGGGGCGAAGATTTTACGTGACAACGTCTGCCGCGTGCTGCGCGCGCGGCAGACCGATCATAGTTTAGTGGGAGAGAGACGCAAGGCATTCGGCGGGCCTCTCTCTCGTTCGGTGACTCATCGTAACGTTACCGGGCGTTACACTTTTTCATAAGTGACTCCCAGCCGCAACCTAATTTAAGACGTTGTCACGTCAAAACTGTAAATTCAATATTTTGCCTTCATCATAGCCTCAAGAAAGTATTGTGAAAAGTTGCGTCAAGTCGGTGAACTGTCGTTGCGGCGTGTCTGTAATAATGACTTAGACTTACCTATCGAGGCAGGCCGAAGGCTGCTAGGCGGTCCCGCCGGCGCACAGGCTGTCAACGGAGTACAAAATCTATTCAAATCACCAGTCTACTGGGATACTAACTTACTAAGATTGAATTACTACAGTGTTAACTCCATGTAACGTCACTCGATTTAACGACAAACTCTAAAGCGTTGAAATCAATTGGCTTTAGTTGGTTTAGCTTGTATTCTATACAATTACACATTAACTCTATTTAACAAACACTCTCTATAAAACCATAAAATGCACAGTCCCCTTCATCCTTTCAGTGTCGTTATAAAGAGTTTACACTGTAGTAACGTCTTCGTATGAGCTTATAGGCCAGGCTCTTTTGTGAATAATTTCAAGACTCGCTAAAGGCTCTGCCCTCCAAGACTGATATTTAAAACACTGGCAACTGACGCCACTGCCAATGATAACAGCCATTAGATACAAAAATTACTACGCTGAGCGTTTCAAGAGTAGTCTAAAACCTATTTTTTTTTACTTTTTTTAAGACATGCAGTCTGATGACTGAAAAGAAAAGATTTTAAACTAATGTCGCGTCGCTCAGCACAGTAATGGTTGTATGTATTACCATTGGCAGTCGTTTCAGTTGCCAGAGATTTAAAAACAATACTTGAAGTCCGAATTGACTTAAGGACTGCTTGTACTGAGATTTTCAGCCGCTACCACAATTCAACATGTCACGGTAGGTCCGAATGTAAATGTCACTTTTCAAATGACAGCCTTTAACTTAATCACCGATCTAAAGACTGTCGTTGCTTAACTTCGACGATCGCGCTAGATCGCCTTAGTTAGCCGCGCTACAGTATCGTATAAGTGGTAGAGAAAATTTGGAAAAATCGCTAAGCGACGCAAGTCAGTACTTATGAAGTATTATAAGCCAGCTTTTGTCCAATATGTTTGTACATTTAGTGCAAACTATTAGGTCTTCAATTTTGTGTTTAATTTTTCGTAAACATATGTGCCAATTCGCTTTCGGTCGTTGAGGAAACAATCGCTAAACTGATCAAAATCGGAATACAATTGACAAAATATTTGCTAGGCAATGATGTCAATACTGATCATTTATTAACTAATAGAACTAAATGTGTATATATTCTAAAAAACTACGTGTAATAAATACTAACTAATTAATAAATGAATCTATTTACCTGTAAGTGTTCTAACGTGAGAGGTTATTAGCTGCCCTTGAAGCCTTTAAACGTAGTTTAGACATCTGTAACAAAAGGAACGATCATTGTTTCTACTTCCTTTGCATTTTTTAAATATAAAAATAAGTGCGGCTTTCCTTCCTGACGCTATAACTCCAGAACGCGCGAACCGATTTCCACGATACAGCAATCGTTGGAAAGGTCTCGGGCTCCGTAAGGTTTGCAGCAAACAAAATTCTGGGAGAAAACGATTCGCAAAAAAATCGACCTACACGCGGGCAAAGCCGCGGGCAACAGCTAGTACCTTATGTAAGTATTTGTAATGAGGTACCAACTCAGATGGCATATGAAGCAATTTTTTCACCAAATCAATATAGTTTGTTTTGAATAAAATTTGACTGAACCTTGATTATAGTTACTCGTGTATAAGAAAAACATAAGAAAGTTCGCTTTTTCTTGCTCACACTCATTTGGTTACGCAAATGAGAGCATGTCCTCTCTCACTCTCAAATGTTTTCTTTAATAACTCGAGTTGTAATAAGATTAATTAGTTAGATCTTGTGTAGAAAGTATAAACGCATTAACCTATAAATAGACGTAACCGCAAAATTACGGAGGCTCTTAAGGGAGGGTCGCCGGTTTGTGATATGAACGTCCTTTATTAAGTGTTCTTTTTTGCTAAAACCTTTTCAAAGAGCAGGTAGTAAGAAAGTTTTTATTATTGGAAAGCTTCATAAATATCTATTAATTATTTATTTTTTAAATATGAATGAATTTTCACAGAAATTATTGAAGTTGATGTTTGAAAATAAAAAGTTAAACAAGGACATTTTGAGAATGAAGAGTAATAGAGTAGCTTGCGGTTTTAGTTTTTAAATCTATGCAGCACCAGTTCAGCTGCGTCAAACTTATTCTAAGTGAATCGCCTGAACGACGGTCTATTAGTTAGGTATTTCACGAAATTCTTGTATAATAAACAATTAACTATATTTCAATTATAAGTTCTAAGCTTACATCTCTTTAATAATTATAAGCAATTCAAGATAATATCACAAAATTAAGATTTTAATTTTTAAGTCGATTATCAAAATTGTATTTATCTTCTACTTTTAGAAGTACACCTACTTGAATTTTAAACAACTGTTTTCAATAAATTATTGAGGGAATTTTTCGAAACCCTGTTTTGGAACCTACGGAAGAAATTTTAGCTCTATCATATACGCAGGAATTTTCAAAATTTGATATATAGCTTTCCTTTGCCGCATTAATTTTATGGCGTATTTATATTTATACTTTCTACGCAAGATCTTGTTTATTATAGATGGCTCAATAGAATTTTATTAAAACTTAAACAACCAAAATTTTTGATTTACATTAAAATTGAATAAATATTTTCAGCTTCTTATGATATCTGGAAACTTAAAAAATTTTGAACAAAACTGTAAACGCTTGTGATAGAATAAGATGCCAAAAATAGCATAAATTGTAGAGAACCAATAAAACAAAAAAAAAGCACAGTAAGTATATAATAAAGTAAACTCGCAACAGTATACAGTTAACAGCAGAATAAAATCGCGTAGCACAATCAAATGAAGGTGTAAGGTTGCAGTTAGTTATAGGCTTAAATAAAACATGCATTTTACCGAGGCTGCATTTAGAAAAGCAATGGGACACGTTACGCAAAAGCGATATAATGAAATGTAAGATAAGTCTACGACTTCGTTGGCGTAATAGTTACCATGCCGCACTGTCAACCAAAGGGTCCAGTGTTCAATTCCCGATACGGCTAGCATGTTGAACCAAATTTGTTGGCTGTTGATCTGGGTGTTAAAATGTATTGATATAAAGTATTTATGTATGTTTATAATATATACCAGTTGTGTTAGCAACCATAATACAAACTAGAAATTTTTTTATTTTTTTTTTGGACACATTCACACACGGCTGGTTAGCCCCATACTGAACCATTTCTAGCTCGTATTATGGTTGCTAACACAACTGATATACTACATATACATACATACATATTATATATAAATACATATTTAACACCCAGACCCACAGCCAACAAATTTAGTTAAGCACAAAGATGTTGACCGGGCCGGGAATCGAACCCGGAACCTTCTGATTAGCAGACCGGCATGGTAACCTTTACGCTAACGAGGTCGTCAATGGTTTACAATGGGGCTAAACCGTGTGTGAAATGTGTCCTAGTATTTATAAAAAATATAATAGTATAGATAAAAAAATTTGCGAATCCCTGACAACATTTTATTTTAATGGTGAACTTGAATAAGATTTTTTTTATGGTTTATGTATTACAATAGCTAAGCCCTTTAATTGGGTATCGAATAAAGAGGCAGTTGTAAAAAAAATATTTTAAAATTGTCATACGTCATTGCAGTTTAATTTACATTTCATTATGTCACTGTCGCGCACCGTGTCGCGCCGTTTGCTTAATGTGATCACGGTCTTAATGACAAGAAATTTGACAGATTATATCGCTAATAGTCTATAGCACCCACGTTTACCCGGTTATATTATGTACCTATATATACGTACACTTTGCAGAGAGTAAATATGAAACATGTATAACTTAGTATCGTAGTATGATTGATCAATTAAAAACCCATCAGTACTAATTAGTGTGCATTAGACCAATAGCGAGTGTGTTATTAATTGAAAAAAAAAAAGCAGAAAAATATGTATAGAAGTCCGTAACAATAGAATTAACTCGTTTTTGTTTTATCAATACATTTTATCGTCTAACAACATACATATATATCGTGTTGGATTTCTAACATTCGAATTGTTTACAAATACAGTGTAAACTCCATGTAACGTCACTCGATTTAACGACAAACTCTCTAAAGCAAACTCACAATTATTATTGGCTTTAGTTGGTTTAGCTTGTATTCCATACAAAGACACATTCTCCCCATTCTCCCTATTTAACGACCACTTTCTATGACGCCATAAAATGCACAGTCCCTTCAGTATCGTTATATAGAGTTTACACAGTAATTAAATAGGTTTAAAGTATTAGTAAGCTACATACTGGCATAAGAGAGAGGAGGCCGATACCTAGCAGTGGGTAGATATAGGCTGATGATGATGATGATGATGAAGCTACAGCGATGATTGTCCAATAATTGGCTTAAGCACATACTAAAACAGTGTCCCGAGTACCGTGCTTGTCGAACACATAAGTAGTATCGACAACTCAATCGCGCCGTAAAGTGAGAAAGCTTGAAAAAGTTAGTGGATTTTGTTTGCCGCAATCACGTGGGTGCTTGCGTCAGCCAATTCTCACTTTATGGAAAGAGAGCTCCGCACTTAGGTCACATAGAAAAAAAATCGACTTGCCTGATGTTTGCAGCGTGTAAGCAGTATTCAGGTCTCCGTGAGAAGATTATCTCGGTCGAAAGTCGAGCCCTGCGAACAATAGAAAGGAATAATAAAGCTAACCGACAAGGTAAAGAGCAATTTATATCAATTAGAGAGAATTTGAGCTTCTCGGAACAAGGTGGCCTCTAACGACGGGCGAATATTTTATCGAACTATGAGAAATGGATAAAGTTTCAAGCCTAGGGTGAGGGAGGGAAGATACGATGCCCGCATCTTATATAGGAGTGAGCAGGACGGCTATAACTTCCCTAATTTCCTCCATAAAAGCTAATAGGGAAGTTAACCTGTACACACACAGACTGTAAAAGTTAGTGATGGGAAACAAGAATATTATAAATACAGTGTATATTTGCATCAGCTAATTCCTCCGGCCACTTTCCACTATCGGACGAGCAGGGAGACGGCTAGAAGACACCGATAAGCAGTTGAAGTTCCAAAAATCCGCACGAAGCGTTTCGCTTCCACATATATTAAGCGGACCATTAAACTGTGGAACTCTTTGCCCGAATCCCTGTTCCACTTCTGAACTATAACCTCACTGTCTTCAAGGCGAGAGTGAATCGGTTTCTTCTAGGCAATCGCTCTCCACTCTAGATAGCAACATCACTTAACATCAGGTGTGTTTCGATCAAGCGCTTAACTATCCATCATAAAAAAAGTGTTAACTTCATGTATCGTCACTCGATTTAACGACAAATAATCTAAGTCGATTAAATCTTAGTTGGTTTTGCTTGTATTCCATTGCAATGATAAATTCTCTCCATTTAACGACCACTCTCTATAACGTCATAAAATGCACAGTATATTCAGTGTCGTTAAATTGAGTTTATACTGTATAACTATTTTCAAGTGAACCTTTTTGTCCAACAAAGCGTGCTTCGTTCTAGACTGTGACACCATTTTTTACCAGTTACGTAGCGGGCAAGCGCAAGCTTATTTAAAAAAAATAAGATGAAGAATGCTGTTCTTGGACGGGAGGCATACCCCCCGGTGCGTTGGGGTGAATCGATCTAAAGCAGAGCGCAGGCGCGATCCCTCAAGAACCCCCACGTGTAGGGAGGCGCGCAACATCTTACAAACCAGATTGCACCTTGATTGCTTTAAAAGCTTTTATTAACTCAACTGCCTAGTTGTTTGCCTGCCTGTTCTGTTCTAGACTTTACATTAGGGACGGGGAGTGAGTAGTGAACCTTAAGTGGCGAGACATGTGTGTGTGAGTGCTGTAGTATTTCATGCTTGTGTGTGTCTTTAATAAAATAGGATGTTATGCTTTATTATAGGTCAGAGTTTATTTTATCAAAGACTTAACGTTTACGTTTATAATTGGTTGAAATTTAAATACACAGCCTCCTTAGTAAAGCGGTTGGCTTCAGGCTTCAAAGAAGTGACATGGATTGATTCAATGACAAGGATTGACGTAGACTGTCGACAGGGCTTTTTGATAGCATCGTCGCTCTCATGCATTTTACATTTGACGATAGATAATTGAAGCAACACTTGAAGTGAACGCCACTTATCTAGCGGTATTTTATCACCTATTATTTTAACGTAGTGATTGAATGATTGAATGCGTAGTATGATAATTATGGTCGACGAATGAATAGTTAAAATCTGTTGAAAGTATTTTTGACGACTATTCTTAGCATTTAGCTTAGAAGCAACCTTCTTTACGATTACGTCAAAAAGGTTGCTAGGATCTGTATCTATATAGCTATCCATTAGGATACCATGCTGGAGTGCCACTCTGAGGATCCTAGGTTCGATTCCTGGCCATCATTTTTGTGATGAACTAAATTTGTTGATCTGGGTGTTAAATATGTTTTTGTGTAAAATTCTTTATGTATGTATATCAGTTGAGTTAGCAATCATAATAAAAACTAGAAATGGTTTAGTATGGGGTAAAACCAGCCGTGTGTGAGATGTGTAAAAAAATAGGAAAAAAGGATAAACGAGTATGATCATTTAATGAACGTTTCAGTTGTGTTGTCAAATGTTACATCACACAGAGAGAAGACATATGTACACATTGACAGATCTTTATTCCTGACATATTAACGTTGTTGTATGTTTAGTTGTGCCATTATGGCCGGTATGTATCACGCTTGCCTAAAAGGAACCTATTTACTCTAGATTTGAAGAGTATACAGTGTAAATTCTATATGACGACACTGAAGGGACTGTGCATTTTATGGCGTTATAGAGAGTGGTCGTTAAATGGAGAGAATATATCATTGAATGGAATACAAGCTAAACCAACCAAAACCAATTGTGAGTTTGCTTTAGAGAGTTTGTTGTTAAATCGAGTGACGTTACATAGAGTTTACACTGTATTATAATTTTAACCGACTTCATATATTATTCACTTATCCTTTTAGTATATGACATCAGCGTCGTTTACAGACCTCGGAAGGGTCTGAGATTGAAACGGCTTTGTTATCTCATCCCTGCCGGAAGAACCACTTCTCGCTAATCCGTCTCAAGTGCCTATCAAGATATTCGAGAACGAAAAGGTACATAATTGAACTCGAACTTCAATACAGGATAGCCTTTTAACAAGCCAATTTAGGTACTCGCAGTACTTAGGAATTACTTTTAATTGGTTGATTCTATCGGTATCTTATAAATTGCGTTGGTTTTCTTAGTTATTGATAAAACCAACATTGAATAGAATCACTAACTAATAATTTACAAATACTTTTTTTTTCATTGATGAATAGGCTTACGTTTGACCGCAGCTAGCCTGATGTTATGCTTGACTGTGGTCTAAGACAACGACATTTATAGTCTAAGATGTAACACATTTCATTAACTTTATTGTTAAAAAAAATATATTTATCTGTACAAAAGTTTGGGCAAACTTTTTTATTCAAAAATTATACATCTATTAGAAACATTAACACACTTCGCAGTGGAAAATGTTAACTTATAATCTTAACAAGTCAAATCACAGAAAATGTGACGTAGCAAGTCTATTAAGAAAAACCTGCACCGTTCTGTCTTAGGTCGTTGCATAACCAGTGAGGTCATACGCTGAACAAAAAAGTCTAAGTCAATGACTCAACGCTTGATGCTTCCACGATGCCTCGAGGCAAACAATGATAATTGAAAGTGCATTCATTTTCAAATCCAGCATCTGTGGAATGCGTCAAGAGTCCGCTATTCCATACAGAGTTATAAAAAAAAACGCCTGTAGCTCGGCTAGCTAAGGTGATCTGACACGATCATCGAAGCTAAGCAACTATCCATGCGGTCGGTGTTTGGATGGGTGATCATGCACAAGACTGACGTTTTAATAGTGGCATGTTCATCTGTTTTTATGTCTAACGTGGGTCGGATGACACGTCAATTGTAGGTCCCGGCTGAGGCGTTTCGGCGGCTTGAAAACTTTCGACACCAGAGCTTGGCCACTTAGCTTTTACATTATCATTTTTCACTTTTCAAACTTATAAACTATAATAGATGCGTAAGATACACACGCACGCACATGTCAAACAATCACTACTTATACATTTTGTTTGAAACAAGTTTGTTTGTGTATAACCATAATACCATAATTGTAGTATCCTAATAAAATAAACTTCTATTTTGCTAGGTAAATTTTTGCCCTTCAAATTTTTCGTCCGTTGTTCTGATAGAGCATCAGGTCGAACAGGAAAAAGGAGAAAAAATAGAAAAGTCTGATAACTTTTAATGAGTTGTAGAATTTAGGACAGTTCCACGAATTTCACGAAATTATTTTCCGTCTAACAAGTTATGTCACTCAGAAGACATCAACGCGCGCAAAATGTGATTTTCAAATAAATAAAATCTTATTAAATTATTTTTACCAGACTACGGTGAGAATAAAAGGCTACGAGAAAAAGTAATTAAAATAAAACAAAAGAATTTTTTTTTTGAATTTTAATGTTTTTTTTAATATCTTATTTTGCTCCCACACCGCCATTACTTCGATGATCATGTGTGATCGCCTTAGCGGTTACTAATCTAATTTCGACAAAAGAACCGTTTGGCGCCGTGCCGGTGCATATTGTTTATTACTTGCCGCATACTACATAGTATAAATATAAGCACTACTTACCTGACCTCGGCAATAGCACGTGTAACTGTGAAGTAATCTGCGCCGTACAAACTGCTACGTAATCTGCGGCGTAACGGCGCGGGTGCATTCGCCGATGCTGAGTTCAACGGCATGGAATATTTCGCGAACGTTTTACTATATACGGGTACGCCTGCCACGGAGCGAGCCTCCACACTGATGCGTCATTGTTATATTCACACACGTGTTGCACTGAGACAGACTTGTATGTGTGCGTAAATACTATACACGCGAAAGTTTGAGTGTAAGCGTCTATCTTTATTATTTAACTAGCTGACCCGGCAAACGTTGTTTTGCCTCACTTAGGGGTATGAAAAATTGATAGTGTAGCTTATATGACACGTTCGTAGATTTACCATAGCAGCGCCATCTATTGATTACTTACTCAACCCAGTCGAAAGGTATCGACATCTGTTAGAATCATTTGGAGTTAACAGATCCTTGTGACTGTCAAATAACAACAGACAATTGAGATTTAAACTATCCTATCTCTCAAGTTAGATCGAACTGCACATGGTGTGCGAATTTTATTATTATCGGTTAAGTAGTTTAGGAGTCCATTGAGGACAAACATTGTGACACAAGATTTATATATATTAAGATTACAGTACAAACTCCATGTAACTTCACTCGATTTAAAAACAAACTCTCTAAAGCGTCGAAATCTTTAGTTAGTTTAGCTTATATTCCATACAATGATACATTATTTCCATTTAACGACCAATCTCTGGAGTTATACTTCATAAAATGCACAGTCTCTTGAGTGTAATTATATAGAGTTTACACTGCATTTTAATATTAATTTTTGAGCATGAAATAAGTAATAAATTGTTTTCGCCGAAGTTGAAAAAACAAATAAAATACTTGTTATAAAGATCAATGAAATCCTGAAATAAGCTGCTTTTCCACCAATAAAGGCGGATCAATCCTCGGATCGTTATTGTATGAACGCTCGAATTGGCGAGGATGTTTGCTATTCGTCAGAAGTTTGAGCCAAATTCAACTAATGGTGTGGAAATATTTTATATTCTTGATTTCCATGACTAAATGGTATTATGACATAACTAGTACTTAGTATTCATTTATATTAATGCACGTATATTAGCGGGCGCAGTTATTATTTCCCTTGCCTTATAGTAATAACATTACATTTATATTGCGCTCTAAAGAATATTGTAAGTATATAAATAGTCATCAATTATTATTTTATTATGATATATCCAGGATATTTATTTTATACTCGTAATTATTTGTAAAATAAATACTTAAGTAAGTAATAAGCAAATTTAAAATAATAGAAAGTATTCTTAACCCCGCTATTTTGAAGTGCATATAAGCTTATATAAATAGCCAAAGGTTAGAAACATTGTTAAGAGAACAATGTTATCATCAACAATATTGTGTAACTTTAATAACCACATCCGTTGAAGCTCGTTAATAACGTTATGTCATTTATAAGGTCTAATAAATTTATCATATATATGAGTAAATGTAACCTTGAACTTATATGGATATTGTACTGGAAAACAAACAGCATTATGACATACTCGTAGATACTTTAGTATTGAATTCATAAAAACACAAACCCTTTTTTATAAAAGAACGCGCGAGATTATCTCTTAATAACACTAAGACGAATGCTCATGTAAGATTGAAAAACAAATAAAACAAATTGACATTCGGACAGAACAACGTCAGTCCCCTTTTTTTTTTTTTTTTTTTTTTTTAACGTGAGGATAAATGCATTATTTACGCATGCCCACCACACCCGGGGAGGTGGGTGGGGTATGTCGGGCTCGATGCCAGAAGGGCATCACTACCGACTAAAACCTCACGATGGCCTCCTCACCGGAAAGGGCGGGGTGAGGTTCCGCTTCTCGCATTAACCCACCACCCCGCCCACCTCGGCTAGCCTGAGAGAGACTCCTCCTCAGGGGATGACTCCCATTGCAGTGCACGTAGTGCACCGCAACCACCTCGGGGACCGTGGGTGCAATGGACGCCGGACAACCCCAGTCCGACGTCCTAGGTCCCCCGTGACGGGTCAGGTCTGTGGCCCCGTCACATGCCACTACGGCCGCAGAGAATAGGGAAAGTGGTAGTCTCCAGTTACCACTCCCTTCTCCCTGCGGCCCCACCGCGTCCGCCATCAACGGTGGCGACCCCGTCGAGGCCGCGGCAGGTAGGAAGAGCGGCGCATCGTAATACCGACACTTCTCTCCTGCCGCGGCCCCACACCTTCAGCTGCGGTGCCTCCCAAACCACACCGCAGCCCGCCTCAGTTGCGAAACCCCCCCGAAACGAGGTTCCGCAACCTACTGGTGCCACTCCATCTAGAACTTGCGTACAGGGATTACAAGTCTAGGGAGTGGCCCGCCTCAGGGACCCTCTTCGCTTCACCGTGGGTGACCAGGCCACGGTTACTGAGCCCCCCCGCCTCGACAATGCGGGGCCCCACGGGGGGAACGTCAGTCCCCTGGTACTAAAATTAAAAAGTATTATAAGTACCCCTTTTTACGTAAGAAAATGCATTCTCGCATCTCCCGCCACAAGCTTGGGGGAGGCGGGTGGGGTATGTAGGGCTCGAGTGCCAAAGGGGCCGTCACTACCGAGTACAACCTCACGGTGTCCCATATCACGACGGGGGCAGGGATGCAGGACCGCACAACGCAATGCCGCTGTCCATATCAGTACCTCTAGTGAAATTATTTATTAATATCGTATTTGTTTTAGGCAAAACAAATGAAATTGACATAATATACTGTTTGTCTATAGATAATAATATAATTTTACTAAAACGGAAACAATAAAGTAGTTTTTTGCACTCGATATAACTTGAACTGGGTACAGATAGCAGATATAAAAGGAAAAAATATACAGCGCTGTTAACATTTTTATCAGGCATATGTTTGAGTTTATTTCGAGGTTTTAAAATGTGTACGAATATCTTGTTATGCGTACGATGTTAAATATTAACGCAAACACAGCCACGTTTTTCCAGAATCTTCGGACGTGTCACTGCCATTAGAAAACTATTTAACTCAATAATTACTGCTGAGGTGAATTTTATATTTGACTAGTAGATCGTCCCAGCTTCGGACGGGCTATAAAATAATCTGAGTTGCAAAGAGAAACAAAATATAGCCTATGTTACTCAGGAAAAATGTAGCTTCCCAACGGTGGTGGTGAGAGAATTTTTCAAATCGGTTTAGTAGTTTCGGAGCCTATTCGCGTCAAACAACAAAAATCAAACTTTTACTCTTTCAATTTAATATAAAAGAAAAAATAGTTTATTTAGGGATATTTAAAAGGGCTTCCGTACCTAATATATGTAACTACTATACAGTAAATCGTCCTATGTCATATACATAATGTGCCTTTACTTATTCTTTTTATTTTACATTTCTGTTTGTATAAATGGTTAGATTTGAGTAAGACCGCTGAGATTACTCCATGGACCTAGGTGTGAGCCTGCGTCTTGGCGATCCATATTTTCTCTGGTACCTGATTTGACGTTACCGCGCTGGATAAGCCGTTACACGGGATTATTTTATTACCCAATTTATATAATATTTACTGCTATTCATATTCAATGTGCAGTTTCATGTTCTTTGCAAGACCCGCAAATCCCTGATAAATCGAAATCGCGAGTAAAAAAAAAACGAGCGACGAAAAGATAACGTTTCACAAAAAGCGAACAATCACGAAAACAAAGTATTAGAGTGACGTAATCCGTCGCGATATACTCCCACACGTAGCTATAAACATGCTAATTTTATGAACGTTAAATACCTACAGTTGTGTGTGTACTCGCAGAGTTGCCTACAATTCTGTGTAAGCCAATTGTTGGGACTGTCGTTGCGGGGTACTTCTGTTAAGGAAAATTTTTACGGCGTCAAAATTTTCAAATTCGGTACAGACATTTTTTTTAATTTTAAATATATTCTATAGAAATTATTATCGTGTCATCCAACCCACGGAAAAAAATGAAAATACCACATGAAAAATGACAGACCTGTGCAAGCATGGTCATTCATCCAAACACCGTCCGCATTGACCGTTGCTAAGCTTCGACGATCACGTCAGATCACCTTAACTAGCCGAGCTACAAGCGTCACGTAAGTTGTGTGCTCAGCTCTAACCGCTCTACTCTTACACTGCCTAAAATCCTAAACGAAAATAACACACATCGTCTCTACAATACTCGGATGTATAGAATCTTTCGAGTACGGATGTGAGGCGGCGACGAAGTTTCTATTTAGGCACAGTATATGTTTATTTTTAATACAAATTGCGAGTGGGTAAACGACTGATTATCAATCTAACGGCCTCAAGTTCTATCCCGGCCCGACACCAATTACTAGTTTTCAAGCTATGTGTGGATTTGCACTCACTTTACGATGAAGGAAAACATCGTGAGGAAACCGATATTCTTGAGGACCACAATATCCGATGATGTGTTTCATCCACCAATCCGCACTAGTCCAACGTGATGGATTATGGTCTATATCTCTATCCTTGTGAGAGTAAGCTCCGAGCCCCAGCAGTGGTAATGTATAGTGGAAAGTTAGTGACATGCTATATGTATTGCTATATTATATAACTGGTCAAATGCCTATCTCCTAAGAATAAAAAAAAACGACTAGCGGCATGATCGTAACAGAAAAATAAGGAAATAAATATGTTTACTTTTAATATTCCAATTTCTAATCATGTTATTTATGTCGATAAGGAAAATCGTCGAAAATCGCAAATAAACGTCGCGTACAGCTATAATTTATCTCAATAGGCAAACACGAATGTTATTACAGTGTAAACTCTATATAACTACATTGAAAAGACTGTGCATTTTATGCTGGGTCGACGACATCCGTAACATCACAGTCAGGACATGGATGAGATGCAGCGCAACACCGAGATGACTGGCGTACAAGAAGAGAGGGTTATACTCAGCAGTGGGAGTCTACGGGCTGATAATGATGATGATGATGATGTTTGTCGTTAAATCGAGTGACGTAACATGGAGTTTACCAACTAGTTGCGCCCCGCTGTGTCACCCGCTTTACTCCGAGTTTAAATATAGCCTATGCGTTAATCTAGGGTCTAAACTATTTCTGTACCAAACTTCATTTAAAATAATTGATCTGTTGGGTCGAATGAACCATTTGGCTGGTTTATAAAAATTGCTGGCTTATATACTTTGCCCAAAAATAAGTGTTATTTTACAACGGGGTAATGCAGTCAGCATTTCAGGCACACTGCCAGACACGGAAAATTTGTTGGAGATAGTAATTGTAAAAATGTTGATTTAATATGCATTTTGTGAAATATCTACAGCCGCGCCGCTGGCGCTTCGCTCAAATATGTACTCGTATGGCGGCGGTGCTAAACCCGGTACCAGATGGAACTTTGCCGTAAAGTTTGAAAACGGAAGTAAAACAATGTAAATCTCACCTGCATACTGAGTGCGCGCTCTAGTTGAAAGTCTGCCACTGCCATGATCCAGGTCGCGTCAGGTGCCATATCGAGTATCTGGAACGAGACACCGAGCATCACTACACGGAACAAGAGCACAAACTACCATGCGATATGGCAACAGCGTTTTAAGTTATATCTGTTAAAAACACTTTGTAAATTACAATGAAGTATTCAAAAAAAGTTTTAAGTCGACAAAAAATATGTCACAAGTTTATCAAAACGATAATAATGTATAATCAATGTTATTGTACACACTAGCTCCAGACCACATTTTTCTTCACTAAGCAGTCTTTGTTCAAACCTATCTGTCCTCGGTTCTCACTAAAAGAGCAGGTATGTTTAGCCATCTATAAAAAGAACAGAACCGTAATAAAAATAACACCGTCTAATGCGACCCCACGGGACTGGGGTTGCGGAATCTATGAATCAAACCTCGCGAGAAATCGATACTACCTACCTGTTTAGTAGGTAGTGGGACCTCTTTTTACCTGATAGTTAGAAATCTATTCAAAACTACGACGAATTCTTTAATAAAAACAAAGGATCGCATTAATGAGGTACCCTACCAACGGATCGGAAAGGTTCATTCTTAGGATTATAAAAATGGGATCACAAAAAGAACTTAAAACTTTACAATAATAACGCATACGGTAACGACTATACAAAATGACTGGAAAGTACCCATTTGGCCTTAAATACTAGGAAGGTCCAAAGGGATGGAAGGAAAGGGCAGATCGGGACAAAGGGAAAGAATGCGTGCTCGATTCGAACCCTGTTTTTGTGAAGGTCGGATAAGGGCCCGAACCCACGATCCCATATCTCCGCATACCTGCCCCACACTGACACTATAGCCGCTTCGATAAAAACATCGGCACGAAACTAATATGTGTATACTGACGCATTTGGAAATAACGATAATCTTGAACTAGACCTTTTAGATTCCGCTGGCCTCAGATTTTATGCTGGCCATTTAGTTTTAAATAAAAGTATTTTAAATAATTTTACACAAGGAATATTGTGGAGTGCATATACGAGTACAGAGCCAAATAGCCCGATGATAGCTAATTTATGAACTCGTGTTCTCAAAAAACAATCATTTCGATTGAAGTAGACGTACCAATACGTAATTGGAACCAAAATAATAAACGAAATTATTTCTGTGCTGGGCGGATGTGAGTGGCCGGATCCTCACGAATTTGGCGCGACTGCTTAATTGTTGAAATTAATTCAATGAGTCTCATTCATACGAGTATATAAAGTAGTTACGCCACATGCCTTTGGGAGATCGTATACTGTACATAGACACTCGATATAAATATTCAGTGGTGTCTGAATGCTAAACTTGAGCGTAGGTACCGAAACAGATTGGTATTGGTAATATACATATATTTTACCGCATACTACAGAAAGGTTCAACAAAATAAATAGTTTATGACTTTGATCGTAATAACAACATTAATATGAAAAATATTTAAATATATTATTATTGCATCAAAAAAGAGGGGGGCTCCTTCCTTCACGTACTCACGGTTGAGTCAGAATAATGCACTCCACGCGCGTTAATAAAATTGTTCTCAAGTACATAATTCTGCTGCAACTGCTCATCGACAAATTCTGATTGCCAATAAGGTCTCCCGAGTGCAAAATTGCTGCAAGCAAGATGGCAGTGCGACTGTGCGACACACCGGAAGGCCACATGGTAAGTGATTCATTCAAATTTGATCATATAATTCCATGTCACGTAAGCCAAAGTCAACTCTTCAAGTTCTATGCCGGAGCAAGGCTAGATGTGATCAAATATTTATAAGTATTATGAATACTTTAAAGAACTATAAATGCGTGAATTTATACGTGTGTTTGATGTGTAATATTTTTGTTACTTCTTCACATTTATACGGTGGTCTAATCTGGGTGAATTTTGGCATTGACGTAGAAAACTTTTTATTCCGGTGTAACACGGCAAACACTGCGCATCACAGCTAGTTTCACAATATTTATTATTTTACAGTCAAGTGCTAATCCAACACGTACTTGATCTTTAATCAGATAATAAAGGTATTACACATAAATATATAGGTCGATTATCTATCAATCAGCAAAGCAAAGAGTTAATGAGATTAGTTGTAAAGTAGTTAAATAACAATCATTTAATGACGACATTAGTTAAGTATCTACTAATACCTACCCTTTCACATTTGATAATGTAATGACCTAATGACTCTATAATTACATTAGTCTTATTAAGAAATTATCGGACCTCAATTAACAATACTAATATTTTAAGTTAAATAATTAGTTTTTAATCGCTTATGCCCCATTGTAACCAAAAATCACAAACAAAGGACTACCTCACATACAGCCATAAATAATACCACTTACCAAGAAGTAAGAACGTAGTTAAAGAACAGGCCGTGCGAGTACATCGAATCACCCGTAGCTTGGGTTAGAATTCCATGGAACGAGAAAACGTTAACGGGAATACGGGCTAGTGGTAGTAAGAGCCGATGAAGCGCGGAAAACAGCTTTCCAAACACTTATAATGCGCGCGCCAGTTCACTCTCTGAGAACACGGAACCGCGCCGAGCGGAGACTGCGATCTCAAATGCCTGCGTCTCTCATTGCAATCACTTATGTACTTACAAAGACTCTCGAACACGAAACATGTGTGACCATTACCCAGAAGCACATCTCATTTAATTAAAGTAAACACACAAACTTTTACAATAATACACAAAACTATTAAAAGATTAGGAAATAAAAAGTGAAAAAATAAAATAAAGTACAGTTTCGCCGCCACAAATAATTTGCGACTCGATTCAAAGCCTCCATGATAAACAGAGCAATCTACATCATGTTCATTTAAACAAGTTACAGTAACAATGAGTCTACGAATTACATAACCTATAAAACAATATAATGTCAAGTAAAATTTGTTAAAACGAATGCATTGAAATATATAAATGTGCAGTACATGATGCAGCACCAACTGCGGGGCCTGAAAGAGCAGTTTGTTTAGCGTCGCAGCCAAAAAAAGGTCCCTTCGCTGATCAACTTCAGCGAAATTTATAAATAACCAACGGTAATTTCCAAACTTTATGTGGACGACATTTTAGTGAAAAATACGTAAACACGGCTAATGACGCGCGTATGCCAGAAAGAAAGGAGTCACTTTCAAGGATTATTTGGGTTGTTGCTCTTGAATTACAGGAGTAAAGTAAAGTTTGTTAAAGCGAATGCATTGAATCATTAATGTGCAATACATGATGCATCACCTACTACGGGGCCTGAGAGAGTAGTCTGTTTAGCGTCACAGCCAAAAACGGTCCCTTCGCTGATCGATTTATAAATAAACAGCGGTAATTTCCAAACTTTATGTGGACGATATTTTAAAACAAAATACGTAAACATCACCAATGACGCGCGTGTGCCAGAAAGAAAGGAGTCACTTTCAAGGATTATTTGGGTTGTTACTCTTGAATTACTGGAGCATTTTTTTTTGTTTGTAAAAGTTTTTACGTCGTGCATTTATTATACAAACAACCTTAAGCGCCACTATATCGGTGAAGACAAGAACGTAGTCGTCTGCAAACTAATACATTTAGAATAATGATTTGTTTCTCTGACTTAAAATAAGTAATTAACAGAGCTTATTGAAATCAATACAAAAGAAGAGTAAACTCGATGTGCAACTAATGGGAATTGATGATCACGTTAAACTAGGTACGCTTTGGATTACGTTCTTGGGACAGATACTCCATACGAAGAACTTGTTCATGTGTTTTCATTCTTGAATCTGTTGAAGTCTTCAAGTTTCTTTTTTGTTTCTTTTCTATTAGCCTACATAGCTTGAACACTTGTTTTTGTCAGTCCCTTCTATTTTACTGATACGCAGTATCTTCGACTACTACAAATAATTAAGTGGTAATGCCTAGCTTGAAACGTAGAAGCAGTGAATCTCAATAGAAGGACAAGGCAATTGACCACTCTCCGGGAAAATTTCTACTCACTTTTCTCACGCAGTGGTGAATTTACCAAAAAGGTCTGAAACTGAAATCCAGAACGGGGTGTCTATGGGTGAATAATGGCGATCTACTTCTAGATGCAACTCAGCTTGCAACAAGCGCGGCTCTACTACTCTAACCAGTAGGCTCAATTTTGACGCGGCGGGTGACACTCAAGGGCTACAGTAGCTCGGGGCATGAGCTTGAGAGTTCTCGCATACTTTTTTCGATTACGGATTTTTTGTTAACCAGCTACTAGAAAAACGTAGTTTGTAGTTAGCATAAACAATAGACAGAAACAAGCTTATTATTATTAGCTTATTATATTACATTATTAGCTAGTTCAGGAATTGGCTCATCTCGAGCTTTCTTCGCATTCCGGTCGTTGCGTGTGGAACCCGGTGGCAGCGGATACATCGTTGCACTCCATTTCTCACGAGGCCTGCGCCCGCGCATCTAATGAGATACCACTCACACATTCATGCCTCCAGTCTCGACTCTACCAAGCTCTACGCTCACATGTATAGACGTCTAGCGTGGCGTCTTTTTTTCTAGCGTTTGGTGAGGAAACTTTTTTGCCTTGCAGACATCATCTTTGCGTTGGCTTACAATCTCGTTTCAACCATGATGTAAATAACGCTAAGCTTTGAAAACAACGTTCCAATCTTTCATTTGTATTAGGCGTAGTTTCCGCCGTGGGGCCCTACAGGGCTCAGTATTCCCATCGTTGGCAAGAAGCCAAGAGAGGTTTGTTAGTTTCGACTCGCATGAGAGTCATAACTGACCTAGGCGCACGTTGGTTGCACACAACGTTTCACAGGGGTCGCGGTGCACCTGGCGTCGCCTCGAGCTGGGGTACGTTTTTATATGACTATCTGTCTCGGCGGCAGTTTATTTTAATCGCGCTTGCGCAGATGGCGCGAGCGCAGGGGCCGCGTACTCGCGAGCTGTTGTTATTACTATGCACCCAATGTGAGGCGGGCAGGGTGCAAATAGGCTCGGCACTCCGTGGGCCGGGCGCGGGTTGTAAACAAACCGGGCGAGGGCAATGGCTGCTTGCCGCTCCCCGCGCTTGCCGCGCTCTACCAACGGCGACGCCATTCAACCGGGAACTTCATCATTTATTTTTAGCGTTCCACGAACCGTTCATTCTGATTAAACTAAATAAAAGCATCGTTGATATCATCGACAAAGAGCTGGCCGCAGCCAAAATTTTAAAAATTCAGTGAGCGAAATATAAAAATATTTTTTAGATGTATGTATAGAATGCGTTAAAATGCCTACATTCAATGTGTGCTCTAGGTTGTGTGCTTTATCTTGCGGTCAACCGAATGATAAATCCGGCGCATATCTACCCACCAACTACAGACGTTATCGTTGATCAAACAAAACATAGCGATACGACAAACATAGCGTACAGTTTTTGCATGCTTAGATTTCTATAACGGTATCGAAACAGCATGAGAGTACTGCGCAAGAACATCGGTTGTAGCTCTCACTTCAATGTTATTTTTACCGCTATCTCATGGGTCCTGTCGGGTTCAATGGAAAAAGTTGTAAGTCATCAACCTATAAACTGGTTTTGCAAAAAGTACATTGTGGACGGCGAGAGGGGTACGGCGAAGAACCAGATGCCAGCGTTAGGGTCAATGATTTATAATGTGACAGGTATAGCGAGGATCGGGGCGAGGACGGGAGCGATCGCTCGGTGACGCCGCATGGGCACGTTTCAGAGGCGATAATAAGATGTAGCGGCGGCGGTGACATTGAAACGAGGTGTGGCGGCCGCGAAGCCACCGTGGGGCCAAGATCGCGGGGCCAGAGCTTCCTACAACGTGGTGTGCTGGGCAGCGGCGCCGGCGGCCGAGTCAATGACCCGAGGGCAAGGTGGGCGCGGGAGGGTGCGCGCGCACGCAGCCGCGCCCCGCCTTTATTTATTACGCTACGCGCGGCGCGGCGCCGGCACCCGCGGCCGGAGGCCGCATTCCGGACACACGCGCCGCGCTGCCAAAATAACACGCCGGACCACTCACACTTTAAAATAAACCGACTCACTTACTCAGCTCAGGATGAGGAAGCACGTGCGCCGGACCTCGTGCACCGCCGCTCCAGTCTAGAGTCACTCGCACCGCACTGTCCATAATGCACGTTCGTAAGCGAGCGGTGGGCGCGCGAGCGGCGTACGCGTTACTACTAGGTCGGCTCACATGGCGCGCGAGTTTGTCGGGAGAGCTGCGAGGCACGCGTCGACTGCGGTGGCGGTATGACGCATTAGTGAACGCGCGGCGCAACGGTGAAGCGAGCGCGGACGCTCGGGGCCCCCCCGCCCCCTCCGCGGTCGGGCGCATCGACCGCGCCTCGCCCCGCGTTGTACGGACGCCGGCGTACTACCACGCCGCTGACACCACCCGCGCCGGCAGAGCCGGTGCACACTACACTCGCCTATCGATCACCCCACATGCGCCAGTACTAGCCTACTACTAAGTAAACACCGTTCATTCAGCAACACATTTCACGGGAATAAAATAAAAATAAATTTAAATATTTATTTAACACAAACTTATTCATACAAAACACAGAAATATAAGTCAAGTTAATATATATATATATATATTATTTTCGTGACACAGAACCGATTTCAGTTCAGCATGTTCTGATTGATGTTTTCCCGGTCAACGCCTTAAGTGAGGCCCAACCTTAATTTTGCAGCCTTTCTGCATAATCAATATTATACATGGCTTGCTCCTTGATAGCTCGGAACCAAGCGCATGTCATATTTTTACACCAATTTCACATACATGTTTTAAGTTCTATATTCAAAAACTTCGAAAAAAACTTTTAAATTAATAACTTTTATGATCGTTTAAGCTCACTTATGACGAAACATATAATCAATATTTCACTTTCGGAGTGAGATGAATAAATAATTCGAGAATAAGCTTTAAAATTTTTAAAGTAACTTCAAACAAACAAACTCAGCTAGAACGATTCCTCAATCCAGCCCAAAATCTCTACAAATCGATCACCCAAATAATAATTTGGTGTAAGATAGATAAATACTTTATTAAAATCTCACAGTAAAATAAAATTAAAGAGAACACACAAAAACTTACAAGCTAGTGCCTTAACTGGAAATCTTATCGCTAAGAACGATCTGTAAGCTTAGTGGCCAAGCTCTGGTGTCCAGTTTTTAAGCCACCGAAGGGCTTCTAATTTGGCTAACTACTGCACGTACTAAGACTAATCAGCCGAGATCTAAAAATGCGCGATTGAAATTACACTTTTCGAACTAAAAGACTGAAAAGGGGTCGTAAAATTGTGTGTTCCGGCCGACAAATCTAAGTTTGTAGAGCGCCGCAAGAGATATCTCTAAGACAAACTGCCAAATTCGTTTCGATATTAAAACGTGTCATAATGTTTTCGAAATTTTATAACGGACCACAAATTTAATGACCTAAGCGACGCGAAGGATTGCGAAGTAAAACGCTTATCTATAAGGTATCTATTGACTCTACATTTTAAAGACTTCAAATGTTACTTTTTAGGAAATAGAGACTCAGGTAGACATTTAAAATTTTTACCTTCACAGGAAACTATTGACTTTTAACCAGCATGAGTTGGCGAAACTAAAAGTGGAGCATGCCTAGTCTAGATTAACTGGCTCTCAAGGAGGGTACCGGGACACGTAGTTACATGATTGGCGACAGATTATTCAACTTGAGGGTGGTTGCTGGCCAGGCTAGCGATCTAAAACGTTCTGACACCATGCTGAGGTTTCCTCACGATTCACCGAAAACGCTCTGACACCATGCTAAGGATTCCTCACGATTCACCGAAAACGCTCTGGCACGATGCTAAGGTTTCCTCACGATTCACCGAAAACGCTCTGACACCATGCTAAGGTTTCCTCACGATTCACCGAAAACGCTCTGACACCATGCTAAGGTTTCCTCACGATTCACCGCAAACGCTCTGGCACGATGCTAAGGTTTCCTCACGATTCACCGAAAACGCTCTGACACCATGCTAAGGTTTCCTCACGATTCACCGAAAACGCACTGACACCATGCTAAGGTTTCCTCATGATTCACCGAAAACGCACTGACACCATGCTAAAGATTCCTCACGATTCACCGAAAACGCACTGACACCATGCTAAGGTTTCCTCACAATTCACCGAAAACGCACTGACACCATATTAAGGTTTCCTCACGATTCACCGAAAACGCTCTGACACACTGTTTCCTCACGATGTTTCCCTTCACCAAAAGCTCGCGCTCATTGGATCGAACCCCGCCTGACTGACTTGTCATCGTTTATATTTGCCTCAGTTAGTTGACCTATACCCATAACCCTATTTCCGTTTATTTACTTATAGCTTCCAGGTCAAAAGCCTCATATCCTCACGATGTGTCAAAGAACAAAAGGATAGAATGTCCGCGCCTCCGCTTTTATCATCCGCTATTTCTTCCCTATTATGTAGTCTTAGAAAACAATAACAATGGCTGATTTTTAGAGTTCCGTACCCTAAGGATACAAACTGCACCCTAGTAATAATGTTTTTTATAATGTATTGCTTTTCTTTATTGCTCGTGTCTAAAAAGAATGTTTCTTTTTTTCTTTTCTATTACCAAGACTCCGCTGTCCATCAGTCCGTCTGTAACCAGGCAGTACATTATGAACTGTGATAACAAGATGGTAGAAATGTTCAGCAATAAAGTATTTGTTTGCTGCTAAAACAACTAATACTAAAATAGACATAGAAATATCATATTGGCTACGTGTTTGCATTGGGGGCTATGCAAACACGTAGCTTTTTGAGGCCCTCATACGAAGAACATGATCAGGTAGGGTTAATATATTACAAGATTATATTAAAAATGTTGAAAACCGCAGACGAAACAGTTTTGGGGCCGGCCATCATGGATGTGGAATTCTTTATAATGTAAATACGTTATAATGAATAATAGTCGAGACCTTTCATTTGATACCCTGTTGCGAAAAATAATACTTCCGCCATTTTGTAGCGGCAGCCATCTTGGGCTGGTTTGCAGCTAAGAACACTCTCGTCAAACACACTTTTCAAACATTTGTTTTACTAAAATCGGCCCATCCGTTTGTGAGCTACGGTGGTGACAGATAAACATACACTCACACACACAGGCACGTCAAATTTATAACACCCCGTTTTCGTCGAAAGTTAAAAATACTATTTATATAAGGTAACACATACTATAATGATAAAGCGATTCTACAAATAGAGTCCGAAAAGACCGTCCTTGAAACTGATTAGAAAAGGTCGCAATACGGAGAATATTAAGGTGTGGAATTCATTGCCGAACGCCCTATTCCCCGAAAACTATAATCTAAGTGTTTAGGTTAAATTCTGAAACGGTTTCTTCTAGGAAAGCGCGTTCTACCTTACATGACAATATCGCTTACCACCAGGTTTATTGTGATTTAGCGCAAGGTCGTTCTGTGTAAAAAAAACAACTTGCGCTTTTATGCAGTGTCAAAATGCCTTTTTTATGGCTAATAAGTCATCGAATCTAGTAACTGCACTATCGTTTACTGCTCCGAAAAACATATCGTCATTTTATTATTATTCTTTTGTTTGACGGGCGAGCGTCATTGCCCTGTGGTTAGTAACTGATGCAAACTTGGCCAGGCCAGCCGAGATTTCATTTGCTACTTATGTACTTACTTTCCTCTTCATCATAGGGTACGGAACCCTTCCTCCGTGAGCGTGACTTGTACTTAGCCGGTTTTCCTTGTTATCTAATGCGTAACCTAATCCCTTGTTAGGAGCAAACACCGGGTCATGCATTGACGCTATTCGCAGGATAATGTGTTTTATACCTACTAAGTAGATAATATAGTATTGTACGCCGAGCTACCCGCTAAGTACAGGGTTATTGGTAACAAACCAAAAACCTACCAAGATAATGGAGGGTTGCTTTATAACCCACCTTTACCCACCAGTTAAGTATATTTCCAGAAGTTACTCACGTTTGCGGCATTTAAAAAACGCAGACTTGAAGCGAATCGAAAACAACCTTTTTTTTGCAAGAACAAACGGTCACACTTAAAAGATAACGTTGGATATAAATTCGACGAGTTTCAAACGTCTTTTAAGTATGTGTGACAGTTTGTTCGTAGAAAAATATAATATGTCTTACGACTTACTACTCATTCCAATTAATTGTACAACATGAACACTCTGATACCGCAATAAATTATTTGACTTTGATTTAAACAGTTTACAAAGTATAGCTGTATTTTTTTTTTATTCGTGGAATAACTTGTTACGATAACGAGAACTAGCTTGTTATATCTGAGGGTCGCAGCTCTCCAATAATATTGATTCCTTATAGGAGTTCTCTTGGGCAAAACATCGTCAGTGGTGGGTACAAATGTCCTCGGGGCTTTGGTTCAAACACGTCGGTTTCCTCACGATGTTTTTCTTGACCGTAAAGCGAGTGCAATTCCACACATAACTTGCAAAACCATTCACTGTAGATAGGCGTGGAATCAAACCAGGAGGCACCAGATTGAAAAGAAACTACACTCACTCTTATGATCATTTTGAATACGGTGCTCTAAAAAACCCCACATCTATATCAAGGTACCGAGTGAAAAGAGTAGAGCTTCTTAACCTCAATGTATGTATCGACAACTCGACGGTGCCGTAATGAGACTCCTTGAAATGCTTGATACGATTGGCTTCCGATGTCACGAGGGTGCTTGAGGCAGCCAATCATCACGTTACGACGCCACTGAGTTACCGATACATGTGTTTGACATGCTCTCGACGCTCTGTCCATACCTGCCTATATGCTAACCTAGAAGTGAATCGAGGCGGTCGATATTCTCCTAGATTCCCCCACATTCATTGAGAAAGACTTCGCAGACAGACAGTCTAGCGCTTACGATAGAAGCTTTTACTGTCTTGTAGATCGCCGTTGTAGCCTAACTAAGGTATATGCATTTTTTTAATGCATGCAACGCCTTTAGCTCGCCTAGCTAAGGTGATCTGACACGATCATCGAAGCTAAGCAACACCGTCCGCACCGGCCGTTCTTTAGCTTCGATGATCGCGTCAGATCACCTTAGCTAGCCGAGCTACAGGCGCCTATACATGTATCAATATCCCATCCTACTAATATAATTAATGCGTGTGTGTATGTTCGCTATTTCTCTCTAACGGCTAAATTAATTTTATAAAATTTGGTGTGAATATAAGTGAGACCTTGAAATTGTGGCTCCTGTGGGATACACAAATAACTTAAAAAATTCTGTTACTTCTTCATGCTCCAGTGGCTGGACTGATTTTGATGAGATTTACTACGAAGATGGGTTACACCTTGGATTAACACATAGGCCAATTTTAATCCCAGATTTACTTCTTTTGGCAATCTCAACTCAACTGTTTTTTTCGGATTGACGTCGGTAACACCGCGGGGCGGAACTAGTGTGACTATAAGTGTCGGGGAGCAGGTTGAAAAGCGCTAGAGTATCTAGTTTACTCCAGCATTATGCTGAACCTGCTCTTTGTAATAGTGTTTTTTGTATTTAATCGCACTATGTATGTTCACAACTTCTTTCTTACTTTCTATCTTTGATAATTAAGCTGACGTCTGTAGGCAGTCTGAGCGCCGCCCACGCCCGCCGCAGAAATAGACGCGTACGCAGCCCGTGAGTCACTGCGAACAATGGCCGTGTTCCTCGCTCCGCTACTTCGCAGCTTTTACTGCTCGCACCACGCTATCGTCGATAACGTTACGAAGATCACTTAAATCCTCCTCCTCTTCGTATGAACTGAATGGCCATGTCGAGAGTTTTCAAGCGACCCCAAGGCCCAAGGTGCGGAGGTGATGGGACCTGCACTGACATCCCGCTAGAGGCGTAAAAGAGAAACTCTTCTTATTATTTGTATGAGTTACTGTACTATTGTATGCTTTGGTGTCGATAGATTACAAGCCTTCTAAAGCCTCTGACTTGGCTTAACGACTGCTAGTCTAACAGCCGGGACCTACAATTTAACGTATACAGACCCACGGTAGCGGCTAGATGGAAAAGCCGCTATAAAAATGTCAGTCTTGTGCATGGTCACCCATCCAAACACCGTCCGCATCGACAGTTGCTTTGCTTCGATGATCGCGTCAGATCGCCTTAGCTAGCCGAGCTACAGGCGCTACACTTATAAATAATAAATAATTTATTACCATAAACATTAGGTAACATGTTTTAGCAATAGGCCCCAGGTTGGCCAGTATTTTTTGGACTTCTATGATCCTCCGCAAACTTATCTACAGTTTATAATAAGTCTGATCAGTACCAAAATAAGTATAAATATTTTTAGACAGGTTCTTTAGACGGCCCTTAAGCTATTTTCTCGATATTTTTACCGTTAACGATTTATAGCGAAAGTACTGTAAAATCAACAAATCAAAATGCCCTCGTCTTTGTCTAAAACTAATAATTATAAGTTCTTCTTTCTTTTTCCTGTAAAGCTATCTCCACTTAGCTCATACGATAAATAAAAAAAGTCTAAAAATCAAAGACACCATGGCTAAGATAACGCCTTTAAAATATCAAAATTAGCAAATATGCATTATTTATAGATACATAAAGTGTGAGAATGTTATTATGAATTCGTACATAATTAAAGGGACCGGTTTCGCAAAATTTATATGAATATCTCATTTATATGAAAATGTTCACGTAGAGGCCAGACACAAGTAAGTTTTTGGAGCGTACAAATTTGTGTAAATAGATTACGCGCTACACGGCTGCCATTTATTACGTTTTCATTTATCAACTCCGGAATACAAATTTATTTTATCATTGCCAAGGTCACTATTTTGTTGAAACAAGTCAAATGTTGGGACATGTAGTATAACCATTTAGCAGTCCAGGATTTTAGCGAACATTTCCGCTTGACCGCAATTCACCTGATGGTAAGCGATATTGCAATCTAAGGTGGAGCGCGCTTGCCCAGAAGAATCCGGTTGGGAGTTGCTTAAAACTTGTTGGGACTTTATGTAACTTCGAATGTCTAAATTGACCGGACTATAGGTAAATAGCGTAGGTTTGTTCTCTTTCCACGGTAAATACTAAATACCACCACGACCAGCTCTGAGCTCCCATCGTCGTGCGGCTATTCAAATATTTCTAGAGGCGAGTGGTCGGCAAACATGTCTAGCGGCACATATTAATGCGATGCTAATTACTGGGGCCTCTACAACTAGTGCACTTATTACTTAATTACTCATTAATCATTAGCCCGGCTTGCTTCTATTCCTGGACTTAGGCCTCTCCCAAGGCACGCCACGTAACCCCAACTTTTTTTTGCTTTTCAATGTGGTAATGCCGCCAGTATCTTGGGAACTCTACGGGATATAGCTAGGACGGTGTACTTACCCTATTTTTTTATTGTGTGTTTGTTATTCTTTTATCATTGTCTAGATTAAGAGTTAGCAAATAATATTGTGTTATTTTTGACGTGACAACGTCTTAAATTAGGTTGCGGCTGGGAGTCACTTATGAAAAAGTGTAACGCCCGGTAACGTTACGATGAGTCACCGAACGAGAGAGAGGCCCGCCGAATGCCTTGCGTCTCTCTCCCACTCAACTATGAACGTCTGCCGCGTGCTGCGCGCGCGGCAGACGTTGTCACGTAAAATCTTCGCCCGTAAAACCGACTTTACAGGCAACCATTTTTTTATACTTTAGCTCAATTGATCATACTCGCGTTTATCTGGTCGTTATTTAAGAACTTTCAAGCTTTTTAAGTGCCTCGCATTCAACGTGTGCGCTAATACTAGAAGCAAGACGTTAACAGTACCTTTACCATGATGGTTCCTTTCTGTATCATCGTAACCATAGTACGCCGGACCCATATTAATTGACGTACGGAAGTTTTGCAGGAACGCGACAAAGACCATCGCTCAATAACGGTAGGTGTCCGTGAAACATGCGGTAGCGGGACAAAGTAAAGTGCGGCATCTATTTTTCATAGTTTTATTTGTACTACAGGGCTCTAACAGAACCTAGAGATAGACAATGAAGTCTTAATAATAGACTTAGACTTCGCTGTCCATTATCTCTGTCTATTACCAGGCTGTATCTCGGCTAACTAAGGTGATACGACACGATCGTCGAGGTTAAGACTCAGCCAATGCGGACCGTCTTTGGATAGGAGACCATGCACAAGAAAGTCTTTTAAAAAATGGCATTTTCATCTAGGCGCTATCGTGGTTCGGAAGAAATTTTGAATTGTAGGTCGGCTGTTAGTCTTAACAGTCGTTAAGACAAGTCAGATGCCTTCGGGCGGCTTGAAAACTCTTGACAACAGAGCTTGGCCACTAAACTCATACGAAGAAGAAGAAGAAGTTGCTAGTGAACCTGTATAGAGACGGTGAAGGCCTTATAAACGGGTCGGAGGTTCTTGTAGCGGTGCAACAGGTAGGCGACGCTGACCGGTGCATATTGCGAGTAAATAACGTTCGAGGAACCTAATGCTGACACTTTTACCAGATCACACATCATCATCATCAACAGCCTTCGTTTTAGCACTGGTGGGTGATTGTAATCTGCCTTTTTAAGGTTCCCTACTCCTAATACTGAGACCGCTGTATGTATGTCAGTCCAATCTGTATTTCTAAAGCCGTGATAGCTAGAAAGCTGTTACATATTATGTTTTTCCGTTGTCGCTATAGAACAAATACAATTTTTTTTCTTTTTCCGCCCTTAAGCCTCCTCAAAACACGAGTGTGGCTCGGTGGGAAAACATCAGCTTTTCAATCTGACAACCCTTGGTTCGATTTCAGCCCTACACCAACGACTAGTTTTTCAAGTTATGTGTCAACTTTCCCTCGCTTTACAGTATAAGAAAACATTGCGAGGAAACCGACATGTTTGAGGACCATAATATTTGGACACGTGTATCATCCGCCAATCTGCACTTGGCCAGCTTGGTATATTTCCTTGTGAGGGAGGGCCCTGAGTTCCAGAATTGGGAACGTGTAGTGATCTATTGTATCATTGGTGAATCCGGCATGTCCAGACAGTGCCGTGTCCGTCTTAGTCTACCGGGCATGTAGATAATGAGGCGGCTCGAATGCGGGCAACTTACTGGAATGGCTTGTGAATATTCCTGCAGTGCGCCGCCCCAGACCAACTAGTTCGACCACATTCTGAGTGGAGACAACTGTTCTCTATCTCTTTCTCTGTCTCATTATCTTTCTTTATCTTCTTCTGGATATTTATCTTGGACAGATAATAAAACACTAGTTAGGGTTGCCTAAAAGGTAAAAACGGGACCCTATTACTAAGTCTCCGCTATCTGTCTGTCTGTCTCCAGCCGATAAAGATATTTTCGAGTAAGTATCATAAAAAAAATTGTTTATCTTTGAGTTTGTATATAAATTTAACATTTAACTTTGTTAGTTTGTGCTTAAATTTTATCATCTTATGTTTGCTTCATTCAATATTTAAGAGCTAGGCTCTTGTCCGTGGAGTTTTTTCAGGTAGTTCTATCTTCGGCTTCAGTAGATAATTATCATAAAAATATTTTTTGTTTACATGTGCAAAAAGAAAGCCAGTTTTCCTTCAGAACAACGGCCGTTGACATGTCTATCAATTAATTGACCCTTCCTTGCTTCACCTGTCCTTCTATTATTAGCAAAATAATAGCTACATTTACGAACACAAAGGAAAGAACGCAATGCGATATTTGTTTTTGCCATTATCATAAAAGCCTTTCTGAACAATTACTGTTCGATCTCCGATTACAAAATATGATAGTTTCCTATATGGCTGTCTATTTTGGGTTAGAGTGACACTTGCTATTATATCATACTATCAAATTGCTCGTTTGGTCATCGCAACGACGATAACAACAGGCAGTATGACCGGAAAATAAATTATATTCAGTAAATATTTTGCACCAAAATATACGAAAATATAAATATTTTCATACATCGGATAGTAAAAGTGTTGATGGATTGGTTAGATAATCCAATTTGTTAAAGACTCAATTTTACTTTAAAAATTACGAATTAAGTCAATTTTGTATCGAATGTTGTCGATATACTTTAGTCTTTGACTTATAATACAAATTAATGTTAAGACACATTTCACACACGGCTGGTTAGTCCCATACTCAACCATTTCTAGTTTGTATTATGGTTGCTAGCACAACTGATATACTACATACATATACATGAATACTTGATATCGATACATATTTGACACCAAGACCAACAGTCAACAAATTTAGTTCAACACAAAGTTGTTGGCCGTGTCGGGAATTAAACCCGGGACCCTCTGGTTTGCAGTCCGTTATGGTAACCATTAGGCCAACGAGTTCATCGATTGTTGGCTACATCGGCTTCCATAGCAAAAGTAGTGAGACGCTTGATTTCGAGGTTTCATTAAAATGTATTTAAACGAACGAAGTGTCATCACCCTTCGTAATATCATCTGCTGAATATTAAACAGTTTCTTAGTACGTTGAGTGCGTGTGCAGTTCAGGCGCTAGTTGGGAATACTTGTTTCATTCCTGTCATACAGGGTTATACAGTAGGCATACAATGGCACTTGTACAAAATTGTTCATAAACATAACATAAACAAAATCAGCCCACTATAATTTTCTACTGCTGGTACTATATATATGAGATATAGGCTATAATCCGCCACGCTGGCCAAGAGCGGGTTGGCGGATGACACACATCTTCGGATATTGTGGCCCTCAAACATGCCGGTTTCCTCACGATGTTTTCTATATCCCGACCCTACATCAACGACTTATTTTTCAAGTTATGTGTATAACTTCAAGTTATGTGTATAACTTGTCGTTAAAAAATTTAAATAAATTGAAAAATAAAGTGTTATTACCACCGAGCCACACTCGCTTTTTTTTCACAAAACTACATTAAGGTTTCCGACTCTTTAATATTCAATAAACAAATAAATATTAGCTGCGCCCCGAAGTGTTATCGGTACAAAGAAGGAAGTTACAAACATACACAGTTACACACAAACTTGCACTCTCGCATTTTTTTTTATTCGGATTGCATTGATAGGATTGTATTTTGGCTTATTATTTTTTTATTTATTTTAGTTAAGTTTTTTGTAGGATTGGTTTTTGACAAACATTTTAACCAATGAGATAATTTGTTTACAGACACCAGCAGATATGAAAAAAAAAATAGAAACTGACAACGAGATGCTTTGGTGACGGTGATATTTTATTTAAAATTTAGCATAATGCATTATGTTGTACTTGTCAAGCCCTTTCATTTGATACCTATATTGTGGTGTTTGCAAAAAAATTGCTGTCCGCCATTTTGCGACAACGGCCGCCATCTTGAAACGATTTTCATCATATGTGAATGATGTTTGTGTGGTATCATTGGCGAAAGCACCAATGATACTACACAAACTAAAAAAAAATTGTCGGTTTATCAGTGCCGGTTGCTTCAATGCTGACAAATATACGAACTTTTGACATAACGCCATCTTTTTTTTTTATTAAAAATATTTAAATATACTTTGAAGAGATATTCCATACATGCCCTGTATTTTTTTTCTGTTATGTTCTCTGGCCAGTACTGACTGAGACGAGCGTGGGAACACGTTTGGCTTGCGTTTGTAAACTAATATCATGCCAGAGAGTATAACGTTTTGAAGTTCTTTTTTGGGTTCCGTACCTAAAAGGTGAAAAAAAGAACCCTATTACTAAGCCTCCGATGTCTGTCTGTCACCAGGCTGTATCTCAGTAAGCATGATAGCTAGAAAGCTGAAACTTTCACAGATAATACATTTCCTTTGCCGCTATAACAACAAATACTATTTAAAAAAATTAAGTGGGTTCGTTAGAAAGTAAACGTGATTATTTGCGCATTTTGTTTCGTAATATAAATAACGTTAACACTTGAAATTTTCAATGCAAGCAATTATTTAATCGATCTTTATAACTACATTTGGCAGATCGTCTAAATGATCAAAGTAATGTACAAATGAACTTTAAAAATAAATCACAAAATTAGAATAAAATGAGATTTAAGATTTGTTTTAATTTATCTATTACATTTAAAGAATTACATTGTTTTAATTTTAAAACTATTATTTTGCAATAACTAAAACTATCGAGCAAATTTTACGTAATCGTGTTTTGGAACTTTAACTATTCTTAACATTAATAAAACTAAAAAAACAGCAGCGTGGATTTAAAAAAAAATCAAAATTAGCCGATTTATTTATTTTATTTTTACCTTTATTTCAGGCAACTATGGTCCATAACATATAATACATACCACTCAAACTGTATTAAAGTGTTGAGTTTACGAAGGCGGTGGTGTGAAATTTACACCACTTGTGTGTTTTTCATCACTATTCGAACGTATATTTGGAACAAGCCCGCCAGGTATGAAGGCTTGATTCCGACAGCACCTAAGGAAAAACTTGTCCATGCAATTCCACTCATGGCATTGTACACAGATTATTTACTTCGTTAATAGCTTAACGCGTTCTTTACTTAAAACCCTGTATTTCTTTCCGACGAGCTAAAAAGTTATGCTCTGGTGTTCAGACTTTAAAAGAACCTCTGATTGATTGATGATAAAAAAAACGTGTCATCCGATCTACGATACCCAGATGTAAATACCACTTTTACTTATGACAGTCTTCTATATGATACTCCGTCCAAATATTATCTGCAACGACCGTTACTTAACTTCTGTGGTCGCATCAGTTCACCTTAGTTAGCCAATCTGCGAGCGCTATGTACTCGTACCTATGAGAACTGTCGTATAAATAACAGTTTCGTGAGAATTTTATACCTAATGCAGATTCTACTAAAACCAATTCAATTTTTATATAAAGCTCGAATTAATTAAGAAAACCTTTGAAAGTTTATATCCTATCACTTGTATAACCAAATGATTGTAACCAAGATGAAACAATGAATTAAAATAATATATAAATATTGTGTTTCCTGAGAAATATAACTTAGATTTTTTAAGGCGAGAGTGAACAGATTTCTTCTAGATCAACGTGCTTCATCTTCGGCCACATCTTCTCTTACCATCAGTCGAGTTGGTGGCCAAGTGAAGATTTAACTTAATAAAAAACATTATTATTTACATAGTAATATTTACATATATAATCCTGTTATGTTTGACAAAGCTAGCGATTTTTTTTATAATAAGATAGCTTTTATTAAGTTCGCTGTAACCTCGAAAAAATTATTAAAAACAAATATTTATCATTAAATCAATTAAATTTGTAATCTTTGCAACAAAATAGACGTTTTAAGGGTTCCGTAACAAAAAGGTAAAAATGGGACCCTATTACTAAGCCTGCGATGTCTGTCTGGCGATAATCAAGCTGTATCTCAGAAATCGATGGAGAAAGAATGATTGCTAGAAAGACGAAACTTTACAGATTGAATTTAATTTTTGACACTTTTTGATTCAATTTAAGTATTTCTCGTAATTTACAGTGTAAACTCGATTTAACGAGTAACTCTCTAAAGCGTCGAAATCAATTAGCTTCAGTTGGTTTAGCTTGTATTCCATACAATGATATTTTCTCTCCATTTAACGACCACTCTCTTTAACGCCATAAAATGCACAGTCCCTTCAGTGTTGTTATATAGAGTAAAAATTACTAAGAATAAAAAAGATTAAACTGGTCCCCATACAAAACCTGCGTTTTTTTACGATGACAGGTACAAGATATAGGTAGGACACGCTTACAATTTTCACTGTTGAAATAAATATTTAAATATAAATACAATAAATAATTTAGGGGCACTACCTCACAAAAACGTAATTTTTAATTTATTCTTCATTATTCTTTCTTCTAAATATTCAGAGAATATTTAATTTTAAATTAACATTTAAAATAATCAATAAAATTAATATATGTATACGTGAGGCTCCAATACAACAAACGTTATTTTTTTGGCATTTGTGTAAGATAACGGCACGGAACCCTTCACTTGCGAGCCCGTCTCGTACTTGGCCAATTATTATTATCTCTGCTGCGAAAAAATAAACGATACTTTAATATCTTGCAGTCAATGTATGAATGTAATCTTTGTGTTCGAAAAATATAGTATAGATATTTATAGTATAGATATTTCTTGTTTAATCAGTTGAATGACATCGTTCATAACATTTTTAATCTACATACTATAAAAATAATATAATTTATCCCTATGGTTCAGTAAACGCTTATGACCTAACTTAGTTAGTTAGTAGGTTGATAATAAATGTTACTTTACTGAATAAATAAATACAAACATTAGGACACATTTCACGGAAGATTAGCCCCATACTAAACCATTACTAGTTTGTTATATGGTTTCTAACACAACTGATATACTACATATATACAAAGTGTGGCATAGACAGCCTTTGCGCGTCGTGATGACGTCATCACCGTGTTAATACTTGAAATCAACTACCAAAGTTTAAATCAATGTCAAACTAAAGTTGAAATCAATGTCAAATGGCCGAATAGCCTATTCTGTGGAAACTGCGCCTCTCGTCTGAAATACCTGGGTTCGAGCCCAGACTAGTTTAGTCTTTTTGCAATAGAAAATAACTTTCTAGAGGATTCGAGATCGAATGGAAAAGAAAGTACGGGACGGAATATGAGTAAGCGAGAGGAAGATATAAATTGGAATCATTATTTTGATTTTAGAACCCAAATTTTAGATGCGATTTTGTCGTCTAATGTTTACCATCCTCGTTAGTAAAATGGTTACCATGCCGGACTGCCAATCAGAAGGTTCCAGGTTCCATTCCTGGCACGGCCAATATCTTTGTGCTGAACTAAATTTGTTGGCTGTCAGTCTGGGTGTTAAATATGTATCTATATAATGTATGTATATGTAGTATATCAGTTGTGTTAGCAACCATAATACGAACTAAAAATAGTTCAGTATGGGGCTAACCAGCCGTGTGTGAAATGTGAAAAAAAACGTGCCATTTATAATTTACCAAAACCGCTATTAACAACTTCCCTTATAAATCAGCGCCAAAGTTAGAACACCAAAAGGCACAAATGTAAAAGCTTTTCAAAGCTATATTTGCGCTTTTTGCGGACTTTTCCGTGACTGAAGCCGTCACGCCCGCGCCATATTGTAAAGCCTTTTATCCGGGATTAACGCAGGTAAAACCATAAAGCGCTGCTAGTTTATATATTTATTACTTTAACCTTTTTATTTATTAACTAGCTGACCCAACATATGTTGTCCTGTCTTAACGATGACTATTTAATGCGAATTGGTTATCTTCCATATAAATAAAAATAATTACCCAAGTGCAACTCGCGCATGAAAGGTTCCGTACCATTGTTGTATGAGAGGCCCCCTTAAATATAATTTCTAATTACAAAGGCTCACAAAATTCAGCGTAATTTAAATACAGTCAATTGGGATAGAAATTGACAATTTTTCAACGTTGTTGACAAGTTGTCCACGGGAAATACATATCTTGTGAAAGTTTCAACTTTCAGCTATTACGGTTTTTGAGATATAGCATGGAGACAGACAGACAGACAGCGGAGTCTTAGTAATAGGGTCCCGTTTTTACCTAGTACGGAACCCTAAAAAAGACTACTAATATTCAAACCTTTTACACCCTTGGCTTACGAATGTCTATTTTTTCAAACAATAAATAACCCATAGTCTTCTACTTCTTCTTCGTATGACCTAAGTTGCTAAGCTCTGGTGTCGATAGCATTGCAAGCAGCTTATTTTAAAATTTATTTTAAACATTAGGACACATTTCACACACGGCTGGTTTATCCCATTTTGACCGATTTCTAGTTCGTGTTATGGTTGCTAACACAACTGATATACTAAATATACCATACATATTTTATATAGATACATGTTTAACACCCAGACCGACAGCCAACAAATTTAGTTCAGCACAAAGAAAGATATTGGCCGTGCCGGGAATCGAACCCGGAACCTTCTGATTGGCAGTCCGGCATGGTAACCTTTCTATAAACAAATAACTTTCGCAGTTATTACTTATATATTAGTAGAATGTGATTGTTCTGGATTGAGTAGGAAGTGGCGAAGTATATCCGCGTAGAGTCGTGAGTTCAACTTGGTGCCGGGCGGCCGGCGGGGCTATACTATTTGCAGACATGGCAAAGCGCCAACGTACTCCTAGTTTGTACTACTAGAAGTACTTGTACTAGCTCACCACCGAATACAAAGTAGGGAACACAGAAATACAGCAGAAATACGGCCATAAATAACATAGGCTAAAGGCAAGTCACACTACAATTACAAGTTAGTACAAGAAACTAGAACCATATTAAAAACAATAGACAACAGAAGAGGAAAGACGGTAGGCCACCTTATGCGAAATGACGATTTCATTAAAAGTATCATAAAAGGAAAGATAGAGGCCAGGAAAGGAAGTGGAAGACCTAGAAGATCATTTTTAGACCAAATAAAGGAGAAGGCGAAAATCATGTCGTATAGGATTTGGCCGAAGATAGAACCGTCTAACCAAATATAAATATAAATATAGAACCAAATATAAATATAATATTTTAATTTGAAACGGACTATTTTTTTTATATAAAACTTTCGGCTGAATAGTACATAATTGTGTTTTGGAACTCTATTGGTCTGTACATTGAATTGAAAATAATACAACTGAAAAAATCGTAGCCTTATATTCGTATACGCAAGAGTTTAAAACAGTTTTTAAAACATGCTTTTGTCCAATAAAAAATTCTCTATCTGTCCATCTGTATGTCTGTAGATCAACTCATAAAAAGAAACGCACAAAATAGCGTCTCTGAGGAATTTCTTACTTAATAATCTAGTTTATTCTAGACGCCATTTGATACCAAAAACACCATCTCGAGCTATGACGTCAGAGGCCAGGAATTGCATACAAAATGTACGGAACGTCTTCGTTCTGATGTTTATTAAAAGCACTTTAATGAACGAGTTGCAAACAACCCTTTTATAATGTTTAATTATTCATGGTTTTTCCTGCGAATATAATATTCATGTTAGAGGCTTTGGGGTGGCTTGAAATCTCTCGTCACCCGAGGTCAGCTAGTTACTTGTGGGTTATATTATACGGTTGCTAGGGGTCACATAATATCACAAGTAAACATAAGAAATTTTGAATCTCCCGGCGGTGGGAAGCTGGGGTTGTTTTTGTACCTTTATCAAAATGTACATATTTTGTTTGACCCCCCCCAAACAGACAAAATGCTACGGAAAAAAAAATCTACAATACTTGAATGTGGCTTTGATCAATGTACGAACTCTTTTATCTGGAAGTAAAATTATAGACTTTAGTGAATCTATACAATCCATAAAGTGGGACATAATTGGTCTCTGTGAAACTAGGAGGCCAAAAAAAAATTGAAGAGCGCTCAGATTCTATCTCATTTCACTCACCCGGAGTAAATGGAAAATATGGAGTTGGATTGTTAGTAAAAAATATTTAAATAACTTGAATTAACAGGGGAGGCCTATGCCCAAGCGGCAACTTTTGCCTAAAAATGTGTTAAAAGTATGTTATTTTTTAAAATATGTAAGGCAATAGAATAAAGGCTTTTTTACTTTTACTTTTACTTTACTTTACATATTTTGTTTGACGTCGTTGGTGGAATTGTTACCATGATGGACTGCTAATCAGGTGATCCTAAGTTCAAATCCCAGCACGGCTAAAATCTTTGTGATGAACTAAATTTGTACGGTGTCGGTCTGAGTGTTAAATATGTATTGATATAAATAGATTTTATACGTCTCTGATATTATTTTATATTTCAAGGTTGAGGCCGTCTTTGCCACCATTTCGATACTTTTTTAAATTATGTATTCTGCTAGTTACGTCCTTTTAAATGATATCCATATTAAGGATTCAGAGAGATTGCGGGGTTCAGAGCGACGTCTCCTGCGTTGAACTCTTTCGAGACCTTGATATATTGCCTCTACCATGTGAATTTATTTATCAAGTGGCACTTTTCACACACACGCATCTTGAATTATTTAAACGCGGGGGTGCTAATAAAACGTAACACTTACGTAGCAACGTGAAGAAGATGCAACTGAAAACGCCGGTACATAGACTTGTGAAATTGTGAAATTTATTGCCACAAAATTGCGTATCTATACCAACATTAATTAATTAATAATCTTATTAATATTATAAAAGTTAAGAAAATCTTTACAATGTAGTATTTTTTTCTAGGGGTAATATACTGGGCCATGCGTATAGCCATGCATGGCCCAGCGTGTACTAGGAACCTAAAGTGCAATAGAATGCCATGGTCGAGGCCGTTGACCTTGAAGGAAGCACACTGCGTCACGCGCCCTAACAACATATATATAGCATATACATATACGAGTAACTTGTCCTTTAGGTAGTGCAATTAGAACAAGGGGACAGAAATAAACAACATTTTCATTTTATTCAAGTCTAATTGGTGAGATAAAAAAAAATATTGTCATGAATAAATATACTATTTTTAAAGTTCACGCTGATGGGACTCGGGCTCCTCTCCAATGAGGAGAGAGATATAGGCCATTATCCACCCCGCTGGCTAAGTGCGGGTTGGTGGATGACACACGTCTTCGGATATTGTGGTCCTCAAACATGTCGGTTTCCTCACGATGTCTTCCTTCACCGTAAAGCGAGTGCAAATCCACACATAACTTGAGAAACATGACTTTGGTGTAGGGCCGGAATCGAACCAGGACATCATATTAAAAAGCAGACGTTTTGCCACAATCGCTTATATCAATTTTCATCAAATATATATACGCTACTAGCTTCGCCCCGCGGTGTTGCCCGCGTTATTCCGGGACCAAATAAGTTAATCCGGGACAAAAAGGAGCCTGTGTTTAATTCAAGGTCTAATTTATCTTCATAGTACATCTCATGAAAATTGGTCCAAGCGTTGGAGCGTAAAGGATTAACATAGATTTTAAGTTATTTGCATATTCCACAGAAACTGTAATTGTTTTAGGCATAAAAAGTAGCCTATGTGTTAATCCTAGGTTCAACCTATATTCACACCAAATTTCATCTAAATTGATTCATCCGTTTGAGCGTGAAGAAGTTACAATCATACATTCACACTAATACGCAAATCTTCGCATTTAGTACATTAGTAGGAAGAACACTCCACGTTTAATAAAACACCTTTCCAAGAAAAAATATTCCAGAGATTTCATGATAATATATTCATTTCACGTAAAAAGGCTAATAGAAAGACGGCAAAGGTTTTTAACATTTCTTAATCGGAAAAATTCTACCTAGACTGAAATATACTCCCTAACAGTCTAGACTCCAAATCAGAGAAAGCTAAAACTTAAGTATGTGTATACAGGTTCACTGGTAAAAGTTGATTCCTGGCCTTTTACAACTAAAGTGATTTTTGTCTTTTATTAAAAATATACAAATCAGTAAATACACTTTAACTTACTTAAAAAAACTTAAATAATTAAAAAATACCAACTCAAAAAATTAAAATATTATTATTATTAAAAAAATATTTAAACAAAAAAAAAACGAACGAGCGTAAGCTTACTTTACGATGTGAATTTAACATGCTTTATGTACAAATCGAAGTTCCTTATGTATCAACTACAATGTACCAAAATAAAAAAGATGCTATTGTTTACGTAGGAAGATAGGTAAAGTTCTACCAGCAAATAGACTAACTAAAGTATAGAAACAGGGATGTTATACAAAAATATTAATGTACAACAAGTTGTCAGATAAAATAACAAATTTTAATAGCGTGTTTAGAAAATAAAGGATTTTTGTGAAAGTAATTCCTTTTATAATTTAAGCGAATATTTGAATATGGAGCTTCCAGAATCGTTATTCACGTTTAAAAAGTTGTATTTTAAAATTTAATAGAAATGAAATACAAGTGCTATTGTGTGTATTTAATGGTGTAGAATATTTATTTCATGAAATTTATAAGTCTATTTAATCTAACTAGTCTTTTATGTATTTAAGTGATTATTGTAGTGACTTGCCTTTAACGTATGATATTTATGGCTAATAAAGTTTTTTATATCTGTATTTCAATAAAGAAAAAGTATAGTAAAATACATTTTATCAGATGGTCATGAAGTTAGACCCTTTAGGTCTGGCGGTGGAGGGAGTCGGATTGTCAGTCGAGGTAACTGAATTTACGGACGTTTTAACACCCCTTTGACTGACTTGAAAATCTGATTTTAAACTGATCATAAGAGTCAAATTGTATTCTACAGTTTTTACACCCGGTAAAAAATATTGAAAAAATAGCAGGACCACTCCTAGAATATTTATAATCATTTTGGTACCAATCAAACTTATGAATTTAGAAATAAAACTAGTTCAAAAAATCTAAAATAAAGTTTTTTTAAACCAATTTTTTTTCATATCGATAAGTCTTATTGGTATCAAAATAAGTAAGTAGCTATAAATATTCTTAGAGTGGTTTTCAGACGGCATTTAAGCTATTTTTCCGTTTATTTTTTCTGACCTATGATATTCGGCAGAAGAAGATATGGAGGCTATCGTAGAGGTGGCTGGAGTCACGTGGACCAGATTCGCCCAAGACCGCAACGCCTGGGCCAGCAAGGAGGAGGCCTTTACCCGCTTTTGGGTGTCCTAATACACATAAATAAATAAAAATGTTTATAAATAAATTTTAATCAGAATATTAAACCACTTAAGAATTAATTAATGAAATGTAATATTTTTAGGGAAATAAAGGCTATTTTATTTATGATATTAGAAATATTGTTTCAGACCCTAAATTCTGCGGGGGAGGCACGACACTCAGTAATGAAGAAAACAACTTTACTAAGGAGATAAAGATGAATAAATAATGTACATACTCGTATTTTCCTTACAACGTCTCGTCGCATTTGAGAAGAGTAAATTGGTTTAATAAATTCGGAATGTTTCGTGGCCAACAAGGAAATTCCTAGAATACAAAGATGTAAAACGAATTCTGTGTACAGAAAAAAAGAAGTCTTTATTTTATTATTTCATTAATAATAATACGCCTTAGAAAAAGTTTAAAGAGTTTTATCTTTTTGTGGTCTCGAGAAGAATAAATAATAGTTAAAAAAAACTAAAAAAACACGCTTTAAGAAGGTCAAAATCGCGCCCAAAGAAGTCGATTACTAACAAACATACAAACAAAAATACAAAAAAAAAATATCAAATATTGTCATCGGTCCTCAATAAATCTACAAAGTTTCAACAAAATCTGGCCGTATAAAGTGGGTCAAAATCGCGCCCAAAAAAGTCAGTTACAAACAAACATACAAACATACAGGTGAAGCTAATAAAAAGTGGTGCTAAAAGCTTCTGATTTTCAATCTCTGGTTCGATCCCGGCCCAACACCAAAGACTTGTTATTCAAGTTATGTGTGGAGTTGAATTAGCTTTACAAGAATAAGAATATATTTATTGCATAATTGTGTACAAAGACGAGATTAGGTGACAACAGTCTTGTTCGTAAAGAACATACAAATTAACTAAAAATAACAACTATCTACTAACTAATAATATACATTTTGATAACTATACACGATGTTATCGTGAGAAATCTGAGACAATTGAGGCCAGCAATATCTGAAGATGAGTGTCATCTGTCAACGCGCACTTGGCCAGCGTGGTGGATTATGTTCTTTACCACGAGAAGGCCCCGAGTCCCAGCAGTGGGAACATAAAGTTGGCTGCTTATGCTTATTTTATTTACAATTTTCCAAATACCATTGAATAAAAATAGTTTGCCAAGATGTCTTACAGGCACCCTTAAAAGTTATTGAGCAAGAAAGTCTGTAGAGTAAGTGAAATTGACGAGTCTTTAAGTCGGCTTATTCACGCCAATTTACTTTTGCTGTGATAGTTTATTTTTTATGTTATCAGACCTCTTCTATTCTATTTACAAGGTTTTACTTATGATAAATTTCACATACGAGTACGACTGGTTAGTCCCATACTAAAACATTTCTAGTTTGTATTATGGTTGCTGAAACGTATTTTCTTTATGTTTTGCACATCTTCTATACTTTTTTACAAGATTTATTTTACATACATAAAGTTCTGTGTTTTTTATATATCAATCAAATACTTATATAGCATAAGCAGCCCACTATACGTTCCCACTGCTGGGACTCGGGGCTTTCTCTCACTAAGAGACAGATATAGGCCATAATTCACCACGCTGGTCAAGTGTTGGTTGGTTAATGACACACGTCTTCGAATATTGCAGTCCTCAAACGTGTCGGTTTCCTCACGATGCTTTCCTTCACCGTAATACTAGTGCAAATCCACATATAACTTGAAAAAACAAGTCATTGGTGTAGGGCTGCGATCGAACCAGGGGCCGTCTGATTGAAAAGCAGACGTTTATGCCACCTAGCCACACTCGCTTTTTTATATACATATGTTCATGTTCAGTTAAGCAGTCACTTGATATCGCTCTTTATTGTTATGATTAAGTCTTCTCATACCACCCCGTAGGCAAAACAGCAGCATATTAGATTGCGTGAGCGAAGCAGCAAAATGTAATCTGAATTATTTTGTATTCGCAATATCTCCGTTTCGAAGAACCAACACTTAATGTTGTGTATACACAACAAAAAAAATATATAAACAAAGCCTCGCGGAGAACAAATCTAAGAAGTTTGAATGAGCAAATTTTGTGCTTAGTCGATGTATCATTTATTATGTGTCATATTTTGAAATATCCTATTAAAACCAGCGTAAATGATAGGCCTACAGATTTTCAATTACAATTTTTATAATTCAGTATCAAGAATCGTTAGACTTTCAAAACAAAAAGTTATTTTTTAAAATAGTAGTTTTAATTTTAAAAACGTTGTGCTACTTAAAGTAATAAAGAAATTAAAATATAACTTACTTTTTTTTGTAGAGAATATTATGTATTTAGAATCGTAGGAGCTTATAACCTATACTCTACTAATACATATTATAAAGCAGAAGAGTTAGTTTATTTGTTTGTTTGAACACGCTAATCTCAGGAGCTACTGGTGCGAATCAAAAAATATTTTTGTGTTGAATAGACCATTTATCGAGAAAGGCTTTAGGCTATATAACATTACGCTGCAACTAATAGGAGCGATGAAATAAAGGAAAATGGGGAAGAAACGGGGGAAATTATTCATATTTGAAGGCTTTCAAGGTATCTAGGCTTTAAGATATCAATAAAATATGTATAAAAGAATTATTTCTCTTGAAATGATCTACCAAAATTGCCGCGACAGTATATGCCAGTATATATAAAGATAAAGAATATTTATTACGTACAGATAACAAAAGAGAAAAATACATACTAAAAACAAGGTAGTTACATCTATTTTTAAAAAAGCATAACAACGTTTGCCGGGTCAACTAGTAGCATGGACAAGGATTTGATAAAACATAATGCGTGATTTTGTTTGACCTAATTTAGCATTAGAAGGTAGACTAAATTCGGTAGGTAGGTACTTACAATAGCTTTGGCAAGGCCAAAATCTTGATTTTACAGGTTTCCCGTTAAAACCGTAAACGGTAAAAAACATTAGAACAAAAGCTTAAATACCGTTTAAAGTACCACCCTAAGTATATTTGTTTATTATTTTGGTTTTTGTATCAAACGATATTTCAATAAATGTTGTTCGCGTAAAGTAGGGCGTAGTACACACGTGTAGCGCAATACAACCGTATTAGCATCGCAGACTACCTAGAACCCAAATCACGAATACAATTTTGGTCATGACCCGCGACCATGACCGTCCTAGTTTCGGCCGCTGTCGAGACACTGACGCCGACACAGATTACGGCGTAGTCACAGCCACGCTTACCTTACTATAAGCGAAATCAGGGGACAAAAAGTGAATGTATCTAATGACGCTTTTTCTCATTCAAAGTTTACTTTTACTGCTCAAGCAGCGTTTGAAGAAAGGAATGGTTGCATCATGCTTTTTGCTTGTTACCTTTGTTTAGAGGAGTGGGAAGGGAATATCTTTTCCCGCCAAATTGATATAACGAGTGAGCCAATAAGAGACACAGTTTAAAGTTTTCAACTTATTATAGAACTAATAAGAATTTTAGTATGTATACTGTGTCTATTTTTCAATAACACATCTTTTATCTAAAATAAGTAACAAAACAAAATTCAACTGCAACTCGCCAGCTTCGCACAAATAGTTTCAAGTATCTCTTGATATGCAGTTTATTTCTAAAGGGCCAGTAGTTAGCGCCTGGGACTAGCCTGCAGCGCCTGCGCACAAAATTAACCGCCGTACTTGAGAACAGCCATGAACCAGCGTACAGGGCGATGACGAGTATCCGAGAGACAGCGAGAGACAATCCGAAGGAGCGCGAGAAGGACGGGAGAGCGATCGCGGAATGCGGCGCACTTAATTTTTGTAACGGACTTTGGGTCGAAAAGCGCGCGTCGCGTCGCGTCTATGCTCGGAGCGTAGTAAGGAGGGGGCAGGCTCGAGTAGTGAGTACGTCGCTTGGCCCGCTGCGCTGCGTGAGGAAGCGACCCTGGCGCGGTCATTGCTCGCGCGCGACCGCATTCCTTGCGCCGCCCGCGCCCCTCCCCCGCGACGCTGCGCCGGCACATCAATGAACGCACTCTGCGCTTACGCCGTGCTCTATCCACGACACCAAGCCTAACTGACACTATCTAATATATACGACCTCTTCTCAAAGACTTCTTTGAGGTTTATAAATTAGAATAAATAAATGATTCGATATTTAAAAGTTAATAAGAGCTGTGATGATACATAATAATAAATACTAGCATCACATTCCGGATTTGCTCGGGCGCTAAAATAATGTAACTTGCAAAGAAAAACAAAATATAGCCTATGTTACTCGGGGATAATGAAGCTTCTCGTCAGTAAAAGATTTTTTCAAATTGGTCTACTACTTTTCTCGTCAAATAAAGAAACAATCAAACTTTTTCTCTTTATAATACATATAAACATAATATGCTATTGTACAAACAGTATTTTGTAATAATTAGTCATAAGCTTAACTAATAATGTTAAGACATTGTCTAGCTTGCCTCGGAGAAAAGCTAGCCAGTGCCGCTTCCTACGCCTTAAAACAACAGGGCACATGTAACATACCTAGTTTTATGACACTTTATGTCACACATGTGTTGCAAGCTTGCATCGCACTCTGTGTTCGCTATTCGGTGTATTTGGCAAGAAAACATACGAATACTAGTAAAGATGTTTATATGGAAGATTTGGTAAATCGAGCATTCTTCTAATGTCCACTCAGGATCACCTCAGGTCTTTGTTCTCTATTCGTATTCTTCTTTTTCACCATATACTATCACTAACACTAGTTACCATACATATACCTTATTAAAGTCTAATAAAGAGAAAGAATATTTGATATGATTTGAAAGACGGCAATGTAAAAAATACAAAAAATATTTATAAAATAAACGAATAAAACAAATATTTTCTAAATAGCTACATCGTCCGAACACCATATTTGTACAGAATACAAAAAGCGAATAGAAAGCAAAATATAAACTTGATATTAAAACCCTTTTTTAAATGAGTACTGACCATTTAAAAAAGGGTTTTAATATCAAGTATGTTATGTCCATAAAGTTATGACCATAAAGGTTTCAGTATACCTTTTAGATGATGAGTAAGAAATAGTCCAAACTAGATAAAACTAGGTTTTGCACAACAACTCATTTTCAAATTTCTAGTAAAAATATATAGAGCTTAAAGCAAAACAAAGTCACGATGGGGCAAATTCTTGCTATTTTATGCAAAAAAAAAAACAGGATAGTTGAAGCGAATATTCCTATATTTTTTTTATTTATTTAATCTTATTTATATGAAATAATATCCCTTATAATTAATAGCCCTGCGATACAGGTTTAACCTAGTGCAGAGCTTGGAATCACTTACCAAAGCGGTTACCTACGTTTTAATTTTTTTAGCTCTTTATTTGTATCCTTAATGGTTTTCCTATAGATAACCTTGATTTTGCTTTCTCACTCACTGCGACCCAGAACCGTTAACGATTTATGAGGATAGCATCGTAAAATGAAGGTTTTGCACCTGATGACTACGTCTGAAGCCTTTGAGGCTTGAAAACTTCCGATACCTAAGTGCAGAGAGGTAGCTCATACGAAAAACCAACAAAGCTAAAAACAAATTTAAATAACTATCCTATGAAACTCTACGTAAATAGGACTAGAGCATTTGCAATATTATTTCTTTAATTCAATATTAAGAACTGCTAAAGTTCCAAACCCGATAAACTCGTCTAGTTTTTTTTTTTAATAACCGTTTTGAAATTTCAAAATGGTGGTTTCTGTGGTTCTGGAAATTCTTAAGAAATTAAAATACATATTAAATATATAAAAATATATTGGCTAAATCACCAGTGTTTCTTTTTCTATGAATAGTGACTTAAATGTTCTATATAGGTCAATGTTCTTGGCTACAAATTTTGGAATACCTTGCTAGATTCCCTGCTGCAGCTCCTTCTAGGTAAGCGAGCTCCGCCTTTGCACCACAATAACACTTTACTATCAGATGAAATGTGGTTAAGCGATAACCTAATTAATGTTACAAATTCCCACTTATATTATAAAAACTTATATTGCATATGTTTTGTGTATGTGTATACTTATTACTCCTTTACGCTCAAAAGGCTAAATCGATTTGAGTGTCATTTGGTATTAGAATAGCTTAGAGTATAGGAATACCCTAGAGTAACAAACACAAAAGCAACGTTTCATCCCGAATCAAAACGAATAACGCCGCGGGGCGATGCTAGTATGTAATATAAACATATCTTTATATATAATATGTTTATATGTACTCGTATATGTAGTATATCAGTTGTGTTAGCAACCATAATACGAGCTAGAAATGGTTCAGTAAGGGGCTAACCAGCCGTGTGTGAATGTGTCCTAATATTTATTAATTTATTTATTTATCTTGATGAACGTTACTTTTAATATTGCGCACAAAACACATAAAGCAACTGTAAAGTAACGTGCAACAGGTAAAAAAGAGATAAAAGTAAAACATTGCGGGACCGAATTGACGTCCGGTCCGAGATCCCGGGAACGTAAGCGAGTAAGCGAGCTTTCTCGATTTCCGCGAAACAAACATCAAAGAGGCCACATACTCGCAAGTTACGGTGCCTTGGAAAGCGTCCGTGGCTAGTGGCACGGCGAGGAGCGGTCAATGATCGAGAAACTGCTTACAGGTTGGACATGCCATGGCCAACGGATACGCGGGGACAAAAAAAGAACGAACTGCGCCCGCGCCGCCGCCCGCTGCGCGCTGCGTACTGGACAAACAACCGCCTCCTCGGAATCTACATAGTATTCTTCTTGTTCTGCGTATGAGCTTAGTGACCAATCTCTAATTTCGAGAGCTTTTCAATCAAGCCGCCCGAAGACCTTTTACTTGGCTTAACGACTACTTGTACTAAGGACTAACAGCCGAGACATACGATTTCACGTGTTTTCTGACTCTCGATAGCGCCTAGATGAAAATTACACTTTTTAAACGACAGTCTTGCGCATGGTCTCTTATACAAAGACTGTTTGACTGTTTGACCGCTGCTTAATCTTGATGATCCCGACAGATCACCATAATCGAGCTACAGGCGCTAAATTGATAGCTTTATTGTAAACCAATATATTGTATAAGCATCCCTTGATGTATGATGTAAAGGCCACTTTTAAATGCTTGCAAGGACATCCGTTCAAACACTGTTAGCATCTATTTCTGGATCTACCGAAGGTTCTACGAGTACAGATTAGTAGTTCTTCGAACAGTAGACATTGCGGACGCTAACCCTTGGAGCATTCGTTCGTATTGAAATGCGCCGGCCTTCGTTTTGACAAATTTTTTATTAACAATCAATTTCATTAGAATTCACAAAATCACTACAAAAAAATATATCTTAATAGACCGGTAAAAATGTAGAAAGAGACAAAACGATGATATTAAATAGTAGAACCTACACAAGTTTTGTCAAGGTTGTTCCTTTAGACGATTACCAACGAATTACCAGTGTTTACTTAATTTAAATTTTAAGTAACGTCACACTTTTTTTCATTGTTGATTAGGCTTACGTTTGACCGCAACTTGCCTGATGTTAAGCTTCACTGTGGTCTAAGATAGAACACGCTTGCCTGCAGGTTATTTATTCTAGATTTGAAGACCCCCTAATTGTACTTCTCAGGAAAAAGAGGCCCAAAGGAATACAGTTCTAAAGCTTCGTTGTTCACACAATAGAGGTCGAAGCAAAATACCTGTCTAAGGACATGAACCAATCAAATCCTAACTCAACACTGATATTCGCGTTTATTGGACTAATAGATTTGGAGATAAATGGCAACATTGATGATTTGTACAAACACACACAATCCTCTCACCCCAGCGGGGCAAGCACGGGAAGTGGACAATTTCTCCACTGGCAAAAGCAATAATCTGCCAATGAGGCAATAATGTGAATGTAAATGAAATACGAGTATACTTATTTGTAAATTTGTTTAAAATCTTTGCAAAACAAATAACATTTCACATTTTGTTATAAAAATGGAAACTCAGAATGATTTCGTAAATTTCTTTTTTCCCCACCGAGATTGTCCCCTGCTATATGTCAATCGTAGAGAATATCATCGTTTTACTTGGAAACTGTGGGAAATAGCGGTATAGTGTCAAATCAAATCAAATATATATTTATTGAAGTAAATAAATTTACAGTAACCTTTTAAAGATAGCCCTGGCTTCTGAGCTAGTATGCACTGTGTTACAGAAGCCAGTCTCTTCTCAATTTTACAAACAGAAATGTTATACTTATAACCTAGCCATACAAAATAGAAAAGAAAAAAACAAATACTAACGAAAAACTACACAATAAATGCAAAATACATGCAAAACTAAGTTTTATCATATTACAAACATTTAAAAACTATAACTAGGTATGCATGATATTACCAAAACAACCAAGCAGGCGCTGCGCGTACATGTCCAAGATTAACGTCAAGTGGAAATATTTTACAAGGGAAATTTTTCCTTGTTGTCATACAATTAAGATGGATTTCTATTTTACACTCATACTTAACTAACTCTCATATATATCTCAACTTTATCAAATACAAATACAAATCATTTATTGATAACACTTAAGTTATAATAATATGATATCATTATCTTTAGCACCTCTGAAGAGAGCTAGCTCTTGCACACTCAGGGTATCCTACTGCAGAAGCTAGGCACCACACTTACATTATTACATAGATTTTAGAATTTATTATGATTAGTACGTATATTTAATGTTTGTTTAGAATGTAAGTTGGCCCAATAAAGTTAATTGCAAAAATGCCGAAAATGCGTACTAAGCGATTCGCTTCCACGTTTATAGTACGGACAGCCAAACTGTGGAACTCCTTGCCGGAATCCCTGTTCCCACTGAACTACAACCTAACTGAAGACAGTTTGTCAGGCGAGAGTGAACCGGTTTCTAACTGGAACTAGGCAAGCGCGCTTCATCTTAGACTGCAATATCACTTAACATTAGGTGAGTTGTGGTCAAGCGCAAGTCTATTATGTGTAAAAAAAATTGTATCTACTAAGATGTGGAAAAACGGTGGAAAGACTATAAGTCCTCGTCTTGTGCTTACCCCGTTGACGCATAAACCGCTTTCCTGCCCGTATGGGTAAAATGTTAGTTGTTGTTCAATGGGGTCAGTGAACCAAATCGTCAGCGTGGCATTGGCTGCAAAGGTGGACAATCCATTTATGTAGCGCAGGCGCAGGTGCCACGGCCGATGCATCGGTGCTGTTTTGACCGCCGACGCAAAAACGACGAAGTCTTTTATAAAAAAGCCAGTGCGGCGCGGTGGTAAACACGTCTTTTTTTCAATCTGAAGGACTCTTGTTCGATCTCAGCCCTACACCAATGACTTGTTTTGCAAGTTATGCGTGGATTTGCACTCGCTTTACGGTGAAGGAAAACATTGTGAGGAAACCCGCACGTTTGAGGACTGCAATATCCGAAGATGTGTGTCATCCGCCAACCCGTACTTGGCCAGCGTGGTGGATTATGGCCTATAATTATCTCCTCGCGAGAGAAGGATTTCGAACCAAACATAGCTATTACTAAAGTAAAAGAAGCTAAAAAATATTCTATAGGTACGCCATTTTGTGGCGGCCGCTATACAGACATCCTTATTTTTTTTTCACCATATTTTTTTTTTTAAATGTGGCATTAATAATACATTAAACCCTAAATTTTTACTTTTCTATGGCTATTTTAGTAATTTAATCATTTTTCATCCCTCTTGATAACTGATCAATTACAGTGTTTTTACAAAACAACGTTTGCCGGGTCGGCTAGTATATATAAGCAGAAAGTTAACTTTTTTTTCTTCTTCTTCTTTACCTTATCCCACTTAGGTAAGGTCGGCACAGCAAATCTTCTTCTTCCACTCTATCAGACGTCATCTCCACACTCAATCTTTTCTCTCTCATGGTGAAACTCATTCACACACTCCATCTTAGTCTTTTTCGGTTGGCCTCTTGCTCTTCCTTGCACTACCATTTCCATACATCTCCTAGTGACATGCACTCCTCTCTACGCATCACAAAAGTTATATAAATTTTATATCTATCCCTAACAATGTTAGTTATCTATTTTAATAATACTAGTGCCAATTCAAAGCGCGTCTGTCTGATCAGCCGAGTGCACTTCCGGGTAGGAGTCAATGACCTGAAGAGACGCCGGAAATAGACGCTTCCCGCGTCACTTCCGGCGAGGAGCACACACTTGCGACCTCTGCTAGTTCTAATTGTGTTTCTTCGATCATCTGCACTGGGGTCAAGGGGATGGTTTAGGGGACAACCGGTTATTTGCAAATGTTTTAGGGTTCTGTTTCGAAAGGTTCACAACAGGGCTTTATTACTAAGATTTCGCTGTCCGTCCGTTTGTTTGTTTGTCTGTCTGTCCGTCTGTCACTAGGCTTTTTATGCACAGTGAGAGTTGAAATTTTCAACGAATACTAAAATTAGAATAAAACAATTTTTTATACAGGAAACGTGTTCTTTCTCGTAACTTTTAATATTAATGGTAAGGAACCGTTCATGTTCTAGCCCAACTCGCACTTGACCAATAACTATGTTGAGCTAGAACCTCTTCCGTTTATCTAGTTAGATAGTTGTAAGAGGAAATTCAAAATTATTAATATAACTAAGACTAGCTGGATCGCGGATAAAAAGTCCAGGATATTAAAAATATCCAGGATAAAAAGTAAGGAGTGTTATTTGCTACTAAATTTGACCCATTAAAAAATCAAACAAAATACATATTTGAATCCCTAAACGTTGAGTGTCAAAAATTTAAACTTTGCCGAACGATTAGGAACAACTAAGTAGTAAGTACCCAGAATGGAAGAGAATAAAAGGAGCTGACATTCGCTACATTTTCGTAATTTAACTAAGCCGTCAATTGACATACTTTTGCATAAAAATACTATAAATTTCCCAGAAAAGTACGCCTGAAAACGTGGCACACATTTGAGCCCAACAATCAGAGTGATACAGAATAAAAGAATGTCGGGCTCTTAGACATGAGTGTGGCCTGAATTAATTATGTTTTTTCCTATCCTATCGTGTAGCAAACTCATTATTGGTAAAATGTCACTTAGATAAGTCTGGTTTTAGTGTCGTCAGTTGCACTCATAGATTACGAGTATATAACTTATACATTTTTATAATACTACAGTTATAAAACGTATAATAACAAGCGCATTCCACGTTTGGGAACCATTTACCCTTGGTAAATGGTAAATATTTGATAGAAGGTTAAATGACACTACAACTACCACGAAATTGTTCCGAACATTATCATATATTGTTTAAGTCGAAGATAAAAGTCAAAATCTTGATTTTACAGTTTTTTCGCTATAAATAGTAAAAGGTAAAATGCGTTTAAGCTATGTTTTCCATAACTAACGCTTGTTTATCAAACGATTGGTGCCAAATGTAATGAGTATAAATATTGCTAAAGTGGTTCTTTAGACGGCCCTTAAGCTATTTATTCGATATTGATTACTGTTTACGATTTATAGCGAAAAAACTGTAAAATCAAGATTTGACGACCTTTTTGGCGTAATGGTTGCCATGCCGGACTGTCAATCAGAAGGTTCCGGGTTCGATTCCCGGCAGGGCCAACGTCTTTGTGCTGAACTAGATTTGTTGGCTGTCGGTCTGGGTGTTTAATATGTACCTATATAAATATGTATGAATCTATATGTAGCATATCAGTTGTGTTAGCAACCATAATACGAACTAGAAATGGTTCAGTATGGGGAAAATAATAATAAAAAAATATCTTATCTTCGCCTTTAAAGAAACTATTAATAAGGTCTTACTTCTCCCTTACAAAACCTCCTTGTTTATACTAAAACGTTCTTGACCATAGAGTTTTTACCACTATGTACCCACCTGACAGGTCCTAACAATTATGTCAGTAAGCTGTCACACGTGTATTGTTAACTTTGAAGTTGAAGTCTGTGATTCTCAGCTTTGCTTTTGTGTGATTTGTGAACGTGTGACGTCATAGACTGACGTATACTTCCTGGCTATTGCTTGCCAGTGGAACGGAAGAAACTTTAGTCTCTAGAAGGTATAGTGATACAGAGTAAGTGGTTATTATTAAATTATAGCTGAACCTTTATTTTCACATACACTGCCAGCTTCCCAGCTGGCAGTGTATGTGAAAATTCAAGGTTTATAAGAACAAATCCGATCCGCGGTTACACCATGAACTAAAGGCAACAATAAAATAAATAAATACTAGGACACATTTCACAAACTGCTTATTAGCTCCAAACTAAACCATTCCTAGTTCAACTCAACTGATATATTAGATATACATACATAAATCCTTTATATCAATACATATTTAACACCCAGACCGTCAGCCAACAAATTCAGTTCATCATAAAGATAGATGTTGGGCGTGCCGGGAATCGAACCCGGGACCTCTGGTTGGCAGCCCGGCATGGTAATCATTACGCCAACGAGGTTGTCACATACACATACATACATCCATCTATACGCTTTCACATTTTTTTTTTATTTATAATACAATTAGATTATTAGGAAGTACACGTACACTATTCAAATGCTATGAGACTTGGATCGTGAGTTCACAATTAGCGTTTGATACAGTTTGCAAAAATACACGCTGAAAAATAAAATGTTACGTATTTATTAAATTATAATGATGTTATCATAATGAATAAGTTACCCTTAATAAGTTACATGTTACCCTTTATAACAGAGTCCTATCTCTTAAGATGTCACATCCGCGATCTGTCACAACAGAAGAGATGGGTGGCAATGGAAGGAGAATACATCGGAATACCTGTTACCTAATAAACGTAATTCAATAGAGGTCTAATAAAGGATATAAGGTTTTGGTCCAACTCAGTCGTTAACGTAATTTCTTTTTTATTAACTTACTTTATCAATATCTTATCTTCTTATCCTTAAATATATAATAATATATAAATCTCGTGTCACAATGTTTGTCCTCAATGGACTCCTAAACCACTTAACCGATTATAATAAAATTCGCACACCATGTGCAGTTAGATCCAACTTGAGAGATAGGATAGTTTAAATCTCAAATTATAGTCGCAATTTTAATTTATTGCTAATTATTGTCTGTTATTACTAGACAGTCACAATTATCTGTTAACTCCAAATGATTCTAACAGATATCGATACCTTTCGAAATGGTTGAGTAAGTAATCAATAGATGGCGCTGTACCCCTAAGTGAGGCAAAACAACGTTTGCCGGGTCAGCTAGTATGTATATAAAATTTCCATGTCGCAATGTTAGTTACCGTACTCTTCCGAAACGGCTTGACCGATGTAGTAGGTCTGAGATTCAGCTACTATTTATTTCTCATACCCCTAAGAGTGAAGGGTTGTTCACCCTTAAATTTGTACTTAAGGAAAAACAACGTTTGCCGGGTCAGCTAGTATATATACATATATAATAAGAAAGTTGAAATCGAGTGTCTACATATTATTATTTTTTCCAAAAAACTATTAGAAGTGTATTTGGATTTTATTGTCTGTCGGTCAAGTGCTTCGAAACTACTAAAAAGATTTAATTAAACGCGGTTTTCACAGATAGATTACATATAAGTAGGAGCGTTGACGAAACTTTGTTTCGCTAACATCGGTTAAGGAAAGAAGCAAGCACTGCTTCAATACTTTTAAACAGAGTTGAATGAACTTTACAGAAACGAATTAAATACTAAACTCGTATTAAAATCTTAAAATCATATTAAAGTTGAAAGGTGTGTGAGTGTGTATGTTTGATACTACTTCACGATTAAATGGCAGAACTGATTTTGATGAAATACAAACTTTAGCCTCTAAATAAATGCATAGGCTACGTTGAAATTACGCGGGTGACACTGCGGGACGCGACTAGTTTACAAGTAAACAAGCATTTTGGATTAATTATACATAAATAACTAAACCCAGTCCAATCGTACTTCCAATTTTAACACGAATATGATTCGGACGTACATTTTGTTCACGTTTCTGAAAATTGACGTAAGCCCGATATGTCAAAGACAACACAGCGAATGACGTCTTAAAACGAGTTAAGTGTTTTATAGTCTAACGAGGTTTTGATGTACTAAACTGAAGGTCTAGACAAGTTGGCATCTCTTCAGCTCTCGCTTCGACATCGTCGATTGACGTGAATTGTGAGGGAGTAATTTAGACTGTCGATAGGGCTTTCGATAGCTAACGTCATTCCTATACCAACCATTATTACACAAATTGAATCAACCGACACTTGAAGCGATCGTAACTCGTTTTTGCTTTCTAGACATTAAGTATTCTCAATGCTTTGATTTATTTAGGATTCTGAGAACACGAGATTTTAAATTTAAGAGCATTAGTGGTTTTGTACGAGTATATATGCAAATAAATATTTGATTAGATGAAAGAATCCCTTTCCGTGAATAAATAAATGATGATCTTACGAATGGAAGTTTTTTTTTCAGTTAACATCCCTAACCTCTAAAAACCTCTTCAGTTAAAATCCCAACCTATTCACCGCGTCAAACCCACTGCGTGGGACTCAAGGTAAGTACAAATAAGAGTATTTATTACACAGCTACATTTTTCCTTTGAGTATTTATTAATGAAAGCGCTTTTCCTTGTCTGATTTTACTGAATTCATGCAGATCTGCCAATCCAAATGAAAAGACGCTAAGATTTACAAGATATCAGAAACATACATTTTATAGCTAGTTGTGGTTAAATAAAAGCTATGAAGTGGAAAGAATCTTATATTTACAGTTTTGTCTTTATAAATCATGAACAGTTAAACTTTTTGTAAAACAAAATAGCTTATAGGAAGTTTAAAGAACAAACTTATTTACTTTTTTAGACACAAAATATTTTTTGGCATGAAAAAAAAGTTCACAATAATAGTAGAGAAACTTATGGTCTCGTGCGGACTGTGTTACGAGACTAATTTCCTCTTCCAGTAAGTTTGAGTAAGATTATTACGCCAGAAGTTCCAAATGTTGAGAGGTACAGAGTATTTTAGGTACAGAGATGTGAATTGGAATAAAAACATTTTAAATATATATTTTTTTTAGTATGTTTTGGGCACAGAGTACTTTAGGTACAGAGGACTTAAAATACAGAGTAATTTAGGTACAGAGGACTTTAGGTACAGATTACTTTAAGTAAGGAGCACTTTATGTATAGAGTACTTAAGGTACTATACACTTTAGGTACAGAGAACTTAAAATACAGAGTAATTTAGGCACAGAGGGCTTAAAATAGAGAGTAATTTAGGCACATATTACTTTAACTATACAAATACAGAGTATTAAAATACATTATATCAATGAGTAGAGAGTGGCTTGCAATAAATTCATTCATGGCGCCTGTAGCTCGGCTAACTAAGTTGATCTGACGCGATCATCTTGGTTAAGCAACGGTTGATGCGCAGTGTTAGTCTTTAAATGGGTGACTATGCACAAGACTGACATTCAAAAAGTGGTATTTTCATCTGGGCGCTACCATGGGTCAGATGACACGTTAAATTGTTAGTTTTAGTAGCTAGTTTGTTTTAATAGTAGTACGCTGTTACATTTAGTCCAAGCAGTCGTCAGAGGTCGTCAGGCCTTCGGGCGGTTTGAAAACTCTCGACACTACAGTTATACACTAGAGTGAGCACACTTAGTTCATACCTACGAAGAAAGAGTTTATTTAGTGAAATACAGTATTTGAACTTGAACCTTGCCCGCACTGTTTGCGTTTGAGCCTCGGGCTTAAACTTAAAGTTTCTTGCTTTTGTGTTGGCAACACTAAAACTTGATTATTAATACGGCCATGTGAACACAGCCTTCGCCACCAGCTGAGCTTATTCTACGTAGAATATGTACCTAATGTGAATGTCAAAAACAAACAGAACAGATATGATTATAGTGATATTGTAAATCCTACGTCTGAATTTCGATTGCTTATGAAATAACTAAATATACGAGACTGACTGCGGTTACGTACAATAGTAAATATTATCAATTTTAGTGTCTTCGAATGCTGTTTGCACGTTAATTACGCTAGAGTATGTCTAAGGCTAACAAGAGCATTCTTGAATATACATTTTTTTCGTTTTAAATCGAAAACGGAATAAATAGCTTAAAGACAGTCTAAACAACCACTGTAAGAATATTTATACTTATTTTGGTACCAATCAGATAAAAAAATTAGAACTAAAACTAGTTCGAAAAATTAAAAATTAACTTTTTAAACCAGTTTTTTTTTTCATATGGACAAGTCTGATTAGTACCGAAATATGTATGTACATATTTATATATAATATGTATATATGTATATATGTATGTATGTATATGTAGTATATCAGTTGTGTTAGCAACCATAATACGAGCTAGAAATGGTTCAGTATCGGGCTAACCAGCCGTGTGTGAATGTGTCCTAATATATTTTATTATTTATTTATTTATAAAATAAGTATAAACATTCTTACAGTGTTTTTAGACGGTCTTAAAGGCATTTTTATTTATTATACAGTTTACTTTTACAGATTTACAGTGAAAAACCCGTAAAATCAAAATTTTGCCCCTGTTTTCGCCGTAAAGGGTACAGAGCTTAACGCGAAAAAAATTTTTTAGTGCAACTAATATGCTGTTTAAAACAACTATAAACAGTTAAAATAGGTTCGTGCATGTAAATCTGCATAGAGAGATTATTATCTTATAAAATATATTGTACTAATATATCAACAATAAACCTATAGTTTTGCTAATATCATAAAAACATAAAATTAAGTACCTAGATCAACTTCAAAAGCTACGAAAATCTATGTCAATCTTCCGTTTAAAAGACAAGCTGCACCCCGCGGTGGTTCCCACGTTTATATAGAATAACTGATTTATGTGTTAATTCATGTTCAAAACTACCTCCATATAAAAATGTATTGAAATCAGTTCAACTATTTGAGCGTACCGAAGTAACTAACATACATAAAAATTTCGCATTATTAATAGATATTAAAATAGGTTGGATTAAAAAAGGTATTCTTATTTATATAATTAGTTTTAATTTTATCTAAATAAAGATTATTGTACTTGAATGTCTTGAAAAAATAAAATATAAAATAGTGTAAATTCCAATTTTGAATTTGAAAGAGGTTATGGTCTTCGCCTCGCGTTTGGCGCGGCGTGGTTGTCACGTGGTCGGTGCCGGTGGATCTCTCAGATCCCGTGGCGGTCGATACTTGCGGAGTTGCGCCGCACCGTGCCTACCCACCCTCCCCTTCCCCCGGTAAAGGAGGGGTCCTTCACCCACACCACCCCCTGGAGCTCTCAACCTCTCACATTGATTCGAACTGCCGCGCTTCCCATCACTAATAGTATCGCCCCAACTACTAGCACTTTATATCTGCTAATTGAGCACTTCAGACCAGAAGGCGCTTGATATCGGATTTTTAATTCGATTACATTCGTTTCGAAGTGACGCAACGGTACTATGCGTTCCCATTGCTGGGACTCGGGGCCTTCTCTCACTAGGAGAGAGATATAGGCATATATAATCACATATAACACATACGAGTACATACTGTTAAATATATATTTTTTCATTATAGTTAAATTTATTTTTGACCTAGATCCAAATGTGCATAGACACACAACATTTGACCTAGATCGGATGACACGGTGAGAGACCTTGGTACATACCCAGACATCTAAACCGGAAGTAACTCGTCGCGTCGATCGATAACGAAGATCGAATTATACAAACAACATATCGATAAAAAGTTTGAAAAACACGTACAACACCCAGCCATGCGATACTCCGCCGTATTTAATGCAATAAACTATACAGGGTAGCTACAAACGACTGCATATTTAAATTTTTGATACTTTTTTCTATATCTATAATTATAACGTGACCTGTATACATATATATATAGTATAGTGTAGTGTGTATATGAGTTAATTCTCAAATTCAAAGTTGGCTCGTAATTTTTAAAGTCCCGTACCTAAAAGGTACTTTATTACTAAGCCTCCGCTGTCTCCAGGCTGTATCTTAGAAACCGTAATAGCTAGAAAGCTGTTGCTATATATCAATAACGGTAGGTGCCATACACCTCAAACTTAATTGTAAAATTGAAATCAAATAAATATTTAAGGGGGCTCCCATACAACAATGGTACGTAACCTTTCACGCGCGAGCCCAACTCACACTTGCCCAATTATTCATTTTGTTAACGATAATAAGTACGTTGACACCTATTCGGCAAAGTACAGGTGTAAATAATCAGTATACTCAATATACAGTTTCGCTTTAAAGAAGATATGCAAAGAAGAATTCAATCTAAAAAGTTCGAAATCATAAATTTAATGATGTCCTTATTTAATAAGTTAATCCTTAATTTACATTTAAATACGGTCAAAGTTATTTAAAAATAACCTCGTGCTTTTGTACTGTACGGGAATATTTCGGTTCAAATTTGACTTAACAATATGAAAAAAAAACTCATTCAAAAGATTGAATTTCTTAATCGTATAGATAAGTTAGAGTAGAATGGAAATAGAAAACATGATGTACCAAAGCCACCTAGTGGGATAAGGTAATAATAATAATGATGGTGGTTTTGATGAAAAGTGATCGCATTAACCCTGTATTGGAAAGGAGTGCATCTATGAAGTCTAGTTGAGTTATTACCCTTGCAGACGCAATATAGCGAGTACATGTATCTGGAAATACAATCAGAAACTTTGTTGTCATATAACCAGTAGGGCTACTATCAGTAAACCTACATAAATATTTATATATTAACTCTGTTGTTATCTGTTTATTTGATTTGTTTTGTTATTGTATATATAAAAACTTAAATTTGGAACCTTCCTGTAATTTGGTATGTATCGTCACCGATCGTCTCCAGCGGAAGACCAGCGCTGATTGCTTGCACACGCTGAGCTGGGGCCGGTTTTGTGCCACGTTAATGTTTTTTATGTATTGTTTTTTTTGTGTCACAAAATATTTTTTTCTTTCTTTCTTTCTAAATGTATACTTCTTCTTCTTCGTAGAAGCTAAGTGGCCAAGCTCTGGTGTCGAGTTCGCATAAGTTATATCGAGTTGTATCAAGTTTGCTTAATTGGTCTCTGACTTTGCTAACGATAGCCGGGACCTACATCGTGTCATCTGACCTACGGTAGCGCCCAGATGAAAATGCCACTTTAAAAACGACAGTCTTGTCCATGGTTACCCATCCAAACACCATCCTCATCGACCGTTACTTAGCTTCGATGATCGCCTTAGCTAGCCGAGCTACAGGCGCTACATATATGAATACTAACCTTCAAAATTAAAACTGATATTAGTAGGGTTATGCGTGCAAAGGATAGCGTTGCATTAAACACTTTGCCAGTACCTACAAAAAAAAAACGCCTTTGGTACACCTACGCATTCGCATGCGGCAGCGAAACGACGAAAAAACTGTCAGTTGTATATGTCTCGCTCTACTATATAACTAGATGAAATAGATATATAGATTCGCAAGTGACTGCGAAATGGCCGTTACACAGACGCAGCTGTTTTGCTACTGGAGTTTCGTGTCGTATAGCGTCACAACGCGTTCTGTCAGAGAGGACAGAATTTTGTAAAATGGAAGGCGAAAATATGAAATGACAATGACATTTTCTTGCGAAGTTGTACTAAGTTTCCGCAGATATTTGGCTACCGCGTTTATTTCGCAAAGACCCGCTGCCGTATGCGAATGCGTAGGTGTACTTAAATCGTTAAAACAGTTTCCGTGGCCTTGCCGTTTAGGTAATAAGTCTAGTAGCCTCGTGTCTTTTCTAATCAAGTCAATATTCTTTTCAGGTTACCAACAGTTTGTTAACCTTATCGTAGCACACTAGACCTGAATATTTCTATCGCTTTTCTAATCACAGCATGTGCCATGAGAGGGAGTGTGACAAAAGTTCCATTACACGAGTAAATTGATATAATGGGACATTCAATTAGACGTGATAAGTTACATGGGAGGAATCCAGTCTTGAAGTCATGGGGTCAACTGGACGAGTCCACTAAATAGATGGGGGAAATATGATTAGAACTTATTAGCTACCACTTTCTTCGCGAAATTATACGTCATCGTAAACTATTGTTTGTATTACGTGTTAATTATAAAGCGAGTGTGTCTCGGTGAGAAAACGTCTGATTTTCAAGACGGCCCCTGGTTCGATCCCAGCCTTACACCAATGACTTATTTTTCAAGTTATGTGTGGATATTTGAATGTATGTTTTGCCTCAATAAACGATTTATTATTTATTTAAGAGTTATTATAATGTGAAGGATTTCTTTATATTAGTGAAATAAGTAATATGTAACATAAAGATGATTAACTTAATTTAATATTTTTGTTTGTAATGTTATAAAGTACTCGTAAATTATTTGTAAGAGAATTTTAATAATAATATTGTTTAAAATTTAATGGACTAGAGATTTGAATTTGAGATATAAAAATCATAAATTTTAGAACTGACAATTGTAATCTTTCAGCCTGGCGGTAAGTAGAGATCCAACTTATTTAAATAACACCACATTTGTACCTATGTTGCAAAAAATAAATAATTTGTTTTTATTTTTCAAAAATTAATTATGGGCATTGAGGTGCTTCTCTGTTTTTAAGTAGCTAAAAATAAATGAACACTTTAAAAGAAAATTGCTCACCAAATTTCCCGAACGATATAAATCTCATGCCAATTAATTACAGCGACAGCCGTTATTCAAAACAAACTTGAAAGACGTAATTCAAAGAAACGCCCGAACCCAAACAAATTTAACGGAAACATTACCGGTGTAAAAATAAGTATATTTATGAGAACTCCACAAGCGATTCGCAGAAAACAGACTGAAACCAAACTGTTATTTAGATCAATGACAGATTACGAACTGTTGACCTTACCTATTGATGTCAAGTTTATCTATCGGAAGCGAGGGAGGAAACGCTACGAACTGATAATAACGCCTATGATAACGCAACAACTTATCAATGGAGCGTGAGTACTATTACTATTCACGTACTTCTCCGAGCAATGTTTTTGGGTCATCGTCTGTTTTTACCTAAATTAATAACTTCATATCGGACACGTAAATTTTTTTGTTATTAATAATACTGAGGTTTTATTCAGTCATTAACAAACGTATCATACTGAATTACGATTCATACTGAATTAAAAAGTAACTTTTCTAAAATTAAACAAATTAAAGACTTAATCTTAAATTGACTAAACTTAACCCATAAAAAATTAGGGGAAGAGGCAAAGGTGCCTAAAATGCTGGCAGCATTGCCACGTTGGATGGCAATGCTTAGTTTGTGACCGAAATAAAAGCCAGTATTTGAGACACCTGAAATCTCTACCAGCCTCTTAGCGAGTTCTAAATTCTTCGTTAATTATTATTTTTTTATATACAATGGCAGTAGTAAGGCTGAAAGAAAAGTAGCATAACGCTCGTGGCACTAAATTGTAGGTCCCGTCTGTTAGTCTTAGTACAAGCAGTCACTAAGCCCTCGTGTGGCTTGAAAAGTCTTGACACCAGAGCTTGGCCACTTAGCTCATACAAAGAAGAAGACGAACCTTATATCTCAGCAATAGCATGACCAATTTTACGACGGGCTATAATTTTTTTATTGAATAGCATACAAACCTGTATACACAATTTCATTCAAAGAAGGAAAGAAAATTATTTATTGTGACAAATTTATCTACACAAGACAAAATATAATATTTAAAATAGTACACATAATAAACTAGAATTTGTCACAACACAGCCTCAACTCAGCATTGGCACAAAATTACGGGCTCTACTAGAAGCAATATATAATATGTACAAACAGACGAAAACAATATTAACCTTGTTTTTGGAAAGATAACAAACCACCTCCTGCAGTTTGTCAGTACAGGTCTGATCGCCCGCGCCTCCATTAGAATCAGAATAATGCAAAGACTTCGCTCACTTCGCTCGTTAAGTCATATATAGGTCATAGCTATTAGATTGCTAGAGTGTACGTAACATATGTATGTAATGTACCAATTGTAGATATGACCTTCGGCTTTTATCTGCGAGTTGTGATCTGTTTGGATCGATTCACAAAGACGCAATCTCAGACACGTAATGTGTGTCAGTAGATTTCAACTATGTAGCTCTATTGTAGTATGTCTTATACAAGCCAGGGATTCAGGTGTTTGACCCTGGACTAACTATTGGGATCAAGTACACGATTGAATATTTAATTAAAAACATATCAGTTTCAGTTTATTTATCATATGACAGCGAGTCTTAAATGAGCTATAAATTAAATATAGGTTATTATTATAAACTATATATATTTAAAACGGGGGTTCCATGAACACAGAAAGTTGAACCTGTGTCGTGGTGCTCGATTCAAATATAAACTATAATAGTAAATGCATATAAATGTATCTTTGTAGTCACAATAAATGTTTTTTCGTTCTCTTATTCTTATATTTTTGATCGAGCGCGCGAAACCTTCCCTGGCCTGCTGGCTCCGTATTAAATAGCTAATTTAGCTTTCGTCTGTATTTTTGTTTGTTTCTATATATTTATGTTCGTTGTCACGTGTGAAAGTAATTCATTTTATAATTTAAGCGAATATATGAATATGGAGTTTGCAGAATCGTTATTCATGTGTAAACAGTAGTATTTTAAATTTGGAAATGAAAAACAAGAGCTTTTGTGTGTAGTAATGAATGGGGTAGAATATTTATTTAATTAAATTTGTAAGTTTATTTATTCCAACTAGTATTTTTAAGTATTAAGTAATGATTGTAGTATGACTTCACTTTAACGTATGTTATTTATGGCTAATAAAGCTCGGTACCTATTCTGTATTCTGCCCGTAACTTTGAATCAATCTCGACGAAGCTTCAACCACAACTACTTTACTCTAAAAAAGGAGAATTTGTTACAGCGCTATTTACTAGTTGATTTTAAAGATATGTATTTTGTAAAGTGATTAAAGAGAATATTTTTAAAAAATAATTAAAAAGCATTTCAATATGAAATATAAGTATTTTTAATGTCCTTTTGAAGGGCATGATGCCTGCCAGGTGTGTTATTTGCTATCTTCTTCTTCTTTTTTTTTACATTTTCTCACTAGGTGGGATCGGCCGGCCTATTGTTCGCTTCCACATCACTCTATCAGCCGTCATCTCCACATTCACTCCCTTCTCATTCATATCCTCCTTCACACAACATCCACGTCTTCTTTGGTCGACCTAGAGATCGACCAATTCCGCAATTTCTTACAATCATATCCATACTTCTCTTAGTCACATGCATTGCTATGTTTGATTAAAATCGGTCCATTCAGACCACTGCCAAAATAGGCGATATGTAATTTTTTTCCCAACTCTACTACGAAAGGGTTTGTAAAATAAGATTCATGATAAATTTCTAATCAAAGGCGACCTCTGCCACACAATTTCCAGAATTTTTAATGTATTTTACTTTTTACTTGTATTTTTCAAAGTGAATTAATATCGCAATCTTAATCTCATCTTTTCATAACATTTTTCTAAGCCAATGAACAAACGCTCGGATCAAAGAATTTTTATTTGATTATTTATTCAGATGGAAAGTCGAGTTGATTTGTACTGAATTTAACTTCAATAGAGTACTCGTCCGATTTGAGCGGATCAACTTATCAGAGAATAAATAAGCGGATTTATATTATTATATTACAATACCAACTTTGAACTTAGTTCTATATTATGAGATTATTTTTTTATTAGATAGATAGATAATACTTTATTCGACACAAACTTAAAACTAAAACTAAAGATAAAATAAAAACTATGAACAAAAAAAAAATTGTGGGCCACAATTGCCGGCCTTATCGCTTAAAGCGATCTCTTCCAGGCAAACTTTGGATGGAAAGGAGTTAATATATGACTAAAAATGGACGTAGTGTACAATAAAGAGAAAAGAAAAAATAATAAGTTACGTATTCTAAAATAATTATAATTATAATAATTTGTGCTAATACATAAATACATTAACCAGGCAACAATGAAGCGCAGGTATTTGTACCCACTAAAACCCGAGCAGAGGCAGGTTCTCTGTGGCTCCAAGTTCTTCCGGGAAGCACTCTGGATCCTGGTACTGCGTTTCATCCTTTCCCGGTCATTGGCTGACCCGCTATATATACCTGGAGTACGGCGGTGTCAAAAGGTGGCGGTCTCACGACGCCGTCGTCCACCCTCGATATCACGGGTGTTGGATATTTTGTACAAGATACCTGACTATAATGAGACGTAGCTCTACGTTTTGTGGAATTATTGAATTCGTACCCACTGATTTTTAAGTCTTCCGTACCTAAAAGATAAATACGGGACCCTATTACTAAGACTCCGCTGTCTGTCTCCTGGCTGTATCTCAGAAACCGTAATAACTAGAAAGCTGAAACTTTCACAAGATATGTATTTCCTTTGCCGCTATAACAACAAATACTAAAGGGGGTCCCCATAATCGTGTATTTTTCGTATTTTTTGCTATATATTAATAACGGTAGCTGCTAGACACTTAAAACTTTTACATAATATATAAATGTATATTAGCTATCAAATTAATTTAAAATGAAATACATATTTGAGGAGGGCTCTCATACAACTCGAGTCCAACTCGCACTTGGCCAATTATTTTTTTATTTCTTTATTTATTGAATTTAATTAAAACAGTTACATACACCAATTACATCAATTAAATATTATTAACATACATCTTATAAAATTAGTTAATCGTAGTTGTAGATAAATCATTAGTTCCTTTAATCTAAGACAATAATAATTACAATTAATACATTTAATTGTTTACACATTAAAACTCCTTGACTGGAACCTTCACTCGGGCATAATTTGACTGAGCTGAATCTTAGCTACTGACCCCAAAGTCTGGTATTTAAGACCCTAGAAAACTGTCGCCACTGCAAATGACAATGAGAACTACTATCAATTTCGATAGATAGAACATATTACTCGTACAATGATGAGCGATGCGACTCTAGTCTAAAATGTTACTTATTATCACCATTAGGTACATGTCAAAAAAATCTACAAGCTAATATGTCAATATGACACATTTCTCATTAACTTTGGGTACTATTCCCACTGGCACTGGCTTATAAGCTTAGATCTATATCTGTAAAACTATTTTTACATTAGTTAATTTTAGATTAGATATAATTCTTAATATGTATTCAATATAATAATATTCTCATTAATTACACAAAATGACAAAAAAAATTACGACCCTCTACACAGAACGGCACAGAAATACATAACTAGTGAACATTTCAACTTTCTAGCGATCACGGTTTCTGAGATACAACTTGGTGACAGACAGCGGAGGTTTAGTAATAGGGTCCCATTTTTACCTTTTAAAAATTAAGGTCCCAGCACGAGTTTTCGAATCTCTATGGAATACTTAAACTAAAATATATGTTTGGTGTTAATGCACGAAAAATGGTCACAATGTTCATAAAATAGTACCCATCGGAAAAGGAAGTAATACATTCGAATTGTTACAACCAAGTCGCGCCCTCTTCACAATCGAGCGGACATTAAAAAGTTAATTCCTTATTACAAAAGAGAGGGCGCTAGTGTCCTTCTAAAATTATCTGTGGTACATGGCGTCATCTTTTCTACTGGCAAGGTTTAAAAGGTAAATTATTTTTTTATTGAAAAATTGCAAATCTATCTAGAACGCGAAACAAAATTTCGATATAAATATTTTATTAAATAAAATAGATTGCTGGCCTTGATTAACAGGGCTCTTCTGAGTATTATTTCTAGAGCTGTCAGCTTAAAACTATGTTTCGTCAATATACGGTTTTCATCTTACTGATTTTTAATTCAATAGTAGATGTGTTGAAAACATTTCGCTTTTCATGTCGAATTTAGAAAAAATGAATATGTACAGTAAAACAATATATACGAAGACACTTGGAACATTTCAGGAAGTACCACTATAATTACTGTACCTAATCTGTTACCATCTAGCATGGTGATTGTGTTTCGAATTGTTCCAGACTAGGCATTTTGCAAATTCGGCAATGTCACTGACTCGTGTCACTATACAGTTAACTGCTCAAATGTCTAGTTTTATTGCATAAAACATTATTAATAATATGAATACTATATTATAATTACATAATACAATATATATATTACTACTTTGCACAGCGTGTTAGCGTTGCTATACAAAGAGGCAACTTGGCTGGCATTTTAGGTACTTTTCCCAATGTCAGTTTTACTTTAAATAATTTTAGTTTTACATATATTAATTTTAAATGAGATATAGTATTACATTTGATTGTGATAAAGTTATTTTAGTTTTGATATTGAATTCAACAATATTAAAAAAATGTGAGCCGTCACGGGACGCCTGGCAGATGTGAAACATCGACATTATTTTGTAAAAGTAATATGGAGAAAAGAACATATTGTGATAGGAACTAAATATGTCATAATGATAAAATAAAATATTAGGTTTTTTTTTCAGATAAAGATGACTATTTATTGGATAAACATTAATTTAAATGAAATAGAAAAAAAATACTAATTTATTCCAAATTGTGACTTACCATCATATAGCGTGGCGACACGTCGCCACGATTTAGTATAGATGGTATTGAAATCTGTTTTACGTGCGGCTATAGATGTTTCACATCAAAAATATAATAATATCAAGTGGTTTAGAAACATTGTAGAAATGTAATAATGTACTTATATTGACTGTAGTTTTTAGTTACAGTTGACACATAAGATTTTTTCATTATTTTCACATTAAAGCCACCACATTGGCCGTTTAGCTCATAATAAGAAGACGAAGAAGATTCTTGAGACAAAACACTGTTTGACAGTTTAATTGTGTGTTTTGTAATTGTGTATATATTATATAGTATTTCAAAAATAAAATATATATGATACGAATTTGTTTCCCTCCACTTGGCTCGAAAATCTTTGTCACTGGACTAAAATATACCTTATGGAATATTTTGTATACGTTTTTTATAATAAAGCATATGGCTAGTCTCAATTATGCCTACGGAAAAATATATTTTAGCTGGCAACTTAGTTGACTGATGTTTGATGGCTTCCCTCGCTAGCCCGCATTCCGACTGCCGTATGAAGCCGTCTTCTGTTTTGAAGTAAAAATAATAAATTCTTATGTTTTTTGTTGTTATAATTTAGTGATTATATTTATTTGAGAGTGATTTAATTTAGAAATACAGTCCAAAATGACATGGGGGTTCGTTACTTGTGGTCCGAACGAGGCACTTGTTGTATCGGGTAAGTAGCTTCATTACTTGAATAAACACTGCAATAATTATGTGTATTTCGTTGTTAGGCTCTCGTCATTGTGTCGCCTATCCAACTCCTAAAATATCAGTTCAAAAATGACTACAAACGCAATACATCTAATACAAATAACGTTACAACCTCTTACAACTAATAACATTCTACAATAATTGTAAAATGATCATAATCCATATTATGTTAATTCTTTCCTTCGTTCGTTGTTTTCATTGTAAAATGTAAAAGATGAGTTTGAACACCATTAACGTAAAAATAGAACGAAAACACATACATCTTTTGCCATTTTATTTTTAGATTCTGTGAGTGCTATTTGGTAGGTAGGTACTTGAAGCTTTAAATGTTCGGCCCTGTTTATACATTGTATAGATGTAGGTACATGAGCTGACTGATGTTTGTGTGCTGTTATCAGTTATTATATCTGAAAAAATGTGTTTGTACTGCAAATTCTATTGACAATGTTGCTGTTCATATATCATTCTCACCATTATCTGTGTTTGCTATCATTTTAATGTGCTAGGTATCACTTAACACCATGTTTGTTTGGGGTAATATTCTGCTCTAAAACCAGTTAGGCAACCTCTGGAGTGTTACTTGCCAATCTATAAAATACCTATGAATACTGTTGTGGGCTAAACCAGGAAAAAGATAAACTTAATTTTGTTTTACAATAATTAGGTTGCTTTAATTTTTTTTAGTTATTTTTTACTTACTAGCAGCTGCACGTGCTTCACACCGGTTATAAGGGCTTGTATTACACAGATTGTTAGTAAGGATATATATTTGGAATCAAAATATAGCCTATGTTACTTGAGGATAATGTAGCTTCCCTTAAGATTTTTTCAAATCGGTCCAGTGGTTTCGGGGACTATTCACATCAAACAATCTAACTTCTCCTTATTTTTCTTTATAATATTAGGTATATATTAAGCATACATATTACTATTATCTTCATAAGAAAGAAAGAGAAACACTTATAAGATTTATGTCTTCAAGTAATCATAATTTTTATTCTTTATTGTACAAAAAACATGCGTGGCTTGTAATACTATGAATGAAATAGAATAGAATGTCTATTTCCATCATAAAATAACCTTGTTTTGGCAATTAAATACTAAGTTATAGGCTTACATAAGATATGGACAAGTCAATACCTACATACAATATCTTGATATCTTTAACCATTTCAATTAACTAATTTTGTTATAAATTTACCTCATTATTCATCACAGTATAATAAACACAAATCAATATTATATGAACCCAATTTCGAAACTCATTCTTTATTGATTTCCATGTAAAAATATTTATCACATGCAGTATAACTAGACCATAAAAAAAAACAGATTAATGGTCAAGGGTGAGACTGCTTATCTAGGGTACCTTACTATTAACCTACACTTACTTCTACAACCCTGGGAGGGTCTTGGCCCTACTACTATCTAATATTTTATTTTCTGTATGCAAACCTCAAATACAAGTTTTGGAGCATTTGCATCTTATCCATAACACAAGACTTTGTATCTGACATCTGCAAACAGTCAATAACATTGGTTCAAATTATAAACAATTGCAACATAGCAACAACTGATGCTGATAACCTTTATATGAGTGATAAACCTTGGTGATTAGCTTACACTTACCTGCAACTCAACTGATAAACGAGCAGAATGAGGTTATAGCCCCATAACTTAACATTTAAAGCCATAACTGGATGAAAATTTGAAACCATAACTGGATCCTACATTTTTCTATGTGTGGTGAAAGAAAGATAGTAAGATAATTATTTATTGTGAACACAAAAATACAAACATTTGCTTATTATTACTATAAAATAAGCTGTTATAAGTTAGTATTCATTTTAACATTAAAACCGTTGCCTCTAAAATAATAATGCAAATGAATACTAATTTAAATAAATAAAGGGACATCAAAGTTTTTTTTTTATCTTTCAACTAAAGTACTCTTAAGACAACAATCATGTGCAAACTTTCCTATATCAGCTTTTTGATACCAGTATAAATGTATGTTTTTCTTTTTTATGCCAAGGTGTTACAAGACAAGCTATTCCGATGGTTGCATCACATTGTCTCATTCTAATAACAATGGCACCACAAGTTTTGCATTGAGATACAAAACCCTGCACCTCTATATCTTGATGCCCTGATATTTCGCCATAAACATTGCCCTCCAAACTGGTATACAGTAGTCTTTGCACACTAAGTTACTACTGTGCTTTAGAATAACTACTAAAAATGCAGTACACCAGAAAAGAATTACCATAACCAAAAAAATTAAATGTTTTTACTATGAGTGAGTAGACTGGGTTTTCAGCGGTACACTTTTCGTCAATACTTGTATAATTTATGCACAGCCTTTGCCAAAGAGGGACTAAACAATAGCTACGAGTCACAGCACTTCATAAAACCCTTACTGAGGGGAAGATTCACCCCTGTCTACTCCTATACTAGATGGGTGGCATGATAAGACTTGTATTGAAAAACCTGTTGGAGAATTGACATGTAGCCTCTACAGACTGAATATGCTTACTAAAGCATACTTGACTAGAGGTTACTACTTCATTCTATTATGCGGAGTTTCAAGTAGAGTCTAGGACTAGGAGGGCCTGCTTCAGCTGAAGTCGATTTCCACCATCTATATTGATTCGTTGTCATGAATCTATTTGAAAAACGTATGAAGCTTGTTCGACAAAAATTGGCCAACTACGAGCTGGACTCGCACATAGGCCATAATCAACCATGGTGGCCTTGTGGGGGTTGGTGGATGACACATATTTTCGGATATAGTAGTCCTCAAACATTTTAAGTAGTCTGACTATATCAGAAATATAGCTTAACTAAACATTTCTAAAATCAATAGTTTAATTTCTAAAATCAAAAGTGAAACTATTGATTTTAGAAATGATAAAAAGCATGTACCAACCCAAATCATTTGTAAAATCAAGAGTTCATTCTTGATACTAATCGTACATTCGCCTTCACGTTAGTCTTCTTCTTCGTATGAGCTAAGTGGCTAAACTCTGGTGTAGAGAGTTTCCAAGCCGCCCGAAGGCCTCTGACTTAGTTTAACGTCTGCTAGTATCTGGTAGTACTAAAACTAACAGCCGGGACCTACAATTAAAGTGCCATCCGATCCACAGTAAGGCTTAGATGAAAATGCCACTTTTTTCAAAAGACAGTCTTGTGCATGGTCACTCATCCAAAGACTGTCCGCATCGACAGTTGCTTAACTTCGATGATCACGTCAGATCACTTAAGTTAGCCGAGCCAGCCGCTACTCCAGAGTAAGTTATTAACATTCCTTGTGATAAGCGAAATGGAAAAAAATATGAGAGTGTCGCTCTTCAAACGCAAAAATGTTTATGAATAGGAGATGTAAGCGAGGCCAAATGTAGGGCAGCTTGGTGATGAGGTCATCACGCTAGCCGCTATTTACAAGGTAACTATTCCTTTTGCCCTCGACTTTGTTTGCCACTTACAAACTGGCCCGTTGAAAGAATATGGTGATGTTGTACCAAGTTCTCCTGCGCCATACATAATTGAGCCTTTGGATTTCTTTATTTATTCGAGTAAGTTTGTATCAAGTACTGTGTCAAATAAATAAATTGTGTATTTTGTAGCTATTGTAGTTTTTAGTGGCTTAACCGCGGAAGTAAATTCATTGTACGAAATAAATTCATATGAAATTAATAATTTACAGTACTTAATGAAATTATAAGCTCCAACGATTCTAGATAATATCATTACCTTAAAGTAAGATTTATTTTTAGTTTCTTTATTGCTTTCAGAAGCACAACATTTTTAGGATTCGTTACCTATAAGGTATACGGGATTACCTGTCACCAGGCTGTATCTTTTATACCGTGATAGCTAGTATTTTCTCAAACCAAGTATTTCTGTTTGCTGCTATAACCACAAATACTGAAAATAATGAAAATATTTATGGCGGTCTCCAAACAAGACCGATTTTGAAGATTTACTATGAAGATAGGTTGTGCCTTAGATTAACACATAGGCATATTTATCCCGGATTAACTTCTTTTGTCCCGGATGAAGGTGGATACTAGTTATTTACTAGCTGCGTCGCTCGGTGGAATCCGTATAGTAAAGAATCTTAAATTTTTTTTTTTTATTATTTTACTAAGCCATAAGAGTATCAAGCGGTATCAGGGTCAGAAAGAAAGCTACTGCCATTACTCCAGAAGTGTCTATGTATTTAGTAGTATTGTACCTGTTACCTAATCAAAGGCAGGCTAGGCGTGGCTCTGAGCACTCAACTAATGGTGTCAATTAATATCCTCAATTAACTAGGCTTTGAGTTAGTAATTGGGTCAGTTATATATACAAGTACCATTTAGATTAATAAAGAAATTATTTTGACAATCATTAATCACCAATAATAATTGTCATCTATAAGAAATTATTTTGACAAACATTAATCACCAATAATAATTGTCATCTATAAGAAATTATTTTGACAATCATTAATCGTCAATAATAATTTTCATTTATAGTATAAAATTAAGTCGGGTTTTCCTTCCTGACGCTTTAACTCCAGAACGCACGAACCGATATCCACGGTACAGCATTCGTTGCAAAGGTCTCGGGCTCCGTGAGGTTTGTAACTGGAAATATTTCAGCTTTGTGGTGGGACGGAGTTCGCCAGGTTTGCTAGCTTATCTGAAATTGACAGTTATTTGTTTTAAAATTGCATAAGCACCCCACTGTACTCACGAGGTGTGAAGGGTCAATTATGATGATGATATCTTGTCTTGCGCGGTTGTCTACGAAAAACTAGGCTTTTTTGTAGTTTATAGCTTGCTTGTAGCTAAACAGCGCTTTGATCCCCATTAAAGCAGGCTTACTTAGAAGGCCTTCTTTACTCTTTATCTGAATTCTCTAGGGAAGTATAACGCCTTTGCAAATATGTACATAATTCAATCGAGGGCCTTGGCGTCTTTAATATTTAATTTCGCAAAGAATTAAACGTACGTGGCTGGCTGAAATATATCCTTCTCGAAATTATCACACAATTTGATAGCGCTGTCTCTTTTCCGCGTGAAAGAAAAATTACCAGAACCTTTGCCAGTTTAAGGAATGTGACCTTTCTTTGAAAAAGGAATTTAAGATGTCAATACGACTGTGTCTATTTTAGTTTGTATATTAATTACTCGATTACTTGAAGACGCCAGAAGTAATTTGACAAATTCTGTTTAAAACGGGTGGTCCCATTGGCATCATATTAGGATTTGACTAAAGTACTCCAGATAAATCAGGGAAAACCGTTCAGTAAAAAAAAAATTAAACCCTTCACGGATTCGAGCCTAGTACTCTCATGTTAATGAGGTGACATTGGAAGGTCCAAAACTCTTTGCTCCCGGAATGAACTGCGTTTCAATTCAATTTTTTTAATTTATCTATTTATATGTATATTTTTTACATATAGCTAGACATTTTACCAGCAATACGCGTTACAGCCTTAAGCCTAATAACACTGAGCTAAGATGTAGCGTGCCTAGTCTGGGAACGATTGAACTGTCATAGCTTTTTTTTACACCCTGCTGGTTAGCTCCATACTAAACCATTTCGAGTTTTTACTATGGTTGCTAACACAACTGATATAATACATAATTATGCATACTTAAATACTTTACATCGATACATATTTAACACTAAGATCAACAGCCAACAAATTTTGTTCATCACAAAGATGATGGCAGTGCCGGGAATCGAACCCGGGATGGTTGGCAGTGCGACTTGATAGCTATTAAGCTATCAAGGTCATCAAAAATGTTTTTTATTTACTTTGAATAAGTCGGCGCTTGACCACAATTCACCTGATGATAAATGATATTGAAGTCTACGGTGGATCGCGCTTACCTAGAAGGAACCGGTTCACTCTCGCCTTGCTCGCTAAATCGCTAGGTAATAGTCATATTAGTAGAAGTACCTGGTTGACCGAGCTTTGATCGGTATTTTTTTTATATGATATTTTCTAAAAATGATTCTTAGCTAGATCGATTTATCGCCCCCAAAACCCTCTATATACTAACGTTTGAGGCAATTCCGAGATTCCAATTATATATATATACACACAAGAATTGCTTATTTAAAGATATAAGATAACGAAGTGTTGTCGTGTTGTCGCCAGGATGCTGTTACTCAAAGCCGCTGCTGGTGCCGGGGGGCCGCGCCTTCGTCTGGCCAGCCATCCAGAACGTCCAGCGCATCTCCCTCAACACTATGACGCTGCAAGTGGAATCACCCACCGTCTACACCAGCCAAGGCGTGCCTATATCCGTCACCGGGATCGCACAGGTACTCAACCGGCGAACCAAGTTGCTAAGCTCGAGATAAAAATCACCCTGTATAGGAATCCGTCTTAAATATTTTTTTTCAGCTTTGTGTCAAAAACAGCCTTTTAAGAAACCATTTACTTAGAAAGTGAAACAATCCTTGTAGAAAACCAGTTAATTAGAAACATTTATAAAGTGTTTTAGAAAACTAGTTAGTTACTTTGAAAGATATGAAAATCTTTTCGGAAACCAGTTACTTAGAAATATATAAAAAGTCTTTTAGGAAACCAGTTATTTATTTATTTGATTTATAGGCGAGCAGCAAAATGCTGATATGCTTATATCTGAGTTGAAAGTTAATTTTTAATAGTTCATATTCCTTGATGATTTTTTTTGTTTTCTGCAGCCAGCTATCAAGCCGGTTTTTAAAGCTGTTCACTGACGTAGCACTGACTACTTCCTCGAGAAACTTGTTCCAATTGTAAACCACACTGTTACTAAGAAAAATATGAGAAACTTTTAGGAAACTAGTTACTTAGAAAGAAAAAGCTTTTGGCAACCAGTTACTTAGGATGTTGAATAAATTCTTGTAGGAAACCAGTTACTTAGAAAGATAAAGTCTTTTAGGAATTCAGTTACTAAGAATGTGACAAAATTCTTGTTGGAAACTAGTTATTTATAAAGTCGAGAAAGCCTTGTAGGAAACTAGCTACTTAAGATGATATTTTTTTAAGGAAACTAGTTACTTAGAAGGATAAACATTCTTGGAGTATACCAGTTACTTAGATAGATAAATAAATGTGTTAGGAAACTGGTTACTTAAAAAGGAAAATTAAAATTTTAAGAAACCAGTTACATAATAAGATATTATATAGATAAAAGTTTTTAAAAAACCAGTTCCTTAGAAGGTTAAAAATCCTTGTAGTATACCAATTACTTAGAAAAATAAAAAAGTGCAACCAATTACTTAAAAAGAAAAAAAAATATTTTTAGAAAACCAGTTACATACGGTGTTCAGAAATCCTTGTAGTATAACAGTTACATAAAAAAAGTCTATTAAATCAGTTACTAAGAAATATTAAAGTCCATGTAGAAAACCAGTTACTTTAGATGCTAAAAAATGTTTATAGGCTAAAAATGCCTTGTAGGAAACCAGTTACTTAGAAATATAAAAAATGTTTTTTTTTAGGAAACCAGTTACTAAGAAAAATGAAAAGTCTTTTAGGATACCGGTTACCTAACTTCACATTACGGCTGTGTGTTTGGTTATGGTTGTCATAGAGTCACGATGGTGAGCTATGACACTACTGCTTTTAAACCTTTTTATAACAATCATTTAGTTAATCAATAATTTTAAGTTTATAAAAAAAATGTTTTTTCTTTTATAATGATTATAAATTTATTAATTTATGATTAGGACACATTTCATTCACGGTTGGCTAGCCCCATACTAAACCATTTCTAGTTTTATATTATGGTTGCTTACACAATTAATATACCTCACATAGATACGAAAATTCTTTTTATCCATACATATTTAATACCCAGAGCGACAACCAACAAATTTTGATTTTTTTTTACTCTGAATAGGTCTTTTCTTGACCACAATTCACCTGGTGATATAAGTGACATTGAGGTCTACCGTAACCATACAAGTTAGCTACACGCAGGTCTAAATGGAGCATACCTAGTTTGAAATATCTGGCTTTCAAGGGGGCTGCTCTACACACAGATTTTTAGGGTAAAAACGGGACCCTATTACTAAGCCTCCGTTGTCTGTCTCCAGGCTCTGTCAGAAATCGTGATAGCTAGAAAGCTGAAACATTTACAAGTCATGTATTTCCCGTGCCGCTATAACAGCAAATACAAAAATAAAAAATATATATTATATTAAGGGTAAATTAAATTATAATATAAATACTTACTACAAAATATTTGATCAATTTTTTACTCCATCTTTGTAACGACAGACATTTCGTATACCCTCTATACATTCACAGAGTATTTAATTATGTGTTAACTTAAAAAAAACAATTTTAAAACAGAAATAACATTTTAGGTGGCTCCCATACAACAATGGTACGGAACTCTTCATCCGCGAGTCCGACTTGCACTTGGCCAATTTTTTTATATATATATACACACAATTTTAGACGATTACGATACTAAGGTTTATATGCCTCAGTACGGCAGTCGCCCAGTATAGCATTCTTTTTATGTTTCAATATTATAATAATAGGTGTTCCTTCGATGAGGATATTCACCATTCAAAAATACGGTTATATGAGAAGAAAACAGTTAAGATGCCTTATACATGATGTTAGATCAGTATCTAATGCATGTGAAGACTAGACTCATCGTGAAATGGTATACACCGCTTATGTGAACAACCGTCACCGCGATCTAATTCGACGCCACCGCCATCTAGATTGAAATCTGGAACTATTCGTCTTAACCGTAACTTATTTTGACAAAGTACTATGTTGTTCATCTACGTGTATCTACTCCACTATACTAAAAGAATCTTTGTCCTGATTAATACATATTCATCTGTAGACTACGCCTCGAGACTCAATGGTCCTAGGGGTATACAATTTGGAGGGTGTATTGGACTTGTAACTTTGGTGTTATCAATAAATTATTTGTATTTGTTTTAGTATGTAGACGTGTACTAAGAACGGATTTTTAGAATTTACATCCTTAAGAGCAAAAAGTTTGTATGAAATTTGTTTCTTATTGCAATGAAATATGGAATATACATATGTTGTTAAAATATATATTTTTTTATTATTTTTTTTTGCCAGGGATTAATTAAGGGTTTGTTATGGGGTGACAGTTTGATAAATCCTTTATATATCATTACAAAGTCTAGAAATATGGTATTAGTTTATAAAATGGTTAAAATAAAATTATCGAATATTCGCGAGGGATGTATTAAGGGATGCTATTTGGGTTAAAAGTTTAAATTGAAAGTTTTATGTTTATCAAATTAAATAATTCAAAATTGGTAAGACAGCGACAGCCTGGATGGTGAGCTTACTCTAATTTAAATTGTATTGTTTAAGTTTGTATAATATTTTAATTGATAATTTCTGTAATAGGGAGCTTGCAGAATCGTTATTCACTTGTAAAAAGTAGTAATAGGTATCTTAAATTTAATTGACATAAAAGATTATATACTAGACCCTATTGGCTTTAATATTGACCTATGTTTATTAAATCACAAATTGGTAAGTAGTAGTAGGAGTAAAATTATGTTTTTTTTTTTGCTGGAAGTGCATTAGGGTTAGGGGTATATTTTTTGTATGTTTATACAATTATAGTCACGCTAATGTTATCTGAGTACCCATAAAACTAATAATATATATTTTGAGATGTATATTGATTACCAAAATGCGTACCCCCAAATTACTCATTTGTACAGAACTCTAGTATATAAGCCAACAATATCAAATATTAAGACAGTAAAATCGATTCTCTGTACATATAATATAAAATAAACCCAATTGCCATTTAAAAACTTTTGTGGCTAAGCTTTGGTGTCAAGTTCTCAAGACTTGGATATGACATATGGGACCGACATATGAATATGTCTTCCGACTTCTTTAAGCACAGTCTTTATGTCTGAGTATTTCAGTCACTAATCCAAATACTTGGCAAAGGCCCAAATAATGTCCTTATCGACCGTTGCTTATCTTTGGTAATCACGTAGGATCGTCTTAGTTTAATTCTCGTACGCTAAGCTGCTTAACCTTGTCTTCTTGTTGTTTTTTTTTTATATAATACATATATTTGTGCTTTTCGTCCGAAAGGCCTTTGAGTCGACATCGACCATTTGACCTTACAACAAAGTGAACACGGCAAACCAATTCTCCAACACACAATTTCTGTCAATCGTCATTAATAACACAAATCCTCGACGGTAATGATCAGGTATCAATTTTGGAACAGATCGATAAAAGCAGTTCATCACAGCTTGCTTACGCATCAGCGTTTTAGTCTCTATTATCATAACGCTAAGGTTTAATATTAGAATGTAGTTGATTCGGTAATGATACCAATAGACACTTTATACGACACCAGCTTCGTTTAGTAACATAAGGCCGTTTTCACATCAATTTCAATTTAGGTCAGAGTGTACAAGTAACAATTACTCGTAAAATTTAAAAATCCCCCGAAAGCATTTTTGCTGGCGATTATCTTGAATTTTAAATTAAAACTAATTCGAAATCGGCTAAACCTTCGGGTAGCTACGATACCACAGACACACCCTCGTCAAACTTATATCACCCCGTCGTTTTTGCATTGGGGGATAAAAAGTATTAAACACGGTTTCTAGTGTGTGTTAATAATTTATAAAAAATGCATGACGTTTAACTTTTGTTATCATTAAATAACTATGAACTAAAAAAATATCATTAAAACGCGTAAGTTTATAAATACCATTTGTTCAATTTCCCTACTACAGGTACCTACGGCCCTTGTCTAAGCGAATGGGCTATTAAATTACTATTAATAAAACGTTTGATATACGTTTTTCGAACACAGATATATTCAGAGTAATTAATTGCTTGTTAAGTGACACATGGAGGGCTTCACATAAACTATCTAATTAAATACACACACAATACAAACTGTACCGATATAATTTCACCAACTTTATGTTACCACATACCTGTCTGTATATATTCTGGTTCAGTTACTATTTAGTTTATAATTTAAGCTGTTGACTATTTTAATAAGATTGATATAGTAATATAGTTTCTATGTGGAGTAATGATATGGAGTTACTTAGAGTCGACGATGGAAGATATTATGTAGTGATGAAACTCTCATACGGTACTTTAAACCTTTAAAATCATTAAATCATAACTAGTCGTTTTGTCTCTGGTTAAAATGTAATATCGACTTATGTACAGCAAAAAAAACTCGTAAAGTCAAACGCTGTATCATTAATGTTGCAGCTTAAGACCCGACAAGACCAATCTAACTTTTATTGAAACTTAAACTCCTAACAAACGGCACTTTGTACGAAGGTGGTGCTTGCCAAGTCCGGAATTATGGGCTCTCAGTATACCACCGTCCTCAGTCATTTTCTAAACAAATTAAAGACCAAAGAAACGAAGCCAAGTTCAATAAGCTGTTATAATGAAACAACAGAACCGATAATGTGAACTGAAGCCTACTGGTTTCATTCATTTCAATATTGTTTAGCTACACAATGGACAGGAAGTAATAAAATCATAATTGTAATATGTAAATTACAATACCTATTATAGTACTATACAAATAAAAGCGTCCCGTAAAGACTAGCCGCTAATTTGGTTTGTGAATCTAATTTGGTATATTTGTGGACTTAACAATTCACATCCGCATTGATGATATCCGTAATGCCGATGTTTATTATAAGTTAAATTGCATGTCACGTGATAGGAGTCAAGCAACAGGTCAGCCTCACGAGTGTCTTTAACACCTGAGCTCTAAGCATATCTTTTGGTATCACATATCAGTGATCTTATAGCTCTATATTATTGGGCTTCGATAACAGGATTAGGTATATTTTTGAGTGAATGGGGTGAGGGGTGGTTCTTTGCTAACACTATGTAAACTAAACATATTGGCCTTTCCGTTTCCAGGTTAAGATCCAAGGGCAGAACGCCGAAATGCTTCTCTCGGCCTGCGAACAGTTCCTTGGCAAGTCGGAGCAGGAGATCCAGCACATAGCACTCGTCACGCTCGAGGGACACCAGCGCGCCATCATGGGCTCCATGACGGTGGAAGAGATATACAAGGACAGGAAGATATTCTCCAAGAAGGTACGTCTCTAGTACTGCTATCTCTGTCTCTCTCTTGCGAACAACTCCACGGCAAGACAGAGCAGGAGATCCAGCACACAGCGATCGCCACTCTTGGGAGACACCATCATGAAAATACGAATCAATCCTTTTTTATGTATTTCTGTCCATAATTACAGAAATTTCTCACAGCAAAACTATGAGGGTTTCATGTAGGACTAAGGATCCCTAAATATTACTTTTTTATGTCATATCTGAAGAATTTATAGTCTCAATTAAGATTAATAAAGTTAAGTGGTAAAATCTAGAATAATATTTCGGTTTCACCGTATTTAACAGATGTAATATTATGAGATGTTTATGTATGGGACATCGTACAACATATTTAGATACAAAGTATTATAATTAATACTGTCTATTTTCCAATTACAGGTGTTCGAAGTGGCGTCGAGTGACCTCATTACTATGGGCATCACAGTCGTCTCATACACCTTGAAGGACATCCGAGACGAAGAGGTTTGTTTCACATATACATAATATAATTATGTAGTTAAGTTTGGGTTATTGCCCAAATCATAAGATCAATTTTGTTGTTAATGTCACAAACTTTCTATAAGATACCTGGCCACAATGGGATGACGCCAGTTTATGTGGCAGTTGTACCCACAGAAATGACCGGTGTAACCACAGTCATGACCGGTGTAACCACAATAATGGACAGAAGTTTTACCGTTCATTACTGTAGTTACAAATACCCACAGTAATGACCGGTGTAACCACAGTACTGTGGGTAGCTGTACCCATAGTAAGATCATAGTAGATCGGTAAAACTTCCCGGTAATTACTGTGGTTACACCGGTCATTACTGTGGTTACACCGGTCATTTCTGTGGTTACACCGGTCATTACTGTGGATACCCCGTCATTACTGTGGTTACACCGGTCATTACTGTGGTTACATCTCCCTCAGCTTGCTTCAGTAATGACTGGGAAAACTCCCCAGTCATTCATCATGAGTGACAGTGTTCAAGAGATTCACAAGTGTTCTGTTTAAAAGTTATTTATTAAATATAAAACAAAACTCATTTTTTGGTTGGTAAAACAGTACGTCGTTAGACTAGAACGTTAAAAAAACTATACAAAGTCTCAATAGCAAGTGCGTTGTTTCGAAGTGTCGTGAGTGCCGGCTTAAAAATGTAAGTATAAAAGTATTTATTAATCTGTCGTATTTGGTGTTATAAATATTTTCACCTTTTTAAATGTATAATATCTTATATGATTTCATACTTTATGTATGTAAGTTATATTTATTCAGATAATGTCAAATATTTAAATCTAAGTACATACAATACATATGTATATATACATATACATATATACCAAATTACAATAGCTAAACATTACTAGCATAATGCCGAGTGTACCAGTAGGTTTTCAATTTGCTCCTTCACACACTTTATGTAGGGTACAATATGTAGTTAGTATAGGTACACTCAATGTACTCGATATATTATAGTCGTCAATATCTCTAACAATTATTTTTTATTGATACAAATTAACAGGTTTTACTAAACAACAAAGTTGTGTATATGTTTTTTTACACACGGCTGGTTAACCCCATACTGAACCATTTCTAGTTTGTGTTATGGCAGCTAACACAATTGATATACTACATATGCATACATACATATTTTATATAGATATGTACATATTTAACACCCAGATCCACAGCCAACAAATTTAGTTGAGCACAAAGATGTTGGCCGTGCCGGAAATCTAACCCGGAACCTTCTGATTGGCAGTCCGGCATAGTAGCCGTTACGCCAACGGGGTTGTCAATATATGTTGTTGTATATACATATGTTATTTTGTTGAGCATAGGCCTTTCTACTTTAACATTTGTTTTATACATTTTAGTGTACATTTCCTTTTCCCTATTTGCTATCAGGAATCTAAGGTATGTTGTTATGGGAGCTTGGTGTTTGCATGCTCAATGTTTTGCAAAATACCAGAAATAACAGTGATTTATTAAAATTGAACAGACCCCCATCTAATATGCCAAAAATCTATATGATTTTCATAAAGCAGATTTTATAAAATTATGCATTTGAAATTAGTAAAAAAGAAAAGGCTTTTTTTTCCTTTGTTATATTTAAAGAACAAGTTGTAAGCATCGTTATTTTTAACTCTTGACGCAATAACAACGGGTGCTTTAAGTTTGTGTAACTCAATATGATTGGCAGCACCCAAACCCATTTCTAACAAAATATTGGGAGTGTTTTTATGAAATCACATATTTAGCCAGATTCCAAAAATTGTTTAGTAATAAATTAAATATTTAAGAAAAGCAATAGGAAATTTCACAACCGACAGGATTTGAATTTTATTTTATTTCTTTGATTTTTTATATTTGATTTCGCGAAAATTTTAGTTATAAAACGAGCGTAGTGACAGCGTCTATTAACATTGCTTTTCTTAAATAAATATGTTCTAAATTCTTTAGATCTACTTGGGGTAAACACGATTGGTTTTTGTTTAAGAACGCGAGTGAGACCAAAGGCTACAGCACTATGTCTGAATGCACACCGTTGCCTTGCTTCTGATATGGTTAACACGTGAGAACACAAGATGATTTGTACATGTACCGTTGTCTCGCTTCCCCGTCGCTTATATTCACGTGAAAGAAAAGAGCACACACATTTTTCACCGTAACGCTTGCCATTTAAAACGGCGCTTTGCTTCTTCAAATCATACACTGTATATGTTTTGTTAGTTCACAAATTCATTATTTATTGTTTTATTTTATTATAAAAATAACACTATTTCCTTAGTTTTGTTATATGAAATATAGTTGTTTTAAAAATTTTAGAATATTATAGTTAATATATATACAATTTCCCAAATAAGAAAAGTCAGGACAACCCGCTAACGACCGTTCCTGGTGCAAATGTGCCCGTCATAACTCGTGGCCGTGTTTGCGCGCTGAATAGCTATGGCTATCCTCTGCACCAAGTACGATCGAGTATGGGAGTTCCCCGTCTATCAATTACAAATAATAATAACATTGTCAACATTTTGGGTTCACATCATTTTGAATGAAATCAATCACAAAAAAATACACTATTATAAACAGTTCACAGAACACATCCACTCTGGATCTGTATTTTCGGATTACAGGGATCCATAACTTTGTTAGTAACTTTAACCAAAGTACCTTAAATAACTAGTGTTTGTACTTAGCCTATGAAAATGTATATATGTATATATGCGTCAGTAAAGAAACCGTTTGAAAGTTCATGTCATCTCGCTGACGTATTATTGAGTGCGAACACGACGAACTACCAAACGTATTCCTTATTGAATCTTCGTCTATTTTATTCATTTTTTTGTCACATTTCACACACGGCTGGTTAGACCAATACTAAACCACTTCTAGTTTGTATTCTGGTTGCTAACTCAACTAATGTACTACTTATACATACATACATACATATTTAACACCCAGACTGACAGCCAACAAATCTAGTTCATCACAAAGATTTTGGCCGTACCAGGAATCGGACCCGGGACACTCAGGTTGGCAGTCTGGCATGGTAACCAACAAAGTAGTCGTATATATAAGTCAAATCATTAAGTGTGTCACGTACTAAGGAGTTATCACTGTCCGCACGAGATGTCTCAGCACAGCCGCTTTCTCATCGTCTGCAATAAGTTTTAAGTTTCTATCCCTCGGTGCCTCCTCATCAACAATGTTACCTTTTAACCTACGTTTGTGTACCAATGTGATGACATTGTTTATATATCTACACAGGGTTACCTCAAAGCTCTGGGTATGGCGCGGACAGCTGAAGTGAAGCGGGATGCGCGCATCGGAGAGGCGGAGGCTCAAGCAGAGGCCAAAATAAAGGTAGGTTGGTTGGTATATTAAAAAAAAAATATTGTCAGAAAACAGCACATCAACATGTGGCTCTAGTTATCAGGATTTGCAGACGCATAGGTTTGCTGGTCGTGTTACTACTTCGACGGTGGTCGAGGGAATAAAATACTGCGTAATGGTAGGCCTCTTTCTAAGGAACCCTCCGGGGAAGTCAAATTCAAATTCATTTATTTCAGGATCAAGTCCCATATCCAAATGTTACATAAAAATTATTATTAATAAAATAAACTGTATCAAAAAAAAAATATATGTCTCAGAAAAAAAATTATAAAAAGAAAGTCAAATTTAAATAAAAATAAAAATAATACAAATAATAGTCAGTGATAATAAATATAAATACAGAGGTCAAGTAGGTCAAAACCTCCTTTATGGCACCACCACAGAGAGATGCCTCTCGCAGCAATGCCAGAGAAAAGGGCAATCCAACCTCGACGCAATCATCTTCAGGACATTGTTGGAGCTGGCCCTAACCCTGCGCACCAGGGATGCTGCTCGTATGCGCATAGTCGCGTGGAAGCATGCGGTCCGCGCGTCTGCGAACATCCCTGACGCGCTGCAGTAGCGAGGCAGCCCCAGCAACATCCTGAAGCTATTGTTGTACAGGACTCGGAGGTCGCTGTACCGCTTCTTCGTGTAATCAGCCCACAGGCTGCACGTGTAAAGGCTCGTACAGTACGCCCTAAACAGCGTGACTTTGACCTCTGCAGAGCAACGTGCAAACCTGCGGGCAATCATATTAGCTCGGACCGACAGCGACCTCCGCTCCCGGTCGATGTCCTCATCGTCTTTCAAATCACTGGTGACGATGTGGCCGAGGTATTTAAAACGTTCCACCTTAATTAACATAACACCGTTTAACATAACAGGGGGAACTTCCAGTCGACATTTTCCGGGAACATCGAACACCATACACTGACTTTTCCCTACATTATATACAAGACCGTGGTCACGAGCATACTCTTCACAAGTGTTCAACAACCTCCTCAGGCCACAGACCGAGGCGCTCAGCAGCACCATGTCATCCGCATAGCACAGATTATTAACACAGGTTCCGTCAATATGGCAGCCGATATGCTGGCTGCTGAGCGCCACGATCAGCCCGTTAATATATAAATTGAACAGGGTAGTGGAGGTCACCCCGCCCTGCCTGACGCCACACTCCAGCCTATACGGACCCGACAAGGCTCCCGCCCACCTAACACTATTGACCTGGTGCGCATACCAGTACTGGAGAATGTTAACTAACTCAGAAGGCAAATTTAGGTCTTTTAGCTTTCTCCACAACCGGTCATAGGAGACCAGGTCAAATGCGCGGGACAAGTCAAGGAAGCATGCATGCACAGGTGTTTTACGACGTGTGTAGTATTTGACGGTATGCTTGAGACACAGTATAGCACTTTCAGTAGACAGTCTCGGCCGAAAACCGAACTGATTATCGTGCAAAGTAATATATTTGTTAAGCTGTGTGTCAAGCAAGCCGTCAAAAACTTTCGCAATTATGGTAGCTAAAGATATAGGCCTGTAGTTGGATTTGTCAGTGAGGTCACCTGTTTTGTTTTTAACTACAGGCACTACTACCGTTCGCATACATTCAGCTGGCAAGTAGGAGTGGCTCACACATAGTGAGTAGAACATGGCTAGGAGCCTACTGATATGAGGTCCCGCGTGCTGGAGATGCTCGATGCTGAGTCCATCATGTCCCGGGGACTTTCCTCTTGACATACTTCTGATAACTTTCGTAACGTCTTTGGCATGAAACACTGTCCCTACGACATATCCGTCCACGCCAGCATCGAGCAGCCCCCGCGCCGGGCCTAGCGGCGACCTAACTGTGAACTGCTCTCTGAAAACATTAGCAATGTCCTTCGGTTCGCTCACACCCGCGACGCTCGCTGGCAGTCCAGGGCGTACATTTACACTGGCCGTATCCCGCCAGAAGCCTCGAAAATCGCCGTTTGAGTGTTTTTTTGCTAAAGCATCCATTTTAATTTGGTCTTGATTATTTTGGCACCACTTCAATTTGACCTTAAAAGCTCTACGACTATCACACATATCTCGATAAACGTGACCAGTGCGCGGTTTGCCACACATCATCCACTCCGTGAAGCTAGCCCTGGCCTGCCTGTGAGCCTCGCGGACGTGTGTGTTCCAGCCCACAATGCGCGCACCACGTCCAACCCCAACTTTTCCAGTCATTCTCTGCTACCAAGCAGCAATGTTCTAGCACTACTGACTGCCGGCATTAATAATTTACTTGGCAAGACCATGTTATAGGCAAAATTTACAATCCAAATAAAAGTTTTTTTTTCATTAAATTGAACCGTTTATGATTAAAAAACCTAAAACTGTACATTCAAGGTGTTGCCTTAGATCAGTACAATGTCTTTAAAGGTATTAAATATTATGTGAATGTTTCAGGAAGCGATGGCAGAAGAGCAGCGGATGGCGGCTAAATTCCTCAATGATACAGAGATAGCGAAGGCACAGAGAGACTTCGAACTCAAGAAGGCGGCTTACGATGTCGAAGTTCATACTAAAAAGGTATATTTTATAAGTTTTTGCCCAGAAGTGCGACAGTAAAATATTCAAGCACGTGTAAATAAAAAAATATATAAAACCCCCGTTAGTTTTGTGGTGGCAGCCATCTTGAATTTCAAACCTATTATAATTTTTCATGTAAAAATCTTTTAATTGATACCCACATTGAGGGGCCTTCGGGTGGCTTGAAAACTCTCGACACCATAGCTTGGCAACTTAGCAAAGTCAAAGGCTTATAAAGAAGAAGATTAAGTGGTGGATACTTAAAATAAAGTCTAGTTTTTCTGAACACATAATATCCGGGAAGAGGATATTGTCTTTGGTAATATAGATTGTATGTATTCTGCCCCCAGGCGGAAGCGGAAATGGCGTACGAGCTTCAAGCGGCTAAGACCAAGCAACGCATCAAGGAAGAACAGATGCAGATAGCTGTAGTGGAGCGGACCCAAGAGATAGCTGTTCAGAAGTGGGAGGTGCAGCGCCGAGAGAAAGAGTTGGAGGCTACGATTCGCAGGTGGGGTTTTACTGGCGTTGTAACCCACTATAAGTTCCCATTGCTCTGACTCGGAGCCTTCTCAGTCAGTACGGTTCTTCCTCTCCTCTTGAGGTGAGGTAAGGGTGCCAAGGCCTCGAGGTTTGCACTCACTTTTTGGGACTGACACCCTGCCCCGGAAGTCGAACAGCCAGGTCTGTGCTGACCCTCTCTAGGTGGTTTACGAGGCGGCCTGCGACAACTCGCTCCAGCAACTTGCCCGCCTCGTTAATAGTATAATTGGCCTATACCAGCGAGTGCGTCCGTCTGCCTGCCCTCCTTACAGAGAAGGACGGGTCTCCCGCTCTTCCACCGCCTCGGGAAGCGCCCGCGTGAAGAGAGATTTCATTGGTCACTCTTCACGCGAGGTGTATGCCGTCAGGGCTCTTTTCTCGGCCGTCATTCTCAGCCGCTCCGAGTTCTCCCGCTGAGACTTAATCGGGAATGTCAGGCGTGTCGCTGGCAGTGACTCTGATTGCCATGGTGGGTGGGGCGAAACCGTTCCACGAAACGCAGGGAAATAGCCCCTCAACCACCCGGCGGAGCACCATCACGTCCAAGGGCGCAGCTCCCGCCAAGCCAGCAGCCCGCCCAACGTCGCCCGCTGGGTTAGGGACTGGATCCCGAACCCAGCGGGCGACGTTGGGCGTGGTGAAGGTCGGCTCGTAGTGCCGCGGTTTAGCTCACACAAGTTGGTTTCCGTAACCCACTCCAGTACAGACGTACCTCGCGCATCTGTCGTTGGAGATCCCCGCGCCGGAGACTTAGCGTTGAGATCTTCGAGGAAGATGACGGATCGGGTCTTTTACTCCCTGGTGTGATAAATATATATAAATGATAAAATACTCGAAAATAAATGAATCAGATCACTGTTCCATTGTGATGTTTTGTATAGTATAATTATAATATATCGATGCTGTGTTCCAGGCCGGCGGAAGCGGAGAAGTTCCGGCTGGAGAAGTTGGCAGAGGCGCAACGGCTGAAGACAGTGCTGGAGGCTGAGGCAGAAGCAGAGGCCGTCAAAGTTCGCGGAGAGGTAATGTATTGCATATGATATGATAGTATTCTTCGCTGCGGTCCACCTCCGCCTTACATTTTCAACATATATTTTCCGAGCCCGCGCCTGCTGAAACGTCTTAGAAGGCTACAAAATCAGGGATGAATCGGATTCAGAGTCTGCCACAGCAGAGAAAAACATCCAAGTTTAGTTTTTTATTGAAATTCTTCCATTTTCAATCTCTCCAGAAAGGGGGAATATATAGGTCAACCTGGTCACCTCTGGATCTCCTATTTAGTGTCATCCGGGCAGAACTAGATTACACGAAATAGACTCAACCTCCGACACACTTTTGGGTGCGACCAAATAATGCAAAGTAAAGAACAATACATTATTTTGCCGCTAAGCCCATCTACCACTACAAGGTAGACACTACAAGACCCATGAGGGGTATAACTTAGACCCTGCATTAACAGCAACTCGGTAAGTTACTTTTTAACCCTGGTTGTTACCCGAGCACAACTAGTTCATAATATAGTAAATTATAGTCAAGTTTTTGCTATACAAGCTATGGTTAATTTGTCATTTGATCAACCGTGGCATATCGACAGCTAGGTACACATGTATTTAACATTAGTCACGCACACAACACTTACGCATTTACCGTGATGTTATGCTAAATTGCGTATTTTAGTTAATGGTTTATATTCTTTGTTTTATTTTTAAGATTTTTTCACTTTTTAACTCGAGCATATAAGAAAACATTTGAAAAATCATATACTCTCACTTGTATAGGTAACCAATTGAGATTGACCAAGAGGAAAAAAAACTAAATTAAGCGAAAATATAGACAGACGTGGAGGCGAAGTCATATAATCTTCTTCTTCGTATGAAAAGTGGCCAAGCTCTGGTTTCGAGATTTTTTAAGCTGTCCGAAGGCCTCTGACTTGGCTTAATGACTTGTACTAAGACTACCAGCCGGAAACTACAAATTAACTCGATGAAATACTATGTATTGATCGATACGAGTGTGGCTCAGTGGGGAAACGTCTCCTTTTCAATCGGAAGACCCCAGGTTAGAGACCGGCCCTACACCAATGACTTGTTTTTTCAAAATATGTGTAGATTTGCCCTCGCTTTACGGTGAAGGAAAACATCGTGAGGAAACCGACATGTTTGAGGATCACAATATCCTAAGACCTCTACTTGGCCGGTGTGGTGGCTTATGGTCTATATCTCTCTCATGAGAGTACCAGCAGAGTGAGCATATAGTGAACTGCATACTGTATGGTGTATGTGACAGGCGGAAGCGTACGCGATCAAGGCAAAGGCGGCAGCGGACGCGGAGCAAATGGCTAAGAAAGCGGAGGCGTGGAAGGAATACGGGTCAGCTGCCATGACCGATATGATGCTGGAGACTCTGCCTAAGGTGCGTACCAACTTTAGTATTTGCTTATCTAAAAAGTATAATAACAACGGGTCTGTCGTACTTTAATTAATTGTCGAAATATAAAAGTAAAAAAGAAAATGACCCGCATCTTTTGCTGGTAAGAGGTAGAACTTGAAATTATTCCAAATTCCAAAAAACGTAAGGAAACCAACACCTTTGAGAATTGCAATATCCGAAAACGTACGACAATCTCCAACTAGGCCATAATAATCCACGCTGGGGAAGTGAGCCAGCGTGGATTATGGCCTATATTGTTCCTCTTGCGTGAGAAGGTCCCGAGTACCAGCTGCGGGAACGTGCAGTGGGCTACTTATGCTAAGGAGTGAAATAAATTTATAAATTATGTTTTTCCTTTTTTTTAAAAGACACATTTCACACATGACTGGTTAACCCCATACTGAACCATTTCTAGTTTGTGTTATGGTAGCTAACACAACTGATATACTACATATACTTTATGTAGATACATATTTAACACCCAGACCGAGACAGCCAACAAATCTAGTTCAGCACAAAGATGTTGGCCGTGCCGGGAATCAATCCCGGAACCTTCTGATTGGTTGTCCGGCATGATAACCATTACCAAATCCAGAGTAAAAAGGTTCCTTCTGGGCAAGCGTGATACATCTTAGACCACAGTCAAGCTTAACATCAGGCAAGCTGCGGTCAAACGTAAGCCTATTAATCATAAAAAAAAAAAACTCCAACGAGGTCGTCAATGAGTCCTTGAATTTTAATTGAGTACTTGTTCTGACTGTGGATGTGGTGTGGTTTAGATCGCGGCGGAAGTGGCGGCGCCACTGTCGCAGGCGCGCAAGGTGACGATGGTTTCGTGCGGCGGCGGGGAGGTGGGCGCGGCCAAGCTCACCGGGGAGGTGCTCACCATCGTGCAGTGCATACCCGACCTGGTCAAGGGAGTCACAGGAGTCGACATCTCCAAGGTAACCTAGCACCTAAAGACGAAAATTAAGGCACCTACAAGGGCAAAATCTTGATTTTGCAGTTTCTTCGTTATAAATCATTAATGGTAAAAAAATCATCTATGTTGTGGTCTTTAGAACCACACTTTAACCAATCTTCTTCGTCCCACTAGGTGGGGTCGGCAGCAAATTTTCTTCTTCCACTCTCCTCTAACAGCCGTCGTCTCTACACTCACTCCTTTCACTCTCATGTCCTCATTCACACACTCCGTCCGTGTCTTCTTCGTTTATGTCGCCTTTTGCATTTCTTCCTTTTACTACCATTTCCATACATCTCCTAGTAACATGCACCTCCTCTCTACGCATCACATGCCTTATTTTTTTACCAATCCGATTTATCAATATAGAATAGAACCATATTCAAAAAACGTAATTTTTTTTTTTTTAATTCTTTTTTTCTAATTCATCAGTCGGATTGGTATTACACATATTCTTAGGGTGGTTCTTTGGAAGGTCTTTAAGCTTTGTTTTCAATATTTTTACCGTTACAATAAATAACTGAAAATTCAAGATTTTGCCCTTATTCACCGATATCAAGAAAAGACGGCAAATGAAATTACACATGAATGCCGTGTAGTTTTGCGCCATGCTCGTCAAATACCTATCTGTAAGGAGTAAAGAAAAATTATACACATATTCATTCATAATTATAATCGTTTATTGGTAAAAATTCCTTTACCCGTCAAACATTTTAAGAATTCAAATTTCATCAATATTAATACATAGTTAAATTATTAGTAAATAGAATTAAAGTACAGACAATGACGACGTGATGACGTCATCAACCATAGATATGTATACACACGCAATTTTAAAGATATTTATTTAGAGATAGTTGTTAAATCTCCAAATATACAATTAGAGATTAAATAACTTTCTCTAAATATATTTATATAAAATTGTGTGTGTGTATACAGTTCTGTGATGTTTACGTTATCTCTAAATACAGTGTAAACTCCATGTAAAGTCACTCGATTAAACGACAAGCTCTATAAAGCGTCGAAATCAAGTCGCCTTTATTTGGCTTAGCTTGTATTCCATACAATGATACATTCTCTCCATTCAATGACCACAATCTATAACGCCATAAAATGCACAGTCCCTTCAGTGTCGTTATATAGAGTTTACACTGTATATATCTTAATTTCTAATCAGATTATATGTATAATATTTGATTATACAATCAGAGATTAAATAACTAACTAGGTGACAGAAAGTCTTAAAGCTAGGTTAGCTAGTCTTACAGGTTGGCTTAGCCCACTCAAAGAAGTCTCATACCTATTTTTTTTCTTATGATATAATAGATAGGAAAATGGTTTTGGTAAACGTGTTTCTGATATAGTAGCCGACTTTGTTTACGGTTTGTTATTCTCAGAAATATGCTGAATGATAGGGGTGTCAAGGGTTATAACACGACCGGGGTAAACGACTAGCAATAACTGATAATATGGGTATAACTGATAATATGGTTATAACTGATATATTTACCTCCCTGTTTGTATAAATAATAAATACTTTGTACATTTTGCATAGAAGCCGATGTAGACAATCGTATGTCATTGCTATGCACTCGGAAAAGTTTTTAATTACTACAATCGTTATAGTTAAAATGTCCATGTCATAAATTTTTTAAATGATCTGTGTACTTAAAAAAGTATTGGTACAATATAAAAAAGAAAATAATTAGGTGACCTGACGCTATCATCGAGGCTAAGCAACGGTCGATGCGATCAGCCTTTGAATGACCATGTACAAGACTGTCGTTTTTAAAGTGGCGTTTTCATCTGGGCGCTACCGTGGGTCGGATGACAATTTAGTCTTTGTACAAGCAGTCCGTAAGCCTAGTCAGAGAACTTGGGTCGGACGGAAATCGTTTTGATTGGACAACCAAACAGCTGTATAAATGACTAGATGAGATTATTCGATAATACGTGGGCTAAAAGTATGTTTTTTAAAGTTTAAGGTATTTTTTATTCCCTTACGCAGACGGAGACATACTTTTGTGTGTGTAGATAGATAGATATACTCTTTATTGCAACACAGAAGGAACAATAAATAATTAACTTGTAAGTAGTGTTACAAGTGGCGGTCTTATCATTGAAAGCGATCTCTTCCAGGCAACCCAAAAAAATGCGTATGTATGTGTACGGTGGAACCGACGATGTCCAAAATGGCGGACGCCTACATTTACCTCTTTGTGTGTATCGAACGAAAGAGCTTGAGTACTAGAATACATGAACTATGTTGTTATTGTTGTTTTCAAATCTAAGATAATCGCTACCACAGTATGTCGAATCGGGGTTTTCTTTTTTTTATTTACTCCTGTCCTGTGTTTAAGACGGAGGTGAAGGACAAAAGCTGTAAATATCATAACTCCTTAATGGCAGTAAAGACAATTTGACAGTAGTGACCTTTATGTGCTTATGCATTAATTTAATATGATAAATCTTTTTCAAGATGGGTACTTATTTATGCATAAACAGGGACAATAAAATTTAATGCTTACTTAATATTTACAACAAAGCATTTATTACAGTTTATGTGTTTGAAAATTAACATTATCTATGTTTTAATTCACAAAAAACACAAAAACAACCTCGTGTTATACATGTATTAGTGTGTGTGTGTGTGTATGTTTTTCTGTCTGTGGCATTGTAAGTTCCTTAAAGGATTTTTAAGTGTGTGCTAAAACTTTTATTATGTGCTGAGAACATTCTTCGTGTTTACAGCTATGTTTAATCAAAATCGCCCAAGGTGGCCAATAAAATAGGTGCCATAATAAATAAAATGAGTATATATATCATTATGTGCTTTCAAAAATTTACTTAACATTCTATAACGTGTTAGAACAAAAGACCAGTGAATGCCCATTTCAAAACACACACAAATATTATAAAGGCGAATATTTTTGTATGTTTTTATTGCCTCGCGCTCAAACGGCTTAACTGATTTGCATGAAACTTGCAATGGAGGTAGATTATACTCTAGATCAACGCATAGGATATTGTTTATCCCGGATAAACGGCGCGCCCACTGGTCCGAGTATTACTTTGACTTTGACTTATCAATAATTTTATTTAACTGGTTTCTGTAATTTTTTTCAAATAATTTTTATTCATTTTTGTTAGTAGGTATAAGCAATTTTTCTGTAACATTATACAGTATTAATAACAAACAATAAATGAGCAATCGATTTTTCTGTTAGTTATATTTCATTGCGTAAAATATTAAATCATTTATTTAAGTAAATAGTATTTAAAATTTGCCGTTTGGGTTTACACAAGTATGGCAGATTGTTTATAAATATACCAACTGTTTAAACCTAGTTGCGATTAAATCCGAAGGTAATTGCGTTCACGTACTTGTAATATCGATTCGCCGTCACCGTGTCGAGTTACATTCGATTTTATATATAAAAGCAGTCTATTAAATTTGATTACGTGTTCAACACATTAATATTGCAAAGTTGGGTAAGCTAGTTAAAATAACTGGAAAATCCAGTTATTTTAACTAGGTTTTTAAAAAGTAGGAGTATATACAGAAATAAAACATATACATATAGGTAAACCGAATTTACAATAACAGAAGAAACCGAAAATGGTTAGTCAAGAAATTATTAAATTTGGTCTATGACTTTGCCATATTGGCACAACTGAAACCAGAAGCTTCGTTATTTTTATCGGGTACTTTTACGTATTTTTTATTATATTTTGTGTAACGCTGTGTTACGCCCTTTTTTACTTTTATATGTCAGGAATAAAGATCTCTCAATGTGTATGTCTTCTCACACGACATCTAGTTTCGAAAATTGGAACTGGCTCGTTTTATAAATGAATGTTAAGCAAATTTTAACTTTAATGTTTAGTAATTAAATACTTTCCGAGTGCAAAACATAGACACAACAACTTTGTAATAGGTAGGCTATAGAAAAGTAGTGAGTGCTACCCGGTTGGAATAGGTAACCAACCAACAATATTAGCGTAATGGGGTTGGGGAAGACTTACCCAAGATAACTCCCCAATCTCACCAATGAGTAAATTTGGTTCGGAGTCACGTTGTTCAGTAATATAGAATACGACAAGAAGAAAAGGGTAACATCAATCAAAGAAAATACAGTTTTCTACGTACATAATTATGCGCACATATAACTCGAGGCAATAAAGAAAAACAGTTAAAGTTCTTGCTCTCTCACTCCTTATAAGTGTGAGTAAGAGGAAGCGACATTTCGAATATTTCCTCCGAGTTATAAATTTATACATTATGTTAGTAGCTTTGTGGTGGGTTTTCTCATTTTCATTATTAGTTTCTTACGCATAAGAGTAAAGGAGACAAACTATAATATCTCTTTTGCTCTTGTTTTTTAAGGAACGGTTGATTCAATTTAACGTTAGGTGAACTCGTTTTTCGACTGTTTGAGATATATTTACTAACTAATAACCTTCGATCAAATATATATTGTCGTACTAAACACAAATAAGACCACACTTTTACTTGTGGTCGTATTTGCGTTGCCGTTTTTAGAGACGTCACCTTAAATCTAGTACAAATTTGATCGAAGCTAATAACTAAAAAAATTCTAACACTTATTGCTATTTAAATTTAGTAAAAGCCTAAACGGATTTGCGCGATCACCATTCGCTAGCAGCTACTTGGTCACACCACAATACCTTTTCCAGACTAGGCATACGTATCCTTAGGCTACGGTGTCGCCGACTCCTGTCATTACGCGCCTTACTGGTCAAATAGCTGTAAAAGTAAACAATAAGAATATTTTTGTTATCAGGCATTTCCTCGTAGAAAACGGTCACACTTACATTATTATACCTTCCGATCACCATCTTCCGATTCCATCCCCAGGGCCCACTCGTCCCTAAAGCACCGTAACTGTTGAACTCATTCCAACTTTTAATAATAATGTAAGTGTGACTGTTTTCTACGTGGACATTATTAAAATGCCTTACGTGACCACTTTACTAAGTTTATTGTTAGGTATTGTTTTACAGTGGCCGCAATAGCGTGGTGGCCGCTTCAGTTTGTCTGTTTGTCTCATTAATCATATACTAATTTCTATATGTACATCCTAACTGTCTCATCATTGTGCTTGATGTTTAATTGTAGCCAATTCGTTATGTGCTGATAGTGGTAGGAAAATCATAGAGGTTGTTCCGGAGGCATTTCTTTTGTAAAAGATCAAATTTGAGTGTGCCTAATTCTTGAGTAGATATTTGTTACTTTCTAATTATTGTTTCAAATAATCAAAACAAAATACGTCAAAAAGTAATAGTACCATGTGGTACACGTCAAAGTCGACGTCATTTAATGTGACGGTCTCTACAGCTGAAAATATTCATTAAACTGGCGTTGTTTACTACCTCAATGGTCAGTGATTAAATGTTTCGGATTCCTAATTCAGTCTTCATGGCGAGAGTGAATCGGTTCCTTCTAGGCAAGCGCGCTGCATCCTAGACCACAATATCACTTAACATCAGGTGTGTTGTAGTCATGCGCAAGCTTATCATACATAAAAAATAAAAACTTTTTTTAATGCTGACTAGGCTCAAATACAAATACAAATTATTTATTGGTAACACCCAAAGTTACACGTCAATTAATCAAATTTTTATCAATAGATAAAATTGAATCAAATTATTATAAATAATTACTTGCTCACGTTTGACCTCAGCTTCTCTATATTAAGCTTCTGTGGTCTAAAGATGTAGCACGCTTGCCTAGAAGAAACCTATTTACTCTGGATTTGAAGACCCTCAAATCGTACTTCTCAGGAAGAGAGTTCCAAAACTTCTTAGTCCTCACAACTAAGTAAAACGCTTTAAATATAGTTTCTAGTTCATGAAGATTATATTATTACATTACAAGGCTTCATACATTTATATATTACATTTAAATAAACTACACTAATTAAAAATTTTACAAATAATAAATTAAACCTAAGTCAGTGTCCGCGGGTAAAGTGCCTAAAATGCTGGCGGCAATACCTCGCTGGATCGCCAAACTGAAGAAGAAAAAATAATAAAGATCTAATAACTTTATACGCCCTACAAGGTCGTTTAATTTGATACCTTTACAATGACCGTGACATAGAGTAAGTAGTACTCCATAGTCCAAGTCTGATTGAGCCCTCAGCTTTATTCGACTAGATTTGGGCGGATGTGAAGATGACCAGGACAATCATAGCTCAATACAAGGTCAATTGAGACCAATTGTCCGTTTAATGCTAAAATGAGTGTGAAATCACATTTGAATCGCTGCAATAAGATACCTAATATTCCAACGTTTATCAAAGTGTGACCGTTTGTAGCACAAAAACAAAATAGTTATATGAATTATGTTAAAAAATAAATGTACTTGAAAAACATATTTTAGTTTAATATATCAAAACTCCAAGGCTAGTATTTCTGACACTGGTAACTGTCGCCACTACTAATGATAACTACTACTAATATCAATGGTAATAGATACAACAATTACTATGCTAAGCGGCGCGACAGTCATCAAAGTTATCTATTTTAAGTTAAGACAACTAAAGTATGTACAATTTATTCTGACAGATAGACTGGCATACAGACAGAATAGATACTGAGCATAGTAATTGATGTATCTATTGCCACTGTTAGTAGTGGCTATTATCATTGGTAGTGTATACAGGTCCTAGTATTTGAAGTACCTCAAGGGGGTGCCTTAAACATTCCGCAACTACGCTAATTCACGTATAAGTTTATGGCCAAGGATCAAAAATTATAAAAAAAAACCACAAGTAAAAATTAACCATTTATTGATGATTATAGAACTATTATATTTAATATTTAAAAAATAGATATGTATTTATACATAATCAAATAATATAATTTAAATCATCACAATAAACATTTATTCAGTAAAAATAATATTACATAATTAATGTAAAACTATATCTAATCTAATATTAATTAACGTGAAACTATATCTAATCGAATCAATTATTAAGATACAATCTTTAATAGATGTATTTACTTATATGCCTGTATGACTTTGAAGTGAGCTGTAAAAAATAAAGAAAAACAAAAAAAGAACATGTCAATGAACCTTTTTTTTCGTGAGGAAATGCATTTAAGCATCTCCCGCTACAAGCCTGGAGGAGGCGAGCGGGGTATGTCGGACCCGACGGCCAGAAGGGCCGTCACTACCGACTAAAATCTCACGGTGTCCCATCTCACGACGGGGGCACAGATGCAGGACCTTGGACTTGTCAATGAACCTCTATGATTTCCCTCCTCTATGCTTGGTGTGGTCTGACTAACAACGCGCGCAGGCGGTGGCGGTCGCAGAGGCGGCGCCGCTTCCGACGCCCAACGCGCGCGGCGAATCGGCGCGCAAGCAACGATAACTGATGCTCCAGGTATTAATCCAGTGATGCAGCACGGCTATTCGATTCGAGAATTTTCTTCGAAAAGTGACGTTTCTTGGAATGGGAACCACAGATAAAACACCTCTTTCAGTTTACGAAGCATGTTATAATGGGTGAAATTTAACTATGGTGGAAACAGTTTTTTAAAGAAAAGTCACTAATAATATATCAGATTAAATAATAGTTTCTATTACTAACGTGTTAATTTTTTTGTTTTTGATGACAAAGCTTAAAATTCTTTGCTTTCGTATAATGCAAATTTTTCGCGCAGGTAAAGATAGTAAGTAAAAATGTTAACTTTGTAAACAAACCTAAACCTCTGTGACAGCACAGATCACAGATCGCGGATGACAGTATCACTCGGGCGGCAGAAGAACAAAAAAAATCTAGTCAAATTACTCCACTTCTAAAATCGGATATTTGCATCCGCGCGCAATTGGTTGTTGGAAACGTTTACGAAAAACATAGACTGCATATCCGAATGAAATGTCAAAAGTTTCCGATTCTGATTATCTGTATGGCAATTGTTTTATCCGATTCGAAGAAACAACACTTTCCGAAGAAAATTGTCGGATGCATCCGTAGATTACCTGAATAGCCCTGCTGGAACACTGTGCTATGTCTGTCCATTATACGCTAATCGCATGTTATTGCATGGCTAGTCTGCAGTTTCGTCGTGTTGTAAGCTAGTTGCATTTAGTTATTCATGCGATATTTTTTCTACCAACGGGCCAACAGTAAAATTTGATAAAAAAACGCGTCAACAAACTTGTAATCAAATATATAATATACTTTTATTAGGACATATTTCACACACGGCATATTAGGCCCATGCTAAAACATTTCTAGTTTGTATTATAGTTGCTAAGACAACTGATATACTACATATACATACAAAGGTACATACATATTTAACACCCAGACTGACAGACAACAAATTTAGTTCAGCACAAAGATGTTGCTCGTACCGGGAATCGAAATGTGTAATATAATTAATATTTTATAAGATATTTTGGCGTATTTGTTTGCATGTACCAAATGTATGTAGTGACGTCAAGGTCCAAGTTTTATTTGCACAGAGACTTAAGCATAAGTTACATCGAGTTACATAAAAGTAAAAAATACAATTACATCTTAGAATATTTCTATCGTTATTTAAGTGGTAACTCGGGGAACACTGTACTCCACACTAGGGCGACCTGGGTCGTGGAGTTCAGGCTCTTCCTAGCATACAAAAAATTCAATGAAGAATATGGACTATAAATTACATAAGAAAAAAACATTTGAAACGGATTGTATATACATTTATGTGAAATAGATCACTATGCGAGTACAAACATGTTATTCAGTACGGAACTAACATCCACGCGAAAATTCAATCACAAACCTAATTAAAAACTTCTTTCATCTTTCAACACAGTTAATAACATCAGCTAATCAATTAATTAATAAACGTAAAGCTGTAACAAGAGCCATTGTTTAATCAAAGCGTTTGGCGTAATTTCAATTCGATACAGCTTAGCCTGATCACGGTTACTTAAAAGTATAACTTCATAACTATTTGAACTAGCTCTGGCTGACAGAGTTCCTTAGTTCCTTTTGGAATTGTATTAAGGTAAAGATAAGGGCAAACTCTTGATTTTACCGTTTTTTCGCCATAAATCGTAAATGGGAAATGAATTGGAAAAAATAGCTTAAAAGTCGTCTCACACACACACACAGAAAACTGGTTCAAAAAACTTAATTTTAGGTTTTTGAAATAGTTTTATTGGTACCAAAATGATTGTAAATACTCATAGATGGGTTCTTTAGACGGCCTTTAAGCTATTTTTTTCCGTAATTTTTATCGTTACCGTTTACGATTTATAGTGAAAAAACTGTAAAATACAAATTTTGCCTTTATCTTCGCCTTAATTTGGGACGAGTTTTGTATGTGATAAATTGTAAAGTAAGCATATGTATACCTATTTTATAAACGTAATTATGCCCAATATATCCATTTACATGTATAAAATTTACACCAGCGGGGCGAGCAATAGACGTGGATATATAGTCTTTCCGCCATTATTTCCACCTCTCGTGGAAATTCACCTTATTATAATAGACACAAGGAACAATTTCTCCTATAACATACAGGGTAAACTCAATATAATGACACCGTGCATTTTAATGCGTAATAGAGAGTTGTCGTTATATGGAGAGAACGTATCAGCATGGAATACAAGCTAAACCAACTAAAGCCGTTATTTGTTAAATCGAGTGACGTTACATGGAGTTTACACTGCATTTCCTTTTTAGGTTTTCTTCCAGCTTGTCATTTTATGTAACGGAATCAATACATTCCCCTAGTAGTACAAAATGAAAAGTTTAATTCTTTCATTTTCTTTGGTAAGGTTAAGGTAGGTGTCGCCTGCTTTACAACGGACAGATTTTTCAACTTGAAAGTATGTTGAAAAATCTGTCGCCAAGAACGGAACAGTATGTTCCGGCAGCCACCTCGAGAGATTCCAGACTAGTCATGCTCCGCCTCGAGTCAGAGTGTCTCTAACTCGGGGTGTTACTCGCCCCGCTGTTCAAATGTTTAGCTGCAGCGAACTAGAATAAATAGAAGAGCAACTTAGCCGATAAAATAGTTCCACCGTCCACGCGTAAAATACCGCGGTGGACGGGGCAAAACAGCTACCCGCGCGCCCGCGTGGCGTCGACCGACCAATCGCGTGCGAGCTTTGTGTGTGTGTGTTTCGTTGGGATAGCAGTATAATTGTGTGCGTAGATGGATACAAATTTTAAGCGGCAATTGTATGGAGTTACTCTTCCGTTTTAATTCTAGTTCGCTGTAAAGAATAAAAAAAGGTAATATGTTGACATTTTATTAACAGTTTTTGTCTTTTCCAGGGTGTTCGCGCGCTTTAAGTCTCGACCTTCGAGCTTGATCGAGTACGTATACATACTACCCTAAATTACGTTATATATCTTTATATATTTTCTAAATATATTCAATACTGCTGGAACAGCTCAAAATCCTCAAGAACTTTTACATATTTTTTTCTCTTATAGAGTTACAGAAAACGTGGGCGTTTAGCGTAATATGTGTAAAAAAGAAACGTAATTTCTGAAGTTAGAGCTTTTGTAGCCTAATACTTAGGTCAATGAAGTAAGAAATGTTGTCATTAAATTATAGGAGGCGGTTTATGTTTGTGGTAACATCTGTTGTATGTAATTATGTCGTTTGTGAATCACCCACCTTTTAATATTCGTGGTTACTGGTAATCAGAGTTTGAACTTAAAATAATTAAACAAATTCCAATTCGTCCTAATTGAAATAGATTAACGTTGAGAATAAGATACGCCCCGCGTTAATATCTCATCACATTTATATTAAGGTGCCCCAAAATTTACTCAATATTTGAATAAAGTACAAAACACGGCATTATTGTTATGATTGCTATATTTTTACTAAAAAAAAAGTACTTTATAGGCTAGTCTGTTACTAGTAACCCTGTACTGATTGCCGAGTGTGAAGTTGCTCAAACGCCTTGTATCGACAACTCAGCGGCGCCGTATGCGTGAGTCTTTAAAATGCTTGACGCGATTGGCTGCCGAAATCACGTGGGTATGGTATGGATACAATCTGTTTGACAATCTCCGCACTTGGCACTCTAACTCTTTATAACATTACCTGTAGGTGATAAATTTTGGACATCGTCCTTTGGAAAGAGACAATCGGCTAAATTCGGCTTCGTAGAGCGCTCTCTGTCAAACACTTCTCTGTCAAACACTACCGATCGATGATCGGTCGGGATATCGGTCGATGTGCAATATTTATCGCCGGGCCACTGTACAATAATTACTGTACAACTAGCAATGTAAGCGCTCGAAAATGTATGAGTAAAAAATGTAATTTGAACCTTGCATAGTGGAGAGCATGTCCCAGTGCTCACCGGGTGTGCCACTTTTCGATTGCCACGATTCGTGTGGTTAACACTAAAAAGCCTAATGTAATGAGTAAAATAAAAATAAATGATTCGTCCATATCGTCTGTATTACGCAGCGTGTGTAATATAACAAACATATTGTGACTATATGACGCTATTCATTAACTTACCTCACCTTTGATAAACTAAATGTACCTTGTTTTCTACCTTTGCTTCTTTATCTTAGAATAATCTTCTCGAATTTTTTTCAACGAAATATTTTTGTAATAATTTTCAGCGCGTAGTCAATTTAGATATGTAAAAGGCATGTTTGCTACACCACAATAATTGACGAAAAAAAATATATATAATAAATATGTATTACTTTCTTACAGAATGATATAAAATTGTAGAATTGATTCTTAATAAGCAATTTCGTTAAAATAAAGTTATCAACACGGTCTTACGCTATGGCGTCATAGCGTTGTGATTGCGTGTGAAAAATGATTTCGCTAAAAGTACTTAAACGAACTAGTTGAAAGTAGTACAATTTATTTATTATATTATTTAATGAACTACCGCGTCATTATCGTATAAGAGGTAGATAACCTGTACTATAAGCGTCACACGATGTTAATATAGTAATATTGTTTAATGGGAACAAAGAACGTAATATAATCATTACGTGCCCAATCTATTTACGATTATTTAAGATTCGTAATGTGAATGACGTCACTTTGATGAAACTATAAACCTATTCCCCGTGGCATCCTGCGGCAATGGTGTCCGTCACACTTATCATGCCATAGATGTTCGTATACGTAGAACGGAATTTAACAAATCAACAGCGAGACGAACATTTTCGAACTTAAAACGAATATGTTTATTAATTAAGAGCAAATTATGAGTTTGCTGTAATCTGTCCATTATTTCATCGTCGTAGTACAAGCTGTCGTTAAGCCTAGTCAGGAGCCTCAGAACGGTTTGAATGCTTAGCCATTTAGCTCACACGAAGAAGAAGAATCGATCGAAAGTAAATATTAATATTTTTTTCTTCGTCCCAATATCCATTTCCTACATAAAAGAAACTATAATTATAGTCCAATTTCAGGTAATTTGCCAGCTTCCTTCCTTTTCTTATCGCTGTAAATCACATGGCAAGGTATGCATGCATAGCATTGTGGTAGAGCGTTTTCTTGTGCTCACCTGGCTAGCAACCACCCTAAAGTTGAATAATCTGTTGCCAAGCACCTAACACTGTTCCGGCAGCGTCCTTTACAGCCAGTTATTACTGACTAGGCATGCTTCACCTTAGGACAGTGTCGCTAACCCATGCGGTTACTCGGCCTGCGTCAAATGTCTACCTGTAATGAGTAAAAAAAAGGCAAAAGTAACTAGTTTTTCGTGATGCCTTCTCAATAATGTATTTCGTAAAGATCATCGTTACGAGATAATTAGCTAATAGTACCAGCTGATTAGCAGCCACCTTGGATTTAATTGTTGAGAGCGGATGAAGGAATGGCGGTCTCCCAGACCATGACTAGCGACCTGTATTTATGTACAACTAGTGTATAATACTACGTGACCAAATCGCCTACGTCTGTTTGAAATGTAGAAAAAAAATAAACAAATGACTGTTATACAAAAAAGTCACGAAAGACCTATATTTTTTTATTTAGCTAATCTCTCGTTAGGGTAAATAAAAAAAAAAGTAATAATTGGTGTTCAAAAAGTGCAGTTCGAAATTTCTAATAATTAAATTGTAATGTATGCGATGTAGACATCGACGTTGTGCGGTTGTTTTCTAGATATTTGTTTTTTTTTTTTTGTACGAACGTTTGTAGATTTTCGTGGGTTTGTGAAAGGTGGCAGTAATGTTCGTGTCAAAAATAAAATTAGCAAATTGGATCGCGTGCTTTTATGTTAATGTTTGTATTTAGAACTATGATATACATGTAGTTGTTTGCTGGCACTTGGGCCGTCTGGCTTACGAAACAAGGGTAAGGTTGCCAGCTGGTAAAATTGAATTGCCAGTTAAAAAAATGTAATTCTTAATAAAATGTGGGTATTGTTAGTTCAAATCAAGTATAATATTTAGCTCCTTTACTTTAATTCTTACTTCAACGCCTCCGATAATACGTCAAATTTGTAATAAAGTATTTAATCTGATAATATTTTGTACTTTGGGTATAAAATTTGAGCCTACTTTATGCAGACTAAGACACGAAGGTTATAAAATAATCGTTAAATTAAATTAATATGAGTCGCTTAAAAACGTTTCTTTTTCGTACAAAGTGTAGCCCTATTTTCAGTAATTAATTATAACTAATTTAATGCAGAGTTTAAAACTAACATTAAGTAGTAAAAAACACCCAAATTTAAATAAATATTATTTATGATTTTCATGTCATAATACTTATTATGAATCTCTGTTTATTTATTGTTTATGGCAAGAGTCTATTTTGTTTTTAATTTATTTTTGTATTATATTTCTCTTTTACCCGATCAAAAGTACCTAAGCATACAATGTTATTGCTATTGACACACAAACACGAATTAATGTAATTTTAACTGATGCATTTATAAGAAAACAAATCAAAATTTATGCTGGATTTCTTTTTCACATAAATTTGTTGTTGACGTAATAATAATAACAGACGTGGAATTTGTTGTGTTCTTTATCAATGACTCTGTATGCTAAGGTAGCTTAATATTCTAAGTTAATTTAGGTACGCATTTACCTCATTGATGGCGATCTGGTGCCATAGACTTTATGTTACAGAATTAAACCTTTTTGTTGTTATTCTAAGGAGGTTTTATTAGATAAGAGGATCGGTAACAGTGAACGCAAATTATAGTTGTTATTTCACGTTGAAATAACCCTCATACATTTGTTTCAAGCTTTGTTTATGGATGTCTAAATTATTTTTTATTGTAATTTTTTTGTGCGCGATAGAAATGAATAAAACCTCTTTAGATTTTTTTATTGTTTCTCTAGTATATAAAGGAGTATATGAATGTACTACTGTAAGAGAGATATTAATATTTTTTTTATTACGCCTAAAGTGTTTAGTTTAGTGGCAAAGAAATCGCTTTTCAAGCACAATTATTTTAAACATTGTATTTTTGTACAATTAGTAAAATGTTAACCGTATACTTTAAAGTACTTGGGAATGTTATGAATTAATTTGAACTTTTTTAAAAACATTGTACTGTTGAGTACATTTATGTTGGAAACCCATCGATTACGCATAGTTAGGTATACAATCTTTTGTGTTTATTATCCTATGCAAATACAAATAACCGGCCAATTTTAGAGAATCCTGGCTTTTGTGTGTTGGCAATATTATTTTGTTCATGACATATAGTATCAATAACAGTATCAATGGTAAAACTCTAAGCTGAAGCCAAGTTTGTACATAAACGTACTCAACAAGGGGGGCAAATTTTGCAAGTTTAAGATGAAAGTTGTTTATTGAATTTTGTCTATTTCTGACGCGAGGCAACAGAGACACGGCGATATTCTAAAAGGTCGGGGCCAGGTCGCGGGCTAGCCTATGTATTTGGATGCCTACCCATGCAAAAGACTGCCATTATAATAAAAGCCTTAGAACAAGCTTCGTTAAAGCATGTCAGAGACCCTCGAAAGGCTTGAATACTCTCGACACCAGAGCCTGACCATTAAGCCCGTACGAAGAAGAAGAAATACCATTGTATTTTACCAACCATACAGGTACTTAGTCAACTGTCAGCTAATACCATCGAAATTTGCCCCACCAATTTTGTTCAGTGTAGATAAGTAATATTTGTAAGTCATTTCACTATAGCTAGTTCTTAGAAAAACCCAAAGATTGTGAGCTCACTTGTCATCATCATACGTAATAAGTTTTTACAACACTTAAATAATACAGAGCAATTATTTTGCGAAATAAACTTTATTTGTTTGTGATTTGAGTGAACTGAATGAACTTAGAACAGCAGCTGCTCTAAGTGGTCATTTCTGGTGATATCACTTACGCAGATATAGATAAAAGGGGTCACGGACCAAAAAAAACAAAATCCTTGACGCCACATTTAGTACCTACTTAATTAAACTACTCTCGTACCGCGCTTAAGTGTATCATATAAAACTCCAAACAAACTACTACAAAAATACGCAATTTGAATGAGGTACATGTACACCAAGCCAGCTGTAGTCAAACGCAAACTTAAAGGTTTTAAAATTAAAGGTCTAGACTTACGACCTGATCTTAAAAATCCGAAATAGTATGTCGACAAGTCAGCGTAAGTGTATTATAGAAAGTTTTGAACCGGTCAAGTTATACAACATTCTAGGTTAACAGCTGTTGTGCTTTGTGATTAAACAAGTTTTTGAATCAGTGGGCGCAAATGTTTGTGGCTCAACCACGTAGAAAGGATGAAATCGGGTCGTTCAGTAAAGAGAGCGTACTTGGGATAACCGGACGGTCGTCAACCGGTCGGGCGTCCCAAATGCCTCTGCAATGACCAGGAACACCTGTTCCGACTCCAGGCCACCAAGTGGCAGGAGACGGTGTAAAACTATTTTATTTTACAGGAGCGAAATGCAAATACGAGATTAGAATCATGACTATAACTTCGTTTCCGTTTCCTGTCTGTTTCAATCGAAGGGGCTTTTGTTTTTTTTGTAATATTGTTTCCAGTGTTACCTAACATGCTTTGTAGAAATGATTCCTTTTTTACCTTCATAATTGATTCCTTCGTTTGTTTCTTTGTTGTTTTTGTTGCAAGCTATTGCATTAACTGCATCAAACTTCAGCTGCGGTATGTACTTTATCATTGATTTGTCGAAATGTAGGGAGCAAACGGAACGGCTTGCGCATTTTGTTTGACTGGTTATTAAATCAGGCCTTCCTATTTTTTCGAGCCACGTGCGCCGCCTTTGTTCGTCTTTCGGCATCGAAAAGAATGTGAGGTTTTCACTGGTTTTTACTATGTCAACCGCGCACTGCACAATAATTAAGTGGTTTAGGCATTATTGACACGCGATCGCGAGAGACGTGCAGTGCGAGCGTCCGGCCGGCCGTGCGGCGCCCATCTCAGTTTTATTTTAGTCTTTATGCGCCAACATATCGTCGCCGTAGTTGGAAAATTAAATAACTAACAAAATCAAAATTGCGAGAAAAACGCAATTTACTGTTTTTTTGCAACAAAAATGATGATAACTTTTTTTTGAAAAACAATTTTGCTGTCCAAATTTTAATATGTTAAAGATTGATAAAGCATCTAGTTATTCATTCAGAGAAATTTTATTTCAATTGATTCGTTTGTGAGAAAAGCAAAAAATAGCCACTATGTATTTCTCCATCGCCCAAAATTTTAATACTTCGTGTAATTATTTAGTTTTGCATGTTAGTTATTTAGTTCTCCTTCGCCAATATCTTTCATTAAGATACAAAAAGCCCATAATAAAAGCACTCATTCACATTTCACGAGACACGAAGTATTACATAACTGCCTTTAATAACTTTTTTCGAGACCATATTGGTCCAATAGAGCACAAATGTGTCGAGGGCAAATTAAACAAAAGACTTTTATGCACTTTATTCGCTCTTGAATTGACGCATGGGTGTAGTTATCTAATTATTTCCGAGTTAGCTTATTTTCCTTCGCTAAATTATTCTCTTATATTCGATATTTATTTTTCCAACTATAGTGCGTTGTAATGTTTATGTGTAGTTTATTTTGTGATTAATTAAGATATTACAATTTTAGTGAGACAGAAAGATGCCGCTTGAATTGGACTTTATGATAATGCAAAAAAGTCGATTTCACGAAATTGGTTAGTTATTTAATTTTCCAACTACGGCGACGATATGTAGTTGATACTTGTCAACCTTAATTTTTCACATACTATATTACGTATAGTCATGTCTTTTTTCCAAACTAAATGTTTGATTTTAACATCCATAGAGTTCGTTATATCCCATTGCTGGGCCTCACTCCAATGACTCTATAACTTGAAGTTTCCGTTTCCTGTCTGTTTCAATCGAAGGGGCTTTTGTTGTTTTTGTAATATGGTTTCCAGTGTTACCTAACGTGCTTTGTAGAAATGATTCCTTTTTTACCTTCATAATTGATTCCTTCGTTTGTTTCTTTGTTGTTTTTATTGCAAGCTATTGCATTAACTGCATCAAACTTCAGCTGCGGTATGTACTTTATCATTGATTTGTCGAAATGTAGGGAGCAAACGGAACGGCTTGCGCATTTTGTTTGACTGGTTATTAAATCAGGCCTTCCTATTTTTTCGAGCCACGTGCGCCGCCTTTGTTCGTCTTTCGGCATCGAAAAGAATGTGAGGTTTTCACTGGTTTTTACTATGTCAACCGCGCACTGCACAATAACTAAGTGGTTTAGGCATTATTGACACGCGATCGCGAGAGACGTGCAGTGCGAGCGTCCGGCCGGCCGTGCGGCGCCCATCTCAGTTTTATTTTAGTCTTTATTCGCCAACATATGTAGTTGATACTTGTCAACCTTAATTTTTCACATACTATATTACGTATAGTCATGTCTTTTTTCCAAACTAAATGTTTGATTTGAACATCCATAGAGTTCGTTATATCCCATTGCTGGGCCTCCCTCTAATGACTCTATAACTTGAAGTTTCCGTTTCCTGTCTGTATCAGTCGAAGGGGCTTTTGTTGTTTTTGTAATATGGTTTCCAGTGTTACCTAACGTGCTTTGTAGAAATGATTCCTTTTTTACCTTCATAATTGATTCCTTCGTTTGTTTCTTTGTTGTTTTTGTTGCAAGCTATTGCATTAACTGCATCAAACTTCAGCTGCGGTATGTACTTTATCATTGATTTGTCGAAATGTAGGGAGCAAACGGAACGGCTTGCGCATTTTGTTTGACTGGTTATTAAATCAGGCCTTCCTATTTTTTCGAGCCACGTGCGCCGCCTTTGTTCGTCTTTCGGCATCGAAAAGAATGTTAGGTTTTCACTGGTTTTTACTATGTCAACCGCGCACTGCACAATAACTAAGTGGTTTAGGCATTATTGACACGCGATCGCGAGAGACGTGCAGTGCGAGCGTCCGGCCGGCCGTACGGCGCCCATCTCAGTTTTATTTTAGTCTTTATGCGCCAACATATGTAGTTGATACTTGTCAACCTTAATTTTTCACATACTATATTACGTATAGTCATGTCTTTTTTCCAAACTAAATGTTTGATTTTAACATCCATAGAGTTCGTTATATCCCATTGCTGGGCCTCCCTCTAATGACTCTATAACTTGAAGTTTCCGTTTCCTGTCTGGTTCAATCGAAGGGGCTTTTGTTGTTTTTGTAATATGGTTTCCAGTGTTACCTAACGTGCTTTGTAGAAATGATTCCTTTTTTACCTTCATAATTGATTCCTTCGTTTGTTTCTTTGTTGTTTTTGTTGCAAGCTATTGCATTAACTGCATCAAACATCAGCTGCGGTATGTACTTTATCATTGATTTGTCGAAATGTAGGGAGCAAACGGAACGGCTTGCGCATTTTGTTTGACTGGTTATTAAATCAGGCCTTCCTATTTTTTCGAGCCACGTGCGCCGCCTTTGTTCGTCTTTCGGCATCGAAAAGAATGTGAGGTTTTCACTGGTTTTTACTATGTCAACCGCGCACTGCACAATAACTAAGTGGTTTAGGCATTATTGACACGCGATCGCGAGAGACGTGCAGTGCGAGCGTCCGGCCGGCCGTGCGGCGCCCATCTCAGTTTTATTTTAGTCTTTATGCGCCAACATATGTAGTTGATACTTGTCAACCTTAATTTTTCACATACTATATTACGTATAGTCATGTCTTTTTTCCAAACTAAATGTTTGATTTTAACATCCATAGAGTTCGTTATATCCCATTGCTGGGCCTCACTCCAATGACTCTATAACTTGAAGTTTCCGTTTCCTGTCTGTTTCAATCGAAGGGGCTTTTGTTGTTTTTGTAATATGGTTTCCAGTGTTACCTAACGTGCTTTGTAGAAATGATTCCTTTTTTACCTTCATAATTGATTCCTTCGTTTGTTTCTTTGTTGTTTTTATTGCAAGCTATTGCATTAACTGCATCAAACTTCAGCTGCGGTATGTACTTTATCATTGATTTGTCGAAATGTAGGGAGCAAACGGAACGGCTTGCGCATTTTGTTTGACTGGTTATTAAATCAGGCCTTCCTATTTTTTCGAGCCACGTGCGCCGCCTTTGTTCGTCTTTCGGCATCGAAAAGAATGTGAGGTTTTCACTGGTTTTTACTATGTCAACCGCGCACTGCACAATAACTAAGTGGTTTAGGCATTATTGACACGCGATCGCGAGAGACGTGCAGTGCGAGCGTCCGGCCGGCCGTGCGGCGCCCATCTCAGTTTTATTTTAGTCTTTATTCGCCAACATATGTAGTTGATACTTGTCAACCTTAATTTTTCACATACTATATTACGTATAGTCATGTCTTTTTTCCAAACTAAATGTTTGATTTGAACATCCATAGAGTTCGTTATATCCCATTGCTGGGCCTCCCTCTAATGACTCTATAACTTGAAGTTTCCGTTTCCTGTCTGTATCAGTCGAAGGGGCTTTTGTTGTTTTTGTAATATGGTTTCCAGTGTTACCTAACGTGCTTTGTAGAAATGATTCCTTTTTTACCTTCATAATTGATTCCTTCGTTTGTTTCTTTGTTGTTTTTGTTGCAAGCTATTGCATTAACTGCATCAAACTTCAGCTGCGGTATGTACTTTATCATTGATTTGTCGAAATGTAGGGAGCAAACGGAACGGCTTGCGCATTTTGTTTGACTGGTTATTAAATCAGGCCTTCCTATTTTTTCGAGCCACGTGCGCCGCCTTTGTTCGTCTTTCGGCATCGAAAAGAATGTTAGGTTTTCACTGGTTTTTACTATGTCAACCGCGCACTGCACAATAACTAAGTGGTTTAGGCATTATTGACACGCGATCGCGAGAGACGTGCAGTGCGAGCGTCCGGCCGGCCGTACGGCGCCCATCTCAGTTTTATTTTAGTCTTTATGCGCCAACATATGTAGTTGATACTTGTCAACCTTAATTTTTCACATACTATATTACGTATAGTCATGTCTTTTTTCCAAACTAAATGTTTGATTTTAACATCCATAGAGTTCGTTATATCCCATTGCTGGGCCTCCCTCTAATGACTCTATAACTTGAAGTTTCCGTTTCCTGTCTGGTTCAATCGAAGGGGCTTTTGTTGTTTTTGTAATATGGTTTCCAGTGTTACCTAACGTGCTTTGTAGAAATGATTCCTTTTTTACCTTCATAATTGATTCCTTCGTTTGTTTCTTTGTTGTTTTTGTTGCAAGCTATTGCATTAACTGCATCAAACTTCAGCTGCGGTATGTACTTTATCATTGATTTGTCGAAATGTAGGGAGCAAACGGAACGGCTTGCGCATTTTGTTTGACTGGTTATTAAATCAGGCCTTCCTATTTTTTCGAGCCACGTGCGCCGCCTTTGTTCGTCTTTCGGCATCGAAAAGAATGTGAGGTTTTCACTGGTTTTTACTATGTCAACCGCGCACTGCACAATAACTAAGTGGTTTAGGCATTATTGACACGCGATCGCGAGAGACGTGCAGTGCGAGCGTCCGGCCGGCCGTGCGGCGCCCATCTCAGTTTTAATTTAGTCTTTATGCGCCAACATATGTAGTTGATACTTGTCAACCTTAATTTTTCACATACTATATTACGTATAGTCATGTCTTTTTTCCAAACTAAATGTTTGATTTTAACATCCATAGAGTTCGTTATATCCCATTGCTGGGCCTCCCTCTAATGACTCTATAACTTGAAGTTTCCGTTTCCTGTCTGGTTCAATCGAAGGGGCTTTTGTTGTTTTTGTAATATGGTTTCCATCTAACGTGCTTTGTAGAAATGATTCCTTTTTTACCTTCATAATTGATTCCTTCGTTTGTTTCTTTGTTGTTTTTGTTGCAAGCTATTGCATTAACTGCATCAAACTTCAGCTGCGGTATGTACTTTATCATTGATTTGTCGAAATGTAGGGAGCAAACGGAACGGCTTGCGCATTTTGTTTGACTGGTTATTAAATCAGGCCTTTCTATTTTTTCGAGCCACGTGCGCCGCCTTTGTTCGTCTTTCGGCATCGAAAAGAATGTGAGGTTTTCACTGGTTTTTACTATGTCAACCGCGCACTGCACAATAACTAAGTGGTTTAGGCATTATTGACACGCGATCGCGAGAGACGTGCAGTGCGAGCGTCCGGCCGGCCGTGCGGCGCCCATCTCAGTTTTATTTTAGTCTTTATGCGCCAACATATGTAGTTGATACTTGTCAACCTTAATTTTTCACATACTATATTACGTATAGTCATGTCTTTTTTCCAAACTAAATGTTTGATTTGAACATCCATAGAGTTCGTTATATCCCATTGCTGGGCCTCCCTCTAATGACTCTATAACTTGAAGTTTCCGTTTCCTGTCTGGTTCAATCGAAGGGGCTTTTGTTGTTTTTGTAATATGGTTTCCAGTGTTACCTAACGTGCTTTGTAGAAATGATTCCTTTTTTACCTTCATAATTGATTCCTTCGTTTGTTTCTTTGTTGTTTTTGTTGCAAGCTATTGCATTAACTGCATCAAACTTCAGCTGCGGTATGTACTTTATCATTGATTTGTCGAAATGTAGGGAGCAAACGGAACGGCTTGCGCATTTTGTTTGACTGGTTATTAAATCAGGCCTTCCTATTTTTTCGAGCCACGTGCGCCGCCTTTGTTCGTCTTTCGGCATCGAAAAGAATGTGAGGTTTTCACTGGTTTTTACTATGTCAACCGCGCACTGCACAATAACTAAGTGGTTTAGGCATTATTGACACGCGATCGCGAGAGACGTGCAGTGCGAGCGTCCGGCCGGCCGTGCGGCGCCCATCTCAGTTTTATTTTAGTCTTTATGCGCCAACATATGTAGTTGATACTTGTCAACCTTAATTTTTCACATACTATATTACGTATAGTCATGTCTTTTTTCCAAACTAAATGTTTGATTTTAACATCCATAGAGTTCGTTATATCCCATTGCTGGGCCTCCCTCTAATGACTCTATAACTTGAAGTTTCCGTTTCCTGTCTGGTTCAATCGAAGGGGCTTTTGTTGTTTTTGTAATATGGTTTCCAGTGTTACCTAACGTGCTTTGTAGAAATGATTCCTTTTTTACCTTCATAATTGATTCCTTCGTTTGTTTCTTTGTTGTTTTTGTTGCAAGCTATTGCATTAACTGCATCAAACTTCAGCTGCGGTATGTACTTTATCATTGATTTGTCGAAATGTAGGGAGCAAACGGAACGGCTTGCGCATTTTGTTTGACTGGTTATTAAATCAGGCCTTCCTATTTTTTCGAGCCACGTGCGCCGCCTTTGTTCGTCTTTCGGCATCGAAAAGAATGTGAGGTTTTCACTGGTTTTTACTATGTGGTGTGGTTTAAACAAAGTGGTTTAGGCATTATTGACACGCGATCGCGAGAGACGTGCAGTGCGAGCGTCCGGCCGGCCGTGCGGCGCCCATCTCAGTTTTATTTTAGTCTTTATGCGCCAACATATGTAGTTGATACTTGTCAACCTTAATTTTTCACATACTATATTACGTATAGTCATGTCTTTTTTCCAAACTAAATGTTTGATTTTAACATCCATAGAGTTCGTTATATCCCATTGCTGGGCCTCCCTCTAATGACTCTATAACTTGAAGTTTCCGTTTCCTGTCTGGTTCAATCGAAGGGGCTTTTGTTGTTTTTGTAATATGGTTTCCAGTGTTACCTAACGTGCTTTGTAGAAATGATTCCTTTTTTACCTTCATAATTGATTCCTTCGTTTGTTTCTTTGTTGTTTTTGTTGCAAGCTATTGCATTAACTGCATCAAACTTCAGCTGCGGTATGTACTTTATCATTGATTTGTCGAAATGTAGGGAGCAAACGGAACGGCTTGCGCATTTTGTTTGACTGGTTATTAAATCAGGCCTTCCTATTTTTTCGAGCCACGTGCGCCGCCTTTGTTCGTCTTTCGGCATCGAAAAGAATGTGAGGTTTTCACTGGTTTTTACTATGTCAACCGCGCACTGCACAATAACTAAGTGGTTTAGGCATTATTGACACGCGATCGCGAGAGACGTGCAGTGCGAGCGTCCGGCCGGCCGTGCGGCGCCCATCTCAGTTTTATTTTAGTCTTTATGCGCCAACATATGTAGTTGATACTTGTCAACCTTAATTTTTCACATACTATATTACGTATAGTCATGTCTTTTTTCCAAACTAAATGTTTGATTTTAACATCCATAGAGTTCGTTATATCCCATTGCTGGGCCTCCCTCTAATGACTCTATAACTTGAAGTTTCCGTTTCCTGTCTGGTTCAATCGAAGGGGCTTTTGTTGTTTTTGTAATATGGTTTCCAGTGTTACCTAACGTGCTTTGTAGAAATGATTCCTTTTTTACCTTCATAATTGATTCCTTCGTTTGTTTCTTTGTTGTTTTTGTTGCAAGCTATTGCATTAACTGCATCAAACTTCAGCTGCGGTATGTACTTTATCATTGATTTGTCGAAATGTAGGGAGCAAACGGAACGGCTTGCGCATTTTGTTTGACTGGTTATTAAATCAGGCCTTTCTATTTTTTCGAGCCACGTGCGCCGCCTTTGTTCGTCTTTCGGCATCGAAAAGAATGTGAGGTTTTCACTGGTTTTTACTATGTCAACCGCGCACTGCACAATAACTAAGTGGTTTAGGCATTATTGACACGCGATCGCGAGAGACGTGCAGTGCGAGCGTCCGGCCGGCCGTGCGGCGCCCATCTCAGTTTTATTTTAGTCTTTATGCGCCAACATATGTAGTTGATACTTGTCAACCTTAATTTTTCACATACTATATTACGTATAGTCATGTCTTTTTTCCAAACTAAATGTTTGATTTTAACATCCATAGAGTTCGTTATATCCCATTGCTGGGCCTCCCTCTAATGACTCTATAACTTGAAGTTTCCGTTTCCTGTCTGGTTCAATCGAAGGGGCTTTTGTTGTTTTTGTAATATGGTTTCCAGTGTTACCTAACGTGCTTTGTAGAAATGATTCCTTTTTTACCTTCATAATTGATTCCTTCGTTTGTTTCTTTGTTGTTTTTGTTGCAAGCTATTGCATTAACTGCATCAAACTTCAGCTGCGGTATGTACTTTATCATTGATTTGTCGAAATGTAGGGAGCAAACGGAACGGCTTGCGCATTTTGTTTGACTGGTTATTAAATCAGGCCTTCCTATTTTTTCGAGCCACGTGCGCCGCCTTTGTTCGTCTTTCGGCATCGAAAAGAATGTGAGGTTTTCACTGGTTTTTACTATGTGGTGTGGTTTAAACAAAGTGGTTTAGGCATTATTGACACGCGATCGCGAGAGACGTGCAGTGCGAGCGTCCGGCCGGCCGTGCGGCGCCCATCTCAGTTTTATTTTAGTCTTTATGCGCCAACATATGTAGTTGATACTTGTCAACCTTAATTTTTCACATACTATATTACGTATAGTCATGTCTTTTTTCCAAACTAAATGTTTGATTTTAACATCCATAGAGTTCGTTATATCCCATTGCTGGGCCTCACTCTAATGACTCTATAACTTGAAGTTTCCGTTTCCTGTCTGTTTCAATCGAAGGGGCTTTTGTTGTTTTTGTAATATGGTTTCCAGTGTTACCTAACGTGCTTTGTAGAAATGATTCCTTTTTTACCTTCATAATTGATTCCTTCGTTTGTTTCTTTGTTGTTTTTGTTGCAAGCTATTGCATTAACTGCATCAAACTTCAGCTGCGGTATGTACTTTATCATTGATTTGTCGAAATGTAGGGAGCAAACGGAACGGCTTGCGCATTTTGTTTGACTGGTTATTAAATCAGGCCTTCCTATTTTTTCGAGCCACGTGCGCCGCCTTTGTTCGTCTTTCGGCATCGAAAAGAATGTGAGGTTTTCACTGGTTTTTACTATGTGGTGTGGTTTAAACAAAGTGGTTTAGGTATTATTGACACGCGATCGCGAGAGACGTGCAGTGCGAGCGTCCGGCCGGCCGTGCGGCGCCCATCTCAGTTTTATTTTAGTCTTTATGCGCCAACATATGTAGTTGATACTTGTCAACCTTAATTTTTCACATACTATATTACGTATAGTCATGTCTTTTTTCCAAACTAAATGTTTGATTTGAACATCCATAGAGTTTGTTATATCCCATTGCTGGGCCTCCCTGTAATGACTCTATAACTTGAAGTTTCCGTTTCCTGTCTGTATCAGTTGAAGGGGCTTTTGTTGTTTTTGTAATATGGTTTCCAGTGTTACCAAACGTGCTTTGTAGAAATGATTCCTTTTTTACCTTCATAATTGATTCCTTCGTTTGTTTCTTTGTTGTTTTTGTTGCAAGCTATTGCATTAACTGCATCAAACTTCAGCTGCGGTATGTACTTTATCATTGATTTGTCGAAATGTAGGGAGCAAACGGAACGACTTGCGCATTTTGTTTGACTGGTTATTAAATCAGGCCTTCCTATTTTTTCGAGCCACGTGCGCCGCCTTTGTTCGTCTTTCGGCATCGAAAAGAATGTGAGGTTTTCACTGGTTTTTACTGTGTCAACCGCGCACTGCACAATAACTAAGTGGTTTAGGCATTATTGACACGCGATCGCGAGAGACGTGCAGTGCGAGCGTCCGGCCGGCCGTGCGGCGCCCATCTCAGTTTTATTTTAGTCTTTATGCGCCAACATATGTAGTTGATACTTGTCAACCTTAATTTTTCACATACTATATTACGTATGGTGATGTATATTCTATCATCTAGTTTCCTAACTAAATATTTGATTTTAACATCCATAGCGTTCGTTATATCCCATTGCTGGTCAGGTATATCAGGTGTATTGCTATTTGATATAAACTTATCAAATTATAATTTTGTGTATGGCGCATCCACCTTTGGCTTATGCACCTTTGGCGTTCACATAAATCTCACAGAAATAATTGTTCACAGATACTTAGTTAATTTCCTTGTCATATAAGTATCACCTTTATTGTTCAACTTTTGAGGTCCAATTTCCGGAACAATGCCCTAAAACCTAATTTCTAATTGCTGATCTGGAAATCGAAATGAATCCAGACAAAGCCCAATCTTTAGATGACCTAGTCGCTCATCTGACTTCGATTTGTAAATCGTTACTTTAAAAATTAAATGTTACCACTATCTGTGTCACTTTTGAAAATCACAGCCGAGACAAGTCTGGTGACAAGTTATATATGCAGCCGTGATTTAGGATTTTCCACCCTTAAATTGATTTAACCAAACCTGACCCGAAGTTGAGCCAATCATATATGTACCTACCTACGAGTATTTAGTACGGAAACTAGATCTAAAAACAATAAGTTGCTGTGAAGCTTATTTAAAGCTCATCTCTTTAACATCTGTTAATTGGTGCACTATGAGTGGCACAAGTATTGTAATGTGTGGCTCACTTTTTAATTAATAAGTATGTATGTGTATTGCCGTGATTTTTATGTATGTATTCAATAAAACTACATCGTAATATGGTTGTTTCATTTTGTAATGTGTCTATTGTTAACCTAAGTTTCTAGGAATGTATATCGAAGATATTTGTTAGCCTGAAAGTAGGCTACATTGTTAAGTCAACACAGCAGTTGCGTTTTAGTTCTTTTATTAGGTGATTGATCGCAAAATGTAGATGATGACCTCAAAAGTAAGTTACATAATGACCAATGATATGTTGCCTAAAGGTTTGGAATAAAAATGCCAAACTTACATAAATAGCAAATACATTTATTCTGTGTCAAACTTAAGAACTATATTGCGTAATCGTGCTTATTTTAAAAACATATTTCAATCGATAAGCATATTATATGCGAGATAAAGTATCTCATTAAAGTTTATGACTTTGTTTTGAAAGTCAAATCGAAAATTAGCTACATGCTGCATCTGTCTCAGTGTTTTTACATAAATATATTTTTAATAAAGTCTATTCTGCGAATTGTTGCTATAGTCCAAAACTAAAATTAGTCAATTAGTAGATACTTAGGTGAAAAAGATTAATCTATTATTCTATGAATTGTTGCTATAGTCAAAAGGAGATACATAGGAGAAAAGGGTTAATCTATTATTCTACGAATTGTTGCTATAGTCAAAAGGAGATACATCGGAGAAAAGGATTAATCTAGTATTCTACGAATTGTTGCTATAGTCAAAAGGAGATACATAGGAGAAAAGGGTTAATCTATTATTCTACGAATTGTTGCTATAGTCAAAATAAGATACATAGGCGAAAAAGATTAATCTATTATTCTACGAATTGTTGCTATAGTCAAAAGGAGATACATCGGAGAAAATGATTAATCTAGTATTCTACGAATTGTTGCTATAGTCAAAATAAGATACATAGGCGAAAAAGATTAATCTATTATTCTACGAATTGTTGTTATAGTCAAAAGGATATAAATAGGGGAAAAGGATTAATCTATTACTCTACGAATTGTTGCTATTGTTAAAAGAAGATACATAGGCGAAAAAGATTAATCAATTAGGTACTCTACGAATTGTTGCTATAGTCAAAAGGAGATACATAGATGAAAAAGGATTAATCTATTATTCTACGAATTGTTGCTATAGTCAAAAGGATATTAATAGGGGAAAAGGATTAATCTATTACTGTACGAATTGTTGCTATTGTTAAAAGAAGATACATAGGCAAAAAGATTAATCTATTACTCTACGAATTGTTGCTATAGTCAAAAGGATATTAATAAGGGAAAAGGATTAATCTATTACTCTACGAATTGTTGCTATTGTTAAAAGAAGATACATAGGCGAAAAAGATTAATCAATTACTCTACGAATTGTTGCTATAGTCAAAAGGAGATACATAGATGAAAAAGGATTAATCTATTATTCTACGAATTGTTGCTATAGTCAAAAGGATATTAATAGGGGAAAAGGATTAATCTATTACTGTACGAATTGTTGCTATTGTCAAAAGGAGATACATAGGTGAAAAGGGATTAGTCTATTATTCTACGAATTGTTGCTATAATCAAAAGGATATAAATAGGGGAAAGGATTAATCTATTATTCTACGAATTGTTGCTATGGACAAAAAGAGATACATAGGTGAAAAGGATTAATCTAGTATTCTACGAATTGTTGTTATCGTCGAAAACTAAAATTAGTCAATTATTAGATACATTGGCAAAAAGATCAATCTAGTATTTAATTTAAGATATTTTGGTACACGTTACTTGGTAAGTAATGAAGAACATTAAGCCGACGCTGTGAAAACTGGTCAAAAAGACTTTAGGTATAAATAACTGCTAACTATTTTACCGAGGGTTAACGAATTTGAAACAACTGATGTTATTTTTAAGAGAGTAATTTATAAGCATTCACTGGACAATATAGACTAGCGGAATATTGCAAACATGATTTAGGTAATGAATTAGAAAACCAGTTACACTTTCCCAAGTATCAGTTTTCAGTTTTGAACAGTTCGATATCGACCTATTATTGATCGACAGGCATTCACACACACATATATATATATAAAGGTGTTGATAAGGCCAAAATCTTGAAATTACAGACTTTTCATTTTAAATCATAAACGGTTTAAAATGTTGCCAAAATAGCTTAAAAGCCGTCTTAAGAACAACTCTAAGAATATAAATACTTCTTTGGTACCAGAATTATCAATATGAAATAAAACTGGTTACATTTTTTTATACCAGTTTTATCTCTAATTTATAAGCCCGATTGATACCAAAATAACTGTAAATATTTAGAGTTAATATTCTACTATATTTGGAAAATAAGGCGAGATTTGAAATAGATAGCGTGCCGCCAAAAAGTTAATATTTATTTGCTTTAACTTCGTGGTGTGAAATAACCAAATGGATGGTGGACTATTAAATACAGAATATCTATTAATAATTAAATACATATTTAATATCGATAAAACCTCTTTTTTATATACAGTGTAAACTCATTAAAACGACACTGAAGGGACCGCATTTTATGGCATTATAGAGAGTGGTCTTAAATGGAGAGAATGTATCAATGTATGGAATACAAGCTTAACCAACTAACGCCAATCGATTTTGATGCTAAAGAGTTTGTCGCTAAATCGTGTGACGTTACATGGAGTTTACAATGTAATATTGTTTAAAGATTCTAACGATTTATTTTAAATATTGTATGTTTGTAGGTAAGGTGATCAATGAAAGCTCATAGCTTTAGCCACTTTATACAGTAAAGCGAGCAAGGCATGGCGGCACACTGTATCATCTAGTCATTGCAATCGATACATTCGTTTATCTACAACTAGTGGGGTCATCGAATTACAATAAATAAAATAGTTACTTGTCCGATAAAATGGTTCCACCGTCCACGCGTAAAATACCGCGGTAGGCGGGGCAAAACAGCTGCCCGCGCCTAGTATCGGTAGCGTGACCTTGATGCGAACAATCGCGTGCGAGCGTTGTGTGTGTGTTTCGTTGGGATAGCAGTATAATTGTGTGTGTAGATGGATTCAAATTCTAAGCGGCAATTGTATGGAGTTACTCTTCCGTTTATTTCTAGTTCACTGAGTGGGATGGATTACCAGCGTCGGCGACTTCTTTTCTTACGGGGTTCGCTATATCCTGTCCCTGCAACCCGTAGACAGAGTAAGCAATAGACGTAGTCACATTTCTGTCTCTTTTACTCAACAGCGAAACAGCCGTATGTAAAAATATCATGCGTGAAAGAAAAAGGCTTATACTGTTTTTCTCTCTGTCGCTGTAACTGTTTGACACCAGCATATTTGTCAGTTTCGGTGTCAAACATTACTGCGATTCTGAGAATTTTGTGTTTTTTCGAAAAAATATCGTTTAAATACAAGTGCAAGTGTTATCCTCACACGCGCTGAATAGTTTAGGACATCGACAGAATGGTGCAATGCTGTATTTTGGGTTGTAAGAATAGAACAGAACAAGGTTTATGTAATGTTACATTTCACAGGTTGGTAATGGCCTTGTTTATGTGCAATATATCTTCTTAAATCAATTCAAATATTAAAAAAAATGGATTAATTCAGGTTCTACTTATTTGGACGTATAGTTCTACTTAAAAGTGGCAAAACATGCAAAAGCAAAGCAAAAACCTAACCTACAAGAAATTGAATTCGGGCTGCCATAATCTAACTTTCAATTTGACCCCTAGTTTTTCAAAAACGGTTTGCACTGAACATAAGAATTCCTTAAACAGTCCTTGCTTAGCTTAAATCTACTTCCATCGAAATATTCGCTCGCTAGTCGGCCTTTTTTTTACACTAAATGGGCTAGCGCTTAATCTCAATTCACCTCATGGTAATCTGAGGTGGACCGCGCTCGCCCAGTGAAGTGAAGCCCAGTTATTTGACATATATTTCAGCCCTTCTGCTTCCACTGCTGGACATAGGCCTCTCATTATAATATTATATTTCTTAATATTTCTCTACAGATTTCCATCAAATGCTGAAGTTGTAGAGATATGGATACAAGCATGTGGTATAAATGATTGGAAACCAACTCAAAATTCCAGGATTTGTTCCAACCATTTTAAGAGTGACGTTTTTGTGAAGCGTGGAAATAAAAAGTTTTTGAAACCGGGTGCTCTACCAACAAATAATATTAATGTGAGCAACTATTTTTAAGATAAAGCCGATTAAAGTAAAGATAGCAGGCAGATGAACAGGAGGTCACATCAGCTTAGTAACAAATGGGACCAATTTGTTACTAAGCTACTGTGACACACAATGGCAGTCTAAAAATTACCTTTTTATTATTTTTGTTAACTTATGAATACGTTTCGTTATATTTAACAATTAAATAGCTTATTAGCGGGAGTAAATCACGCAGCAGATTTGGCCTGTTTTTAACGAATGTAAATCATCATAGACTATTCGCTGTCCGGGGAAGGCGGCGGGGTGTGTCGAACTCCGTCCATAATAGACGACCTACCGACCAAAACCATTCGGGTATTTACTTCACCACTAATTGCTGGGGCCAAAGGAGCGTGATGATATTCCTCAGCAACCCCAGCAGTGGCAGCGGGTTTTGCCTTAACTAGATAATTCTACTAAAGTGGCAACATTGTCAAAAAATATCGCTATCTCATGTGCGGTAACACAGTACTTACGTCTATTGCTTTCTCTGTCTACGCTGCAACCAAACACAACCTCATGTCATATCTGCTATGTCTAAATATGCAAGAGGACAATGACATAATACAAATATGATGATGTTAAGCCAAAGATAGGGGCAAAGTCTTGATTTAAATTAGTTTTTTTTTTTTTGCTAAAAATCGTACACGGTATTTTTATTTAAAAAAAAAGCTTAGAGGCCGTCTTAAGAACTACACTGAAGGGACTGTGCATTTTATGGCGTTATAGAGTGACAGTTAAATGGATAGAATGTATCATTGTATGGAATAGAAGCTAAGCCAACCAAAGCCAATTGATTTCGACGCTTTAGAGAGTTTGTCGTTAAAATCGAGTGACGTTACATGGAGTTTAAAACGTTTCTACCTGCAAAACTTTGTTTATTATGAACTAGCAGTTGCCCGCGCCTCCACCCGCGTGTAGGTCGCTTTTCGTTTAACTTCTGGAAACTACCATTAGCCAGACCTATAATAAGCTTAACTAATGCTATAATATCCTTTTTTGTAAATCAGCCTTATTATTTACAAGACTTGATAAATAAAGAATTTTCCATACAAACTTTCGCCCCCGTTGCCTTTCACTCCTGGCAAAAAAAAACTTTATACCATTATTTTTAATTTTACATAAACTATATATTATATTCTAAATTTCATTGCTAGATGTTCAAAAACATAGAAGTTACATACTAACTGTTTTAGCCACCCTTTCAAAAAACAGTTGCAAGTATATTTGATTTATACATCAATAAAAAATACATTTGTTTGTTATATGAATTATCGTAAAAATATTATTCGAATAACCATTAGATTTTATTCGAAAAAGACTCAATTGATTGAGCACACACACCACCTATCACTTAAAACATCTAACAACCAATATGATATAACTTAATGATGAAGGATATATAATTGTAGTTCAACTTACCTATTGTTATTCTGCCGTCCATTAGTGAGTGTACTCAACAGTTGTGCCTATTAAAGATTAGGCAATAAGCTATGTATTTGTATATACTATATTGCCAATCTCTGTACTACTTTAATAAAAGTGAAAAGTACAACAGTAACAGAAGCTACGGAAACAATAACGTAAAAAAACGTGGAACTATTACGTAAAACTCGGTCATTATTCTATTTTTTTTAACCCATGAGTATGATGCCATGTGATAAATAGGCGTTATAAACATGAAATACTCTTTAATAGTAATAAAAACACATCAACATTTATTTAAATATTATCTGCTACCCACGTTTGTCCGCAATAGGAAGTAGCAGTGTTTTAGTCTTAACTCTAACCTGCCGTCATAGTAAATTTCATCAAAGTTGGTCCCGTCATTTAAGTGTGAAGGAGTAACATAGATTTTGAAGTTATTTGTGTATCTCACAGGAACTAAAACCTTTTTCGGGATAAAGAGTCTCTCAATGTGATAATCCAAGGTCTAACCAATCTTCACACAAAATTTAATCAAAATCAGTACAGCCGAACGTGAAGAAATAAGAAACATACACACTCACACACAATATTTCGCATTTTTAAGGTTAAAAACCCATTTAGTTAGTTTTTCCAAATCTCAAATTCTCTTTAAAGCAATAAAGCTTATACATAATTATTATAGGTATCATACTCATGTATTTATTAAACAGAATTCCTGATTATTACTAGAATCTTCTCAAATTAAAGAAAGAGATATTTAAATAACCTTCACTTGTGAAGGTGAGAATATCAGAATTAGGCGTAAGTGGTGTGAAGTACTATAAAAATCAGCTTGCTACAGGCTGATAGCACAATCGACAATACTCAATATATTTTTAATAGGATGAATTAGCACTACGTGTCAAGATGGTAGGACGGAGTATAGAACCGTGTTAAAATATAAATACATACATGCTAAGTTTATATATGGAACATCTTAGGTAGCTCTATAACCAGAAAAACTAAATTACCTAATAGATTTCCGGAGTATTACGATTAAAACAACAAGTAAAATATTTCATGTGGAAGCCAATTCGATATTTCAGTAATTCAGATTATTATTACATAATCATATTGCAAATTTCTTTTCGACCTACCATTTTGACAAGTAGTGGCAATTAGTCGAACATGCTTGTAAACCCAGCGAACAAGAATAAATAGAATAGTAACTTGGCCGATAAAATGATTCCACCGTCCATGCGTAAAATACCGCGGTGGGCGGGGCAAACAGCTACCCGCGCGGCTAGTATCGGTGGCTTGACCTTGATGCGACCAATCGCGTGCGAGCTTTATGTATGTGTTTTTAGTTGGGATAGCAATATAATTGTGTGCGTAGATAGATTCAAATTCTAAGCGGCAATTGTACAGAGTTACTCTTCCGTTTATTCTAGTTCGCTGTTGTAAACATAATATAAGTGACAGAAGCCCAAGTGCAACGATTATAAAACAAGTGTAAAACAATATAGATTGCCTACATGCAGTAGTTAACGTGCTAGTTAAGTATAGTCATGCTCATTCCATATTACACCAAGCATTCTTATCGCGTGGTAATTACAAAGGCACCAAACTATCGTCTAGTCAATAGTCTTTCAATCAGAATTTTTAGTGACACAATCACTTAAAACTAAATTAATAACGTTTTCTCGTGCGACAGAGTTTTCTGTATCAGTTTATAAACATCAACTCATCGTACTAGTACGCGCGGTCTCGAAAAGTTATTCAAACTTATATTAATCACAAATAGATACGCTAAAACTTTATTTATTGAAGGTATAGACTTTTATTGCAAAGCTTTTGTTTGAAACATTACAATGCCCACCACCTTGTTAAGTAAATTTGTTAATAACCAACCTTTAGTATATAATTTACTCGTTATTCCATTTGCCCGCTTAGTCCCCATCGCCAAAGGATAAAACTAAACAAATAATTAAATATTTACAAAGGAACTATTTACAAATATTATTAAAACAAATGTTAAAATACTCAACAGGCAGCATTTATTGATTTCATAAAAAACGATACTACATTATTCATAGAAATTGTACTAATAAAATATTATCACGTAAATTACAAACGGGCTAGTAAATATTGCGATTACATCACATGTCATATATAAAACTGACTCGAGAATAAATGTTGGAAGATATAATATAACGCTTCTATTTAAAATTAAACATTAAAGAAGCCCCTAAAAGCCTACAACTATACAAGCGCCTTCACATTTTTTGTAGTCTAAAAAAGAGATTTACTTACGTTTATATATACTGTTATAAAATTACTACTTAAAGATAATAAACATTTTCCAAATTTATTTATCTAACTCTCTCGCTTCTCACTTCTTTAAAACTTATGCGCAGTGTAATTAATTATATTATTTTTAAATGTAAGTAAGTACGCGTGAACGTCAATAATTCCGTTCGTTTTTCTATAATTGTAAGGCAGTTTATTGCATATATTTATTAAATTACTAATACTTATTAGGTATTTAAGGCATTGAATACATTTCCAAACTTGGCAACCAGCGCAAATCCTTTCAAAGGCTTTTTAAATCAGACCGACAGCCTAAAAAACAGAAAAAAATCATATTATACGTTGCTCTGCTACAATGTTTATGATTATCCTTGATATTTTGTCCCTTAACAGGTTTTGCGTTAGTTACCAGAAACCGTCTTACGGCGCGGCTATTAAAATGCGCTTGCACGTGTATCATGTAACTTTCAGGTTCAAACGCATTCTAACAGCGGCTTTAATATATTTAAATACAAATAGTTAACTATTTAAAATTATTTCAGTATAAAAATAATTTAACTGGTATTACGATATTCCGTAACATGTTTCATAAAACGTTCAGTTTTTTTTTGGTAACTAGATTCTTGTGCTCCTTCTTTTTTAACTTGGTTTGTTAAAAAGTAAAGTTTGGATTTATTATTTTTATCATATCTAGATATAATTATTTTTAACGGATAATGTGTTCGTACAATTTATTTACAAAACCATGTTGTATACATTAGAGATTATTACATATTTGTGACATTTATTATTGAGCAGTAATTAAATTTGAGTAATAATAAATTTAATTTAATTTTGACATTTTATTGACATATTAATTAATTAATTAATGGTGAATAAATAATTTGTATTAGACAACAAATATATAATAAGAATATCGTTAATTATTATTATTAAGTAGCGTTAAACTTTTAAATTTCAAACTTTTAAGTATTAAATTGTAAAAAAAACATTTATGTTATCCACCAGCATAACCAAATATACAGTTTCTGACTAAACAACTGTTTCATATTTAATTATTGTGAAATAAACATTTTTGTATTTCATTTATATTTTGTATTTGTAGCACTGGTTATAAGATTTTTCTGTTATAGTTTTGTCCTTGCAACGTAGGGCAATAATGAGTATCTTACTGGTATCTCTCAAGCATAACGATAACAGTCCAGCATAATTTATTGTTTGTTTTGGCAGTTCCTAAATAAATTACAACATTTTTTACTCGATCTTTATAACGATATTTGGTAGACCCTCTATACATTCAAGAATATTGAATTATCTATTAAATAAAAAAATATATGATGAAAAAATAAAAATAAAATTATTTAAGTGGGGCTCCAATACAACAATGGTACGGAACCCTTTATGCTTCCGACTCGCACTTGGCCGACTTTTTATTATATTGACGTGAAGAAGCAAGCATCATGTTTTATTGCAATTATAAATCCAGTATAATAATATTATTAGATTTACCCTAACGGGAAGACATAACTACCACAGTATTCGATATTGTATCTATCGAAATTAAACCGTGAAACGGGATTCATGACGAAAACCGTGTATAACTAACTATTTAAATAAATTATTAATTCATTGTAAAAAAAATGCATTAAATTCAAATAGACATTTTTTTGTATTATTAAACTAAACTTCCGAAGTTTCGAATTAATTCAAAAAATGCATTTAATTTATGCACATAATTATGTTTGTATTTAATTCTGTTTTTTTTTACCAAAAACGGCCAGCGTTAAAAATAAGAACAAAAATGCATCTAATGCAAATACAGAATAACCGTGTATTGAAATTAAATACATTTTTAATAAATTTTGAGAATGCGTACACTAACTATTAAAAATGACTGTTATTATGAAAGTTTTCATGACGTAGGTATTTTTAAATGCATACTTTTATTAATTCAGTGGAGGAAACGTCATGACGTCACAAGCTTTGTATAGGCAAGAACGTAAGGCAACAATAGGTGTTATACCTACTAGTTAAGCTATTGTCTTCCTAGGTATATTTATCTAGTACAAGACAACAACACCATCCTTTTATATGATTAATTCCGGTTAAGTCAAAACTTATCGAAGTCGGCGGTACAACAATTCGTTACCTCAAACCATGGTTACATTAAAACGTTTGTCAATCATTAATTTGCATTTTTATTTATTTATGATTGATTGCGTTATTTTAACTTTTTGTTTTACTTTGTCAGAGTATTTTGCGAGGAGTTTTGCATATGTGTACTTTTTATTCTACTTTGTAAAGAATATGCATAAACGTTAACAATATGCAAAAAATATCAAAAATATTATTGTTAATTGCTAAAGTTTATATACAAATATAAAGCACATAGGTATCGCATATACGTTTACTATAAATATTTTTTTAAAGATTATATAAATAATAAAACATTTGTAAACATCTTCACTGATGTGAGACAAATACTTAAAACCAGCCTTATGTATGTCCTAACTTTATTATTATTATGCATACTATATATCAGTTCCGCTATAAAAATACATTTTTCAAATTTAATAAACACAAAACTGAACTCGCATTGAGGTCAGATCGCTGCCATATTTTCACGCAAAAGATTAGGTTTACTTTTCCAAGCGTAAGATCTTGAATTACATTTACGTTCGTTATTCTACGCTGTGGACAATCCGTGGCCGAACCGATCTCTGACGTCACTGGCGTTTATTTATTATTTTCTATTATAATCAAACTTATTACAAATATACATTTCTTAGTAAATAATACGATCGATGGCGGTTTGTCCTGAATTTTCTGGTTTGGGACATTTTATTTGGATTAAAATTGAATTTATTTATTTATTTAAAAATAATAAAATCCGAAAGGTTTACGTTAAAAATAAAACCTCCCTCCGAATTATATAAAAATTACATTTAAATATTTTATAATATTCATTAAAATTAATATTGTGACTTTTTACAAATTGTATTAATTGCCACTAATGTCAAAGGCCATGTCGATGTATCTGATTGTACCAGTTATACCAATAATTAGGAGAAACTTTTTTAAACTTCTTCTTGACCTTAACTCATGGAAAAGTTTGTGACTTGTTTGTAATACAACGAAAACTGACGCGTGTATACACGAATCTTACCTCATCATATTGAACATTATATTTCGATTTAATAAAGAAAACATTGAATGTTCCTCTCACACTCATCAAGCTACGGTAGCGAGAGGACACTCAGATGTAGAGCTGGTTCCCACTCGTCAGGTGTCGGATCCAAATATTATTCGGGGGTTCTAGTAGAAGCTAATATTCATAATATATAACGGAAACAGAAAAGTGTAAATAGAACCTCCGATCCATATTTATAATGATTGACATTGACACCCCAAATTAAATGTGTTTCTCATGAAAATCTGGCAGCAAGCTGGGGGCAATATTAGTTAAGTCACATTGTGTTTTTATCTACAAAATGTAAGGCTTGTGGTTAATAAAAACTTTGGTAAATTTGTTAGATTCCACAGACAGCACCTCTTAGTTATTCTTATCAAGACATTCTGAATAAACAGTGGTAAACAACAAAAGCTACAATTAGATAGATATTAGCAGACAACAGTGACACTACCCCAACAAAATTTAAGTTACAGTAACACACAAAAAGGAAACAACTCTTATGTAGTTCTCATAAACATCAAATACAATAGACATACAATCATTTTAAATGTGCCCACAGTAATTTTGATCAAAATAAATAATCAACACATGCAAATGCCCAGAGAGCATTAGTGGAACACGCATGCCTCCATGCATTAAATATTGTAACACAGCCTTCTGAAGTTGCCATTGTAAATTATGCATGTATCTCAGATCGGCTCATTAAAATGATCCATCTATTGCGAATTCCGTTAAAACGCGCAATGTGGAATGTTTTAAATCACAGCAACATCACAGCGAGTTGAAACAGTGATACTATGAGAGAGGACTATATTTTATCCCGGCCATGCTTGTACACCCGTTTTCTATAGAAAGGCTTGGTTAGAAAGTATTTAATGACTAGAATAAGGACAAAGAAAGATAATAAGTACAGGAGACTTAGCATTCCGATGTCGAGGCTGGAGAAGGGCTGGGTGTCTTGGGCGGTTGCGCGTGCGCGGCGCGGGTCTCGCAGACCCTCGGGCCCGTAGTGGTGCTGCAGGAGCTGGTACACGGCGGGCAGGTGCCAGGCGCCACGCGACAGCCGGCACTCGGGACACTGCGCCAGGCTCGGGAACTGCTGCTTGGGGTGCTGTGGGTCCTCCGTCACATCGCCTGCCAGCCGCAGGTTCACCTCATTATGTGAGATCCACAGCCACAGAACCGCTTTGTCATTCTCTCTCACATCCCAGATCTTGTTCCGCTCTGCCATTGCCTGGAAGTGTTCTGAGCACTCTGTGCACCCAAAGAAGTGTTTCACATAGCCATACATCGCCTGAAGCACCTTAGGCCCTTCATTCCCTGGCTTTCTAGCTGCGTTCACAGTCAGCGTGTGGAACATAGTCCAAAGGCCACATGTGTACCCTCGGTATTTTTGCTGACTGCCTCTGCATCCAATGTACTCTAGGTTGGATGTGTAAACAGGTGCATGGACCTCCTCTAACCTTTTCACTGTATCATAAATAAGGGAGCCTTCCCATCTGGACTGTGCAGAGAGAGTTTTCCTCAAGTCAACAAGATACTCCCTGAGATTACCTCTGGCAGGGAATGAGACTATCAGAACATTCAAGTATGCCAACAGTGCCTGGAGAGGTTCTCCCGTTAGTGTCTTATGTCGGGTGATCTCAGTGTGCAAACTGGTTTTCAATGTTTTTTCCAAGTCACTGTAATATACATAATCAGAGTTTACATTGGACACCTGATTTTCAAATTCATCAGACACTGATTCTTCTGAAATAATATTTTTTTCTGGGAAAGCATAGCTTTTAGCTTTCAGAAATTGGTTGATAGCTTTGAAGAAGTTAGGTCTGGTGGGTTCTGCAGGTGTGAGGATGGAGGGCTCGAGGCTGGAAGGAACTGCTATCAGTCCAGGGACTCTCCTGATGCCCGCCACTTGGACAAGTTCGCTTGTCTCGTGCACTCTCTTCACAACTATATCTTTGTAAGAGTTGAAGTCAAGGGTGACTTCAGTCCCCAGAGTTGAATTTTCATTTTCTATTACCAAAAATGTAAAGAGCACTTTAGATGGAACCCCTGCGACTGCATGTGAGTAAGAAGTGTAGGAAGCTATTTCGAAGGAGGGCGCGGAGGGGAGCCTGCCCACCATTTTTTCAGCCTGCAACTTGCGGACCACCACTTCTCTCAGTTTATCTGCGGTGTCTGTGGACTGTATCTTTTCCCCAACATTCCCATTGGCTTGGCCGTAGTTAGCGTGCAAGTATCGCAGCGACGGGTACGCCATTATTTCGAACTGCCGACAGATTTCGTTGTTTTCTTCCACAGAACAGTCGATTACGCCAAGTTTGATAACATTTTTCCAGCGTACTAATTGAGAGGCAAATTCCTTGAACTTCGGTGCAAATGCTCTACAGTGGCCACAGTAGCTGTTGTAAAACTGGATCAAGTACGCATGGTTTTGACCGTAAACTTTCTTATCAAAATTGCGAGGTATTAGAATATCGACGAGGTCGGACTTACTGTATAGCCCTTGTTGTTCTATCTCAGGTTCGTCTGCTAGGACAGCTCCTCTTACCGTGGACAGAGCTAGGGTAGCTGATAGAATATACACGTACCACTGACTCATTTTGAATTATTGAGAAAACGTCGTATCAAATAGCACTGCTCGTTGCATGAAATGTTAAAACACACTGAACAGAAAGCTTCAGGACTTTATCATTTTGTAATAAACTCTACACCAAAGAGGTAATTATATATTCCGCCTGTTTAGTCTACACGTGTCTGAGACTACAAAGCTGGACAGCTGTGTGCAAGCTGTAGTAGGCACGAACTATATTTTTCTTAGCATTTTCTTCAAGTTTGTTTTAAGACCTGTCAAAGAGTCAATGAGGATATAATTAACTATTGCCCGTACAAAGAGAAGACACTTGAAAGTGGGTTGATTCATCTGTATCTTGCGTAAAAAGGACCGACATATGTATGACTCCCGTTTACAGAGCAGGACATAACGATGAAACTTCTATACCTTTCTGGTGTAAAAATGCCACATTCAAATGTCGGAAATTGTCAAAATTTTTGAACTTGGTTGTCAAATTCAAATGGATACATTTATGTCAGTATTTCATTGCCCTATGGAAATTGGTATTGTTGGATTCCACTGACCTCTATTTCTACTAGCGTACTAGTAGATATAGAGGTCAGTGTTGGATTCTAAGAATTATTTAGTGAAATTCATTATAGTCTGGCAAACGAAACATGATACTGGAAAGAAGCGACAAATTTAAGAAATCTGAGTATAGCAACCCCAAAACTAATATGAAACACCCGGAATAAGCTAATTTGATACTTTGGAATTATTTATTTTATTTCGTCTGAATAAAAATGCTTTAAGTACTTTAGGAAGTAATACTTTAGATATTATACAATCAATCTGAATAAAAAAAGCAGTATTCTATAATGTTTTATTCACTGTCATAATTAAAATGTAAATCTAAGACTTAATTGTGAAAAGGCTCACCGGTGTCACTAGAATCACTGTTTCCATAATAATGAAACATCTATTGCGAAATCCGTTACATTTATTTTACATTAATAATGAAACTAAACAAATATTTACATTTACATTAATAAAGAAACTTTCCAAATTATTTTCGGTGAGCCTGTCCCGATCTTTATATTAATTTTCAATGTAATGACATTTTCTTCCACTTCTCTGGAGTTATGGTTCCAAATGTCTCTTTAATCACTTTTTCTAATTCTACTGCAGACAAGGCAATATTTTCACTTGACACTTTGCGTTTACCCAAACTCCATATCAGCTCAATGGCAGAATCCAGATTAAGAAAAACCTGTTAAAGAAAAATAATGTGTTAATGTGTTGGGCGACAAAACTGGCACATGAGAGAGTATTGCATGCGGTAGATATGCGAATGTTGAGATGAATGTGTGGAGTGACAAGAATGGACAAGGTAAGCAATGAGTATATCAGAGGAAGTTTTAAAGTGGCATCTGTGCCAGAGAAAGTTAAGAGCGGAAGGTTATTTTGGTATGGGGCATGTCATGCGAAGAGAGGAGAAGCATGTGACTAGGAGAAGAATGAATATGATTGTACAAGGTAGTGGAAGTAGAGGACGACCTAAGAAGTTGTGGATGAACTGTGGGAAAGAGGATATGAAAGAGAAAGGAGTGAATGTAGATATGGCGGCTGACAGAAGAGTGTGCAAGCAAAAAAACGGGCTGTGCCGACCCCACATAGTGGGAAAAGGTGAAAGCAAAGAAGAAGGTATGGAAATAATAGGTTCATCATCATCATCAGCCTATTTAACGTGTGTCCACTGCTGGACATATGCCTCTCCTGAGTATTTCCACAGAGCACGGTCTTCTGCTTTGCGCTGGAAATAGGTTAGACTTTGGATTAACTATAGGCAACTTTTTATTCCAGAACTTTAAATTACTGGGACGCGTAAATAACTTAAAAATCTGTGTTACTCCTTCACGCTCAAAGGCTTGGATCAGTGATGAAATGTAATATTTTTATCCTAAAAATTGTGGTTCCCATAGAATACGCAAATAATGACAGTCAAAGATTTGCGCGAAGTTTTTTTGTTTATGTATGACTGTCTTAGTCTGAATTGATATTTAAAAAAAATCGCACTCGCTTCGCTCGCAGATTGGTTGCAATGTATTGGATAATACCTAAGGCGATCTGACGCGATCATCGAAGCTAAGCAACGGTCGATGCGACCGGTGTTCGGATGGGTGACCATGCACAAGACTGTCGTTTTTAAAGTGGCATTTTAATTATTAATTTATTATTATCTGGCTGAACATTTGCGCTCAATTGAAATCCGTTACTGAATTTTATTTTATATAGCTGTTATGTTTGTGTACGAGTATGTTTCTTAGCCTTAATTATTGATTATCTCATAATTCGCGGGTGACACCGTGGGGCGCAGAATGTATGCATCTTGGCCATTAGTTATTTTAAACGGAGGTATTTTAACGTGAGGTACTTTAATTTGAAACATTTTAATATATTGACATTATGCACTTGGTGGATTAAAAGTTAATGTCTTAGAACCATTAGATGTTTTTGTTTTAGGTGTAATAACGTGAGCTTTTTTAATTTTATACGATTAAATGCGTTCTCCAAAATGAGACAATTATAAAATATCATAAACGCGATATGAAAATAAAATATTAAAGTAAATGTAACAAAAACCAAGAGATGTAGTGCGGGGGCCGTTACCCACGCTTGCCCCGGTTAGAAACAACTAGCAGATCGACCGAAATAATGTAAGTAGCAAAGAGAAACAAAATAAAGCCTATGTTACTCAGGGTTAATATAGCTTCCCAGGGGTGAAAGAATTTTTCAAATCGGTCCAGTAGTTTTGGAGCCTATTCGCGTCAAACAAACAAACAAAAAATCAACTTTTCCTCATTATAATATTGGTATAGGCTACAAATAATCACACTATTTGCGCGTGGAACATTTTCTAGCAGTGAGATTCGACCATAGAGAGTGAGATTAGCAATTAAGTATTTGCTTCAAGTTGGTATACTGCGCGCTCTCTCCATTAAAATCTATTCTATAGATTTATAGCTTGGCAACACTGCACAAGTGCCATTACTGGTTCGACTGAAGGACTTGTATCCATGGTCATGAAACAAATTTAAAAAAAAAGCCATTACGTCTGTGTCAAGTGCACGAAAACATTACACTAACTTGCAAGCTGCTTATTGATGCACTAGTACCATAATCAGTGATAAATTGTGTTTCCCGAATAGACAAGGTAAGAATATTCTAAATAGTTAAATTAATTATAGCATGATGCATACAAAAACTTATGAGGTAAATTGTAGCCACGTCATGTTTCGTGCTCTTTTAAATTTTCATAAGTTATTGCTCATTTAAATCAAGTTATATATTCTTTTCGAGGCTTAAGGCTTTATATCGCAATAAAATACCAAAATCCTTTAACATAACCTTTATTACATTGAACACCTTACTATATACATATATTAAAAATAGTAAAAAACTAGAGGTTGATGAAAAACAACCAAATAAGTCCAATCAAGTAAGACGTCATTCTGCTGCACCTCTGAGCCCTACGCACTTACATACTTATCTGCCGGTCCCATTCTATTTATAGAACTCATATCTGGTTTCTTACAGACTCGGGCGCAGTACTTACAGTCGCTTATTACCGGGCGGTCGTCAATTACGCTTCAAGTTTTTGCGATTTAAAAGGTAAAATCTAGTTATTGTTAACTTCCAAATACTATTTTATTATATTACCATTCATACACAGGATTAGGAATAAAAGAATTAATAGGTATTACTCATGTGCAATAGATATTTAAAAAAAAATGCTGCTTCCATCAATGCTATCTCCCTTCTCCCTATCTATATATAATTATAATGTGTCTGTCTGCATTCCGTAGATAAGCCAGCATAAACATTACATTATATATTATTGCAGATGTCTACCCGTCAGCTACGGCGTTACAGAAAATTTAAGAAGATGGAAGAGGAACTCCAGAAGAAGGTTGAAGATGTTAAATTAGAAGATTTTGATCCTAATTCAAGGAGAGACTCGCATGAAGGAGAGTGCAGTAACTACTTTGGATTGGTGAGTTAATTTAATTGTTAAAGTTTTGGAAATCATATTTTTGGAATAGGAAATACTCTAGCTCAACTGGAAAAATTTGACTTTCTCTTTTTGTGTGTATGTTTTAGGTTCTTGGTTGAACAAAGGTAATATTATCCTCCATGTACATTTGTTTGATAGTATCCTGCCAGCTTATTTTGTTTTCATTATTCAGATAGCAAACATATGCTTATAAAAGTGTGTTGTTGAATATAAATGAAATTGTTCAAGTAATTGAGATCTAGAAAGTTTTAGTATGAAAATTAATGTTTCAAAATATTATAGTTAGTAAATTGTATTGTGCACAGTTCTACTATTTATATTTTTGTTGTGCTTAGTATTCACTTAGGTTTAATATATTTTTATAGTGCCAAGCCTCTTTTACAAGGGCACTCTGGAAAAATATCTTATTACTGAATACTTTAACTTAAACTTTACTGAATAACAGTCAACTTGTGAAAGGAATCCATGGACATACGTAACAGTTTTATCTCACATTCCTTTGTTTCAAATAAGTACTGCAAATGGAACAAAGGAGAATAAATGTGACACATTTATCTGTTCTTTTATTCATGTGAATTAAATTAACATGATTTAGTCTCTGATCTGGTCTAACTAGGTCAGTGTGGCAGATTATTGTCTTTGTTCTCGTTTATGTTTATTTTTTAAATGAAGTATGATGCAACATGCGCCGGAGTCGCTCGCCGCTACGTCCTTGAATCAAGTTTTGAAGGTCAGTTAGCTTGTTCCAGTTTAATACCTGTACACAGTAAGTACGCAGTTACGTTATTATTTTTATTTATATGGTACTAGGTTTACCCGCGGCTTCGCCTGCGATAAGTAATAATGTGTTTGTGTTTACTTTCGTTAGGGCAGGTTAGGGTAAGACAATTGTTATTATATGCTGATAAAATGTCCAAAAATATTTTTAATTATATTTCATACCTAGATACACTATGCGGTGTTTGAGCGTTAAGAAGTAACAAACATACACACATACAAACTACAAAACTTTGCAATTATAATATTCGTTTTTAGGGTTTTGTTCTTAAAAGGTAATACCAGGCTGTATGTATCTCAAAAACTGTGATAGTTAGAAACCTATACATGATATATGACTTATAATTTTAGCGATTTTTTATACCTATAATTTAAACCTGAAATTTATGGAATTCCCCATGCCGCTATTACAACAAAAAATATATTTACCCTTACAATAAATCTGTTTTTTTTTTGCTATATATCAATAACGGTAACAGGTTGATTTTTTTTTACAGAATATCTGTACATATATTCTGTAAAAAAATAAGTGTACAGCAGGGCGCGTAACTACACTAGTTAGCGACGCTCTGGCCTGGGGTGGAGCATAGAGTGTCTGGAACAACTGGCTCTTCAAGAGGCTACCGGAGCACACTGACGAACTCTGTCGACCAACATCAAAGTGTTCGACAGATTTGTAATTGTATGGAAAATAATTTATAAGATAAAAAATTTTAATAATAGTATTCAAGGAGAGATACATTTTATTCTTGTGAGTTTACGTCGCATATAGGTAGTCGTCTCGAATGCACATTTAATTAACGCGTAGTTTTCCTCATGCGCAAAATGTCAGTAGTGCTTACTTCTTTTTTTACAAATAGTCATACCACTAGAGAATCCAGTTTTATAAAGCGCAGACAAATTGAATATTTTGCAAAATAATAAGGTAAGTACGGAATTTACAAGGCCAACATTTAACGAGCGAAGTCTTTGAATTATTGAACGAGCGAGCGAAGTGAACAATATTTAGTGTAACGTTGTTATTTGAGTAGGCAGTACACATCGTATTCTGCATATTTCGCGAACCATTACGTGTATTTATACAGTAGCGATCATCGGAACAAAGAAACGGTCGATGCGGACGGTGTTTGGATGGGTGATCATGCACAAGACTGACGTTTTTCAAGTGGCATTTTCATCTGGACGCTACCGTAAATCAGATGACACGTTAAATTGTAGGTCCCTGCAGTTAGTCTTAGTTACAAGCAGTTGTTAATCCAAGTCAACTCTCAACACCTTAGCTCATTCGAAGAAGAAGAAGTCGTGTATTTGGTAAAAATATAGTTATTTTTTTGCCGAATGCAGTTAACACCGAGTAGAACATACATTTAGCGAAGTGGTGGGTGGATAAGACATGCAGTTTAAACTGTGGATATTTTTATCGCGTCATTTCCCGCGGTTTACCTATAAAACGATAAAAGTGAAAAATATTATTTGAGCTGTAAGTTTTTGAAGAAATTAAACTTCATTCGCATCATTACAATAAAAAGTAACAAGAAAGAATAGATTATTTCCTCTCCCGGTGAATAAATTGTCCACTAGCCGTGCCAGCTCTGCAAGTGTGTCATCATGCAGTGTATGTTTCCCGACCGCTTCTTGTTGTTGACACCTTGCCTGTACAAGGACAATTGTCCATCCATTCGGATTCCATTTATTGCATTCTATAAGTATACCTTTTAAAACTGCTTCCATGTTGGTAATTCTTGGACACGTCTTGAATAATGTTTTTGTGTGAGCTGATAATGTATTCGTAATCATTTTTAGTGTTTCCACCGGGACTCGCCCATGTCTACTTGTAGAATGTTTTGTTGTTGTCTTAAGTTGACAAGGGGTTTTCCGCGGTCGTTGCATATGTGTGGGTGAGTGGTGGACCGATTTTGGCATTAAAATCTCTTATTTTAGTCGTCGTGTGGGGCGTCGCGTAGGGTCGTGGGGGTTATCAAGTCAATAATTTTAATTTAATGGTGCAGCTGATTAGTGTATCAGGAAAACACATGGTCTACAGGTATGCGATGATTGGCTTAAATTTTCCTAGCGCATAACGTAGATTGTAACTTTGAGGTACGTTTTTTTTAACTCTGTATAGGTCAGCGCTTAACCACAATTCGCCTGGTGGTAAGTGATATTGAGGTCTACAGAAGAGCGCGCTTACCTAAAAGGAACTGGTTCAATCTCGCCTTGAAAATCGCTAGAGGTAAAGTAGCAAGCTTTCTCCCGACTGATAAGACGCTTGTTGCCTTATCTGCTGCTAAATATACTTACTTGACAATTTCTAGATAACCTATGATGAACTACTATAATGAACTTTGAACTGCGATAACAGCTTTCAAGGCTTATTCACTCGTTCATAGTCCCTTTGATAAAATCCTACTAATATTATAAATGCGAAAGTATGTGTGTTATTTCTTCACACTCAAACGGTTGATTCTATTTTGATGAAATTTGGTGTGAAGGTAGGTTAGACCTTGGATTAACATGGCTACTTTCTATCCCGAAAATTATTTGTAAAGAATGTATGTATATACAAAATAGGGTACATTTGTATTAAATTAACAGTTAGATCTACAGCTGTCTTAGCTAGGCTAGAGTCATTATTTTTGTTTAACGTGAGGAAATGCATTTACGCATACCACACTCAGGGAGGTTGTCGGACTCAATGTCAAAAAGACATCACTACCGACTAAAACCTCACGATGACCTCTTCCCCGGAAATAGCGGTAAGTGGTTCCGCCCTCCATTAACCCACCACCCCGCTCACCTCGGCTAGCATGCGATGCTTCTCCTCAGGGGATGACTCCCTTTGCAGTGCATGTGATGCACCGTACCCACCTCGGGACCGTGAGTGCAATAGAGACAACAACGGTCCGACGTCCTAAGTCCCCCGCAACGGGTCAGGTCCGTAAGCTAGCTAATTACAATTATTGACTAGCAGCCTGTCCCGGCTTCGTACGGGCTATAAAATAATCCAAGTTGTAAAGAGAAATAAAATAAAGCCTATGTAAGTCGGGGCTAATGTAGCTTCCCAACGGTGAAAGAATTTTCAAATCGGTCCCGTAGTTTCGGAGCCTATTCGCGTCAAACAAACAAACAAACTTTTCTCAAAAAACATAACTTTTCCTCTTTGTATCTAATCTTCTTCTACTACTAATAAATATAATTTCTATGTCACAATGTTAAAATTACCAAATTTTATATGCGTATTCAGTAGCTCTGAGAATCGGCTACTATCTATTTTTCATAACCCTAAGTAAATAAGGGTTGTTAATAATTTTTTTTTTACGAAATTTGTTAGTTTTATGTAATGTGGCAATGAAAAATACATACAACCCAAAATTTTTACTTTTTTATCACCAACCCCTATTTTTTATTGGCGAAAGTACTTCACGCAGGAACAGCTGCTTATATTATATCAAGCACAAGTTCGATCATGCATGGAGTATTGTTCGCACCTTTGGGATGGATCGGCAAAGTACCAGCTTCAGGCGTTGGAGTCAATTGAGCGGCGTGTAAAAAGGCTCATAGGCAATGACAATCTTTGCAAGGCAAAGTTGCAGAGCCTAGAGCACCGCCGCATTGTTGCCAGTCTGTCGGTCTTCTATCGGTTGCATTTCGGCGAGTGTGCGACTGAATTACATGAAGTAATTCCCCCCGCCCCCTTCCACTATCGGACGAGCAGAGAAACGCCAAGGCGGCATCGGTTTACGGTTGAGGTGCCCAAGGCACGCACAAAGCGTTTTGCCTCCACCTTTGTTGTCCGAACCGCCAAACTTTGGAATTCCTTGCCAAATTCCCTGTTCCCCAATGACTACAATCTAGCGATTTTCAAAGCGAGAGTGAACCGGTTCCTTCTAGGTAAGCGCGATCCACCGTAGACCTCAATATCACTTACCATCAGGTGAATTGTGGTCAAGCGCTGACCTATTCAGAGTAAAAAAAAAAAAAAAAAAATTTATTTAATAATTTTTCATCCCGCTCCTTTACTCATCAATTATAGTGTTTTAGACAAAGCAACGTTTGCCGGATCAGCTAGTTTTCAAACAAACAAAAAATCAAACATTCCTCTTTATATATTGGTATAGATTTGTTTTCTAAATTATTGATGACCGTTCTTTTTGATTTCCAGCTGCCAACGAATGAAGACGATAAAAGCGAAGCGGAAAAAGAACACGTCGATGAGGAGGCGAAATCTGTGAGTATCACTACTATTTTAACAGCCACAATGTAGCCCCTGTTACTCGGGGATAATGTAGCTTCCCAACGGTGAAAGAATTCTTCAAATCGGTCTCGTAGTTTCGGAACTTATTCGCGTCAAACAAAAAATCAAACTTTCCTCTTTATATATTGGTATAGATTTGTTTTCTAAATTATTGATGACCGTTTTTTTTTTTATTTTCAGCTGCCAACGAATTTAGAAGATGAAAACGTAGCGGAAAAGAAACACGTCGGTTCCGATGAGGAGATACTTGTGAGTATCACTACTATTTTAACGGTCTAAATATAGCCTACTAGCTGACCCGGCAAACGTTGTTTTGCCTCACTTAGGGGTATGAAAAATAGATAGTGTAGCTTATATGACACGTTCGTAGATTTACCATAGCAGCGCCATCTATTGATTACTTACTCAACCCAGTCGAAAGGTATCGACATCTGTTAGAATCATTTGGAGTTAACAGATACTTGTGACTGTCAAATAATAACAGACAATAATTAGCAATAAATTAAAATTGCGACTACAATTTGAGATTTAAACTATCCTATCTCTCAAGTTGGATCGAACTGCACATGGTGTGTGAATTTTATTATAATCGGCTAAGTGGTTTAGGAGTCCATTGAGGACAAACATTGTGACACGAGATTTATATATATTAATATGTTACTCCGGGATAATGTAGCTTCTTCGATTCTTCGAAGAATTCTTTCACCGTTGGGATGAAAGTAGTTTCGGAGCTTATTCGCGTCAAACAAACAAAAAATCAAACTTTTCCTCTTTATATATTGGTATAGATATGTTTTCTAATTTTATTGATGACCGTTCGTTTTGGTTTTCAGCCGCCATTGATCTTCATAGACTCAGAAAGCGAAGGGGATAAGGAACACGTCGGGCCGGATAAAAAAGACAAATCTGTGAGTATCACTACTATTCTAACTGTCTTACAAAAAGGTTTTTTTAATAAATAGGTTTGACCGCAGCTTGCCTTATGTTAAGCTTTACTGTGGTTTAAGATGAATCACTTGCCCTTGCCCAGAAGGAACCTATTTAAATTAGATTTTAGACCCCAAATTTTTCGAGTAATTTGTATGACTACTTCAAAAAAAGGAGGAGTATATTTTTAGGAATCCGCGCCCAAAAGGTACCAAGAAGACCCTATTACTAAGACTTCGCTACTCGTAACATATATAATTTGTAAGAGTTTTAGCTTTCTAGCTATTACGGTTTCTGAAATACAGCCTGGAGACAGACAGACTGACAGTGGTGGCTTAGTAATAGGGTCCGGTCTTTAGGAACCCTAAAAACATGTATGTCCCAATAAAGAAGACATTTGAAAGTTCACTTCCTCCTGCAAGTTTATGCAAGTGAGAAGACATGAACTTTTAAATATTTTCTATATCGCTATTTTACTTATTTGCATTTTGTGAAGGTGTCTTCGTTGCCAAAAAAAGTACAAACGACAAACTCAAGCAAAAGGCGTGCGGAGAGGAGACGAGCAGCGTCCCGACAACAAGTAAGTTATATTTGTCTACTCGTGTTGTCACGCTGTGGACCAAAACAAACATGAGCATACCCCCATCAGGGCTAGCACACGGCGAGGACTTATACACTTTCCACCACTTCACCTGTCACTGGAAACAATAATCTTTTCCATCTTAACAATATGATGACAATAGATAATTTATCATATAAAATAATTGGATTTGACTTTTATCGTGAACATTTTATCCCGTTATTCCCCTCTTTATCTCTGTATACATTTAATACTAAAATTATCTTTGCGTCACAAATATTTTGGAGAAATTTACAGTAATATAACTTCAAACGCAGCATTAAAATAAAGGTAACAATAACGAACAGATCATTTACTCTGCCGGTGGATAAATTATCTTCGGCTGTGCTAGCCCTGCGGTTTCAAATTTCCCACTAGATTTTCATTAAATTCCATAGATAAAAACTAACAGAATAAATTACGTGTTTAGAGTAAAAAAAAAAAGGAATTTCCCTTATGATTTGTTGGCTGTCGATCTGGGTGTTAAATATGTATCGATATAAAGCTTTAATGTATATGTGGTATATCAGTTGTGTTAGCAACCATAATACAAACTAGAAATGGTTTAGTATGTGTAGAAAATAATATTGTGACATCGGCAAGACAATCACCAAACTCAAATGGTGCTCGGCAGGACATGTTGCGAGACAGAGCGATGGTAAGTGGGCCAAAACATTGACTGGAGGCTTATGACAGGCAAAAGAAGCGTCGGTTGACCGTTAACACGCTGGGTCGACGACATCCGTAACATCACAGGCAGGACATGGATGAGATGCAGCGCAACACCGAGATGACTGGCGTACAAGAAGAGAGGGTTATGCTCAGCAGTGGGCGACTACGGGCTGATAATGATGGTGATGAATATGTTAAAATAAAAATGTTATCTTTATTTTTAATTAGATAGTTCTACGCTTCGATTGAGTGAAATATGTCCTGATATTTATTTATTGATCGATATGATATTTATTCCTTGGTTGTAGGAGAGGTCTTGTCACGAGCAGCGCTTTCTCGAGGAGCAGCGCGGTTACGTGGAGCAGCGCCATTTCGCGGAGCAGCGGTACGCTGCCGCGGAATACGAGCGTGTTCGCGCGGAGATAAAGCGCGAGACAGCGGAGCACCTGCGCGCTGGCGCGGAACGCGATCGTGATGACGCGGACAAAGAGCGCGAATACGAGGCGGGCCTGCGTGATCACACTGAGAGGCGTCGTGCTTACGAGGAGCGCCAGCGCGCTAACGCGGAAGACGGGCGTCTTCGCGCGGAGGAACAGCGTTATTTCGCGGAGGACGAGCGTGTTTTCGCTGAGAATAAACGCGTTTCAGCGGAGCACGTGCGTGTTCTCGCGGAGGAGAACCGCAAATTATTGGAAAGGGAGCGGGTCCGCGCGGAGGAGGTCCGCAACATCCTTGAAAAGGAGCGGGCTCACGCGGAGGAGGAGCGGGCTCTCGCAAAGGCCGGGCCCGCTTTCGCAGACGAGGAGCGCGTGCCGCTGCCGCCGGCCAAAAGTGCGCTTATAGTCGACCACAATTATCTGGACGCAGGCGCCGAAAATGACGCCAAGTTCGGCTTCAGGGAACACCGTCGCATGTGAGTTACATATTTAACGTTCTACCCAAAGCTACCCCTCTCTCTCTCTCTCTTTCCGATTTGTCTAGCTCTTATCTGGCTGCATTACCCTTAACGAACAGCCACTATACGTTCCCACTGCTCTCGAGACTCGGGGCCAAGAAAGTCGTCTGACTGCTACAGCGTGTGCAAGCCATTAGCAACAGCATCCTGAAAATGATTGAGCACCATCTAGATTGTCCTATATAATATAAATCAATGAGTGCTCAGAGAAAAGTTATAACTTGCTATTATTAAGATTTGATTTACTTTTTTTTTGTTATCTTTGATTTGGAACAATCTGTCAAATAAGACAATAGGCTTCGATTGATTCGACTATTAAGGTATACGCCCAGCGACGCATCCTTCTTATTATTCAGTTAGGTCGTGTGCTATCTACCTTATTAGTCACAGCGGGGGCCCTCTTCTGGTCAGTTCTTTAACTCTTCATTTGGATGAAGTAGGATTATTTTTAGGTATTTTTGGCTTACGTATTATAGTTTTTTTAAGGGGTAATCCCGCACATTCCCTTGTTTTTATTATACCGTGTTTTTATTTGTATGGGCCAGCTAACTAGAATAAATAGAATAGTAACTTGGCCGATAAAATGAAAAAGCGTCCACGCGTAAAATACCGCGGTGGGCGGGGCATAACAGCTACCCGCGCGGCTAGTATCGGTGGCGTGACCTTGATGCGTCCAATCGCGTGCGAACTTTGTGTGTGTGTGTTTCGTTGGGATAGCAGAATAATTGTGTGCGTAGTTGGATTCAAATTGTAAGCGACACTTGTATGGAGTTACTCTTCCGTTTATTATAGTTCGCTGGTATGGATTGTGATACAAGTGCAATAATTATTGTTTGTCGAAGGGACAGACGTCGCAATAAGCCGAGCATAATGATGCGGCGTATACGCATCGAGACAGATGTTACATCCGTCAACCCTTTCAAAGGTAAGTGACATTTTTTTACACATTTCACACACGGCTGGTTAGCCCCGTAGGTACTATTATACCTTTTCTAGTTCGTGTTATTGTTGCCAACACGATTGATATATACATATACATATTACACCGACACATATTTACACCCAGACCGACAGCCAACAAATTTAGTTCATTACAAAGATTGGTTTCATTACAAAAGTAGGCCGTGCCGGGAATCGAACCCGGGGTCCTCTGGTTGGCAGTCATTACGCCAACGACGTCTTGAAATTTGATATTTTACCTACCGTATTAACTCATTTTCTTTATTAAATTAATTTCCGTATCAGGCTCATTGAAGTATCCATATTAGCAGATAACCCTGACCCAAAAACGATGAGGTGTTATAATTTGAGTGTGTCTTTCCGAGGCATCGTAACTTTCGAAGTTCCGAGTGGTTTTTATTTGAAAAGTGCTTGATGTTTTGTGAAAATTGGAGTAAGATGGCTTCCACCTTGGCGGTGGCGTGTTCGATATCTTCCACGATCCCATCTACACTAGTATCAAATGAAAGGAATCGGTTAGTAGAATACACATACCACACATTTATCGCTTGGCTCGGTTTTCAACATTTTGTAGTAATGATAGATTAGTCGGGTGTGTGGCCTACGTCCCGAAGCTAGTGGGTTCGATCCCCGCCAATGAGCTCGACCTTTCGGTGATGGGAAACGTGATGAAACCATACCGTGGTGGTACACCATTTTCTAGTGCTCGCCTGCTCGAATTCTTAGCTGTATGTGTAAATAAAAAATATAGTACCTGGATGACAGAGCTTTGCTCGGTATATTTTTTTTGTATAAATATGACATTGTCTATAAATGATTCCTAGCTAGGTTGATTTATCGCCCCCGAAACCCTCTGTATGCTAAATTTCATGAAAATCGATGGAGCCGATTCCGAGATTCCAATTATATATATCTATACTATAAGACTCTTTGTCCTGACACATTCATTCATTCATCTATAGGCAACGCAGAGCCCATATGGCTGGTTCTAGGGTTGTGAAATTTGGAGGGTGTATTTGTTTTAGTATGTAGACGCGTACTAAGAACGGATTTTTGGAAATTCCACCCCTAAAGGGGTGAAAGGGAGTAAAATAGTTTGTATGTAACTTCCTTGTTTTTGAACTTTTAGCAATGAAATTTGGAACATGTATAGTTTATGTAAAATTAAAAATAATGGTATCAAGTTTTTTTGCCAGGGGTGAACTAAGGGTTTGTAAATAATGGGGGGTGAAAGTTTGTATGGAAAATTCATTATTTATCAACTCAAAGTCTTGAAAGTGGTTATGGTAGTATAGTATAAAATGGTTAAATTAAAATTATATATTTTTTACCAGGGGTGCATTAAGGGGGATGCCATTGGGGTTGAAAGCTAAAAATAAAATTTTGTGTTTTTTAAATTAGAGGTGTAAAATTTGGAGTGTGTATATATTTTAGTATTTAAACGTGTACTAAGAATAGATTTTTGGAAATTCTACCCTTAAGGGGGTGAAAGGGGGTAAAACAGTTTGTATGAAACTTCTATGTTTTTAAACTTCTAGCAATGAAATTTGGAATTTTACATAAACATGTAAAATTAAAAATAATGGTGTCAAGTTTTTTTGCCAGGGATGAACTAAGGGTTTGTTGGGCGGGATGGGGGTGAAAGTTTGCTTGGAAAATTCTTTATTTATCAAGTCAAAGTCTTGAAAAAGCTGTTATGGTTGTAGTTTCTATGATGGCTAAAATAAATTTGTAAAAATATTTGCCAGGAGTGCATTAAGGTATGCCATTGGGGTTTAAAGTACAAAGGGAAAGTTTTGTGTTTTTGAAATTGAATTCTTCTGAATTGGAATTTAAGTATGTGGTTCACATAGTGGTATGGTTCACGCATTCTAATTATTTAAATTAAAATAATGGCTTTTAGAAAACGATCTAATCTGTCGCATCATCACCAAAGTAGCTAAAAACAGATCTCAGGAATCGAATGCGGAAAGACAGATGCGGCTCATTTTGATATCGAGCAATGTAATGTTTATGTCGTGGCCGCATAATTGATCATTTCATGAAATGGTTAATCATTTCGTGAAGTGTTCACGTTTCATGAAGTGGCCAACTAATGATGACCAAATCATTAAACGATAAACGCTTAACGATTTGGTCACCCACGTTTGACCATATCGTGGAAATGGGGTAACCATAAAATATTTAATGAAAACCCAGAACAATTGTGTTACGTACTTGTCTATTTTAGTTGTTGGGTAACCTAACCTAAGCTTTTTTTTATATACATAAACAAAACCTAATCTAACCTGGTTAGGTTAGGTTATGTTTATGTATAGGTATATAAAAAAATGTTAGGTTAGGTTTTTTATGTATATATAAAAAATAAAGGTCATTGAGTCGACCACCATTTCCAACGCTTTTGTGAACTTCCTTCAATACTTCAAAATAGGTCTCCATCGGAATTATACGAATCGTAGGATCGTCATTACTTGAATATGAGGTATTCCTTTTCGACAGTTTCCATAATACCATATTTGATAACCACTAGTAGTCCATAGACTTCTTCTTCGTGGTCACCCTACTCTCGTGCGCGTACTAAGGGCCGAAATCTTGACACAAACAAAGCGCTTGCAGCGCCTCTACCGGTAGTCAATGAAACAATTTCACGATATGATCGATTAAGATTGATTATTTCATGAAATAGCAGTGCGTCCAGCTGGCCCTATCGTCAAACGATTTCTTATCTTTGATCTGGCCTGGGCACATCATGATATGGGCAATTGACAGTGACATATTTCATGAAATGCTACCATTTAATGATATGGGCAATTCTACGATGCGGCCACGATATTTATATAAAATTGGCACGGGAATAGGATACAATAGAAATTTTCCACAGGTTACCTGAAAAGCGACCTACACGCGGGCGGAGCCGCGGGCAACATCTAGTGTATATATATATATATATACACAAGAATTGCTCATTTAAAAATATTATAATATAATTGTTTCTTATATTTATGTGACCAAAGCGACGTATCCTCAGGTCTCTCCATGGAGAAGATAAGGGAGTCCCCGGCTGGAGTAAAATACTTCAAACTCTGCCACGGACCTAGGTACACAGAGATACTACGTGATCTCATCGAAAAAGTCAGTGGGACAGGATGGCTGGCCGAACACGGTGACCTGCCTATCTCCATCCTGGAAGGATATCTGCTGGTACGAACATAAGAGCCATTTTTAACTTGCATTAAAAATTCCCCGAATACTAAACCAACAAAATAAAAATAAGCTAAAAAAACACACAAATAATTTACTAAAACTCACAAGAGGGGATCTACGTAAGATGGTCGGCATCATTACCGGCCACTGTGATCTCAACTACCACCAACATAAAATAGGGGCGACGGACAGCCCTCTATGTCGGGGCCGTCTAGAAGAAAATGAAACGAACTGTGCCGCGATGTCATCTGACGTTGACATTTTTGATAGCGAAATGAGTTTTTTTTTTTTTCACATGAACACAGTTTTTATTTTTACTCTATAATATACAACTAAAGAATAATGAAGTGTATATTTAATGTACCTAATGAATGAAATGTTGTCTTAAAAAAAAAAAGACGAAACGTTCCGTATTGAGTCTGGGTGGTACAACCAGGTATTTCTCCCGCGGGTCAACTTATTTATATATTTTTCAGATTCATGTCTTATAATTCATTGAGTAACACAGTGGTTTTCGTTACAGACGGTGGATCTACATTTGCAATACGAGGAGTATGCTCAGGCCCATAAGATGATAGCCGAAGCTATCATATTCATTCAACAGGTTTTCATACCCTCATTTAGCTACGTGGACGTAAGTATTAAAACTTCTTAAGCCAGTTTCGGAGCAAATTAACATAATTTGAAAAAAACAACATTTTTTTTATATTAGGACACATTCACCCACGCCTGGTTAACCCCATACTGAACCATTTCTAGTTCGTATAACGTTTGCTAACAGAACACGATAACGTAAAATTCGAGCGACAGTTATTAATTTGAAAAAATAAGTCGTTTAACTCTTATTCATAAGTCTTATTGGTATAAATATAAATATTCTTAATGTTGTTCTTTAGACGGACTTTAACTTTCCCTTTTTACACGCTTTATATTAGCTTCACCTGTATGTTTTATTCCATATTTTTAACGACATTTGGTAGACCCTCTAAACATTCACAGAATATTTAATTGTACTCGTATTAACATTAAAAATATAATGTGTATCCGAAACGGCTTGAACGATTTTTACCAAATTTTATATGCGTTTTCAGTAGGTCTGAGAATCGGCTACTATCTATTTTTTCGTACCCCTAAGTGATAAGGGTAGTTCGCCCCTATTTTTTATTATTATTAGAAATAGTTTATAAGGCAAAACAACGTTTGCCGGGTCAGCTAGTTAATATATAAGATACTATACTCATACTAAATAAACATAATAAAAACAGGAAAGTGCTACTTTCCTGTTTTTTTTTTCATGAAAATTTTACGAAACTCTTCATGCGTGCCTGAGTCGCACTTGGTCAGTTATTTATTTTTAGTATTTGTTGCTATAGCAACAACGAAAAGAATCCTTGAAAATTTCATTTGAATCACGAATTTCGATATACAGTCTGGTGAAAGAAAGACAGACATACAGACAGTGAAGGTTTAGTAAGTGTTTTAGGGTTCCGTACCTAAAAGGTAAAAACGGGACCCTATTACTAAGCTTCCGCTGTCTGTCTGTCTCCAGGCTGTATCTCAGAAACCGTAATAGCCGGAAAGCTGAAACTTTCAAAAGATTTGTATTTCTCGTGCCGCTGTAACAACCAATACTAAAAATAAAAAAAGACAGTGCCCCGTGCAATAAACGTGTTTTTTCCTATTTTTTGCTATATGCCAATAACGGTAGGTGCTAGACACTTAAAAATTTAACAAAATACATTAAAGTACATTGGCTATTAAAATTAAATAATAAAATTGTAATAAAATAAAAGGTGCGGAACCCGTCATGCGCGAGTCCAACTCGCACTTGGCCAATTATTTAACTTTCAGGTATCTGTGTTTAGGAATCCTCAAAATGTTATTTTTTCTCGTTTCAGGGGAAAACCCGGCTGGAGTATGTGCACGTGGAGAACCGTCCGTTCCTTATCATTTTACTGATGTACATTCGCATGCTCACCAACAAGGCGCTTCACCGCACCGCGCTCGAGATATGCAAGCTGCTGATCAACCTGGATCCCAGCGACCCGCTGGCGCTCATTACCTTCATAGGTATTACTCATTTCAACTTATATACGCTAATACTAGTAGTAGCTCGGAGAAATACACATATCATGAACACGTATTTAATATTAGATTACCATGCCGGACTGCCAATCAGAAGGTTCCGGGTTCAATTCCCGGCACGGCTTTATTATTTGCTTAACTAAATTTGTTGGTTGTGGATCTGGGTGTTAAATATGTATCTATATAAAAAAAAATATGTATGTATGTATATCAGTTGTGTTGCTACCATAATACGAACTAGATATGGTTCAGTATGGGGTTAACCAGCCGTGTGTGAAATGTGTAATATATATATATATATATCTCACATGTGTAATTAATACAAAATGTAATTCACGCCATTCTTACGAATAACGGCAGTTGTTCCTTGATATCTCGCTCGCCCACGCGCGCTGATCGCACCTAGCTCTACTATATAGAGAGGATTCCTGATTCCCATACAATGAAGCGTGGCGCGGAAGTTTGCCATAATTACCGATGAAACCTAGATGGCGCTGCAAATCGAGCGTGCAGCCTAACTGCCGCCAAATTCCGCAAAGCGCTGCAGTCGCATAGTGACATAATAATAGAAGAAGAAGTCCTCAAGAAAAAACGAATATATATATTTTTTTTTTCATCCGAATATCATTGTAGAAAAATGAGGACACCATAAAGTAAAATCCATATTTTAGTCCTTATATGGCACACGTAGTGTTATTCGATCACGTAGTACGATTTTTAACAAGAAGTTGAGCGTCTACTGTATTTCAGGCTATGCTATAAGTTAATATTTTCGATCTGCGCGTGCGCAGCTAACCAATGTGGTCAAATGTAGAGAATCATAACACATGATTAACATATTTTTTTAAGATACCTCTGCGTAATAAGCAGTGCCAATCGGATTCGCGCACGTTGCCATTATGTATTCAAAATGGCAAATATGCGTTATCCCTTGAATATTATTTTTTTCGTTGAAAAAATAAAGCTTCCGCACTAAAAGGTAAAATGTAGCGCTTGTAGCTCGGCTAGCTAAGGTTATCTGTGGCGATCGTAGATGCTAAGCAATGGTCGTTGCGGACGGTGTTTGGATGGATGACAGACCATGCACAAGACTTTCATTTAAAAAGTGCCATTTTCACTAGGGCGTTACGTGGGTCGAAAGACGTTAAATTGTAGGTCCCGGCTGTTAGTCTTAGTACAAGCACTCGTTAAGCCGAGTCAGGGGCCTTCGGGCGGCTTGGAAACTCACGACACCAAAGTTTGTCCACTGGCTCACAAATAAAATAAAAAAAGCCTCTATACAACTGCACATATTTTTTTTTGTCATGTTTTCCTATCATTATTACAAATGTCATATTATTTGTCAATAGAGGTTTAAATCGAATTGTCACATAATAATTGTAATTGTCGCTAATTATTAGTACTATCGCATGTCAAATTATGTAATTAATGTCAGAATAATTATAAAGGGTTCCATGTCAGGTTTATTTTTGATGTCAATCTTCTGTCAGATATCGCCTGGCTGGCGTAATTTCCTGTCAGGAGCTAATCTTCGATCTATTCCTCTTTGTCTTCGAGGTATTATTTTTATTATTATAAGCCTGTTGTGTCCCACTGTTGGGCAAAGGCCTCCCTTCTCTCCTTCCAGTCAGCCCGGTCTTCGTCTTTGGTGGCCCAGTCCTTATCAAATTTACATAGATCGTCACGCCTCCGTTTCCTGGGTTTTCCTCGAGGTCTAGTAGTGTTTGGTACCCATACTGTGGTGACCTTTGCCCAGCGGTCGTCCAGCATGCGGCAGACTCGCCCTGCCCAGTCCATTTCAATTGAGCTGTTTTTTTTCGTTATGTATCGAAGAAAAAAGAAGTCTTTATTTCAGGTTAGTTGTACCCATATGATTACATAAAGTTAATATTAAATTGTTGACACTGTAGAGGGGTGCCAGTCAAATTTAAATGTATAAAATAAAATACAACGACACGAATATGTGCCAGGTCACTTTTTGTTCTGGTCTCTGTGAGCAGAGATCCAGCGGTTATACATGGAACTCTGGACGTCGTCAGACACAGCCACGAGAATTTTATTGACGTATGTATATATCTAAAGAGTGAAATAATATTTGTTTGTCGTCTTGCAGATGTGCTGGCGCTGCGTGCGCGAAACTATGACATGATGATTAATCTGTACGCTGAGTGGGCGAGGCCGCGCCACGCCTCCAAGCTCCACAACTTCTTATATTCGCGCGCGCTGGCACAGCTCTACATCGAGTTCAACAAACCCGAATGTAAGTAACGATGAAGCATAAGCAGTCCACAAACACACACCCCTACAACAAATGAGTATATTAGAGGAAGTGTCAAAGTGGCGCCTGTGTCAGAGAAAGTGAAGAGTTTGACGACCCCGTTGGCGTAATGGTTACCATGCCGGACTGTCAATCACAAGGTTTCGGGTTCGATTCCCGGCACGGCCAACATCTTTGTGCTGAACTAAATTTGTTGGCTGTCGATCTGGGTGTTAAATATGTACCTATATAAAGTATGTATGTATGTATATGTAGTATAGTTGTGTGAGCGACCAAAATACGAATTAGAAATAGTTTAGTTTGGGGCTAACCAGCCATGTGTGAAATGTGTCCTAATATTGATTTATTTATATTTATTGACAGTGGGGGAGCGCAAAGCCATGACGTACCTGAAGGAAGCCATCCTGAAGTTCCCGTACGTCGCCATGCGCCTGCTAGAGATTACAGACAACGACGTCTCTTGTTTCCAGACCCACGACTTGTGCCTCATGACACAACAGTGAGTTACTTTATTTTTCAGGCATTTTTATTTACCGGCAGCGCGCGTAATCACCCGAGTTCGACATTCTGGCCTTCGGTAGAGCATGCTAAGTCTGGAATGACTGCTCCTCAAGCAGGCTGGCCGTGCACACTAAGGTGCTTGGCGATAGGATTGTCATTTTGAGGGTGGTTGCTAGCAAGGCGAACACTAGAAAAAGAAATGTCCTATTGCCATGTTTTCTCACAATGTTTTCCTTGGCGGCAGCAGATATATATGTGCGCGTATTCGCCTCTAGCTCTTCTTCTGTGCTTAGTGTTCTCGAAAGTGTATCGTCTCTCGGAGTATAAAACGAGTGACATCTGTAACGTTCCACACGTAGGAAGAACGCGATCACGTCCAACGTATTCGTATTATTGGAAAATGTAATGTGTGTTGTTGTGTTAAGCCGTGAAGTACTATGCGAGCCAACTAAGAATAAGACTGTCAAACCGCCATCTTGCTCAATAATACTCGCTAACGTCATTATCAAAGTGTATGGTGTGCAACAAAAATTGTTAACAAATTATATTCTGTTCATATGTTTAATGTACGCTGTTTTGCTATTTCTTATACAATTTACGGCAATGAGTAGGATTTGATAGTAAAAGCATATTAATAAAAATATTAAAAAAATCATTGTTGGCACTTCTTTTTGTACCAAATAAAAAGAGTTTATTATACTGCTTACAGGACTTAAGTCGAAACTATCCAAAACTTCATCCAAAACAAAAAAAAAAATGTCTCGTCCCTAATTATATATATATTAATCCAAAATTATCCGGTAATAAAATTCAAGAATAGTTTTTTTATATTAATATAATAATTATACAATAATTAAATTTATATCAATAAACCAAAAAATAATTAAATTTCATATTTACGCTTTCTTTGCTGGCAGTACTTTTTTGACAGATATCGTTTGCAGTTGAAGCAAGCGCGATCCTATTCTTAGTTGGCACGCATAGTAAAATAATCTCAATAGCGTAACCGTTACCTTCAAAAGAGAACCGATTAACGACAGGACCGATCTACCACCGACCACAAGGTTATCGTAAATATGAAAATCATCACTGAAGTCTAACACGGTTAGATCAGTAAGATATATCATCTCCATCCCCCATACCCTCGCGTTAGTCACAGTGATCCTAAAAAGTGCAGATACTGTGCTATGCCCAGGACGGAAACCGGAATTGGAAAGGATTATTAGCAGTTTTTGTAGGCTTAAAAAGTTACAAACCTGTGAATAGAAAAGCCTCTCAAGGAAAGGAAAAAGAGAAAAAAATTGGGCGAGAGTCAAAAAAGAATTTAGGATTTGATTTTTAGGCAAAGGTGAGGTCGGTGCATTATTCTAGATTTTTTTTACACATTTCACACACGGCTGGTTAACCCCATACTGAACCATATCTAGTTCGTATTATCGTAGCCGTACATATATTTATGTAGTATATCAGTTGGCTTAGCAACCGTAGTATAAACTAGATATGGATTAGTATGGTGCTAACCAACCATGTATGAAATATGTGCTAATATGTATTTAGTATTATTATCATTAGTGTTGTAATATACTTTATATATATTACCCGCGTTAATGCGGGACTAAAAGTAGCCTATATGTTGATCCCAGATAAAACCTAATTTCATAATAAATCTCATTAATTTCGGTCCAGTCGTTGAAGCGTAAAAGAGTAACATAGATTTGAAGTTATTTGCGTATCCCACGGGAACTAAAAGTGTATGCGGGATAAAAAAAGAAGCCGTGCTAATCCTAGGCCTAAGACGTCATCTGTTTATCCTGTGAATAAAGTATTTGATTATGTTTGTTTGTTTGAAAGAAAGACATTTATTTTGTGACACGAACAATAAAGAGAAACAATACACCTTGTGTGTTGTTTTTCTTTATATTATAACATAAAAGAAAAACAGCCAGCTCACCCTGAGCTGGGGCTTTATAATTTTTATTATTATATTTTTTTTTTCACTAATTATTTGATTGACAGAGCCCCGAGGGAGCTAACAGACCTACAGACGCACTACTGTTCTGCAGTCGTAAACTCTTGGACCGAGCTGCGCGGCTCATTGAAAGTGTTGCGTAAGGCGTTCAAGAAGGTAATTGAAGATTGCAACAACTCAGCAACCTTGGTAAGCTTTTTTGTTACACTTCGTCATTTTTACCTAAAAGGTAAAGTGGGACCCTATTACTAAGCCTCCGCTGTCTGTCTGTCTGTCTCCAGGCAGTATCTCAAAAACCGTCATAGCTAGAAAACTGAAACTTTCACAAGATATGTCTTTCCCGTGCCTTTATAACAACAAATACTAAAAATTAAAAAATATTGAGGGGGGTATACAATAAATGTGTATTTCTTTGCTATATTATATCAATAACGGTAGCCACTTAAAATTTTCACAAAATATACAAAAGTATATTAGCTATCAAATTAAATTATAATATTTAAATTAAAAAATATTTGTGGATGGCTCCCATACAATAATGGTACGGAACCCTTTCATGCGCGAGTCCAACTCGCACTTGGCCAATGATTTTTACCACTTGTAAGTTTGCGTCTGACCACAGATCACCTGGTGTTCAATAAAACTATGGTCTACGATGTTACACGCTTACCTAGAAAATACCTATTGACTCTAGATTTGAAAGTCCCTCGGTTGGTAGTTCTCAGGGAACAGAGACTCTGGAAGAGAATCCCAAAGGTACACGTTTGAACACCAGGCCGCATAACCACACGAGTTAGTGACACGTGATCACCGTTACTTGATTGCTGGTAGATTTTTTAGAAAAATTGATAAAAAAATATATTTATGTCTATTAAAACTAAATACTTCTTTTTTTTATCTCAATGATCCCCACGATTTTCTGTCCTGGGCCAGTTCCTTCCAGTTGTTGTGGAAGTCCACCAACTCCTTGCGCCATCGAGTTGGCGGCCTGCCTCGTCGTCTTCTGACATCTAAAAAGTCCCACTCCATGGAAACCTTTGCCCAAAGGTCAGGGTGCATCCTGGCCCACCCAGTTCTATAGATATCTATACAAATAAAATAGGAAAAGTTTGATTGTTTGTTTGTTTGGCGCAAATAGGCTCCGAAATTAGTGGATTGATTTGAAAAATTCATTCACTGTTGAGAAGCTATATCATCCCTGAGTAACATAGGCTATATTTTATTTCTCTTTGCAACTTCGATTATTTTATAGTAATTATTCGATTTTTATTTTAGTTCTGTAAGTATAGTGGCCGGCAAATAACTTGAGCAAAAGTCGACGTAGAGGGGGTAAGTCCGCGCATGTACACTTCCGGATATATTTTATTGGTCATTGTTGATACCAATAGAAACATAAAAAAAAAAAATATTGTGAAACATTATTCGTAAAAACAAAATTTATATGCATTTAATATTAATTTTACAACATGAAATTATTAAACAATTACAATTTAATCTTGAGGAAGAAACGATACTCCTTCTACTAGGTCGAAACTAACAGAAGCACTAGTACTGGGGGTCAATAAATCATTAGCATCGTCGCTTCCATCATCTTCATCATCATCTGAGGTATCATCAAAAAACAAAGTAACAATAATATAAATTAATATAAAACTTTAACAACAAAACTTCTTAACTCGAAATAGGCTATTCAAACTGCACGCAAGTGTAATCGATGCCAGTACAGATGCTAGCGGGACGTATGTTCGGCGCGGGGGACAGCGGCAAACTGATCGGCCAATCGCGGGGCCTCGTGCCGACAGAATGCCCCCGCGCACCTCTCCTACCACCAATGATACCTTAAAATCGTCTACTGCGCACTCAAGGTCTTTGCTCAAGATGTTTGCCGAATATTATAATAGTAGAAGATCCGAGCCTACATCGACCTTCACCGACGTGATAATAAAATAAAATAAGTTTCATAATAAATTTAGTATATTAAAAAATATATTAAAATGGGTTGCCTAAAAAATTCTGGAAGCTTATTTAAAATAAAAATTGTTTTTTTTTAAATAAAGTTTTGCAATGTATAGAACATACATATAGCTGCCATAGGGTTGCCTATCTTTGACCTGGACGAACTACTGATCGTAATGAAACAGCGCTTATGTTGATATATATTTTCTATTATCGAATCGGTTGAAAGTAGCTGATTTCGACATACCTGTTTATACCAGGCAACCCAGTAGTTCTTTTTAAAATTTCCAAAATTTTATAATAAATCATATTTTAATTTTTTTTTTTATTTTCTGTCCAAGATTTTTTTAGGCAACTAATTTTTAAAATATTTTCTTTGTTAAATTTATTATGAAATTCATTTTATTCAATTATAACGTCGGTGAAGGTCGATGTAGGCTCGGATCTTAGACCATAAAAATTAAACTGATTTCTTTGTTTATTTACCTATTTATTTGTTTGTCAGACCGAAGCTAAATTGGCGGCGAATCAACGAAACGCCCTCTTCCGCTGTTACCCGCTGGAACTAAAACGCCACTTCGCCATCTTATTCCCCATGACGGATATTTTGGTTGAAAAAGTGAGTCCTTGCTTCATACTGTAATCATATGCATAAACATAATAAGCAGCCCACTATACATTTCCACTGCTGGGACTCGGGGCCTTCTCTCTCTAGGAGAGAGATATAAGACATACACCACGATGACCAGTTGCAGGTTGGTGAATGACACACGTCTTCGGTTATTATTGCAGTCCTCAGACGTGTCGGTTACCTCGCGATGTTTTCCTTCACCGCAAAGCGAGTGCAAATCCGCACAAAACAAGTAATTGGTGTAGGTCTGGGATTAAACCACCGTCTTATTGAAAAGCAGACGTTTATACACCATAGAGCCACAATCGCTTTTTGACTGACTGTAATCAAATGCTGTAATAATTGTTCAATTATAATAAAATAACAGCTCAAAAAATTCGTTCCCTATTTGTATACCGGGGTCAGCATTAATGTATGCTTATGATTTCAATGTTCTTTTAATATATTATTTTTTTGTACGTAAAATATCAACATGGTTACTGATCCTGAATCGTATTTATATTATTAGTATTAATATAATGTTATACACAAAAAAACAATCGGCCAAGTCAAAATACTAAATTACAATTGAAATTGGTTACACAAACACACGCACACAGACACACTCACACACACTCACTCATAAACACACACACACACACACATTCTTACGCACACACACACACACTCATTTATAAACACACACACTTACACATTTTTACGCTCACAGACACACACTCACTCATATATACATACACAAACACACGTACTCAGAAACACACACACACACACTCACTCATAAACACATACACAAACACACGTACTCAGACACACTCACTCATAAACACACACACACACACACACAAAACTCACACACACACAAATACACTCACTCATAAGCACGCACACTTACACACACACACTCACACAGACAAACACATTCGCATTCTTTTTCAAAAAAAAAACTTTTTTGTTACAGCACATTCCAAAAGTTAACAGTACGCTGTTATTCAACCCATATCCGGCCTCGGGTGAAAGCATGGACTCAAACGAGTATTACACGGGGCTGCGCCGTCGTTGGGGCCTCATCACCAGCATGGCACCGGAATACCGTTAAACTCTGACCGTCACAATGACCAGCGAACTAGAATAAACGGAACACTAACTCCATGCAATTGCCGCTTACCATTTGAATCCAACTACGCACACAATTATTCTGCTGTCCCAACGTAACACACGCACACAAAGCTCGCACGCGATTGGTCGCATCAAGGTCACGCCACCGACCATGTGACGCGGGCGCGCGGATAGCTGTTTTGCCCCGCCCACCGCGGTATTTTACTCGTGGACGGTGGAAGCATTTTAAGTTACTATTCTATTTATTCTAGTTCGCTGCATTTTAATAATTGTATAAAGAATTTCAAAATTCGGACGTGGTTCATCAAAAACCGACGTAAGGACACGTGCAAACCCGTTGAACCAATTCTTGATGGTGGCCATCGATAGAGAAGAGTCACCGTACACAGCATCCAAGCGCTCTTTGATTTCGATGCGCGTTTTCCCTTTCAAAAATAAGTAAATTAAGCCTAAGTCAGTCTCCGCGGGTAAGGTGCCTAATAAGCTGGCGGCATTGCCTCGCTGGATCGCCAAACTTAATGTACTTACTTCGCAGACCACAAAACGAGAACCGTTCACAAAACTCCGTAGCGATTATACAAAATATCGATGTCGGGTGTCCGGTAATCATACTTCCTTTTTTCTGTTTTTAGGACCACACACTTTTTATAACTAAGCTTTTTCAACAGTTACAAAAGTATTTATAAACAGGAGAAACAGGTTGACATTCATTGCCAGTGTAACATCGCAGATCCTCATCCAGTGAGTATTAATAAGTATTAATACTCTTTGAGATTTACGCAAGGAGGATATAATACTTAATCTTTGAACAAATCTGAAAAGCGTATATTTCCTTCTTCAATTATCTTTATGTTTGTACATATAGTATTTTTATTTTATTTTTTGTCATATTTTACATGTCTATAATAAAAGCTTACGACCTCGTTGGCGTAACGGTCACCATGCCGGACTGTCAAACAGAAGGTTCCGGGTTGGATTTCCGGCACGGTCAACATCTAAATTTGACGGTCTGGGGTTAAATGTATATGTAGTATATCAGTTGTGTTAGCTACCATAACACAAACTAGAAATGGTTCAGAATTGGGTTAACCAGCCGTGTGTGAAATGCGTCCTAATATTTCTAGTTCTTTATATATTGAAATAGAAAGACTGAATACGATATTAGATGTTATGTGGGATGTTAGATGGTATTTTTGTAAAAAACGTGAAAAAAAGAGTGACATTAATTAGGAACATAAGATAAGTTAATTTGGCTGTGCAGTTTGAAATGTAGCATCCTATCGCATTCACGTTTAAATTAGAACTACAGTGTCACCAACTTAGCTGTTTAGGTGGGCAAAATTGGAATTACAAGTTCGACAGCACTCTTAGGTGGCAACAAATCTCCACTAGCGACGCCGTCAACTGAACAGCTTAGTTGGTGGCACTGTAGGATATATTATAAAAAAATAATATAATATAATATTATTCCTAATAATATTATTTAATTATTTTCTTCGTTTCAATTTTAATTTAATTCAACAAAATCACATAAAATTAAATACAGAATTAAAAAAGGAATTTAAATTTGTTATACATTTTTAGATGGACAATATTTAGTGAGTCATTCATATAAAATATATATTATTCCTGTAAAATATAATTATCTATAAAATTATATTATAATTATTATATAACATATTATTTTGTAATTGTTAAGTTAAGTTTAAGGTGGATTGGCAGCGTTGAGAATGCCTAAACACTGTCAATTCGCCAGATTTTATAAGTTTTTAAGATGTCTCTAAGCCCAATGGGCCCTTTCCAATGTAACAGGAAGGAGTTTTCTTAAATATAAAGGTCTTTTTATAAAGTTGTTTTATTTCTTGTTAGATATTCCTTTATATAACGTCTCGTGTATACTTTACTGCTGGAAGTATAAAGACAGATAGATAAACACTTTATTATAACACTCACAAACAATAAAATTAATTACAGAAGAAACTCAAAGTAATTAGAAGCTAGTGCCATCTTATCGCTAAGAGCGTCTCTTCCAAGCAACCAATTCCAAGAAAGAACTTAAGGATGAGTGAGAGACAATGATTCCGATCATACTAAACTAATAAATAATAATAGTTTTCCTAATTCAGACGATTAGATATAACGTTGCCGCTTGTACTATGCGAGAGAAAGTTCAGGCTGATTGCTAGAGAGTGACACCAAGAGTAATTAGAGACTATTTGCATCAGATGTTATGCAAATCGGTGTGGCCATTAAGACAACCTCGTTTTCGTAATGGTTTTTTTTTATATATTATTGTTCCTTATCTCGGACGGTATCCGAGACCTTGTCTTGCCAGAAGTGGGATTTGCCTGATCCATCAAACCAAAGGTAAGTTAAACGTTTAATTTTGTTATGTGCTTGTATTGTGGTGCTATTTTTTCTTTTTTATCTTTTTATTTCTAATTTATTGATATAAATATATTGTAGTATATATTTAATCAATTTTTTATTATGTATCCACTTATTTATTTCTTGCTACTACTTTTCTTGTTATTTTTAAGCAAATTCTAAGCGAAAATTTCGTAATGGTTGCCATGCCGGACTGCCAATCAGCAGGTTCTGGGTTCGATTCCCGGCACAGCCAACATCTTTGTTGGCTGTGGGTCTAGGTGTTAAATAATAATATGTATCCATATAAAATACGTATGAATAAGTAGTATATCAGTTGTGTTAGCTACCATGACACGAACTAGAAATATTAGGACGCATTTCACACACGGCTGGTTAACCCCATTCTGAACCATTTCTAGTTTGTGTTATGGTAGCTAACACAACTGATATACTACATATACATACATACATTTAACCCCAGACCGACAAATTTAGATGTTGACCGTGCCGGAAATCCAACCCGGAACCTTCTGTTTGACAGTCCGGCATGGTGACCGTTACGCCAACGAGGTCGTAAGCTTTTATTATAGACATGTAAAATATGACAAAAATAAAAGATAAAAATACTATGTACAAACATAAAGATAAAAAGAATAGATCAAAAAAAAATAAAATACAACAATCTAAATTGAGGTAAGCTCACTATCCAGGCTATCACTGCGGGGGTAGAGTTATTATTGATCATTGAAGAAGGAAATATACGCTTTTCAGATTTGTTCAAAGATTAAGTATTATATCCTCCTTGCGTATATCTCAAAGAGTATTTATACTCACTGGATGAGGATCTGCGATGTTACACTGGCAATGAATGTCAACCTGTTTTTCCTGTTTATAAATACTTTTGTAAAACTTAAAAAAGCTTAGTTATAAAAAGTGTGTGGTCCTAAAAACAGAAAAAAGGAAGTATGATTACCGGACACCCGACATCGATATTTTGTATAATCGCTACGGAGTTTTGTGAACGGTTCTCGTTTTGTGGTCTGCGAAGTAAGTACATTAAGTTTGGCGATCCAGCGAGGCAATGCCGCCAGCTTATTAGGCACCTTACCCGCGGAGACTGACTTAGGCTTAATTTACTTATTTGTAAAGTTTTTAATCTTCAATTATTAAGTTTTTTTTCTTTTCATTTCACTTGTTTTAAATTTTAGTCAAATAATACTTTATATAATTACAGATATTAAATCTTTTTATAAGAATAAAAATATATTTATTGTTCAACTGTGTTAGAAGATGTTAAATAGAATCAACATTCGTGTCCATTACGCACATACGAGTACAATAACAATGTTTTGCTTCTTAACAAAACGTTTGGTTAAACGAAAATATTTTATTATGACTACTAATATTAAAACAATTACTATCTTATATACCTATTCTATAATATATTAAATCCCTAGCACATATTCATAATACTCTAAAGAAAAATATGTTTTTTTGCTGTAGTACGCCTTATCAATTTACCAGTTATTAAATTTACATTTAAATCTCTTTCCGTTCAGCATTTACGTAGAATTCTAATGGTTATATGTTTTATGTGAGTTATATGTTTTATTTTGTTTTCCTAATATATAAGCTGTTTTTATTTGGTAAATGATAATTTGACAATTTATTAATATAATAAAAATTATACATTTATATTTACATTTAGTTTGGTTGTTTTATATTCTACACTAGGACTCGATTCTATCCTACTAATATTATAAATGATAAGTTTGGTTGTAAGAGTGTACCTATGGTTGTTACTTCTTCACGATCACACGGCTGGACTGGATTTACTATAAAGATAGGTTAGACCTTGGATTAACTAATGCTAGTTTTTATCCCGAATTAACTTAATTTCGTCCTGGTAACCCGGGTGTTACCTTGTAACACTGTTGACACTGAGTGTAACTAGTTTATAATATTAGTAGGATCAAAGTATACGGAGCGTCGACGGTCTGCCTCCACCTAGCTAAGGGATATCCTCCCGGATAGATGTTGTCTACTGCACTGTGAGGCTACCAAACAAACCAGAGAGAGTTACGGCCTGATGATAGCAGCTCAAGATGAAAGTTCGCCTTCCATTGCCTTCCTTCCATCTTCAGACAAACAGACCATCTGATGCAACAGGGGTGGAACAGGTATGCCAGCGACCCAGGCCTATGCTCCGTTATTTCAAGGAGCTAAGTGGGCTTGGGTAGGCTGGTAAGGAGGGAATGCACAATACGCCCCTAGCGGGATGTCAGTGCAGGTCTCATCACCCTCACTTCAAATTAGAATTAGACTGCTTGCGCGATTCAGAACGACCGCTCAAATTTAAAGTAGCCCCGTCTCTTTTCATCTTAAGAAGCCAGAAAGAGAGGGCTTCTTTAATTTAGTATAGTCGTGTGTGCCACTGAATCGCCACCGTTGTATACTGTACTGTGAGGCTACCAAACAATCCAGAGAGAGTTACGGCCTGATGATAGCAGCTCAAGATGAAAGTTCGCCTTCCATTGCTGATCTTCAGACAAACAGACCATTTGACGCAACAGGGGTGAAACAGGTATGCCAGCGAGCCAGGGCTGTGCTCCGTTATTTCATGGAGCTTGGTGGGATTCAGAACGAGCGCTCTGATTGGTAGCGGACGATGAAAAGCGCGACAGACGCCACAAAGTTGTGGCGATTCTGACGTACACGCGACTAAACTAAATTTCAAGTAGCCCTGTCTCTTTTCATCTTAAGTGGCCAGAAAGAGACGGTACGATCTGAACCACAGACAAAACAACTAAACTCAAATGTGGAAAGTAAAGGTAATTTTAGAGTGCGTTCTATAGTCGCCTATATTTTATATATTTGACGTGATTTTAGTTCTTTCGACTATGGTGCAGAACGTGCCGTCTCATTCTGGTCATTGATGATGAAAAGAGACGGGGCAATTTTAAATTTATTTTAGTCGTGTGTACAGCAGAATCGCCACCAGTATGTAGCAGCTTTAAAAAACGGTATGGTTACAGCGATCCTGTCTCTGTACCTGCGGAACGTATTATGCCTTCACGAGAACGCGGCTACCGTTGTGTACCATATCTTCATAATGATGTGCTACTCCATGCCGCTCCTGGGGGCTGTTCTCGCGGACAACTTCATCGGCAGATACAGGTTCGCCTTATTGTAACAAAATTGACAAGTGCGAGGTGGGCTCGCGCATGAATTTCGAATTAGGTGTTTTCGAATTTCGTACCATTTTTGTATGGGAGCCCCCCTTAAATATTATTTTTCTTTAATTTTTATAATTTTATTTGATAGCTAATATACAATACACAAAATTTTAAGTGTCTAGCAGCTACCGTTATTGATTTATAGCAAAATAAGATGTTAAGGGGGGTTCCCTTGACATTTAATTTTTTTCGGTTTCTGAGATACAGCCTGGAGACAGACAGCGGAAGCTTTAATAAATAATTAAGTAAATAAATATTAGGACACATTTCACACACGGCTGGTAAGCCCCACACTGAACCATTACTGGTTTTAGTAATAGGGTCCCTTCTTTACTACGGTACGGGACGCTAAAAAACAGAATATTAAGGGGGGTTATTTGTTTATTGATGAATAAATCAATAAACACGTCCAATTGCCTCGGTTGGTCTTAAAGGGTAGTTAGTCCAAACTCTGTATATTATCCGTATTTCTTACTGTTCAATTGTAAATCACGCTTGCTCTGCAGCAAGCGTGAGCACCAAGGGCCTCCCCCTTGGGGTAGGGTATTAATTTTTAATTAAAATTAATACCCCCATCCCAATTAAAATTAACACCGCCTCCCCCTTGGGTTGGGGGTATTAATTTTTAGTATTTTGACTTATTAATTTTATATTATTAAATTTGCAGAGTGATACTGTATTTCTCTATCATCTACCTGGTGGGGACGATTCTAACGTGCTGCTCGGCTGTTCCACCGCTGATGCTTCCACCAACGTAAGTTTTATGTTTGCGTTGCTTTCAAATGCTATGCGACCTAGATCCTCTCGGCCTGGATACGTTTGGTCTTTTAAAAATACGCTGTTCTATATTTGTATAAATACGCTGTATTATATCAAATTTAATTAATATTATAGGTAATTTAAAAAAAATTGGTAGGTATAAGCTTGTAAAATGACGACCTCGTTACCGTATTGGTTACCATGCCGGACTGCCAATCACAAGGTTCGGGGTTCGATTCCCGGCACGGCCAACATCTTTGTGCTTAACTAAATTTGGAAGCTGTGAGTCTATGTGTTAAATATGTATCTATATCTATACGATAAGAATCTTTGTCCTGACTCATTCATTTATCTGTGTATATGCAACGCAGAGCCCAAACGGCTGGTTTAGGGATATGATATTTGGAGGGTGTATTTGTTTTAGTATGTAGACGCGTACTAAGAACGGATTTTTGGAAATTCCACCCCTAAAGGGGTCAAAGCGAGTAAAACAGTTTGTATGAATCTTTTTTGTTTTTTGACTTCTAGCAATGAAATTAAGAATATGTATCGTTTATTTAAAATTAAAAATAAAGGTGTCAAGTTTTATTGCCAGGGGTGAACTAAGGGCTTGTAAAATATATAATATGTAGTATATCAGTTGTGTTAGCTACCATAACACAAACTTGAAATGGTTCAGTATGGTGTTAACCAGCCGTGTGTGAAATGAGAACTGATATTTTTTATATTTTTTTTTTATTTGTTTACCAACAGGAGTACGTCAATGATCGGGCTGGCTCTCATAGCGACTGGAACTGGTGGGATCAAGCCGTGCGTCGCAGCTTTTGGCGGTGACCAGGTTTGTCTTCGATCTATACACAGAGCTCAAGACTCATTATCGAGTCAAAGTTAGCTAGTTGTAAGCTAAGTTTACATTTTATTCATATCGGTCTCTCCGCTTGGGCGTAAACTATTCAAAGGTACAACAAAACGTTTGAAGGCAATGTTTGTTTTACTTTGTAAACTGTTATCGTAGGGCTTATTACATATTTGCACGAAACAAACGGTCACACTTACTTTGCACTGAATTTGAAAATTAGAATTTGAGTGGTGAGGAGAAAAACCACCATACGGTTTTTCTAGTGAGCTCTGGCTATGATGCGCTTTTTAATTGATTTGTGCACTTTTTTTTTTATTTACCCTTCCGTACGTATTTTTCCAGTTCCGTCTACCGGAAGAGAAGCAGCGCTTGCAGCGGTTTTTCTCAACGTTCTACTGCACCGTGAACTTGGGGGGATTCATCGGCATGGTGGTAACACCGGCGCTGCGCAGGAGTGTCATGTGTTTCGGTGACGACACGTGCTACGCTTTGGGGTTCGGGTTCCCGGCGCTGCTTGTTCTTATATCTATCAGTTAGTGCCTCTCCACCTTCTTTCTACTTTAGTACTTTGTAAACTGTTATCGTAAGGCCTATTATATATTTGCACGAAACAAACGGTCACACTTACTTGAAAATGCGTCGAAACTCGTTGGACGTATATCCAACGTGGATATACGTCCAATGGGTTTCGACGCATTACGAGCGTCATCATCGGGGACGAGCTTCACACGGACTGTCACCAACGAGATCCGCACGCAGACTACTTATTTCTACTATGCGTGCCAACCACGGAAGATAAAAAACAGTTTTTTATCTTCCGTGGTGCCAACTAAGAATAGGATCACGCTTGCTTCAACTTCACACGATAACTGTCAAAAAGTACTGCCAGCAAAGAAAGCGCAAAAAAGATTTAATAATAAAGAATAAAGGGATAATTATCATCAGGAAAAATTATGGTCGATAGACATGCCATGATTGGCTTAGCTGAAATTCAACAACAGATAAACAGACAAACAAATTTATTGGTAAAATGTGTTAAAGTACAAGTCAGTTATTGCATGTCTTTGTTATGTTATTTTAATTATGATAAATATGATAAATGTATTACAACCATCATTATGTTACGCTAATTTCCACTTTTAGATATCACAATATTTTTTTTATAAATTTGTATTTTCTTATCGATTTATTAGACAATATTTTTAGAGTGTGTAGTGCTGATATGAATGAAAAAAAAAACATTCTTTTCTATGTTCTGATTGGTAAATCACCGTACAAGGCACTCGCGTATACGAGCTAAACGCATTGGCTTAGCCTGTAACTAACGTTAAAACTAGGTATTTGAGAATATGATTTTTACATTTAATGTTTTGTCTATGAATATTATTATACGTTTCAGTAATATTCGTGGCGGGCAAGCCGTGGTATCGGATCAAGCAGCCTCGAGACAACATCACTGTGAAGTTTGTCCGATGCGCCTGGGTCAGTTGAGTTTTTTTTTTAAACTTTAATAAATTCATTTATTTCAGGCATAGTGGCCCATAAGAAAATACATTACATTAAATATTACAATAAAAATAATAAAATGGACCCAGTTAAAGAAATTAAAATAAGTCAAAATAAAATTAAGGAATCAAATTTAAATTTATGTCAATTCAATAAAAATGCAAATTAAATTACTATACAGGGCCACATGACCCACCGTCAGTTGATTAATTTCATTTTTGTACCAAGCGAAACAGTTTTTTTTTTAAGTTGCTAAGACTGGGCTAACTTAAAAAGTGTTTAGCATAAGCATAAGCAGTCAACTATACGTTCCCACTGCTAGGACTCAGGGCCTACTCTCACTAGGGGGGAGATATAGGCCATAATCTACCACGCTGGCCATTTCTTCCGATATTGCAGTCTTTAAATGTGTCGGTTTCCTCTCGGTGTATTCCTGCGCCGTAAAACGAATGCAAGTGCAAAAAGTGTTTACATAATACTAATATTGATGGATTAGAAATAAAATTGGTTCAAAAAATCGAAAATAAAGTTTTTTGAACCAGTTGTTTTTCTTATTGATAAGCCTGATTGGTACCAAAATAATAAGTATAAATGTATAAGTATACTATATATAACTTCCTGAGTCTCTGTTTCCTGAGGGGTATCTTTCGAGTGTCTTCAGAAGTAGAGTTAATAGGTATAATCTTGTAGGTAAGCGTGCCACATCGCAGACTGCAGCGCAGCTTAACATCAGGCTAGATGTAGTCAAACGCAAACCTATCAAGGATAAAAAAAAAAAGTATAGATTCTAATTCTAATTTGAAGTGGGGGTGATGAGACCTGCACTGACATCCCGCTAGGGGCGTATTGTGCATTCCCCCATAAGTATAGATATTCTTAGTGTGGTTTGGTTCAAAAGTTTTATATAACAATTAAAAGATGTAAGGTATATCGATGATTTCAGTACGCATTCTTGCGTCGTATGAGAGAGCCGAAGCCGCCGGGCGAGGAGCGCGTTCACTGGCTCGACTATTCCATAGATAAGTACGGACAGAAGCTGGTTGCCGACATGAAGGTGGTCTTCTCCATCCTGTACCTGTACCTTCCCGTGCCCATATTCTGGTCCCTGTTCGACCAACAGGTCGGTAGGATATTAAATAAACAAATAATATTAGGACACATTTCACACACGGCTGATTAACCCCATACTGAACAACTGATATACTACATATACATACATACATATTTTATATAGATACATATTTAACACCCAGACCGACAGCCAACAAATTTAGTTCCAGCACAAAGATGTTGGCCGTGCCGGGAATAGAACCCGGAACTTTCTGATTGGCAGTCCGGCATGGTCAACGAGGTCATCATATTGAACACGTTATATAATGTTTTATAAAACTTGTAGTTCTCCATACTGCAAACCCACCGCTGGCGAAACTGGTGGGGACCGCCTCTCAGCGAACGTAGTGTAGGACGCCCTACAACCAGGTGGAGCGATGATCGGAAGAGAGTAGCGGGTTGTGGATGCCGAAAAGAAGCATACTTCATATTTCAATAAATATTAGACCTATTTGGTTTATATTCATAAAATCTTCTCATATATGGTATTTAATCGCTTTGCCAAATATAATTTGAATTTGACCAGTAACAGCACTGCAACAAATTTTTCACTTTATTGTAAGGACCACCCCCAGTCAAAAATTGCCGGCAAAATATAAAATCTATTTGAATTGCGACCAAGATATTAAAAGATTGAGATTACTGAACATTTATACAGGCAGACCAAAGCAGGATTGGCCAGTTAATGCAGAGGCTTCGCTCGCTCGGTCGATGATTCAAGTACTAGAGCCTATCTTCCTTGCTGCTGTGGAATGTCCAACATCCAAGCTGGTACCTGTTGGTACCAGCTTGGATGTTGGACATTCCATATTGGACATTTCATGTCCAACATCCAATATCCAAGCAAGGCTTCCCGCAGGGCTCCCGCTGGACGTTCCAAGCGTCGCGTCTCCGAAGCGAGGTGTTGGGCGTGACGCTCATGCCGGACCAGCTGCAAGTGATGAACCCGGCGATGGTGCTGCTGATGATGCCGCTCTGCCCGGGCGGCTGCTGCCCGCTCCTGCCAGACTTGACGCCGCTACACAAGATGTTCCTCGGAGGAGTGTTGGCTGCGCTGTCGTTTGTGGCCGCTGGTATACTGCAGATTGGAATCGAGGTAAACGCTTGCAGACGTGGCTTGAGTGTTGCAGAAGTGGAGCGATGACTTGCGGTAGCTGATAAAGGGTCCAACAGGGGAAAAACAAAAAATAAACTGATAGAGAGTATCAAGTGATCGCTGTGGCATCTCTCACTTTTGGGAATTCGCCGTATCCAACGTTATTATCTGTATCAAGAAGTGTCTTGGCAAATACTGACCAATTATTATGGAATCGCTTTTTTAGAGTGTTCCTTGGATGGGTGTTAGTTGTTCTGTGATTTGTTGTCGGTAATATCATATCTATACTTGATTGCATGGAGGTAGCTTTCGCTTCAATACTAGTAGCTTTATTCAAACTAGCTAATAGCTGTGCTGGTAAGAATGTATTTACTAACGATAAGTTGGAGCCTATCCCTTTTCTGTATTGGTAATATTTTGGTAATGTTTGTTTCTCACTTAAAAAAAAGCACGTTCTTTATGATGTTGGCTTTTTTACGTTACTTCACTTCCAACGTTCCAACTGCAACGTGCTGCTGAATAACTGATTTTAAATTGTACATTTGAACTTTGTTCTTTCACGAGAAGGGAATCTTCTACACTTCCACCAGGTCTTGAGCCTGTGTGACGTATGGTTTGTTCGTCAGCGGTCGACGCTGCAGGCGCCGCGGCACCACCAGACGGGGCTGGTGGTCCTCAATACCCTGGGGTGCGGCGTGGCCGTGGCTGTGGAGGGAGAGGGCATAGCGTCCGTGGACCGGCGCGGCACCGTGTTACTGTCTCCGTTGCCACATCGGATTCTTGAGCTCACTGCAAGCTGCCCAGAGGTGTGCGCCGGCCGGCGCATGCGCACGCGGCTTGTTAACCACCGCCTCAAGACTATCTCGGGCACGGTGAGAACACATAATCATCATCTGTAGTATCCCCCCATAGTGAACCGTGGCTAAGTAGCAGGCAATGTTGCCATCAGCCGCGTCTCAGCGCGAAGCAGGACTGCGTCAGTCGAGGCAGGGTCTACTAAACCACAATACCTACTATGTGAAGGTTTTATAATTTTTCAACATATCCTTGTGTTTAATTGCAGTTTATGACAGTGGTGATAGGGCAGAACTCTAACGACGAACTGTGTTTCTACCACATGGACCCCAACCCTTACGCTAAGTCTCTCACTGGGAAACCTAAACTCAAGTAAGCAATCGTGGTGCTCTCACACTGTTAATTATATTCTAACATTTACATTTTTAATGAGTTGTTAGAATGAGGATATGAATGAGAATGGAGTGAAAGTGGAGTTGACTGATGGAATAAAGTTTAAACTAAAAACTTGATCTATATACTACTAGGTGGACACAAACAAAGTCAAAGAAAATTGATTTTTAGTCGATAAAAATAGATATTATTTGATATAGGAATATACTGTGTGACTGTCCCAAAAGAAATAAATTGAACTAAGAAGAACGAGCTGGCTTGCTTCCAAGTTTATATGGGATTTAATTTAATAATACGAGTAGCATAATATCGTCATTTCACGTATTTCTTTTAGAGTTGACCTTTTTGTAATTTCTCATACACCAGATTATGATACATAAAATTAAAATCTTTATTACAAACAAATGTAACCCTAAAATTAAGTAATGTAAAACTAAAACTAATCTAAAATTAATTAAAGTAAAATTATAATATATAATCTAAAAAACCAGTGCCAGTAGGAAGAGTACATCAAATACCAGCCGAGTTGCCTCTTTGTATACACAGTGTAAACTCTATATAATGACACTGAAGGGACTGTGCATTTTATGTCGTTATAGAGAGTGGTCATTAAATGGAAAGAATGTAAGGAATACAAACTAAACCAACTAAAGCCCATTGATTTCGACGCTTTAGAGAGTTAGTCGGCAAATCGAGTGACGTATTATGGAGTTTACACTGTATATACGAGTATTGTATATTCCTGAAGTGTGTTTAGACTTTTATGTTCATTCGTGTTCCAGGGTGGTGTATGTGGGCAACACTGGGCCCAATAAGAACGTGTCAATAACCGTGGAGACCGAGAAGAGACTGAGTGACATCTACTATGTATCACACGCACCCATAGAACACATCGGCGAGTCTGCTTATATGTGCTTGCAAGCTGGTCGGTCAGTCACTTCTCTCATTACTAAAAAAGTTCTAGTTAAGTTGTGATTCTTCCTCGCCTCATAGTTTGGGGGGATAGGGTTTCCACCTCGAGGAACTCCTCTTCGTGGAGGCTGGGCTCCAGGGCACAATAACCTCGGGGAAAGTGTTGCACCCCGGGAGTCTCGCCACAGCGGGCGAGCGGGATCGCTCGGCGGCCTTCTCCGCGACTCAGCCAGGGGTGACATAAAAAAGTTTTAAGATATAAATATTAGACTAGCTATTGCCCGCGGCTCCTCCAGCGTGTAGGTCGTTTTTTGTAACCTCACTCTCTCCCTCAAACTTGATACGATTACATGAAGATCAAAAACAAAGAAGTTTCATATAAATTGTTTTACCTTCTTTCTTGCGTATAGAATTCGTTTCAATAAATAAACTCAGACTACCCTGTAGTCTGAGCAAATAAATCATTCAAAGTGCATGTCTTCACGCTTGCATCACTAGTGCGTATAAATTTAATTAACGTATAATTATTCTTGATTTTATTACTGGATAATTTTGGATTCATTAATTCTACAGGTAAGAAGTATTCAAGGCAAATTAACAACGTCTAAAAAAAAATCACGTGACGAGACATTGGTTTTGGATTGTTTCGACTTAAATGCTGTAAGCAGTATAATAAACTCTTTTTATTTGGTACAAAAAGAAAACAATGAAAGAAAAATGCATATTTTTATAAATACGGTTTTACTTTCAAATCCTACTCATTTATAATTAATTTGGCGTAAAACGTATAAGAAATAGCAAAACAGCGTACATTAAACATGTGAACTGAATATAATTTGTTTACAATTTTTTTTTGCACACTATACACTTTGATTATGACGTTAGCGCGTATGATTGAGCAAGATGGCGGTTTGACAGTCCTATTCTTAGTTGGCACGCATAGTACTTTAAATGTTATGCCGGCTGTAGCCGGGGGCCAATGTGTTGGGCAAAAATGATGGAATCCAAAATTCCTGTTCACACATTGGCTTACTGCTCATTCTGCATTTGCGGAGCGCGCAAAGATCCTTTGATGTGTGCACTAAAAACCGACACTATTCGGATGGCCTGCCAATGTTGGCGCCAACTAGACCAACTAAGCCAACATACCCAACACCTTGGCCCAATATGTACAGCCGGCTTTAGGTTTGCGTGGAGCGTGTCGAGCGCGGAGCGGTCCCTCGCGGGCGGCGGGTGGGGCGCGCTCCGAGCGGGCGGCGTGTACGTGCTGGCGGTGCGCGAGCGCGCGGGCCGGCTGGACGCGGCCACGCTGCACGCGCCCAACCCCCCCAACGAGCTGCACCTCGCGTGGATCGTGCCGCAGTACCTCCTCGTCTCCGTCGCCGAGATCATGTTCGCTGTCTCCGGACTAGAATTCTCTTTCACGCAGGTCTCTGTTTCCTTTGATCTAGACTTAGAAATATAGCGGGGGCGAACACACAACTAAACTAAATTTAGAGTAGTTGTGTCACTATTCATCTTTAGTGAACAGAAAGAGAGAGCACGATTTGAACCATATACAAAAATCACGTCAAATATGGAAAATGTAGGCGATTTTAGAACACACCCAATTGTATCAGCTCTTAAACTACCTACATTTTCCATAATTGACGTGGTTTTAGTTGTTGTGTCTATGGTTTAGATCGTGCTGCCTCTTTCTTTTCACTAATGGTGAAAAGAGACCGAGTTACTTTAAATTTAGTTTAGTCGTATGTACACCATGATCGCCACCAGTGTCTCCACCTTAAAACGATGCCGAGTTGAAGTTTCCAATCTCGTATTTGGTAAAATAACGTGTGGAGTGATAAAGCCTGCCTAATAGATGCAATCTAGTGCCCTTTTATCCCATTACGTCTCTTCGAAGGTTCGGTTCTCTTTGATTCTTGGCGCAGGAGGTATGTGTAAAGGATCTTGTTATCCTTTAGAAGCTACTCTGCCACTGCTATAGTTCATCATTACGTTTGGTCACGTGTCCTGCCCATTCAAACTTACAAACTAGATCTGGCTTAATGATTGCTATTTGTTTTATTTGTATGTTTTCAGGCACCAAAAAGCATGAAGACTATCACTATTGCCGCGTGGTATGTATCTGTGGCTTTCGGAAACCTGATAGTCATTCTCGTCGCACAAACTTCGGTCTTTGAGTCCAGGGTAAGTAAAATTTTTTTTAACATTTACTTTTTTTTTAAATTAACATTACTCCTTCTAAGAAATTAACACTAGCCACAAATATCGGCGCCTGATATTTTATGTATAACCTACCTCCATTTTAAGCCAGAATACCGTTTTCACGTATGGTTATAAAAACAAAAGTGTGTTAGGAGAGATGGATGTTGATATGTTTGTTTGTTAGTCTTTCAAGTTAACGTATACGTGTCTCTCCCACAACAGGAGGTAGAGTATGGCACGGGCCGAAAGCCAAGTGCTTTTAGTAAAATATCAATTCAAAAATATCAATTCAAAAATTTCGAAGTAGATAGTTTTCGGGAGGGATAAGACGTTCAGACTTGTGTGTAATGTTTTTGGAATGACACCTGTACCGGATATTATAATCGGTATTGTTTTGGTGTTATTAATTCGCCATTGTGTTTTAATTTCTATTGAGAGGTCGCTTTATTAATATTTCCAGGCGACAGAATACTTTGTGTACGCAGCAGTGTTGGGGCTGGCGATGCTGGTGTTTCTCCGGATGGTGCAAGGCTACCAGCCGCGGAGCATTGAGTGCGACGGCTCGTCCACCGAGACTCATCCGCTGCTGCACCACCAGTCCAAGGTATAGATGGATACATGGTGCTTATTGACCACGGTGGGCGATCTTGCAAAAGTAGACATTGGTGGCGATTCTGGCGTACACACGACTAAACTAAATTTAAAGTAGCCCGGTCTTTTTTCAACATCAGTGTCTAGATAAAGACGGCACGATCTGAGCGATACACAAAACAACTAAAGTCACGTCAAATATGGAAAATGTGGACATTTTTACAACGCACCCAAATACATCAGCTCTAAAACTACCTTCATTTTCCATATTTGACGTGACTTGTTTTGTCTATGGTTGAGATCGTGCTGTTTCTTTCTTATTACTAACGATGGAAAGAGATAGAGCTACTTTAAATTTAGTTTAGTCGTGTGTACACCAGAATCACCACCATTTTAGTAAAGCCAGTGCATTAAAAACTGGATTTTCATCTTTATCGCGAGACGGATTACGTTAAAATGTAAGTCTTGACTGTTAGTACAGTCGTTAAGTTGAATCTGAGTCTAGCTGTACTGTGAAAATACATATGTCACCATGTGAGGTGTTGAATACCTAGTGCTACACACTAGGTTTTTATTGTACTGTGTTATATTTTGTGTAAAAGCAGTGATCAGAATACTAGAGAGGATTGCTGATTCCCAGAAGACACTGCATATCGAGCGTGCAGCCTAACTCTTAAAATTCTGCAAAGCGCTGCAGTCGCAAAGTAATATTGTAATTTTTAATTCGTTTCAGGAAAATAGGAAAAGATGGCGCTACGTGTATCGAATGTTACACATTGTACGATTGGCAACCCCGTTGCGATCTTTGTGCTTAACTAAATTATTGGTTGTGGGTCTGGGTGTTAATATGTATGTAGAACACAAACTAGAAATGGTTCAGAATGGGTTAACCCGCCGTGTGCGAAATGTGTCCTTGTATTTGTTTATTTTCAACGAGAAGTTGATCGTCTATTATAGTCATGAGTGTATGGTAAGAGGAGTGTCCGTGGCAGGTGATCTCCGTGCACTCGCTGTCGACGTGCACGTCGCGCGCTGCGAGCGAGGCGGCGTCGTGCCTGGGCCACATGGAGCGAGCGCGGCCAGCCGCGTGGCCTGCGCGCGCCTGCGTGCATCTCGCTACTCCAGACACGTCTGCTTCTCGTCCCACCGCCACACTGGCGCAAGACTAAGGATTTATTAAGCTTGTTTTTTTTTTTAATAATGAATAAAAAAAAATATTTTACAGCTCGTAATTTGAATGACAATGGTGGCGATTCAGCGACACACACGACTAAACTAAATTTAAAGAAGCCCCGTCTTTCATCTTAGATGGCCAGAAAGAGACGGTACGTTCTGAATCACACACAAAACAACTAAAATCCCTTCAAATATGGAATGTGCAGGCGGTTTTAGAGACGTGAATTATATATAGTCTGTTCAACGAGTAGAGCTAATAGGGGATACATTTCAGGCGCCTGATTTCATCAGAAATGGCGCGCATAAACAGAGTTACTATGCTATTGGTCGACACTGCCTACGCGCGTGATTTGCCCAGGCGCCAGAAAATGAAATCTTATTAGGTTGGCTCGTTGAATAGACTATAACTTTGCACCTCACGTTTGGAACGGTGACATTAGAATTTATGGTTGTTCTAGAAAATAGTCGTTAGCCGTAGACAGAGAAAGCAAAAAACAATTGTCTATGTCGTTAGCATATAATCTGACAGATTTTAAGTAGGCTACATTTCATAATTTCTGCATTCAAGACATGTGTATAGCCCCTTAAATGCTAGTCTTTAAAATAGAATTGTGATGAGAATTAAAATATAAGTTTTAAATATTAATGTTGTTTTTTTATTATAGTAATATTATCTAATCCAAAATACGAGTATGTTGAGAATTTAACCTAGATTATTAAAATATTTCTTTTAAGCTTTTATCAAAAGTAAAATCGACCTCGTTGGCGTAAAGGTTACCATGACGGACTGCCAAGCGGAAGGTTCCGGGTTCGATTCCCGGCCCAGCCAACATCTTTGTGTGTTAGCTACCATAATAGAAATGGTTCAGTATGGGGTTAGCCAGCCTTGTGTGAAATTTGTCCCAATATTTAAATATTTATTTATTTTAAAATTACCCGTTATGTACTGTCAAATATTTTTAACTCTTACTTCGACCTATTAGCTCGAAGCTTTGTACAGGCAACTTTAGACCTTGAATAAGCACAGGTTTACTTTTCGCCCTGGCCACGAAACTCGGCTGGAATATATTCCCTTGCCTCTTGCCCAAGGAAAGGCCTGTTCAAGGGATTTTTAACAGGTCTCTTAGGTTTGGCAGCGGAAAGATGGGTCTTCTCCCACTCAGAGCGTAAATTACGGTACATGAGTGCTTTCTCTTCCTTGAATCTCCCATCAGCGATCTCGTCACGGATGTCGGTCACGGTACCTGGATAGTACGAGTATTAAAGTAAAAGAAAAGTATTTATAAGTCTAAGTTTGTTTTCTAAAAGCCAGTGTGTCTCAGTGGAAAAACTTCTGCTTTTCAGACGGCCTCTGGTTCCCTGCCCCCTACATCAATGACTTGTTAGGGTTCCTTACCTAAAAGTTAAAAACTAAGACCAGCTTGGTATGGATACTTAATGCGTAAAGAGGAGATGCATTTGACTAGGAGAAGTAGGGAAATATTCGTCCGGAATTGCAGCGAAAGTAGAGGTTGACCTAGGAAGATGTGGCTATAATTGTGAGCTATTACTAAGCCTCCGCTGTCTGTCTGTCTCCAGGCTGTATCTCAGAGACCGTAATAGCTAGAAAGCTGGAACTTTCACAAGATATGTATTTCCCGTGCCGCTATAACAACAAATGCTAAAAATAAATAATATTAAGGGGGGTACATACAATAAACGTGTTTTTTTTCTAGTTATGTGTGGATTTGCATTCGCGGAAAGAGAAAAAGAGAAAGACCTAAATATTCCCATTGAACACTTAGATCAAGAGAGGTGAATTTTAGGAGGAGGCATTAAGGTTTGATTTTCCCGCGGTCCACCCAGATGGTCTCTGCTTTGCTTACCTCTTAATTGAAAAAGTTTATCGTCAATAGGCAATGGCTCCAAGCTCTTATCAGTCCTGACGGTGAGGACGGGAGTGATGTTCCTGGTCTCCATCAGCCAGTGAGACAGGACGGAGGCTTTGGTTGCGTCGAAAAGCGGCTGCAGATCACTGGTCTTCACATCGAACATTATCTTGTTGTTAGGCCCTACCCAGCTGTCAAAAGAAATTATTTTCTAAATCTAAACTAATATTATCTTATATATAAAATTTCCATGTCCCAGTGTTTGTTACCGTACTCCTCCGAAACGGCTTGACCGATTTTTTCCAAATTTTATATGCGTATTCAGTAGGTCTGAGAATCGGCTACTGTATATTTAGAAATAATTATTAAGGCAAAACAACGTTTGCCGGGTCAGCTAGTATTATTATAAAAAAACTAGAAGCCGATTACGATTTTGGCCGCATAGAATTAGACTAATTAATAAATGTTGTACGATTCCATCTATATATTGGCGACAGATAGGCAAGCTCGATTTGCAGCGCCATCTGTAGTAGAAGATCCGAGCCTATACCGACCGTCACCGACGTGATAATTGAATAAAAATAATTTCATAATCTTAATATATATAAATCTCGTGTCACAATGTTTGTCCTCAATGGACTCCTAAACCACTTAACCGATTATGATAAAATTTGCACACCATGTGCAGTTCGATCCAACTTGAGAGATAGGATTGTTTAAATCTCAAATTATAGTCGCAATTTTAATTTATTGCTAATTATTGTCTGTTGACAGTCATTATTATCTGTTAATTCCAAATGATTCTAACAGATGTCGATACCTTTCGACTGGGTTGAGTAAGTAATTAATGGCGCTGTACCCCTAAGTGAGGCAAAACAACGTTTGCCGGGTCAGCTAGTAAATTTAGTATATATTAGAAAATATATTAAAAATGGGTTGCCTAAAAAAATCCTGGAAAGAATATTTTTAATTTTTTTTTTTGAAAAAGGATTTTTTCGCCTTTCGTTTACAGGCACTTTCACGATAAATGGCGCTATTGACTAGACATTAAAACATGGGCTGGTTATTGGGAGTAGGCAATGCAGCTTACGAAATGAAGACTCGTGTGTCCGTGTAGACGAGCGGCAGGTCGTAGCTGTAGCCGCAGCCGAAGCCCCAGGACAGCAGGCCGGCCAGGGAGTCGTTGACGACGAGCAGAGCCCCGGGCACCCCCAGGCAGGGCGCCACCTGGTCTTCCTCACGCGCAACCCCCGCGCATAACATGCCCTTGCGCAGTCTGATCTCGTGCTGATTCATCACACTTTTATCATTATTACTATGCGTGCCAACTAAGAATAGGACTGTCAAACCGCCATCTTGCTCAATAATACGCGCTAACGTCATTACCAAAGTGTATGGTGTGCAAAAACAAATTTAAGCAAATTATACTCAGTTCATATGTTTAATGTACGCTGTTTTGCTATTTCTTATACATTTTACGGCAAATTGATTATAAATGAGTAGGATTTAAAAGTAAAACCTTATTTAAGTATAAAAATACATTTTTTTTCCTTCTTTGTTGGCACTTCTTTTTGTACCAAAAGAGTTAATTATACTGCTTACAGCACTTAAGTTAAAACTATCCAAAACAATGTTTCGTCACGCAATTTTTTTAAGTGTTGTTAATTTGCCTTGGATACTTCATATCTGTAGAATTAATTAATCCAAAAATATCCAGTAATAAAATGAAAAATAATTATACAATAATTAAATGTATATCTATGAACCAAAAAAAAAATTAATTTCTTTTTTACGCTTTCTTTGCTGGGAGTACTTTTTTGACAGTTATCGTGTGAAGTTGAGCGATCCTATTCTTAGTTGGCACGCATAGCACAATGGTAGATAGCGCCTGTACCTCGGCTAGCTAAGGTGATCTGACGCGATCATCGAAGCTAAGCAACGGTCGATGTGGACAGTGTTTGGATGGGTGGCCATGCACAAGACTGTTTTCAAGTGGCATTTTCATCTACGCGCTACCGTGGGACGGATGAGACGTTAAATTGTAGGTCCCGGCTGTTAGTCTTAGTACAAGCAGTTGTTAAGCTAAGTCAGAAACCTTAGGGCGGCTTGAAAACTCTCGACACTTAGCTCATACGAAGTAGAAGAAAATTGGTAGACAGCTATTTTTTCTTACGATAGATAGGTTCGAATCTCGATTTTACAATCTTCCCTTCTTATCTTGCTTTAAGGTTTGTCATAATAGTCTAAGAGCCGGTGAACGGTAATAATAATATATTATCAAATACCAAAACGGCAGACGTGGTCAAATGCATTTGTAGATAGCCAAAAATCGATCGATACCTGTGTTACCTGTACACTAGCCGCGTCCACCACTTAGGGCTTCGTGAGTCCCCATCTCATGTACAGTAGGTATAGGGGCCTCAATGTACAAAAATCCAGGTCTGGTCAAACACATACAGGTATCCGTTCACTGGCTCTTAGGCCATAAGTTCACCGAGCCAATTATTACTCGTATACTTACACGCTTATATCCAGTGCAGTAGTAATTGCTGGCACGTAGGTCGAACGACACGGCGCGTAGCATGGGGTCCATTTTCTCACCGGGATAATATCTTGACGTTCTGTCCAGACACAGCTCAGTACCCTGCAGTACAAGCAGTTAACCACTAATCCCATTGGGTATTTTCAGGGGCAAAATCTTCAAGTTACAGTTTTTAGGTTACCGTACCTAAAAGGTCAAAATAGGACCCTATTACTAAGCCTCCGCTGTCTGTCTGCCTGTCTGTCTCCTCTCAGAAACCGTAAATAGTATAATAGCTAGAAATATGAAACTTTCACAAGATATGTATTTCCCGTGCCGCTATAACAACAAATACTTAAATTAAATAAAAATTGTATAGGGGTCTCCATACAATAAACATGTTTTTTTCGTAATCTTTTGCTATATTTCAATAACGGTAGCTGCTAGACACTTGACATTTTCACAAGGCATACAGGCGTTGGAAACCAGATGAAAGAAAGGCATAGAATTAAGTGAAGATTAAGTGGAAAAATAAAATTACTTATGCTTATTTTTTATATTGTTTTCTTGGCGATGTCGAAAAATAATATTTAAGGGCTCCCACACAACAATGGTACGGACCCTTCATGCGCGAGTCCAACTCGCACTTGGCCATTTTTTTACGTTTTAGATCATCATCATCATCATCATCATCATGGGCCTTCATACATCTTTATCAGATGATTTAAGCAGCGTCCGTCGGTGAGCACCTTCGCTGGTGGCTGAACAACCCTATCCGGGATCCGCAGCCGCGACCGCACCGGTTGCATAAAAATGTAGGCAAGTTAGCGGCATCTATGCTATTTTTGTGTCTAAGTATGTGCTCGCTTTTGAGCCAAAACCCCCAACCAAGCTTTATCGTGGACCGCTATGCCGTCGGCGGTGACTTTTCTCCACTTGTCGCGTTCTTCAGCGAGGTCTTCCCAGTGGCTATAGTCGATGTCGAAGGAGGTCAAATCACGCTTCAAGCAATCTTTGAACCTCAACTTCGGACGGCCTACTGGTCGCTTAGCGTGAGCGATTTGACCAAGGAAAGTTAGTCTAGGCAAACGAGAGGATGGCATGCGAACAACGTGGCCTGCCCATCGTAACCTTTTCTGTTTTAATAGAGAAGTCAAGCTTGGCTGCCCCGTAAGTTCGAGCACCCTCTCGTTTGTCACTTTGTCTTTCCAGGAGATGCCTAGAATGCTTCGAAGACAGCGCATGTGGAAGGAGTAGATACAGAACCCTAAAAACCATATGAAAGTCCGTTGAGTAGTTTTATAGAAAACTTGCTACTGAATGCTGTCAAGCGTCGCTTGAATCACAAAATTATCGGTAGATGTCGCTGTACGGTCTTAAAACGCGGTGACGGTTAGTCTGGAAGATTATTGTACTCTGAAATGTTTCAGTACGTTTGTATACTCACTCACCTGGTACATAATTGTACAACTTATCTGCACGTGTTTTTGGCAGCCGGGTTTCCCAGCTCGTTAAGCTCTAGGGTTTGCGAGACTGACCGGCTTTTAAGTACAGAGAGAGGAACATCTCCACATCAGCTGGAGTATGATTGAACTAGCAGCCCGCCCCGGCATCGCACGGCACAGGAAATAATTCCTGTATAATAAGACATTTATATGTCTTGCGTGTTTACGCTGCAGTACACAATTATTACAAGACCCATTTAAACAATTAGAGTTAGTAAATATTTATATTTACATATTTCGAAAGATAAATTTTTAAAATTTCTGTTAAAATTTTAAGCGTCTACCTGTTATGTACCTATGCTATATAGCAAAAAAAAAACACAAAAAAGCTTTAATAAATATGCTGAGGTATTACGGCTTTTGAGATACAGCCTGGACACAGGCCCTTAAAATACATAGAGGCTTCACTCCACAGACATTATTTTATGCAATTCTTAGGTTTCCATACCCAAAGAGCAACGACTGGACCACCTGGATATTATTTTACATCATCAGAAATTAGATATTTCAACGAACAAAAAGCCCCCAAACTTTTTGAAAAAAGCTGATATTTTGATGTCAGAATTTTCGATTGAATTGAATTAGGGTGCTTTTTTGATATTGTAATAATGCCAATATTAAGTTAAAAATAAATATTTGAAATCTGTTTGTAATTACAGTGTATTAGGGACATAATAAGGTAAGTTTTTACCAAATTTTGTAGTTTTTTTTTAAAGTTACAAAGAAAAATCCTAGATTTTTTGAATTTTTCATCTAAATATTGAGAAAAGTTCTAGATCTTTAGATTCCACATGATTTGTAGTTTTGCCTTGTTTAGTTTAGTAGGAAATCAAGATAAACCCTTAAAAACTCACCCCCTCCACTTCCCAAACTCGGATCGACCGTAATTTATTTTTCCTTTCATTTTGATCATACTCCCCTCCTTTTCTAATGCGTTTCATCCGACTGTATTTATTTTTTCATTTTTAGGGTTCCGTATCTATAAGGTAAAAACGGGACCCTATTACTCCTTGACTCCGCTTTCTGTCTGTCTGTCTCCAGGTTGTATCTCAGAAACCGTAATAGCTAGAAAACTGAAACTTTCACACAAACTATGAATTTCCCGTGCCGCTATAACAACAAATACTAAAATTAAAAAAAAAATAGTAAAGGGGTCTCCATACAATAAACGTGTTTTTTTTAGTATTTTTAGCTATATATTAGTAACGGTAGCTGTGAGACACTTGAAATTTTCACAAATATACAACAGTATACATATTAGCAATCAAAGTATATTCTAAACTTTAAATAAAATAAATATTTAACGAGGGCTCCCATACAACAATGGTACGGAACCCTTCATGCGCGAGCTTAACTCGCACTTGGCTAATTTTTTTCAATTTTAAAAGGCTTCGACCCTGGTGTATTGAGGCGCATACTGCAGTGTCGTGCGTTATCATCACCAGACCAAAGCTTGATAAGGATAATGTGGAAAGCTATACCATGTTATCACACCGCCCCCATCCGACGACGAAGGCTTTTTTCCCAACTAAAGTGGACTTTGGAACCGGCGGAGCTAAGGCTATTCTCTTTACACTGCTTCTGCAAACAATCATAGAAAAGTCTAAATACATACTTTTTTTTTATCACTTATAGGTTTGCGTTTGACCACAGCTTGCCTGGTGTTAAACAATACTATGGTCTACGATGTTACACGCTTACCTAGAAAATACCTATTAACTCTAGATTTGAAGACCCCCAGGTGGTACTTATGTGTATAAAAAAGGTTGTTAAACTTGGCGAAAAAACTTGATATCTATGCCAATACTAGCTGACCCAGTAAACTTTTTTTGCCTTAGGTACAGTTAAAAGCACTATAATTGATCAGTTATCGAACGGGATGAAAAGTAATAAAATTACTAAAATGGCCATAAAAAACAGAGACTTAAGTTAAAAAAAAAGGAGAGTTGTATGTATTTTTCAATGCCACATTATAAAAATATATATATATATATATAAGCATTACCACTCAGGGGTATGAAAAATAGATACCTAGTAGCTGATTCGCAGACGTCCTAAATACGCAAATAAAATTTGGTAAAAAACGGTCAAGCTGTTTCGGAGGAGTACTATTACAAAGATGTCGGTAGTAGGACAAAGTTGGCGACCCAAAAAACTTATTCAAACCTCTATCGTACCGAGACCAACCACGCCAAATATACGCCTGCCGGCAGTAGATTAGCAACTGGTCCTCATGTAAGAAAACGTCTGACTAACCGTACGATGTAGCTGCCTCACATGGTGTTAACAAGTTGTAGTAGTTTGGGGAGAGTCCGCTAGATGGAGCTATATCAAATTAACAGCAGTAACCAATTCCATCACTCGTTTGTCTCCTTGACTGTAATTCGGATTTTTGTTATCTTTATCTGATTTTGATTTAAATTTGGTGTATGATTGTTCAATGTTAAATTAAATATGGTTTTTATGCTTAAAATCTATGAATTTTTATGTTGAACTAACATATCCTAACGTGATCCTAATCGTTCGAGATATTATTACAAATACATACCATTTGACAGATTCAGTCTAATATTATTGATAGTAATAAAATGCAAAATTATCCTTAATCCTATTAGGTATGGAACCCGTACCTAAAAGGTAAAAACGGGACCCTATAACTAAGACTCCGCTGTCTGTCTGTCTCCAGGCTGTATCTCAGAAACCGTAATAGCTAGAAACTTAGAAAGCCAAAATACCAAAGCCTAAATACCTAAATACATAACATGGTATGGAACAATGGTACGGAACCCTTTATGCGCGAGCCCAACTAGCACTTGGCCAATTATTGTAGGGTTCGTACCTTAAATCCCCCCAAACTCTAATTACTTGTTTTGCAAGTGTTTTGATGTGTTTCTTCTATAATTTACTTTACTTAAGTTACTACTATAATATTCTCCCGGATATGGTTGTTCATTCACCAGCGAAAATGGTCATCGACGGACGCTGCTCTTCTCAATAACATGAGTCACTTTTACCTTCGCTGGGACTAGAACCTGCGACCCGTAGGCTATCGTCTCAAAATAATGTACAAAAAGTGCATGAAAGAAATGGTTCCAGACGTGCTGAAACCATAACCTTCGCTGGGACTAGAACTTGCGACCTACTCTCCCTTAGCCTGCGTTCTAGCCCCTCGGCCAAGGGAGCTGCTAATAAAATCTTCAAATTTAATCATGTATTGATACAAAAATGACTCAATGCGCATGTGCGTCAGTTTTCGGATCAATAAATCTGGCCTGCGGTGTTTCACAAAATATTATTAAGGTTGTTCGCTAGCATGCTGCAAGTGCTCATATGCCGCTAGATGGCGTTAAATAGTTATAAGTAAAAATAAGGTAAAGGTATTAAATAGGTATAGGTATAAGTAAATAAATCTCTCGCTCCTAGTCGTTCTCGGTGCAATATATTATAAAAATGTGTTTTCGGAAATCGTGCGCCTTGTTTCCCTGCGAGTGTGACTCCGCCCCCGCCGAGAGCACGCTTCCAAATAACACAACATTTTACTAAACTTTCTCAATTTTGGGTTTAAAAATATGGGAAAAAAATGAATTTACTTGTTTTTTAATTTCCTATCCGAGGGTGTAAAAGAATTTAGTGAAGCAATCATCATAATCACGGCAATGCATGCTATATGTACGAAGAATACGTTTATGTAATCTATTTTTCTACGGGAGCAAATGGACATATTTTGAAAAATCATATAAAATTCGGCGTAAATGAGAGCGCTACAGTTTTTTCAGTTATATAAGCAATGATTCAGTGTTAATAATCGTTAGTCATCAAAAACACAATCATGTAAAATTTACTCGATAGTTTTATTTTTTGAAAAATAGTCGTTTTAAAATTTAAAAATGTTGTGCTTACGAAATTAATTAGGATATAACAATAAAACTTACTTATTATGAAAGGTAATAATATTGTCTAGAACCGTTAGTGATCAAAATTTTAATATTGTTAGTTGTTGATTTTATATGGATTTATTTAATAAAATACGTACTATCGCGCCCTCGTTTGGAACGGCGCCGCTCTTGCATTGACACCGTGGCCACTGCCAACGTCGGATGTGTGCGCGATCGCTCCACGTCACATAACTATTTTATCAACTTAATACATAAGATCTTACTTGACCTGTATAAAGAAGTAACGTTCCAGGTATCTCGCGAGTTCGAGAAAAAATAAAGGAAGATCGAATTGTGGCTTTCCCGACGAAATTATAGTATAAATACTACCTATAACTATAATAGTACAAAATCTAACACTGATTGCGAGGAGAACCGGAGCCCCGCTTTAACGGAAGGCGCGATAGTACTAAATAAATCCATATAAAATCAATAGTTAACAATATTGATATTATATTCTTTATCAATTCCATATAACATTATGACCTTTCATAATAAGTTACAATTATTGTTATATCTTTATTAATTTCAAAAGCACGACATTTTTAAATTTCGAAACGACTATTTTCAAAAAATAAAATTATCGAGCCAATTTAACGATATTGTGTTTTAGAATAATGACGATTATTAACACTGAATCAAAGCTTATAAAACTGGAAAAACCGTAGTCCTACCATTAATGCAGGATTTTATATGATTTTTCAAAACATGCCAATTTGCTCCCGTAGAAAAAATTTTACATGAACGTTTTCTTCGTACATATAGCATGCATTGCCGTGATAATAATAATTGCTTAACTAAATTCTTTTACACCTTCGGATAGGAAATTAAAAAACAAGTAAATTCATTTTTTGCCCATATTTTTAAACCCAAAATTGAGAAAGTTTAGTAATATGTTGTGTATATTTGGAAGCGAGCGCTCGGCGGGGGAGGGTTCAGTCTCCGCCACAATAAGAGATCTTCATCTAGTTGGACTCGATTTTATTTATTATATAGGTATAAAGCGATTTTCGTTTCATGAGGTTGCTATTATTTTTTAACCGTACTATCACTTTGTGGTTCTCTTCATCACTGCATAATTTAAAGATTTTCCCCAGGTTGGAATGAACGCTTTTTATTTTTGACAAATCTCGAAGCTCGTGTTCGGTTCAACATTAATTGTTGTATTTCGATGCTACTCTAGCTTTCTTGGTTACAAAAATAACCTCCGAACTCAGCATACATTTTGCGGTGGCGGATGCGAAGGCAGTGGTTCAATTCTTTGCGGAAGTTCCGCAGTATTAGAGATGCAAGTGGAGTTCAGTAACAACCCTAGAATGAACCTTCTTGCGATTTTCTGTTCAGATTTCAGTGATCAGCAAGTTATGAGCAAGCTTAGTGCCACTTGTAACGCCTGCTGAAATTGGCATAGCAACAAGGAAAATAAATTTGCAAAACTAAGTAAAGTTACTCAGGGGGAAAGGAAACTGAACAAAGAAATGTTATCAGATATATACTTTATTATGGCTGCATCGTTTAATAACAGGAACTTTCGAAGCAAGTTTTTATAAAAATAATGCCATAAAGGTTGATATCTACAATACTTTCGAAGCAAGTTCTTTCTCGGATGTTTAAGTAATTTCCAAAAATTGCAGTTTCCTGCTATTAAACGACGCAGTCATAATAAAATGTATATTTGATAACATTACTTTGTTCCGTTTACTTTCCTCCTGAGTAACTTAACTTAGTTTTGCCAATTTATTTTCCTAGTTGCTATGCTAATTTTCGCAGGCGTTACAAGTGGCGATTACTAAGCATCCGCTGTCTGTCTGTCACCAGCCCGTATCTTCAGAAACCGTTATAGGTAGAAACTTTTACATAATATGTAGGTATTTCCCGTGCCGCTGTAACAACAAATATGTACTAAAAATGAAACTATTAAGTGCAGTACATAAATATAGGCACAGATGAAATTATATTATAGGTACCTACTCCATAGTTTCATCTTATATTATATGGCCTATTAACAAGCTTTAGAGAATTAATTGGGAAGTTTGAATAATTTTAAAAGAATGGTGTTTAAAGTTTTCACAGAATATGTTAATGTACCTATTAGGTATATTTTGAAATAAATAACAAAAATTATAAGTATGATACACATAACCAAATCATTTAAAAAAATCAATGCAAAATATTTTAAAAATGTGTTTTCGGAAATCGTGCACCTTGTTTCCCTGCGAGTGTGACCCCTCCCCCGCCGAGCGCTCGGTTCCAAATAACACAACATATTACTAAACTTTCTCAATTTTGGGTTTAAAAATATGGGAAAAAAATGAATTTGCTTATTTTTTAATTTCCTGTCCGAGGGTGTAAAAATATTTAGTGAAGCAATCATCATAATCAAGGTGATGCATGCTATATGTACGAAGAAGACGTTCATGTAATATTTTTTTCTACGGGAGCAAATTGGCATATTTTTATAGAAAAATCATATAAAATCCTGCGAAAACGATAAGACAACGGGTTTTCCAGTTTTATAAGCTTTGATTCAGTGTTAAATATCGTTAGTACTCAAAAACACAACAACTTAAACTTGGCTCGATAGTTTTATTTTTTGAAAAATAGTCGTTTTAAAACTAAAAAATGCTGTGCTTCTGAAATTAATTAAGATATAACAATATATCTTACTTAATATAAAAGGTAATAATATTATCTAGAATCGTCAGTGATCATAATTTCAATATTGTTAGTTGTTGATTTTATATGGATTTAATTGGTAAAATACCTACTATCGCGCCCACGTTTGGAACGGCGCCGCTCTTGCATTAACACTAGACATGCGTAGAATGTGTCACTAAAATGAAAATATATGTACCTACATAACTTTTTTTATCAGTGAACTATATAATGAACTATTCATGTAGTTCAGTACTAGTTTTCTTTCACTTTTTCATTCAGGGACGTTAGTAAGGAGATATCAGATAGATTGTAACATTAAAATCTTATAAACATAGATGTTTAGGTAGACATAGGATACATAAAAATGGTACCTACCACAGATTTCTCTTCGTACTTGATCAGACTCAGGACTGACAATCTAGATATTTTTTAAAGTCAACGTTATAAAAAACAAAACATGTAAGGTTACAAAATAAGATTATAAATCAAATTCTTATATGAACTAGGTAGTCTAGGAATAAATGAGAATGCGATGTGATTATAATTATTAGATACGTAATTATAAAGCGTAAGCAGCGTAAAGCTCCAAATAGTTACTATAGATAGTTGCTACTCGTACTTGATTTTATTGAATTTCGAAAGAAAATAATTCAGTGCTCTCAAAATCGAAATGGAAACAAACAAGTTTATTTTCAAAAGATCGCATGTATGGCGGCATCGCATCTCTGTTGCCATGGGATAGAGTTTAAATTTGCCTGGTCAGTCAGATTCGCCGAGTGAGTGAAACAGGCTATCATGTTTATATCCCATTAACAAGTATTGGAGATTTGTTTGGGATGATTGAATAATTGTAATAGGCTTGTGCTTAAAAATTTTACACAGAATATGTTAACGAACCTATACCTATTAGGTACATTTTGAAAAAAATAATAAAATAATTAGTTCGATACAGATAACCAAATGATTTTACATGCAAAACTTCTGATTAATTAATAGTAAATAAATATCTCGCTCCTAGTCGTTCTCGGTGCAAAATATTATAAAAATGTGTTTTCGGAAATCGTGCGCCTTGTTTCCCTGCGAGTGTGACTCCGCCCCCGCCGAGAGCACGCTTCCAAATAACACAACATTTTACTAAACTTTCTCAATTTTGGGTTTAAAAATATGGGACAAAAATGAATTTACTTGTTTTTTAATTTCCTATCCGAGGGTGTAAAAGAATTTAGTGAAGCAATCATCATAATCACGGCAATGCATGCTATATGTACGAAGAATACGTTTATGTAATCTATTTTTCTACGGGAGCAAATGGACATATTTTGAAAAATCATATAAAATTCGGCGTAAATGAGAGCGCTACAGTTTTTTCAGTTATATAAGCAATGATTCAGTGTTAATAATCGTTAGTCATCAAAAACACAATCATGTAAAATTTACTCGATAGTTTTATTTTTTGAAAAATAGTCGTTTTAAAATTTAAAAATGTTGTGCTTACGAAATTAATTAGGATATAACAATAAAACTTACTTATTATGAAAGGTAATAATATTGTCTAGAACCGTTAGTGATCAAAATTTTAATATTGTTAGTTGTTGATTTTATATGGATTTATTTAATAAAATACGTACTATCGCGCCCTCGTTTGGAACGGCGCCGCTCTTGCATTGACACCGTGGCCACTGCCAACGTCGGATGTGTGCGCGATCGCTCCACGTCACATAACTATTTTATCAACTTAATACATAAGATCTTACTTGACCTGTATAAAGAAGTAACGTTCCAGGTATCTCGCGAGTTCGAGAAAAAATAAAGGAAGATCGAATTGTGGCTTTCCCGACGAAATTATAGTATAAATACTACCTATAACTATAATAGTACAAAATCTAACACTGATTGCGAGGAGAACCGGAGCCCCGCTTTAACGGAAGGCGCGATAGTACTAAATAAATCCATATAAAATCAATAGTTAACAATATTGATATTATATTCTTTATCAATTCCATATAACATTATGACCTTTCATAATAAGTTACAATTATTGTTATATCTTTATTAATTTCAAAAGCACGACATTTTTAAATTTCGAAACGACTATTTTCAAAAAATAAAATTATCGAGCCAATTTAACGATATTGTGTTTTAGAATAATGACGATTATTAACACTGAATCAAAGCTTATAAAACTGGAAAAACCGTAGTCCTACCATTAATGCAGGATTTTATATGATTTTTCAAAACATGCCAATTTGCTCCCGTAGAAAAAATTTTACATGAACGTTTTCTTCGTACATATAGCATGCATTGCCGTGATAATAATAATTGCTTAACTAAATTCTTTTACACCTTCGGATAGGAAATTAAAAAACAAGTAAATTCATTTTTTGCCCATATTTTTAAACCCAAAATTGAGAAAGTTTAGTAATATGTTGTGTATATTTGGAAGCGAGCGCTCGGCGGGGGAGGGTTCAGTCTCCGCCACAATAAGAGATCTTCATCTAGTTGGACTCGATTTTATTTATTATATAGGTATAAAGCGATTTTCGTTTCATGAGGTTGCTATTATTTTTTAACCGTACTATCACTTTGTGGTTCTCTTCATCACTGCATAATTTAAAGATTTTCCCCAGGTTGGAATGAACGCTTTTTATTTTTGACAAATCTCGAAGCTCGTGTTCGGTTCAACATTAATTGTTGTATTTCGATGCTACTCTAGCTTTCTTGGTTACAAAAATAACCTCCGAACTCAGCATACATTTTGCGGTGGCGGATGCGATGGCAGTGGTTCAATTCTTTGCGGAAGTTCCGCAGTATTAGAGATGCAAGTGGAGTTCAGTAACAACCCTAGAATGAACCTTCTTGCGATTTTCTGTTCAGATTTCAGTGATCAGCAAGTTATGAGCAAGCTTAGTGCCACTTGTAACGCCTGCTGAAATTGGCATAGCAACAAGGAAAATAAATTTGCAAAACTAAGTAAAGTTACTCAGGGGGAAAGGAAACTGAACAAAGAAATGTTATCAGATATATACTTTATTATGGCTGCATCGTTTAATAACAGGAACTTTCGAAGCAAGTTTTTATAAAAATAATGCCATAAAGGTTGATATCTACAATACTTTCGAAGCAAGTTCTTTCTCGGATGTTTAAGTAATTTCCAAAAATTGCAGTTTCCTGCTATTAAACGACGCAGTCATAATAAAATGTATATTTGATAACATTACTTTGTTCCGTTTACTTTCCTCCTGAGTAACTTAACTTAGTTTTGCCAATTTATTTTCCTAGTTGCTATGCTAATTTTCGCAGGCGTTACAAGTGGCGATTACTAAGCATCCGCTGTCTGTCTGTCACCAGCCCGTATCTTCAGAAACCGTTATAGGTAGAAACTTTTACATAATATGTAGGTATTTCCCGTGCCGCTGTAACAACAAATATGTACTAAAAATGAAACTATTAAGTGCAGTACATAAATATAGGCACAGATGAAATTATATTATAGGTACCTACTCCATAGTTTCATCTTATATTATATGGCCTATTAACAAGCTTTAGAGAATTAATTGGGAAGTTTGAATAATTTTAAAAGAATGGTGTTTAAAGTTTTCACAGAATATGTTAATGTACCTATTAGGTATATTTTGAAATAAATAACAAAAATTATAAGTATGATACACATAACCAAATCATTTAAAAAAATCAATGCAAAATATTTTAAAAATGTGTTTTCGGAAATCGTGCACCTTGTTTCCCTGCGAGTGTGACCCCTCCCCCGCCGAGCGCTCGGTTCCAAATAACACAACATATTACTAAACTTTCTCAATTTTGGGTTTAAAAATATGGGAAAAAAATGAATTTGCTTATTTTTTAATTTCCTGTCCGAGGGTGTAAAAATATTTAGTGAAGCAATCATCATAATCAAGGTGATGCATGCTATATGTACGAAGAAGACGTTCATGTAATATTTTTTTCTACGGGAGCAAATTGGCATATTTTTATAGAAAAATCATATAAAATCCTGCGAAAACGATAAGACAACGGGTTTTCCAGTTTTATAAGCTTTGATTCAGTGTTAAATATCGTTAGTACTCAAAAACACAACAACTTAAACTTGGCTCGATAGTTTTATTTTTTGAAAAATAGTCGTTTTAAAACTAAAAAATGCTGTGCTTCTGAAATTAATTAAGATATAACAATATATCTTACTTAATATAAAAGGTAATAATATTATCTAGAATCGTCAGTGATCATAATTTCAATATTGTTAGTTGTTGATTTTATATGGATTTAATTGGTAAAATACCTACTATCGCGCCCACGTTTGGAACGGCGCCGCTCTTGCATTAACACTAGACATGCGTAGAATGTGTCACTAAAATGAAAATATATGTACCTACATAACTTTTTTTATCAGTGAACTATATAATGAACTATTCATGTAGTTCAGTACTAGTTTTCTTTCACTTTTTCATTCAGGGACGTTAGTAAGGAGATATCAGATAGATTGTAACATTAAAATCTTATAAACATAGATGTTTAGGTAGACATAGGATACATAAAAATGGTACCTACCACAGATATCCCTTAGTACTTGATCAGGTGCAGGGCTGACAATCTAGATATTTTTTAAGTGACAGATAAAATAAACAAAATATGTAAGGTTACAAAACAATATTATAAATCAAATACTAGTCTAAGAATGAATGAGAATGCGATGTCATTGTAAATATTACCTACATACAAAATTATCGTAAGTGCTATTATATTTTATTTATTTAAAACATACATACATTTATATATTATATAAACATTTTTAATGACGACGACTGTCCTTTAAAATGAGGCTTTATATTGTATCGGGTGGCTTGAAAACTCTCGACGCCAGAGCTCATACAAGAAAATAAGTAAAAATTTGACTGTAGGTCTGGCCAAAATATGGGTCTAATCCAAGAGCGGGTCGCGGTTTTGTATTTCTCCGGCTATATCAGACGACAAAGTACCAGGGCAACATAGTTTCCGAGGAGGTGTAATTTTCCTGATAAAACTATATATATACATACATCGTAAATGTAATATATGTACATACATAAATGTCAATGAGTGAATGGACGTAGAATTCATCATAGTAACTACAGGAGCGTCGAGCTGCAAGCGTTCAAGGTCTTAGCAACACATTTATGTAAAAAAAATGTACATATTATAATATGTAAAAAAATAAATTTGCGCGGCTAGCTAAGGTGATCTGACACGATCATTGAAGCTAAGCAACAGTCGATGCGAACAGTGTTTAGACGGGTGACCATGCCCAAGAAGATCGTTTTTCAAGTGGCATTTTCATCTGGGTGCTACCGTGGGTCGGATGACACGATAAATTGTAGGTTGCAGCTGTTAGTCATAGAGCACCAGTCGTTAAGTCAGAGGCCTTTGGGCGGCTTTAAATTCTCGATACTCGAGCTTGGCCACTTAGCTCTTACGAAGAAGATGAAGTGGCCAAGCTCTGGTGTCAAAAGTTTTCAAGCCGCCCGAAGGCCCGAGTTGTCTTAACACTTTGACCGCATAAGTGAAAAAACGAAATTTACTTCTCATGCATTAAGCGACTCCTATACTCCTATATAACCGTAACGCACTACTGTAGCACCAGTAGTGCGTTACTGTAGCACCAGTAGTGCGTTACGGTTTATATTTTGCCGTAACTGAACTTTTTTTTTATATAAGGACACATTTCACACATTTTTTCTCATTGACAGTCCGGCATGGTGACCATTACGCCAACTTAACATTGAGGGTTCTTAGCTCATACGAAGAAGAAGTAGGAGGGTCCACTGACTTGTAAGGAACAGTCTCGTAGAGACGCAGCATGGCGATGTCGTTGCGGAGCGTGTACGGCTGGAACTCCTCGTGCACGAGCACCAGGAGCACGGTGAGCAGCGCCGTGCCTCGGTCCGAGTAGTTCTCCCCCACCACCACGTTCAGCTCGCGGATTGGCACGCTGGAAAACATATGACGGCGTCAGCCACCTATTGCGAAGGTGCGCGTGCGGTTGAGTCACAGCGCCCCCACCACTCGCCTATATAAGGCATGCACTCGGCCACCGCATGGGCAGTCCGGCAGTCGGCTACAAGCGCTTGCTCTGCGCACACGTGTCGGACGTTTAACATGCTAGTAATAAAAGTTTATGGTACCGGCGTCCTGATGTGTTTGATGACATGTCTGGACATCATCCGACACTTACTACCCTTAACCAAAATATTATCATTATCTATGAAAATAAAAATTATGATATGGCTTCATTCTCAGCGATAATGGTTTACCAGTTTGTAGGCGTGCCTCCACCTCCGACCTCCTCACGAATGTTTTAGAAAACTCATTTGAGGTATTTGAAAAATTAACAATTCATAATTTGTAATCGTATTTATTCTGACAATCTAATCAAGTAAATCTTCATTCTGTTTAGTGCCTTAAAACTACCTGTTTCACATTTTCTGCATTCTTTAGGACGGATTTTCATTTGCTATATATGTATGTATATTGTCTCGAATGAGGCCATGCATATAATTCTGATCAGCCTTCATTAAGCTGACACACAATGCACAAGGCTGTCGTTTTTCAAGTGACATTTTCATCTGGGCGTTACCGTGGGTCGGATCACACATTAAATTGTAGATGCCGGCTGTTAGTCTTAGTACAAGCAGTTATTAAGCAAGTCAGATGCCTACGGGCGGCATGAAAACTCGCAAAGACCAGAGCTTTTACTATATCTGCCGTTTAGGATCACCCGACAAAAGTAAGCATAAGATCCACGTAAAATATTATGTATAAAACGAATACACAACTACATATGTACGTATACAGATATAAGAGTATAGATAAACTATAGCTTAATTTGTATATCAGTTGAGTTAGCTATTAGTACCATAATACAAACTAGAAATGGTTCGTATGGGGTTAACCAGTCGTGTGCGAAATGTATAAGAAAAAGCTATTAGACTGTTACATGAACTATAAGGATTTATTATGTTTATTATATAGTATAATTTTATACATAATCAAATCAATCAATTAATGCAAATATAAAAAATACTGCTACTTAAAATACGAAAATATATTATTTTAACACGTTACTTTAAGGGTTCCGTAAGAAATATACAATAAAATATAAAATATTTAATACAAACAATGTGATTTTTTGGATTTTTTTTTATATAATGGTATGGAACTCTTCATGCTTGAGCCCGACTCGAACTTGGCAAATTATTTTTTTCAAGTTTTACTCGAAATTTGATAGACCCTCGTAACATTCACATAGTATTTGATTATTTTATATGTATAAGCTTAATTACTCTCTGCTACCAGCTAATTCTCAGATATTATGGACATGTCGCTCGTAGAAACCCTGATTGCCTCGAGAAGCTCGTGGTAGTTGGCCAAGTTGACGGAAAAAGAGCACGAGGTCGCTCTCCTACCCGCTGGTCAGACCTCGTAAAGACGCTCACTGGCCTACCTATTGCCGAAGCTTTTAAGACCGCCGAGGACAGGAAAAAGTGAAAGACCATTGTACACTGAGTGATCGACACTCCGTATTAGACACGACCTTCAGTAATGAAGTTACGACTAAGAAGAATATAAGCATAATTAAAAATAATAAATAAGATTTATTAACTATTACACATAATTAATACTTAAAGAGCCGCCTTAAATATTTATTTTGAGAGTGGCTCCATAAAACACGTTTTTTGGTATTATTTTTAATAATGGTACGAAAGTCACATTAAAACTCACTTCACTCTAAAACCTTATACTACCTACTACCTATTACTTTTGTGGTTTTGGCAATGTTGCGACTGTGTTGTGGCAAACATTTTTAATTTTTAATTTATTTAAGTTTTTGTGTTTGCCATAAAAAAAAGTATTTTTCTTTCGTTATACTTTCAAAATAATATACAAAAAGTGCATGAAAGAAATGGTTTCAGACGTGCTGAAACCATATCCTTCGCTGGGACTAGAACTTGCGACCTACTTTCCCTTAGCCTGCGTTCTAGTCCTTCGGCCAAGGGAGCTGCTAATAGAAGCTTCAAATTTGAGCATGTATTGAAGCAAAATACTCAATGCGCATGTGCGTCAGTTTTCGGATCAATAATAAACTCGTAAGTGTATTACGATGTAAGTGGTGCCCTCTGGAAGAAATGTCCGGTGATTCTATCATGCGAAGACCCCGGCTCGGATCCTGCCTTACTTAATTACTTGTTCTTCAAGTTTAATTAATTTAGCAGATTTTTTACCAAATAATAATTTGATTTTATTTGATACTGAACATAAAAACTAATAAAAATTAAAAAAAAAACACTCATAAAATTAATTTAATAGGCCACTCCGGATAGTGACTGACGGAAAGGTACCCATAACGCTCGTGGCATTGCCGCGTTGTATGGCTATGGATAGCCTTTGCGCTAGGTACGATCCGGAGCGGTATTCGCCTGATTTTTCTTTTAACCTACGCCCAATTTCAGATATAAAAAGTTTGGCCTCAGTTCCCCAACAACCCATTGTTTCAAAAGCAACGGGCACAAAGAGATACTGAGGCAACATCGTGGCGTACTTTTGGCGCTTCAGATTGGCTGCGTCCTCTGCTGCAGCCGCCGGCGAGTGGACGGTGCGACCGAGGTGACTGGCGGCAACTGTGCTGACGCAAGTGGCGTCCCAAACTAAGCACTTACCTTTCTTCCATGGCACCAAGGTCAGCCCGTCCGGCCTCTTTCCGTCTGTTCTGGACAAACCCGGCGGCTCAAGAATACTAGGGACGTTAGCCGAAACTAAAGCCCTCCGTACGATGTCATTTAAGGCGTGGTGGCGCGGAAATCTGCCTGCACTGCGGCGACAACTCAACGCGTGATGACCGTTGCTCTCAACTATTGAGCCTCAAATGCAAATATGTGGTTCACAAACTTTGCAGCCAAGGCGGAGAGCAACCGCCACACGCATAGAGTCGTCGTCGAATAAAGTGCCCAGGTGAGGCGAAGGTAAGGCGTGTAGCCAAGCACCTGATTCTGGTTGGGACACCGCACGGAGTCTAGCCAAATCCACCCCAAGTGCGCCTTCAAACAAGCACTTTTGAAGACGTTTTGCCCCAATATCGTCCCATGCCCGCTGGATTTGAGGATCTTTAGGATGATCTTCACCTGGATTTAAGGTCGTCCAAGCTGATATTGCTTCTGCCATGAAAGGTATGCTCGCTTTGCCACCATCTAAGTGAAGAATATTAGTGACAAGGTCTGCAACTCCATGAGCAGAAGCAACAAAAGCTGGCAAGCATAAATCAGCAGATCGACGAACACCTAAGCCACCGTATCGAATAGGCAGAGCGGCTTGGGTCCACTGGACATCGTCGAGGCTCACATTGAGTATAGACTCCACTGCCGATTTCAAGGTGTCGTCAAAATCTGCTAATTCACGCCGACAAAGCCAAGTAGATGAAGTTCGCAGTAGGTAGGTAATTTTTGGTACGGCAAAACACGGACGCAGTAAAACTAACGCGACATGTGCGGAAAGATTTTTAAGACGGACAAGTGCGGACAAAATTAGTTTTTTGCGTGCAGAAATGGCATCAGGGACAGCTTCTGTGAAAATAGGAGAGCCTAAAAGATAAAAAGTATTTGATGCCAGTTGTTTTAGGCCCGGCAAGAGGGAAGAAAAACGAGGGAGATACGAAATATCCGCATCCGTACATGAAAATATTTCGCATTTAGACGTATTTATCTCTAAACCAAGTTTTTTGAAGCAAGGAAGGAGTGCTTCCAAATCTTGGAGGACTTCATCAGGAGAGCCACCAATGATCCCGTCATCTAGGTACCATAAGTTCAGAGGAGATTTTATTAAATGATTATTATTATTATTATTATTTTTAAATAATAATTTATGCCTGCCTATTAGTATATATTTGTAAAAATACTTATTAATTACTTATGTTATAATTGTATGTGAAGGACGTTGACATTTATTTAGTAGTGCAGGCCCATTTCCAGTAATTTTTATTTTCGAAGGCATCATATGAGTATCTCATTCTCAAGACGCGTTCAAAAATAAGATAAGGGTATAATTTTATTAGTATTAATTTATTTTTTGTTTAGTTATAATTATTTACATTGTGACAAAGCCCTTATACTTTTAATTTAATATATAATCATTAACTTTGTTTTCAACATCTGTAGATAAAAAACTGTGCTGTACGACGCGACAATTATCTACTATCTTATTTATTCTAACAGACTGGCATATAAATATTTATAACGAGGAAAAGTTTGATTATTTGTATGTTTATTTGACGCAAATAGGCTCCGAAACTACTGGGCCGTTTTGAAAAATTATTTCACCGTTGAGAAGCTACATCATCTCAGAGTAACATGGGCTATATTTTGTTTCTCTTTGCAACTTACTCGTAGGTTATTTTATAGCCCGTGCGAAGCCGGGACGAATTTGGACTACAAATGAGATCGTTGTCTCTAGGCCAGTATTTAAATGAGAAGAAAAATATGTAGTAATAATAAGGGATCGTATACTGACTCAACGAGCGGATGAGCGACTGTGAGCACCACAGTCCTGGTGATGAGTGCGCCGGTGAGGTAGTGCGAACACTGACGACGAATGCTCGCCACGAAGGGGAACTCGCGGCTCGTCACTCGCTGGCCCTTGAATATCTGCACCATACAATTTTCTACATTTGACGTTATTTTAGTTATTTTGTCTCTGGTTCAGAACGTGCCGTCTCTTTCTGGCCACCTAAGATGAAAAGAGACGGGGCTTTTTTAAATTTAGTTTAGTCGTGTGTGCCGCTGAATCGCCACCAAACTATGACAACAACGACACGCCTAGTATCAAACCAGGGCTGCCTAGTCACGTCAAATGAATAAACAATCAAAGTTTTCCTCTTTATAATATTGGTATAGAAAAATCGTATTATCATCACCTTTCTGTTGAGGACGGGAATGTCTCCCGGCTTGGGGTATCCAGCGTTCTGCAGCAGGTCATCCTTGGGACCTTCCGGCTCGAGGGTCAGGAAACCGTCGCTCCATGTTATAATACACCATACTACAAAACAATACGAAAGTCAACAAAATTGCTGATAATTATATTTATTATGCCGTAAGTAGTTCTCCAAACAAGATCTTTTTCTTGATAATACCACATACAACTTGTAAGCTCTTGAAATAAATGTATTTATTGTTTTCAAAGTAAATAACCATTAAAATATATTAAAGTTAAAGGGGATTTTCTTACAAACATTTTTCGTTTTTTTACTCATTATATCTAAGGCATTTTAAAAGAAGCTTTTTCTCTCGGGTGTATAGACTTTCTCATTCATATCAAAGTGACGCCTTTTTAAATTTTATATTAATGCGACATTTTAACGCTTTCAATCAGTTACAATTTAGCGCCCCAAAGCCGCTTTCACGGACACGCGTACGCACACAGCTATACGTCTGTGCACGCACACATCGCCACCGGCCGCTATATAAGACGCCCGCTTGCTCAGAATCGCCAGCGGTCTGTCGACCGCTCGCCGGCGAGGAGTGCAGTGGACCCGCTGTCCACTCCCTGCCCGAGCTCGCCCTGAGCGGCAGCCGGCTAGCCGCGCGGCCCTCAGGGAAGGCTAAGCCAGGAGGGTACGGTATGCGGTAGTTCCGCACCGTAACCACCTCGGTGGCCAATGGACGCTGGCTGGACTATCCCGGTCCGACGTCCTAGGTGCCCACCTTTTAGCTTGTCTAGCTAAAAGGGGTGCCCACCCTTTTTGTTACACCGTGTGTGACCAGGCCACGGTTACCCGCCTGGACAATTTCCCACGGGGGGGATTGTATGTTATACAAAGGTATAACATTCAATCTATCCCGCGATGGAGCATGTAGATGCTATATGCTGTATGTTGTTAGTATCAAAGTGTGAGTGAAGTATTAAAATTATTGATGATGATGATAACCATGTGAAACGATAATAAAGAACTATCTTCTGTCAACGTCTTCACAACCTTGTTTTGAACGGTGGCATCACCCACCACTAGTCTTACTTTAGTTAATCATTATTTAAAATTAAAACTTACCCAGAATAACTAATAGCAATCTGCTCATTTCATACTCTCATATTATTGTTTTCTTTTATAGACTAGCTTATTTCATAAACACAGTAATAAACTAGTTACAACAAATTCAAGAACATACATAATAATAAAATCAAGATGGTTTTGGTTGACAATGACAATTAAGTAAGTATATTGTTTTAAGTGTTCTAAGTAATTTTACTCCTAAAGTTATTCAAAAATCAAATCAGCAGTAATGTATAGACTTTTTATTAGTTTTAAACTAAATAATATTCTGAATCCCCATTTTAAAAACCTATAAATAAAATTAATATATTTTAAAAAAACAACAGTAGAAGTTTTTTTTAAATATTGTTCGTTTACGGAAATTGCAAAAATATGTCACTTCTGCTAAAAATATACAGTGTTTCCCAGCTAAATTGCAGTAAAAAACATACTACATAAGATTTATTTGATTTCTCCAGCTAAATTGCAGTATTTCCACATATTTTGCAACCATTTAAGTGGTAGGTTTATCTAGAAGAAAAAATAAAAAAAACCTCCATACAAGTTGATTTTACTGCAAATGTAGTTTTTATTTGTATCCCTAATTAAAGTGCAGTATTAGTTCAATACATTTGCTATTACTGCATGTTAACTTGTGTAGATTTTTTTAAGCCCGTGAAAAACCAAATAGAATGAAGTAAAAAAAAGATTTGAAACGTATTAGGGTTTTGTTTTTATACTGTTCTATGTAAGATGTTTCCATAAACTATTTTAAATATTATAAGTAGCATTTAAGTTTAATGTTGGTTCTAATTTGTGGAGAAACATAATTTTTATATTAAATTTAAAGGTTGTTTTCTTTTACTACAAATTAAGAACTTCAGTATCTTGTTGTAAAAACCTATTTTTTTTAATATTAATACTGCACTTTAGTAAGTAAAATTAAAGGTATATTTTTAAAAGTGTAGTAATACTAGAATTTTAGTTTTTTATATTTTTTTTTGTTTTTTACTACTTGTAGTAAGAGAGACCAAAAAAACTTAATGGCTTTAATTATTGTATTTTAAAACAAAAATAATGTAACAACTCAAAAAATAATTCGTTTTTGCGTTTACTTTTACTTCGTATTAAAGATTTCAGGAATTTACTTCTTCAGATTCACATTTTTTTGTAGTTTCTACTCTTTCCTGTTTTCTCATAACCGTGTTTTTCCTATTACGGCACTCGTTCGGGAGGGCAGAACGTAAGGGTGTGTGAGTGAGTGTGGCTCGGTGGTAATAACGTCTGCTTTTCCATTAGACGGCCCTTGGTTCACAGCCCTACACCAATGACTTGTTCTTCAAGTTATGTTCTTGTTGTTAAGTTATGTATTTGGTGAAGGAAAACATCATGAGGAAACCGGCATGTTTGAAAACCACAATATCCGAGTCATCTGCCAACCCGCACTTGGCCAACGTGGTGGATTGATAAGCATCCAATAGGATTATCGGATAACCCCATTGGATGCTTCAGCGGTCAGCCATCCAATAGGGTTATCCAATAACCCTGACATAGAACCTGCTCACTTGACATACATCTGCAAAATACACTAACTGCAGATACAAAAACGAAAAAAACTAATAATGTTAGTAATGGCCGGCATTATGCCGAGTGTCCAACAACACATAGAAGTAAACGTTTCTTGTAACAAACCATATTTTTTGCATTTTATTGTAACATCACACTGGCCAGGAATTTGAAAAATAATACCAGCAATAATAGATGTATTTTAAAGAAAGCTTCTGATAAACATACAGCGCCATCTAGTGGCATTGCTTCGGACTACAACAACGCGAAGTTGGTGTAAGGGGATATTTTTTATTATCTAACTGCTCTGGCACGAAAAGCACAAGCTGGTGTTGGCCTCACATAACAGAGGGCGCCACTCATCGCGGCGGTGCGCCATTCCTCCCCAGTTGGGAACTTGAAGATCGCCAGCTCCCTTTCCATGCCACTCCAGCGGTACCGAGGGCGGTCGGCGGCTTCCCAAGTAGGCTTTCTTTTTCTAGTAGGTCCAGCCGTTTGGGCTCTGCGTTACCTATAGATGTATAGCCTGGACAAAGATTCTTATAGTATAGTTGAAAAGTAACATACCTACTACATATATAATAAATGTATATATTCTGCGTGCAAGCGTCTACCAGTTTCCGTCCGAAAATAGGAAAAAAAAACACGATTGTATACCTTAATTATTGATTTTTTTAATTTTTTTGTATTTCTCGTAATAGCGGCACGAGAAATACATAACTAGTGTCAATTTTAGCTTTCTAGCACGGGTTTTGAGACACAGCCTGGTGACAGACAGACAGCGGGGGCTTAGTAATAGGGTCCCGCTTATACCTTTTAGGTACGGTTTTTTAAAGTCTAAATTGCTCCAGCGTGCTATCTCACTCTCTCTCTAGTTGTTAGTAGTTCTAGACCAAAGTAAATCTGATATGTAAATACAATGGAACTTATCGGAATACGTGATCGAAGCGATACGTTATCATAATGCTGGAATATTCCTAGCCCAACGTATCATCAGCACAGCCATTCAACGTGGTAATGCTGCCAGCATGTTAGGCACGCTAATGTCAAGTCGTGGGCTAACTATTGGAATATTTTTAGTTATTATTTAGAGCTAATCCAAATTGCTATATATATATAAAAAACCAGCTTTAAAAACCGGCTTGATAGCTGGCTGCAGAAAACAAAAAAATCTCTTGCTAACCTGTGATCAGTGCACCAGTGGACTTTAAACATTGACATTGAACAATGGACATTTTATGAACTGTTCAAAATTAAATTTCATCTCAGTGTGATATAGGCATACCAGCATATTGCTGCTCGCCTATAAATCAAATAAATAAATAAAATATTTTATGTAATATTAGTATTGTAAGTAAAAACCAATAAAACATGTAATGTATTTGCTGTAATATTTATTTGGCTTTCCATTGGTACAACATATATTTAGTCACATACATTTAGAATGGCATAAAAGTATATAGGTATAGCTTAGTTTATGTTAACAATATTTTTAGAATAACCGTTGTGTATAATGCAAGTTGATTTTTTAAACTTAATGTTCTTCTTATATACCCAAGAACAAAGGATATTTCCCTTAGTTATAAACGTATAATGTAAACTATCATTATATGTATTAAAGTCCACAATTGGATATCGTTTAGTAAGAGAAGATATACAATTAACCTATAGATATAGCCTGTCTGGAATGTTTGAAAGTTTGAGACTCTTCAGAAGTATCTGTACGAAAAGTCGAAACTAAATTGTATAAGTTCATACCCATTATATCTCTATAAAAACTCTAACAAACTTAAATGTAAATACTTACATGCTGAAGAATTAAAAGAATACATATATAGGCTTACAGTTAACATAGATTAAGAATGTATAAGTTAAAACCACATAAACCATCAAAGATTTTAAAAAACGTATAATAAGCAGAATCCTTGATAGTTTTAATTCGACTTGGGAGCAAATAGAGAAATGTTATTCCCCAGGGTTTTAAATTATGAATTTTATTATAAACACAATTTATTTATTGTTTGTTATACATATTTGAATCGATAGAACACTTAAAACCCCAACCATTTTAGGTTGGCCGCCATTTTTAATTTTAAAACTAATCCAAATAATTTATTTGAAGTGCAAAATCATCTTTGTAATTCAGTTATGCTCTATTTTTTAAAACAAATGAAAAGTTAAACACATTACTAGTTTATAACAAAAATGAAATAGAAATGCACAAATTATTATAAAATGTCCAATTCGTAGAGTGTAATATTTTTTTTTATTACTGCTTTAGTTTTTGCCTAAAGATTGTATAATGTACTTAATATTCATCGTCGAATTACATAATATTTGCAGTGTCCATCTCCAACGCTATGTTTTTCATTGCATTTCACTCGCGCTAAGCACGGCCTTTATTGCTAGAAAGAGAGAAAGCATAAAAAAGGTGCAACAATATTCTCCTCATTCATCTTCTTTCCAATTTCACATACAATACAGTCTTTTCCCTTTCCTTACAATTTTCGTTATTTTACACCCAAATGAAATTCGCTCTTTAATTTCGTTCTAAAAGTTTTTCAATATTACTAATAATAATAAGTTAATGATTTTGATAAATTCCGGGTACTCGGTCGTTCAATAATTTAGAAAACAAAAAAAAAACAAGCACTCGCCATTACATCAAGATTCATAAATAACATCCTACCGTTAACATTAAATGTATAACTAACATCTAGAATGACATCAAATTTATGTTAACTTCTAATAAGTATAGAAAGTATAAAGAATAGTTTTGATATACTTTCAAAACCATTTTGCATATTTAAAATATATAATATAAGCCTTTAGGCAAAAGAAATCGCAATTTAAGCAGAAATATGTAATATTCATTCATGTCAGTTATATGATGACTCAAAAATATATCATAGACAGAGATAGGTTCTTCTATTGTATATATACGAGTATATAGTGAAAACAGTTATTATCCAAGTAGTTATGAAATATAAGAATGAAAGTCTAATTACTACTGCTAAAATCCGTTACATCTTATTTCTTTGGTATGGATAAACATGTACTATATAACCATAGCTAGAACTAGTCTCTTTAGCTTTCATACGAGTTTTGCGTTTGACTACCAAAATACCAGAATCCCATAGCACACTCTCCATGATATGGAAGTTTACCATTTCTAACACTCAAGATTTTCACCACAACGCATTTCGGTGAAATCCACGCATGATTAAAAGGTACAACATATGAGATTATATGTAGTAGGTATATATGGTGGCAAGTGATATCGGTAGACAGGCGCAGTGAGTGCCAGCTTAGAAGCAGCCGCGACGACGGAACACACGCATCTCGCTGGTGGCGACTGCGATCCACTCGTTGTGCGTGGAGTCGAACCAGGTGAGCCCCAGCGTGTACTTGCCGTTGATGTTGACATGCTGGCAGTGCGAGAACCACCACCCGCCCTCGTAGTTGGCCGCGCAGTGGGTGTTGGAGATGTCTCGGTCGCGGTCGATAGCCGAGAACTCCATGTGGTTCTGGTAGTCGAAAGCGTCGCTCGCGTTCCCGCTGAAGCCGCTCACTTCCAAAACGTAGCCGGTATCCGCGCTGCCGACGAAGAAGCTCTCGTATTGCGCGTACCAGGAGGCGCCGTAGATGTCGGTCATGTCGATACGCATGGACGAGCAGTTACCGGAGGTGATGCGATGCATGGAATCGAGCCCCAGCCAGAACTCCGCGTTGGGCTCGCCGAACCCGTGGACGTATTCCGCGAACTTCCTGTTGAACTCGATGGAACCGTTGAGACGGCGCTGGAGAAGCGTGGAGCCGTTGGCGCACCAGGCGTCCACGGTGTCCTCAGCCGGGCGGATGATGTAAGAGCCAGCGGGGCCGGTCACGTTGCTGCAGTCCTTAGGCAGCTGCGCCACCAGGTCCTGGTACTCCCTCTCGACAGGCTGCAACTCTTTAACCTCGCTGATGAGCTGGGGCAGTGAGATGGTCTCCGTCAGGTTTGTCTCTTCCACGGGGGCGTTGGCCTCGCTCTGAGGACAAAGATAATTAACTTTTAAACATCGCACATAGCGTTTCGTACTTGTAACACTAATTTGTGACCTTATTCGGTATGTTCTCTCCTACAAAACATTGAATTTAAATTAAGTGCATACGCGTATTATCAACCTACATTGCAGAATTTAGAAACATGTCTTCTAAATCGTTGTAAGAGTTCAGCATCATGAGTGAAGAGGGACACAGAGTGTGTATTGGTTCGTCATTCACTGAGCACGTCCCAGAATAAACACGGCTCCAGCGGCGCCATTAGTATAATATATTCGCTGTTATCTAAAAGGCATTAATGGAGAAGTGCGGACCGTTTCCACCGGAGTTTATTTGGCTACGTGACCTGATCAGCTATATACAACGTAAAGTGATCTACTTGCTCCCTATTGCTTATTTTTAAGGATTTTCGAAGAATAGTTAATGAATAATAATGGGACTTTTGGGTCCCGTAGGTACTTTTCGCACTCGGAACCCTAAAAAGGATTATGACAATGTATCAGTTTAATATAAGCTATTCTACATTATTTATGTTTATGTATAAGTAAGTTACCTATACGTACCGCTCCCGCGCTTGACTCGATTTCTTAGAACATCATTTGCGTTTTGAAACATTATGATCATCATAAAGTAGATGAATTGGCAAATTGTATTAAGACCCCTTTTTGTGAGAACCATCGATCGACCCAATTTAAAATCACCGACGATTACAAAAATCTATTGAGTACTAATAGTCCCTGTGTAATAAGTATCGAAAAAAATGGTACAAAATAGCTACGTAAGAATCAACGTGCATAGAAACAAACAAACATACATACGAAAGCAAAATTGGTTAAGGCAGACTTTGGTCGCTTCACTCGGTCAAATATGAAATTAAAGATATTAAAAAAACAACTCAGGCATTTCAATGAAAATCAGCGATCACAATGTAAATTGTACATGACTTTTTGTCATCAGGTAATTGTCTCACGTAATTATGACGAGACACGCCAATTACAAACAAACAGTAATTATCGCATCCGAATTAGCAGTTCTGATGCTCTGCCACTGTTAGTGACATTTACAAACCCGGCGGAGTGTTGTAAGTTTGACGTGTGTGTGTGTGTGTGTATGTTTTTTTGTATGTGTATGTTTGTGTGTGTATGTCTATCTGTAGAATTTTAACTCCCGAACGGATGCACCGATTTTAATCACAAAAACACAACTTCCTCAATATCGGTATTAAACGAACAAACTTGATTAGTAGAATACATACATTATGATCAATTTTAAAACTAAGATGGTCGCAACCTCAAAACATTGGTTTGAACAAATTATATATATTTTTTTTCATTTACAATATTTGTGATTGTGAATTTGTTAATCCCCCTCTAAGTTTGAGACTACCTTATACGGATTATACTTATTTATATGCGCCGTGCTCATACATAAAGGAATAATATATGTAATATCTTTTTTCGAAGGTCATGCTATAAGGGTGATTTCCCTTTCTCTCTAAAGACAGTGCCTTTAGCAGTTTTTCCGTTGACCCATGAATATTGAACGACAACCAACGAGCGATTAGTGCTACCATCAACTGAGACAATCGTGTCAAATTGCCTTATTAAGTTTTTACTCTTATAAATTGGATTTAAAGTGTTAGCTGTGTTGACTGTGTTTTAACACCCATTTACTATTTTAACAATTGAAAAATATAATATCCACAATTGGTTTGTTTTATCATTTTTTTTACAAAAAATATGATTGCTTGGTATATTTATATTCCCAGTTAAAATTCGTAGCAGAAAACATATTCTATATACTTTAAGATAAGCGACTGCTTTAGATCTAGGATGCCTAATATTGAATCCTATTCGCCAAAAATTTTTCTATGTTAGGTTACTCTGGTCTACGATGCCTAGAGGTAACCTATTTATTCTAGATTTGAATATTCCCCGATGCTAATTCTCAGGAAACAGAGACTCAGGGAGAGAGTTCCAAAGTTTCGCTCTCCTCACAATGAAGGCCGAAGCGAAGCTTTGTGCGAAACCAAACCAGCGTTACTTAAATAAATAGGAGCGTTAAAAGTTTTCAAAATACTTTGTTTATTTTAAACTGAGGTGCTATGGAAATACTTCAGAAGAATACCAGAATATTTTACCAGTATATAAATATTCTTACATAGGCACATTGTATGATTTTGTAATGTATATTTGCTTCACTGTATGTTGAATTTCAAGGACACAAAGCCTTTCGACCCGCGACAACCCCGGATCAACCTCGAATGGCTTGTTATAAAGTTATTGCAAGCTACTAGCTCATACATGAGAAAACTTATATGCTCTGAGGACTATGAAATTCAAAAACGATGACACACGTGATCGAATTTTGAAGTCTTCCACCCGCACTTGACCATCGTGATGGATTATGTCTTCTGCTGGATTCTCTCTTCGGTAATACATATAATAGAATACCTTTATTCATCATAAGGTATCCTAGTTATTACAAATTAAATTGTAATTAATAATAAGATACAGTATGGACTCGTCGAATAACCAATTCGGTTAGTGAAGAACGTGACATTTTAAATGTATTGTTTAATAACTTTGACATGTATATTTTAATTCTATTATAGTTAATAAATTATGGTAAGAAAAATAAAGTAGGTACATATGTCTCCTAGCCCTATTGATAAGTGCATCTAACAGTCTTAATTAGAATGTAAAAAATTAAACACATATTTTAAACTAAAAAAATTGTGTAAATTATGTTATATACATAATAATAAATCAACGTACAATATCTTGATGAATAATTAAAACATAATTTAGGTATTAGGTCACCTATAATATTTATCTACAATCTATCCCCACACACATTATAATCTACGAGTATAATGAGACAAACTTTCCAGTTCCGGTAGAAGGCAGCGGGTTGCTCATATGCTGAGCCTGTATAGTCCATCATCATCATCATCCAAAGCCACTTTTATCCCACTGCTGGGGAAAGGCCTCCCTCTGCATGTGCCACCTGCGTCGGTCTTGTGCAGTCCTCGTCCAGGTAGGCCCTGCGACTTCAGTGATGTCGTCGACTCACCTCGCTGCTGGACGACCAACTCCTCGCTTGCCAGTTCTCGGCCACCACTCGGTAACGGCTTTACTCCACCTGTCGTCATTTCTTCTAACCACTTGTCCTACCCAGCTCCATTTTAGATGCATCACTGCTAATCCGACATCACGAACTTTGGTTCGTCGACGGATCTCAGTATTGCGAACTCGGTCTTGGAGTTAGATGCCGAGCATGGACCTCTCCATGGCTCTTTGTGCAACTCTAATTTTGTGCACAGACCCATCGGTGAGTGTCCATGTTTCGGCTCCATAGGTCGTGGTGGGCAGAACACATTGGTTGAATAGGCGGGTTTTTAAGCACTGTGTGTATAGTCCTGTAGGTATTAAATGTGAACTGACCTTCAAGATATGGTCGTTCAGCCGGTAGTAGTGTTTCTTGGCCTGGGCTGTTAGGTCCTCAACAGCGTCGCTGAGTTGCCGCAGCTGTTCGCTGTTGCCAGCGGTGCGGTCCTGGTTGTTGCTGGTGCTCACTGCGATGGCTTTCACGGACTGCCGCAGCGTCTCCTGCTCTTGCTTCACGTACGAGAAGTGGGCGTTCATCTAGAGAAGGCACATACATTGGTGACGATTCTGGTGTACATACGACTAAACTAAATTTAAAGTAACTCTGTCTCTTTGCACCATAAGTGAAAAGAAAGAGACGACACGATCTAAACCATAGAGAAAACAACTAAAACCACGTAAAGTCGTATCAATTGGAAATACAGTAATGATTCGTTTTTAAACTTTTTTATTATATTGATTTCAAATATAATTCAAAACTTTTAATAAATTATGATAATACTTATATGATTATTGCTCGTACTTAAAACTTGTCAAATTTTAAAAGTCTTTTTAATCTAATTCGAAGTTTGCCAAAAAGTTTATGCGTGTGTATTTTTTAAACTTACTCCTTTTTGTATTTTTTTAAGTAGGTAGGTACTTCAATAAATCTAAACAATACGCTAAACTCACCTGGGCTTGGTCCACGTCCAGCTTCGAGATCTCCTTCCTGAACTCAGGAATAGTCTTGTCCATCTTGTTCTCGATCGCCTCCAAATCCTCGCGCAGTTCCAGTATCGAGGCATGCATCTTCTCAATGTCCGTAACAGCCAGGGTGCTGTTCCCAAGCCGTTCGTTCAGAGACTTGGCTTGGATTTCCAGGAAATCTATCTTAGCCGAGAACAGGTCCCAGTTGGGCTCCTCAAGATGCTCGATCCTGCGCTGGTGGCCGAGTAGCTGGATCAGGATGCTCTGGTGGCTGGCTTCCAGTTGATCCTGGATCTTAGCAATGCGAAGGAGTTGGGAGTGGACCATTTTGCTATGGCGATGCTTGTGGGCCTTCGGCTTCTCCTCGTCGTCGACCGAGTTCTGCGAGTCATCAGCCAGCAGCTCCTCCTGCTCCAGGATCTTGTGCTTGACCTGCAACAAACAAGTTCTCTTATTGAAGAACGCTTCTGTCGAGTTTTAGGTACTTATACATATTTGCTTTGATTGATAGAAGGGATGCAAGATATAAAATTTAAATTTATGTTTTCTTTTGCGTAATAAACAATACCAATTATTATTTTTACCATTGTAGTAAAAAGGTTTATAGTTCGCAAAGTATACTGTTCAGATTATTATTTAACTTACAACGTAATATTTATAGGTATGTAGTGAGTGGTATGTTAGAAGAGAGGGCTATTCCCAGCAGTGGGAGATAACCAGCCGTGGATGATGTGAACTTATGTATCTTCGATGAGTATACAGTAATTATTATGGTACCAAGAAGCTGTTCCACTGATGGTATATTTTCGGCTCTTTACTCGATCGAAAATGCGATAAAATTAATTGACTTCTTATCATAATTCCTTTGAAAATTTATCGTATAAAAATCTTATTTGTTCCTTTATCCATTATCAAACAAAATATGATTTGCGTAGTGATGAAAAATTCAACGCGGGCATGTAAAAATGAAAGGTTTACAGAAAGTCGTTGAATGCTAATGAAGACTGGAGGTGTCTTAAAGGCCAGTAGCATCTGTTGCCACGCGAATCTGTGCTTTATTACCTTTGTAATAATGTTGGTAGTTGCCACGGAAATATGCCGGGGTGAATTGAATCTTGGTAAGGAGTCGACAGTACGGACCCAGCAGAATATTCATTCGGAACTAGGATTTAATATCGCTGTCCCTACTGGACTTTATCTTTATAGCAGTAAAGTTCAGAGTTGCTTGGCGCAAAGTCTGTGATTACGCAGTGCCAAAGCAAACTCCTGTAGGCAGTCGGAGTCAAAGCTAGACGCTTGATTTTAAGCAAAGCAATTTTCTTTTGTGCCAAAACAAAGCTTTGAGAAATGTATACCTAGCTTCTCAAGAATACTTTCGAGCTTCTTTGTCAGATATTAGAAAAACTAGTCAACCAATAAACTTGTAAAAACAAATTAGTGTTTTATATGATTGCCTTCGAGTAATCCTCAAAGGTTTCATTTACTCCATATACTAATAGAATTATTGCAAAAGTTCGTGATGAAGAGGTGACTTATATCTTGGATTAACAGATACACGACGTTAATCCCGGATTAACGCGGTTAACAGCGCAGGGCGCAGCAAATTTATGACAATTCCAAGAATATAAGTCGATAAGTCAAGTCGTAAAGCCAAAACAGACCTACGGGCGGCTTGAAAAACTCGGGCCACTTAGTTCTTACGAAGAAGAAGAATTCATATTAATTTATTCATATATAAACTTACAGCATTTTAGCCAAACCGTCTATGTTTATTATATTACTAACCTAAACTAGTACATGCACTTATTACAATTAACATTACAATAAAAATTATTAAACAAAAACAAGACTATACTAAAAGTATAATATAAATCCCATTCATCCCTCTTTCACTCATTCATCACCTTTCAACCACTTACAGATTGTTATTTTTTTTTGTATTTTAGGGTATTTTTTTCTATCTTCTTCCACTCGTCTGACGAAGAAGAAGACTCAAGTTATATTAAATGTAATATTCTCGTCTTTCCTTCGTAGAATTCTATATCCATTACAGCGTAGGTAATTTGAAATCGGTACACGTTGATGTTGTATTAAACTATTAGGACCGATTTCGCGTCGTCAACAAAGGAGCCTTTATGTAATTACGTCCTTTATATGTAGATAATAATATAGTCAAGCAGTTTGGAAATTGATTTTCATCAGATCTGTCATTCCGTGCAATAGCTCTTGACCTAAATACTCACGTAATTTCAGCTTCTCTAAAGCATTGAAAACAATATTGTAGTTTAACGTAAATTATACATAAAGTACCAACTAACTATAATACATATTATGTGTTTGAAAAGTGGCATTTCATTTGAGCGCTGCCGTGGATCAGATGACACGTTATATTGTAAGTCGTAAAGCCAAGTCAGAGGCCTTCGGGCTCTTTGAAAACTCTCGTCACCAGAGCTTGGCCACTAAATTCACATTATATGTATTTTCCGTGCCGCTATAACAACAAATACTAAATATAAACCATATAACCCCATACAAAAAACTAGTTTTTTGTATGGGGTTATTTTTTGCTATATTACAATAGCGGTAACAGGTAGATACTTAAAACTTTCACAGAGCATATACATGTATACTGCATTTCAAATAATTATTTAATTGACTTTGTAAATAATTAATAATATAAAACAAAAATAAATATGTAAGGGCGGAATATGTAGCTCGTATTATGGTTGATAACACAACTGATATACTACATTAACAAACATACATATTTTATATAAATACATATTTAACACCCAGACCGACAGCCAACAAATTTTGTTCAGCACAAAGATGATGGCAGTGCCGGGAATCGAACCTTCTGATTGGGAGTCTGGCATGGTAACCATTACGCCAACGAGGTCGATGTGAAGTGCCTTCATTAAGTGCATTACAAAGTAGCTTTAATGTGGAAGGAAATGCAAAATAGGTATAAATAGTCTGGGCAACCATCTGCTAAAATCGCTTTTATTAATTAAGGGAGGCAAACAGGTCCAGCGGAGGCTGTGCGGCGCAATCTGTCACCGTTTCCATTGCACTCGTTTCTTTCCATCCACTAGCACCTGTAGCTCGGCTAACTGAAGTGATCTGACCCAATCAACGAAGTTAATACAAATACAAATCATTTATTGATAACACCAAAGTTACAAGTCAAATAATATGATATCATTACAAAAGTGTACGATATGTATCAATGTCAATTTTCAATTATATTCTACTAATGTAATATCATTACAATAGTATATGATATTAATCAAAATGTCAATTTTCACCACTAAATCTAATAATATAATATCAATACCAAAGTATATGATATGTAATTTTTTATATTTAGATAATCATTTATATTTGTAAAAAGTTTTATCTAATAGCCAAATCCTGAGTCTAGTCCGGTGGAAGGTGCATCCCGGATACACACTGTCTTTTATTAAGCCACTGTCGATGCGGGCAGACGTCAGATGGGTGACCATGTAAAATACAACCGTCGATGCCTTCAAGGCGAGAGTGAACCGGTTTCTTCCAAGCAAGCTCAAAGCACATTTCAGCAAATAAGATTTGGTCAAGCGCAAGCCTGTCATACTAAAAAAAGAACTTCAAAATATCAAAATGCATCTAGTTAATGTGAATATGGCTCGTTGGGAAAACGTCTGCTTATCAATCAGACGGCCCCTAGTTCGATTCCGGCCGTACCAATGACTTGTATTTCAAGTTATGTGTGGACTAGCATCCCGTCCCGGCGTCGCACGGGCTCTAAAATAATCTGAGTAGCGAAGAGAAATAAAATATAGCCTATGTTGCCAACGGTGAATTTTTCAAATCGGTCCAGTAGTTTCGGAGCCTATTCGCGTCAAACAAACAAACTTTTCCTACTTATAATATTGGTATAGAATTGCACTCGCTTTATGGTGAGGAAACCAACAGGTTTGAGGAGAACAATATCCGAAGGCATGTGTTATCCACCAACCCGTACTTGAGCCAGCGTGATGTATTATGGCTTATCACTCTCTCCGCGTGAGAGAAGGTCCCGAGTCCCAGCAGTGACAACGTATAGTGACTTGCTTATGCCTTCTATGCTAATGTGAATGACGCTGTTTATGCTAATTTATGCCACTTCAAAAGAAGTTCGACTTTTTGAAGCTAATTTTGCTAAGGATGGATTTTACTTACGGCCCTTGATTTCCCAAGAGAATGACTAAGTTTTATCACCGCGGGGTTAATTCGGGTGGACTTTTATCACTCCACAGGCTATGTTTTAACTTCTAGGTTTACAGTTAACTAACAACACTATAATGACGAAAAAAAATCTCATAGGGAAAGATTTTTACCATAAATTAACGACAAAAATCTAATATAAAATTTCAATGTCACAATGTTAGTTATGGCTCCTCCGATTTTTACCATATTATATAGGTCTGAGAATCGGCTACTATCTATTTTTCATGCCCCTAAGTGTTAAGGGTTGTTCACCCTTAAATTTTTACTTAAGGCAGAACAACGTTTGCCGGGTCAGCTAGTATATTATATTATTTAATTTAATTATAATTAATAATGTCAAGTTTGTCAAGAAAGAAAGAAAAAATATATTTATTGTGACTAATTAATCTACACAAGACAAAATATAATATTTAAAATAGTACAATAAACTTTAGTTAGTCACAACACAGACTCTACTCAGCATAATGCTGGTTGCTGGAGATACCTTTTTATCACCTATACAAATATGTTTACATTAGTAAATTTTATAGCGATTAAACATTTATTATAATTTCTTATTATATTAGTAAGTAATATAATATGAGGGAAACTTTGTGTAAAATTGTTCGGTAGGTATTAGTATGACACCCGGCGCCGTCTGGTTTTCTGAAGGGGATGAAATTATCCAAGCCGACAGTTAACCGGGTCATTGAATATCTTCGCTCCGATATAATTAAACTCTAGTGTGACGCAAACGTTTGGAACGTTCCTGGAACCTATTTCAATCAGTTCACTTGAGATAATTGTGGTATAAAGGTCATCGCACACAAGCCGGCTTCTTCTTCATTTTAGTCTCACATGAAGGGAAAGAAAAATATGGTATATTATTTTCGCGTAGAAAACGGTCACACTTACTTATTATTAAAAGTTGGAATGCGTCCAACAGTGCACTGAGTGCACGCGCGGATCGCGTCGGCGGCGGTCCGTGTAACACTCGCCCCTGAAGATGGTGCTCGGAAAGCACCGAAACTGTTCCACTCATTCCAACTTTTAATAATAAGTAAGTGTGACCGTTTTCTACGCGGAAATATTAACATGCCTTACGTGAACAGTTTACAATTTTTACATTGTATATTTTTAGTGAATTGATTAATGTTAAATCTAGTCCTTATGTAAGTGTTGTCAGTATAATATTGTAAGGAGCTTTAAGTTTTGGCATAGTTTAGTAATTATTGCACGGCGATAGGCAGAATATAGTGCTCTTTCTCTTTGACTAATACCTGTCTATGTACTATTACTATATTTGCAATAAATTGATTTGAATTTGAAATTTGTATGAGCCGAAGAAGTGGTCAAGTCTTAGTACAATCAGTCATTAAACCAAGAGACCTTCGGGCGGCTTGAAAACTATCGACATCAGGTCTTGGCCACTTAGCTCATACAAGAAGAAGAAAAAGAAGTGGCCAAATCTTGGTGTCGAGTTTTCAAGCCATTCGAAGGCCTTTGACTTGGCTTAAAGACTGCTTGTACTTAGACTAACAGCCGGTAACTACAGTCTTATGCGTTACCATCCAAAGACTGCCTGCATCGACCGTTGCCTAATCTCGACGATCGCTTTAGATCATCTTGGTTAGTCAAACTTTATATGAAATTGTTTGACAGCTCGTTTGACACTTACCGGAGGCCGAATCCGAAATCCGCTTTCTCGGCTTCGATTCGTTCGGCGCTTTCGAGACCGGCAAATGTGCGATAACCTTAAATCTTCATTGTATGCAGTATATGCAATGTGGACATTGATGGACTACTTAACTGTTATCTATTGTTTATGCATAATATAGTATCTTATATAATTTGGTACTCTATGTACAATGTATATGATTTCTCGTATTACGATATATCTACGTATTCATTTGTTTATCTTGTTATTATTTTATTTAATGTATTTTATTCTCATCCTTATTGTACACTACGTCATTGTTTAGTCATTAATAAAGTCTTCTCCATCCAAAGATTGCCTAGAAAAGATCGCTTTAAGTGATATGGCCGCCGATTGTGGCACACCTTTTTAAAAGCCTTTTCTTTTTATCTTCAAATAGTTTATGTTTGTGTCCAATATCTATCTGATTCTTAATACATGAGTATCTTATATATATAAAATTTCCATGTCACAATGTTAGTAGCCATACTCCTCCGAAATGGCTTGACCAATTTTTACCAGTAGGCCTGAGAATCGGCTACTATCTATTTTTCATACCCCTAAGTGAGGCAAAACAACGTTTGCCGGGTCAGCTAGTATGTATGTAAAAATTACATATCTATTATAACGAAATGTTATAAGATTAATAAAGTTCTATGATATCTATGATTACTTCGCCTTTAATTTGTACTTCTGTTCGCAGTTTTTCTGTGAAGTTTCTTGCTCGTTTTTTGAACGTGATGTCCGTTTGAAAAAGTAAAATGTTCGATGGCTAAAGGGGCTACTACCGAGTTGAACCATACGTGAAGGAAAAATTACTTATAATTTTTTCAAAGAATTTAACCACCATTTATATATGTATATCTACATCATCCTAATTAATATTATAAATGCGACAGTCTCTCTGTGTGTGTGTGTTTGTTACTTCTTCACACTCATTCGGCTGAATCGATTTGACTGAAATTTGTGTGTTATCCCGTGTTGTCCCGGATTAACGCGGAGCAAACCGCCATCTTGTTATATACCTTTACGAAGTTAACTTTTTCATTCATTTTGTTGGTGATCATATTCTTCTTTTTAATTCATTTTAATTTCAATCCTCTCATCTTTGATATCTGAATCTGAGAGCTATTTTCAGTTTAAAAAAAATACCCGTATAATGCTAGAACAAAAGTAATCATGCAAGATTTGGAATAAGTATAAAGTCTAAAATAGTTATCAAAACTTTTTGAGATAATTACAAATATGTTATTTTCATTTAAGTCATGTTCAGAATGTCATATTGAATGGTATTACAACCAGCCAGTTTGATTTTTGTTTCACACACGGCTGGTTAGCCCCATACTAAATAATTTATAGTTTGAATTATGGTTACTAACGCAACTAACAGACAGTGTCGACAAATTTAGTTCATCACAGATGTTGACCGTACCGGGAATCGACCACTCAGACACTGGTTGGCAGTTCGGCATGGTAACCATAACGCCAACGAATTCATCAAATTGTATTAAAAATAATGCATTCAAAATAAGAAAATATTTTGCGCGGACCTATAATATTTGCAGTTTTAGTTTAAAAACCTGAGTCTTTTTTTATTTTAACTTTAACATTATCTTTAGCACGCTTGTCAAAATTACTTTACCTTACTTAAATCTTGTAATAATATTGATGGTTAGTATACACTAAAAATCTGAAGAATAATATAATTGTGGTTATGCACTACTGTATGGTACTCCGCGGTAAGGTTGACAATCCGACTGTTTTGAGCTCTTTCTATTTGTACGTCTCTGATTATTACACTCGCTGTGGACCAAGATGTTTAGTTCCCTCAATCTCGCACTGAATATGCTAAATCGGCCCCTACGCGACCAGCTATAACTACAAGATATCGATGTCTTCTGTAGTGCCATTCACTATCATAGTGTTCACTCTTTTAGTCTTTAGATCAAAAATAGTGCGCTTTGGTTTAATAAATTTTCTAACTATTCTAATTAATAAATTAATTTTGACTTATTACGACAAAGGTCGAAGTAACCCCTTTAGTTTGGAGTTAGTTTTTCTGAACTCCTATTTGAGTCGTATGAACAGCAAATATTTTTCATCAGCAACATGAAACCGGAAAAGTTGTGTTTTATCTTTTACTGGGGCTTCGTAGCCATGTTCGGACGTAGAACCTCTTGGAAAAATGACCAGAAGGAAAACAGGTGTATAAAACAATTACACTGCTGTAGCTAATAATATTTAGCAGATTATTGCCATGTCAACTTCTGATATGAAACCAGTAATTAAAAACAAAGCGAATAGTATTTATTTTTACTTTATACAGCCAGACATAACATAACATAGAATTTAGAATGTTTTATGTGGACAGAACAAATGACCCAAGCAAGAGCGGCGCTTACCTCGACCAACGTATAAGCTTGGCGATCCAACGAGGTAATGCCGCCAGCATTTTAGGCACCTTACCCGCGGACACAGACTTAGACTTAATTTACTATTTGTAAGGTTTTTGTGTGTGTGTGTGTGTGTGTGTGTTTTTTATTTATATAATCTTATAATATTATAAAATACTGTTTGGAATATTTGAACCCATTTCAAACGATATTTTAATTGAAGAATTGTTTAGCCGTCCGGAAGATGCGACGTATAACGCAGCTTAAAAAAATACACACAAATACAAATACTTTAATACATACACAAGGTTACTACACTTAATTATACACACATACTCTGTAAAGTCTCATAATTGATTGTCAGTTAACCCATTAACAATAAAGAAGTAATTAAGCAAACTTGTGTTTAAAATAGTTGGGCAATGGAAACAGTGTTTCGATGCACATCCACCTGGTGTGTGCAGGAGCATACCAAACGGCCGGAGCCTGCCGTGTCGAGGGATAATTACTGCGCTACATCCACAAAGACACATGTATATAGACAGCCTACATGTCCAATACGGTCCATAGAGGAGGCAAATCAATCAACGTACAATGACAGCTTTTGAGAGTATCTTTAGTACGCTCTATATCAAAAATAAATATATATTTGGACACATTTCACACACGGCTAGTTAGCCCCATTTAATAGTCGCTAACAAAACTGATATACTCCATATACATACATTCTTAATATCAATAACAATTTTACACACAGACCGACAGTTAACAAATTTAGTTCATCACAAAGATGTTGGCCGTGCCGGGAATCCATTTTTTTTAACACGGCAGAAATTCATTTATGCATTTTCGCCAATCCTCGGGGGAATCGATATAGACCCCTAGTATAAGCTTTTCCGAATTCGCAAAACGTAATATAGTTTTCGTTTTGGTAAAGTTCTATTCATAACAAACGATATAAGCCGTTCACGGCTCTGTCAAACATTTAAGCTGATGAAAACACATTGTTTACGTTTAGAAACTAAAACGAAACAAAAACGTCCGTTCCGTTATGCGGTAGGAGCTCGATTTTCCGGCCCTCAGTTATACGGATTCGCGATTATCCGGACGAGAGAAGAATTGTTCAAAGTCGTATTATTGCAAGCATGAACGTTTTGGACGGCACAGAAATCACCCAACCCGCGCCGACTTCTCATCAGAAAATATAAAAAAAAAAGGATTTCTTCATGCGTTCGATTTTCCGAATGCCTAACAACAACAATTCGTTCGGTTCGGTAATGGATTAATTAAGCTGTACTCGTATTTCGTTTTGAGCATTCGAAGATAAAATATCTAAAATTTAAAATTGACATTTGATTCATATCATACGAGTATACCATTGTAATGATATTATATTACTAGAATCAGAATTGAAAATTAACATTTGATTCATATCAAATACTATTGTAATGATATTATATTACTAGAATTAGAATTGAAAATTGACATTGAATCATATCATATACTTACTTTTGTAATGATATCATATTATTTGACTTGTAACTTTGGTGTTATCAATAAATGATTTGTATTTGTATTTGAAGATTCTTATACTTGTGATACCGGTGGGAATTTGCGAAGCCAGCTATATTTATTATATTTTTGAACAAACCTTTTATAGATTCTCATCGTCGACAAAAACTTGTTTATCTAAAACTTTTACTTTAAAAGGTTTTACGCTCAAGTATATATGAAGGTAATTGGATATGAAATTGAAAAATATTTTCTAAAAACATATTACTAAATCGAGTGTATAGTGATTGATTGCTTTATTAAGCGGTTGACTTGTATCGAAGCAATCTTCTCTGATTTAAATCATCCTTTATTATTTTCATTTTCTAATGCTCGCCTGGCTAACAATAACCCTCAAGTTGAAAAATCTATTGCCGTGTGTGAAAATTCTGCACAATATAAACTATTTATTATTATTATTAATTATTATTATCTTGTATCTTTAAATGAGCAATTAATGTATATTCTATATAATAAATGGAATATCAGAATCGGCGTCAACGATTTTCATGAAATTTAGTACATATATAGGGGGTTTCGGGGACGATAAATCGATCTAGCTAGGAATCATTTTTAGAAAATGTCATATTAAAAAAAAAAACAGAGCAAAGCTTGGTCAACCGGGTACTTATAATAATGTGTTCCGGCTGCTTGTTTGAGGGCTAGTAATTCCTTACTAAGCTTGCTCCAGAGTGTTGCTAGCTCGTGTAATACCTAGCTATAATGCCTAGGGTAAAAAAAAACTCATCCAATTCTATTCCCCTTCGGGTAATACGTCCTACGCCTCTCATCCTGTCGTACCATCTGCTTCAGTGCTATACTAATCTAGTCCAGGTACGACTCAAGACAGGTGGGCTCTGTCAATGTGGGCAAAAACAACTTCATTTACATTTGTGACGTTACTGGAGCTCTTTTGCTATAAGTATTTACTTTCAGAAAAATTGACTAAAATGAATTTATTTCGTAAAAAAGCTCTAAAAACTGAAAACGTGAAACCATTGCGAGTATAACTCGCGTCAAAAAGAAAATATGATGACCACGTTGGCGTAATGGTTAGCATACCCGACTGCTAACCAGACGAATCCGGGTTCAATTTCCAGCACGGCTTAAATCTTTGTGTTGACTTGTCAGTCTAGGTGTTAAATCTATATTTTAAAAATATGTCTGGCTTTTCTTCTTTAACTTCATAACGCACGAACCGATTTCCACGGTACAGCATTCGTTGGAAAGGTCTCGGGCTCCATGAGGTTTATAGCAAACAAAATTGAGGGAAAATTTCAACTTTTTGGCGAAACGGAGTTAGCCATATTATATTATATATTTATCGATATAAAGTATTTATGGTTGTCTATGTAACGCAGGATTTTATAAGAACTTACAATTAAGGATTTTTCAAAATATGCTTTCAAAATTTTGTTCCCATGCGAATGGCAATGCTCTTGACCAAGTTGGCAATCGAGACACAATGTCGCGGAAGTTGGGAACCAGTCTTCGCAGACTGGATAATAACAGCTGCTCGTATGTTTTTCTTATTTAGTTTAGTATAAAAGGTGGTCGTATAATGAAATTGAATGTCCTGTAAATTTAGATGTTAACCGAACGGAATCTTTAATGTAGTTTGATAATGTAAAAGTAGTGTTTTTTCTTATGTAATTTACAGGAATACCTGATAACTTTATATCTACAATTTATAAATTATAGTCCATATTCTTCATTTAATTTTTTGTATGCTAGGAAGAACCTGAACTCCACGACCCAGGTCGCCCTAGTGTGGAGTACAGTGTTCCCCGAGTTACCACTTAAATAACGATAGAAATATTCAAAGATGTAATTGTATTTTTTACTTTTATGTAACTCGATTTAATTTATCCTTAAATCTCTGTGAAAATAAATTATTTATTTATTATTTATCAGTTTTGACCATTCGGATAAACTTGTCATCGTATCAAATAAACATGGCGTTTTTATATTTGTGAAAACTAATGAAAACATATTTTAATGTAAAATCAAGTCCTTGCAACTCTCCGCCCAAAGTAGGTATAAATATAAAATGCGCACAGTGAATAATATCATATATAAAAAAAACTACTTAAGGTCCCAAAAATAACAGGATCGGATACATAGTATAATATCAGGCTTAACTAACCAAACGTTCATACTCGTATATATATATTTTAATTAAAAAACTTCTGCTCCATCCTAACCTTAACGTCTCAAAGTTCAACAAATACTTATTGTAATATTAGAGTTAATATAACGCAGAGTACGTTGTAATATTACAATAAAGTACCTACTAATATTACCGAGACATCAAGTTTTGGTAACTTTAAAGCTCAAAGCTGGCTTGTCAATTAATCTCTCTATGGTTAAAAAATAATTTGTGAAAATTACAAAATAAGAAATGTTTCCATTGTTTTTATTACAATAATTATCATCCTACTAATAAGTAGTATATTCCTATCCCTAAAGATATGCGGACCAACATGGATGAAACAGGCGAGGGAGAGAGAGAGTTGGAAATTAGCGGGGCAGGCCTATGCCCAAGCGGCAACTTTTGCTTAAAATGTGTAAAAAAAAAAATATTTTAAAAATATGTAAGCAATAGAATGAAGGCTTTTTTACTTTTATTTTACTTTTCCTTATAGTATGAATGCAAAAGTTTCTGTATTACTTACTTCTTCACGCTCGAATTACTAAACCTTTTTTAGATGTTTTATTTATTTATTTTATTAACGCGGGTATCACCGTGGGGCGCAGCTAGTATATGGTATATTCAATAATTTTGAAATGTAATCGTCTATACCAATATTATATAGAGGAAAAGTTTGATTTTTGGTTTGTTTGACGCGAATAGGCTCCGAAACTACTGGACCGATTTAAAAAATTATTTCACCGTTGGGAAGCTACATTATCCCTGAGTAACGTAGGCTATATTTTGTTTCTCTTTGCAACTTAGTGTAATATATTTTTTACTACATTAGAATTTTTTTTATTATGTACTTGTAAAAAAGCGAGTGTGGCGCGGTGGTAAAAACGTCCGCTTTTCAATCAGACGGGTCCTGGTTCGATTCCAGCCATACACCAATGACTTGCTTTTCAAGTTATGTGTGGATTTGCACTCGCTTTAAGTAAAACATCGTGAGGAAACCGGCACGTTTGAGGACTGCAATAGCCGAAGACATGTGTCATCTACCAACCCGCACTTGGCCAGCATGGTGGATTATGGCCAATATCTCTCTCCTAGTGGGAAAAGGCCCAAAGGCCCAGCAGTGGAAACGTAAAGTGGGCTGCTTATGCTATGAATATTATGCAAGAAAAATACTCGTAAGACGATTATGATTATGGTAATAATAACGTAAAATGAGATATGGTTAAAAAGAAGAATCCAGTTTTTCCCCGCGCGAAGTTCGTTAAATTAGTTAACGCATAGTGTTCCGTGCGACGCGCCGTATATTACATTTTCCGAACTGCTAACTGTGAAGAGGGAAGTTTCAGTTTTACAGTTCCAATTTCGGGAGTGAGAGGATACCAACTCGTATTAAGCTGGAGTTGTATCACATACATTCGGCAGACTGCGCTCTAACGAGCCGCTTTTAGGTATTGTGTTTTAATGACGCAGCGTTTAATGTTACTGGGGTTTTTTTCAAAAGACCTTTGTTAACTCGAAACATGATAATTTCGAGAAAGATAAGAGAACTTTGTGTTTAGCATCTCACTAATATTATGTTATATACTAAGTATAAGTATGTTATGTTGTATATTAAGTGTGATATGTAAGTTGTGTATATTTGTTACTTCTTAACACGAAACTTTGGTATAGAGAAAGTTTTAAACATGGATTGAATCGTAAACTAATTATTACCTACTGTGGACATAGACTACTTTTTATAAGACTTCTACTTACATTAGTGATAGATTACCTTTTATACCGGCGGTGTTGGGATGGGTGACCATGCAGAAGACGGTCGTTTTTAAAGTGACGTTTTCATCTGGGCGCTACTATTTGTGTCAGGTGATACGTTAAACTTAAACGGATTAACGTCGCGTAATTTTCCTTTAATTTTCCCTTTTGTTTTATTGAATTAGTCTACCCTTGTAAGCGTCTCGACAGTACATCTAGATTCTAGACAATAAAATAAAACGTAAGTAATCAAATCTTGAACAAATCTAATCATAGACCTAGCCTTAAACCTAAGCGTGGGCGAATGTCGCTTAACTAAATTTAGGCAGAAGTAATTTGATAAAACAATCTTTTGGCTCACAACGGCTATACCTGCGCCTAAATTAGATAATAACTAGCCAAAGGCAAAATAACGCGTTTTTAGAATAGTACTTATTTTGTGTTAATTTTATGAATTATTTTGATGTGTATTATATTATATTTTGTGGAAATTTTAAGCGACTACCAAATACCGTTTTTTACTTATAGAACAAAAATATGAAAATATGAAAGAAATATGTAGGTACGGAACTCTAAAAAGTAGCTCTTATTCTAATTTCATCGCCATCATCTTGATATCAGATGAGTCAAGTAACGTCGGGATAACGCAATAGCGTAGGAGGCTAAACCATTAAACCACCCTATCCGGGAGCCGCTGAGGTTCTAATTTAGAGACTGTATAGTTTTTAGGGTTCCGTGCACGAAGACCACCAGTGGGACTCTATTCCTGTCTGGCACCAGGCTTTATCTCATAAACCAAAATACCCATAGAGTGAAAACCAATTTTCAACATGTATTTCTTTACCGCTTTAACTACAATTTCTAAAAAACGACAACTGGTAGACGCTTGAAATATTCACAATTTATTTAGTTACATATTTTCTTTAAAAAAAAAAAATTACAGTAAAATAAATATTACATTTTATGGAGGCCACATACAACCAACTACATTTTTTGCCCTTTCATTTCGATAAGTACGGAATCATTAAAGCGCGAGCCGGGCTCGATCTTGGCCAGTTTTTCTTTTTCATTACATTGAAACAGCGAACTAGAATAAATAGAATAGTAACTTGGCCGAAAAAATGGTTCCACCGTCTACGCGTAAAATACTGCGGTGGGCGGGGCAAAACAGCTAACCGTGCGCCGCGTGACTTTGACGCGACCATTCGCGTGCGAGCTTTGTGCGTTTCGTTGGGATAGCAGTATAATTGTGCGCGTAGATGGATCCAAATTCTAAGCGGCGATTGTATGAAGTTACTCTTCCGTTTATTCTAGTTAGCTGTATGGAAATAACGTTCCTAAATCTCGTAGGTATAGGGCTTACATTAATCGTCCAAACAGCTAGGTCGACCTATTTAACCGTGACAGCAATAGAGTGCTATACAAATAGACAAACATTGTTCATCACAGTTGGTGGTAATCGAAACGTGACAACGGTGTAATCCGGGGATAATTCTGAATCATTTAATGTTTCCCGGAATTAATACCGCAACACCGCTAGCACAGCAGTCGGGTAGACAAATTTATCCCGGATAGAAATAGAGTTATTTCTTCTTATATTATTCCTTCGTTAAATAGACAATTATTAAGAGAAACCATAGCATAGTGGTAGAGCATTGTCTCGTGCTTATCAGGCTTGCAACCACCCTCAAGTTGAAAAATCTGTCGCTTAGCAGCTAACGTTGTGATCCGACAGCTTTCTTAAAAGCCAGTTATTCCAAACTAAACATGCTTCATCTTCGGCCAGAGTAGCGCTTATTGTGTCTTTACGCGCACTGGAACAGACATGCCCATAGGTGTTGTGTAAAAAAATGTGCGCAATAAACGATTTATTTTCTTTCTTTCTGTAGCTATCATCTACCTGAGTATAAATAGGTGTCCAATATCGCTGTATGTGGAAAAGACATGAATATTCCCACAGTAAAAATTACACTTGACCACCCGGTAATACTAATACATGTTCACTGTTCATGTAAAACCTATTTTAGCAGCTAATGTTCTACGGCTTTTTGAAACTCTCAATAAATCGCTAGTCTGACAAAAGTTTAGTCGACGCGCGGCAAAATGTGTGAAAATTTATTTTAACTCAATTAATAAAAGTTGCTTGTCTAGTTCTAAAGCCGTGTATTAAAAGGTTCTGCATATTACTAGCAACTTTGTATATATATTATGTATATACTTGTAGCATCTGTGTATATGAATACTTATAGAGAAGGAGAAGTTTTATTTGGCAAAAAACAATATGATATATATAATTAAAGAATATCATATTAATATTATAAATGCGAAAGTTTCTATGTAAGTGTGTATATTTTGTTACTTCATCACGCTTAAACAGCTGAACGGATTTTGATGAAATTTGGTTTTAAAAATAGGTTAGACCTTGGATTAACACATACATCATTTTGATATAACAATCCGGGTCATGAGAGAGAAAGGACTGTAGAGTTACTGTAGAGATGACGGCTGATAGAGAAGAGTGGAAGAAGATGCCCCGAAAATGTGTGTGCCGACACCAACTAGTGAAGAAAGAAGAAGAAGAGGAGAAGAAGAAGAAGAAGAAGAAGTTAGCTGGTTCTAAATAACCCAGTACACTGCCAGCCTACAAAGCGGAGACCTCACACGACTCGATGCTCCGAGCTAATTAATTGAATCTACTTCACGTGATTTACTTCGCGTATTCATGTTGCAAACATAGATTTATGGTTACTGGAATGCCTATTGAAGGTTTCGTTGAAAAATTTTATTATGATATTAGTATTGACAATTTTTTCTTATTAATATGAAAAAAATATATAAATAAGGTAATAAAAAATATTTACGAATTTGTGAATCAAGTTTTTTTTTATTCATAAGCCCGATTGGTACCAAAATAAGTATTAAAACTTTATTTACGATATTTACGGTTTTTTTCGACGTTTATGAAGCTATTATTAAGTAAATTAGTCGCGTTTTGATTATATTGAAGATTTAAATTGATAACGATATTCCAATTTTTTATTGTAAAATCGGGCTGCTTATGCTATGCTACTATTTAGTCAGGACATCGTGCGGGTGGTTGAAATACAGAGGTGGTTAATCTATCCTCGTAAAAAAATATGTCTCTTCCAGGGCAAGTTTATCAGTTGGTTGATATCAAGTTCGATCATAGGCGCAGAGTTAGGCATAATGTAGTGCAGACCTAGTGCGAATCAATTCACGCTGACATAGTTACCATTAGAGAGCTAAGTGGCTTAGCTCAGGTTACGGAATTTTTCATACTACCACGTTACATTGTAACACGTCATCAATTCGGTGGTTTTTGCGTGAAAGAGGAACAAACGTCCATACATCCATATACACTTTACATAATTAGTACGATAGAATTGTACTCGCATCTATCCATATCATCATCATCATCAGTCTATGTTCGTCCACTGCTGGACATAGGCCTCTCCCAAGGCACGCCACTTGGCCCTATCCTGTGCTTCTCTCCGCCATCCACTACCCGCTACCTTCTTCAGATCATCGCTCCACCTGGTTGTAAGGAGTCCTACACTACGTTTGCCGAGACGCGGTCTCCACTCTACCTCCACCTATCCATATATTATTCCTAAATCTATGAAAGCAACGATCGGCCGATACAAAGTGCCATATTGTATTTTGTATATTGTATTATGATTGATTGATCGATTGCAACGAATGGCGTGACATTTGATGCAAATGTTTGGTCAACTATAAAGCGTTACAAGAAAATATTATAAAACTAGGCGAGGTCGTCGAGACAGTCGCTGTTTTCTCACTTCCAGTGCTCAAATAGTACCTTGAGCAAGCCATGGTTTGCCTTTTTCAAATTCAAATTGCTTTATTATCAAGAATCAGAGTCTCACAACTAACAACCATATTGATAAATTCATCAATTCTTTTACCTAATCTTGCTATAACAAATTATCTCTTTGGTACCATCATATTCTTTTTTTATACGTATGTACAAATAAACTGTTTGTTATTTGGCGGTGCAGGTAATAAAACACAGGGTTTCTCCAGGGTGGGCCACAGAAATCAAATCTGTGAACGTACATTTATAAACAATGAATTTAGAAACATTTGTCTTTTTACTGTCATAATATTACGTACTGGACAAATAAATGCATTATTATTCATGAAAATATTATAAACAATGGAATTGAAAAATAACCTTGATTAGGCATTATTTCAAGTTAACCATTTAAACGGGAACCTTTGCTAAATGCGGAACAACGCCTCTCTGTCTGTCTGTCTGTCACCAGGCAATAAAAAACTAAGCAGCGGTAGATGCGGACAGTGTTATGATGGGTGTCCGTGCAAAAGACGTGGTATTTCGTTGTGGGTCGGAAAATACTTTATATTCTAGCTCCCGGCTAATACTCGGACGCCTCCACTTTTAATAGAAGTACCAGAACATCTGACGCAATGACAGTGGAACAGGTATGCCAGCGATCCAAGACCGTGCTCCGCTATTCTAAGGAGCTTGGATGACTTGGGTAAACTGGTAGGGGGAAATGCACAATACGCATCCTGGAGGTTGTCAGTGCAGGTCTGATCGCCCCCATCATAGAATAAGAAACGGAATAAGAATAGGTCATACGAAATGATTGTTATTTCTGACCGCGGGTGAAACCGCAGTGAGTAGGAAGTACCTGTGCTTCGTATTACAGAGCTATGAGAGGAATGCTTTACCTCCGCAACAAAGGTTCCGAGCAATTTGCGAGTATAAAGCCCGCGAATACTCGCCACGAATGACAAAGGGTGTTATAACTTTGGAATGTGTTTCACTGTTTGTATATTCTGATTGTAAGTCTCTTAGTGGCGCTTATTACCCCAATTGTGATAATGATAGATGGATAAGCGGTGATGAATTAGCAAATTTAGAGCAGACATAATTTGCTTAAAATCTCTTAGTCTAGTTTATTCTGTTCAATTGTATTTTTTTTTCTGTAAACTTGTGTTGTTTTGTGTAATTTGTAAAGTAAATTGTAAAATTGTAAGTATTATATAGTTATTCTAGATATATGTTCCTTTTTATATATGCTACTTTTAATTGCATGCCGAAAGGCTTAGTATATCGCCTGTGTTGTGGGACATAGTACCTTCCACCGCCAAATAATACAAGTTTGTATGAACATAAAAGTGAGTGGAGACAAAGAAAGATGACGATGAAATCCTACCAAAGTGATAACATTATGACAAATGTTATAGTTAACAAGATTGGGTAAAAGAAATTAAATTAAATTCGATGTTTTGTAAAAAAGCTTACTACGACACAATATATATATATGTACAATTAAATGAGTTGATATAATATGATTTATTCTATCATCCAACTTGTACCAATCTTGCAATAGGACCCCGGGAACTGGGTCGAATGTAACTTGCAAGACAGCTTACATACATACATTCATACAATGTAAGTTAATAATAATAGAATTTAAAATATAGCTCGTGTATTTGCGAGACGCAGGAAAGGAAATACAAAATTCCATTTCGCGGCTGTCTGTGAAATTCAAATATCCTTCCGCATATATGATATTGATATGATATTACTCAAATGTCGATGTTTCACGGCAGACAGATGTAAATGCCTTTTGTGTATCATGTTACTCACGGGTTATCAATTATTAGCGCTTCACCTTGGCTTCAACGAAGGGAACACGCTGCGACTTTTTACTACATTTTAATAATTGTTTTTTTTTTACCCCATCCACTACTGTTCCACTCCTGGGCAAAGATCTCCCCAACTCCCTCCACAAATCTGGTCAAGATCGTGAACCAGCGGGTCCTAGGACACTCTCTACTACGCCGACCTTGAGGTTTCCACGACGATCCCAGCCCAGCGTTCAGAATGCATACGAAGATTGAAATATACTCTAGGTATTTAGTAGCTGGATCTGAATATTGAGCTAAGAATAAATTGGTAACCTAGTCTAACACAGTTTATATAAGAAATTGTCTTTTGAAGACGATTAAAAAATACAATTTTGTAAAAAAAGCTAAGCAAAAAAGTCGCGGGTAATAAAATTACTACACGATACAAGAAATACTTTTGCTACTGCGTACTCTATTCATTTCAAATATCACAAACAATTCAACAGATTCGCTTCACTTACTTATTTCACACAGTCAATGCTTGGGGGACTATTTTTAAATAGTTTATACCGTTTATAATTTATAACGAAAAACTGTTAATTTAAGATTTTTGCCCTAAAGAAAATTGTATAAAAAATACTAAATTAATAAAATTATAAACAAAAAATAATCATCAAATGGAACCTTTTTTTCGAAAATACAAAATATAGGTAAGTAGAAACCGAAATAAAGGCAATAACTTCTCAATAGTCGGCAAGTTCTATGAAAGAACAGGTTTTATGCGAATCCCTTTTCCAAGTTACTCGTGTATCCAATGAATTGAAAAAGGACATAGTACAATGTACATTGTATTTGTTTGCGTTCGGCTCGATCGTTTTCAGGTAACGTGCAAAGGCGTAGGCAAAACCTTGTATTATAATTGTATCGCTATAAATCATAAATGGTTAAAGTTATTGAAAAATAACTAACAGACCACCTAAAGAAATAACCTTAAGGTTGTTCGCTAGCATGCTGCAAGTGCTCATATGCCGCTAGATGGCGTTAAATAAGTTAGTATAAGTTAGTTTTATTCATCCCAGCATCCCAAGTGATTTCTTTTGTAACTTTAGAATCGGTTCGCGAAAACTACTGTTAATGTATTATTTTTAAGGCTCATCACAAAACAACATTTATTAAGCGTTGATAGCAAATATGTACAAAAAGCCATATAAAACCCATATCTACTATCATCAATTCTGTGACGATGCGGCTACACTCACACTAGCATTGACAATTTTTTTTGTCACTTGAACTTCAGCATATTTGAATATGCATGCCAATTTCGAATTGTCGATTATATGGCTCGTTCGTAGAGGAAGCATTTTTGGAACAGGAAATATTTTTATGATTTGAATTGACTATGGTTCAAATCTCATGAATTATTAATTTTGCTATTTTATTTTGTTCGAAACTCTTTTTTTTTAAAGGAATATTATGGGAAAGTCAATATTTTCAATAGGTTTCGTTTTCGTGTATGTTAATATTCATAGTGCATACCTTAAAACCTCAAATGAAATTAAAAAATAAATCTATTGGGTACATGATACGAGTAACAAGAAAAAACTTTTCTCACGAATCATCTAACATATTGCATGAAACAGTTGTATTTTTCGCATGATTCCAAAATGTAAGCCATTTCATTTGGGAAAGTTGCGAATAATATCATATCCGCTATTTTGGCGGACATCCGAATATCATCAAACATAGCTAAGAACATCAAAATCGGTTCATCCGGAATAACAGCTTCAAGTCTAATGATTAGAAAAGTAAATAATTACATATTATCAGGGAATTTATATATAATAGACTATGGATATTATTGTAGCTTCATTTGAAATAAAAAAAAACTATTATTATTATTCTAAGGTAAGAGGCCTGTCGAAATCTTAGTTATTATAAATATACACCTGGCAGTTTACATTTATCGTTGATATAATTATACACTAGTGGCCCGTCCCGGCTTAGCACGGGCATAAAAAAAAATCAATTCTAGGAGATATGTTTGAAAGTCGTTCAGAAGTGTAATATTTTATTCGTTACAAACAAACATTTAAACTTTATCGCATTATAATTTTGACATAGATTAAAGTTTTTTTTGTATATATGGGTTTCGCTGCTCTCAAGACATACTAAACGACACCCGCCACAACTAACTTTTCTTAGTGCATGCGATGAAACAAATTTTTTAATCTTTTTTATTCCTTGTGTTACATTACTGGAGTCATAATAAGAATTTCTTACCCATTGCAACAAAATATAATGCCTATGTCATTTGGGGATAATGTAACTTCCCAACGGTGTAAGAATTTTTAATTTTAGTCCAATAGTTTCGGAGCCTATTCGCGTCAAAAAACCATAAAAACATCCAAACAAACAAACAAACAAGCCTTTTGTAATTATGAGATTGTTAAAGATATTGATAGGTAAACAAAAGACGTAGGTATAAAAATTTGATATAATTGGCCAAGTACGAACCGGGCTCGCGCGTGAAGGGTTCCGTACCATTATTAAAATATGGCGAAAAAACATGTTTTTTGTATGGGAACCCCATATCAAACATTCATTTTATTTTGAAAGAAAGAAAGAGAGAAATCATGAAAGAATCTACCAAGTGTCATTGTAAAGATAGAGTAAAAAGAGGTAATACATAGCTTAATATTCTGTAGAATTCTTTAGTGTCCTGTTATCGTTTTTGATAATGAGCAAAAATACAAAATATAACACGTCTTTTAAGGTACACTTTAAAAACGTGTCATCCACCCTTTATATCTGTATATTTTCTGTTTTTAGTATTTGTTGTTATAGCGTATCTAGTACTTGTATACTCTTGGGTTATAACGGCAACGGAAACAAATAATTTGTGAAATTTTCAGCTATCAAAGTGTATAAGAAACAGCCTGGTGACAGAAAGACAGACAACGAATATTTTGTAAAAGGCATTCGTTTTTATCTTTTAAGTACAGAAAAGATCGCAGTAGTATATTAATTTCATTCTTAGGGTACCTAACCCTAAAAATTATTGCTGCAATATAAATAAATTTTTTTAAGTATGTCAAATATGACAAACTGACATTGACATAACTAAATTTCATTCAAATAATCAAACAAAATTATAAGTATTTTAAATTTTTAATTCTATTACGATACTTAATATAAAAATAGCAATAATTTATTTAAAAATAATAAATAAATTTCATCAAACTTTTTAACAATACTTTTTTTGATCCTGCCATCTATCGGAATTTTGTTGATTTATTACTACGGATGGTAAGCTTGGGTTCATGTTTGGCAGAGAGAATGACACTAACGGAAACGGAAACTAACAATGTATACGTATACATGTCACCAACTTAGCTGTTCAGGTGGCCAAAATTGGAATTACAAGTTCGACAGCACTCTTATGTGGCAACAAATCTCCACTAGCGACACTGTCAACTGAACAGCTAAGTTGTTGCACTGCACTCATACATGTGTATTTTGCTGGAAAAAATCACGCTGATATATCTGTTTTGCGATAAAAAATGTATAATATTACCTATTTCGCGCCCCAATTAGACCATTTTAAGTTTATGTTAAGTGATTACTATTTAAAAATCTTAGAGGAAATGGTTGCCAGTCTGAGAAGCATTTAGTATGGGGCTCGGAAAGCCTTAAGAATTAATGAAAGAAAGAATATACCAATTGTGATAAAAAAGTATTAAAAAAAAGAAATGTTAAAAAATAGAGTATTTGAACAAGTTTTATTTCTAATTCATAAGTCTGATGATTGTTTGTTATTCTCTAAGCGGTCTTTGAGAACTATTTTTCAATATTTTTAAACGATAAAACTGTAATTTCCAGATTTGGCCCGTGACATTGCCAGTTCCGGAATTTAGATTGAGTGATAGATCCTTTAAAAGTAAATACTCTTTTCTTGAATAAAATCGTTTATAATCAGGTTAAAAATCCTGTTTGGAGTTGGGAGCATGCCAGTGACGGGTGGCGGAACGAACTCAGTGAGGCGGTTGGGGCGTAACTAGTATGTATTTTTATTTATTTTTATGTATTTTTATGAGTTTTATTTATTTTTATTATTATCTCTGTCATTTAAAAGAGAGCTACTTACTAGCTCACATACATTTCTGAAATAAGTATGTTGCAATTGATGTGCTTGGAAATAATTTTAGTGAGTAACTCAGAAGTCTAGTAATCTATGTGTGTCTTGGCATCATGAGAAAGAAAATTTGAGATCATATTGAAAAAAAATTAAGCGTCTATTAATATTTATGCATGTAGGTTACACCTATTGATAACAGGAAAAATATATTATTAAAGTAAGATAGTATTTATTTATGATATATTGGCTTGCACTTGATCGTAACTCACCTGATGTTAAGTGATGTTGCGATCTGGAATGAAGCGCGCTGGTCTTGAAAAATCCGATTCACTCTCGCCTTGAAGACAGTGAGGTTTTTAATAGTAACCGGGATTCCGGCAAAAAGTACATACATACACATAGGTTATCCCCCGGTCCTATCCTAAATCTGTCTCTGTTCAGGCTAAGAAAGCCGCAGTAGGCGCGGAATATGGCAAATGCGAAAACATTTTCGATGAAGCACTCAGGTGAAGTAACTCTGACACTTTGTAGGCTTGCGAGCGCTATGCAAAGAATTTAAGGGCCTGTCTCGAACCTTCTCTCTGACAGCTGTTGAGGTCTTCACGACATGTAGGCAAATAAAACTGAAGAACTTATATCACGCACTTGTTGTTGCGTACAATGCAGGGAATAAACATTAATTATTAAATACTAGAATCCTGTCTTCGCTTGGGCTGTAAAATAATCTTAGAAGTAAAGAGAAACAAAATATAGCCTATGTTACTCGGGGATAATGTAGCTTCCCAACGGTGAAACACTTTTTCAAATCGGTCCAGTAGTTTCGGAGCCTATTCACGTCATACAAACAAACAATCAAACTTTTCCTCTTTATAATAATGTATAGATTTTGAAAACCAGCTTTACTTTACTGAAAATACTGAACTGATTTCCATAAAACGTACCTATATTGTAGAGAGAGACTTATTTATACAATAATTTGTTTCCGATAAAAGAAATATAATGATAGTGTAAACGAGTAATCATTATATTATATGTATATTACTTTAAGTTTAATAACTTGTGTAGTACATATTAAGCTCATTAAACAAATAAATAATGTGTAGCGGATCTTTTAGTTAACTTAGTTAAAGTAAATAAAAAAAATAAGTTCTTGTTTTTAAATTAAGAAAATAGTTTAGTTATTATTATTAAGGCAATCTTTCAATATTTTTTTAAGGATTCACGTTCATAAAACTGGTCGTGTGACAAAAAAGTGTAACTAACCGTGGAAAGATTTCCGTATGGCCACAAAGTGTGTAATTCCGTGGACGAAGTTCCGAGGGGATGTAGCCAGGTGGCCACCCTCTCCACGGTGCGTGCACCTAACCGAACGCCGCGACCGTTGCGCCCGCGCACCGCGACAACGTTCCAAGTTTGAATATTCATCTATCGCTCGCTAGAAACCAACCTTATATGCTTTATGACGACCTCGTTGGAGTGGTTACCATGCCGGACTGCCAATCCCAAGATTCCGGGTTTGGTTACCGGCATGGCCAACATCTTTGTATGGTAAACTAAATTTGTTGGCTGTCGGTGTGGGTGTCAAATATTTATCTATATAAAGTATGTATGAATATGTAGTATATAAGTTGTGCTAGCAACCATAATACAAACTACAAGGGGCTGACCAGTCGTGTGTGAAATGTGTCTTTCTATTTATTTTTTGCCATATGAATAGACCAAGTTATTAGTAAGTATTTAGTTAATTCACCAAAGAGAATAATTTCTTATCTTTTCTATTTTCCATTTAATGGGCCTGTGTTTGAACACAATTCACTTATTGGTAAACGATATTGCAATCTAAGACGGAGCTCGCTTGCTCAAAAGAAGCCGGTTCACTCCTGCATTGAAAACCGCTAGATTAACAGGGTGTGTGGCAAACATTCAACACCTTGGCTGTTCGTTAATTAAGATAGAGGACGCTTAGTATGCGCCTTTGGCACCCCCACCGTACCTTTGACTATTACCATTGGCTCTATACATTGATGGTATCACTTGATACCAACAATTTATAGAGACAGTACCATTAAATCCTCCTCAGATGACATAAAATACTATAGTACTGTAAAACTACGCTGGTCAGTACTAGCTTTTTTACACAATGACAAATAAAAATTACTTAATGTTAAAAGAAAACGTATAAAATTAATTTAGTTAAAAGCTGGACAAGAAATAATGTCCATTTGTAATAAATGTCGGTGAGTTTTACTCTTATAATGTTTCCTTTAGAAATTGTAAGTAAATTGAAGTATGGCTTCGTTCCTTTCAAAGCTCGAAACAGGTGAAATGATTTTACAATTGTAAAAGCGCTTTCATGTCTTTCACAATATCATAAGAATAAAAGCGAAATATATTTCAAAACGTTAGAAATTAGAAAAGACACAGATTTGGTTATTTTACGAAATAATTTCGAGTAATCCTAACACCCTTATATAATTATATTCTATACAGCCACATGACAAGTAAATAGAAATCAATAAATTACTTAATCTTTTAAAACATGGGATTAATTTTGACTTTTTGTATATGGGACTTGCAGATCTATATAATAATGTAAGTTGTGAAGAGTAACTAAATTTAGCCTATGTTACTCGAGGAAAATGTAGCCTCCCAACGGTGGAAGAATTTTTCAAATCAGTCTAGAAGTTTCGGAGCCCGTTTGTGCCAAAAAATCAATCTTTCCTCTTCGTAATATTGATATAGACAACTTACCAAAAAAATAATTGTGAAATGACGACAATATGAGGATAACAAATACAAAGAAATACATACTGGCAAATTTTAAACCAATTGTTTGTTTTAGTTGCTTTCAAATAAACATTTATTTGCGACCGCTGCAAACTATATTTTTCCACTGTGTTCGACACATATGTACGACTACTATAGCCAAAAATAGAGAAATAACAGTTAAAAACCTATATTTATGCAACTAAATGCTTTGATTTCTGATGTAATAATATTATGAGTGTACTCGTATAATAGGCTTGTAAATTTAAGAAATTAAGTAACTGTAAATTGATTTGCCCAGTACGGCGTGATGCCGTAAGCCCAATAAATAATTTGATTTAGATTTTTAGATTTTCTCATTTCTGGGCGTGGAAGAAGCTGTGAGCAAAATCTAGTACTTAAGAAATGTCGTACCTGTTTGGAGATGGAAGCGAGCTGAGTTCGGATCTCCGCGATCATATTCTCGATGTTCTTCTTGTCATACCGCAGAGTCTTCACGGAGTTGTCCATTTTGTCGAGACGAGCCTCCAGGGTATGCGCCAGGTTCACGTAGTAGGTGCTCTCCGCCACGATGCGGTTCATCTGCGAGAGAGAGTAGAGATCTGAGTGTGACACATCTAACGGGCCTTGTAAACTCTCTAAGACGAGGGTAACTCAGGTTTGTCTTATCATTGACGAAGCAAAGGCTTTCAGTCAGATCTGGAGCGAGATATGCTTAATAGAGGCCGGTCGACTGGCACCGGAAAGCGATCTATTGCTTACGTTTGGCACTTCGTCTCAGGTTTAGTCACCGCCCATGTTAGCCACTTGTATGTTTAAATTATTTTTTTTAATTATTAAATTGCATATTTATCCATAAAAACAAGCAGCACCAAATGAAGTGACTAAGTAGTTATCAGTATACGGATGGAGATGTAAGGGATGTCCCTTACATACAAGCTAAACCAACTAAAGCCAATTGATTTCGACGCTTTAGAGAGTTTGGCGCCTTAAATGGAGTTAACACTGTAGTTTGATTTGGGTGCAAACGTCAACAGCTAATCCTAAGCATTCTAAAGAGCACTATAATTACGACCCGTACAAGTCGTTGATTACATGTTTAGCAAATTAGTCCATTGAAATGTTACATTTTTTAGGCCTAACCTTGCATTTTTTAGAGGACGCAATTTTATTTTTTTGATGTGTAGAGGGGGTCAGTGTAAAGCTAAAACCAAGTTTGTGGGGTCGCCACCCTTGTCCCACGGCCGCCATCTTGAAAATAGGGGTTGAAACGGTTTTTATGACATATCTCTTAAACTATTTATTTGATAAAAAAAATTGTTAATATTTTTTGTTGCAAATTAAATTCTCTACAACTTTGGTCCTGTAACTTTTTATCGTAAAACTATAAATAAAAAAGTTATAAGCAAAATCTTCAGAAATTCGAGAAAAAAAATTATATTTTTCGATATAACTTTTTTTTTATCATTTTACGAAAAAATAATATCAGACCTTTTTTGTAGATCGTTTTTCGGGGAACAACTTTTATTTGCATCATTTTTTCATTAAGTTAATAGTTAAGGTTTTACAGCGCTCCGAAGTGAGTACTATTGTTTAGTACTCTTAACTATACCTATATTATAACTAGAGGTTGCCCGCGGCTCCGCCCACGTGTAGGTCGCTTTTCGCGTAACCTGTGTAAAAATTCTATTATATCCTATTCCCGTGCCAATTTTATATAAACATTACATTGCTACGATATCAAAATGAGCCGCATCTGTCTTTCCGCATTCGATTTCTGAGATCTAGTTAACCTCTGTTTTTAGCTACTTTGGTGATGATGCGACAGATTAGATCGTATTCTCCTAGCCATTATTTTAATTTAAATAATTAAAATACGTGAACCATACCACTAAGTGAACCACATACTTAAATTCCAATTTAGAAGTATTTAATTTCAAAAACACAAAACTTTCCCTTTGAACTTTAAACCCCAATGGTATACCTTAATGCACTCCTGGCAAATATTTTTATAAATTTATTTTAACCATCACATAAACTACAACCATAACAACTTTTAAGATTTTAACTTGATAAATAAAGAATATTCCATACAAACTTTCACCCCCCATTACGAACCCTTAGTTCATCCCTGGCAAAAAAACTTAATACCATTATTTTTAATTTTACATAAACTATACATATTCCAAATTTTATTGCTGTAAGTTCAAAAACATAGAAGTTACATACAAACTGTTTTAACCCCTTTCACCCCCTTAGGGGTGGAATTTCCAAAAATCCGTTCTTAGTACACGTTTAAGTACTAAAATATATACACACTCCAAATTTAGGCTCTGCGTTGTCTATAGATGAATGAATGAGTGAATGAATAAGTCAGGACAAAGAGTCTTTTTAGTTAAGAGTTCTAAACAATAGTACTCCTTTCGGAGCGCTGTAAAACCTTAGCTATTAACTTAATGAAAAAATGATGCAAATAAAAGTTGTTCCCCAAAAAACGATCTACAAAAAAGGTCTGATATTATTTTTTCGTAAAATGATAGAAAAAAAAGTTATATCGAAAAATATATTTTTTTTTCTCGAATTTCTGAAGATTTTCGCTTATAACTTTTTCATTTATAGTTTTACGATAAAAAGTTACTGGACCAAAGTTGTAGAGAATTTAATTTGCAACAAAAAATGTTAACAATTTTTTTTATCAAATAAATAGTTTAAGAGATATATCATAAAAACCGTTTCAACCCCTATTTTCAAGATGGCGGCCGTGGGACAAGGGTGGCGACCCCACAAACTTGGTTTTAGCTTTACACTGACCCCCCCTACACATCAAAAAAATAAAATTGCGTCCTCTAAAAAACGCAACCCCAAATGTAACTTTTCAATGGACTAAATCTCCCACCGAGCGCGTGGTGGTATCATTACATATAGGAACATCTGGAACAACTTATACAGGACTATTGGATACTGACGTTATTGCGTTCGTTTGGCCAAAAAAAAAATTGTTTGTAAAAACATATAAAAATTAACTATAAAAAATATTTCCCCATATTTTTTCCCGATACGTCGATTTTTTATATGGAATTGCTTTTTTTATTTTATTTTTTACGTGTAGGTTCGCGTTTGACCAGCTGGCCTGGTGTTAAGCAGCGCTGTAGCCTACGATGTAGCACGCTTCGCTAATAGGAACCTTTTTTTCTTGACATTATTTGTCTGGAATCTGGACTCTTTGAGTACTACAAGAACTTTAGAGATTTACTACCTTAATGATCTTGTAACCATGTCATTCTTCTTCTTCGTTTGAGCTAAGTGAATTAATTTGAAAGTGCGTAAATTTCAAGATCTACAACCTATGTGGTTGTGAAGGTTGCCTGGAAGAGATCGCTGTTAGCGATAAGGCCGCCGTTTGTGGCATGCATTTGTGTTGTGCCTTTTTATTTTGGCTTGTACCTTTAATTTGCCCAATAAAGAGTTTATCTATCAATCTATGTGTGTAGGTAAAAAAAATAAAAAAATTGTTAAAATTGGAGACTCGTTCTGTCACAAGGGTGACATTTTATTAAAACCCTGTATAAAATTAAATAAATGATTTAAAAAATTGGAGACTCACGTTATTATGCAGAGACTGCAGCTGTTTAAGCATGCCTGAAGACTCGACCCGCTTGGCCACCTCCTTGATCTGAACCCGGAGCTCGTTCATAGCCTTGTGGCTCCACTCTGCTGCCATCTTGGAGTTGTGCTCCTCCGTGATGGAGGCGTGGCGGACCGGGTGCTGGCACCGCGATGCCATCTCCTGCCTGCGCGTACAAAACCAACAGTAGACATTATTAATGGGTTCAAACTTTTAAATTTACAATAATAAATAATAAATTTGTAGAGACGACGGCTGATAGAGGAGAGTGGAAGAGGAAAATTTGCTGCCGACCCCACCTAGTGGGATAAAACAAGGAAGAAGAAGAATAATAATTTCGTTTCAGTTAATTTATTTCGTGCAAAAGAATACTTGTCCATAGTACACCGAGGACACCGGGAAGCTTTTCCCTGAGTAGCAAAGGCTACTAGTATATTTTGTTTCTCTTCGCAACTTAGATTATTTTATAGCCCGTGCGAAGCCGGGACTATCTACAAGTTAGCTATAAATTAAATAGGATATTATTATGAACTATATATTTAAAGTTTGGGGTGTACTGTATTCCACAGAAGGTTGATCCTGCGTCGTGGTGTCCAGGTTCCTCCATATAATAGGGCATACAAAGTTTAAAGTGATAATAATGACAGACGAGTACTATACGCTTCCCGCGTAACACTGCAATAGCCCGCAATGCTTAAGTAAAGCAGGGAAAAGAGATCTTCTTTTTCTTCTTTGTCGTGTCCATAGTACACATTTAAACTAACTACTAATTTATACTACTTAAAGAAGACGAAGAAAGAAAGTTGATAACGCTTCTTCTTATTCGTGACGCTCTTGTCAGAGCGGTCGTGATCGTCATGGAGGGTCACTAGAGAGGGCGGATATAATTAGCCTCACGACATCTCGCCATCTTTGCCTGCTGGATGTCATCTGGCTACACTCATTCAAGGAGCTTCCAACTGCTGCCTCGATTTGGTCAGTCCATCTCGTGGGTGACCTTCCGCGCGGTCTGGTTCTTTCTACTTTCCCTTATGATAACGCTAGAATATACAATATCATTCCGAAATCTAGGCCCAGTCATATTTATCGATTTATCAAAACAATAAAAAGTGGCTCAGATAAATTTAATTTAAATTCGAGAGTGGGTGCTCGTGGTCACGCTCTATCCCTCGTATTTTAGCCAATGCGAAACTGTCGCACGTGTGGGTTTACAGCGAAGGTAGGGTACATCGTGAGGAACCGCCAAGTTTGAGGACCGCAATATCCGAAGATGTGTGTCAATTGCCTATCCTCACTAAGCCAGTTGGTTGGATTATGGCCTATATCTTTCTCCTCATGAGGAAAGGCCCCGTATTCCTGCAGTGGGAATAGTGGGCTGCTTATGCAGTAAGCCTGTACAGGGTTAAGTCACGGTGCGCTGGATGGCAGCGCCGGCGAGCGTGTCTCCCGCCACCTTCCGGTTTCGTTCATTGCCTAATTGCTACGATTTCCGTTCATTTTACGGTTTCATAGCCAAGCCACTAGTGTCTAATTAGGATCGACCATTTAATAATAGATGTACATACAAATATAAATCATTTATTGATAACACCAAAGTTACATGTCAAAGATATCATTACAAAAGTATATGATATGTATCAATGTCAATTTTCAATTATATTCTGGTGATATAATATCATTACAATAGTATTTGATATTAATCAAATGTCGATTTTCACATTTAATTCTAGTAATATACTCGTAATATCATTAGAACAGTATATAATGTGAATCAAATATCATTTTTCAATTATAGACAATCATTTATATTATAAATAGTTTTATCTAATAGCCAAACCCTGAGTCTAGTCTTAATACGTGGTATATACGTATAGATACATATCTTTACTAGCTCCAGTGATACCCGCGTCAATCCGGGACAAAACTTACCTATGAGCTAATCCAAGGTATAATTTGTATAAGTGAAAGCTTATACAAATACTAGGCTAGCTAGCTACTGTGGGTTGCATGACACGTTAAATTGTAGATCCCGGCTGATAGTCTTAGTACAAGCAGTCGTTAAGCCAAGTCAGAAGCCTTCGAGTGGCTTTAAAACTCTCGACACCAGAGCTTATCCACTTAGCTCATACGAAGAAGAAGAATGTACCTATATTGAAAATTGCGTATGATGTTTAAAATAAATAAAATCCCCGATACGTTTATCTAGCCATTACGTTCAGTCAGTAAATATGTGAAGTTAAACACGATATCGGTTAAATATTGAACCAGCTATCATGGAAATCTAACCAAACGGTTAACGGAATATTACGAATTAATGATATGTTAAAAGGTTTATAAATGGTTACCATATTTAGGTACGTACTTTCCTTTGAAATTACTGTCAATGCAATTTATGGAACATTGGATTACAACAATAATATCCTTAGTTTTTTTCACATACATACATCAACTTATTTTTGCTGTTGTGTTGTCAAGAAAAATGTGTGCTCTGTTTATTTTAATACTTAATTTTTATTTTTAAGATTTATTTTTTTCTGTTCTCTATATATGAAAATAGTACGGGCTTTGTGCTTGAAAATATAAATTGTACAATAATTATAATACATTTTTTTTTTACTCTGAATAGGTCAGCGCTTGACCACAATTCACCTGATGGTAAGTGATATTGAGGTCTACGGTGGATCGCGCTTACCTAGAAGGAACCGGTTCACTCTCGCCTTGAAAATCGCTAGATTGCAGTCATTGGGGAACAGGGAATTCATTTATTACTATTACTATTCCATTCATTATGTAAATAATGAATAATGGATTCCATTCATTATTTACATAATGAATGGAATAGTCTGAAAAGCGACTTAAGCTCGGTGGAAAACTTCTGCTTTTCAATCTGACGGACCCTGGTTCGATAAACTTGTTATTGAATTATTCGTTTAAATTTAGTAATGCACCGCCAATATGTAAAAAAGTCATGAAAATTCAAAATCTTTTATTCAAAAGTGTGACGGCAGAGTCTATAATGTCTTCGTACAAACTGTCATTGATTCTGTGGTAGAATGTATGTGCAAATTTGTCTGTGACGTCATTCGGGGCGCGCGGAGAATGGGAGGGATCCAACATGTCAAATATAAACCAATACTAATAATTTAAATAATAATAATTGGTAGCGTCTATAGCGCGGCTAGCTAATAAGGTGATCTGACGCGATCAACGAAGCTAAGCAGCGGTCGATGCGGGCGGTGTTTGGATGGGTGACCATACACAAGAATTTCGTTTTAAAAGTGGCATTTTCATCTAGGGGCGACCGTGGGTCGGATAACACGATAAATAGTAGGTCTGGGTTGTTAGTTTTAGTACAAGCAGTTGTTAAGTCAAGTCAGAGGCTTTCGGGCGGCTTGAAAACTCTCGAAACCAGAGTTTGACCACTTAGTTCATACGAAGATTTGAATAATATTTTGCGCATACAGTTCTTATGTTTTTACGATGTGGAGAGTGGATTAAAGAAATAAAATATGTTACATTTATTATCCACCTATATTCCTTACGCTATAATCACGTGTCAAGTGAAATCGCTGATAACTCCTTGTTTGCCCAAGATAAGGTTTACTTGTTATTGGTCGAGCACCAAATATTTATAGGACATCGACCGCAACAAAGTTGGTACCAACTCGTTTGTTTACATATATATTTTTATTGACGACCTCGTTGGCGTAATGGTTACCATGCCGGACTGCCTATCAGAAGGTTCCGGGTACGATTCCCGGCGCGGCCATCATCTTTGGCCTGAATTAAATTTGTTGGCTGTCGGTCTGGCTGTTAAATATGTATGTATATATATGTAGTATATCAATTGTGTTAGCAACCATAATACGAACTAGAAATGGTTCAGTATGGGGTTAACCAGCTGTGTGTGTAAAGCAAAAAAAAAAATGCCAATACGTTTGAACTAACTCGGTGATACTTAGTACTTTACTGTAGCTCATGTAGAGAATAGTAAGTTAAATTCAAATTAAATTAATTAAAAAAATTAATTCAAACTCATTTCAATTTCAAATTCATTGCAAATTCAAATTCAATTTATTGCTTAAAATAGAGCCTTACAGGAACTTAGTGCCTAGAGCGATACACTCTTAAAATTAACACATTAGCACTAAATAGGGAACATTAAAAAACAATAATTACATAACTTTCTAAACATACAAATTATATAAATATACTAGCTGACCCAGCAAACGTTGCTTTGCTTTATAAAATATTTCTATAAAAAAAATAAAAGGTGCATGGTAATTAGATAGCAGCCGATTCTCAGACCGCTAATAAAATTTGGTAGAAATCAGTCAAGCCTTTTCAGAGGAGTATGGTATATTGTGACATGGATATTTTATATATACTCGTACAAACACTTAAATTACTTAGCTTTACTAGCTGTTTTTGTGGAGCAAGATAGCTTATGTTTATTACGGCACTAGTCGAAACTCAACCTTAAGATGCAGTGGTAAGGTTGACTTGAATTGAAATATTTTTGTGACGTAGTATTGTAATAGATGCCATGACTATTGTAGTCATGGCATTTTTTGTGCTGTGTTTGTGTGGAACACTGAATCTGGTATATATGATCGATGGTTAAAACATAAGGATTTAAATCAAGCTAATTTGATTTATACTAATGTACAAGTGAAGACTTTCCGTTAGTACGGACGTATATACGTTTGAGATGAGATTAGTGTATGTGTGTGTGTGTGTGTGTGTGTGTGTGTGTGTGTATGTGTGTGTGTGTGTCTGTATGTGCAAACTAAAATGCCATTTATCCCCAAAATAACTATATTTATTTTAATGCGGTTTCCAACTCACTAGGTGGCACTGCTGTAAACTTTTACTGCAAAACTTTTATAAATTGAAAAATTGAAAAAAATATATGTCGCGAGTTTTAAAAATGTTTAACAACTCGTTAAAATTATTTGAACAGACTCCGCCTCGCAACAACTCCATAAAGCGCTGGACCCTTTCAAATACTCGAGCACTAAATGTAAAAGCACTGAAAGGAAACAATTTCGCAAATAACAACAAAAAAAAATACAATTTTACAGCTCTTCAAAAGGTGGAACTTTTGAATCAGTGCTTCCCTCGCGCACTTGCCGGTTGCTTTGAAAGGACCGTTTTTTGAAAGGTAAAAAAAAGACGTTCCATTTTTAAATAGCAATGAAAATTATTCACGAACGGAAAGGAATGAAAGAAGTCGAGCTTTCGATGCCTTCACAGAGTTGAATGAATAGTGGTATATTCTCTGACGCTGAGCTTCCTGTAGGGTTTTAGGCTGGTTCTCGGAAATAATACTTTAAGCCTATTGCCAGGAGAGTCGCAGACACAGTTTAGGTAGCCTTCCAGAGAGACAAATTTCATACTCTTTTTACACGAACATAAATCTTTATTTCTTAACAACACCTAGGTAGCGCTTTTTAGGTTCTAAAAGGTAAAAACGGGACCCTATTACTAAGTCTTCGCTGTCTTTCTGTCTCCAGGCTGTATCTCAGAAACTGTAATAGCTAGAATGCTGAAACTTTCACAAGATATGTATTTCCCGTGCCGCTATAATAACAAATACTAAAAATAAAATAAAAATACTAAGGGGGTCCCCATACAATAAACAAGCTGTATTAGCTATTACATTAAATTATTTTTGTTATCCTCGTTTTGGAGCAATCTATACTAAGCGAGAGATAGGCTTCAGTTTTGACTGAACGCTTAAAGATCTCCAAATTAATTATACCTATCTATTGTACTTTTCCTAATGTCTATTTTGCCTAAAAACGGTTATCTTTTAATACGATTCTCACATGAATTTACGAGTTAGTGGGCAAAGCCGTCTCCAATGTACGAAAGAACAATATACATCCAATGTACATAGCGAAAGAAGATGAACAAAAATATTATTTAGTATTATTTATTGATTTTTATGAACTAATTATGACCAAGCTATTGTAATTCAATTAAAATATTTTGTTTAGAATCCAAACAGAAATACAAACAAACCTATCAATGTGTTGTCTCTATGTGAATAAGTATGCCAAAAGAGAAATAAATATTTAGATTATTTGACGACCACGTTGGCGTAAAGGTTACCATGCCGGACTCCTAATCAGAAGGTTCCGGGTTCGATTCCCGGCCCGGTCAACATCTTTGTGCTTAACTAAATTTGTTAACTGTGGGTCTGGGTGTTAAATATGTATTTGTATATAATATGTATGTATGTATATGTAGTATATCAGTTGTGTTAGCAACCATAATACGAGCTAGAAATAGTTCAGTATGGGGCTAACCAGCCGTGTGTGAATGTGTAAAAAAAAGATAGATCACATATCTATCTACAAACATATGTCTATATAAAATGCGGCCTTTTCCTTTGCTTGGGTTAATTCCCTGAAATAGCTTTACGTTTGCGGCCCCTAAGAATAAAATGACAGTGAGTGAGATCCTATTTCCTATCCTATCCTTCCTACTTCCCACTAATATTATAAAGGCGAAAGTTTGTATGTAAGTGTGAAAATGTGTAAGTGTGTGAGTTTGATTCACGCTTAGCAAAAATTTGCCTATATGTTTATCCAGGGTCTAAGCTATCTCCAAACCGAATATAGAATGACCATAAAAATTGGCACAGACGTTGGAGAAAAAAAACAAGAAACAAACATACAAAAACACACAAACTTTCACATTTATATTATTTTAATCCTTTAAAGCCCTTCGTGAATGAAAGGGCTAGATTTTTTTACTCCCTTAATATGAGTATGAATGAAAGAGCTTGACTAGTAAAATACATATACTATGATACATTTCAAGTCTTAGATGGCTACAAAATGATATCGGAGGTTTTCAATTTTGTGTGATAAATTGTTTTTATTTGAGCTTAGTGTGAGCTTGCTCAAGAGTCGAGAGTTTTCAAGCTGCCCGAAATCAATACGCTACCTGCAGCTCGGCTAGCTAATGAAATCTGACGTGATCATCGATGCCAAGCAACAATCGATGCGGACAGTCTTTGAATGGGTGATCATGTACAAGACTGACGTTTTAAAAGTGGAACTTTCATCAACCTACCTAGGTTCGTCGGCTACCGTGATTCGAATGACACGTTAAATTGTAGGTCACGGCTGTTAGATACATTCAAAAACTCTTGCTTAGTTCATTTACTTTTTACAGCTTTTAGTATTAGTACAGGCAGTCGATTAGCCACGTCAGAGACCTTGGGTTGGCTTTAAAACTCTCAACGCCAGAGCTTGTCCATTTAGCTCATACAAAGAAGAAGATAAAGAAGAATTCGATGCGTTTCCGTTTGTATTAACCGAATCTTCAACGCAACTTTCACGACGACGTAGGTAATTTTGGGTACAGGTAGCAAAACCAAAAAAAGCTTCGGCAGATGCAAAGGTGTGTCCGTTTGAAAAAAAACCTGGCATGTGCTCGAGCGTCTCCGAAAGTTAATAAAACTTTATTGAAATATAATCTCTGTTTCAAGCGTGATGCGGTGCTTTATAATTGTAACAGAATACAATTCCCTTGCATTCCATATGGCTTGGAGAGGCTATTAGAAATAACACCTGCCTTCCGACTGTCGATTCGGGGGAGCCTATCACCTGGACGATTTTAGTCAATTAGAAAGAAATATGTTTTTAGGATTATAATAAAAATGTTATTTGAATTCAAGGCGCGTGTCTCCCAACATAAGGGCAAAATATTGATTTTTACAGTTTTTTCGCTATACATCAGAATATATATACAAACTTTGGTGATTTTTTTTTATTTTCTATAATTTTATATACCAATTATATAGACAAGATAATTGAAATCGGTAGAGCCGGGGTTCATTTATATGCACCTATAGAGATTTAGGAATCTATTAATATAAATATAAATTGGTTCAATCTTTTTAATCTTGCTTATATTTTCCTTACACATAATGAAACTGATAAATGTATAATTATTATATCAATAATTATATTTCATGACATTCCAGGCCGCTAATGGGCTGTTTCAGAGAATTACGCTGACATTTTTCAGACCACCGTCAAAGATTATTATAAGAATTGAAGCCACCTTGTTTCGCTTGCTCAACGCAAAATAATAATAATTAATGAAACCAACCCAATTCACACACGGCTAGTTAACCCAATACTGAACCATTTTAAATTCGTATTATAGTAGCTAACACAACTGATATACTACATAATAATACACACATCCATATTTAACACCAAGACCAACAGCCAACAAATTTAGTTCAGCATAAAGATGTTGGGCGTGTCGGGAATCGAACCCGGAACCTTCTGATTGGCAGTCCGGCATTGTAACCATGACGCCAACGAGGTCGTCAAAAATTATTAATAATTAATAAAATATAGTGTATATGTAAATGTAGTACTACATATATACTACATGTATAGCAAATTTAGTCACGATAGTTCCAAAAGTAAGGCCTCTACACGAGAACTAACATTCAGTAAGATGATAGCACAATTGGCCAGTTAATCCAGTCTTCGCTCAGTCTATAACAAAAATATTGAAAACAAAAACAGTTGTATTTGTTTTCAAAGTCAGAATAGGCGAGTGCCGATGTAATAGGGGCAAACCAAACATCTGGCGTAAAAAGAGGATGTTTATTATACCAGGCACCGGAAGTAGTCCGGAGGGGCTAAATATACCAACCCTATTTATAATTCATAGCAGTAGGATAAAAAAATTAGAGATGGCGTTGGTCTCGTTTTGTTTTTCACTATTTTCGCTTGGCAATGTTCTTTGATATAACCCGGACGGAGTGTGGCGGGTTTTTAAATTAAACATTTCAGAAAGTGGCGACACTTGCAATTTATATTACATCAGTTCCTGGTTGACCGAGCTTTGCTCGGTATTCTTTTGTTTTTTTTTAATATGACATTTTCTAAAAAATGATTCCTAGCTAGATCGCATTATCACCCCCGAAACCCCTTATATACTAAATGTCATGAAAATCGTTGGAGCTGATTCCGAGATTCCAATTATATATATATATATACAAGAATTGCCGAATTTAAAGATATAAGACATTATAAGTATTTTTGTTTACAGCAGAGACTCAAAAAAAAATATTTTTTAGTTGTAGTTTTTTAGTAAAAAAACGGATCTTAATTTGAATTGTCTCGCCCAACAGCCTTGAGTCTGTACAAAGTTATTTTACCATACTCTCAACAGGTGGGCATTAACAATTGCTTAAAGACAGACTGAAAGTGTTATTCCAGCCATTTTACAGAACCACACAAACAACAAAGTGTCTCACGACTATATTATTAGACATGTTATAACTAATCTACCTAGACCGTATGTAGTTCTAGACTACATATAAATGTTAAATATTAAATCCGATCTTAGATTAAAGTGTTAGATAATAAATTTTTCAAACGCTTTTATTGCCGATAAATTATTAAACTAACACAATAAAAAATGTGATAATTATAATATATCTATAATAATTTTCAAAACATATAGAAACAAAGATAAATTCCAATCAATATTTGGCAATCATAAATTTTGAACTTTATTTTTTATTATTTGTCTATACAATAAACCTAGTCCTGCGGCCTGACTGAAAGTATAAAGCTGCGGAACTGCCCCTGCCTATCGCAAGAGGTGACCTCAGAGGTTATCAAGTCCATCCACCCGCTTATCAAGTCCGGGGTCATCGTATGACCGCCACTGTCAATAGGTTGGCGGATAGGACAGATATGACCGGGAAGGGCTGCAGTGTAAGGAGGTCTTCGGGGTGTTTCCTGGAAGAACCTGGAGTCCACCGATCACAGAGCCAAGTCACCGCGGGGGCTTAGTGTACGTTACAAATCCCACATAGCCTGGTTGCGCCTCATTGTAGCCAGGTTAAATGGGTGAAATCTCAAGGGAATCTTGTTGAAGGTTTAATAAACCTGTTACATTACTATTTATCAAATAGCGCGAAGCAAAAATAGTATTCAGCGAATTAATAAGCCTACATCTCTCTGTGGCCATCTCAGCAATAAACTATCAGCATTCCTTCCAACTTTTATTTCAAAACAAAATAAAACAACCAGATATAAGATAAACGTATGGAGCCTCCAGCTGGTCAACTGATACAAGTATGCATAAAACTGGTCCTCTGTTGCATCCTCACAAACCAACTTACAAGAATTGTGAACACAACCTTAATATTTGAACAATAAGGTGCATTTTGTCGTAAACTATTTACAAAACCAAGTTGGTAAACACACGCCAGGTGCAATCCTTATAGCCGCGAAGCCTCTTAACGGCTTATCAAAAAAGATCAATTAAGTTAAATTTAACCAGGTTTAAATTCAAGGTTTTTTTTAAAATCCTATTTTAAAGCAGAAAATATTTCATGACATTAATAAAAGTTTTAAATGCTTCTTGAAACCGCTGCAAAAATTAATTAAATATTTCGCTGGTATAAAACGCTTTTATTTCTGAAAATAAGCTCAGATTGTTCCTGTCAAGTTTTTATAGCTTCCTAAGTTAAACGGAAGAGTTTAGTTCAGTTTAAAAAAGGGTAGGTTTTCCCGAGGTTAAAATAAGCCGTGGTGGTTGTGAGATTTCCCGGGTCGAATAGCCAGACAATGTTACTCGGGATATAAGCGATATTTTATATTTAGACTAGTATCAACTCTTTCTTGACGATAAATAAATTATATGAAAACGACATATCACTGACTGTAAATATTAAGTTCCACACTAATAACTCTTGTCTATAAACCTAGAAATTAACATAATTCTAGAAATCACCTCATGTGCTTTAGTCATAGAGAAGTTTAACTTTTAATGACATTTAACATAATAACATTTATGTACTGTGTACTATGTACCTAGTTTTACTTTAAAAATAGGTTTTATCCGCATAAAAATCTCTTCTTTACACACAAAGAAGTGAACAATTAATAATAGGAAAACCGATTTAATTTGAATCGAAATGGTACCTGGGCCCAAATGGGCAGTAATGGTACTCGTATATACTTTCTAACAAAAATCAGTTCGTAAATGTTGGAGTTATGAAGAATCTAACAAACGAATTGACAACCTTATTCTTTTTTCGAAATCGAATATAAATACGCTTCTGTGGTAGTCATAAAAATATCCTACGTAAATCTCGCATAACAACCAGATTCGATTCCCTCGTTAGTTTGATAGTCGCTGTTGCAAACAGCATAAACGTATGTATATTGTGTGATAGAGGATATGAAAGAGAGACGTGTGAGTGAGAAAGTGACAGCCGATAGAGTGAAGTGGAAAGAGAATGATGTTCCGACCCCGCGTAGTGGTAAAGGGCGAAGAAAAAGTTAAAGATACTAAAGGCACTGTCATAAGGTAAAGTATTCATTGCGAGTAACCCTGTAGAATGTGGGTTAATCGAGAACAAAGCAGCGTCTTTTGCAAACTTTGGCCGAGGGCCGAGCGGGTGTGGTCAACCATAGAGCGGGATTCATAAAAATACACAGGTAAACTGACCGTCAGATTTCGATTCAATGTGACATTTTCGAGGTCGCTCTCCTACCCGCTGGTCAGACCTCGTAAAGACGCTCACTGGCCTACCTATTGCCGAAGCTTTTAAGACCGCCGAGGACAGGAAACAGTGGAAGACCATCGTTAACCGAGTGATCGACACTCCATATTAGACACGACCTTCAGTAATGAAGCTACGACTAAGAAGAAGAAGTGACATTTTAGTTTAATTATTGAGACCTATTTTCATATTATTATTTTGATTCAATTGTTTATTAGTATTGTTTTTAGTTGTCTTTGAAACTTGATATTAAACAATTTTAATTTTGAATTACAATATTTGAATTCATTTATTTCAAGTGGACTAGAAGCTAGCTTAACATTTTTTTAGATTGCTAACTACTTTTTCTACTGCTGGTATTATTGTAAATTCATTGACGGTTCTAGCTTAGCTGCAATAGAAATACATCATGTGTGGAATTTTCAACTCTCTAATTATCATGGTTAATGAGATACAGCCTGGTGACATATGGACAGCCAGTTAGGTGGACGAACGGCTAAGTTTTAGTAATGTATAAAGTAGTAAAGTCTTAGTAATGTATAAAGTAGTGAGAACCTCTTACCTTAGATAAACCCAGGTTTTTGACGTGACAACGTCTTAAATTAGGTTGCGGCTGGGAGTCACTTATGAAAAAATGTAACGCCCGGTAACGTTACGATGAGTCACCGAACGAGAGAGAGGCCCGCCGAATGCCTTGCGTCTCTCTCCCACTCAACTATGATCGGTCTGCCGCGCGCGCAGCACGCGGCAGACGTTGTCACGTAAAATCTTCGCCCGTAAAACCGACTTTACAGGCAACCATTTTTTTTAGGTAAAATATTCTAATTATAATATGTATTCTGTTTGTGATAATAATATTAAATAAATAAAATAATAATAATAGGTCCCTTAGAAGAGCAAGAGGCCGCCCGAAAAAGACATGGATTGGAGTGTGTGAATGAAGACATGAGAGAGAAAGGATTGAGTGTGGAGATGACGTCTGATAGGAGAGTGGAAGAAGAATATTTGCTGTGCCGACCCCACCTAAATGGGATAAGGTGAAGAAGAAGAAGAAGGTCCCTTGGGTACTCCTTGGGAACGGCACCCTAAAATCGGATACATGAAAAATGTATTCGCTGATTTAAGAAGTCGTTCAATTTATAACCACAGCCTAATCTGGTGATCTGCCGGCCTGGTTCGCGCCGAGAGCCCTCTACCTTGTACTTCAGCGACAACGAATTCAATACAAAGGCACGTTTCACAAACACTCATCATTTTTAACTGGCTCCCAAAAAGGAGCTTTATGTTTGGTCCCTGCGTTTTTAATACATTAAATCAAGTTATTTCTTTGTGTAATATCTTAGAATTGCTTTTAGCGATAAGGTCGACCGACAGTTAAGGCACTAGCTTGTTAGTCTTTGTGTGTTCTCTGCAATTTTGCTCATGGCTTGTTAAATGCCCCATACTGAACCATTTCTAGTTCGCATTACGGTTGCTAACACAACTGATATACTACACATTTAACACCCAGACCAACTTCCAACAAATTTATTTCAGCACAAAGATGTTGGCCGTGCCGGGAATCGATCCCGGAACTTTCTGATTAGCAGTCAGGTATGGTAACCACGCCAACGAGGTCGTCAAGTACGTCGTAAGTGTTTTAATAAAGTGTTTATCTATTTATCGTATTTTCGTCAATCGTGTTCTTTTTTTAATATGAATGGATATAGTTGGTGTTCTGTACCAACTTAACTAACTTTACAATAAAAGTGATCGCACATTGGGACGAGCTCCGAAAGAATAGAAGACAGAAAGCGGGCAGTTGATTTGGATGATTCGACTCTACTCAGGCAAGTGTGCTCTGGCAGTTGTCTTATTCAAAGACTTCTATAATGCGTTTCGTTCGCTTCCAATTAATATGTACATTAAAAGGAGTTTGAAGATTTTTACATAACACTTCGTTATTATTATGTTTTACAGTATCTTTTCAATAGTTTCATGTTTTTCAATTGTTTTTTCACCAAGGCTTGCCCGAAATTAAGTTGCGCAATGTCACACGTTTTCCTAAAAGAAACCTATTAACTCCAGATCTGTGGCCCCTTGATGGTACTTCACAGGAAACAGATCTTCCACAGAGAGATCTAAAGTTTCGCAGTTCATCCTTTGAAAGTTAAGGCAAAGCGCTTTGTACGATATTTGGAATTTCCACTATAATTTCTCTTCCTTGTTCTACTCGAGCCATAATAGAACGGAGACGAAGGAATCAAATCATTCAACTCCAACATACTTCTCGGAAATACCATTTATAGACTGCATTCCTTGCGCTGGTGCTCATTTGACTACACCAGTAACCTTTTAAAATCTCTTAATACAGTATGAAGTACAAAAGCCCCAAAGTTTGGCCCCCTTGGGATCAAAAATTCAGACGTATGCATATCGGGACATCGGAAGGCACTTAGTAACATCAATTCGCTCGTGTAATACGGGGATAAAAAGTTTTAAAAACCTTAAAAAGTAACTTATACATATTTTAGTCTGGAAACTGAGATTTTTTGCTAGTTTTGGTAACTAGCGCAAAATCTTTAAAAAAGGGCTTATGTACGTTCCTTTGTTCTACGTCTATTAAGAACTTACGAAAAAAGTCGGCTGTACGGAATATACGAGATTTCGAGTAATATATTTAAAATATTTTCTTTTTGTAGATCTTTTGATTTGTGATTCATTTTATTCAGCAATACAGCGATATCCAGAAATGGGAAGTACTCGTAATTCGATATTCTTCGCATTGGCAAACGTACGATTTGATGCATACATTTTGTAGTACTGGCTCGCGAGCAATTAATTGAAAATTCAGATTCGCCCGTTTTACCTTTAAGCCGTATATGAATGTGCGTTACCGCGTAATTCTCTATCAGCTACATTGATTTCAGAGAACTTTAGCACGAACGTAATTTCAGCTGTAAATGGTATATTCAAATATGCGATGCTACGTAACTGCAAGGGAAATTGTTAGTGAAATAAACCTGTTTTTTAGTTTCAAAAAGTAATTGGATGTTTGCGTGTGTTGAGATATATTTAGTTACACCAATGTTGCCATATTTTAAAACAAATAGTTTCCGAAACTACCAGCCCGATTTTTAATACCAATTTCAGTGGTGAGTTTGGTTTTGGTTGGTGCATGTTCTAAAATTTATACATGTGCCTATATACGTTTTGTTGCCAATCATTGCCTTAAGCGGATATTTTTGCGACAAACAATTCTTTAGTTAGGTTGTCCCAAAATAAAAAAAACAGTGTTAAAATAGCGTAGATAAAAATACTCTGTGAGGTCCCGGTATCGCTAAATAGGTAATGTTTTGGTTTTACAGTCCTCGCCCGCATGAAAAAGGGAAAACCTGAAAGCATTTGCAAGGAAAAAGCTGAAGGTAAAAAGCTTGTTTATTTAAAGTCGGTACGGACTGAAGAGCACTCCAATACTACTACAACGGGAGGAATCACGGTATAAAAAGTTTAATAATACCAACTGACCCGTAACACGTTGTTCTGCCTGAAGCGAATTGGGTTTTTTTTCCTAGAAAAAGCTTACTTTTATTACCTTTATCGCAATTTATTTGTCTGATCCCTAGACCAAACCTTCTTTGACATTTAACAAATATATGAAAATCTATAAGGACAAAATTAGACTAACAATATTTATAAAGGTTGTACGGTAAATAAAAAAAAACTATACAGGTATAGTAGCTATAAAAGCTTGCGTAAATTGTAGAGCTAATATTTTTTCAGTCTTATTATTTTACTGCGTTCAGTATCGTTAGGCTTCTAAAATACGATTACGTAAAATTCTCTCGATGGTTATGTTTTAGAAAAATAGCCGGTTTAATTTTTTTAAATGCTATGAAGAAAGAAGAATCTTACTTTTGTAGGTGATAGATATATGATCTACAATCGTTAGAGCTTATAATTTCAATACAAAAAGATGTTGAATTTATACTACTTTGCTTCAGACGGTTCGCTCAAATATGTACATATGGCTCGGCATTGCCTGAATAAGAGTTTCTGGCACGATGGTTAGCATGCGGGTAGAGCTTTTTCTAGCCGGTAGAGTATTATCTGGTAGAGCATTTTCTGGTCTAGCACTTTCTGGTAGAGCATTTTCTGGTAGAGCGTTTTCTGGTAGAGCCTTTTCTGGTAGAGCATTTTCTGGTAGAGAATTTTTTGGTAGAGTATTTTCTGGTAGAGCATTTTTGGTAGAACATTTTCTGGTAGAGCATTTTTGGTAGAGTATTATCTTGTAGAGCATTTTCTGGTAGAGTATTATTTGGTTGGTAGAGCATTTTCAGGTAGAGCCTTTTCTGGTAGTGATTTTTTCTGGTAGAGCAATTTTTGGTACAGTATTATCTGGTAGAGCAATTACTGGTTTAGTATTATCTGGTAGAGCATTTTCTGGTAGAGCATTTTTGGTAGAGCTATTTCTGGTAGAGCATTTTTGGTAGAGCTATTTCTGGTAGAGCATTTTCAGGTAGAGAATTTTTTGGTAGACAATTTTCTAGTAGAGCTTTTTTGATAGAGCATTTTCTGGTAGAGTATTATCTGGTAGAGCATTGTCTGGTAGAGCATTTTCTGGTAGTGCATTTTCTTTTAGAACCTTTTCTGGTAGAGCATTTTCTGGTAGAGCCTTTTCTGGTAGAGCATTTTTTGGTAGAGAATTTTATGGTAGACTATTATCTGGTAGAGCATTTTTGATAGAGTATTATCTGGTAAAGCATTTTCTGGTAGAGTATTATCTGGTAGAGCATTTTCTGGTAGAGCCTTTTCTGGTAGAGCATTTTCTGGTAGAGAATTTTATGGTAGACTATTATCTGGTAGAGCATTTTCTGGTAGAGCATTTTTGATAGAGTATTATCTGGTAAAGCATTTTCTGCTAGAGTATTATCTGGTAGAGCATTTTCAGGTAGAGCATTTTCTGGTAGAGAATTTTCTGGTAGTGATTTTTTCTGGTAGAGCAATTTTTAGTAGAGCAATTACTGGTATAGTATTATCTGGTAGAGCATTTTTTGGTAGAACTATTTCTGATAGAGCATTTTTTGGTAGACCATTTTCTGGTAGAGCAATTTTGATAGAGCATTTTCTGGTAGAGTATTATCTGGTAGAGCATTTCCCGGTAGTGCATTTTCTGGTAGAGCCTTTTCTGGTAGAGCATTTTCTGATAGACTACAATCTGGTAGAGCATTTTCTGGTAGAGAATTTTATGTTAGACTATTATCTGGTAGAACATTTTCTGGTAGAGCATTTTTGATAGAGTATTATCTGGTAAAGAATTTTCTTGTGGAGTATTATCTGGTAGGTAGAGCAATTTCTGGTAGAGCATTTTCTGGTAGAGCATTTTCCGGTAGAGTATTATCTGGTAGAGCATTTTCTGGTAGAGCATTTTCTTTTAGAGTTTTATCTGGTAGAGCATTTTCTGGTAGAGTATTTTCCGGTAAAGCATTATGTGGTAGAGCATTTTCTGTCGCTGATTTATACTCGCAATATTCCATTATTTTAAGAACAATATATCTAGATGCTCTTAAGGCATTAGAGTGCGCTGTGTTGATATAACACTGTATTCACGAATTTATCACGTAAATTTAATAACAAATAGAAAGAAATGTTTCTGCAAACAGTAGAAAAAAAAACCTTTTTTGTCAAGATTAAGAGTTTGTATATTATATGTTGTAATTACATGTTTAAAAACTTGTCTCAATATTTGTAGATATCATTTTATTTTTTTGGTGGAAAACAAAATAACTCCATACGTTCAATATTTTCATCTTTCTCTTTCTCACAATTATAAAATTGTTTTTTCGCATATTTAAAATAGGCTGTCAAAAACGATATGTTTTAAATTATTCTGTCGTATAATAGGTATGTATCAATATCAGTCCGTAAATGCATGCTTCCTTGTATTTGGGAGTAATATCCATCATTCGCTTCACATGAAATCTATTGAAAATGCAAACGATTTTATTGTTGGATTTATTTATAAAACCCACAAAATTTCTTTAAAATAGTAGTCGAGTGCATTTTCTTTGCAAGCTTCAATACAATTATCGCAATGCTTTTATAATAAAAATATATTTTCCAAATGTTTAATTTTGTACTTGTAATTTATTGATTATTTAAGTTATAATCTTTATTGAGAAAATGACAGACTTGAGTATGTGACATGTATAAAATAAATTTACTTTTGTTTTAAATCTTGAGAAAAAACTTAAACCTAGGTATCAAAATATACTACTCTAAAAGTTAGGTGTTGGATCACAACGCAGAGCTTATCTAATTAACGCAACTTAAAAGAACGCGTTTCGGAAGCGCCGAGAAAAGTTTTCCGAGAAGAGTTACTGCAGTCAGCCCGTGTTCGAAAAAACTTTCCGCGCTCGAACTTTTTAATCCAACTTACAAATAAATAAATAAAGCAAACCACATACAATAAACTGCAAGAACAAGACAATAAACATATAAATTCGCAAAAAGGAGACACTGACCTGAGAAGAGCCATTTCGTTTTTCAGAGCATCGATATCATCTCGGTGTTGGGTCTTCAAGTCTTCTAAGTTCTGTGCGAGTATGGACCGGTGATGTTGCCGCACCACTTCGCCGTTCGACAGAGCGACGCACATTAAAGTCATAAAGGTAATTTCTTTTATTCCGAACAGCACCATTTTTGCGAGTTGTTAGCGGTGAGAGATCGCGAGTGCGGTGGCAGCCGATCGGTCGGCGCGTGTGAAGCGATCCACAGCGCGGCGCGGAATGACGGATTGAATGAGGATCGAGGACTGGGGATCTTTCCCGCCAACCGCCAGCCTACCGAGACTCCCTACAAGGGCCAATACTTCCCAAGAATTTCGGCTTTGAACCTTAAAGGTGTGTTATAAAGTCGCTAATCTCAACGCTCCATGCAAGCGAGCGTGGTAAAAGTAAACCCAGGGTGGTTGGTGAAGGCGCAGATGCGATCAACAGTTTGCGCCCGTCTCCGCACACAATCTGCCGCAAAATGCACATTGCTTGATAATTAGGTTTTTATTGCGCAATCTGTCAATCGATTGCTTTTTGTCTTTATTTTCACGTATACCTATAATACGCCAAGTACTGAAGGTCCTGAAGGGAGCTATTATTAAATGTTTATTGTCTGGTTTATTCGTAAGCTGTTTTACGGCAACCCCGAAATAGGTAAGTTAAAAAGCTGATGGCATCTGACGCCAATCACATTGAAAATTGGCTCTATTATCAATGGCGTTAGATAAAACAATTACTGTGCGAATAATTGTGTCTGTATGTTGTCGTCATTTGTGTTTTTGCCTGACTTACGGGGCCGAGTGATTGCTGCATGCTCTCTCAGATGGTTTGAAAGAGAGGTTTTAAGACTAGATGAATAGTGAATGTCGTGTACCGAGAGGGATGAAAAAGGCAGCGGCTTCATTCGGGGGACAATACAAAATGCGGCTGAAACGTGAAATGTTGAATATCTTTGTTCTCACGCCGCGTACTCGCGATATTAATCAGAAGATGCTGTAGCGACTATGTCATGAAACTGTGGCGCGTATTGTTAGTGGGAGTCCTGTGATATGCCGCGCTTACGCCGAGCTGCGTCTTTATGATAATCTCTACCTAGCTGTCTAGATGTAACGCGACGTCTCTTGTGATGCGATTCCTGTGATACAATTCGCTAAATTATACCTACTCCCAAACACGAAACAATAATTTGTAAAGACTTGAATTCAGGCTTGTTCTTTTTTTTTCGATAGGTACCTATTCTTGTTAATTTGATATTTTTTTAGTTAGTAATCCTATTTTACGAGTATGTCATATCAAAAGTAGATAAGTTTCAAGTATTGTGTTGTAAATGGTATCACGAACATTGAGAAACTAAACATATTTTAAGTAAGCAAATAAATACAAATACATTGTATTGTTTATTTGGACACATGTCCAAATAAACAATACAATGTATTGTTTATTTGGACATGAGTCCAAATAAAAATAATTTCAACAATTAAGATTTTATTTTTCTATTCAGCTAGTAATTTTAGATAAGTTTACAGTCCGTAATCTTAATATTTTATGTCATATCAATAGCACCTATATACGTTTTATGTATTGCGCTGTATAACGAACGGACCGGTTGCTTCTAGGCAAGCGCGTCTCATCTTAGACTGCAATATCACTAAACATCAGGTGAGTAGTGGTCAAGCGCAAGCCTATTAAGCGTAAAAAAAAGGAAATTAAGAAAGTAAACATATTTTAAGTACAAGTAAGTAGATACAATGAACATGTGCTCCAAATAAAATGAAAGAAAATTTCAACAAAGAAGCCAAAATAAGGGCGAAGGTGCGCCGGAGCCCCGAAGGCTTTAAGGCCAAGCTGTTCCATTTTTTTAGGCGGGCAGATGTTACCGTACACAAAAAAGATTAGGCGTGCGCCGCGTGCGCCGAAACCGAGCCAAACACATTGTCATTACCGGCTAGGGTTGCCAGCCGTGCTTATAAAAACACACTAGGTACTATATTTCATCTTTTTTTGTTACACTTTTTATCACACTTTCGCGGACATTTAATTTATATTATATATTAGCATTAAGACATATCTACTGTAAATGACGAACCAAAAATAATGAATGTTATTATGGTTAATAAAACATCTGAATCTGAATCTGAATCTGTTTTTTTTTTATCCTTGATAGGTTAGCGATTGACTACAGCTGGCCTGATGTTAAACTTACCTAGAAGATACCTACCTATTAACTCAGGTTACGTTAGGTTACTACCAATTACCTCTAACACTCTAAACTCGTATCTCTGGTGCCGAGAGTTTTCAAGCCGCCCGAAGGCCTCTGACTTAGCTTAACGACTGCTTGTACTAAGTCTAACAGCCGGGTCCTACAAATTAACGTAGCATCCGACCGACGGTAGTTCCCAGATGAAAATGACACTTTTTAAAAAACTACAGTCTTATGCGTGGTCACCCGTTCAAACACCTTAGCTAGCCGAGCTACAGATACTGATTTACTATAACTATAATAATATTAGACTCTCCAGAAAAGCTTAGAAACACTATATATTCATAGAAACACAGCGTAAACTCCATGTAACATCACTCTATTTAACGACAAACTCTCTAAAGCGTCGAAATCAATTGGCTTTATTTGGTTTAGCTTGTGTTCCATGCAATGATACATTCTCTCCATTTAACGACCACTCTCTTTAACGCCATAAAATGCACAGTCCCTTCAGAGTCGATATATATGTAGTAGAGTTTACACACTTTACGTATAAGCTACTCAAAAAAAACCTGTAATATTTTAACACCTGTCGAAATATGATTTCTTTGTGCCAGTAATTTATTCAGGCCAAAAGCCAAAGCCAAAAAAATGAAATGTGCAAGATTCCTCGTTCGTACGAGAAATAAAAGTAAATAATAATAATAGTAAGGAAGAGACAGAAGAGACTGGGGGAGGCCTACGCCAAGGAGGCGAAATAAAATTTATTATGTCCTTCTGTAAACATAATGGGAAAATAATTAAGAAAGACACGACAACACATACACTACAAAACAGAACCATCGTTGTAATTATATTTAATACAGTTTAATCTAGTTATTAAATGTGACTTGTAAATATGATATTATGAACCTATTTAATATATTTAGTATTGTTTTAAACAATATGAAATTAATTGTCCTGTGTTGTGATCTTTGTAAAATGAACGTTAGGTGTAATTGAATAAATTTTTATTTTTTTATTTAATAATCATAATAACGTTTGTAAATAGCGTTACGATTTCAGCTAAGTACTTGGCCATCGTAGTGGATTATGACGTATAACTCTCTCCTTGTGAGAGAAGGCCCCGAGTCCCAGCAGTGGAACGTATAGCATGTTTATGCTTTGCTTAAGCTACATAAGTTAAACCACAATGCATACCTAGATCGTTTCATTGCAATGAACATTATATAGGCAGTTGTGCAAAGTCTGTCTACTAGTATTTATACTGTACTACAGTACTAAGTACAAGATAAACTGTAATAAACTAAAAAAGTAAAATTTTTAAAAAACTGACACAATGACAGAACTTTTAGGACAATTCGACAGGTGTTAAAAAATAACAGCTTATTAATCGGTCGTGCGAGCGCAGTCTGTATTTACTGGCTATTTTGCTACCGTCTGTCTGAATGTATGTATGTATGTCTGTCTGTCGATTCTCGCTTAGAGACCATGATTTGAATCAATCTTGACGAAAAAAAAATTATTTAAATAAATCTTTTAGTAGTCATAGGCTGGCCGTTTCCAAAAAAATGAAATGGAAATATTTAGATTTTCTTTTTTTTGTGGAAACGTCCAGTCTATATTCGCCGATGACATTGTTTAGTCGACTTCATGTTTTTTGTAGAACGATTTTAAAATTGATAAACCAAGTTAAGATAAGATCAAATAAATTTGAAATTGAATTTAGATCACTAGTTTCGGTACATAAGATGTTCTAAAACATCGAGCTCGCCAGGTATCTATACTGTCCATAGAACTAAATCAAAACCAATCAAATCAACCAAAAGCACTTTTGATAGCGTAAATCATGCAAAACAACTGGTCTTGATCAAAAACAATATCGACTGCAAAAACTAGTCAAAAGTGATTTAAGTTTTGCCTATCTATCAAAATAACTTTATTTGACAGATATGCAAAACTTTAAGCTTTTGACTAAGTAAATATATTTGTTTTTATACTCAGACCTCACTAAGTTTCAACCCCAATAGTCTGAAATATGAATACCTAGTAGATAGATACATATTTTGGAGTTAAAACTTTAGGACCGTGGAGCCCAAACACTCGTAAGGCTTTTAATGGTCTCTCAAAGCAGCTGGACAGAACAAATGACCCCAAAGCTAACTCTATTACTCTTTCCTCGGCCAACGTTCAAGTTTGGCCATCCAGCGAAAAAATGCCGCCAGCATTTAGGTGCTAATCGCTGACAGTGACTTAGGCTTAGTGTATTATTTGTAAGTTAGATTTTTGATTATAAGTATTAGTTTAGTTTTTAACTAAGTTTTGTAAATTTTATGTTATATTTTGATCTTTTTATTCAAAAATAAACGAGCAGATCGTCCCGGCTTAGCACGGGCTATAAAATAATCTAAGTAGCAAAGAGAAACCAAAAATATAGCCCATGTTAATTAGGAATAATGTAGCTTCCCAACGGTGAAAGAATTTTTCAAATCGGTATAGGACGAAACATAATCTGACGCGAATAGTAATAGGAACGAACAAAAAATCAAACTTTTGCTTTATAAAATTTTATTGGTATATATTGTTTTTTACTGACATTTATAGATGGATAATTCTTTGATGGACACAAAAATTAAACAATTTAACCAAAAATAAAAAAGCGAGTGTGGCTCGGTGGTAATATTTTGATCCCAGCCCTACCAATGACTTGTTTTTCAATTTATGTGTGGATTTGCACTCGCTTTGCGGTGAAGGAAAACATCGCGAAGAAACCGGCAAGTTTGAGGTCCACAATATCCGAACACGTGTTCATCCGCCAAACCGCACTTGGCCGGCGTGGTGGACTATGGTCTATATCTCTCTCCTCGTGAGAGAAGGCCCCGAGTCCCAGCAGTGGGAACGTTTAGTGGGCTGCTTATGCTTATGCTAACCAAAAATAAAACTGTAAACTGTTCACGTAAGGCATAAGGCAGGATATTTTCCGATCCGTGTAACACTCGCCCCTGAAGATGGTGCTCGGAAAGCACCGAAACTGTTCCACTCATTCCAACTTTTAATAATAAGTAAGTGTGACCGTTTTCTACACTGAAATAAAAATAAAAAGATACAATATTTCTTTTTTTATAAATAAAAACGCTGGCAGCCTCATCACCGACAGATGCAACAAAACACACTTGCTTGAACAAGCCGGTCAACTCTGAGTGTATAATTTGGCATAAAGATACTTTAAAAAGAAAGGAAAATGCGTTATTATATTTCGAAGACATTGAAAGGCTGTATTCTCAGTTTCAACACAAAGACAAGTAGTATTAAACACGATTTAATACACTATGAGCAGGTTGTGCAAGTAGCTCGGCTAACTAAGGTGATCTGGCGCGATCATCGAGGTTAACCTACGGTTGATGCGGACATTCTTTGGAAGGGTAACCGCAAGACTGTCATACGAAAAGTGTCATTTTCATCAGGGCGCTAACGGAGGGTGACACGTTAAAAGTTGTCGTTAAGCCAAGTCAGAGGCCTTCGGGCGGCTTGAAAACTCTCGACACCAGAGCTTGGCCACTAAGCTCATACGAAGAAGAATAACAAGCATAAGCACACTGACCTTCATTTAATAATGAATAATGTATGTAATGTGAACTTGATTAGAACATATTGTATCCTTTTTTTATTGTAATAAATTTATTTATTAAACTTTAAAATGTAATAAGTAGGATATACGTTGTAACGAATAAAGGATATTCTATTCTGTTATTAAAAGCGCGTCTTGACGCGGTAGTAGGTATTTCTAAAAATAAATTAATGTAAAATATTATATTTTTAATTTATATTTAGTTAAATTACTGGTTTTTACATACATATTTGTACATAAGCGGTCAGTGATCACTCGTTAGGGCTACCACGAAAACAAATGAAAAAATAATATTTAATTCTTGTATGATAAAAAAAAATATGTGATTTGCACTTTAATATTCTGGTATATGATTCCATGTATGATATGTATGAAGACTCTTTAATATTGTCACACCGATGTGCAACACCTGTACATAACTTATTCATATTTTAGACATGGCGGTACAGCATTTTCTAGAGCTCGCCTTGGTAGCAATTACTGTAAAAATAAAAAATCTATCGCGATGAATCTAAAGGGATGTTCCAACAGCCCCCTTGAGAGCCAGTTATTGCGGACTAGGCATGCTCCCGTAGGCCAGGGTTTCAATTAGAGTGGTCAAGTTGCAATCATGTTAACTTATTTCAGACTTAGTCCAGCTAGGTCAGTCGTAACAAAAAATAACGGACCGCGAGCGAGTCAGTCAGGGTTCCGTACTATAAAAATTAGCCACGCGAGTTGAGTTCGCAGAAGACAAGTTCCGTATTATTATCCAAAAAAAAAAAAAAATAGTTTAAAAAAACTAAAAAACACGCTTTTTATAGAAAACCGTAATTTTATCAAATTAGTGTATTGTCATCGGTCCTGAATTAATCTACAAAGTTTGAACGAAATCAGGCCGTTTAAAGTGGGTCAAAATCGCGCCCAAAGAAGTCGGTTACAAACAAACATACAGGTGAAGCTAATAGAAAGCGTGTAAAAAAAAGAAACATGTTTTGTTGTATGTAGTCCTCCCTAAATATATATTTTTTAGTATTTGTTATAATAGTGACATAAATAATTTGTGAAAATTCGGCAGGTCACCCCGGTGAGAGGAGAATAGGGAGTTTTTTCAGAGTGGGTATAAATCCTATATAACCGGTGGTGTGCCTCACTGTAGCCAGACATCTTGTTGAAGATTTCCCCCTCGTCAACAAAAAAATGGTTATAAATATGGTCCGTGCGAAGACGGGGCGGGCTGCTAGTTAGTATGTAAGGCACAGACGGTGCGACAGATGCGGAGAAACACGTGTGCTTTCCGCTGCCAGTTGTCCGTCTGTGTGTGAGATTTATCATGCAGCATGACTACAATGCAAACTTATCGGACTCATCTGTTTTGTAGGGTCCTGTACCTAAAAGGTAAGCATAAGCATAAGCAGCCCACTTTACATTCCCACTGCTGGGACTCAGGGCCTTCTCTCACTAGGAGAGATATATTGGCCATAATCCACCACGCTGGGCAAGTGCGGGTTGGCGGATGACACATGTCTTTCGGATATTGTGGTCCTCAAACATGCCGGTTTCCTCACGATGTTTTCCTTCACCGTAAAGCGAGTGCAAATCCACACATAACTTGAAAAACAAGTCATTGGTATAGGGCTGGGATCGAACCAGAGGCCGTCTGATTGAAAAGCAGACATTATTACCAACGAGCCACACTCGCTTTTTAAAAAGGTAAAACGGGACCCTATTACTAGGACTCCGCTGTCTGTCTGTCTGCTCCAGGTATATATCTCATAAACCGTAATAGCTAGAAAGCTGAAAATTTCACAAGATATGGTTTTTTCCCGTGCCGATATAACAACAAACACCAAAAATAAAAAAATAAAATATTAAGGGTATACAATAAACGTGTTTTTTTTTCGTATTTTTTGCTTTATATCAATAACGGTAGCTGCTAGATACTTAAAATTTTCACAAAAAGGTATATTAACTATCAAATTAAATTATAAAATTTAAATAAAATACATATTTGAGGGGAGCTCCCATAAAACAAACGTACGAGGGTGGATTAGTAAACTTCGCAGCCTAATACATAAATACTTAAACTATTTTAATGTAACCATGACAACCATGTCACAACTCTGGTTGTCAAATTGACAATTTCTATCCCAATTGACTGTATTTAAATTAGGCTGAATTATGTGAGCCTTTGTGCAGGGTTTTTAAATAATTTAATTAAAAAATAATTTTTGAGGGAGGCTCTCTTACAACAATGGTACGAAACCCTTCATGCGCCAGTCCAACTCGGACTTGGCTATTTATTAAATAACACTAAACATAGTCCCTCAGGAAGTAGCAATGTAAGTTTGGTGTGGCCGATTTATATTGCTCCCATATCGCAAAGAAGCACCCTAAATATACCCTAAACAAACTCAACGCGGCGCAATGGTAACCATGCCGGACTGCTAATCATATAGTTCCGGGTTCGATTCCCGGCACGGCTAACATCTGTCTTGTCTTGTGCTGACCTAAATTTGTTGGCTGTCGGTCTGGGTGTTAAATATGTAACGATAAAGTTTGTATGAATATGAAGCACCTCTGTTGTGTTAGTAACCATAATACTCGTACAAACTAGAAATAGTTTAGTAAGGGGCTGACCAGCCGTGTGTGTAATGTGTAAAAAAAAAGTTAGATTCGTTCGGTGCGTTCGGTTTGTTCGGTCTAATCGTAATTTTCGTCCCGGCTTAGCACGGGCTATAAAATAATCAAAGAGAAACAAAATGTAGCCCATTTTATTCTGGGTTCATGTAGCTTCCCAACGGTGAAAGAATTTTTCAAATTGGTATAGGACTAGAAGATAGTATAGAAGATAGATAGAAGTTGGTTTAAGATAGATAGAATTGACTTTGATTTTGATTTTGTAAGTACTTTTTTTACGTAATTATTATTACATGTATGTACAGCGTTCTTATTCTACACAACATTAACTTAATATGCTAGGTTATTACTAGGCTAACAGCGCTTTTTAAAAACTTACGTCTAGGTACTCTAAGTTCTTATTAAATCTTATTATAAATAACAACTAGCAACTAGTGTTCTATTTATGTTAAATTAATTACGTACTACGACAGTTCCGCACCAACGTGTCTATTCTTAATGAGCTCCGAATGACCGCGAGGCTTTCCACTCTCAGCTGTTGACGGAAAAAGAACACGAGGTCGCTCTCCTACCCGCTGGTCAGACCTCGTAAAGACGCTCACTGGCCTACCTATTGCCGAAGCTTATAAGACTGCCGAGGACAGGAAAAAGTGGAAGACCATAATAAACCGAGTGATCGACACTCCGTATTATACCAATCACTTATGTAAAGAACTAACTAGCATACGTTTCTTGATGTATTTTAACAACGCTTTCTGCTGATTAATATAATTTGCTTTGACTATGATTCCTCCTCTAATATAATTTAATAAATGTAATAGAGTGATAATGTAATGTCATAAATATAATAAAATGATAATGTAAAGTAATATAATAATAAAAATAAATAATAATTGATTTTGTTAAGATAAGTACATTAAAGCATTTCACAAATATTTGAAATTGTAGTCCTATTAACTGATATACGACATTGTAATTTAGTCGCTTGAAGGAACTAACCTCCATGACACGGGCTTGCAGTCCAGTTTGAGGTTTATGGATATTAAATTATTTACATACATTCCAAGAATAAAAACATTTTGAACATTAGACACGACCGTCAGTAATGCAGTTAGGATTATGAGGAAGAAGAGAGAGACTAGACAGTGCCAGCTCGTACGTAGTAGTCGAATTATTGAAGAGTTCGTGCGGCAGGCACGGACACCTGCCGGCGCCGCACCTGCTGTCTTTGATTCGGCAAAACAAGCAAGATTCACGCACCGCACCTGTCATACTCGGACGCCTATACTTACCTACCTATACCAGCTCGATATTATGTGCTTGTAATTATAGTCATGATGACTGCCTCAAAAATAATTTACTTAGCTGACTAGATAGCTGTGCTTCTCAAAAATAATTCGTATAGCTGACTAGATAGCTGTGCTCCTCAAAAATAATTTACATAGCTAACTAGATAGCTGTGCTCCTCAAAAATAATTCGTATAGCTGACTAGATAGCTGTGCTCCTCAAAAATAATTTACATAGCTGACTAGATAGCTGTGCTCCTCAAAAATAATTTACATAGCTGACTAGATAGCTGTGCTCCTCAAAAATAATTTACATAGCTGACTAGATAGCTGTGCTTCTCAAAAATAATTCGTATAGCTGACTAGATAGCTGTGCTCCTCAAAAATAATTTACATAGCTAACTAGATAGCTGTGCTCCTCAAAAATAATTCGTATAGCTGACTAGATAGCTGTGCTCCTCAAAAATAATTTACATAGCTGACTAGATAGCTGTGCTCCTCAAACATAATTTACATAGCTGACTAGATAGCTGTGCTCCTCAAAAATAATTTACATAGCTGACTAGATAGCTGTGCTTCTCAAAAATAATTCGTATAGCTGACTAGATAGCTGTGCTCCTCAAAAATAATTTACATAGCTGACTAGATAGCTGTGCTCCTCAAAAATAATTTACATAGCTGACTAGATAGCTGTGCTCCTCAAAAATAATTTACATAGCTGACTAGATAGCTGTGCTTCTCAAAAATAATTCGTATAGCTGACTAGATAGCTGTGCTCCTCAAAAATAATTTACATAGCTAACTAGATAGCTGTGCTCCTCAAAAATAATTCGTATAGCTGACTAGATAGCTGTGCTCCTCAAAAATAATTTACATAGCTGACTAGATAGCTGTGCTCCTCAAACATAATTTACATAGCTGACTAGATAGCTGTGCTCCTCAAAAATAATTTACATAGCTGACTAGATAGCTGTGCTTCTCAAAAATAATTCGTATAGCTGACTAGATAGCTGTGCTCCTCAAAAATAATTTACATAGCTGACTAGATAGCTGTGCTCCTCAAAAATAATTTACATAGCTGACTAGATAGCTGTGCTCCTCAAAAATAATTTACATAGCTGACTAGATAGCTGTGCTTCTCAAAAATAATTCGTATAGCTGACTAGATAGCTGTGCTCCTCAAAAATAATTCGTATAGCTGACTAGATAGCTGTGCTCCTCAAAAATAATTTACATAGCTAACTAGATAGCTGTGCTCCTCAAAAATAATTCGTATAGCTGACTAGATAGCTGTGCTCCTCAAAAATAATTTACATAGCTGACTAGATAGCTGTGCTCCTCAAACATAATTTACATAGCTGACTAGATAGCTGTGCTCCTCAAAAATAATTTACATAGCTGACTAGATAGCTGTGCTTCTCAAAAATAATTCGTATAGCTGACTAGATAGCTGTGCTCCTCAAAAATAATTTACATAGCTGACTAGATAGCTGTGCTCCTCAAAAATAATTTACATAGCTGACTAGATAGCTGTGCTTCTCAAAAATAATTCGTATAGCTGACTAGATAGCTGTGCTCCTCAAAAATAATTTACATAGCTAACTAGATAGCTGTGCTCCTCAAAAATAATTCGTATAGCTGACTAGATAGCTGTGCTCCTCAAAAATAATTTACATAGCTGACTAGATAGCTGTGCTCCTCAAACATAATTTACATAGCTGACTAGATAGCTGTGCTCCTCAAAAATAATTTACATAGCTGACTAGATAGCTGTGCTTCTCAAAAATAATTCGTATAGCTGACTAGATAGCTGTGCTCCTCAAAAATAATTTACATAGCTGACTAGATAGCTGTGCTCCTCAAAAATAATTTACATAGCTGACTAGATAGCTGTGCTCCTCAAAAATAATTTACATAGCTGACTAGATAGCTGTGCTCCTCAAAAATAATTCGTATAGCTGACTAGATAGCTGTGCTCCTCAAAAATAATTTACATAGCTGACTAGATAGCTGTGCTCCTCAAAAATAATTTACATAGCTGACTAGATAGCTGTGCTCCTCAAAAATAATTTACATAGCTGACTAGATAGCTGTGCTTCTCAAAAATAATTCGTATAGCTGACTAGATAGCTGTGCTCCTCAAAAATAATTTACATAGCTGACTAGATAGCTGTGCTCCTCAAAAATAATTTACATAGCTGACTAGATAGCTGTGCTCCTCAAAAATAATTTACATAGCTGACTAGATAGCTGTGCTCCTCAAAAATAATTCGTATAGCTGACTAGATAGCTGTGCTCCTCAAAAATAATTTACATAGCTGACTAGATAGCTGTGCTCCTCAAAAATAATTTACATAGCTGACTAGATAGCTGTGCTCCTCAAAAATAATTTACATAGCTGACTAGATAGCTGTGCTTCTCAAAAATAATTCGTATAGCTGACTAGATAGCTGTGCTCCTCAAAAATAATTTACATAGCTGACTAGATAGCTGTGCTTCTCAAAAATAATTCGTATAGCTGACTAGATAGCTGTGCTCCTCAAAAATAATTTACATAGCTAACTAGATAGCTGTGCTCCTCAAAAATAATTTACATAGCTGACTAGATAGCTGTGCTCCTCAAAAATAATTTACATAGCTAACTAGATAGCTGTGCTCCTCAAAAATAATTCGTATAGCTGACTAGATAGCTGTGCTCCTCAAAAATAATTTACATAGCTGACTAGATAGCTGTGCTCCTCAAACATAATTTACATAGCTGACTAGATAGCTGTGCTCCTCAAAAATAATTTACATAGCTGACTAGATAGCTGTGCTTCTCAAAAATAATTCGTATAGCTGACTAGATAGCTGTGCTCCTCAAAAATAATTCGTATAGCTGTCTGATAGCTGCTCCGAAATGCTAGCTGCATTCGTCCCTGATAAAAGATGTCTATGTTCTCTAAGCTTGCTACATACTAAAATTGGAGGAAAAAATATCAATACCAATATTAGCCTCCGCTGTCTGTCTGTCTCCAGGCTGTATCTCAGAAACCGTAATAGCAAAGCCGTAAAAGCTGAAACTTTCACAAGATATGTGTTCCCGTGCCGTTATAACAAAAATTAATAAAGATAGATAAAATAAATATGTATGTATCAAGGGGGATCCCGTATAATAAACGTGTTTTTTTCGTATATTTAGCTTTACATCAAATCATAAAATAATTTAATAAAAAAATATATTTAAGCGGGGCCCATACAACAACTTTTACTTTAGTCATAACTATTACTTTTATTACAATCATATAAATAAAGAAATATTTTTTTAATGAAACAAAAATGTAAATCAATACTTCAAAGTTCTTTTGACATTTTGAAATATTATGTCATATATCTTCTCATTCTGTCTTACATGCAACAAAAATCACGCTACGACAATTTTACTATACAGAAGAATTATGTAATTTTAGCAAGGTTTGAACGAAATAAATAAGAAACTACATAAGGTCTATTTCAAAAATATCTTCTACAATAACCTTTGGTAAAATAGGTTATAGACAGATAATTACAATTCTTCGTCAATGGCATATTATGGTCGCGCGAAACCGGGTCGGGCGGCTAGTACATATTTCATTGTATTCCATGATAAAACATTACAGTGAGAGCTATCTATTAGTTATTCTTAGAACAAATATGGTTGCACGGTTTGTTAACTTACATACTTTCTTGAAGTTCTCAACGTTTGTCACAGATGGCGCTTTTGACCTTAAAATAAAATAATGTCGTCAGATCATAATGTGTGAAAATTACTGTATTTTGGCTAGTTTCATGTTTGCTTTTATTTCAATGGGTAGTATAAATAAAATCCAACAAATAAAAACCTAATATTATTTATTATGTATTAAACCAACGTACATATTTATTTTGATCTTATTACTAACAACATATTTTATTCTAAAACGCAGTTGTAGGAAAACGATTCAGAATTTACAAAAGAAAGTTAGAAAATAATTACAAGTTAATAAGTTACAAAACAATTAGGGCTGACGGGATGAACCAAATTAACGGCGTTAAATAGCTATTTATCGTAAGATGTAGCAAGTCTAGTCTAGAATTATAGTATTTTCTAGTGCTTGCCTCGCTTGCAACCACACTCAAGTAGAAACTGTCGCTAAGCACCTTACAGTAATTATGACGACCTCGTTGGCGTAATGGTTACCATGCCTAATATTTTCTATTTTTAATCTTCGATGTGTCGGAAACGAAGCGAGATATCGAAAATTTTTATTCGCTTATTTCGTTTTCTAGTAAAATATCTATTAAGAATCCACCTTCAAATCGTGGCATCGTAATCCCCCATTTTATTTCATTTTTAACCGACTTCAAAAAGGAGGAGGTTATATATTCGACGTGTATGTATTTTTTTTTTTTTTATGTATGTTCACCGATTTCTCAGCCATTTGTGGATCGATTCTCAAAATTCTTTTTTTAATTGAAAGAGTATGGTTCTGAATTGGTCCCATTGTCACCAAAACTGGTTCTGATGATGGACTCCTAGGGAAATCGAAGAAAAACCTAAAAAGTTAGGTTATTTTTACGCATGAAGAGAGATTCACGCTCGTTTGGCTGTACTGATATTCATGAAATTTGAGAAGAAAATAGGTAAGACTATGTGTTAACACATACGCTACTTTTTATCCCGAAAATAAATACTATTCCCGTGGGATGCACCAAATAACATATAAATCTTTTTAACTTCTTCACGCTCGAACGGTTGTACTGACATTGATGAAATTTGGAATGAAGATAAGTTAGACTATGTGTTTACACATAGGCTACTTTTTATCCCGAAAATAATTATTGTTCCCGTGGGATGCACCAAATAACACATGACACACTGATTTCGCTAAAATTTGATATAGGGGGTAGACTAGACATTGTATAACACGAAGGTTACTTTTTATCTTAAAAGTCATTGCTATTCCCGTGGGAAGCCCAAATAACTGGATAACCTATTTTACTTCTTCGCGCTCATACGGCAATACAGATTTCGCTCATAAAATTAGCAGCCTGGCTAACAAAAGTAATCTGACGCGAACATCGAGGCTAAGCAACGGCCCATGCGGCCAGTCTTTGGATGGGTAACCATGCACAAGACTTCCATAAAAAAATATGATATTTTCATCTGGGCGTTACTGTGCTTCGGATAACACGTTAATTTGTTGGGCCTGGACCACTACTCTTAGTACAAGCAGGGGTCAAACTAAATCAGGGGCTTGAAAAACTCTCGACGCCAGAGCTTGGCCACTTGGGTCATACTTAGTGGAAGAAGGAACTGTAAAATTTGATATATTAATAGACAAGACCCTCGAACGGATAAGGAAAATATTTACGCGCTCGCTTCGCTAGGAGTTATCCCGCTTCGTTCGAATTTCCCCCAGGATGTTCTGGGCTTATGACACTCCAAATATTATATAATTTGTGCTGCTTTGGACTTGAAACGGTTCGAACAAATACGGTGAAAATTTTCGCGCTCGCTTCGCTCGCGCATAGCTCGCTTCGCTCGCAATTGGTTCTTGTACATTTTGACACAAGAAACATTATGTAATTTGTGCTGCTTTGGACTTCTTTATGCTCAAACGGTTGGAACAAATACGGTGAAAATTTTCGCGCTCGCTTCGCTCGCATCCAGCTCGATTTGCTCCCAATTGGTTGCCTGCCTGGCACACGCCAAATTTTTTCATCGTGAAGTTTATTTGGCTCTCCATAGCTAAAACTTAAACAAAATATCATTACCAACCACTAAAAATGTAAAAATAAAATTGTTTTAAAAAACAAACAACCGACTTCAAAAACACAACTAAAAAGGGAAAAATAATTTTAAGCCTAAATCAAATCAAGAATATATAAATAGAATAGGAGAGTTTATTTCACGTACTTATCAAAAACTATTTGCAATTTTTAGTAATCCTGTATTCTTGAAGTCGGTGCCATCTAATAAGAACAAATTAATGTTTGTTAAAAAAAACTATTTTCAATTGTCTTTCTTTGCTGGCACCGACTCCAAGAATACAGGATTACTAAAAATTGCAAATAGTTTTTGATAAGTACGTGAAATAAACTCTCCTATTCTATTTATATATTCTTGATTTGATTTAGGCTTAAAATTATTTTTCCCTTTTTAGTTGTGTTTTTGAAGTCGGTTGTTTGTTTTTTAAAACAATTTTAGTATAATTTGATTTGCAAGGTAATGCGTATTAAAACATTCTGTGACAATTTCAGTTATCTACAAACTACCGTTATTGATATATCGCAAAAAACATTGAGAGGTGTTAAGGGACACTCGGATGGAACGAAATTCCTTTCGATTATTTAGTGAAGGAATTGTAATCTTTTTTTTAAGTTCTAATAATATGTTTTTTTATGCGCTGTTGTCAATTAGTGAATACTTACATCGATATCCGTATTTGACTTTCGAACAAATTTTGGATATCCGACGTTACCATACCGTGCGCAAAAAGTGCCGTGACAACTTTTCGTAAGAACTTTTTTCGTCTCGTTCGTCTTTCCCAAAAATACGAAAAGAATACGCTTATCGTATGGGGACCCCCTTAATATTTTAAATTTTTTTAATAAAAGGCACGAGAAATACATAATTGTAAAAGAATCAGCTCTCACTATCTCGGTTTCTGAGATCAGCCTGGAGACAGACAGCAGAATCTTATTAATAGATTATCGTTTTTACATTTTAGGGTTCCGTAACCCTAATAACGGCAGCGGTCTTAGAAAGAGAAGTTAGGCTAGAGCAATGTAATGCACTGGATCATAGGCTTATAACGCATCTGGACCATACCGTTATAATTGTATGCAGTGGATATGACCTATGACCGGATCGAGGCACAACAATATATATGCGGATCTTGAACTTGTAAATTGTGCGTAATGGAGTTTTATCGGTATGCCCTGCTATGTAAACGCGAGTTATACATTGTTATGTCGGTCCTTTCTACGCAAGATCTCTTCGCTCCGGCCACTTATCATTTGCCATTGTGTTGCGAACTTGTGAACACGAAGTTAAAGTAATCTATTTTTACCGGCTTCATATTGTTCATAATTTTGAAGAATTAATAGTGTTTGGTGTAGCAATAACTCAGAAATTGAGAATTTACAAGTAAATCTAGCGTGAATCTCATAAATTCCCGAACAACAGGTATTTACTGTGCTGTGAATTTTTCCTATTAGTATTTGATGTTTTTTCGCAACCATTGGTATAAAAATTGTTAGCTTAGGTCTGCCCTTGTTGCATTCGGACTTACAAAGAAAAAGTCAACTAGCCGTTTAGTAGTTTGTTGAGTTTTCATATTGTTGTTAGAAATGTGCCGACTTCGACCATGGCCGCTATATTTTTACACCAAATACTTCAGTTTCTCTTCCATCGTCAATGGATTTCAACAAAGTAACACCCGATTCAATAAGTTATTAGCTCAGACGTAGATTCAAGCAGTCCCGAAACAGAGGTTCATTTTTTTTTTTGCAGACTGCTATAACACTTTCATAGAAAATCAAGAAGAAGATATAGTTTGCTCAAGAAAACATGATGGCAATGTCGGCTTCAAGTCTCCCGACGCGCCGACTATTGGAACATATTAGTTCCTACGTATTCTTGGTGGACGCGTGTATCTTACCTGACAAGTGAGGTAAGAAGATTGTATGTGCTAAAGTCCAGTGTCTCAGTGTTAGCGGCGCGCTTCGAGGCGCCCAGCAGGCGAAGATATTCCCTTATCTGTGCTATTGATAGTACAAGAGACATGATCCATTGACCTTCACCCTCTGATAATAATAACTGCAACTGATGTACTGCATATAGGTACATACATAAATACTTTATATCGATTCATATATTATATATTCATATTGAACACGCAGACTGACAGCCAACAAATTTAGTTCATCACAAAGCTGTTGGCCGTGTTGGGAATCAAAACCCAGGTAGATTTTAGCCCGGGTAGCTAATTACTCATATTAGTAAAAGTATGTGAAGTTTGTGCAAGAAATAATAACTGCTGAGAGTGCCAGGTTCTCAAGCGCTGGTTATTTACTTAGCTCCTCCACACGTTATGTAGGCACGGTAGTATGGTACACACAATTATTAAAATATATTTAAATCAATATATGTAACAATTTATTTCAATACATTTCACACTTGGCTGGTTAGCCATCCATTAGAACATCCCATAACCCGAAAAGAAATATTTATTTAAATGCTCATGCTATATTTTGAAACTTTATAGCTGGGCTCATACGGCTTTAAATGGTGCTCACATTTGCTTGCCAAGTAGCCATGAGCAGAAATGAATAGATAAGTCTACTTAGGCATATTCTGTCTGATAATAAAAGCTAATTTTATTATCAAATCCAGGGTGTACCAAATTTCTTGCAAATTGGCATGGCCGTTAGAGTGCGAAGAAGTAAAAAACATACATACAAGCTTTCGCCTTTAGAATATTAGTGCGATAAGTAGGATATTTAAGAGCTTAAGCATGCGGTATGGCTAACATATTTTTTACATATTTCTAAAATTCATAAGGTAGAAACATGACAATCAAACATTATTGAGTTTGTAACATATCACTTGTATTATCTATATATCAGTCTGAGCCAAACCTCTGGTCACAAGTATTTTAGCCATATCTCATCCAGATTTGTTGTTGAGATATAGCCAGCTTAAATCTATGCTACTTATAGATACATATTTTTAGAATTATTTACAATGTTAGAGCAAGTGTTAAATTGTAACTATTTTTCATATTTCAGGCAGTCTTCGGAGGCTACAGAACTGAGAAGCTCTTCTTTACAAATATTCATTACAATGCAAACAATATTTAAGTTAAACTGTCTTCAAATGTACACAGATTATATTTAAAAACTTTACTGAATATTTGTAAGAAGAAGAAGAAGACTGAAGAGTTAGAAATAACTATATAAAGGATCTCATAAGTTGCTTAACAAATGACATATTCCTTAAGATAAATCTACTGTGGCTGTGAAAATATTTATATTATAGGTTTACAGTAAGGAATTCTTTCTTCCTGATTCAACTAAATATTGTTATTCTGTAGATATGTTTACTCTGTTACTCTGAAAACAAATTCTATACAAAGAGTCAAAATGGCACCTAAAAAAGATAAAGACATGGATATACTGTTTTGTGAAATGAATCGACATAATTACGAAGCTGGATCATATTTCTATGCCAAAGCAACATATTTGGCCTCCCCTAATAATTTTTTCATCATACCTTTCCCGTTTATAAAATTTTTACGACAGCTAAGCAAACCAGGGAATCCAATATCTCCTACTGAATTAAGAGAAAACATGATTGTAATTTATAGAAGCGAAAACCCTGACGCTAATAAATATTTTAAAATTAAATTTGATCAGAACATGAGAGGTGTCATAAAGAGTATCAATAAAGATAAAACATGTCAAGTGTACGCTATGGACCGTGGCTTTACAGAGAACAATGTCACGTTAGATAGGTTATTCAGCACGTCCACCCTCGATTCTATTGTAGTACCAAGCCTCGTACAAAAGTGTGAATTGTTTTGTTGTGAGCCAATAGGTGATACGTTCTCAAAAAATGCATTGGAGGCTTTCGAATTTTACGTCGGCAATAATAAATTGGACGTTCTTATTAGAGGCGTAAAGGACGGTAAGCTAGGTGTCGTCATCTACAACAAGAGCCCTAACGATGTAGCTACTATGCTAGAGTTAACACACTACATACATGTAAAAGAGGACTCCACCTCGGATCCTGTACCGATGGCACCACGTAAACTCGCCTACAAACATAAGGCACTTAACTTACATGACATTTTAAAAGTGGTAGTTTTATCAGGATCCACACTAAAAGGATTCTATGTAACACAAATGGAAGATTATAAAGAATATGTGCAAACCAGACCTAGCTTCACAACCTACTGCAGAGGTTTAATATGCATATCAGATGAAGATTTCAAAACAGGTGCTATAGTTGGTGTGTATGAAACTTCAAACATGTGTTTTGAAAGAGGTTTCATATTGGAAGTTTTGAATGATAAAGCCAAAGTGAAACTTGTTGATTGGGGTGTTGAGAAAATAGTCAGTAAACACAATTTGAAAGCTGTCGAAAGTCACCACTATTTAATGACGCCAGTATTGGCTATTTACTGTGCCGCTGCGGAAGGTTTTGAGCCGTGGGATAATGGTTTCGATGGTTTTCTCCACAAAGGTTATTCCATTTTAATTAAGATAAAACAAATTGGTTTCAAGTTTGAGCAGCCGCATACAGTCTATATCGGTAAGGCTGAAGATATATAGATATAAGGCATAAAATTCATACCGGGTAACTGATAATGTAATAGGGTGTAGCCTTTTTAAGATGGCTTGATTTTGATTTATAACTTTTTTTAGTTTTTCTACCAAAATTTCATCATATATATATACTAGAGGTTGCCCGCGTCTCCGAACGCGTGTAGGTCGCTTTTCACCTGCGGAAACCTGTGGAAAAATTCTATTGTATCCTATTCCTATATTGCCATTATTTTAATTTAAATAATTAGAATACGCGAACCATACTACTAAGTGAACCTCATACTAAAATTCCGATTCAGAAATATTTAGTTTCAAAAACACAAAACTTTCCCTTTGACTTTTAAACCCCAATGGCTTACCTTAACGCACTCCTGACAAATATTTTTACAAATTTATTTTAACCATCATAAAAACTACAACTATAACAAGTTTCAAGACTTTAACTTGATAAATAAAGAATTTTCCAAACAAACTTTCACCCCCAACAAACCCTTAGATAACCCCTTGCAAAAAAACTTGATACCATTATTTTTAATTTTACATGAACTATTCATATTCCAAATTTCATTGCTAGAAGCTCAAAAACATAGAAGTTTCATACACACTGTTTTACCCCCTTTCGGGGATGAAAGGGGGTAAAACAGTTTGTATTAAGGGTAGAATTTCCAAAAATCTATTCTTAGTACACGTTTAAGTACTAAAATATATACACACTCCAAATTTTACACCTCTAAGTTCAAAAAGACAAAACTTTCATTTTTAACTTGCAACCCCAATGGCATTCCCTCAATGCACCCCTGGCAAAATAAATTATAATTTTAATTTAACCATTTATTAATCTACTAACATAACAACTTTCAAGACTTTAACTTGATAAATAAAGAATTTTCCATACAAACTTTCACCCCCTATTACGAACCCTTAGTTCACCCCTGGCAAAAAAAACTTGATACCATTATTTTTAATTTTACATAAACTATACATATTCCTAATGGTATTGCTGGAAGTTCAAAAACAAAGAAGTTTCATACAAACTGTTTTACCCAAAAATCAGTTCTTAGTACGCGTTTACATACTAAAACAAATACACCCTCCAAATTTCACAACCCTAGGACCAGCCGTTTGGGCTTTGCGTTGCCTATAGATGAATGAATGAGTCAGGACAGTCTTATAGTATATGTTTGCCCATATATTTTTTTAACTTTCTATATAAGGTTTGTTCAAATTTATAAAACATCTGTATGAAAATTCACAACGTTAATTCCAGTAGATGTCATTAGAATACTATAAATGTACTTTGATAACATTGTTTCCGAAAAGCTGCTGGCAATGTAAAATTTCTAAACAAACAACTTTTATTTAGCAATTTAGGTATGCTTGAAATTTGTATTAGTATGTAGACATGTACTAAAAACGGATTTTTTGAAGTTCCACACCTAAGCGGCTGAATAGGGTAAAAAAGTTTGTATGAAACTTCTTTGTATTTTGAACTTCTAGCGTTGAAATTTGGAATATGTATAATTTATTAAAACTTAAAACTGATGATATAATTTCTTTGCCAGGGGTGAGCTAAGGTTTTGTGAAAGGAGTTGAAAGTTTTAATGATAAATAAATTTCTATATATATCAAGTTAAAGTCTTGAAAGTTCCTGTGATAGTAGTTTATTAAATGGGTAACAAAAAAGTATGAAAACATTTGCTAGGGGTGCAATAAGTTCAAACAGCTAGATTTGTGTTTTTGAAATTAAATACGTAAAAATTGTTATTGAAATAGCTCAGTTAATAGTAAAATGAAGTAACATGTGGCGGCTAGCCAAGGGCCTCCTCTGCCGTGCGCGGATCGAGACTACACAGGCTCACATACATCTGAGGGAGAGGGAGAGGTTACATAAAACGATCCACACGCGGGCAGTTCTGTATAATATAAGATAAAAGGGTAGAAGGTATGACTGTAAAAGTCGCAAATATTAAAGCCAAACCTCAGAAAGACTGATCCGAAATTAAAGTTAAATACTTCAATTATTTGATTTGAAATTTTCATGATTTCTACATGGGTTTACCTATTTCTCACTAGAAATATGTGGATCTCTATCCACAACTGTAGGTACGGGTTATTGTTTCAAAAACTAATGTTAAAAAAAATTATCCATCTTATCTACTTATGTAAGTTTAATGTTAAGTTTTTTTAAGATTTACATTTTTAGTTGTTTATAAGATTCTTTTTCACACAGCAGATGTTAAAAGTCTGTTGTAAGTTTATTATCAATATTAATGTTAAAATAGTCATACTTATATAGTTTTAAGTTTTTTTTACTGATTTACATTTATAGGAGTTTAGAAATATTGCAGAAGATTGAAGAATAAAGATTGAAGGGAAGACACAAAAAGCTAGAAAAGTACCTTAAGCATTGTCAGTTTGTTACCATAATAAATCTTGTATAAAACAGCAAATTTCGTTTTCATTCTACTTCGGAAGTGTCTTTCCACCCTAACTACAAAAAGTAGCTAGACTTGGAACGCAGTGTTGTTAGCACGGGACGAGGGCCATTTTACCACTGAATTGTAAAACCAGACACAATTACCAAAAGGATTGTAAGTGGTTGTAAGTTTTTGAGTTTCCATTTTGATAACATAATATTTCCCATTTTGATGACAAAATGAGAAATATTATTTGTGTTGCATAGATTTTGAAACTTCAGCAGCATTAAAAGTATCAATAATTGGCTAAGTGGAACCCTTTCTCTCTTCGAGTACGACTCGCGCGTGAAGGGTTCCATACCATTATTGTATGGAAAAATAGGCTACCGTCTCTATTACTAAGCCTACGCTGTCTGCCTCCAGTATGTATTTCAAATCAGAGAGAAATGTAAAAAATACGTAACAAGTATTTTACAAATTTATAAGTCTTTCCTAAACTTTGGCCAGTGAGTGAGTGATTAAATTCCTTGATGTTAATTTCTGTTACAGTTTTTAGGGTCCCGGGTTCGAATCCCGGCATAGCCAAAATCTTTGTGGTGAAATAAATTTAGTTGGCTGTCCGTGCGGGTTTTAAATATGTATCGACAAACAAATTATGTTTATATGTATATGTTATTTTTTTTTAAATACCGTTGTACAGCTAATATTCCCAGTAAAAATAGGCTCTCATTATTATTAATATGTCTCCTCTTATTATACTCTTCTCGTACATTTTTTTTTAAATTTAGGGATTCTAAGTAAAATTTTGTAATGCAACAAAATGTTGTGCTGCACCTACACTTCTATATTTATAATATAAAATAAAAAATATTAAAGGGCAGTACAACAATGGTACGGAACCCTATATGCGCGAGTTCAACTTGCACTTGGCCAATTCTTGTTTGTATATTTGTTACTTTGCTTACTTCAAATAGATTCTCAAACATGTGGACTTATTTGAAAAATGTTTTTTACTGCTAGGAAATTATGCCATATAAAAATTTACATTATTTTATATAAAAAAATCTACTCTCCATTTCAAAATTATGTTTATTAAGTACCTAGTATATCTATAATAATAATAGTAACTGTAATTTAGTTTTGTTTACCTAATTATTTCTTTAGTTTCTTACTTTTACTTAGTCATAAATATTACTTTAATTACAATCATATAAGAAATATCTCTGTAATAAAACAAAAATGTGAATCAATACTTCAAATTTGTTTTGACATTTTGTAATATTATGTCATACCTATACATGATAAAACATTTCAGTGAGAGCCATCTATTAGCTTTTCTTAGAACAAATATGGTTGCACGGTTTGATAACTTACATACTTTCTTGAAGTTATCAACGATTGTCACAGATGGCGCTTCTGACCATAAAATAAAATAAAATTAACATAAAGCTATTTAACGCCATCTAGCGGCATATGAGCACTTGCCAACCTTAGCAAGGCAAAACGACGTTAGCCGAGTCAGCTGGTATAGCTGGAAGGCAGCTGACACAAAACGAAAAACGTTCCGAAAACCGCCACATTTAGATAATGACTAAGCGTTCCGAAAACCGCTATATACATACTTTATATCAATACCTTCACACCCAGATCGACATCCAACAAATTTAGTTTTTGATCACCAAGATTTTGGTCGTGCCCGGAGTCGAACCCGGGAATCACGGGCTGGTAATCTGGCATGATAACCATTTTAAAGTATAAATCGTAAGATAAATCTTCATCCTTTCAATGACATTATTCTAAAACTGTTCATTTTACGTTGAAATCTCCTTACCCTATCCGTAAGCAAAGTTGCCAAGCCATGATTGTACACAACGTATTCAAAATATGAGGGTTTCATGATCCCTATCCACATTGTTCACAGAATACATTTTATTTTCAAAACGAAAATGGAATGAATGAAGGTTTTGCTTTTATTTGCTAAAATTGGGTCTTTAGCCGTTATATAAATCAGCTCCTTATGTGTGGTATGTTTATAATTTGGTTTAAATACGTACGATTTATATAGCAGAATAATGTTTTCTCTGCAAAATATTACTTTACAACATACACGTGTTAATATTATATATATGTCGCGTGAGAGCCAGAACATGTCGAAGACTACAGGATGCCGGTGTGAAGAAATACGACAAGTGATGCTTGTACAAACGTTTATTACACAATTACAAGTTATGCGTCCGAGACGTGCGCACACGGCGAGCGCTTCTAGTCGACTGTCCCTGCGGCGACCGAGTGCAGGCGTTATATAGTGGTGGGAGCGCCGTGATTCATCTGCACGTGCGCTGACGGGTGACTCAAGCGCTCGTTGTCATTCGCAATAGGCGGCTGACGCCGACACGGCCATACTGACATAAGCTCGTCCTCGAGCGCTATTAATTTCCTGGAACAACAGAAACGCTCGTTCATCCTGACATAGGAATCCACATGAAGGATCCTTCGGTTTTATAACTCGACTGAATTTGTACTAGACATTCATTTAAGCTAGCCGCTAGCTGGATTGATATCCTTTTAGCAACAACATTGGATCGGAATAATCTATTTCAACGCACTCACAACTCTCTTTTTTTATTTTATTCTAGACCGGACAAATCATAAGTCTTAAATCATGAGAGATTTATTTTTTTCTCTCTTTATAGTTATCCTTTTAACAGTGGCAATGGACCGGAAAATTCCTTCAAAGCCATCATGAAACTTGTTTTTTTTTTTTCTCATGCTAGACTGGATAAGTCATAATAAGTCATAGTCAAGTCGTGAGAGACTATTGTTTTTCTCTCCTGTTTTTTAACGCTAGACCGGATTGTTATCCCTTTAGCCATAGTGATACTATAAATCATAAGTCGTGAGAGACTATTGTTTTTCTCTCCTGTTTTTTAATGCTAGACCGGATTGTTATCCCTTTAGCCATAGTGATACTATAAGTCATACGTCGTGAGAGACTATTGTTTTTCTCTCCTGTTTTTTAATGCTAGACCGGATTGTTATCCCTTTAGCCATAGTGATACTATAAGTTATACGTCGTGAGAGACTATTGTTTTTCTCTCCTGTTTTTTAATGCTAGACCGGATTCTTATCCCTTTAGCCATAGTGATACTATAAGTCATACGTCGTGAGAGACTATTGTTTTTCTCTCCTGTTTTTTTTAGTACTAGACCGGATTGTCATCCCTTTAGCTATCGTGTTACTATTTTTTTTATCACAGTAAGTCATAAGTCGTGAGAGACTATTGTTTTTCTCTCCTGTTTTTTAATGCTAGACCGGATTACTATCCCTTTAGCTATTGTGATACTATTTATTTATCACAGTAAGTCATAAGTCGTGAGAGACTATTGTTTTTCTCTCCTGTTTTTTAATGCTAGACCGGATTACTATCCCTTTAGCTATCGTGATACTATTTTTTTTATCACAGTAAGTCATAAGTCGTGAGAGACTATTGTTTTTCTCTCCTGTTTTTTAATGCTAGACCGGATTACTATCCCTTTAGCTATCGTGATACTATTTTTTTTATCAAAGTAAGTCATAAGTCGTGAGAGACTATTGTTTTTCTCTCCTGTTTTTTTAATGCTAGACCGGATTACTATCCCTTTAGCTATCGTGATACTATTTTTTTTATCACAGTAAGTCATAACAGTTTTCAGTTTCATGAACATCAGTATCTGTCGTCAAGTTATCATTTTTATTTAGTAAAAGTCATACAGAACATCAAATTTAAGGATCTGTACTCTTTTTCAGCCCAAAAACTAGTAGTTTCTGTTACCTCCGCTTATTAGAAGGACGTGATCATGAAACTGTTCACGATGTAATTACAAACTGATACTGTTTATTAATCTTCATTCAAAACTAGAATCAAACTAAAAACGATAATTAAATGTTACTCATCTGTAAAACACCATGCGAAGCTCGGGAACACACGTTGCACTTGTAAGTCATTGTAGAAAACTTTGTTTAGTTGGCGCCGGCCTGGCCATTCTGCGAACAGGTCGTCCTCGATCTGCGCTTCACTGGTGTACAGTCACTTAGTTGCCTCGATCCAAGACTGATGGGGAGCGATTGGGCGCCCCGCGCCTGACTACTCTGCTGCTGCCAAAATTTAAAGCTTTAAGTTAAACAGATAGTTAAAGATAGATGACATAGACTCTCACTTTGAAAAAGTACAAAATACCCAAATCCTTGAAAATCCTAATTCACTAAATTATATGAGAGTACCTGCAAGATAATTTTGAATTTACGTGTGTTTTTGTTAGCAGTAAATCTTTACTAAAGAATGTTCTGTTGTAGGTATCTGAACGTTAAACCCCATTTAAAACCTCGTCATCTATTAAAACGTCACTCCACAATTAACGGAAAAATAATTAAAACTATTGTGGCAATAAATGTGGATCAAGAAAATTGGAATCTATTCTGTTATTCTGTACTCTATACTCGCAGACACTCATTATTGTCGCAACTTTTCTACATAGTTTGCCATTCTTTGAATAACGAGAATTCCACGCGAAAACAAATAAAACTGATACATTCACCCAAACCGACGTCTCCAATGAGGGTTGCACAATACAGATATCTACGCGTCGCTCGCCACACGCTCTTTGTTACTTGCGCCCACTGTGCGCTGGAGCCGCTGTCACCCGGCTGGTTGCCGCTTGCGCACACTGTGCGCTGGAGCCGTTGTCACCCGGCTGGTTGCCGCTTGCGCACACTATGTGCTGCAGCCGCTGCTGCACCGTACAGCAAGGTGGTCTGGTTTCTGTCGTCCACAGCACATCGAAGAACTCGATGCTGGCTGCTGGTTCTGCAACGTAACATCAGCTTACGAGAGACACTTTCTTTAATTAGGAAACAATCTGCTCCGCAATCAAACCCAATTGAAAACTGCTCACCAAATTGCATAATTAGTCCGGCGACAGGTTTCATACCGCATACGTCTACTCGCTTTACGACGCTGGGTGCGGTGGTGACGGGCTGTGTACTGCTACTCGCAACTGGCCGTGTGTTGGAGCACCGCGATGCCACGTGACCCTCAACACCATACTTCAAGTCACAGGGCCCACGCAGCAACTGCCGTGTTGGGGTGCTGTGAGCTTCGAATAAATTGCTACGTCTTATGCGGTCGGCTGTATTCCACACTCCAACAAGCAAGTCCGCCAATGCCAGCTGGTCCGGGCGTCCATTTCCGCATCCTCTGGTTCAAATGTAGGTAGCTTGATGGCCTTAGCTGCTGTATTTGGTGGGTTGGTCAGCCTCCACGATCAGCCTCATTTTCTCACGCCTCTCGCGCCGGCGCCGTCCGTCGAATTCAGTTGTCTGCTCGCTGGCGTTGCTTCTAGACCCAGTGTAATAAGCTCGTGCTCTCACAGTGATCATCTCAGTGCCAGTCTGGGCCCCCCTCCGACGCAGGTACTCAGGTTTGCATCCTCCCCAAGTAGGTGCTCGGGTTAAGTTCTGTGTGTCTTCCTTATGTGGGTGGGCGTTTTAGGGTTGTGACCACTTCTGATGTCGCGTGAGAGCCAGAACATGTCGAAGACTACAGGATGCCGGTGTGAAGAAATACGACAAGTGATGCTTGTACAAATGTTTATTACACAATTACAAGTTATGCGTCCGAGACGTGCGCACACGGCGAGCGCTTCTAGTCGACTGTCCCTGCGGCGACCGAGTGCAGGCGTTATATAGTGGTGGGAGCGCCGTGATTCATCTGCACGTGCGCTGACGGGTGACTCAAGCGCTCGTTGTCATTCGCAATAGGCGGCTGACGCCGACATATACTTATACACATTTTAAATAAAAATAATTTATGCCATATTGAGGCGGCAGACATCTTGTATCGATTTTGATCAAACATAGCTAAGGCCTTGACTAACACACCTTACAAAAAAATAAAAGTAAACCTCATACACACAAAGAGACACGTTAACTTAAAAAATCCCGTTGTTTTTGCGCCAGGGGTTAAATAAGTAGGTCTACCAATACGTTATACAAGAATCAGCAGAAACGCAACAAATACAAATACAAATCATTTATTGATAACACCAAAGTTACAAGTCAAATAATATGATATCATTACAAAAGTATATGATATGTATCCATGTCAATTTTCAATTATATTCTAGTACTATAATATCATTACAATAGTATAGGATATTAATCATAATGTCAATTTTCACTACTAATTCTAGTATCTAATATAATATCAATACAAAAGTATATGTTATGAATCAAATGTCAATTTGTCAATTTAAATGTCAATTTTCAAATTTATATAATCATTTATATTGTACAAAGTTTTATCTAATAGCCAAACCCTGAGTCTAGTGTTAAAGCTGGCGGTGGAAGGTGCATCCCGGACAGTCGCAGGTACGCGGTTGTAGATCGCGGGCCCCAACACGTAAACGGACCTCTCCAATTTCACAAGTCGATGAACCGGCGTTTTCAGTTGCATCTACATTTTGTCTTAAGTATGAATAAATACAATGTTTTGTTACTTACTCATATTAGATATTTCCCGAAACGCCTTTTGTTTCGGGGCTTTACAAGTTTAACACTTTGACATGACAGATAAAGGATTTCATTTTCCTTGTTATTTAGTAATTGTATCCAAAACGTGATACGGCATTGTTATATTTCAGCACTAGACTACTAGACTACACTAGTATGTAAAGGAGGCTCTTACCTAGCGGCACTTGTACTTCCTTTATTTATTCCATATCTCCTCGTATAAGTACAAATGGTGCATTAAATATACTTAAGCAAAAAACATGAAAACAGTCTGACTTGTGGTTTTAACACCAATGTGTGCCAACATTTAGCTCCATTAATGAGATGAAAGTACGTGTACGGAGCAAATGTACGAAAATGAGTTATCCTAAAAACAAATACAATTCCATCGTTCCATTAATAAACGGGATAATTTGTTGAATTTTATGATTTGTTTTGTATGCTTAACTAATCTAATTTTATCTTTGTAAGCTTATTAGCACAGATTACTAAATAGTTAGTATTTGGTTCAAATACTGGATTCGTTCAATGCAAATGTACTATTCTAAGAAAATTACCTACTTAGTAGTCTTATGTGTCAGAATATTCAATTTATATTTAAATATTTCATGTGTCCCGTTACGGTACATACTAAATTATTAGCTCAATTCTAATTAATAGTAAGTATCGAGTTTCCAGTTGATTCTGGTTCAAAGATTTATTTATAATTACATATGAGTATTTTGTTACTATTTCCTTGTTCTTTTTATCTTTTACTAGTTGTGCCTCGTGGCGTTACATACACACATACTAACAAACTTTCGCCTCAACGTTGGTTGCAAGTTAAATAATAATTTATTATGCGTGCTATAAACGTATTATTTTAAAACAGTTGTATATGCTTCGTTCATTCCATTTAAACATACATAACTATGTATATGTGGGGATTGTGTGTAAGGGATTTTCTTGTACCGCTGAAATGTATGTTCTTCCCGTATTTAATCATTCAATTAGGACTGAAGCCGCTTTGGGAAATCCTTTTAAAAGCATTTATAACTCGTCACATATGTAGGTAAACGCAGTGAAGGTTTATTTTGCTTATAAAAATGCAAAACCACCGTATTAAATGTCACACATTTCCTGTTATTGCTGACTAAAATCCGTTGCGTTGGCGTAATAAAACCAAAATTTCCACGGTTTACGCGTAATAATGTGTGTGACATTTGTTGTTAATAAATAGGCAAGAGGCGCAGAGTTTTTTATAAGGTTTTGCTTCATCCACACTTTTGTAATAGAAGACGCGAAGTTTGCAAACAATTTCATTAGTGTCTGTAATTGGAATCATAAAGAATGAAAATACAAATGTGAGAACTGCGAAGCTTTGGAACTCTCTTCCTGAGTCTTTTTTCCTGAGAAGTATAATTTGGGGGTCCTCCAATCAAGCTCCTTCTAGGTAAGCGTGTTACGTCTTAGGCCTCAGTAAAGCTTAAACTCAGGTAATTTGCGGTCAAACTGGAGCTTATTCATCATAAAAAAGACACTATGTTGAAAATACTCCACAAGTCTAAACTCGGTAGGGTCATACCCATTGTTTTAACAAACGGAAACCAAATGATTTTTTATGATGTTCTTTTACTTACAAAGGCAAGCAACTCCTAAATTTTTTATGTTAATAGTTAACAAAAAAATAACACATAATAAGTACAGGCTTTTATGTTGTAGTAGGTAGGGTAACTTTAGCTTATAGATATAAGCTAAAGTTTTATCTTACATGAACTAATATTTTACTAAGCTAGACATTTGCTTTGTTCAAAGGGCAAATTCTTCATAGGATCGTGGCGCACTAAACCATGAAGAATCCAGAATTCAAGCACAGCAGCAAACAGAAGCTCAACATCACTGGATTTTCACTTTCTATTTTGAAGCACGGTAGCCTATCAAATATAGCCTAATAACCAGTGGAGCGCGTAACCACACGAGTTAGCAACACTTCGATCTTAGATGGAGCATTCCTAGTCTGAAATAACTAGATTTTCTGCTGTCTGAAATAACTGGTTCTCAAAGAGTCTACCGGATTACACTGTTATGTACTTGGCGCCAGATTTTTCAACTTAAGTGTATTTGCTAGCTAGAAAATGAGCTAGCACTATGCTATGGTTTCCCCACCATGTTTTTTAGAAAGCTCGAGGTCATCAGCGAGGATCGAATCCACGACCTTCGAGACGTAAAGCGACCGACGGACGGCCGACTCAACTGGCTTTAAACTATCTACATACTTATATTATTACTATAGTTTCTTAAAAAAACTTACTTAGTAAACATTTTTGTGTTTAATTAAAGAAAGAAATGAAAGAAATTTGTTTATTTACCAAAATACATAAGCTCATACACATTTGTTTATACACGTGAATTATTTATCCACACATAGTTTGTATAACAAAAGGATTTATTATTTTAATTATACATATATGGTCTATAGTAGGTACGCTTAGTGTGTATGCAGTTCGATAATACATCGGGTCCCAAACTCGGCTGGTGCCTGTAACTTGGGTAACCCAGATGAGACATTCTTTAAAGGAATTTAGCGCTGTTATAAAGTGAGTGCTAATAAATATAAAGAATAATAATATAGTGATTTTTAATGGTACATTGGTTTAAAGAAGTATGATATCCTAATAATATAATATAATATAAAATATCTTTATAAACGTATTTTAAAACAGCTTTATTTAGTATAATTTATTATTCTAGTGGTTTCTTTATGTTTGCTTGTGAGACTGAAATTTCAAAGGAACTGTTGTATTTCTGCAATGGTATTCGTGTGGTGTGTGTGTGTGTGTGTATGTTTTCGTGTGTGTGTGTGTGTTTGTGTGTGTGTGTGTGTCTTTCTGTGTGTGCGTGAGTATGAGTGTGGGAGTGTGGGTGTGTGTTTAGGTATTTAATTTCTGTAGGCAAATCACACGTTGCAGCACAATTGCCTTCGTAGTACTAGCATGAAGTCACCAATCAAAAATATGATCCTGTTCAGATTAGATTGCTGTGTCATAGACTTTAACTAAGGCTTCTGTATCTGTGTAATTCAGCTTTATTAGCCAGGATTTCATTTTTCCTCTAGCCTTCCTGTGTGATATATGCCTGAGGCCACAGATTCTGCTCACTTGATTAAACGTGAAGGCATGGATAAAAGGTGGAAGTCGACATGCAAACACTGTTCTGGTTTTAGGCAGGGCCACTGATATCGGTTTTGGGATTCTTATGTCTTGACTCTGACTCTTTGTCGTAAGATTCGTAGTCTGAAGAATTTTCAACCCAGCTCTCATGATAAATAGTTGTCTCACAGTCATTACGTTTGCTTCCTGATATAGATCTTCGGTGTCGTATCTGCGAGGTTTGCCCAACATTACCTTTAACACCGCACGTTGGGCTCTTTCTACCTCTATCATATTGGATTTGGCTGCACCGCCCCAGACTCCAATACAGTACTGCAGCAAGGATTGGCAAAGAGTTGTGTACACCATCTTTTTGACTTCTGGTTTAGCAATTGGTCTAAGCTGTTTCATAATGTCAATTATTTTTCTGACTCTCTTGGATATGTATGAGATATGTTGTGCAAACGAAAGATTTTGGTCTATTTGTATACCTAAGTATTTGGTGTGTAGGGAACTTTATATATTTTTCTTTTTACATTAAATATTCACCTACACAACAACTTACATATTTATTACATATTTTTACATAATATTTATTTATTGTATTTATCGATTACCGGCTCGTCGATATGGACAGTATACCGACATCACTGGTGCTGTCCCAACCCTAGCGGATTAGCGGCTATTGTTCGTCGTCGCGTCGATGCGCGAGCGCAAGCGGGACGGCATGACTAGCCGTCTGCTCTGGCCTTGAATCAGTCGGAATACAGCTCTGAGCCGAAGCGCCGGTCGTTTTCCTATCTGAATTTACACGCGATTTAACCGTACGAAATTCTATTCTATCGTGTTACCCTTGTGCCTGACTGATTTGTGCGTGTTCTCTGTGTCTCAAAGGAAAGAAACTGTGTAACATAAATATATATGTTTAACGTGAGTACTCCTGAGTTTAATTTTGGCCACACTCAATAACAAAACTCACGAATATAATATATGGGCGAGAATCCATCACACACCGTCATATAACTGGTGACAACACTCCCCCCATATAAGTGGTGACCCCTAAATATATAACTGTGGTCCACCATATAATTGGTGACCCGCATTAAAATGAGCACTGAAAATGAATTGCAACCAGAGACACGTAGCACAAGGCCAAGGTCAAAGTCACCCGGCGCTAGAGATGGGACACAGTCGACAAGTGGCCACGATGTTTTTAAAGTTGGAGTTCGAGTACCACCATTTTGGCCGGAAGAGCCGGATATTTGGTTCGCCCAAGTCGAGGGACAATTCGCCATATCTGGAATCACCAGCGATGCTACCAAATTCAATTACGTCATCGGACATCTGGACAATCAACATTCCAAGGAGGTGAAGGATTTAATTGTCAGTCCTCCAAGCACAAACAAATACGAAAAGCTAAAAAGCGAATTGATAAGAAGGCTCAGCGCATCCAAAGAAAAAAACATCAAACAGCTGTTGATGCACGAGGAATTGGGAGACCGCAAACCGTCTCAGTTTTTACGGCACCTGAAGGGACTCGCCGGTACCGACGTTCCAGACGATTTCATGAAGACTATTTGGACCAGCCGTCTTCCGAATGGTATTCAAGCAGTACTCGCGGGCCAACCAGCTACAGCTTCACTTGAGGACCTGGCTGACCTGGCAGATAGGATCAACGACCTCGCCATATCAACGCCGTCGGTAGCTTCTGTAAGTGGAGCCGTGCCAAGCTCGGTACTCAGCGACCTGACTCGAGAAGTGGCGGAGCTACGCAGGCAAGTGCAGCAGCTGGCAACATACCGGAGCAGCAGATCACACACCCGCGCTTCAGGAAACCGCAACTCTTCAAGACAGCGTTCTCAATCCAGCTACAAGAAGTTCCCGGTTTGCTGGTATCATAGTAAGTTTGGAGACAAGGCTGAAAAATGCGTCCGACCTTGCGACTACAAAGCGGAAAACTTAATGGGCGGTCGATAATGGCGGCGAACGATTGCCCTTCCTCATCTACTGGTCGCCTCTTCGTCACGGATCAATCGCCAAAAACGCAGTACCTCATCGACACAGGCAGTGACGTCTGCGCGTTTCCGCGATCCTATCTTCGTGAACGTAGAACTCGGACTGAATATACCTTGTGTGCTGCAAACGGATCTACTATAGCTACTTATGGTTATATTAACTTAGTTCTGAATTTTGGTTTACGTAGAAATTTTTCATGGCGTTTTATAGTTGCTGATGTTACAAAACCAATCATAGGCGTAGATTTTTTAAAATTGTATAACCTTTTGGTAGATTGTCGTAACCAACGCCTTGTAGACAACCTTACCTCAGTGACTGTTGTAGCTAGCGTAGCCAATTGTAAAGATATATTTTCTGTAAAGGTTGCGACCGGCGACACGCGTTATCACCGAATTCTAAGTGAGTATCCCGAAATAACTCGACCAGCCGGTACACATCACACTACACAACACAACACTGTCCATTTCATACGCACCACCCCAGGGCCTCCAGTATCTTCTCCTCCCCGTCGTTTAGCTCCGGACAAGCTGAAAATTGCGAAGAAAGAGTTTCAGGCTATGTTAGCCTGCGGCACAGCCAGACCTTCGGACAGCCCGTGGTCGTCGCCTCTGCATTTAGCGCCAAAGAAAAACGACGGTTGGCGTCCATGCGGCGATTACCGTAAGTTGAATGCTCGCACTATTCCCGACAGATATCCGATAAAACACATCCAGGATTTCGCACATAGTATTTCGGGGTGTAAAATATTCAGCACTTTAGACCTCGAAAAAGCCTATAATCAGATCCCTATAAACCCAGCGGATATTCCGAAGACAAGCATCACCACACCGTTTGGAATGTTTGAATTTCCGTATATGACCTTTGGTCTAAGAAATGCGGGTCAAACATTCCAACGTTTTGTGGACGAGATGACTAGGGGATTAGACTTCGTATATGCCTACTTAGATGATTTCCTAATTTTTTCACAGTCTGAGGAGGAACATCAACAGCACCTTCGTGAAATCTTTGAACGGCTGAAACAGTACGGCATGTTACTCAACACTTTTAAGTGCGTATTTGGAGTCAGTAAGGTAACTTTCCTCGGTTACTCCATTTCAGAGCACGGTACGAAGCCTCTCGACTCAAAAGTGCAAGCTGTGCGTGATTTTCCTGTTCCAACCACCGTTCGCCAACTTAGAGGTTTTCTTGGCATGCTTAACTTCTACAGGAGATTCCTCCCGCGAGCAGCCGAGATCCAAGCACCTCTGCATGCGCTGTTGACAGGTTCTGTTAAAGGCTCGCAACCGGTCAGTCTCAACGATGAAGCTTTGGCTGCATTTAAAGCATGTAAGGACAGCTTAGCTGATGCTGCTTTATTGGCTCACCCTGACTGCTCTGCTAAACTGGCTGTAGTAAGTGACGCATCAGACAAGTCAATTGGTGCAGTACTACAGCAGTACAAGGATGACGCATGGGAACCATTAGCTTTCTTCTCTCGTAAGCTGAGCCCTTCTCAAACTAAATACTCACCTTACGATAGAGAGTTATTGGCCATTTATGAAGCAGTTAAGCATTTTCGATATATACTGGAAGCAAGACATTTTATCATCTACACCGATCATAAACCGATCAGTTTCGCATTCCATGAAAGGAAAAGTAACTGTTCGCCAAGGCAATACAGGCACTTAGATTTTATAGCACAGTTCACCACCGACATCCGACATATATCTGGCAAAGACAATGTCGTAGCTGATACTTTGTCTCGTATGGAGGAACTAGAGGCACCAGTAACTGTCGAGATGATAGCTGATAATCAAGCTTCTGATCCCGATCTTCAGCGTCTATTAAAAGAAGGATCCGCGCTACAGCTCCAGAAACTCAATATTCCAGGAAGTTCAGTGCCTATATATTGCGATACCAGTACCACCGATCCAAGACCTTTTGTACCTAAATGCCTCCGAAAGCAAGTGTTTGATAGCCTGCATTGCTTAAGCCATCCAGGCGCTAACGCTTCAGCCAAGCTAGTCGCTGATCGTTTTGTTTGGCCAGGTATGCGCAAGGAGTGCAGGGAGTGGTCACGCGCGTGTATTCCGTGCCAGCGGTCGAAAGTCAATCGTCACGTGACTGCACCGCTCGGCACTTATAAATTACCTCGCTGCCGTTTTAAGGAAATACACATCGATTTAATAGGTCCGCTTCCTACCTCACAAGGCTATCGCTATTGCCTAACAGCTATTGACCGCTACACTCGTTGGCCCGAAGCTACGCCAATAGAAGACATAACAGCAGAAACCGTGGCAAAAGCGTTGTTATCCACCTGGATAGCACGCTTTGGTTGCCCATCAGACATCACAACCGACCGCGGCCGTCAATTCGAATCAGCTTTATTCAAACGCCTGTCGGAAGTAGCTGGTTTTGTGCACAAAAGGACGACTGCTTACCATCCAGCCTGTAATGGCCTAGTGGAAAGATTCCATCGTCAGCTTAAGGCGGCGATAATGTGTCACGCCAACGACAAATGGACAGAATCCTTACCTTGGGTCTTGCTGGGCATAAGAGCTGCGTTTAAGGAAGATTTACAAGCCTCCTCCGCAGAATTGGTATATGGCGAGTCGCTAAGGTTACCCAGTGAGTTTTTCATACCCGTCACTTCCGTAACTACTGACGTAACGGAATTTTCAACCAGGCTTCGAAATATTATCGAAAACTTGCGACCCGTACCTACTTCCCGGCACTGCAAACCCAAAGTTTTTGTATATAAAGAACTTGAAACCTGCGAGCAAGTTTTCCTTCGTGAAGACGCCACGCGTGGTTCTCTTCAAACTGCATATTCCGGGCCTCACAAAGTACTAACAAGAGGAGAAAAGATTTTCAAAATTCTCTTCAAGAATAAAGAAATGACAGTTTCGATTGACCGACTAAAACCGGCCTTCGAACTTTCCATCCCAAATGAGGAACCCACTCCAGTTATAAAAAAATATGTCACTCGTTCTGGCCGTCAGGTTAGATTTCCTAATTTTTATCACCCTTGACGGGCTCTGGAGGGGGGTGGTGTAGGGAACTTTATATATTTTTCTTTTTACATTAAATATTCACCTACACAACAACTTACATATTTATTACATATTTTTACATAATATTTATTTATTGTATTTATCGATTACCGGCTCGTCGATATGGACAGTACCGACATCACTGGTGCTGTCCCAACCCTAGCGGATTAGCGGCTATTGTTCGTCGTCGCGTCGATGCGCGAGCGCAAGCGGGACGGCATGACTAGCCGTCTGCTCTGGCCTTGAATCAGTCGGAATACAGCTCTGAGCCGAAGCGCCGGTCGTTTTCCTATCTGAATTTACACGCGATTTAACCGTACGAAATTCTATTCTATCGTGTTACCCTTGTGCCTGACTGATTTGTGCGTGTTCTCTGTGTCTCAAAGGAAAGAAACTGTGTAACATAAATATATATGTTTAACGTGAGTACTCCTGAGTTTAATTTTGGCCACACTCAATAACAAAACTCACGAATATAATATATGGGCGAGAATCCATCACACACCGTCATATAACTGGTGACAACACTCCCCCCATAGGTGCATGCAATTCTCTTAATCTGTTCACACTGGCAAGTATACCGGGTATCGGTGGAATATAGGGAGTTAAGAGAACTACAGTTAGAGTGCAATTTTAATAAAGTATCTCCTGGTTCGGTAGCTTTTGTTATATGGAAAGTGATAAAGTTGGTTTTCGTAACATTGAGAGTGAGTAAATTTCGTTTAAGCCAGCTGGATATTAATTCAATTCCCTTTTCCGCAGCTGTGATGGTCCTGGTCCAATCTGGCCCGTAAAATAGCACTATGGTGTCATCCGCGTAGCATATTGAATCAGCGAAGGGGATACGCTGCGTCAGGACATCGTTCATGTAAATTGTGAACAATGTTGGCGACAGTATTCCGCCCTGTGGGACGCCAAAAGCTAACCAAGCTAACCTAACCTCAATTTCATCACTTAGAACATTGTCTATTCTAACTCTTTGCTTCCTACCCTCAAGGTAACTGGTAAACCAATGGTGTGCCATTCCTCTGACTCCTATAGCTTCAAGTTTTTTTAAGCAAAATTCCCGTCGAGAGGCTGTCGAACGCTTTGGCGAGGTCAAGGAACAGGCCCACAACCCTGTTACCAATGTCTAGATGCCCTGATACCGTCTCGACGAGTTTATGGACCGCGTCTTCTGTGGATTTACCTCTTCTGAAGCCAAATTGTCGGTCTGAGAGTATGCTATATTTATCGAGGAAATCCACCAGCCTTTTATTTACTATTTTCTCAATGATCTTAGAGAGAACACATAGTAAAGAGATGGGACGGTAATTGTCTATGTTCTCATAAGGACCATTTTTGTGAATGGGTGTAACCACTGCTGTCTTCCATAGTTCAGGAAAGATTCCCGTCGCCATGCTTAAGTTACAGATGTGTACAATAGGTACCAAAATAGCGTTTCCAATTCTCTTAATAAAGTCAGAGTTAAAATTGTCACTACCGGCTGCACTTCCTGTTTTTAAGTTCCGGATAATGTGGTGAACCTCGTACAAATCGGTAGGGCCAAGAAAAAGTGAATTGGTTGTTCGTGATGTGAGTTTCGTTTTAGTAAGGAGGTCAGATTCAGAACAAGATAATTCATTCAATATAGTGCTAGCATACTTCATTCCGATAGAGGCAAAATGTCGATTGCATGCGTTTACAGCTTCAAGAGGATTATCATTCATGATAAGGGCCAAAGCGTGATTTTTCTTAGCTGGCATACTACAAACAGTTTTAATAGTCTTCCAAGAGCTTTTTTGTATCCTTGTTAGCTGAAGTAAGTTGATTGTTGTCGTAGTCGATTTAAGCTTGGCGCACTGTACGGTTACAAAAATTTTTATAACGAGTATATGAGATTTGCAGGACCTGATTATTCGGCTGCTGCCTGGAGACGAGGTGTAATCGATCACGGTGCCGCATACACCGCAAGAGACCTGGGGTAATCCATGGTCTCCGAATGGCTTTGTTTCTGCTAATTGTCGTTACTTTCGTGTGTTTACTGATCGCGTTTGAGATTAATTGGTTTAATTAGTATCTTACTTACCTTACAAGATTAAAATTTACTCATTGGAATGCCTGCAGCTCGGCTAGCTAAGGTGATCTACCGCGATCATCGAAGCTAAGCAGCGGTCGATGGAGACGGTGTTTGGATAGGTGACCATACACAAGACTGTCGTTTTACAGGTGTCATTTTTGAGTTATTCGCTTTATGACAGATTCGCTTTACGGCAGAATCGCTTTATGACAGATTCGCATTACGGCAGAAATTGTACAGACAAGTACACTAAAATTGTGCCTAAGTAAAAAAAGGTAAGTACAGGTTCAAACATGAGAGATATGGATGTTTTTTAAATTTATATTAAACACAATTCATGGAAACGATTAACATGATCTTTATATGGGCGCTACCGTGGGTCAGATGACACGTTAAATTGTAGATCCAGGCTGTTAGTCTTAGAACAAGCAGTCGTTAAGCCAAGTCAGAGGCCTAAGGGCGGCTTGAAACTCTCGACACCAGAGTTTGGCCACTTTGACAGCTTGATTTTTGTTTGCTTGTTTGTCTGACGCAAATAGGCTCCGAAACTACTTAGTATTATCTATTGTAAAAGAGACACTCACTCCGACACTCAAAAACAATGTACCTTTCAAGCAAAAATTTAAAACATTTTTGTTTCGAACACGTTTCACACTAGGGGATTAGCCCCATACTAAACCATTTCTAGTTTGCATTATGGTTGCTAACACAACCGATATACTACATATACATACATAAATTATATAGATAAATATTTAACACCCAGACCGACGGCCACAAAGATCCACAAAGGCCTTGTCGGGAATCGAACCCGAAACCTTCTGATTGGCAGTCTGGCATGGTTACGCCAACGAGACTGGACATTTTGTGGTGGTCCATATTGAAGTTTATTACAGTTTATGTGATCTACTACTCTATGATATCCTTATTGAGGTTACTGTGGAAATATTTACCATCCGCTATTTTGTGGCGGCCGCTATCTTACATATTATATTTTCATCAAACATGGCTGACAACACTCTTGACTAACACACCTTTCAACAAAAAAAACCTAATCAAAATCGGTTCAGCCGTTATGAAGCTACGCTGCCACAGACACACACACATACGTCAAACTTATAACACCCCGGTACATGTTGCGTCAGGGTTTAAAGGGATGTTTGTCACAAAAACTTTCCTGACGAAATTAGCTGGGGTAATGAGCTCTACCTAAAACACCGAATAAAATGTTCAAAACCAATTTTAAATTTGATCAAATACATTCTTAGGCTTACTAATAAAGTTGCCTGACAAGTTAGCACATTTCTTCTAAAAACTTTGTGTAACTAATTTTAATAAGATTTTTTCTTTTGTCGTCCAAACCCACGGCGGAGAGTATAAGTAATACAAAAGTTTTAAACTAGGGGTTTATTTATTGGTCTTTATGCCAAAACTTATGAATCACACCGAAGAAAAAGCGAAGCTAGGGTTTCGTTTAATTACTTTTTAGAAGACAATTGACAACTTGTTGAAACCCTTTTTGAAATACGTACTAATCATTTGTGTAAGAATATTTAATATGATGACTATTAAAAATCTGCCTTATTTTTTTTTCTTCTTGTTTTTCACTTTTTCTTCAAGAGCTTTTTTGGTTTCCTTGAGTTTTTTTAATTTCTCCTCAAGCTCACGTTTTCCTCTGAAAATAAAAGCATATATATTATGTTTTAAATATTTTTGTAGTCGTAATGTCAAAGCTTACGAGTTCAAAATCTGCATTGCACAGTGTCTGAACATGGCAGCTATTATTGCTCGTGTGCCAAATACATTTCAATTGGTGTAGGTATACAAGGTACCCCGCTGGTGTGCCTATGAAGTATGACATAATGTTACATACGTATACAATTTTGGTTGAAGTAAATTTTGAAGTATTATTACAATCAAATAAAAATAATTCGATATTTTTGTTTGTTTATAACCAAACAAACAAAATAATCCCACAGATAAAACGAAAGTTACACAATAGCAAAACAAACGAGATATAAAAATAAAACAGTTTGGGAAAATGAACATGATCCCAAAAGCTTGTCAAAATAAACAAGCAACGCCAATTCGAGGCTAACTAATGAATGTCTACAGGGAAAGTAATAAATGTACTTACGCTAGTTCAAGAAGATTGGCTGGCACAGACGGCTGTATGGATTCTAATAGCGTCTTTAATTCGTCAACGCGGCGTTGCTTGTTTTTCAACCTCTCTTTAAGTTCAGCGTTTACTTTGTTTTGCTCCTCTGTCTCTTTGTTTATTTCCTCTTCGTTCTATACGAAACAAACTCATTTAAACTGTGTTCAATTTAAATGGATTGGGAGCGTTTTATCTTGATTCGGGGAATTTATCGCAGAGTAATTGAACTCCAGGTAGGTTCAAAGTATTACTATGCAAGTATTAACTACTCATAGTATGGTTTTAGTTTACGTCGATAATATTCATATACTTAATATGAATATTATCGACGTAGGTATCTGGCCATAAAAAAGGTGATGTAGTTTTTGACTCGACTTTCTTTATCATCATTATTATCTACAGGAATAGTGATTACAATATTAAAATATTTCTTCCCCGACGAGGGTTGGTTTTCGGCTTGCTAATAATTTAGAGCATACACAAAAGAGTAGCGTAGCGAACGAATACGGCATTATTAAATATTATTATGTTGGCGCATTATTGTCTCGTATACACAAATCATAGTTTCCATCAAACTTTACTTGTTTGAAAGTAGTAAGTAAATAATGATGATGAAGAAAACATGGAGGAATGGAAACATGACGAAACCCACGAAGACTGCAGGCCCGTGTGAACACTCATCGCTGCTGAAACATGGACTTGGCGGGATTTAGGAAGGAAGGAAATTGGATGCTCTAGAGATGTGCTGCTGGAAAAGTATGCTTGTAGTTTACTGGACTTAATATCAAACAAGCGCCTCCATAATTTATGACCTCTTTTTAGGCTTCCGTACCTATAAGGTAAAAAAGAGAACCTATTACTAAGCCTCCGCTAGCTAGCTAGGGCTGTCAGTCACCGGGCTGTATCTCAGAAGCCGTAATAGCAATAAAGCTGGCATGTTCACAAGTTATGCATTTCCCGTGCCGCTATATCAAACAAATACTAAAAATAACAAAAATTTAAATATATGAGGGTCTCCATACAAAATAACGTGTTTTTTTCGTATTTTTGCAATGTATCTATAACTGTAACAGATATAAGCCCCACACCACAAACTTAAATTTGAAGCCTTTTTTTCTCTATCTATATTATGGTAGACTCACATTCACAGGGAGTTTAATGATTTATTAACTTTGAAATAAATTATTAAATTGTAATAAACTTATGTTTTTGCCAATGGTACGGAACCCTTCAAGAACGAGCCTGACTCGCACTTGGCCAATTATTTTATTGTTCAGCTAGGCATATGACCAGCAGGACAAGTACTAGAAAACACTCAACCACCATGTAAACTTACAGGTACACATTATCGTAGGTAAGCAAAGGTAAGTTCGTAGTTGTACTCATTAAAAAAATAGCCAAGTATAATATGACATGAGTATAGTATAAAAAGTAGACGTGCATAAGATACATACGTAATATCTAAAAGATTTTCTGAATTGGTCAGCTTTCGCTATCAAATATGCTTCATATTCGGAGCTGTAATTGGAAAAGTTAAATCTCTGTTAAAAACAACTTTTAAGAGAGCTTAGACTTAATTTTGTTTGAAACGTGTCATTAGTTAATTAACCAGAACAAAATAAAAGTTTGTTTATTACTTGTCCAAAAAGCCTGGTTCCAAAGTATCTTCATTCATTCAAATCTCTGATAAACGTACAATATAGTGGCTAAACACTCTCATAAATCTCTAATCAAACTCATTTTCTTCATAATTGATACTTTTTCTAGGATAAGTAGGTACCTAATTTATAAATGACTAGTTGTTACCCATAGCTTTGTCCACATTATAAAAAAAATGTTTGTGGCAGACATTAAGAGACCCAACCATCAAATAATGACCATGATATAAACAACTTATATTTTTATGTCCCAAGATTGTTTAAAACTCTATCTACGAATTTTCTGGTCAATCATTTGTAATGGGTTTCGCATTATTTCTAGACATAAGCATTCACATGCTTTTTGAAATGGCATTCCTACATTGTTAACGCCAACAGTGAATGGGGATTATTTTTTATGAAAATTCTGTCATAAAATAATTATTTATACAATTATTCTAATTGTATATCTTGCTATAGAATTTCAGACTGGTCCAATCTTTCGATTAGTCGTGAAGTAAAAAAACAGGCGCACAGATACCACGTACACACAGAGTGAAAAACGTTTTTATAATATCAGTAACTCTAAATGAGGGAACAGTTCACTAGGTACCTGTTTGCAGACATACCTATACCATTCAAACCTCATGTTTGCATATTTTGACAAAATACGTACGTGATCATTTCGATTTCATCATTCTTTTGCTTCAGGGATCTTTCGAGCTCCTCGTTTTCTTTATTAGCGGACTCGATTGCATCGACAACTTCGCACATTTGTATCTTCAGTTGACAAAATTTAGCTGACAATTGAACTGAAAAGAAAATGCATAAAAAGCTCGTCGTTAAAGTCTTAAGAATTCTATAGTTTAAACTAAATGAAACCTGCAAAACCTAATTATTTATGAGAATACTAGCTGTGTCTTGCGGTGTTACCCGCGTTATTCCGGGACAAAAAATGTTAATGTGCGATAAAAAGTAACCTACAAATATGTTAATAAAAGGTCTAACCTTTCTTCATAGTAAATCTCATCAAAATCAGCCCAGCCGTTGGAGCGTGAAGGAGTAGATAGATTTTGAAGTTATTTGCGTATCCCACGGGAACCACAATTGTTTTCGGGATAAAAGAAGTAGCCTATGTGTTAATCCAAAGTCTAACCTATCTTCACAACAAATTTCATCACAATCGGTTCTGCCGTTTGAGCGTGAAAAATTAACAAACAGACTCTTACACAAACTTTCGCATTTATAATATAAGTAGGATTAAAATAGATCGCTCCATAAAAAAAATGATACAGCGATGCTTCTTAACTCACACAATGTATTTTTCATGATACCCACTCTAACCTTTACCTACAAGTATATTGTATGTGGTCGCTTGATGCTTGAACTAGATAAACTCATAAAAAAACTTCACAAATAACAATAAATCAAATTTGCACTTTTCTTATTTTTACTAGATCCTGAAGATTCATGAGGTGAGAGATGTTTAATTACTTATTAGGTAATATTCATTCGGAGCGAAACACCTAAACCTTTTGTGACAATTACCGTAGAACTCGAGCGCTCATTTATACGCATGTAAATATTTAACGTCACTCTATGTACAACAATATGAGTGAATGATCTAATCCCCAACTGCCACGTATAGTGAATTAGATCGCCAAATTGTAAATGCATGGCTTGCCCCAACGCCGCCGGTGATCTCGGTCGTCATTCCAGCCTGGTGAGGCTACCACGAGATTCTTCATGTTTTATTTGAAGTAGTCAGAGATTTAGGTTCCTATACAACCGGAGAGAGTTCAACATGAAACGCCATCCCTTTAGGTATTACTAGGATAGGATATAGGATAATAGAAAGATTATCTTTGCCGATGTCGTATTTTTACTAATTAGGATCCAAATAGTAAATTCCTTTCGAATAATATTTGCTATTGCCCTAATAGATATTAAACGCAATAAAATTAAAATCTTGATAATGGTCTACACAATTGCGTTCGAGCTAAAAGTATAGGAAACCTAAACGTATGAAAACTGAAAGTCAATATTTTATAACCAATAACCGTCAACATTTGGTAACCCCTCTGGTGTGTCGATGTCCATCAATATAGCCTGCAATAATCTAGAACACGGGCCAATTGCCACACCGTAGTTTACGTGTTATAACTAGATAGAGCCTATAAAAATTAATATTTTTAATAATCGCTTTTACCCATTTCCGAATTAGACGACATGTTTCGGTCGGTCCACCGAGCCTTCTCTTCGACATGTCTGTGTTGAATTTCCGTAAATGGAAACTCAGAAGCTGGATTTATCTGTTATGCTGTATTTATATTTACTGCACTGCTGATTACCGGGATATTTCTCAGAAAACATAGAGTAAGGTAGAAAGTAGCAAACCTTCGCTTTCGCCTTAGCCGCCTGGAGGACTTACGTAGATACTACCCGGGATCTACAATTCAAAATTACATCCGGTCCGCTTACCTCATCTATTCTAAGACTATCCGCATCGACCGTTGCTTAACTTCGATGATGCGTTAGATCACATTAGTTAACCAAGATACGGGCGATACATTTAAAGATGTAAAAAAGTTTAATTGTTGAAAGACGGTTCCATTCCTCAATATCCAACAGAGTGCCAGTGGCATATTGCTATGAGACCACCGCCACTGGATAGTACGGTAATGATAAAATTTGTCAGACACAGTCAGTTGCAGTCATAATCACAACATTGTCAAACCAGTATTTATTTTTTTACGAAACAACCCTTTTGAAATGAGGATGTTACTCGGCGCGGCCGGTTGGCGACTAACTTTTACGATTACTTAGGTAAATAGGTGCTTAAGCCATTTCTCCGAAATCGCAAACGGGTAGCGCCCTGCATATGTATTTTAAAAAAGGTATAATAAATACCTATAACCTTGTTTACGGTGTATAATTTAGTGGGAGGCAGCAAATACAATGTTGTGATCACATAAATTTAAGAAAATTGTATTAAAAAAGTTAAGTTTATTTATTATCTTGCAACACATGCACGAGTATGACATGAAGCTACGAGTATGTCACGACGTGCCCTGTTGTAATACCACCCGCCTGCGGTAGCTACATTTTTACCTCGCAGTACACCTAGGCATTGTCTAGCAGAACGCGTAACCACACAAGTCAATGTTCCTCTGTGCTGAGGTGGAGCGTCGAGTCTACAATACTTGGCCGGAACATACCGTTACGACATAGCGACAGATTTGTCACCTTGATTTTTCAACGGCAGCCATTTTGGACTAATTACACAAACCACGTTTTGGAACCACGATGCCACAATGACACACAAACCCACAGACACGCCCTCGTTTATTTGAGTTAAGGATTAAAAATAATTCATATTATTTATTGCACTTACCATTTTCTGATTTCAACCTTTCCAGCTCCTCGTTCAAAGCGCGAGTGACGCTAACTGCTGTTAACTTTTCCTGATGTGTCTGATTGTACACCACATCAAATTCCGGATCGGCAGCTCTCTGAAACGGAAATTAATCTAAGCTTGTTTGCACAGTAGGCATGTAGCAAGCTAAAAAAATTAACCGAAAGGAAGTCGACTTATATTATGGCAAATTGAAAAATATTGTCTGGAATGCCAATTACTTCGGAATTTTCAAGTTTACCTGAAGGGACAATGCTCGCTCAATTTCTTCCAACTTATAATTCAGCTGACCTATGTCTACCTGTTGCTCTTCAGGTTCAGACATTATTAATTTTTTGTTACTTGTATTTTTTTGAATTTAACTTTGAGAAAGGGAAGTTGTGAATCAAACTCTCTTGATAAAATTAATAAAACAAAAGCGAAAATATTATTCTTTTTTCAAAATTGGCGCCAAAGACACACTGGCAGCTTTTAGCTGCCAGTGCGTCTTTGGCGCCAAAACTTTTTTTTTTTACTTTACACGGTAAATGTATTTAGCAACTTTTCATATTAAAAATTACATTAAAATTATTATAATAATTAAAAACCTAAAAAATAACATTTTATTAAAAAATAAACCTGCAATATTGTTTTTAAAATCGGATTGACAGCGGAGGGCGGGAAAAACATTTTAACAGTTTTTAGCTTATGTTATTTACTTTACTTACATATAAATATGTGTACAAACTATAGTTTTTATGACATGGAAGATAATATAATTATGATTATTGTTAATATTTGCAACACATTTTATAAGAAATATGTTCTTGAATCTATCTAAAGAAAGGGTTTCTAGAAATGTAAGCAATTAAAAATGCTACCAGCAAATAAACATACTAAAATACCTATGTACATGTAATAAAAGTATGAGTGCGATAAAAGGTTATTTCTTAGTTACGCAATAAAGCTTAAATTTCCCTGTCCACCCGACTTATGATACTAGATAGTAAACTCATAGATGTGGTAAAGCTCGAGGCTATCCGCTAAATATAAACAATGAAATACAAAAGCTACAACATTCTACTCTACTTAAAATATTCGTACGACAAAAGAAAGGCCAATACCCGTGTTTCTACCATTAGCTATGTAAATACCTATAGGTATCATGATTAATGGAAGTGTCCGATAAGGGCAAATTGTTTTATGAATTCTGGTCACGGCTTCAATCGCACCAATGACACCATGTAATGTCTCGTAAATTAATACCTTGAGCCGATCCCATCTCATTACGTATGTTTAAAATGTTTGTTAAGTATAGTCTATACCATAATATATAAAGACTGATTGTTCGCTTGTTTGTTTGACGCGAATAGGCTCCAAAACTATTGGACCGATTTGAAAAATTCAAACACTGTTGGGAACCTGAAGTTTTATCCCCGAGTAACATGCTATAGTTTGTTTTTCTTTGCAACTTAGATTATTTTAGAGACCATGCGAAGTCGGGACTCGTGCTAGTCGATGAATAATTTTATGCAAGTGTTTAAAGTCTTCTTCGTATGAACAAAGTGGCCAAGCTCTGGTGGCGAGAGTTTTCGTGCCGCGCGAGGTCCTCCGACTTGGCTTAACGACTGCTTGTACAAATACTAACAGCTGGGACCTACAATTTAACGTGTCATCTAACCAGCATTCAGATGAAAATGCCACTTTTTATATGACAGACTTGTGCATGCATACTAACCTTATTACTTCGTTTCTTAACCTCGATGACCTGCAGGCGTAGCTCAATCGGAAGAACACATCAACAAGTTTTTAATATTTCGATGTTTCCTTTACTCATTTCAATTTGGTGTCAGATCACAGTGGAAGTACACTGAACATTTCAGTTCTCCTGTTTCTTGAATCCTAGTTTATTAGTCCGGAATGAACTGAAGTTCAATTTACGTCGCACGTTAAGTCAGTACTAGTTAACTAATTTCGTACTCGTAGTATCCCAGCGAAAACTAGCCTAGTGTAAACCGGGCATCAGTAGGCACTATTTTGAAATTTGGGATCATGTCTCAGAGCATTGTACCTAATATCATTAATGAGATTTCGAGAACGACCTGTCTAATTAATCATTTAGATTTTACATTTTGGTTAGCCTGAATTGAAATCAGGCATGAAAACAGGCTCTTTGATTTATATTTTCGGGTAATTCGGTGGATAGCTTGTCAGTACAATGGGCAGCCATTATTTTTACCGCGACGGAACGGAGACCAGCCCGAGTCACGTATTTTAGCCTAGACATTCGACACTCTCATTGATAACCACCCCTGCTATCGATGACAATAGAGACAATAATTAATGTACTGAGCAACGCGACAGTGTTTTAACTAAATCATAAATATTTAAAAGTCAAATCAAGAACATACAAGTACAATCCAAGAGTTTATTTGATGTACTTATAAAAATACTATTTTAAATTTTTATTTATCCTGTATTCTTGGAGTCGGTGCCAAGAAGGTGAAGAACAAATTAATGTTTGTTAATAAAAACTATTAAATTTCTTTGTTTGCTGGCACCGATATTGTGTAGAAACTAGAATAAAAATAATTTATAAGGCAAAACCACGTTTGCCGGCTCGGCTAGTTACTGTATAGTTTATTGTAGTTTTGGCTAGTTTCATATTTGCTTTTATTATAATGGGTAGAAATATAATCCAATAAATAAATAACTAATATTATTTATTAAGTATTAAACCTAGGTACATATTTATTTTGATCTTAGTACTAACGTTGGGACGGAGACTCGATCACAATTACTTATTTATTATTATTACTTACGAGATCAATATTTATAATCGATATTCCTACTTACCCTCAGAAAACGTGATAGTGTATACCATACAAAATGTATAGAATATCATTTAGGAACAGTTTTGTGATCATCTAAAATACATGAACAACAGTAATTAAAGATTTTTTCAAGTGCAAAACATAGATTGTAACTTTGACGTAGGATTGGCTTCATCGGCTTCTACGGAAATATAGTGGTAACATCTCGGTTAGACTATTACCGAAATACTAAAACTAAATATGTCTTTCACACACAAAGTTTCCATAAAATTCTATTTTTCATAATCAATTTAGTAAAATCAAGGCGCTAATTGTCTGTAAATACTTCATCGGTCTTTGATGTCAATAATCAGGGATCGGTTCCGAAATGTACGAACATTATCGTGAACGAACGAGTTAGAAACCAATCTCAAAAACTACAGTAAGTGTGGAGCGGTGGGGACTGATCGCTTTCAAGTATTTATTGCCAGGGGGAATGTTCGGCGCTGTCTTGTGCGGGCTCTGCGGTCTCTTCGGCGTGGTCCGCCGGGTGCCGGCAGAACGGACACTGACCCTTGCTCAGCATCTGGAGCTCGTAGTCTTCCAGGTAGAATAACTGGAACGGAAACATTACGATCACTGTACTGTTCATATGATCTATACCAATATTATAACGAGGAAAAGTTTCATTGTTTGTTTGTTTGACGCGAATAGCCTCCGTAACTACTGGAAAGCTTCGGAACTCTCTTCCTGAGTCTCTTTTTCCCGAGAAGTAAAATTAGGGGGTCTTCAAATCTAGAGTAAATAGGTTCCTTCTAGGCAAGCGTGACACATCTTAGACCACAGTCAAGCTTAACATCAGGCAAGCTGCGGTCAATCGTAGGCCTATTCATCGTTAAAAACAAAACCTATTTGAAAAAATATTTATATCTCCGAGTAACATAGGTTATATTTTGTTTCCCGTGCGATGCCGGGACGGGATGCTAGTATAAAATAAAATAATTTATTGGCCTCGCAACATCTCGTCCCGGCATCGCACGGGAACCGGCAAATCATTTACATTTAGTTTAAGAAACATAGAATTATATTATGATTAAACTAAACTTCAATTATTTTCTAGACTAAGATTGTAGGTATTCTAAATCAGGGTTGTTATTGCAAAATTACGTCACAAGAAAATGAAGTATTTTATAGGATAAAATACAGTGCAAACTGTATATAACGACACTGATGGACTGTGCGTTTTTAAATGGAGAGAATGTATCGTTAGTGTGTATGAATGTCGAGGGAATGTATTGTATATAATTGAAGTTAGCATGGACGTTGTGGCAGTGCGGGCAGGCGGCGGCGGCGAGGTCGGGCAGCATGTTGCGGAAGTAGCGCGGCGGCAGCGGGCGCGCGCGCACCACCAGCACGGCGGCCGGGCTGAGCGCGAGCAGCGCGCCGCGCCCGCAGACCACCACGCCGCGCTCCTCCTCCTGCAACACCAGCCCAGCTCAGCTCCTCGCGGCTCCCACACTCAACATTAAAACTTATTACAACACTAGTGAGTCTTGTTATCCTAGTGGTACATTTTTATGACAATTCTTTTGTTCTTTTACATCGTAATGCATTTAGAACTTTAGCCATCGACTAAAGAATAAAAGCGAGATTGCGCTCGAAAATTCAGTGAGGGCACTACAGAAGACATCGATATCTTGAGGCCGTTTGAGAATGTTTTATTTTTATAATAAAAGGGTTTGCGCTCGATCACAATTCACCTGATGGTAAGCAACATTATAATCCAAGGTGTTGCGGGTTTACCCAGAAAAAACCGATTCACTCTTGTTTTGAAAACAGACAGATTGTAGTTTTCGGGTAACCGGGAGCTTGGCAAAGAATTCCACACCTTCGCGGTTCCACAATGAAGGTGCTTTTGAACCTCAATTCAATTCATTTATTTTTTTCACATAGGAATATATAACAACAGTTATAAAACGCATGTAAAAAGTCAATATTTTACATGAGAAAAAATATTTACAAAAGTAAATATATAGATTACATTATTGTCATAATAAGATAATATAGATCTCATTATTGTAATATGTCAAAAAAAAATTACATTGCAAATTTCCAATTCAATAAATTTGCACAGTCGTAATGTATAATGTCGTCGGACGTTACCTCGTCGACCTTGTCGAGGAAGGGGTCTGGCGTGTCCCCCTCGCGGTGGACGGTGAGCACCTCCTGCTCCGAGGGTGTCTCGCCCGCCGCGAGGCTGCTCCGCCGGATCAAACTCATCGCCTCCTCGTGGTCGATACCCTCCGCTGGCACGAATTCCACCAGTGGCAGCACTTCTGTAACACCATACACTAATTATGGTTTTGACGACCTCGTCGGCGTAATGGTTACCATGCCGGACTGCCAATCGGAAGGTTCCGGGTTCGATTCACGGCCGACATCTTTGCGATGAACTAAATTTGTTGGCTGTCGGTCTGGGTGTTAAATATGTATTTACATAAAAAATAAACAAGCATAATACGAACTAGAAATGGTCGTGTGAAAGCAAAAGACAAGGTGTGAAGACAAAGAAGAAGCCTGTAGTACCGTGCGTGGCCACGGAGTGCGAGATGGCGTGCCGGCAGGCGGGGCAGCGCGCGGCGGCCAGCGGCGGCGCGGGCCGGCGGCAGCGCCAGCACAGCGCGGACACGTCCTCGTCCCCGCCCCCCGCGCCGCCCGCGCCCCGCGCCCGCGTCTTCAGCACCAGCAGCTCCACGCTCTCCTGCAACACGCGCGATACAGGTCATACTGTCCTCGACAGGTGGCATTCCGCACACACTACGTACAACTCCAGAAGGCAGTAGTCCTAAACACAAATGTACAATCATTAACTATATAATGAGAATGTGAATTTTTAAAATGGTGTGGTCTACCTAAAGGACACTTTGAAGAATACAAAATAAATGTAGCCTTATAAACAACTTTAGATTGTACGTTCGAGTCGTAAGGCGGCCTGAGGCTCTAAATTGATATTGAGGGGTACATTTGAGCAGCAGGCCGCGCACACACGAGTTACCGACACTGGCCTGCCTGGTGGCATGTCTAGTCTAGAATTATAGTATTTTCTAGTTCTTGCCTCGCTTGCAACCACACTCAAGTAGAAACTGTCGTTGAGCACCTTACAGTATGTAACGGCAGCCTTCGTAATCTATACTATAAGACTGTTTGTCCTGATTCATTCATTCATTCATTCGTCTATAGGCAACGCAGAGCCCAAACGGCTGGTCCTAAGGTTGTAAAATTTGGAGGGTGTATTTGTTTTAGTATATAGACTAAGAACGGATTTTTGGAAATTTCACCCCTAGAGGGGGTAAACAGTTTGTGAAACTTCTATGTTTTTAAACTTCTAGCAATGAAATTTGGAATTAAAAATAATGGTATCAAGTTTTATTGCCAGGGGTTAACTAAGGGTTTGTTTGGAAAATTCTTTATTTATCAAGTTAACGTCTTGAAAGTTGTTATGGTTGTAGTTTATATGATGCTTAAAATAAATTTGAAAAAATATTTGCCAGGGGCGCATTAAGGTAAGCCATTGGGGTTTAAAGTTCAAACGGAAAGATTTGTGTTTTTGAAATTAAATACTTCTGAATTGGAATTTAAGTATGTGGTTCACTTAGTGGTATGATTCACGTATTCTTATTATTTAAATTAAAATAATTGCTTGGAGAAAACGATCTAATCTGTTGCATAATCACCAAAGTAGATAAAAACTAGATCAATAGAGCACGGGAATAGGATACAATAGAACTTTTCCACAGGTTACGCGAAAAGCGACCTACACGCGGGCGGAGCCGCGGGCAACCTCTAGTGTAACTATAAATTTATATAAATAAGTAACATGGTATGTTAGAAAAGGAAGAAACTGTAGGGGTTTGAATTGAACGTTAATGACACCATACATGTACAGTTTAACAATAAATAATCGAAATATAATAAACTAAGCAAAGTTCAAAAGTCATATGTTTGGCGTGTCCTAAACTATATGGAGACTTTGGTGGCATTGTTAGCTTATACACTACGTGATGGTTTTCAATATTTTAAAGTTCACTGGGAACTTTGGCTACTACTATTTATATGTGACATTAAGCGTTATTTAGATAAAAAGCTGTTACACTTACAAAAGTATTAAATTGACATTACCAGTATGATAAAAAAAAATACTCCATTCATGAAACACTATCTTATTTTAGGAACAATTTATTGCCAATTATTTTAGCATGTACAGTATTATAGCATTAACTTGGGATAAACGTATGTTTTACAAATTTCGTTATTGGTTCAAAATTACGGCCTCTACGCGCGAACCAACATCCAAACATAGGAAAACACCGTGACGAAACCATAACATGGTGGTAGGGTATTTTACAATGCTTCCCTGGCTAGTAACTACACTCAATTTGAAAACACTGTCACCAAGTATCGTTCGCGTGGTTACGCGTTATTCGCGTGGTTACGCGTTATTCGCGTGGTTACGCGTCCTACTGGTCAAATGCCTAGCTGTAAAGAGTAAAAAAAGGGTTACCTGAAACTTATGCGGTGTCTGCAACGCTTGTATCTTGTCAAGCATAGTCCGGGCGAGGTTGTTAGCGTTCAGCGCCTTGGCTTGCTTGGCGACACACAGGTACAGGCAGCTGACATGCTCTTAAAGAATATTAACTTTCTAACCTTTAACAATATATTGACCGTCGATATGAGTATCAAATGAAAGGGCTACACTTAAATATTATACATTTATAACAACTTTTTACCGGGATGACTATATTTAACTAAACGACTGACATGACACACCCTGTCATGAGAGAGAAAGGAGTGAGTGTAGAGATGACGCCTGATAGACGAGAGTGGAAGAGGAAAGTTTTGTGTTCTGACCCCACCTAGTGGTATGAAAGCAAGGAAGAAGTTAATAAAGGATGCAACATAGACTCTAGACAGGGGGAGTGAAACTGATAAGGCGGGAGTGAAACGGTAGAGGGGGGCTGAAACTATACGGGGGGGGAGTGCAACCCCTCCTGAGGCGTGAGCGAACCATAAGTGGCAACACAAACAATAAGTGGACCAGTGATTCCGTCCTCGCTGTTGTGGGTGCACCGTAAGGTGTTTTAGTCGGTATTATTTTTGATAAATATCTAGAATTAGATAATATTTTTAATTATTATAATATTAATAATAATGTTAACTGACGTAATGAGATTGTAATTTATTGACATTTAACATATTAACTAACGGTGTTATTAATAAAATGTTGTATTTGTATTTGAGCTCGACATCCCCCACCCTCTTAACGAAACAAAAGGATACAACATAGAGAGTCCGGGCGGCGGCGGGTGGGTGTCGAGGAGCGCGAGCACGTAGCGCGCCGCGTTGAGCAGCACGTCGGGCGGAGACAAGGAGAAGGGCTCGTGCACGCAGCGGTGTACCGCCTCGTACGCGTGGTACACCCGCGCGAGCCGCTCGTTGCGCTCGTACTCGCGCAGGGAGGCCGCGCGCTGCCTGCCAACACAATACTCATACTACATACCTAAATATTTACTCACGTAAAGGTTTCGTGCTAGTCGTTACACTGTGTTACGAGACCAGATTCCTCTCACAAAGTTTACATTTACATATTTGTTACGTCTAAATTTACGAGTACATTCATATCTAATCTACTATATATATACAAGTTACTAAGTTATTAAACACAATAAGATAAATGCATGTAATGACAGTATTTTCAAAAATAAGCTCAAGAACTGGCTCGTTCAGAAAACTTTTTAGTCTATGAACGAATTTTTTAATATCGGAAAAAATATTATATGAATCATGTTTGTTGTGACATGTAATTGTTGAATATTATCATTATTTTACTAGATATTAATATTGACATTATTCCATATTGACATTTATTACAAATTAATTGTATTTAATATTGTATATTTTTAATTTTTGACGTATAATTGAATAATTATCAATAAATGGCTTATCTTGCTAAGACACGAGTTAGCGACAACCTGGCATGAGGTGCGCTGCAAATAACTGCCCCTGAAGGCGATGCCTGACCACCGATTATCACCTTTATTGTCTTTGTTTCCTGAGCGGTAATATCGGGGGGTCATCAAACGTACACTAAATTGGTATCTTCCAGAATATGCATGCCACATCATAATAGATGAAATAGAATAAATAGATTTCTCTCTTGCTTATCGCCTATGAGGTATTCCCATGTATTCTTATATGTGAGATCGATGGGGCGTGTATACTGACTGCGGGTCGTCGTCGGCGGCGGCCAGCTCCAGGCACTGCGAGGCGAGCAGGTGGTGCAGGAAGCCGGCGTCCGCGAACCGCTCCTCGGCGACCGCGTTCCCGACCAGCACCGAGAACACCCGCAGCGCCGTCGCCCGCTCGCCCGCCGCGTGGTACGCTGCCGACGGCCACAACTTTAATGCTAGCACATTCATTGGATCTCAGTCGGCACGCATACTAGTTGGAGGTCCACCTTTCTGCGCGTCGACGAACTTGCCGGCGGCGGCCATGCGGAGCGCGTACGGGAGGAACACGTCGCGGCGGCAGGCGGGCTGCGCACGCGCGAGCGAGAACGCCGCCGCCCACTCGCCTCCCGCCACCAACACCCGCGCCATCTTGCTGCGATGTACAAGATAATTATATTACCAGACATTTCACACGCGGCTGGTCAGCCTCATACTAAACCGTTTCTAGTTTATATTATGCAACTGATATACAGTAGAACCTCTGTAAGTCGAACATCAAGGGAGATGCCAAAAAATCGAGTTATAGAGTTTTCACCTTATTGAGGATTTCGACTTGGGCGGATTTTGATTCGACATAAAAAGTTTGAGGTTTTTTCTTATAAATTTTAAGTTAGAGAGGTAAATTAATAAAAATTCAACTTGCAGAGACGACAAACGTATTTTTATTTAATATAAATCAACATTATTTCAAATCATTTTAAAATAAAAAATATGGCATTAAAAAAGTCAGTAATTTGGTTTTTGTTTAGATAATTTGATTGTTCTGTTGTACTAATTGATGTGTATTGCAGTAGAACCAAACTACTTCTGACAGTATTTAAGTCGAAAACAAATGATAAAACAAAAAATAAAACGTTGCTATGTTCCAGATGCAGAGGTCAAATTTAATTTTTCGAGTTGTAGAGTGAAAATATGTAACAAAATGGCTTGATTTCAAGTAATGCAGGTCTTGGTGTTTGAAGGGAAAGGAACAAAACATTTTTTCGACATTTGGAGGTTTTTAACTTGGAGGACTGTAATAATATTACGAGACATTTCACACGTGGCTGGTCAGACTCATACTAAACTATTTCCAGTTTATATTATGCAACTGATATACTACATATTTTTTATCTTACCTATATTGTCCCACAGTTGGGAAAAGGGCCTCTCCCAGTGATACTCACAATGTTTTATTTTTAATCAGTGAAAGAAAAAGTCTAAGTGAAAATTTACAATAAATGACTGAGTTATGTAGTTGTCAATAAATCTATTTGTTTATATTACAACTTTATGGCTTTAGAAATAGTGTTAAATATTGCTTGTGGGCATTGTTTGCTCAACACGCTTGGGTATAAAAGGCCATACGTACGTGCTAAGGCTGTGCATATTTTGACGTGCTTTGTAAACAAAAAGTATTAAAATTAAAATAGAAACACATACTTTTAGAACATAAATTCGTATAATTTAAATAATGTGTACATACGTGGAAAAATATTTTTTTAAACCGCATTTGTGGCACCTAATTAATAATTTTTAGATGTGTCTTGTCTTGTGTTTCTTTATTTAGTGTCACAAAATAAATGTTATTTCTATTTATAACACAAAATTCCAACAAGCCTTAAGATTTATCAGTTGAGTTTTGTCAAGGCCTAAATAGTTTAGTGCTCGACCACAATTCACCTAATGGTAAGTGCCATTGCGGCCTCCGGTGAAGCGTGCAAAGCTAGAATAAACCGTTTCACTCTCGCCTTTAATATCGCTAATTTATAGTCACTGGGGAACCGGGAATTCGGCAAGAATTTTTTCACGACTAGTAGTCATTAAAACGGTTATGTAATGGACCCGCAGGCGAGGGTCTCACGTACCTGTAGTCAGCCAGGCGGCGGTACACGTCCGCGGCGGCGGCGTGCTCGGCGGCGAGCTCCAACGCGGCGGCCACGTGCCGCAGCGACTCGCTCGCCCCCTTGTCCAGCTTGCGAGCCAGCTCGATCAACCTGTGCACGTGGTATTTTCCATTATGAAAATTAAGAATCAGTGCACTTTCTATACTATTGTAAGAGTGGAGGCTCGCCTGACGTCCGCCGGCACAAAGTTCATCTCGCGAAGCGTCCACGCGAGTGCAGCCTCCCTATGTTTGCTGTGTGGGTGTGTATTGGCTCACATCTCGCGAAGCGTCCACGCGAGTGCAGCCTCCCTATGTTTGCCGTGTGGGTGTGTATTGGCTCACATCTCGCGAAGCGTCCACGCGAGTGCAGCCTCCCTAAGTTTGCCGTGTAGGGTGTGTATTGGCTCACATCTCGCGAAGCGTCCACGCGAGTGCAGCCTCCCTATGTTTGCCGTGTAGGGTGTGTATTGGCTCACATCTCGCGAAGCGTCCACGCGAGTGCAGCCTCCCTATGTTTGCCGTGTAGGGTGTGTATTGGCTCACATCTCGCGAAGCGTCCACGCGAGTGCAGCCTCCCTATGTTTGCCGTGTAGGGTGTGTATTGGCTCACATCTCGCGAAGCGTCCACGCGAGTGCAGCCTCCCTAAGTTTGCCGTGTAGGGTGTGTATTGGCTCACATCTCGCGAAGCGTCCACGCGAGTGCAGCCTCCCTATGTTTGCCGTGTAGGGTGTGTATTGGCTCACATCTCGCGAAGCGTCCACGCGAGTGCAGCCTCCCTAAGTTTGCCGTGTAGGGTGTGTATTGGCTCACATCTCGCGAAGCGTCCACGCGAGTGCAGCCTCCCTATGTTTGCCGTGTAGGGTGTGTATTGGCTCACATCTCGCGAAGCGTCCACGCGAGTGCAGCCTCCCTATGTTTGCCGTGTAGGGTGTGTATTGGCTCACATCTCGCGAAGCGTCCACGCGAGTGCAGCCTCCCTATGTTTGCCGTGTAGGGTGTGTATTGGCTCACATCTCGCGAAGCGTCCACGCGAGTGTAGCCTCCCTATGTTTGCCGTGTGGGTGTGTATTGGCTCACATGTCGCGAAGCGTCCACGCGAGTGCAGCCTCCCTATGTTTGCCGTGTAGGGTGTGTATTGGCTCACATCTCGCGAAGCGTCCACGCGAGTGCAGCCTCCCTATGTTTGCCGTGTAGGGTGTGTATTGGCTCACATCTCGCGAAGCGTCCACGCGAGTGCAGCCTCCCTATGTTTGCCGTGTAGGGTGTGTATTGGCTCACATCTCGCGAAGCGTCCACGCGAGTGTAGCCTCCCTATGTTTGCCGTGTGGGTGTGTATTGGCTCACATGTCGCGAAGCGTCCACGCGAGTGCAGCCTCCCTATGTTTGCCGTGTAGGGTGTGTATTGGCTCACATCTCGCGAAGCGTCCACGCGAGTGTAGCCTCCCTATGTTTGCCGTGTGGGTGTGTATTGGCTCACATCTCGCGAAGCGTCCACGCGAGTGCAGCCTCCCTAAGTTTGCCGTGTAGGGTGTGTATTGGCTCACATCTCGCGAAGCGTCCACGCGAGTGCAGCCTCCCTATGTTTGCCGTGTAGGGTGTGTATTGGCTCACATCTCGCGAAGCGTCCACGCGAGTGCAGCCTCCCTATGTTTGCCGTGTAGGGTGTGTATTGGCTCACATCTCGCGAAGCGTCCACGCGAGTGCAGCCTCCCTATGTTTGCCGTGTAGGGTGTGTATTGGCTCACATCTCGCGAAGCGTCCACGCGAGTGCAGCCTCCCTAAGTTTGCCGTGTAGGGTGTGTATTGGCTCACATCTCGCGAAGCGTCCACGCGAGTGCAGCCTCCCTATGTTTGCCGTGTAGGGTGTGTATTGGCTCACATCTCGCGAAGCGTCCACGCGAGTGCAGCCTCCCTAAGTTTGCCGTGTAGGGTGTGTATTGGCTCACATCTCGCGAAGCGTCCACGCGAGTGCAGCCTCCCTATGTTTGCCGTGTAGGGTGTGTATTGGCTCACATCTCGCGAAGCGTCCACGCGAGTGCAGCCTCCCTATGTTTGCCGTGTAGGGTGTGTATTGGCTCACATCTCGCGAAGCGTCCACGCGAGTGCAGCCTCCCTATGTTTGCCGTGTAGGGTGTGTATTGGCTCACATCTCGCGAAGCGTCCACGCGAGTGTAGCCTCCCTATGTTTGCCGTGTGGGTGTGTATTGGCTCACATGTCGCGAAGCGTCCACGCGAGTGCAGCCTCCCTATGTTTGCCGTGTAGGGTGTGTATTGGCTCACATCTCGCGAAGCGTCCACGCGAGTGCAGCCTCCCTATGTTTGCCGTGTAGGGTGTGTATTGGCTCACATCTCGCGAAGCGTCCACGCGAGTGCAGCCTCCCTATGTTTGCCGTGTAGGGTGTGTATTGGCTCACATCTCGCGAAGCGTCCACGCGAGTGTAGCCTCCCTATGTTTGCCGTGTGGGTGTGTATTGGCTCACATGTCGCGAAGCGTCCACGCGAGTGCAGCCTCCCTATGTTTGCCGTGTAGGGTGTGTATTGGCTCACATCTCGCGAAGCGTCCACGCGAGTGTAGCCTCCCTATGTTTGCCGTGTGGGTGTGTATTGGCTCACATCTCGCGAAGCGTCCACGCGAGTGTAGCCTCCCTATGTTTGCCGTGTGGGTGTGTATTGGCTCACATCTCGCGAAGCGTCCACGCGAGTGCAGCCTCCCTATGTTTGCCGTGTAGGGTGTGTATTGGCTCACATCTCGCGAAGCGTCCACGCGAGTGTAGCCTCCCTATGTTTGCCGTGTGGGTGTGTATTGGCTCACATGTCGCGAAGCGTCCACGCGAGTGCAGCCTCCCTATGTTTGCCGTGTAGGGTGTGTATTGGCTCACATCTCGCGAAGCGTCCACGCGAGTGCAGCCTCCCTATGTTTGCCGTGTAGGGTGTGTATTGGCTCACATCTCGCGAAGCGTCCACGCGAGTGCAGCCTCCCTATGTTTGCCGTGTAGGGTGTGTATTGGCTCACATCTCGCGAAGCGTCCACGCGAGTGTAGCCTCCCTATGTTTGCCGTGTGGGTGTGTATTGGCTCACATGTCGCGAAGCGTCCACGCGAGTGCAGCCTCCCTATGTTTGCCGTGTAGGGTGTGTATTGGCTCACATCTCGCGAAGCGTCCACGCGAGTGTAGCCTCCCTATGTTTGCCGTGTGGGTGTGTATTGGCTCACATCTCGCGAAGCGTCCACGCGAGTGCAGCCTCCGTATGTTTGCCGTGTGGGTGTGTATTGGCTCACATCTCGCGAAGCGTCCACGCGAGTGCAGCCTCCCTATGTTTGCCGTGTAGGGTGTGTATTGGCTCACATCTCGCGAAGCGTCCACGCGAGTGTAGCCTCCCTATGTTTGCCGTGTGGGTGTGTATTGGCTCACATGTCGCGAAGCGTCCACGCGAGTGCAGCCTCCCTATGTTTGCCGTGTAGGGTGTGTATTGGCTCACATCTCGCGAAGCGTCCACGCGAGTGCAGCCTCCCTATGTTTGCCGTGTAGGGTGTGTATTGGCTCACATCTCGCGAAGCGTCCACGCGAGTGCAGCCTCCCTATGTTTGCCGTGTAGGGTGTGTATTGGCTCACATCTCGCGAAGCGTCCACGCGAGTGTAGCCTCCCTATGTTTGCCGTGTGGGTGTGTATTGGCTCACATGTCGCGAAGCGTCCACGCGAGTGCAGCCTCCCTATGTTTGCCGTGTAGGGTGTGTATTGGCTCACATCTCGCGAAGCGTCCACGCGAGTGTAGCCTCCCTATGTTTGCCGTGTGGGTGTGTATTGGCTCACATCTCGCGAAGCGTCCACGCGAGTGCAGCCTCCGTATGTTTGCCGTGTGGGTGTGTATTGGCTCACATGTCGCGGCGGCCGGTCTCCGCCATGAGCGTGGCGGCGCGCTGCACGTCCCCTGCCGCCAGGTACATTTCGGCGGCCGCTCGCGAGTCGTTCACGTGGCGCGCCCACTCCGCCCGACGCCGCGCCAGCGCCGCCAGACCTTCACCCTCGCCGACGTACTCCTGCAATTTATATTTGCTTACAGAATATGTATCTTTATGCATATTTTCTAATATCTTGTTTTTCCTTCATGTGTCGGGAATGTCATCTGCATGCACATAATTTTAGTATTGTGAGCTGTGGGAATAATATTGTGTATTGACCAATATTCGAATTTACATCATTGAAGAGGTATTTTCGTCTGCCGGCCTCTGTGGCGCGAGCGGGAATCTTATTTCCTCTTCTCGCCGCTTGCTCCTAGCTAGCTAGAGAAGGGAATCCATCAGTCTAATTGTATTAAGTAACAATATGTACAGACGTACTTCATCGTACGGATCTGTTTTAAGTTTTCAAGTTTGTGGCACAGAACAGAACTTTCATTTGTTTAATGATTTCATGCGTTTTTTTTTACAAAGTGTGTGAAACCATAAGTGATGAACTTTTAGGCTTAAATTATTATTCTTATCTATTTAACTTTATTTATAATAGCTGTTTGTTCGTCCTGTATGTATAAAATAAAATATAAAATAATAATCACTAACCCAGTGAGGTAATACATTTAAGGACAAGGGCATCGTTGCAATTCGTAATGAGTAAAAACTATTGATATCTTAAACGTCGTTCAGAGAACAATTGTACAAGAATAAATATTTATTTTGGTTCCACTCAGACTTATGATAAAAGCTGAGCAAAAAAATCTAAAATAGATTTTTCTGATGTGGTTTTTTTCCATATTGGTAAATAAGATTGGTACCAAATTAAGTATAAATATTCCTAGAGTTGTTATCTAGGCGGTCTTTTAGCTATTTACAAAAAATCGTTTGTGATTTATGATGATAAAACTATAAATTCAAGAATTGCACCTGTCATAGCCTTAAGAACTTATGTGTACATGCAAACATTAAGAGTAATAGCTATTGGTGGACACACATCGGCCATAAATCTGATCATATCAGTGGGATATTATTATTTGTTTATTTATGTATTTAATTAAATATTATTAACATACGTCTTATAAAAGTAGTTAAACATTCTAGTACATAATAAGAATAAGTTTACTTTATTTCATTAGTAATTTACCAATTTACATACATATATTTGTAAAGTGACATGAATTATGTGTTAATGTGTTGTTATTTTCTATTATATTATTATGACATTGTACGATTGACTAATTAATCAATTAATTGTTGTTGAATATAGATAGACAGATCGATTTATTGCAACAAAAATAACAACATGGTGGCGCTTACTAACTGTAAGCGCGTAAATGTGTACATTGTTAAATTTGTCAAAATATGGTGATATGTACATTGGACGTGCCTAGTGTAACGCAATGTTATAAGGTTAATAAAGTTCTATGATTACTATGATTTCATAAACGTATTTCCTTTCTTGTTTGTTGTTGTAAGATAAATCATTAGGTCCATTATTTTTTGTCCTCCTCCACTCGATATATCTATCTATCTCTCTTGCGCAATCTTCAGGTCACGCAGTGGCAGGAGAAGGCCAAGACCCGATTGAACGTGTTTGGTTGCGAGCGTGCTACCTGCGCCTTGCTGAACATCCGTAGACCGACGTACATGTCGAGCGCGCGGTCCGGGCGGCCGGCGGAGACGAAGGCTCGCGCGGCGTCGGCGTACCGGCCGCGGTAAGCCAGCGCTTCCCCGCTCACTACGGCGCGGAGCTCGCCCGCCTCCACTCGCTCCTGGAAACGTATAACTTGTGTACAACATAAACATAAACCAGTTATTGATCATTATTCAATTATAACTTATGTTATACATAATATAAGTTATAAACTCCTTATGTTTTACAAGCACCGCTTAACATCAGGCAAGCTCTGGTCGAACGCAAACGAGCAATTCTTGTATACGTATAATTGGAATCTCGGAATCGACTCCAACGATTTTCATGAAATTAAGTATATAGGGGGTTTCGGAGGCGATATAAATCAAAACTGTCATATTAAACAAAAAAAAAACGAGCAAAGCTCGGACAAGCAGGTAATAACATATAATGAAAAAATAACCTGCAAATGGTCGATGAGCGTCAAATAGACGATGTTCTCGCTCCTCTGGAACGCTTTGCGCGCCACTTCCAGCGCCAGATGTTCCAAGGCGGCGAACCCGAGGCGTTCCCAGTCCGAGGCCGTCACGCCGAGGCAGGCCACGGCGTACGCTTCACTGGAATACAAACGCATACATCTAATCAAACGTTTGTATTTGCAAAGTATAGGTTTAGAAGTGATACATTAGTATTCAAATTTAATGTACCCTATTCTATACCCGTTAGGGTGTGCAAGTTTATGTTGGATCTAACACTAAAGTAAGTACATTATCTACGCATAGCATATAGCACAAGCAGCCCACTATATGTTCCCACTTCGGGGCTGCCAGGTTCGGGGCCTTCACTCACGAGGAGGGAGATATAGAGGCCACAATCCACCACGCTGGCCAAGTGCGGACGACAAACGTCCTCACGATGATTTCCTTCACCGAGTTCCTAAAGCGAGTGCAAATCCACACATAACTTGAAAACAAGTCATTGATATAGGGCCGGGGCCGACCCGGGGGCCGTCTGATGGAAAGCAGACGCTTTTACCACTCGCTTTTTCCTGGAATGTTACAGCATTATTATTCAAATTCATGATATGAAATAATTTTATTTGCGTAGCCACGGTTAATATAGCCACAAAGTAAATATTCAGTAGTGCCCCTAGTTGGCTACCGCATATGCGGTATGCAAAATGTCAATACATTTAAAAAAAATGGTTGCCTGTAAAGTCGGTTTTACGGGCTGTTATGAGACTGCATATATAACAGGGCGAAGATTTTACGTGACAACGTCTGCCGCGTGCTGCGCGCGCGGCAGACCGATCATAGTTGAGTGGGAGAGAGACGCAAGGCATTCGGCGGGCCTTTCTCTCGTTCGGTGACTCATCGTAACGTTACCGGGCGTTACACTTTTTCATAAGTGACTCCCAGCCGCAACCTAATTTAAGACGTCACGTCAAAATTAATTTCTTATTATGATTTAAAGCAATAATATTAAAAAGTAATGTCAAAAGTTAATATAAATTACAAGTATACAATACGAAAAAATTACAAGAACAATTTATAAAATGTCAAGATATTATACAAATGTCAAAGTATTAGTATGAACAAAGAATGAATTATCAATTGTTTTATAAAATGTATAATAAAACAATTGATAATTATTAAAGAAAACAAAAATTCTTTAAGAAAAGGGAAGAATCTTAATTTTTCAGTTTTTTTTTGCTACAAGTATAATTTAAATGGTAAACGGTAAAAAGCGAATAAATAGCTTAAAGGCCGTCTAAATAACCACTCCTCTAACTAACCACCAATATCTATACATAATTTTGGTACAAATTAGACTTATGTATTTGATACCCATATTGAGTCAGTTGTGAAAAAGTCTATTAGCCGCCATTTTGTAGCGGTGTAGCCATGAAAATGGAATCAAATGGCCGCACCTTGGTTCGATTGTCATCATACATTCTTAACATAGTTAAAAACACTCTCGCCAAACACACGTTTAGTAGTATTCTGATCACTGTTACACGACCAAATATAAATAAATAACTGGCCAAGTGCGAGTTGGGCTCGCGCATGAAGGGTACTGTACCACTGTTGTATGGGAGCTCCCCTTAAATATTTATTATTACTAAATTTTATCATTTAACTTGTTAGCTAATATACATTTATATATTTTGTGAAAATTTTAAGTGTCTAGAAGCTGCCGTTATGGATATATAGCAAAAAATACATTAATAACACGTTGATTGTATGGACACCCCTCTTAAATTTTTGGTTTTTTGTTTTTTCATTTTTAGTATTTGTTGTTAAACGGCACGGGAAATACATATCTTGTGAAAGTTTCAGCTCCCTAGCTATTGCGGTTTCTAAGATACAGCCTGGAGACAGACAGACAGACAGCGGAGTCTTAGTAGGGTCCCTTATTTACCGTTTAGGCAGGGAACCCTAAAAATAATGAGCAAAAAAAGAAAAAGACCGAGTACCCGCTGGTTGACGATCTTGAATCACTTTGCGAGAGGTGTCTGTCGACCGGGGTTAAGACCGGGGACCGGGGGAGTTGGGGGACACTCTTGCCCCGGAGTGGGACAGGTTATGAAAAAAATGAAATAAAAAATATAAACTCACTTGAACATTTTCTGCTGTATGTACTGATGTACGGCGTGCGACAGCGGCACCTGTATAGTCTGCATCGCATTCGCTTGCAGGCAGAACACTCGCCCGCCCTGGAATTTATAGGCCAAATATATAATATTAATTTATGAACCCCTCTCCTTCCAAAGGTTGCCTGGAAGAGCTCGGTTTAAGCGATTCACCATTCCACCCGGGCCTGTTTCTGAGCATTGGTGAGGTTGTGCATGAAACTGATGGTAAGCTGTGTGTACCTGGAAGCCGACGACGGAGCCGGCGAGGGGGTGCGAGGCGGGGGGCAAGGTGCCCGCCTTGATGGAGAGGGTGCCGCCGCCCGACACACACAGCAGCTCGTCGCACCACGAGTTCCACGATACGGAAGACACGTTGTCCTCCTGGAACACAACCACATCGTACATTATACAAATAACGATGGTTGTGTTGTTGCGTCTGTACGTGGATATGTCAGTGCCAATGTGTAAACTGTGCTTGTCAAACTGAGGTGCTCGGTTTTTTAATGGCTTCTCAAAATCTACTTGTTATGTATACATAATTTATTTTTACTGATAACGCTTACAAGTAAGCGTAGCACGGGTAATGTGCTACTGGATAATAAAACATTCCTTTCTTTCTTTCTTAAAATCTACTTATACACAAACGCAGACGAGCATATTAAACACATATTCAAATAAAACCAGCTAAATATAAAATTAACTATTTTATTACTCTATAACGCAATAACGCAAGCTTAAAATGTTTACAAGTAAAAGCTGTAATAAAGATTTCACACATCAAAACAATGATCGCGATAAACATGCCAAATTAATAATACGTTAAGCTTATACAAACTAACTAAAACCGCCCTTAAAAGTTTTAACAATAGTTGCGATGTAACCTTGTATGAGTACACTACCTATTAAGAGTACATAAACGCGTTTATATATGTATTACATATGTATCGGTCGGAGTGTATGAGATCACCTGCGGGTATCGTTCTACGAGTAGGTCTCCATAGTGCGCCGGATCCAGTCCACGTAGATATCGACGGGCAGCACTACGACGAACTCCGAGCGCCGGTAGCGGTCAGTCTGCATCTGACAGTTGCTGCTGATCGGCGCCAGCGAGTTGATAGCGACGATGGCGGTCCGCAGCAGCACGGGCCCGCCGGAGTCGCCGCTACAGACGGAGGTCGCGCGGCCGCAGCGCGCGCTCAAGCACGCCAGAGGGAACGCCGCGTGCGTGTCCTGGCACGGCGTCAGCACGCCGCTCACCACCTGCAGCGGCTTGCCGGCCTGCAGCGTCGGCACCAGCCGGCCGCCCGACGAGTTGACGCGCCCGTACCCCATCGCCGCCACCCGCCGGTAGAAGAGCGTGCGGTGCGGCGCCGCGCTCAGCCGCCCGTACTGCGCCACCTCGACGGGCGCGGTGCGGAGCAGGGCCACGTCGTCGTACACGAGCGCACGCGCGCGCCGCGTCGGGAACACGAAGATACGCAACACGTCGCTCGTGAGCGCGCGTATCTTGTCGCCCGCCGGCCCGTAGCGGATCACCTCCTTCACGCTGATCTTATCCGTATCGCCCACTTCGGCCGGATCGTCCTGGACGGCGAACAGCCGGTGTCGTAGACGAGCCAGCGACCCGTCCACTTCGTCCTCGTTGACGCAGTGTCGCGCGGTCAGCATCCATCGCGGCGCGAGAGCGGAGCACGTGCAGATGGGGAAGTAGCCGACGCGCACCTTGCCGGCCACCTCGCGCTGGACAAACACTTCGAGTCGGACGACGAAAGGCGCTTCGTTCGGGAGCACGTCGCGGCCGCCGATGGCGCGGAGACTCGCCCCCGCCAGGGCGAGCGCGGCGCACGCGCACCACGCCGCACATTGCAGCCCCGATACCATTTATACTGGCGACTTCTGCTCGAGCGCCCAACTCTTCCTTCTATGCACCCCTACATGTTATGAGCGAGCAAACGGTTGTTCGTTCGTAACCTAACATCGGTAAGTATATTCACAGTAATGTAGCTTCCGCCATCAGTGGCCCCGTTGTACTCCACTCGGTGTAATCATAAACTTGTTTTATTGCTCGTCTCTACATTGTACTTTATTGGAAGTTTCGAAACGACCCAATAAATAAATACATAAAGGTGCGCGTGTAATTCAATTGATTTCACCTCGTGCTAGTTTTCCACTTGCTTTTTTCATAACAGATAAACAAAATTCACAAGAAATTCTAGCAGTAGCGCAATTATTAGAAGTACACATTTCAGTTGGGTAGCTTTTGTGCCTTGAAGTTTCTTGATTTGTATCGGAATAAATCTGATTATCTACGTCAATGACTCAGTTGCGTATGAAGTCACAGAAATCTAAAATTAGGGCATGTAACTGCTATTTGTACACAGGCAACATAAAAACCTGTAATTTTGTGCTCCAACCAAATAAACTAGGTTTAAAACTTTTTATGGGTCTGTCACAATACTGTTAAGGGTGATGGGAATGGAATTCGTAAAGAATTACTCTAAGCGGAATTTGCAAAAAACCACTCACATATCAAGTTACACTGAGGAATATATTTAGTTAAAACACTATAACGATCACGTTTCATTAACGACCTTCGCAATCCAGTCAGTGTAGAGGCTGACGGGGGTCACCACGCCGAACTGTCGGTCTCTGTCGGCGCGCGTCTGGCAGTTCCACTAGTGCCACAATAGCCGCGCGCCGCAGCACGGGCCCGCCGGAGTCGCCCGAGCACAGCGCCGCGGTCGCCTGCGTTCACACGGCCGGGTACATCCTTTTCCAATTTGCAGCGCCATCTAGCTTTCAGCGGTAACTATGGCAAACTTCCGCGCCACGCTGATTCCCATACAATAGTGTGATCCCTGGTTGTGGTGAAGCGCAAGCCCGTTGAGCGTACTGACCGTGTAGAGCAGGTCGCCGGAGTGCAGGCTGTAGACGCGGCAGGCGGAGTGGTCGTCGACGACGGCGACGGCGGCGCGCGACGCGCTCACGTCCAGACAGCGCACGCTGCCGGCCGCCGCGAGCAGCACGCGCGCCGCGCCCGCCGCCGGCTCCACCACCCATATCTGCAACGCACACGTGTGCAAGTCACCATTCATCATCGTCATCGGTACCCCTCCCTGTCCCTACCCCCCACGAGCAGAAATCACGGGGTATTTGTTATGAATTTATCGCATTGGCGAAATGAAAAAAGAAAATGATAGAATGGATGACGAAAATATCCTAGGACCAACGTATAATCCGATCCACAGTAGCACACAGATCAAAATACCACTTTTTTTTATAACAACCTTGTGTATGGTCACCCATCCAAAGACTCGCCGCAAGGACCGTTGCTTAGCCCCGATGTTCGCGTCAGATTAGCTGCTACCCGCGGCTCCGACCCCTTTCACTTCCGTAGGGGTGGAATTAAAAAAAAATCATTCTTCTTACACATCTAAGTACTATAACACAAAACATTCATTTTGATATTTCATCCCCATTGGGATCCCCCTTAATGCACCCCTGGCAAATGTTTTTAAAATTTAACCATTTAATAAACTACTACCATAATAATTTTCAAGAGTTTAACTTGATAAATAAAGAATTTTCTTTCACCCACATTATACCACCCCAGGCAAAAAAAAAACTTGATACCATTATTTTTAATTTTACATAAACTATACATATTCCAAATTACATTGCTGGAAGTTCTTAAACAAAGCAGTTTCACTTATACGGACACTGACTTAGATTTAATCTACTACTTGTAAGATTTTTTTATTGTGAATAATAATTGTATTATAATAATATGTTGTACTAAAAAAAATTAAATTATTAGAATAACAATTTTTTCCGGTTAGGTCATAATTCGAAGTATACAATATTTTACATTTGTACTATAATAATAATTATTTAGTGAAAGTATAGAGTATGTGACTTGAAGCCGCGGCCGGTCCGGTGAGGCGTGACTGCGTTAATATCTGAATGTTCATGTTTCGATACGGGCGTCCTTATTTCAGAACGTCCTTTAAAAATTGGATTTGATGATGTATTTTACTTATTATATTAAGAAAATTATGACATATTATACATAGGTAATATGTATGAAGTTTATAAAACACAAAAAAAATATTAAATATTTGCCAGAAGTGCAATACAAGTGTACAATAGAGTTCATATCTGTGTATGGAAAGTTCTTTATTTATCAATTATTGAAAGTCATTATATGCAAAATCTGTATTTTACAGTTTTTTCGCTATACATTGTAAACGTCGTATCATCATCGTAAAAAATATAACTCATAGGCCGTCTAACCACTCTAGTTCTGGGACCAATCAGATTTTCTTATCTTATATATTATAGATCAGATTCAAACTATTTATATAAGATTAATTATAAATTATTGATTTATATTTGACCTTTATATGTGAATTTTATTGACATTTATATTGATTATATATTTAATGTTATTGTGTGACTTGTGACTGTATTGTTATCAATAAATTACTTTGACTTTGACGTATCATTAAAAAACTGGTTAAAAAAACATAAATTTAGAATTTTGGAACTAGTTTTATTTCTAAGTCATAAGTCTGATTGGTACCGCAATAAGTATCAATTAATAATAAAACCTCTTCTTGACATTTTATATAAATTACATTCAGTGACACAAAATAGATTTTCATATAAATTTGATTTTTATTATGTGTGTAGTATTTATTATTAATATTTTTATTGTGATTTAGTTCTTAAAAATTATATAATCTTAATAAAATGTTATTTGTAAGTGACGTGCCGTGTATGACATAAATGATTATAAATGATTTGATTATGATTTTTGATATTCTTAGTGTATTTTCAGACGGTTTTAAATCTATTTTTACAATATTTGTTATCGATTCCAATTTATAATGAAAAAACTATAAATTAACATATTTTGCCCGTACCACCTTAATACTGCCAAGTTATTACCTGTCCGTTCGAAAGTCCCAACAGAAGCACTTCTTGAAAGAACAGCGTGGTGACCTTGACGTATCGTATAGGAGCTGGCATCGTCCACGTTTTGGGGACTCGCCGCCCGATCATAGTCAGCTTTGCGTCCTGAAACACGAAGGCCAAATTAAATTAAGACTGCACTGGGGCGGGCGACCAGGTCCCAGTGTTAGTGAATGCTACTGGCAGCAGTTCGAGCAGCGGCACCGGCAGCACCAAAAAGTATGTGCAACAAGCATTTCACCCTAGCTTGTTTCTTGCAAGACCAAGGAGTACCTCTGAGAGTTCATCACTTAACTCGAACCAAGGTTCGGTCACAAGGAACAAGCAGTCCAACCAAACAGATTGGCAGCAAGTCTCTTTGGAAAGGAACCCTAAGCGGCAAAGAAAAAATGATAGTCCTCCATCCATAAAAACCCAAAACAGGTACTCAGACCTTCCAATAGATGGGAACGAGAGTGATGGAACTATCCATGACACCCAGAAAAAAACCAAGAAGATTGTGAAACCTCCCCCAATCATACTGTATGGAATAGATAACCTCCAAAAATTAACAACACTACTTATAGAAAATGTAGAAAAAGACAAATTCACTTATAAACTAGTGAATAGAAAGCAACTTAGAATAAGTAGCCTGGATACTGATACTCACAGATCATTACTCGAAGTTGTCAGAAAAAATGGCCTTATTGGGTACACCTTCAAGAAGAAAGATGAAAGGAACTGTAGAATAGTGATCCGTAATCTACACCACACAACTCCGATAGAAGCTATCAAAAAAGAAATCGAAGCCACTGGAAATACAATCACTGGAGAAATTGTCAACGCTAGACATGGACCGGATAAAAAACCTACTTCTACTTTCTTTGTAACACTGGTACCAAGTCCCAACAACGCAGACGTAAAAAAGATAAAATATATCTACAACCAATCTATTAAAGTTGAAGATCCTAAAAAGAAAAACGTAATTGTGCAATGCCAAAGATGTCAACAATATGGACACTCGAAAAATTACTGCATGCGTCCCTACAGATGCGTTAAGTGTGGTGAACAGCACAAAACCACTGACTGCACCAAACGTGATCGGACCACACCCGCATGCTGTGCATTATGCAAAGGTGCACATCCAGCCAATTACAAAGGTTGTCAGGTCTACAAAGAAATCCTGGCCCGAAGATCAAACCAGCTAAACAATAGGCAAAAACAGCAATCTACTTACAAACAGTCTCTGGGAAATAAAGTCCAAAACCTACCAAATAAAGAACTTGATCCAATTAAAAAAAGTCGTATAGGGAAACCTCCTGTGATAACGATTGATCTGGACAGGTCTCTTAATGAGGAAATCACCCAAGCTAAATTGCAGAAACCAACTGTAAGAGAAATGGCAACCAAAACAGGCTGCAACCCCCATAAGAAACCTTACAGCCATGTAGTTAAAGACAACATGGCCCCAAAAGCATACTTACCAACTCCAGAAAACTCTTTAAACATCCCACAACACAATCAAATTGCTCCATCAATTGAGCAAGTGCTTATTAAACAAGCTGAAAAATTTGATCTAATCCTTCAACAAATGAGTACTCTTATGAGTCTCATGGTTAAACTCATAGACAGACTTTCCCAATGATAACACTTAGACTGGCGACTTGGAACATAAACGGGCTGACCCCAAACACGAAAGCTCTAGAACTGATGATAAAAATTCACAAACTTGACATAGTCCTTATCTCCGAAGCACACTGTACCAATAAGTCTTGTGTAAAAATTGATGACTTCGACACTTACTTAACGAATCACCCCGACGGCACTGCTCATGCAGGGGCCGCACTGTTGATAAAGAAGACCATTAATTACTACCCACTTCAAGAATATAGGACGGAGGAGATACAGGCCTGCACAATATGCGTAGTAGAAAATACTGGTCCTATAACATTCTCGGCAGTGTACTGCCCCCCAAAACATGGCACAATAAAAAAAAGAAACCTTTTCAACCTTCTTCAAAACCCTTGGCTTACGCTTTGTCGCAGGTGGAGACTGGAATTGTAAGCATACTTATTGGGGATGCAGAACTACCAGCACACGAGGAAGACAATTAAAACTATGCACCGATGAAAACCACCTAACTATACTTTCAACTGGGGAACCAACATATTGGCCTACAGATCCAAAGAAAAAGCCAGATCTTCTGGATTTCTTTATCAGTAAAGGAGTAGCAGGGCATTATTTCAAAGTGGAATCCTGTTTTGACGGAGATTCGGACCACACACCTGTAATTCTCACCTGTAGCAATCTGATAATAGAGCAGGAAGAGCATGCAAGTCTGTACAACAAAATGACGGACTGGGAAGCTTTTCGTGACCATGTAGACAAAACAATAGAAATGAAAGTAGCACTGAAAACAAAAGATGATATAGAGAATGCTGCAAAATACATTACAACTCTAATCCAAAATGCTTGCTGGCTATCGACTCCCGCGTCAAAATACTTAAAACGAGAAAATATTCCTCTACATATTAAAAAAATGGTCATAGAGAAAAGGAAAATTCGCAGAAAATGGCAGTCAAGTAGGCTAGAAGAAGATAAGAGACTCCTTAATAAAGCATCCAGCACACTGAGAAGAACTCTACAAGAATGGAACGATACCACCCTCAGTTCCAAACTAGAATCTCTTACAGCTACTGCTGCTAATAATTACTCATTATGGAAGTTTACTAAAAATCTTACCCAACCTCAAAACATGAACGCTCCCCTTAAAACCAACGTATGGGCGAGAACTGCACAAGAAAAGGCTGATGTATTTGCTGATCACCTGGCACATGTATTCACTCCCAACGAATCCACAGATGCAAACGCAACATACTCAGTGGAAGAGATCCTGAGCCAAGACTTCCAGCTTGATTTGCCACCTAGAGCAGTCACAGTACGAGAGGTGTGGAGAATAGTCAGGGAACTTAAAGATAAAAAAGCACCGGGATTTGATCTCATCACAAAGGAAGTACTTAAAAATCTGCCAAGAAAAGCCACAGTGTTCCTAACAATGCTTTTCAACGGAATGCTGAGAGTGCAGTATTTCCCACGACTGTGGAAAGTGTCAATAATACAGATGATCCACAAACCGGGAAAACCACCTTACGATGTTGGATCGTATAGACCCATCAGTCTCTTACCGACTATGTCCAAAGTTTTCGAAAAGATTTTACTTCATAGACTCGCTCCACAGTTATACGATAGAAATGTCATTCCTGACCATCAGTTCGGCTTCAGGCAATTGCACTCTACTATAGAACAGGTCCATAGAGTTTATGAGCACATTAGAAAAGCCCTAGAAGAAAAGGAGTACTGTTCTTCTGCATTCTTGGACATCCAACAAGCGTTCGACAAAGTCTGGCATAGAGGACTGCTATGCAAAATAAAGTCTTACTTACCGCATAACTACTTCCTGATCTTGCAGTCCTACTTGTCAGACAGAATGTTCCAGGTGCGGGAGAGGAGTGCATATTCGCAGTTTCATGATATAAAAGCCGGAGTACCACAGGGATCGGTACTGGGTCCAGTCCTATATACCATATATACCGCAGACCTACCACAAGTCGAAAACGCCACTGTGGCTACATTCGCTGACGACACTGCTATCCTTGTAAACAATGCCGATCCAGTAAAAGCATCAGCAACTCTCCAAAAAGGCTTAGATGATATAACTGCATGGCTGAAGAAGTGGAGAATAAAAGCTAGTGCGTCTAAATCAGTTCAAGTTACGTTCACCGTCCGTAAAGGCAACTGCCCGCCAGTGAAACTTGAAAATGTTACTTTACCACATAAAGACAAAGTTAAATACTTGGGTATTCACTTGGGTCGTAGGCTAACTTGGAGAGACCACGTTGCTACAAAAAGGGATGAACTCAAACTGAAATTCCATGCCTACTCTTGGCTGCTCAGCCGAAACAGCAAACTGTCGATAGACAACAAACTACTCATATACAAAAGTGTTCTAAAACCTGTATGGACATATGGGATACAGCTCTGGGGCACCGCCTCAAAATCAAACATCACAATCATACAGAGGATGCAAAACACGATTCTAAGGACTATCAGTGCGGTGTCCTGGTATACCACAAATGTAGAAATACACGAACACCTGAAAGTAGCGACAGTCAGCCAAGAGATCAGGACACATACGGACACATACAAGTCTCGCCTAGCTATACATCCAAATCCACTTGCTCTAAAACTGCAAACGCCAACATATCAAACAAGACTTAAGAGACAATTGGTAGCCACTGAGTAATCTATCTCACTGAGCACCTTTGACATGAATAAGGAGATGTACCCAATGGGGTGCACACTTTACAACGACACTCACTCAGACCAAATCTGCTTATAGTAAATATTACAAAACTGATTGCAGATAGAAATACCAGAAAAAAAAAAAAATTAAATTAGCATAAACAGCCCACATACCCACTGCTGGGACTCGGGACCTTCTGTCATGAGGAGAGAGATAGGTCATAGCCTACTACGCTGGCCAAGTGCGGATTGATACGGGGAAATCTGATAAATAGATGATACTGCACACTCGATTTGCAGCGCCATCTTGGCTTCATTCATTTTTTTTTTATATCATGTCACATTTCACACCCGGCTGGTTAACCCCTTACTGAACCATTTCTAGTTTGTGTCATAGTAGCAACACCACTGATATACTACATATACATACATACATATTTTATAAAGATGCATATTTATGTATCTATATAACATATGATTAGATACAACAAATTTTGTTAAGCACAAAGATGTTAGCCGGGCTGGGAATCGAACCCGGAACCGGTGGCCGACGGAGAGCTATGTGTATAGTACCTGGCAGAGCAGTAGGGCGTCGCTAGTGGCGACCAGCAGGGAACACTCGCTGCGTTGCGGCAGCTTTTCTTTCACCTTGTACAACATGCCCTCCGCGTCCGCTTGCTCGTACACCACCACCCTCTCGGGCAATTGCACCTGCAAACATACATGTGTTGACAAATTAATAATAATAATAAAGACAAATTGAGTTTTAATTTGATCTGTATTATCTGCCTAATAAAGAGTTAATCGACCAATCTATTAATCATCTCGGAACCCTCTGGTTGCCGTGGCATGGTAAGCGTTACGCCAACGTGTCATCATATGCTAATAAATATACTAACCGCCAATCGATGCCTGTAGATGGCAATCTTGTGCACCCGGTCGTGGCACTTGATGCGGACCTTGTTGCCCGAGGTCAGGTGCTGCACGATGACGTCACACATGTTCTCCCGGTACGCGTACCGCGAGCGATACAAGCCGTGCACGGTGCTGAATACTAGCTGGTAGCACCACAGCGTGCCGTCCTGGCAGCCCACCGCCTGGAATCATACGACGAACCGCTTCGATTACACTCTCAACTCCAAATACAGTGTAGATTCCACCCCTAAGGGGTAAAACGGTTTGTATGAAACTTCTATGTTTTTGAACTTCTATAAAATTTGGAATATGTATAGTTTATGTTAAATTGAAAATAATGGTATCAGGTTTTTTTCCACTAAGGATTTATAATGGGGGGTGAAAGTTTGTATAGAAAATTCTTTATTTATCAAGTTAAAGTCTTGAAATTTGTTATGGTTGTAGTTTATATAATGGTTAAAATAAATTTGTAACAAAAAATATTTGCCAGGAGTACATTAAGGTATGCAATTGGGGTTTAAAGTTCAAAGGGATAGTTTTGTGATTAAATGTGGGTTATAGCATGGTATTAACCACCAGATTGATAAAATATGAGTTATAGCATGGTATTAACCACCAGATTTATTAAATGTTGGTTATAGCTGTTAACCACCAGATTGATTAAATGTGGGTTATAGCATGGTATTAACCACCAGATTGATTAAATGTGATTTATAGCAAAGTGTTAATCACCAGATGAATTAAATAAATCAAATCAAATCGTTTATTAACCTTACAGCATCACAGCGTACTGGGCAAGTCAATTTACAATTATTTATTACTAAAATTGATTAAATATGGTTTATAGTATGGTTTTAACCACCAATGGATTCCTTGGGATATAGTGTGGTAATAATTACAGGATCAATCAAAGAACAGTTGTAAGACACTTGTAAAAAGTCAACATCTAAATTACATGAGAAAGAATATGTATAAGTATATTTACAAAAGTAAATATATAGATCACATTATTGTGTGATTTATGGGTTATGATGGGGTGATATGGGTTAGCATGGCGTTACCAGGGTGTTGAGGGTCGGGGAAGGCGCCACCGCCCACACCCAGTCATGCGGCGTGGAGAGCAGCGGCACGCCGTCCGCAGTCAGCGCCGCCCAGCCGCCCGCGCCGCCCACCACCACGAGGGCGCCCATCTCTGCTATACACAGCGCTGATATACCTGCAACCAATACAGGTTGCTATTTGTAATACCACTTCTGTACTTGTAGAGCTCCGTCCAGGGCAGGACCACACCTACTACAGCTATTACTATGTCTTTATTCTTCTTCTTCTTTACCATTTCCCACTAGGTGGGGTCGGCACAGCCTGTTTTTCGCTTCCACGGCACGACACATCAGCCGTCATCTCCACATTCACTCCCTTCTCATTCATATCTTCCTGCACATAATTCATCCACGTCTTCTTTGGTCGACCTCTACTCCCGCTACTTCTGACAATCAGGTCTTAAAATGTCTTTATTAGCAACATAAATACACAGAAAATGTTCACCCTGTGCTTCGTTATTAGGGCATAGTTAAGACTATTTAAAGTTAATTACTTAATACTACACTTAGATCTAGGTATACACATTTAAATTATTATTAATTTATCTTCAAATTACTGGCATGAGTATTAAAACACTCCCCATAACATAATGAATATTACCAATATTTACCATTCTTCGTATTTAGAATTTATAGCATAGTTTTGTGCACGCAAAAGCGAGATAGTGTTTTTTTGTAAATTAGGTTCACTATAGAGGTAGTTCTACTGTACTTATGATGAATATTTATAAGTTTGAAATTTAGATATAGTATTCTATGAACTACTCTGTTTGTGGATTTTTCATAATAAATAAATAAGGAATACATTTTGATACTACGTAAGCATGACTTATAAAATTATCCGTCTTATCGCAGCAGGCTAGCACTGTGACGTGTATTTTACCCGTGCCGTTGTGTGATATAATAAATTGTTATCATTATATCGCCAAGGAGATTTGAAGATCAATTTTTACGACAAAATGACAAGGTACACTTATAAAACAGTGAGGCGAATAATTCAAATGGCCTAACATGATGCTTAGTATCAGACTTCTTGATACTCAATAGTATAAAAAAAGTATGCTGACTGAGCTACTACCTGGCGAAGGTGGATAGTAACTAATGGTATACAAATAATAATTATCTAAGTGGTAGAAATTATATAAATTGAAAGAAGTCCTTAGTTCAGACTAGTTAAGCCCATATAACAGATAATAGACCAATAGGGCTTACAAGGCAACCCTCAGCCTGGGTGAAAGAATAAGGCTGCGGAACTGCCCCTGCCTGTCTACACCTCATTGTAGCCAGGTTTAACGTTTCCATCATCACAAATTAAAAATGCGTTCACAAGGTCATGCTGATTCTGGATTAATTAATTTAAGGGATGACAACTGCAAATCTTGGCGAAAATGGTAAAAAAATTGCTAAGAGACCATCTAAAGTGCAGCAACAGGGGTGAAACAGGTATGGCAGCGAGGCAGGGCTGTGCTCTTATTTCAAGGAGGTCGGTTGGCTTGGGTGGGCTGGTAAGGGGGAAATGCACAATACACCTCTAGTGGGATGTCAGTGCAGGTCTCATCACAACCACTTCAAGTTAGAATTAGAATTAGTGAGATGAAGCTATTTACCAATGTTCCTCTCCTTATAGATCTGCTGTCCGGCTGTATTATAAAAGGACAGTGTTTCGTTCCAGTCTGTGACCAGAAGCGTGCTCTTGTTGAAGCCCACAGCCCAAACTGCCGCATCTCGCGTGATGCGCTGGACCTCCTCTCCGGACTGTAAGAAACATGGTCACATTAGCTAGTCTTACTAGTGTTTCTTCTTCTGTTAGGAATATGTATACACATGTGTGAAATGTGATCTAATATACATAATCAAAAAATATGTCCAACCTTGTCTCTTAATGACACCACTCCAGTGGCTAGTCCAATGGCTAGATGCTGTCCGTTGCTCGACCAAGCACAGCACGTGATGCGGCCTGAAATGCGATACTTCTGCACCGCTTTAACATCCATCGACCAGAAGGCAAAGTCTGTGAGCGCACATGAAACCAGGTAGTAAGTGACTGGGTTATAGGCCAGGCACTGGATGCCTTCACTGTGCCTGAAATCCACAGACAACATTTTGTTAATAAAGAAATAGGGAATGAAGAGAATAGAACTGAAATATATAAGGTTTGCACCGCATACAGCACTTTATCTCAATTCAGCTCTGGGTCACAGTGGAAATGAGCTACAAAACTCCCCCCCTGACTTGCCTCTGTGCTTAACGGAGCACTCCGGGTTCTTTCGGTAAACACTCTGGACTACACTTTGCTGTGGCCCTTACCAGATTTATGATCAATCCGCTAATAATGGCGACGGTCCGCAGTCATCCACCTGGCCCTGATGAAGTGGGTGTCAGAACCCCATCTAAAAGCACTCTCGAGTCTGATGCTCCTTTTAGTCGCCTCTTACGACAGGCAGGGGCAATTCCATAGCCTTATTCTTTCACCCAGGCGTCAGGGTTATAGCTGCGTGTATAGAGTGTGAATATAATAATATACCAATAAACTAGAAGATGTGTATTAACTTGTCAAGCCACAATGGGCTTTATAGCACTTCAAATTGGATAATACTAAAAGTGTAGTAGAACAAGGCTTCCACAAATGGCTCAATCATACAAGGCCTTTTCTCACCATTTGGAGATAAAGCACTGATAATGCCAATAACTTACGAATACTTGAGCACTCCTTCCATTTTAGAAGTCCAAATGATGACATTCTTATCCGCACTGCCGCTTGCAAACTTGTTGCCATCCCCACAGTAAGCCACGGCATGGACAGTGCCCTTATGAGCCTGGAGAAGTTGGATGAGGGCTCCATCGCGAGGGTCGTATACCATCACCTTCTCCCCCGCCCCTATCACCAGCTGCTTGCCATCCGGGCTGAAGCATAAGCTGTTCACGCTGGAACCAACAACAAACATTCATGTAGTAAATCAACACTTTATAATGTACCTACTTGTTTTCCAAGTAATATGATCCAACATAATTATGTTATTTTATTAGTTAACATGTTATTTTGGCTACTGGCCTTCTCCAGTGAGATCAGCTAGCTGGATTAGTGACCACCAGTCCGGCCGTCCGGTCCGGCCCTAGCATAAGGGAAGCCGGAAGGCTTCTACTTGCAGGAAGGAGCCCGCATATCAATGGTATAACTCGCTTCCTCTTGCTCACACAGATTAGATTAAGCAAGTGAGAGGACATTCACTTCCAAAAGTTACCAAAATGGAAAATAAAAAATACGAGAGCACTCAGTGTCAGCAGGTGAGGGAAAATAACAATAACACAACATATTGGTAAGGTGAGTGCTAAGAGATCGTCTGAAGAATATTTAAAATTATATTTTATATTATTGGTGCTTGCTATCTTGACATATGGACATCAACAAATATCTTACCTAGAGAAGTCGACTTTGTCAGCCTCGTGGATTTTATTTACCCACTTTGGAACGGTTCTCATGTTTATAATCACTTTAAACAACAAAAACACTCTTACTGGACTGGCATTTCTTTTGACAATTTCTTAAATTGAAACTAAATTTAGACAAAACGTGGTGCTACGTTTAGTAGTTATAATTCTTACTAGAAAGAATTACAACATACATATATCGAAAAAAAGTCTTTCCTTAGATATACAACAGTAAGGGCTTCTGAAAAAGCTCTATAATTATATTAGCATGTGAAAATTACCGAGGTAGTCTCCATGAGTACTAGCGTCGGCGTCGCTTCAAAAACGTAAACAAACCAACAACTCAAGCAAGCGTCAGTCTTGGATTACTGCTTCTCTGTCTACGGATTACTGGTTGGACATTTGAAAATTAGAAAATATATTGTCAATGGTCAAATCACGATGAGAAAAAAAATCTAGTGCGAGTCGGGTTGCGCGCATGAAGGGTTCCGTACCATAGTTGTTGAGCCCCACATTTATTTTATTTTATGATTTATGTTAAAAGTTAATATTAAATTAAATATTCTCTGAATGTAAATAATCGTTTTAAAGATATATAATCGTATTAATCGTAAAAAGAGTTACGTAAACGTCTTAAAAATTACGTTTGTTGTATGTGAACCACCCTTAAGTATATTCAACTTCAACTTTTGTTTGTTGGCTTCGAGCAAAGCACCTAAGTATCTATTTTAGTGGCGCGATGACGATTCGACCTATGCCACAATTTGATGTCGGATTCTTATAGAACTCGAAAAAAGAAAACGAAATTCATGAATACTTATAAATCAAAAATAAAAAACACTTTTTTTATATTTCCATATTTTCTTAAAAAAACCGTCTTTCGATATCTTGGACAGTTTACGAGATACCTTCTTCTTCTTCCTTGCCTTATCCCCTAGGTGGGGTCCGCTCAGCAAATTTTCCTCTTCCGCTCTCCTCTATCAGCCGTCGTGTCTACACTCACTCCTTTTACTGTCATGTCCTCATTCACACACTCCATCCATGTCTTCTTCGGGTCGCCTCTTGCCCTTCTTCCTTGCACTTCCATTTCCATATATCTCCTACTAACATGCATCTCCTCTCTACGCGTCACATGTACATACCACGCTAACCTCGCACTCTTTATATAGTTTCTCACTCACTGGTGCTACTTTCAAACCTCGATGTCTCGGAAATGGAGCCAGATATCGAAAAATTTTATTCGCTTATTTCGTTTTCTTTCGTCGCGATCTATAAGAGTCTGTCTCCAAATCGTGGCTCCGTACGAATCGTAAAGGTTATGTATAATATTTAAACATTCTATGAAAATTTTAGTTGTCTACAAGCTACCGTTATTGATATATAGCAAAAAAAAAATTGAGAGGTGTCAAGGAACACCCGGATGGAACGAAGTTCCTGTCGATTAATTAGTGAAGAAAATGTAATACAGATTTTTTTTTTTTAGTTATAATAATATTTTTTTTATTTTTAACAAATATAATGTTATCACTTCTCAGTTGCAACTCTATCTGAAACGAATGGCGCTGTTGTCAGTTAGTGAATACATTCATTGATAGCCGTATTTGACTTCCGAACAAATTTTGGAAATGCGACGTTGCCATACTGTGCACAAAAAGTGTCGTGACAACTTTTCGTAAGAATGTTTTTCGTCTAGCCCCCTTTCATAAAGCGCAATAAGGAACTTCGTTCCAAAAAATATGAAGAAACCACGTTTATCGTATGGTTATACTTTATTTTTTTAATGAAAGCGGCACGAGAAATACATAATTTTGAATCAGCTCTCACTATCTCGGTTCCTGAACAGGCAAGGAACCCTAATTACGGCGTCGGTCGTAGAAAGAGAAGATCATACCGTATATTACTGTACCGTAGACAGAGAAGGCAATAGACGGAGTCACATTTCCATCTCTTTTACTCAACAGCGAAACAGCCATATGTAAAAATAACATGCGTGAAAGAGAAAGGCTTATACTGTTTTTCTCTCTGTCGCTGTAACTGTTTGACACCAGCATATTTGTCAGTTTCGGTGTCAAACATTACTGCGATTCTGAGAATTTTGTGTTTTTTCGAAAAAATATCGTTTAAATTCAAGTGTAAGTGTTATTCTCGCGCGGTGAATAGTTTTGGACATCGACAGAATGGTGCAGTGTTGTATTTTGAGTTATTAGAATAGAACAGAACCTGGTTTATGTGATGTTACATTTCACAGGTTGGTACTGGCCTTTTTTATATACAATATATCTTCTAAAATCAATCCAAATATTAATTAAATAGGATTAATTCAAGTACTATTGATTTGGATGTAAAGTTCTGCTTCAAAGTGGTAAAACATGCAAATGCAAAATAAAAACATAACCTACAAGAAATTGAATAAGGGTTGTCATAATCTGACTTTCAATTTTAACCCTAGTTTTACAAAAACCGTTTGCACTGTACTTGAGAATTGCTTAAACAGTCCTTTTACTAATTTAATCTACTTCCATCGAAATATTCGCTCGCTAGTCGGGCTTTTTTTTACACTAAATGGGTTAGCGCTTAGTCTCAATATTCCTCGTGGTAAGCGATATTGTGATCTAAGGTAGACCGCGCTCGCCCAGTGAAGTTAAGCCCAGTTATTTGACATGAAGTTACCATATTATATAATTATCTGTACTATAAGACTCTTTGTCCTGACTTATTCATTCATTCATTCATCTATAGACAACGCAGAGCCCAATCGGCTGGTCTTAGGGTTGTGAATTTTTTTTATTTATTTAGAATATTTATTGTTTATGTAAAATTAAAAATAATGGTATCAAGTTTTTTGCCAGGGGTGAACTAAGGGTTTGTAATGGGGGGTGAAAGTTTGTATGGAAAATTCTTTATTTATCAAGTTAAGTTAGTTAGTCTTGTAAGTTGTTATGTTTGTAGTTTCTTTGATGGTTAAAATAAATTCGTAAAAATATTTGCCAGGAGTGCATTTAGGTATGCTAATGGGGTTTAAAGTTCAAAGGGAAAGTTTTGTGTTTTTGAAATTAAATACTTCTGAATTAGAATTTAAGTAAATGTTTCACTTAGTGGTATGGTTCACGTATTCTAGTTACATATTTAAATAATGGCTTGGAGAAATCGCTCGCATCATCACCAAACTAAAAACAGAGGTTAACTAGATCTCAGGAATCGAATGAGGAAAGTGTACATAAAATTGGCACGGGAATAGGATACCATAGAGTTTTTCCACAGGTTACCCGAAAAGCGACCTTCACGCGGGCCGCGGGCAACCTCTAGTATTTTATATTTCTTAATATTTTTTTACAGATTTCCATCGAATGCTGAACTTGTAGAGATTTGGATAGAAGCATATGGTAGATAATATTTTATGATTGGAAATCAACGCAAAATTCCAGGATTTGTTCCAACCATTTTATGGGTGACGTTTTTGTGAAGCGTGGAAATAAAGAGTAAGGAATGTGTACAATAAACTGATTTTGTTTAAAAATTAATAAAACGTAGAAATATAATCTGAAGTCTTTTTCTTTATTATGTGTATACCCTAACCCTAATTTCCTAAAGTGGCTAAAGTTCTACTAAAGTGGCAACATTGTCCGAAAATATCGCTATCTCATGTGCGGGCACACAGTACCTCCGTCTTTTTTTTCTTTTGTCTATGTACTGTACACTGTACCGGCTGGCAATACCGGCCATCTTTCATTTGGCATTGAGTTGCGACTTGTGAACAAGAAGTTTACAGGAATCTATTTTTACCGGCTTCATATTGTACAAAATATTGAAGAATTAATAGTGTTTGGTGTAGCAAAAACTCAGAAATTGAGAATTTACAATCTAGCGTGAATCTCATATTATGTTTCCGAACAACAGGTATGTACTGTGCTGTGAATTTTTCCTATTAGTATTTGTTGTTTTTTCGCAACCATTGGTATAAAATTGTTAGCTTAGGTCTGCCCTTGTTGCATTCGGACTTACAAAGAAAAAGTCAACTAGCCGTTTAGTAGTTTGTTGAGTTTTCATATTGTTGTTAGAAATGTGCCGACTTCAACCATGGCCGCTCTATTTTTACACCAAATACTTCAGTTTCTCTTCCATCGTCAATGGATTTCAACAAAGTAACACCCGAGTCAATTAGTTATTAGCTCAGACGTAGATACAAGCAGTCCCAAAACAGAGGTTCATTTTTTTTTGCAGACTGCAATAATACCTTCATAAAAAATCAAGAAGAAGATATAGTTTGCTCAAGAAAACATGATGGCAGTGTCGGCTTCAAGTCTCCCGACGCGCCGACTATTGGAACATATTAGTTCCTACGTATTCTTGGTGGACACTTGTATCTTACCTGACAAGTGAGGTAAGCAGATTGTATGTGCTAAAGTCCTTCAGTGTCCCAGTGTTAGCGGCGCACTTCGAGCCGCCCAGCAGGCGAAGATATTCCCTTATCTGTGCTACTGATAGTACAAGAGACATGATCCATTGACCTTCACCCTCTGATAATAATAACTGCAACTGATATACTGCATATAGGTACATACATAAATACTTTATATCGATTCATATATATAATATTCATATTGAACACGCAGACTGACAGCCAACAAATTTAGTTCATCACAAAGATGTTGGCCGTGTTGGGAATCAAAACCCGGGTACATTTTAGCCCGGGTAGCTAATTACTCATATCAGTAAAAGTATGTGAAGTTTGTGCAAGAAATAATAACTGCTGAGAGTACCAGGTTCTCAAGCGCTGGTTATTTACTTAGCTCCTCCACACGTTATGTAGGCACGGTAGTATGGTAAACACAATTATTAAAATATATTTAAATCAATATATCTAACAATTTATTTCAATACATTTCACACACGGCTGGTTAGCCATTCATTAGAACATCGACATTAACCTGAAAAGACATATTTTTTAAAATGCTCATGCTATATTTTGAAACTTTATAGCTGGGCTAAATATGGTGCTCACATTTGCTTGCCAAGTAGCCATTTCATTTCAAACATCACAATCATACAGAGGATGCAAATACATGATTCTAAGGAATATCAGTGTGGTGTCCTGGTATACCACAAATGTAGAAATACACGAACACCTGAAAGTAGCGACAGTCAGCCAAGAGATCAGGACACATACAAGTCTCGGCTAGCTATACATCCAAATCCACTTGCTCTAAAACTGCAAACGCCTAACATATCAAACAAGACTTAAGAGACAATTGGTAGCCACTAAGTAATCTATCTCACTGAGCACCTTTGGCATGAATAAGGAGGTGTACCCAATGGGGTGCACACTTTACAACAACACTCAATCAGACCAAATCTGCTTATAGTAATTATAACTGATTGTAGATTGAAATACCAGAACAAAAAAAAGGTAGCCATGAGCAGAAATTAATAGATAAGTCTACTTAGGCATATTCTGTCTGATAATGAAATGTCATTTTATTATCAAATCCAGGGTGTATGTACCAAATTTCTTGAAAATTGGTATAGCCGTTAAAGTGTGAAGAAGTAAAAAACATAAGCTTTCGCCTTTATAATATTAGTGTGATCAGTAGGATATTTAAAAGCTTAATCATGAGGTATGGCTAACATATTTCTAATATACATAAGGTAGAAATATGTCAACCAAACATTATTGAGTTTGTAACATATCATGTGTATTATCTATACATCAGTCTGAGCCAAACCTCTGGTCACAAGTATTTTAGCCATATCTCTTCCAGATTTGTTATAGAGATATAGCCAGCTTAAATCTATGCTACTTATAGATACATATTTATAGAATTATTTACAATGTTAGAGCAAGTGTTCAAATGTATATTTGTCATATTTCAGGCAGTCTTCGGAGACTACAGAACTGAGAAGCTCTTTTTTACAAATATTCAATAGAATGCAAACAATATTTAAGTTAAACTGTCTTCAAATGTACACAGATTATATTTAAAAACTTTACTGAATAGTTGTAAGAAGAAGAATAAGACTGAAGAGTTAGAAATAACTATATAAAGGATCTCGTAAGTTGCTTAACAATTGACATATTCGATAAGATAAATCTACTGTGGCTGTGAAAATATTTATATTATAGGTTTAAGGTAAGGAATTGTTTCTTCCTTATTCAACTAAATATTGTTATTCTGTAGATAAGTTTACTCTGTTACTCTGAAAACAAATTCTATCCAAAGAGTTAAAATGGCACATTTAGAAGATAAAGACATAGATAAACTGTTTTGTGAAATGAATCGACATAAATACGAAGTTGGATCATATTTCTATGCCAAAGCAACATATTTGACCTCCCCTAATAATTTTTTCATCATACCTTACTCGTTTATAAAATTTTTACCCCAGCTAAGCAAACCAGGGAATCCAATATCTCCTACTGAATTAAGAGAAAACATGCTTGTAATTTATAGAAGCGAAAACCCTGACGCTAATAAATATTTTAAAATTAAATTTGATCAGAACATGAGAGGTGTCATACAGAGTATCAATAAGGATAAAACATGTCAAGTGTACGCTATGGACCGTGGTTTTACAGAGAACAATGTCACGTTAGATAGGTTATTCAGCACGTCCACCCTCGATTCTATTGTAGTACCAAGCCTCGTACAAAAGTGTGAATTGTTTTGTTGTGAGCCAATAGGTGATAAGTTCTCAAAACATGCATTGGAGGCTTTCGATTTTTTCGTCGGCAATAATAAATTGGACGTTCTTATTAGAGGTGTAAAGGACGGTAAGCTAGGTGTTGTCATCTACAACACGAGCCCTAACGATGTAGCTACTATGCTAGAGTTAACACACTACATACATGTAAAAGAGGACTCCACCTCAGATCCTGTACCGATGGCACCACGTAAACTCGCCTACAAACATAAGGCACTTAACTTACATGACATTTTAAAAGTGGTAGTTTTATCAGGATCCACACTAAAAGGATTCTATGTAACACAAATGGAAGATTATAAAGAATATGTGCAAACCAGACCTAGCTTCACAACCTACTGCAGAGGTTTAATATGCATATCAGATAAAGATTTCAAAACAGGTGCTATAGTTGGTGTGTATGAACATTCAAACATGTGTTTTGAAAGAGGTTTCATATTAGAAGTTTTGAATGATAAAGCCAAAGTGAAACTTGTTGATTGGGGTGTTGAGAAAATAGTCAGTAAACACAATTTGAAAGCTATAAAAAATCACCACTATTTAATGACACCAGTATTGGCTATTTACTGTGCCGCTGCGGAAGGTTTTGAGCCGTGGGATAATGGTTTCGACGATTTTCTCCACAAAGGTTATTCCTTTTTAATTCAGATAAAACAAATTGGTTTCAAGTTTGAGCAGCCACATACAGTCTATATCGGTAAGGCTGAAGATATATAGATATAAGGCATAAAATTCATACCGGGTAACTGATAATGTAACAGGGTAGCCTTTTAAAGATGGCTTGATTTTGATTTATAACTTTTTTAGTTATTCTACCAAAATTTTGTTGTATATATGAATGTATGTCCACATAGTTTTTTACATTGTATATGAGGTTTGTGCAAAATTTATAAAACATCTGTATGAAAATTCACAATGTTAATTCCAGTAGATGTCATTAGAATACTATAAATGTACTGTGATAACGTTGCTTCTGAAGAAGCTGCTGGCAATTTAGTTTTTGGTGGTTATTTAACACTTTATGTATGCTTGAAATTTGTATTAGTATGTAGACATGTACTAAAAATGGATTTTTTGAAGTTCCACCCCTAAGCGGGTGAAGAGGGTAAAAAACTTTGTATGAAACTTCTTTGTAATTGAAAGTCTAGCGTCGAAATTTGGAATATGTATAATTTATTAAAACTTAAAACTAATGATATAATTTTCTTGCCAGGGGTAAGCTAAGGGTTGTAAAAGGGGTAGAAAGTTTTAATGGAAATTAATTTTCTATATTTATTTATTCTATATATTATGCTGTAATATAGGTTACAATATTACAGCAGCAACACTTGATCGAATTTCGTCCTCTCACTGAGTGAACACGCTAGCCAGCCAACTTTCAAATGTCCAAAACTGTCTACGTGTTTCTTAAATTTGTATGTTGAACTTCTTACTGGTCTGTGTATAGCCAACTTCTAAATCAAATAAAAAAATAGGTTATTTTGTAAAATGTATAGTCATAATAATAATAATAAAAAAGACTGCAGGTAAGACCAAAATCTTATTTGATGATTAGTTAGAGTTTAGATTAGGTTAGGTTAATAAAACTGATGATATAATTTTTTTGCCAGGGGTGAGCTAAGGTTTTGTAAAAGGAGTTGAGAGTTTTAATGGAAATTAAATTTCTATATTTATCAAGTTAAAGTCTTGAAAGTTACTGTGATAGTTTATTAAATGGGTAACAAAATAGTATGAAAACATTTGCTAGGGGTGCATTAAGTTCAAACAGCTAGTTTTGTGTTTTTGAAATTAAATACGTAAAAATTGTTATTGAAATAGCTCAGTTAATGGTAAAATGAAGTAACATGTGGCGGCTAGCCAAGGGCCTCCTCTGCCGTGCGCGGATCGAGACTACACAGGCTCACATACATCTGAGGGAGAGGGAGAGGTTACATAAAACGATCCACACGCGGGCAGTTCTATATAATATAAGATAAAAGGGTAGAAGGTATGACTGTAAAGTCGCAAATATTAAAGCCAAACCTCAGAAAGACTGATCCGAAATTGAAGTATAGAAGATTATTTGATTTGAAATTTTCATGATATCTATATGAGTTTACCTATTTCTAGAGATCCACAACAGTACGGGTCATTGTTACAACAATTAAAGTTAAAAAAAGTTATCCAACTTATACAAACAGATATCTACTTAAGTAATCTTTAAGTTTTTTTTTTAATGATTTACATTTTTAGTTTTTTATAAGATTCTTTTTCACACAGCAGATGTTAAAAGTCTGTTGTAAGTTTATTACCAAAATTAATGTTAAAAATAGTTATATAGTTTTAAGATTTTTTTTTGATTACATTTTTAGTAGTTTATTAAGGTTTAAGTTTCAGTTTGTTACCATAATAAATCTTGTAGTAAACAGCAAATTTCGTTTTCATTCTACTTCGGAAGTGTGCTCGCTCATAAGCATACAAGTTATTATTCTGTGTCATAAGTGAGAACAATGTACTCTTTCCACCCTAACTACAAAAAGTAGCTAGACTTGGAACGCACCGTTGTTAGCACTGGACGGGCCAGTGACTGAGTAAGTGATTAAATTCCTTGATGTTAATTTCTGTTACATTTTTTAGGGTACCGGGTTCGAATCCCGACATAGCGAAATTTTTTGTGGTGAACTAATTTTGTTGTCACTTCGCAGCGTATCTTTCTATTAAATTATGCCGTATTGCGTCTTTCGTGATTGCAAATATAGTTCCCAAAAACTAAAGAGCCACGATGGATTATAGCCCAAGAGCTCATAAGTTTCTGACCTTCCTTATTTAATAAAAGCTGAAAATTGTTCTATGCCTGTCGCTAGTAGAGGTAAGAATGATCCCCAACCATGAAGCTGAGGCAGCGGTGGCTTTGGCAGATAACTGGTAACAAAGGTGTATAAAATTCCATCTCAAATTCGTCATAGTACCTATAAAACTTGTTTTTTTTTTACATTTGATTCATAATAATATCAAAAGTCAAAAGAGTATATTAACGTTATATAAAACCTAAATTTTATATATAATCTTTTAAGGGCCTATTAAGCTATGTTTACATAAAAGCCGGACAGTTTCGACGGTTCTATCATCTTGCCAGACGCATTCAAAATGAGCAGTGGTTTGAATTCCATCTCAAATTCTTCATGGTATAAAACTTGTTTTTTTTTTACATTTGATTCATAATAATATCAAAAGTCGCGTTGCTCATTGCCAGACAGACGGTTATTATGGTGGCAACCCTCTGCCAGACACCCTTAAACTATTATAATGTACGAGTATACTTATGTTATATAATAAAACCTAAATTTTAAATATAATCATTTAGGGGCCTATTAATCTAAGTAATTAGTAGGGTAATTGTTCGTAGACGGAGAAACCAATGGACGTAGTCACATTTCCATCTCTTTTACTCAACAGCGAAACAGCCATATGTAAAAATATCATGCGTGAAAGAGAAAGGCTTATACTGTTTTTCTCTCTGTCGCTGTAACTGTTTGACTCCATGCAATTTTGACAAGTTTGGTGTCAAACATTATTGCGATTCAGAGATTGTTGTGTTTTTTCGAAAAACTATCGTTTAAATTCTAGTGTAAGTGTTATCCTCGCGCGGTGAATAGTTTTGGACATCAACCGTTCAATTGACTCCCAACGCCTTATTTATTTATTATTATTTATAACGCCTGAAGCTGGTACTTTGCCGATCCATGCCATAGGTGCGAACAATGTCCTGCATGATCGAACTTGTGCTTGATATAATAAAAGCAGTTGTTCCTGCATGAAGTGCTTTCGCACCTTCGAGAGGATACCCAGCTTTTTGGCTGCTATGTGAGCCATATTCTCAATGTAGGAGCCAAAATTCAGGGTTGAAGACAATATTATGCCAAGAAGTTCTAGGCGATCGGTAATCGGTACGGTTGCACCTCTGAAGGAAGAGGCCAGGTCAAAAGGCCTCTTCTTGGCGGTGAATAGACGCGCTTGGGTTTTGGCGGCATTGAACATGACTAGATTGGCTTCGCCCCATTTGGAGACTGCCTGAAGAGCCAAGTTCAAGCGCTCAACCATAGCTTCCCTATGAGACCGGATGTTATATTTGGCCAGTTACCACACTATCTAGGTCAAGTTATAGAATTATACAATGCTTGGCAGGCTATGTCAGAGGGTGGCATAAATAAGAATATTCTTCATAAATCTTTATTCCTTCAGTAATAAAACCCCTCTTTATCAGTTGACTAAAATAGAAGTTTACTACTTTACACTCCACCATGATTTGAACAGGCAAAGATGGATTTTAGCTCTATTATTTGCATTGTTTCTAAATTAACTTAATTTCTTTGTTAAATCTGATACTCAATGACATGGTTTGACATTCAATCAAACCATTATTTTCTTGTTTAGACATATTTAAGGCTCTAGGAACGCCATACTAAATTCTATTGAATTATATGCCATTTGCACTAAGATTTTTACATAGTTATCACTTAACATAAACTTAAAATGGTCTAATTGGGGCGCGAAATAGGTAATATTATAATTTTTTTATCGCAAAACGGATATATCATTTTTTCCAGCAAAATACACATGTATGAGTGCAGTGCCAACAACTTAGCTGTTCAGTTGACAGTGTCGCTAGTGGAGATTTGTTGCCACCTAAGAAAGCTGTCGAACTTGTAATTCAAATTTTGGCCACCTGAACAGCTAAGTTGGTGACATGTATACGTATCTATACATTGTTAGTTTCCGTTTCCGTTAGTGTCATTCTCTCTGCCAAACATGAACCCAAGCTTACCATCCGTAGTAATAAATCAACAAAATTCCGATAGATGGCAGGATCTAAAAAAGTATTGTTAAAGAGTTTGATGAAATTTATGTATTATTTTTAAATAAATTATTGCTATTTTTATATTAAGTATCGTAATAGAATTAAACATTTAAAATATGTATAATTTTGTTTGATTATTTGAATGAAATTTATTTATGTCAATGTCAGTTTGTCATATTTGACATACTTAAAAAAACGTATTTATATTTCAGCAATAATTTTTAGGGTTAGGTACCCTAAGAATGAAATTAATATACTACTGCTAGATCTTTTCTGTACTTAAAAGATAAAAACGAATGCCTTTTACAAAATATTCGTTGTCTGTCTTTATGTCACCAGGCTGTTTCTAATACACTTTGATAGCTGAAAATTTCACAAATTATTTGTTTCCGTTGCCGCTATAACCCAAGAGTATACAAGTACTAGATACGCTATAACAACAAATACTAAAAACAGAAAATATCAAAGGGTGGATGACACGTTTTTAAAGTGTACCTTAAAAGACGTGTTATATTTTGTATTTTTGCACAATATCAATAACGATAACAGGACACTAAAGAATTCTACAGAATATTAAGCTACATATTACCTCTTTTTGATCTATCTCTTTTATACACTTGGTAGATTCTTTAATGATTTCTCTCTTTCTTTCTTTCAAAATAAAATGAATGTTTGATATGGGGTTCCCATACAAAAAACATGATTTTTTTGCCATATTTTTATAATGGTACGGAACCCTTCACGCGCGAGCCCGGTTCGTACTTGGCCAATTATATCAAATTTTTATACCTACGTCTTTTGTTTACCTATCAATATCTTTATCAATTTCATAATTACAAAAGGCTTGTTTGTTTGTTTGTTTGGATGTTTTTATGTTTTATTGACGCGAATAGGCTCCGAAACTATTGGACTAAAATTAAAGTTACATTATCCCCAAATGACATAGGCATTATATTTTGTTGCAAAGGGTAAGAAATTCTTATTAAGACTCCAGTAATGTAACACAACGGCTAGGAGACACCGCTATACAGTTGAAGTTCCAAATATCCGCACGAAGCGTTTCGCTTCCTCATATATTGTGCGGACCATTAAACTGTGGAACTCATTGCCGGAATCCCTGTTCCCTCTGAGCTATAACCTCACTGTCTTCAAGGCGAGAGTGAATCGGTTTCTTCTGGGCAAGCGCGCTCCACCCTAGATCGCAACATCACTTAACATCAGGTGAGTTTCGATCAAGCGCTTGCCTATCTAACATAAAAAAAACAAGGTATAAAAAAGAGTAAAATTGTTTCATCGCATGCGCTATTAAAAGTTGTGGCGGGTGTCGTTTAGTATGTCTTGAGAGCAGCGGAATCCATATATACAAAAAAAACTTTAATCTATGTCAAAATTATAATGCGATAAAGTTTAAATGTTTGTTCTTAACGAATAAATTATTACACTTCTGAACGACTTTCAAACATGTCTCCTAGAATTGTTTTTTTTATGCCCGTGCTAAGCCGGGACGGGCCACTAGTGTATAATTATATCAACGATACATGTAAACTGCCAGGTGTACATTTATAATAATTTCGACAGGCCTCTTACCTTAGAATAACAATAATAGTTTTTTTTATTTCAACTGAAGCTAAAATAATATCCATAGTCTAATAAATATAAATTCCCTGATAATATGTAATTATTTACTTTTCTGATCATTAGACTTGAAGCTGATAAGATAGAGTAAAAATTAGGTTTCATCAAAAAAAGGTCCCTGGATATGTAGCTTTATCAGATTTTAACACCCCACGCACGCACTGTATGTAGAAGGTAGGACACATACGTGTCTAGCTCCGGATGAACCGATTTTGATGTTCTTAGCTATGTTTGATGTTATTCGGATGTCCGCCAAAATAGCGGATATGATATTATTCGCAACTTTCCCAAATGAAATGGCTTACATTTTGGAATCATGCGAAAAATACAACTGTTTCATGCAATATGTTAGCAGTTAGATGATTCGTGAGAAAAGTTTTTTTTTGTTACTCGTATCATGTACCCTATAGATTTATTTTTTAATTTCGTTTGAAGTTTGAAGGTATGCACTATGAATATTAACATACACGAAAACGAAACCTATTGAAAATATTGACTTTCCCATAATATTCCTTTAAAAAAAAAGAGTTTCGAACAAAATCATGGGAAAAAGAACAAAGAACAGGGTACAACAGCGGATGCACTCCCTTTCGCTTAAAGTGTGTCTCCAACATTCGAGGTTTGCACTCCAATCTCGTTGCGGTCCATCACCATCTGGAGACCGACAAACCTGCTCTCTTGTTCCTTACGGAGACGCAGATCAAATGTCCATCTGATACGGCGTACTTGCAATATCCCGGTTACACCCTAGATCATAATTTCAAGGCTCGGGCAGGGGTTTACCTGTACGTCCGGGATAACATTTGCTGTCAGCGTCTCCGTAATCTTGAAAATCGTAGTTTCTCTGTCCTGTGGGCGCTTGTGGACACAGGCTTAGAGAAAATTATCTATGCCTGTGTCTATCGTTCGCACAGCGGTGACCAGGAGACTACCAGGCTCACTGACTATCTCAGTGAGGCAGCGGACACGGCTCAGCAAAAGTACCCGACAGCCCAATTAATGTTACTGGGGGATTTTAATGCACACCATCAGGAGTGGCTATTCCCACACCGGGACACTGACCATGCTGGGAGAGAGACGAGAAAACTTGCTTTAAGGCTTGCGCTTGACCTCAACTCACCTGATGTTAAGTAATATTGCAGTCTAAGAAGCGCGCTTGCCTAGAAGAAACTGATTCAATCTCGCCTTGAAGATAATTAGGTTCTGGTTCTAGTGTCAAGAGCTTTCAAGCCGCCCGAAGGCTTAACGAAACTGCTAGAATTAAGACTAACCCTCGGTAGCGCCCTAATGAAAATGCCCCTTTAGAAACATTTATTCACAGAATACAGCATTAAGAAGGTGTCACATGTATTATATTATTACTAGCTGACCCGGCAAACGTTGTTTTGCCTTAATAATTATTTCTAAATATACAGTAGCCGATTCTCAGACCTACTGAATACGCATATAAAATTTGGAAAAAATCGGTCAAGCCGTTTCGGAGGAGTACGGTAACAAACACTGTGACACGGAAATTTTATATATCGTCGCCGTAGTTGGAAAATTAAATAACTAACCATTTTCGCGAAATCGACTTTTTTGCATTATCATAAAGTCCAATTCAAGCTGCATCTTTCTGTCTCACTAAAATTGTAATATCTTAATTAATCACAAAATAAACTACACATAAACATTACAACACACTATAGTTGGAAAAATAAATATCGAATATAAGAGAATAATTTAGCGAAGGAAAAGAAGCTAACTCGGAAATAATTAGATAACTACACCCATGCGTCAATTCAAGAGCGAATAAAGTGCATAAAGTCTTTTGTTTAATTTTCCCTCGACACATTTGTGCTCTATTGGACCAATACGGTCTCGAAAAAAGTAATTAAAGGCAGTTATGTAATATTTCGTGTCTCATGAAATGTGATGGTTATACAATTATGTAATTGTTGTGTGATCCACAGTAGCACCCAGATGAAAGTACCACATTTTTAAATGATAGTATTGTGCAGTTGTCACCCATCCAAAGACTGGCCGCATGGACCGTTGCTTAACCTCGATGTTCGCGTCAGATTACCTTTGTTAGCCAGACTAAGGGCTGCTAGGAGGAGCTAGCGGGAAGAAGAAGAATAGGTTTTTGAGTTATTTGGGCATACCACTGGAACATCAATTACTTTTAAGATAAAAAGTAACCCTCAAGATCTAGCCTACCTCCATATTAAATTTTAGGAAAATCAGTACAGCTAGAGGAAGTAAAAGAGATGTGTTATCCGGTGCATCCCACGGGAAAAGTAATTATTTTCGGAATATAAAGTAGCCTATGTGTTTGCACATAGTCTAACCTATTTTCATCCCAAATTTCATCAATATCTATTGATGCAATTTAGACAGTACAGCCGTTTGAGCGTGAATCTGTTCAGGCGTATAATTAACCTAACTTTTTATAGTTTCCTTCGATTTCCCTGGGATGCCATCATCAGATCTTAACTTGGTGCCAATGGGACCAATTCAGGACTATACTCATTCAATTAAAAGAAGAATTTTGAGAATCGGTTTACAAATGTCTGAGAAATCGGTGAACATAATATAAACAAATATATGCAGTCGAATATAATTATAGCTAGAAAACACAGATTCTGACCTCACGGGCTGATCAGTTTCAACACCTGCCGGCACACGTCTCTATGGTTCTCTTGCGGGCCTGCTTTGGGATGCCCAACTTGACTTATGTCATGCGTACGGCGCCAACACAGAAGCTCCCGAACGAGGTCCTTCAATTTGATGGCAGTTTGAAACGTGTGATCGAGGATCGGCTCAATATCAGTCTCACTGAGGAGCAATGGTTCCAGGCTAATCTGTCCAATTCAGAGGTCTGGGTGTTAGGTGCTTACAGGAGTACGGTACCATTGCTTTCCTGGCATCAGCTTATGGTTTCTCCGGGTTGGTTCGGCATATTCTGCCTGAATGTGGGGACTCGTTCACCATCCCTTTTGCATCAGAGACGCACGATGTCTGGGTAGCGATGCATCCTGGTGCAGCTTTGCCAACGAAGCCCAACTCACAAAGGTGTTGAGATGATTTATCAAGCTCCCACATCCTGTCTCGCATGCGCGTGGGGGTCTCAGGAACCGAGTTGGCTCGTTTCAATGCCGCTAAGCCAGAGTCCGGAGCCTGGCTGCATGCCCTACCTTCACCTCATCTGGACACAATGCTGGACGACGACTCTTTTAGGGTTGGCTGCGGGATACCGACTCGGTTGTGTGGTTTGTGAGCCCCACGTTTGCATCTGTGGCGTGAGAGTAGAGGCGAATGGCTTACATGCTCTTAGTTGTTCCCGGTGTGCAGGACGCAGACCTAGGTATCATGCCATTGATGAAATTTTAAGGAGGGCTCTGGTGCTAGCCGAAGTTCTCTGCGTGTTGAAACCTCCCGGCCTATCGCGCTCCGATGGTAAACGGGCGGATAGACTTACGTTGATTCCTTGCCATAAAGGATGGTGTCTTATCTGGGCAAGCTAGGTAATCAAGGTACTCACGAAAGTAGCATTTGCGTGAGTACCTTCGCATTTTGCCATCTTCCAGCTACTCAAAGAGTGGCTGGTGGAGGCGGCTGCGCTCAGTAACCACCAGAAGTATTCTGCCCTGGAATCGGCGTATGAGTTTGTGCCTTTTGCTGTCAAAGTAGCGGGGGAGTGGGGGGAAGAGGCAAAAATCTGTCGTAGACATTGGGCGTCGTTTGCGTGAGAAAAGGCGAGACCCGGGGGCTGGGCAGTACCTAAGACAGCAAAATTCCCCTTGCCATACAGCGGGGAAATGCTGCGAGTCTGATGGGCACGTTTGGGCGAAGGACTTGGATGATCAACATAAGAATGTTTGAATATTTTCTTTTTTATGTTGACGTTATATGTTAGATATATTATTAATAATAAAAAAAATCAAGAAATCGTTAAAACTTACTTAGTAATCAAAAATCAATACTTACAATTGGGTTGGATAGCCTTAGTAATAAATAAATAATAGATCAATTATAAACTTTTCCGTTGGAGGAAAATTAAATAAGTGCTTTTATTATGGGCTTTTTATATCTTAATGAAAGATATTGGCGAAGGAGAACTAAATAACTAACATGCAAAAGTAAATAATTACATGAAATATTAAAATTTTGGGCGAGGGAGAAATACATAGTGGCTATTTTTTGCTTTTCTCACAAACGAATCAATTAAAATAAAATTTTCCTGAATGAATAACTAGATGCTTTATCAATCTTTAACGTATTAAAATTTGGACAGCAAAATTGTTTTTCAAAAAAAAGTTATTATCATTTTTGTTGCAAAAAAACAGTAAATCGCGTTTTTCTCGCAATTTTGATTTTGTTAGTTATTTAATTTTCCAACTACGGCGACGATATAAGATATAGTCAGCTTTATTCTTACCCGTAAGGCGCGTGAAACCCTATTAGTATAATAAATGCGAAAGTGTGTGTGTGTGTGTGTGTTTGTTACTTCTTCACGCTCAAACGGCTGAACCTGCTTTGATGAAATTTTATGTGAAGATAGATTAGACATTGGATTAACACATAGGTTACTTTTTATCCCGGAAACAATTATAGTTCCCGTTGTTTACGCAAATACCTACAAAATCAATGCTACTCCTTTACGCTCCAACGGCTGGACCGATTTGAGGTGTGAGTGGGATGTCAGTGCAGGTCTCGTCACAACCACTTCAAATTATAGAATATAAATCCATTTGATTCGGTGTGTTCGCTTACGACTAATGTACGGTAACCTTTACAGTTCCTCGGATACAATATCTCAAAGAAAACACCGACATCTGTCCGGAATGACAACAGGCTGTCTGCTCTGAATATTTCTCTCATATAAATGGTTTGTGTAAGTAATTTGTAAATAGTGTTGTGTAATTGTGATAAAGGTAGCGGAGCGGGAATGGACTGCCGCCTCGCGACACAGGTACTCACGATAAGGCGTAATCCTCAACTAACGCACGCCTCCAGCCTTATCTTTGGTCTAACCTTCATTTTGTTCCCCCAAAGACGCGATAAAATATCTTTATCTTAAACTAGCAGATCGTCCCCGATTCGCATGGGCTATAAAATAATCAAAGTTGCAAAAAGAAATAAAATATAGCCTATGTTACTCAGGGATAATGAAGCTTCCCAACGGTGAAAGAATTTTTCAAATCGATTCAGTAATTTCGCAGACTATTTGCGTCAAACTAACAAAAATCATACTTTTCCTCTTTATAATATTGGTATAAATATCATATTATCTTTAATAAATACATAAAATCTTAGTAAAGCGCTCAAATTTTATCACCTTATGTGCCAATGTATTCAAAACTTTGTAGAAATTTATCAGGAAATGAAAGATCACGTAATACGAGTATGTTATCCTTCATTTCTGATAAACTTTTTCAAAGTTTAGATTATACTCGTATTTACACAATTAAGAAGATGATAACATTTGAGAACTTGACTGAGGAACATTTAAAGCTATTCATAGAAAATTAAATGGGGTAAAGAGCCTGAGTAAGAAATCCAGAAGTTAATGAGAAACTTCCATTTATTTTTGGATGGCTATAAACGTTTAGAATAAAATGAATATGTTGTGAATTTATGCTATTGTTGTACAGCGGCATCTAGTTCATTAGAAATGCAAGCATCATTCGTTTTTGAAATTAATTTCTTATTAAATATTTTACCAAATTAGTTGTTATAGCGGCACGAGAAATACATAAATATCTAGCATTTATATCAATAAAATTTCAGCTATCTAGCACGGTTTCTGAGATACAACCTGGTGATAGACAGACAACAAATGCTTAGTAGGTATCCCGTATTTACCTATTTCTTACGGAACCCTATATTGTGTTACATTGCATATGACAATGAAAATGACGTCAACAAAGCAAGTCTTATTCTTCGTTTAGTTAATTGGCCAAGCTCTGGTGTCGAAAGTATTTCAAGCCGCCCCAAGGCCTCTGACTTGACGACTGCTTGTACTCAGACTAACAGCCGTGACCTACAATTTAACATGTCATCCGACCCACGGTAGCACCCAGATGAAAATGGTACTTGAAAAATGACAGTCTTGTACATGGTCACCCATCCAAACACCGTCCGCATCGACCGTTGCTTAGCTTCTATGATCGCGCCAGACCACCTTAGCTAGCCGAAACTATAGGCGTTATACAAAGTAAGTAAGTTTTAAAAGGTTTTTGGTGAACTCCACCGATCCTCCCATCCTGATCGGGTTTTAACCAAATCTACTCTTAACGACTTGGAAAAAAATAATGAGTCCGTTTTATTATGAGAGCAGACAGCCTGTCGCCATTCCGGACAGATGTCGGTGTTTTCTTTTAACTGTACATAATTCATTCTGAGTTTTTATGTCGCGACTTCAAAACTCCATGGCCATCGCTTGCCGCGGACTTCCGCTCTTATGCCATCCCTACCCTATTGACCGGATATGTACCTATTTTAAGTAATTTACTGACTTTTGAAAGTGCTGTAAAAGTTACCGCACTTGAGTATAGACGAACACACCGAATTACGACCTCTTTGGCGTAATGGTTACCATGCCGAACTGCCAGGCAGAAGGTTCCGGGTTCGATTCCCGGCACGGCCAACATATTTGTGCTGAACCTCATTTGTTAGCTGTCGGTCTGGGTGTTAAATATTTATTTATTTAATCATATATTTAACTACAAACATAAACGTATCAATATAAAATATGTATGTATAATTATGTAGTAAGTATATCAGTTGTGTTAGCAACCATAATACAAACTAGAAATGGTTCATTATGGGGTTAACCAGCTGTGTGTGGAATGTGTCCTAGTATTAAATTGTTATAATCCACCACGCTGGCAAAGTGCGGGTTGGCGGATGACGAACATCTCCGGGCATTGTGATCCTCAAATATGTTGGTTTTGTCACGATGTTTTTCTTTAGTGATAATAAGCGATTGCAAATCCACATAGCTTGAAAAACAAGTCATTGGTGTAGCCGGGTGGTGTTGGCCGGGATCGAACAAGGGGCCTTTAGATTGAAAAGCAGACGTTTCGCCACCGAGCCACACTTGAATAATCGGATATATAGATAAATCAACCTCTAGGAGCAACCTTTTGGGCTCTGCGTTGCCTATTAGTGAATGAGTCAGGACAAAGATTTATATAGTATAGTAGAAATAGATATCGACTAGTTGCGTCCTGCGGTGGTACCCGCGTTAATCTGGAAAAAAGTAGCCTATGTGTTTATCCAATGTCTAACCAATCTTCACACCTAATTTCATCAAAATCGGTTCAGCCGTTTTAGCGTGAAGAAGTCACAAACATACACACACACATACACACAAACTTTCGCATTAATTATATTAGTATTAGGTTAGGTCTCTAAAACTTCTGTACGGGAATAGGTTGTGGATTTTTTAATTATCTGTTCTCACCTTGGTTGAAGTTATGTAGATATATTTGAAAAAGGGTACCTACTTATAATATAGTTTAACGTCAGAAAGAGATCACCGAAGGGCGTGGTCTAAACGCCCCTTTTGTCATTTTCTCTCTCTTTCCCTCTTCATGTTATCGATTAGGAGGCACCCAGTTATCTGTTGTGTGATTTTCATAGCCGATGTACGAGTACGTATAGTATTTTACTTGTAGACTAGCTCGAATAAATCTAAGACAAAAATAAACATTAGGACATATTTCACACTCGGCTGGTTATATACTGAACTATTTCTAGTTCGTATTATGGTGGCTAACACAACTGATATATTACATATACATACATACATATTTTATATAGATACATATTTAACACCCAGATATATACTTAGTAGGGTTACCAAGTATTTATACCAATATTATAAAGAGAAAATGTTTGATTGTTTGTAAGAAGCGATTAGGTTTCGAAGAATAAAACTAATTAGATTTTTATTCGAACACCAGGTTTTAATCGTAAGATTCAATTACTAATTAATATTTAAGAAGCATAAACTCATTAAAATTTAAATTGCAATTTTATTAACTACGGTGTAAACTCCATATAACGTTAGCTACTGCATCTAACGACGACCTCCCTAAAGCGTTTAATTCTCCAAATAAAACCTAATAAAATGACTAATGATGAGTTTTTAGTAAAATTGCAGAATCTAATATAATTACAATAGCCCTAGATAATGACAACTAAAATACTTTCTACTATGACTAAGATAAATGACGCACCGGTAAAGATTATTTTGTCGTGCTTTTGGCCTACAACTTAATAATCTGTAAAATTATTGGCAATAGACATACAAAAATTTTAGAGAATTTGTTTTTTTAGGGTTCCGTACCTAAAAAGTCAAACGGGACCCTATTACTAAGCCTCCGCTATCTGTCTGTCTGCCTTTACAGCTAGAAAGCTGAAACTTTCACAAAATAGGCCTTGCTAATTACAGCAAATACTAATAATTAAAAAAACTAAAATATTAAGGGGGGCCTTTATAATATTAATGTTCTTTTCGTATTTTTTTTGCTATATCAATAATGGTTGCTGCTAGACACTGGAATTTTTTACAAAATATATAAATGTATATAATTGATAGCTGTATCAAATAAAATACAGTTGAGGGGCCCCTTCCTCTCCTCTCCTCCCATACAACAATGGTAAGGAACCCTTCATGCGCGAGTCCAACTCGCACTTGGCCAATTTTTTACACGCTTTATATTAACTTCACCTGTATGTTTGTAACCGACTTCTTTGGGCGCGATTTTGACCCACTTTAAACGGCCAGATTTCGTTCAAACTTTGTAGATTTATTTGTCCACATATTGAGATAATGTTATAATATTCTTCTCTCTATTTAAATACAACTCTCTATAAGGCCAATGTCGTGCGTGTCCTTGAATGTCGTTAAATAGAGTTTACATTATTACAAATTATCAATAGAATGTTCTTGTTCGTTGAGTTCAACCCATGGAGCAGTTAGTATTACATTTATTCGTAAATTTTAGATAAGACTTAATAAGAAAACTTATTTTATTAATACTCAGTTTATTTTTGAAATAATTAGCAGTTTTGTGTGCTTACATTATGGAAAAGTTGTTTGTATTATGTGCTTATGTTCTATGTAAGTACCTATTATCTTCATTTGATATTAATTGATTTATAATCTACATATAATATACTAATATTATAAAGCCGAAGAGTTTGTTTGTTTGAACGCGAATCTCAGGAACTACTAGTGCGAATTAAAAAAATATTATTACCATTTATCGAGGAAGGCTTTAGGCTATATAACATTACGCTGCAACTAATATCTCAGGAATCGAATGCGGAATGACAGATGCGATCGATATCTTGGCAATGTAAGGTCTATATAAAATTGGCACAGGAAGAGCATACTAAAGAATTATTTGAGTCTATTACAGGTTTGAATAAATGTAATTATGTTAAATATGTATCTATATAAATATGTAATATGTATGTACGAGTATGTATATGTAGTATATCAGTTGTGTTAGCAACCCTAATACAAACAAGAAATGGTTCTGTATGGGTCTAACCGGCCGTGTCTGAAATGTATACTAATATAGCAAAAAAAATGCATAACTTTGTCCGCAGTGGCTGCGGGTCCTTGCGAAGCCGGGTACACATTTTGGACAACTTGGAGGATTATCGAAAAGTGTGGCCATGTTAAGAGGGAACTTGTAATGGACGGCGCCACGAAAGTATTGAACCCCCAACGCAAAAACACGTCAAACTTATTGCACGAAACGGGTTTTATAAGTTTAACGTCAAACCTATTGCACGAAACGGGTTTTATAAGTTTAACGTCAAACCTATTGCACGAAACGGGTTTTATAAGTTTGACGTCAAACCTATTGCACGAAACGGGTTTTATAAGTTTAACGTCAAACTTATTGCACGAAATGGGTTTGATAAATTTGATGAAATATTTTTTTTCAACAGCTTAAATATGAGTATCAAATGAAAGGGTTCTTCTATCACGATTCTTTCTACTCGTAGATCTACCATCATCTAATTTATTATTTGCTTGCTGCACCCCGCGGTACCCACATTAATCCGGGACAAAAGAACCTATTCCGGGAAAAAGTAGCATATATGTTAATCCAAGGTCTAACCTATATTTATATAAAATGACATCAAAATCGGTCCAGCCGTTAGAGCGTGAAGGAGTAACATAGATTTTGAAGTTATCTGCGTATCCCACAGTAAAAACAATTGTTTTCGGGATAAAAAGTAGCCTATGTGTTTATCCAAGGTCTAACCTATATTCATATAAAATGTCATCAAAATCGGTCTTGCCGTGAGAGCGTGAAGAAGTAACAAACTTACACACAACCTTTCGTATGTATAATATTAGTAGGATTCTTTCTGTACGGCAGGCTGTATATCAGAATAAATAAAACATGATTTTGTACACTATTACTGTTACGTAATTCTTCTATCTATTACGATTAATAGCTGAGTTATCAGTGAGACTCGTGACAGTTGCTGGACTGAGCTGAGTTATCAGTGAGACTGGATAAATCATGCGACCTGAGCGACTGATTGATCAAATATAGTTTATTTGTAAATGGCGAAAATAAGGGCAAAATCTTGATTTTACAGATTTTTCACTATTCATCGTAAATGTTAAGTAATGTCAAAAAAATATCTCGAAGGATAACAGGTTCAAAATACTTAATTTTCAATATTTTGCACCATATTAATTAGTCTGATTAGTACCAAAATAAGTATAAAAATATACATACGAGTGGTTTCTCTTTAGACGGCCTTAAAACTATTTTTTCGATATTTTTTACCGTTTATGATTTATAGTGAAAAAACTGTAAAATTAAGATTTTTCCCATAACATCTTTAATTCAATTTTGTAGATTAAGTCGATTCAATTCATCAAACGGAGTTATTCAAAAAACTTCCAATACTCGCTCGGCGAGCAATACTTCAAAGTTAAAAGTCGATACAACAGAATGATGAATAATTATATAGCGTTAGAAAAACAAACCGAAGTAACCTGGAAATACCAAGAATGGGTATGTATTCATTAGTTTATTATGTATGCAGGGCTCGAGGCACAATATCTGTTCGTTCCTTTTGCGGTTGAGACGCTGGGCAGTTAGGGTTCAGAAGCGAGGAAGCTAGTGGGGAAAATTGGCCGAAGACTGAAGGATAAGACGGGGGACTCCCGTTCTCGATCGTACTTGGTGCAGAGGATTGCCATCGCTATTCAGCGTGGAAGCGCGGCCAGCGTTATGGGCACCCTTGCACTTGCAAGTTACAAGTCAAAAATATGTATATGAAATATGTATGTCTATGTAGTATGTATATCAGTTGTGTTAGCAGCCATAATACGAACTAGAAATGGTTCAGTATGGGGTTAACCAGCCGTGTGTGAAATGTGTCTTAATATTTATTTATAATTATTTACTAATTCGTAGCGTAGTTGCATTGCATGTCTCTGGTGGAAAAGCAGTCTTAGTACTATTTATACTTGTGTGTTGCAGCGCACACAGACATTGTGCGACATACAGCGCCTCGCCATGGAGGCGAACCAGATGACACTCATTGTCGAAGAAGGTGATGAATCCATGATGAAGCGCAAGGAAGCGCACGATAACTTTATGGAAAAAACCAAAAACTATAATAACAGGAGATTGGGCAAAAACCTTGTAGGACAGGTAGGTACAGAACCCAGCGATAAATATTGCACATCGACCTTTGGAAAGAGATAATCGGCTAATTACGGCTTCGTAGATCGCTATCTCTGTCCCATTCCCCGTCCACCCACTACAGTCGCACTTGATACTTTTAATTTTTTATAAATATCGATAATTATATCCTACCCATTTAATAGGTTGTTGAGAGTCAGGAACCAGATTCCGGTGTCAGTTTGAGGAGCTGGGGGGGAGTTTTAGTCGATACTATCCCGACATGATTGGTACAATTGTGCCGTCCTCAAATTCAAGAACAGAGCATACTTCCACTCGCGATGTCAGCTGCGCCTGCACTGCTCGGTGTCGGCTCCACATGCATGAACATGCTCGTCGCGCCGCACCCACAGACCTCAGATATTAACTTTCTTGTGCCAGATCCAGTCGTATCATTATTATATGTATTTATTATTTTAATTTACAGAAGGGAAACGTAAGCGGGTTAGGGGCTCACATGAGATCCAGAGGGCTTGCGAGACGCGCTGTCGGGGGCAAGGCTGCGCGGGCGCAAGTCGCGCGCCGCCGACACCAAGCGCGGACCATGACCGCTAGGAGAGCGGGCAACAAGCCCAGCCAGAACCGGACTCAAACAATGGCACCAAAACTATAATAAATGTATTTTGAACGCAATTATTATTCATAAAGATAAAGATAAATTTATTGTCATTTAAACAAAAGTGCTCTTACATAGGGTTCTTATTTTAACTAACTAATTTACAAAATACTTGTAATTAATAAATATATTTATGCCACTGACTGGGTTTTACAGTTGAACTATATTATACTATATGAATACACTATATTATGGCCGACAGCTCTCACACTGAGATTATTAATCTCGTGTTGTGGGCAGCTGTATCCTTCTGAACACAATTCAAATGTCTTGTCAACCAATGTTGATAAGGTTTCGATCAGTGGTAACTTATATGAAATGTTGACACAAATTAAGAGTTAGGTAAGTGAAGTTGAGGTATTCATCTATTTTATATGTTTGCCATTTCACTTTTCTTCATCTGTATCTCCACGCGTCTCTAAAGGTTGGTCCTGAAAATCAGTGCTACAGAGAAATCTGTAGCGTTTATACTGAGGGCTAACCTTTTTCGGACGCCAGGGGACACATACTATGCTGTCTTTCTTCTTTTCTTTTCATGTTCGTTTTATGTCATTTGTAATACATAATGTATATGAATGTGTCTTCTGTGTCTGAAATAAATGTTTTCTTTCTTTCTTTCTAATTTTCTCTACTTTATACCGCTTAGATGGTAAGCATACAACCAACTTGATGTCTTTATTAATACTCCTGCTAATAAGTTAGGTATGATGGCCCTCATCACACACAAAATGTAACGTCGGCGGTTTTTTTTACATTTTAAATATTCCAAATGTTGTCCGATATCAATGTTTTACTAGATCTTCGAAAGCTACCTTTAAGTAATTAACCCTCTGTACGTAATATATATAACTCTGATACTCCCTGGCTCCAGCTTACATCTAATCGTGGATTCTCTCAACTTTGTAGAATATTCCAGAAGCACTCTGAATAAATTAAACCGCTATCGATATTCTGACCGCAGGGCTTAAACCGACTTAGCAGCCGGTTTTCTTTAATATAATGTACTTGTCGAAGTATAATGCCGATTGGTATTCAGAGGGCAAAGTTGAAGACAACTGATCGGAACCGATTAATATTTCTGATATTAAGCCGCTACGGGAAGCAAAATATATAAATTATGAAAAATCCTCCGTAAATGATGCGGCCACCAATTTTTTCAGTTTTGTAATCTTTGATTAAACGCTTGAAAACGGAACACGAATACGTAAAAGAAAATAGATAGTTTTATTTTTAAAAGTTAAGTGCTTGGGTGGGTCGTATGCATTCCGAACGCTGTGCTGGGATCGTAACACAGTGGAATCCTCAAGGTCGGCGTAGTAGAGGGAGACCGAGGACCCGCTGGCGTGATGATCTTGACCAGTTTTGGAATGCCTGGCGAGAGGAGGCTATCGACCGGGATTCGTGGAGGGAGTTGGGGGAGACCAGTGCCCAGCAGAACAGTACAGTTAAGGAAAAAAAAAGTGCTTTAGAAAGTTATTAAAAATCGAACAAATCCTACGTATATTTATTAACCTTAAACATGCGAGATAATAGCGAAAGCTGCCACTGGCAATATGTAGTTACATACATCATGCTATGCTGAGCGACGCGATAATAGTCTAAAATATTCTTTATTATTTTTTTCTGCCGTTCTGTCAGTCCATCTATCTATATAATAAATAACTTGATCGGCGACTACTGTCGCGTCACTTAGCAGATTTTTTATTGTATTCGCTCATATTACTTGGTAATGGAGACAGTTGCCAGTATCATAAATACCGAACTAAGTAGGTTCGGTTCTTGAAATGTGCATTTTATTTATTATAATACGCTTATATTATTTCTAAATTGCCTAAGGTTACCAAGCTGGGCACGACTGCCGAATGATGAAAGATTGCTGGGCATAGGCCACCAACACATATGTGCCAAACATCCCTATACCTCGAGGAAGACCCAGGAAACAGTGGCGTGACGATCTATGTAAATTTGATAAGGTCTGGACCACCAAATCCGGACCGGCCTTTGCCCAGCAGTGGGACACAACAGTCTTATAATAATAATAATACAGTTCAGTAATTTGAGTCTTGTATTAGTTGTTATCTGAGGCGTCACAACATATAAGTAGAAGTTCATTATATGAGCGACACATGCGCTGTATAGCACTATTACTAGAAACGTAAAGTAAGCGAATGCACTGTACTAGCGGCACTATTGTCAATTGTAATCATTCAAGATATTTTTGATCGCAGGAGGTATAAGTATGTTTACACAGCCGACGACGAGGGACGATGAATCGGCTAAACTAATTGTAACACTTACCAACCCACAAACGGCCAATAAGCGCTTCTATTGTTGTGCACTATCAAAACAGAGAAAAAAAATACTTCATCTATCTAAAATTTTGTAATATAAACCGTATTACGTAGGGTTAAGGTAACTTTTTATTTGCGAGTAAGATAACTCGCCCCGGGATGTTAGGCTAGGGGTTGGTTTGGTAATTTTACGGCTACTTGAAAAAGTTTCGTAGGTGTATACGAAATTTTATTGTTTTACCTTTACTTTATGTCTAGGAATTTGTTTTATTAAATTTATTATTAATATTATTTATATTTCTAGTATATATAATAGTTTTATATGTTAATCATTTCACTACATGAGGTACCAAATTGACCGATTTTAACAAATACATTAAATGCGCAAGCCATTGTTCAACCCAAACAACATCCTTGACTAAGTGGTAAGGGATAACTGGCGGAACAAACAAAATTAAAATAAAAAATAATATCATAGTCCTATTCCAATGGTAAATTAACAGACAAATAATGTTCATTATTATTGTATGAATATTTCAGATTTACACTTTATTACTGAACGAATAACTTTATTAGTATGTGGAACAAAATTTAATATTTAGATATTTCTTTCCATGCATTAAATCTTATTGAGATCCATAATTGGTATAAATATTCTTAAGGTTGTCCTCTAGAAGACCTGATTTAGTTAATGGTTTATTAATCTAATATCTCTGCTACAAAACCGCCTTAAGGCACGTATTGGAAAAAAAGTAATAAATATAAATGCAATATCCTTGTAGTTTACCGTTTAAGTACCTACTCCGAATACCGGAATTATTATCGCGTTTCTGTTATTAACAAAATCCAAAAAAAAAAACAGTAACAGTAGGTGAAGATAAGGGCAAAATCCTAAATCCATTTTTTTTCGCTATAAATCGTAACGGAAATAAATGCTTAAACGCCGTCTAAAGAACCACTATAACAATATTTATACTTATTTTGGTACCGATCACACTTATAAATATGAAAAAAAAAATGGTTCAAACTTAATTTTAGTTTTTTTTCTACCAGTTTTATTTCTAATTAATAAGTGTAGTAGGCACGAAATAGGTATAAATATTCTTAGAGTTGCTGTTTAGACGTTTTTATGCTATTTTTTCGATATCTCTTACCGTTTACGATATAAAGCGCAAAAATGAAAATTCTAGATTTAGCCTTTACGATCGCCCTAATTAAATTATAAACTTCAGTGGTTATATTAAGGTCGTTGCTTTAAGCTGCCTTTCTTTGGGTTACAGGCTGTGATGCGCGCACATGCGCCCTCTGGCAATGTCTATCGACCGCCGGGACCCTTATATACGTCCTCATGTACCATGTACCCTATACCTACCCTCGGTATATAAGCGCCTGCCGCCACAGGTTACCTATCAGTTCTCACATACAACCTTAATCGACGAATAGGGACCTAATTTAGGCCAACTTACGCTACCTTTGATGAACAGGTTCAATAATAATAAAAAAACATGTTCCTGAGGTTTTAAACAAATTGTATCCACTGATATTAACTACATTTATCGTAGTAGTGTAATTTTATTTTTAATTTAACTATGTTTGTTTCTTTTGATTTTATTTAATTGGCCTAAATTAGTCTGTCTTAGTAATAAATAAAAGTTTGTTAAAATAATTTTAGTATTGACGCGTTTGTCTAGAGAAGTCATAAAGTCAATGAAATTTGTGATTTAGTTTCAATTTCAATATAATAAAGGGCGTAGCAGAATATGAAATTTACTATCTTTGCTCAGAGTAAAACTTTAGTTCTTGCGAAGTCAAATTCTGTAGGCCTCCTAATACAAGTTTTGAGTTATTCATTTTTTGTATGCGAAAATCAACCATTATTGTCCGTTTCGTTAGTGTTATATCCAAATAAACACGATATAATTTAATCTTATTGTTGCATACTTGGTGCAGAGGTTGGCCAAAGCTATTCAGCGCGATAATGCACCGGGCGTTGATGGGTACATTTGCACCGGGGGCGAGCAGGGGCGGGTTATTTGTTTAATTTTTGATATGTGACATGTTATTTTCAATTGACCTTTATTGAATAATAAAGTTTATATTATAATTATATTAAATTTTAATTTGAAGATCTTATTGCTCTTGTCAAATATTTCAATCAATTTGATCGTTTTCTGTACAGATCATATTAAATAATAAGTACAATTTTGTTCATTCGAAAAACTTATAGGTCAGTTACTTATAGCTGTCCATTGAAGATATTTTAAAAACTTTGAATTGAGTGCAATTTGTTATTAACAGAGTAGCGAATAAATTAAATTAAGTTATTTTGTCAGTCTGTATTTTCCGATTTAAACACGAAAACCACTGAACTAATATTTGAAAAATTACACATTTGTAAACTAATTTATCGAATATTCGGAGGAATAATGCAATACTGTAATGTGACCCAAGAAAAGTATGGTAAATAACTGCAATTTGTTTTGTCGTGTGCGGCTAAAACTATTGGCAATAAAACAAAACAATTATATACAGATTATTTTCAGCAGTTTATAATAGAAAGTATACGAAAAAATCCTTTGGATGACGCATCTAACTATGATGCTTATATTATAATATCTCTAATATAATATAGCATATTTAAGATAATCAACGCATATTCTACCTACCTATCTCTGCACAGATTATGTGGCTGACTTAACATCCGGAATCCTAAAGAGCCATATCTGAACTGCACAAGAAAGTGTCAAAGCACGAGTGAACAACTGAAGTCATTTGAACAAATAAGCTTAATCCCCATTGTGGTCCGCTCGCTCCCACAATGGGAATTATAAGTGTGGACCATTATAGCAAATTGGGCGTTCTGGCATTCCCTCAATCGTGAAATAATAACAGGACCGTGGAAACTGGCAGTTGGGCGTTAATAAAAACATGACGACATGTCAAAACTGACCCGATTTGTGGTCGACAAGTGACGGCCATTGTTAGTGCCTTTAGAAATCCGTGTGGGCTCATCTTGGCGACGTGGGCCGAGGACCGGAGAATGGTGATGTTTGTTCATCAGATTGTTCTTTTTTGGATAATCTGGAGGGCCGGCAGCGCGTCACGCAGCCTTCCATTGACGTCGTCTTTACTGGATTAAAATTGTATGTCATCCGAGTAATTGATCTGAGTGAGACACGTTTCTGTCGACCGACGGAAATTGTAATAGTCTGTGAAGAGAATCTAATAACTTCTCTTTCTTGTATATCTATTATTTGTCTCTTTCTATTCGAAGTTCCCATAGTCAGTCTGAGAGTGTCGTGGGGAATAGGTATATTCACAGAAAATAAACCAGTAATTCATAAAATTGGCCTTGTGATACTAACTTAGTACCACGATTGCCACGCCCACATATTCTATTTGATTTATGTTCTGAGGGTGTATTGGACTGTAGCCCGCGACACACCAGATCGAATCCAGCCCTAACTATCAATGATTTGAGTGAATTTGCACTCTCTTATACGGTGAAGAAAACATTGTGAGGAAATTTACATCTTCCGGGAACTACTGAATCCAATTGGATATGTGTCTTTCGCCAACCCGCACTTGGCCAGTGTGGTGATTTACGGTCTAGATATACATCTAATCTAGTCAGAAAAGGCTCGTAATAATGGACTGCTGATGTTTGCTAGGCTGTCGTACATAATTCGCCCATGATGCTAGGTATCACCGCAGTTAATCAGTTGATGCTGCTCATTTTTGGATGGGTGATGACATTTTTTTAAGTAAGTTCCACGAATCATGCAGTACTATGCTGACGCAGGTCTTCACAGGCAGTCTCAGGAATACCTCTAACTTCAATGTCATTGAGCATCATTTGCTGGTTTCTGTCAATAATTTAATTATTAAATTATTCGAGCTTCGCGTGGGTCGTCGCATTGCTCATATTATTGCATGCGGCGCTTTCCAACAAGCTTAGCCTCATTTTTTCATCAGGTCAAGTACAAGTTATTATTCTGTGATCAGGTTCAAATTCAAATGTAAATCTTCATATATCTCCAACCAGATTAAGGGGTAAAGCTGGGGTATAAGAGATTTTTACTCACTAAATAATTATATAGATAGATAGCCACTGAGGAGGTCCTTAGTGACTTTCCGGTGACGAATCCATCGTGAGGTTTTAGTCGGTAGTGATGCCCTGGTAGCATCTAGTCCACGACACGGGAAATACATAACTTGTGAAAGTTTCAGCTATTACGGTTTCTGAGATACAGTCTGGAGACAGACAGACAACGGAGGCTTAGTAATAGGGTCCCGGTTTTACCTTTTAGTTGCGGAACCCTAAAAAGTACGTCAACGAACGGGTTATCTTCTTCTTCTAATGCGCTGAGTAGCGAGAGTTTTCAAGCTGCCAGAAGGCATCTGACTTGGCTTAACGACTGTTTCTACTAAGACTAAACGCCGGAGCCTACAATTTAACGTGTCTTCCGACCCACGGTAGAACCCAGGTGAAAATGCCACGAGAATAACGACATTATTGTGCTTGGTCACCCATCCAAACATTGTCCGCATAGACCGTTGCTTAGCTATTATGATCGCGTCAGATCACCCGAGCTACAGGCGCTATTATACTAACGGGTTATAAAAAGCCTAACACTAAATCTGGCCAAAATATTTAGCATTAGTTTCCAGTAAGCTACAAGTATTGTATTTTTAGTGACAGCCTTTCAGTGAGTCTCATCCCGACGCTGCAATCTGGCTAGCACGTGAGTGTATTATGCTGCGTAAACATTCGGTTTAACACCGATTTATTGACCGACGGTTAACCGCTGTTTATAGAACATAACCCATCGCTTGGCGCCGACTAATAACTTGTTATATTTTTATGGTCAGAAATCTTTTAATAAACTACAAGATTAGAATTGGATTCTAAATACGCCTTTAATATGTGAACAATTTGTTTTTTGTTCAAATTTAATTGAACGTACCTAGTTATTTCGATAAAATATATTATTTATATAACGAACATATTATAACATGATAGATAACCATATCAAATATTTTCCAATCTTCGATGATTTTTTGGATCATTTAATTTAGCCGAGTAAATAAAATAATGAGCTATATTCGAAATTTTTAACTTAAACGTTAACCAATAATAATAATCAATTCAAATACATTCAATTATAATATAACTCATTTTCTATTAAAAGGATCTTCTAGAATATTTTTTTGAAAAAAAAAACTAACGTCTTATCTATACAAAATACACCTACACGAAGTTAAAAACACTTAATTAAATACCCTTATCTATCTAAAAACACTTCTTTTAATTGTTAAATTTGCAACAAACATTGCATTTACGTTATTTGTAAAATAATAAGGACTATAATCGAGAAGCAAATACGTATTTAATTTCAATAAAGACGGGGTTACCACGAGTCACGTCATTTTATGACATATTTGAAATACTGAACCCTTGAAAAGGAATAAAAGAGATCGTAACGAAAAATGCAACAAATAGGCACATACACAATAGATAATCTACGAGTAATAGATAATTTATACGAGTTAGCTAGAACAGTGCCATAATCTACATTGTTTATGGTAATTCATAGAATCAATTTGGCTGTTACCTAAACTATTTGTTAATTTAATGTTGTTATCACCCATTACGAAGGGCACTGATGCCTGAAATACAGTTTAGTAAATTAAAGAATCAATTATTTATTGTCCATGAAACTAGGTACAAAAAATAGGTGTTATATTGAATGTCATAAAAAACTTATAACTAAATTTAATATTATTCCGCTAGTTTCTACCCAAAGGGTTTATAGATACTAACTAGTTCAGGCATAAGTTGACTCAACATACATTATATATTTGGTACAATATATACACTAACTTTTTTCAGTTTTAAACACAATTTAGTATCTTATCAAGATGTATATTTTTTGTAATCTGCTATTACGGTACATGGTAGCCCCCTGTTGTTTATTTTACGCCGCAATGCCGATAGGGGCGTAGTGTTTACAAAAGGGATATGTTGTGTATTTAATATTACAAGCAAAGTAAGTCGTTGGAAATTAGGCGTGGAAGTTGAATCCCCAACGCAGCTGTTTGCAGAGGTCCGCCACTTGGCTGCGCAAATGTATTTTGAAGCCAATTTGATTCGGCAACAAAAAATTAAATACTTTTTTCTGCACATAAGAAATTGTTTGTCACGGTCTGTAGAAATAACGTGTTATACAAAATATTTTTTTAAATAAATACACTAAATATTCGCAATATGGACGATTTTTGTTTCACGTTTTAAAAAAATATATTTGTGTAATATGCATGTGTTACTGTCTAGTAAAAATTAGTAAAAAGATCTAGACATTAATTTACTATACTTTTTTGCAATAATGTGAGTGTTGTTTATAAACTACATTGCGCAAAATTAAAAAAAAATGAAGGTCAATGATGTTTAAGAACAACATTGTCCATTAAAGGGTTAAAATTTGTTTAACTTTTGACTTCGTACGTGGTGTTGGAGAAGGATGGCAAGGATTAGTTGGACAAAAATGAAACCCGAATGGAGACCTAGTACAAGAACAAAGAACTATATTAACTACAATAGACAACAGAAGAGGAAAGATGGTAGGCCACCTTATACAATACAATACATGTATTTAGTAACAGCCTCAGTCAATTTAGAAATAATATAAGTTATAGGTTAAATTGTTAAATGCTTAGTACTTAAGATCACCTTTTTTTTATATATATATCTGAACCTTCCTTCTTATTAAGTTTACACTAACATGCTGTGTACTCTATTTTGGATTGCAGACTTGTTTTTGTTCTTTGTAGTTTAGTAATGTTAAAATGAATGTTTGTAATCTGTCTGAGTGCCTTATAAATAAATAAATATACGACAAGACAATTTTATTAAAAATATCATAGAAGGAAAGGTAGAAGCCAGGAGTGGAAGAGGAAGACCGAGAAGACCATTTTTAGACCAAATTAAGGAGAAGGCGAAAGTCATGTCGTATAGGGAGGTCAAAAATTTGTCCGAAGATAGAACTACCTGTAAAACTCCACGGATAAGAGCGCTGCTCTTAAATATTAAATGAATTAACATATAACAATTGTTTATGTTCTGCGTTTTTTCCTGACGCAAATATTCCTTTTCATCAGTTTTTCGTGCAACATTCCAATATAGGACTGATATAAGATAAATTTGGCCAGCTGAAACAAAGACGCATCGCTCGTTCGGTCAATTAGGTGTTCTAATGAGGCGTAGTTTTCAAGTTAAACGTACCAAAATAACCCAGCTACTTACGAATAAAAAAATTTAACCGCTTAAATCCGACCAAAAGGGCAGAGTTAGATATTTCTCTGTACTGCAATAAGGTTAAGATTTATCTGAGATGTAAGGGATAACCAGCCGACACTATAATTTTGTATTTTGCCTCATTTCGGTAAAAGTAGTGACAGCTAGTGTGCTTGAACAGAAACCAAATCGTTGCATGCTGCTTTGTACTGGAACTGTCTGTCTACTTTAATACACCTTGTCTATGCCAACGTACTGCACAATGTTACTGCTTATTCATTCTTAACATACAATTTAAAGGAAACTAAAAATATGTAGTTTTTTTTTTATAATAATTTAACAAAAAAAAAACCCACACGACGCGCGGCCGCCTCCTGCGTCCGGCCTCTGTAGGAATTCAGCTAAAAAGTCGAGTGTCGAAGCTAGTGACTTATTGATGCAAACGCAACGCCCGGCTTATTCTTTGCTAATAGCTCGTGACGTCACGGCTGAACGCGACAGACGACCGACGACGTGACGACTCGATTAATGGCTCCCTTTGAAGTGCCGCCGCGAGTGACATGTCCGCAATAAATGTATTGATGTCCTGACAGGGCGCGTCGCGATGCATTGATCTCTGCACTACACTTTCACACATATACAGGGTTCCTTGGTCTTTCTACAGTTCCTTGCAACCAGTATATGGTATATTGTCAAACCATTACGGCCGCGGCTTCCCTGCTGGGTGACAGACGATGCAGGGAGGGGGTAACCACGTCATTCTAGCCCACGGCTACCATAGGGGTTAAAAAAATCTACGCAGTACCATGTATACTATGCGTCCCAACTAAGAATAGGACTGTCAAACCGCCACCTTGCTCAATAATACGCGCTGACGTCATTACCAAAGTGTATAGTTTGCAAAAAAAATTGTAAACAATTATACTCAGTTTATATGTTTAATGTACGCTGTTTTGCTATTTCTTATACAAATTACGGCAAATTCATTATAAATGAGTGGGATTTGAAAGAAAGAGCATATATATAAAAATATTCATATGTACATATATTATTTCGGTCCTTATGAATCGCTCAATTAATTCATCATAAATTATCTAGTAATAAAACTCATGAATAGTTTTCTTATATAAATATAATAATTATACAGTAATTAAATTTATATCTAAGAACCAAAAAAAAAATACGCTTCCTTTGCTGGCTATTATACTATTTTGTCAGTTATCGTGTGAAGTTGAAGCAAGCGCGATCCTATTCTTAGTTAGCACGCATAGTACCTATGTACCATGTGTAAATCACCTAAGTACCGATTTTGTCAGCTGAAATGCAAAGGCGGACACTCAATCGCGCAAAAGCAAATCTTTCCGTCTTTTGCGGAAACGTCTACCAGCAATCATAATACGGTAATGAGTGATCAAAGTCTCAATTTCACAGAAACGATCAAATAATGATAAATAGCTTCACCGGAAGTGATGTTTCAGCTCTTCCAATTAATTAATCAATTTGATGTCAACTTGGGTCCGTTTCGCGACTAACGTTTGATCGCGACCGATTCCACGCGCAAAATAAATATGTACAGAAGAGTAACTCTCGATTATGGAATTAAATAAGTTTTTAGAAACATTTATATGTTAAAATAATTTTGATTACAGGCACTCAATTTGTACTGTCTTATTATAGTAATGATTATGTTCATTTAAAGAGGAAAAAACGAGCTACTCATACTTATTCTTCACAAGCTGTTTTACCTCTTTACCCTCTTAGGGGTGGAATTTCCAAAAATCCGTTCTTAGTACGCGTCTACATACTAAAGCAAATAAACCCTCCAAATTTCATACTCCTAGGTCCAGCCGTTTGGGCTCTGCCTTGCCTATACATAAATGAATAAATGAGACAAGACAAAGATTCTTATAGTATAGTAGATAAAACATCAAGGAACTAAACTTCTTCTGCCGCTCGGTATTCTGCGCTCGCGCCGGTTGGCCTGTCGTTTGAAGGTGGCCGCACTGATGGATTGATGGTCAGACTTGGGATTCGATCCCTATCTTCCGGTTCAGATTACGCACACGTTAAAATTGGCAGACGCCGAAACGGCTCGTTTCCGGTCACGTTAAAATATGAATTCCTGAAAATATCCATCTTCTTTTTTTGTTTATTCAATTCATTGACTCGACGACGTTGACCTACATTTGACTGGCAAAGATTTTCTTTACAGGAGCTGGCAATACCGGAAGCGTCGTGATCGCAAATTAGATTTTTTACCAATCGTAAATTGACCTTTAAAGATTAATCAAACATTCAATCAATGAACATTTAAGATCTGGGCTCTTGTCCGTGGAGTTTTTTTCCTGGTATCCAGCTATCTTCGGCCAAATCTATGAACTCCCTCTCTGAACTCTAAAATTATCTTCTAGATCTTCCTCTTCCTCTCCTAGCTTCTATCTTTCCTTCTATGATATTTTTAATTAAATTGTCATGTCGTATAAGATGACCTACCAGTGATCTATCGCCTTTTGTTATTTATTGAAAAGTCAAAGTGTATATTTATATTAATTTACAAGCAGATCGTCCCGGCTACGCACGGACTATAAAATAATCTAAATTGCAAAGAGAAACAAAATATAGCCTATGTTACTTAGGGATAATGTAGCTTCCCAACGATGAAAGATTTTTTTCAAATCGGTCCAGTACTTTCGGAGCGTATTTGCGCCAAACAAACAAAAATTCGAACTTTTCCACTTTATAATATTGGCATATCCGAATTCAAATATTTTATTGGTAACACCAAAAGTTACACGTCAATTAATTACATTTTATATCAATCAATATAAAAAGAATATAAAATTCAATTATTACGAATAAATAATAATTCATAAATAATTAAGAATTATCAGGTTATTATCTCACGATGGACCTCAGACCGCAAAAATTAAATTGTCAAAACGCGAGTGTGCAAAAGTTGATCCCATTCTGAATAAGATACAGAGAGGTATTAAGTGCCGCAAAGAGGGGAGGTAGGATGTACAATGTAAAGTAAAATATGCTGATCCAAAACGAAATGGAATTGAAAATGAGGTGGGAGCGAGTGAGGGCTGCCACTTGGCATAAAAATTTTAGAATAATTGAATGCATTTTATAAAATTGTTTATATAATCTAGTCTGCTTTATGATCTTGTCACGTAAATAATATTTCATGTGGAGCTATACATAATAACAAATCCGAGCAGAAACAAATTACAAGACTGTGTTATTTTATCAGAGCATGTAATAATAAGTCTACCAAGCTTTATACATAATTATTAACTTTTTTGTTCCAAGGTTTTATTAAAGCACAATGACATCATTATTGTTACAAACACGTTGAGGAATAAGTTTGTATTTATTCTCGTAATTTTTTAGAGAAATGTCTCCGTTACAGTGGTGTAAGATCCATCAATGCTCCACAGGAAACATCCACAGTGGTTTTAAAGATATTTTGGTAAGTTGGCAACCCTGTGCGGCATTGTGTCGCGGCGCGCGGTGGCGCGAGGTGATAAGCGTTGCGTTGCGTGCTGCCGACTACCCCCATTGTCCCCGACAACAATAGCCAACCTGCCCTAATCCCCCCATCCTACCCACCCACTTGCACCGAACAATTAATTCTTACAATTGTATTAGGACAGTAAAATAAACTTGCGAAATGATGACACCCGCTCCGTTTCGAATTTTCAATTGATTGAATGCGTTTGTGGCGGTCTGTTTGTAGAGATATTGCTCAATTTTCTGCCTTATTATTGCGTGGAGGCGCTTTGAAATGACGATAAAAAGTTTTTAATGTACGCCATAGCCGTACTTATGGTATAGCCATAGGTACTTAATTTTTTTAAGATAATTACAATTCTGACTTTATTCATAAAAAATGCGCTTACATAGTTTTCTTCTGATTCATGACGTATATATAATATACTGGTTGTTGTATATTTATACTAGCTGACCCGGCAAACGTTGTTTTGCCTCACGTAAGGGTATGAAAAATAGATAGTAGCCGATTCTCAGACCTACTGAATACGCATATAAAATGTGGTAAAAATCGGTCAAGCCGTTTCGGAGGAGTACGGTAACTAACACTGTGACACGGAAATTTTACATATAAGGAGATATAACCGTTCTAATAAACGGTTTTAAGTAAAAACGAGAAGATAAATATTACACCAATAGAAAAAAAAACATTTAGCATTTTTATAAAGAATCTGTTCCTCATCCTGAAAAAAAAATACAAATGCAAAAACTAAACTAAACCAAGTCATATGTTCCGAAATCCGTAAAAAAACACTCCTAATGACTTTGCAATATTTTTACGACTCGGGATTTATTAAATCCTTTATTTCCTTCCCAAAATATCGCTGAAAATTAAATTACAAGTTGACGAAGGTCTTTGTTTACACAGAGGATGACATGAATGGACGCCAGAGGAATTCATTAACAATATGCTTGAGAAAACTTTCACGAGAGACATTTAATATGCGACCGGTGGTAAGAGGTAAAATGAACCTTATTCTTTTACTTTTAGAGTTGGAATTTGAAGAGTAGCAAACTAAGATGGTTGGAAAAAAAATCGGTCCCCGGACGTGGAATGGTCCGTATGAATGGTGTCAAAATGACAAGTCAGTCAGTTTTTTTTTTGCAAAACTTGTGTGGCAGACCTTATGGCGGGTTGAAGATCCGCTCAACACACATTATTTTCTGTTTTTTTTTTTAACTAATTAGTTAATAACTTATGTAGCTGTAATTGTAACTTTACTGTGCAATAAACGTTTTATTTATTTTTGTAGTGAAGTTTCTTATCGCGCGTTGTGAAAGGGGGCTAAACGGAAAAAATCTTACGAAAAGTTGTCACGGCACTTTTTGCCATTGTAATGTTTGATGACCACAATATCCGAAAACGTGTGTCATCAGCTAGCTTGCACTTTGCCAGCGTGGTGGGTTATGATGGCCTATAACTTACGTCTCGAGAGAGAAGGCTCCGGGTCCCAGTAGTGGGAACGTGTGGTGGTCTACTTATACTTAATCTTCGTATGAGGTAAGCGCCCATGCTCGACACCTGAGTTTTCGAGCCGCGCGAAGGTTTTTGTTGCTTATTCCGGTTTTCGTTTGTTAAAAAATACATGACATCATTTGACACTCGACACAAAAGTGTCGTCATTTTGCCGATTCAATGGGCAGTCTCGGCCGCGCGGGTGTGATTGTATGTGACCACACTCGCGCGTGCCACTGCTGGGACTCGGAGCCTTCTCACGCGAGGCGCAGACTAGCTGACCCGGCAAACGTTGTTTTGCCTAAGTACAGTTAAAACACTATAATTGATCAGTTCAGTCAAATTTTTACTTTTATCACAAACCTATCGAGGTTTGTGATAAAAGTAAAAATTTGACTGTATGTATTTTTGATGCCACATTATAAAAAAATAAAAACAAAAAACCGTCAAGGAAATTTTAAAAAAATTAAGGGTGAACAACCCTTATCACCTAAGGGTATGAAAAATAGATAGTAGTCGATTCTCAGACCTACTGAAAACGCATATAAAATTTGCTAAAAATCTGTCAAGCCGTTTTGGAGGAGTACGGTAACTAACATTGTGACATGGAAATTTTATATATTAGAAGATTAGATATTATTAAAATAGTATGAGATAAAATTCAAACATCAATTGTCAAATTTAAATAATCATTAATATAATAAACAGTAGAAGGTGCATCTCATTCACTTTGAGATCAATAATTGTAAATGTCCACGTAGTTACAAAAACGCATAGGTTTTTAAAAAAAAGCTCTTCCAGTTTTCGTTTGTTAAAAAATAACTTAGTACACAATTAATTTTAATAAGAAAGTAAAATACCTATAATTTTACAAGTGTCAACAATCGCTGATGTAGGTAACCTCTATTTGTATCAATTTATCATAAAAAAAAAACACAAAAAGAACATTCCATTGACAGCCCTGAGCAAAATAGCAAAGATTAAAAAATAGAAACAGGCAAAAAAATTAAACGGAGGCTCGAGATTACGTCAAAAAGATAGACCACCTATAATAAAATAAAATACTACCGCATTGTTAACAAATTGAATTAAATCGGTCGCGAAAAGACGTTACGTTTACAAATAGAAAATAAAACGTTTTCGCTATAAAAAAACCCGAGCTCATTAAAATTTGCTTCACTTTGCCAAAACAGCTCTTTAGTGTTGGAAAATAAAGACTTTTTGTTGTATGGCAGGCGCGAGCTTCGACAAACATATTATGTTGTACATACAAGTCCTAACTAGTTGTAATAAGGTTGAATTTTGAATATTTCAGCGCCAATCGAACTTGGTTAAGACTTTATTAGCAGGTCGAACTTTTTGCAGAGATGGTTGTATTGTGCGGAGCCGCGGGCACAGTGGCGCGCGAGGTGGATTATCCGCCACATTAGCGGGGGGTTCGAATCCCGCCGCGGGCGGTTTATAATGGAAACTGTTGCGCATCTATTGATCGTTGTGAGAAAATGCCGAACCTGCACCAGATGCGCTAGAATTGTCCGCATTTTTTTGTATTTTTAAGAACCCATTTTTTTTAAAGAAGCGGTTTATAACAAAAATAAGTTACGTTTCATTGTTATAATAAAGTTTTTTACGTAGGCACTTGACCAGCAGAGCGCGACATTCTGGTGGATGCCTAGTCTGGAATGAAAGACGACCTCGTTGGCGTAATGGTTACCATGCCGGACTGCCAATCAGAAGGTTCCGGGTTCGATTCCTGGCACGGCCAACATCTTTGTGCTGATCTAAATTTGTTGGCTGTCGGTCTGTGTGTTATACATGTATCTATATAAAATATGTATGTATGTATATGTAGTATGTCAGTTGTGTTAGCAACCATAATACGAACTAGAAATGGTTTAGTATGGGGTTAACAAGCCATGCGTGAAATGTGTAATAAAAAAATTATCAGCTCTCAATGAAGCTGTCGGAACACACTGTTGACTGGTGACAGATTTTTTAACTCGAGGTTAGTAGTTAGCCAGATGAGCACTAGAAAATGCCCTACCACCTTGCTATGGATTCCGTACGATGATTTCATTCAAGAAAGCTCGAGCTCATTAGCGGGTATCGAGCTCATGCCTTTGGGAACGTAAGGCGGCCGCTTGCCCGGCTGAGCTATCATCGCACACAATGCTGAAAGCCGGACGACGTCATTTGGACGATTTTACGAGAGCAAATGAGCGTGCTCTTCGGTGTGGTCCGCAAAAACTGAAAAGTATTTTTTTTATCACCACTATATCCCGCCCTTCCCTTCTAGAAGATATGCTTTAGTTGTTTTATTTTCATTCATATTCATAGGCATAGTAGTAGTAGTTTACACAAATAGTAACTCGGACACAGAAGTACCAGACCGCTATAAAAATGAAAAAAAAAATCTTTACCTAAATCATAAAAATGTGATGAACAGAGCAGGTGGCGGTCGGGCGGCCACCGCAGCGCCTCTGCCGGCGGTCTGCCGTACTTACAAAAATACCAGAACGTAATTAAATGGATAACTCGTACTATAGGCAAGAGGTAATACAGGCAGAGCGAATGCTACGGAATAATGTAGTGAAGGCGCCTGTCTGAGAACTGTACTGCATGGCTTATTTATTATTTACTAGCAGGTGCCCGCAGCTGCACCCGCGTGTAGGTCGCTTTTCGCGTAACCTGTTAAACATGCTAAATAAAGATTTTCGATACAAACTTTTACCCTTCATTACAAAACTTCGTTAACTCCTGGAAAAAAAAATTTATACCATTATTCCTAATTTTACATAAACTACATGTTCTAAATTTCATTACTAGAAGTTCAAAAACAAAGAAGTTTCATACCTCCCCTAGGGTGGAATTTCCAAAAACCCGTTCTTAGTACACGTTTATGTACTAAAACAAATACACCCTCAAAATTTCATACTCCTAGGACCAGCCGTTTGGGCTCTGCGTTGCCTATAGATGAATGAATTAATGAATGAGTCAGGACAAAGAGTCTTTTTATTTATTTTTTATTTGATTTATTTTCTTACATATTGTATTCTTCTTCTTCTTCTTTTGCGTATGAGCTAGATAGACAAGCTGTGATCTCGAGTTTTCAAGCCACCCGAAAGCCTCTGACGTGACTTAACGACTACTTGTACTAAAACTAACAGACGGGACCTACAATTTAACGTGTCAACCGACCCACGATAGCGCCCAGATAAAAATGCCACTTGAATAACGACAACGACAGTCATGTGCATGATCACACATCCAAACTCCGTCCACATAAATTATTATTATGAAATTTATGTTATTCAATTAACACGTCGGTGAAGGTCGATGTAGGCTCGGATCTTAGACCATGTATTCTCTACGCGGCTTCAGTATTCCGTTCGCGGCGCTCCTAGGTGTCTGTGATCTCTGTGGCCGTACTTTATAGACGGCTGGGGCCGGGCTGTGTTTGTTTTGTTTCTTATATACGTTTACGCGAGGAAGTCGTAAAGCAACGAACACCAAATTATGTCGTTGCTACTCCCAGTGACTGCCTCTCCGTGTTTGCTTAGCGAGGATTAGCTACAGAGATTTATTTCAATAAAAACTCCACTCATTAACAAGGCGGAGATCTTGACGGTTTTTGTGACTGTAGCGGCTATGTATTGACAGATTAGGTGAAGATAGGAAATGACAAAAAGAAATGGAGTTTAGATAGATAGATAGATAGAAAATTGTTTAATGGATACTTTTTTTTACACTTAATAGGCTTGCGCTTGACCACAACTTACCTGATGTTAAGTGATATTGCAGTCTAAGATGAAGCGCGCTTGCCTAGAAGAAACCGGAATTAATTAAATTTAAAAAAAGAAAAAGAAAGAGCTTACAAATGAGTGTGCCACAATCAGCGGCCTTATCGCTTAAAGCGATCTCTTCCAGGCAACCTTTGGTTGGAGAGGAGTTGATAAACAACTGAACAAGAAGTTTAGTGGAGGCGTGAGGATAAAAGTATACTGGCCTACGATTTGACTAGAAAAATAAAACAAAAAATATATATATAAATAAAAACATAAAAAGCCCGCAATTTTGTGACAGTGGCCAGAAAAGAGGGACGCTGTAAAGAAATTCAACCTATAAAAAAAATAACAAAATCAATGTCAGTCTATCCATTCGAAGTTCATCATACACACAAGTAGGGATTTTCGTTCGGGATTAAAGCTTAAAAAATGCCATCTATATCTAAAATGTCATCTCTATTGGTAATGCATGAAAGACTAATAAAGATACCTGATTATTAAACGTTTCAGATAAATAAGTAGCATACATACAATATAAAATGTAGTATAATAATAGTCCTTTTTACTGACTAACATTAATTAAATAGGTATTTGTTAATTTTTTTTTATTTATGTTTCCCGTCCATCAGAAAGCTACTAGAACTTCTTGGCAAATTAACGAGTTGTTATTATAATAAAAGATATCAAAAGTCGTCGTTAGTCTAACTCCTCTGTGAGACAAAATCAAAACACGATTAGGAACTAATCTTCGTGTCACAACATCGGGATTTGCGATATAAGTTTTTAGACATTTTATTTCATGAAAGTTCGCAGCAACTCTTCTTTATGACAAGCGTGTTATGATATATAATTGGCCAAGTGTGTGTTGGGCTCGCGCATGAAGGGTTTCGTACCATTGTTGTATGGAAGCCCTCCTTAATTATTTTATATCAATTCTATAATTTAATTTGATAGCCAATATACTTTTGTGTATTTTGTGAAAATGTGTTTAGTACCTACCATTATTTATATATAGCAAATAATACGAAAAATACGTACGTTTATTGTATACATTTATTGTATGGTGACCCCTTAATATTTCTCATTTTTTTTATTTTTAGTATTTGTTGTTATAGCGGCACGGGAATTACATATCTAGGCGAAGAAAAAGTCAAAATATGTATTTTTTTTGTTTTTTCACAGAACATATACTCCAAGGTCTAAGTTGGCGTGTCACAGAATATACAGCAACGCCCTCGGCTTAATCCACTCCCTCCATTACGAGTGAGGGGATGTACAAGTTGTAAAGCTTTAGGCCTAATTGCGGCTATGTTTAGATTACCTATAGGTTTTTAAACTTTTCACTCAAGCATTTTGATCTCTGAATTCGAAAAAGTTTAAATTGAATTAGAGTACCTATATGACAATTTTCATCCAATTGTTAGTAGGTTAAAAAAAGTTTCAAGTGTCTAGCAACTACCGTTATTGATATATAGCGAAAAAAATATACGAAAAAACACTTTGATTGTATGGGGACCCTCCCTCCTTAGTATTTTTTTTGTGTTTTTTGTTAAAACGGCACGAGAAATACTTATCTTGTGAAAGTTTCAGCTTTCTAGCTATTACGGTTTCTGTGATACAGCCTGGAGACAGACAGCGGAGGCTTAATAAGGTCCCGTTTTTACATTTTCGATAGCGTCAGATTACCTTAGCTAGCCGAGTTACAGGCGCATTTATACGAGTACATAAATGTATACTATACATGTAAATAACCAACAAACTTTTATGAGAAGAACGGCGCGGCTTACCTAGCTAGGGAGGCGAATGCAAACATTTGGTGTACCGTTCCGGAGCGAGCGCGGCCGGAGGGTTGGCGGCAACGAGCCAATATTTGCCCAAAGGGCTGAGAAGGAACCGACTAATTGTTCTTTAAATACCTCCCACCCTAGAATAAACAATACCAAATCGATTTATTGGTGCCGACGAGACTCCCTACTATTTAGCGTTCCCTAACCAAAAAACCAACAAAACCCGCGAGGTTATCACTTGAAACGATGTAGTACCGGGCTCAACACCGCAATACGTATTTGAACCACAAACTCAGTATTTCAGGTATGTCACGAAATCAAATCATACAAAATTAACAAAAAAAAAACTTGAAAGGTGTCAAAAGATACCCGAATGGAAAGAAGCTCCGCTCCGCACACTATTCAATGCGAAATAGAAATGAAAATAGCTTGCTTTCTATAAGATCTATAAGAGAGAGAGAGAGAGAGAGAGAAAGAGAGATAGCTTACTATAACAAAAAGTATCGTGACAAGTTTTCGTTAGATTTTTTTCCGTCGTCCCAAAAATTGCTTATGAGCCATCTAAAGCACCATAATAGCAGTATTTATACCTATGTTTGGTACCTATCAGACTTCATTATATCAATATAAAAAAATAGCTTAAAAACTTGATTTTAGATTTTTTTAACCAGTTTTATTTCTAATCCATAAGTCTGATTGGTACCTAAATAAGTTAAATAATCTTAGAGTGGATCTATAGATGGTCTTTAAGTTATTTACCTAAATGCCGTATTTGTATATCTTATCTTACTAATAATATAATTGCGAAAGTTTTTGTGTGTGTATGTTTGTTACTTCTTTGCGCTTAAACGGCTGAACCAATTTCAATTAAATTTGGTATGAAGATAGTTTAGACTCTGGATTAAAACTTAGGCTACATTTATCCAGATTAATGCGGGTAACACCGCGGGGCGCAGCTAGTTGGTAAACTCCATGTATCGTCACTCGAATTAACGACAAACTCTCTAAAGCGTTGAAATCAATTGGCTTTAGTTGCTTAAGCTTATATTTCATACAATGATATTACATCCTCTCAATTTAACGACCACTATCTATAACGCCATAAAATGCACAGTCCCTTCAGTGTCGTTATATAAAATTTACACTGTATTCAAATACAAATAATACAAATTCAAATTTTTATTTCAGTAAACAACATATTTAATTCAAGGAGTAATAAATATATATATAAGTACAAGTAGGTAAAGTGAACTCACAAATAGGTAAAAAAATAAAAAAATCCTTTATCGACATAAGAAAGAAATAAACAATTAAAATGAAACCATTGGTGTTGATTTAGACTGTGTTTCAACACACAATGGCCTCTCCCACAGAGCTATTACAAGTCTTGGTTATACATACATATATTATTAACTTACAAATGATGCTATAATAACAGCTACATTTTTTTTTGAATAATAAATTTGGAATAGTATAGGTTTATCATCATATACGGTACCCTTAGCGCGCGAGACCATCTCGCGCTTGGCTAGGTATTGTTTTTCCTATTGCACAACAATGTTGGTGTTGCAGCGACTCGGTTACCGCGCAAACATTCCAAGCTCGTTCAATATTTGGTCGAAACCATGATTCTGTGGGTTTAAAGCAAGGAGGCGAGATACGGGCAAGTCTAGCGCAACCACCGCTCTAAACACAAACTCAAAATGTATTTACATCGAGACAAATCTTCCAATTTCAAAGTGGACGATTTCACGCCTGTGTTATGCAGGTTAATTACAAAATGTATTGTTGGAATAATAAATCCTAATCCAACTAAATAATAAATGCGAAATTGTGGCTCAACCGATTTGAATGACATTTGGTATGGAAATAGGTTAAACCTTGGATTATACATAGTATACTTTTTATCCCTGGCTAACGCGGAAAATTTGTATGTAAGTGTGCATGTTTGTTACTTAAACACGCTCGAAGGGCTAAACCGATGTTGATGAAATTTGATGTGATGGTAGGGTAGACCTTGGATTAACTGATTATTCACTCAACTACTTTTCATCCCGAAAACATATTTGGTTCCCGTGGGATACGCAAATTACTTCAAAATCTATGATACTCCTTCACACTCCAACGGCAAAATCGGTACAGATTTTGATGAGATATACTATGGAGAAATGTTAGATCTTGGATTAACACGAAAACTACTTTTTCCCGGATCAACTTCTTTTATCCCGGATTAACGCAGAAAACGCCGTGGGGCGCAGCTAGTTTCAATATAAGAGCGAATTTTGAACTTAATTCGGGTCGGATTAACTTTTTTTTTACATATTTTACACACGGCTGGTTAGTCCCATACTAAGTCCATTACCATTTCTAGTTTCTAGTATTATGATTGCTAACACAACTATATACTGTATATTACTGATATACATACATAAATACTTTATATCGATATAATATATTTACCACCCAAGATATTTATTTTTATACAGTTTCTTAAATGCAAACTTCCGAACAGCGCTAATATGCATCGGCCATGGAATATTATCATTGACACGGACAAGAAAAGGCAAAGTTTCCCATCAATTTTAAATTTAACATGAAAAATGGTTTCGCTCCTTTCCGAGGACAGATCGACGCGTGTTCTCCAGTCATCGGTACTATTTCTAACATCAATTTGTCACTCTTGTCTCATTTGTGTTATGTCGATTTTAGGACGCATCGCTAATGATCTCAACAGGCCTCCAATACATCTCAATTCTTAAAACTCTTCCGCTTTGGGAGTAAGTTGAATTACAATATTTTAAAGAATTAATTAGTTCATTTATTTCAGAATAATCCATCCATACATTTCAAACAAAACATCCATAAAATACAATGCAAATAAATAAAATCAAATTAAATAATACACAAATCAAATAATAATATACAAATAAAATTAAAAACAAATCAAAATAGTAGTCATATTGCAGGCAACTTTCCTGTGATCAGTGCACCAGTGGACTTTAAACATTGACATTGAACAGTGGACATTGTGATCTATTAAAAATTAAATTTCAACTCAGTGAGATATAGGCACATCAGCATATTGCATGCTCGCCTATAAATCAAATACATCCATAAAACACAAATAGTTTTTATTTTGAATAGATCATCATCATCATCGTCAGCCCGTCTGCGTCCACTGCTGGACTTAGGCCTCTCCCAAGGCACGTCACGCGACCCTATCCTGAGCATATCGTCTCCATCCACTGCCCGCTTTTTAGCGTACATCATCGCTCCACCTCGTTGCAGGACGTCCTACACTACGTGTGCCGGTACGCGGTCTCCACTCTAGAACTCGTCTACCCCAGCGGTTATCGGTTCTGCGGCAGATGAGACCAGCCCATTGCCACTTCAACTTGCTAATGCGTTGAGCTATGTCGGTTACTTTCGTTCTCTGGCAAATAACTTCGTTGCAGACACGATCCCTCAGAGAAATACCGAGCATAGCTCGTTCCATAGCTCGTTGAGTGACTTTGAACTTTTGGATCAACCCTGCCGTGAGTGTCTACGTTTCGGCACCGTATGTCATCACAGGTAGGACGCACTGGTTAACACGTTCCAAGCGGCACAAAATTTTCTATTCTTTCTATTCCTGCGGTACCGGGCGTATTACACCTGGACCTAAAACTACCATTGCGGCGGTACAAGGCTTATAATACCCTGTAACGTTAAAAAAACTTTAATCCTTTTTTTGGCTTCATGAAAAGAAAAAACATATTTTTTTGCTTTGAGTATTAGTATTAATGAATTGATTGAAAAGATCCTGACGGCGTACGTGGACAGCTTCTTTGGTTTAGAATCTATAGCTTAAATAAAATACAGGGTTTTATGTACCCTGTGCCGCACTGAACAAGAGGATGTTTATGCATATTTTAGGGATGGGAAAAAACAGATATCGATGGGCCTAAGTTTTACTGAAGAAATAAAAGAAAAAATGATATTCATTAATGTTTTTCATTGAAACAATCCAAACAGAAGTTTCTTTTGCATGCGTTAAATTCAGTTATTTTTTTTTAACATTTTTGTCAGCTTGACGACTTGTTAAAATTGTTTGAAGCTTTTCGTAGCATCCAACACAGTTTCTCTTCTACATTTGCTTGTAGGCCAAAAATCGACTTTGTTACCTAAAAAGCTTGACATACGAGTACTATTTATAGTAATAACGGGTAAGTCGTCATTACTATTTATTGAATTTGCTAATAAATAGGTAGGTGATAATTACGACTACACTTTCTTTAGATAATAATGTGTACTATAATAATTATTTGGGTTATTACATAATTTACGGTCTTTAAGTACCATAAATAGTATTTGTATAGTAATCTATACTTTGATTTATTATTATCATCATTGTCTTCAATGTGGTGGAGTTTTATTCTTTTACGACACCGTTTCGCTAGTCTTTAAGTCATTGTCGACGCATGCGCTCACTCGATAACGATCACAACACTGACCGTGCGAAGCTAGCGCGGGGTACCAGGTGTATTCAACCTGCACCCGCACTGTGATGAAATTTTATTTGTTCAGTGCGGTACCAGGTATAAAATATCCGGTATTAAGATAAGCACACCACTGGATTCTATTTTAATAGCCCATCTCAGATATGTATTTATCTCTTTCCTACACCGAGCCAATCTGAAGTTACGCTCTTCGCACGACAGAGAAGTCTATACTTTTCGTAGCCGCACCACAAGCGAGATATGGACCAGGAGTTTTCGACCTGGTTTCGCATGGAACGTTTTAAAGACTTTCGTCTTGAAACTTTGCGGTATGGAAGATGAGAAGAGTCGACGAAGCTTCCTAAGTGCTGCCCAGCCTAGCTGAATTCTTCTAGCAGCTTCACCCTCAAAATTGTTCCTATTTATTTGATCTTTGACTTTTACCACTTACTTTTACAATTCAAACCGTAGCAAATGTATTTTATGTAATAATAATTATTTAAAATGATACGATATAATGACAATGACGACCTCGTTGGCGTAATGGTTACCATGCAGACTGCCAATCAGAAGGTTCCGTTCGATTCTTGGCACGGCCAACATCTTTGAGCTGAACTAAATTTGTTGGCTGTGGGTCTGGATGTCAAAAATGTATGTATATAAAATATATTATGCAACATATCAATTGTGTTAGCAACCATAATAGGTACAAACTAGAAATGGTTCAGTATGAGGTTAACCAGCCGTGTGTGAAATGTGACCTATTTAAACACAAACTCATTTATTGGTAATTTTAATTACATGTCAGAAAAAGATTAATAAATAAATGCCAGAAATAAATAAATAATAACATGTCACAATAAATTTACAATTACAAAATTAATATTTTATGTAAGAATTTCACAAAATATACATATAATTAAGGCATAAATAACACAAATTAGCGGAAAGTACACTAAATATTTCAGAATTTTCTTCCATCTGCAACGGGTTTCCGCATAGTAACGCCTGAGTCAAAAGGTTGCATAACCAATTGTTTTGAGCGATACCACGTGTGACGGCTATCAACCATCAATCGACAATCCAAATAGCAAGCAAGCTTTCATTCAATCGAAATAATAACAGTTTGGCGCGAACTGATCAAAGAGTCTAGGCTAGTATAAGTTTTTTCGAGTACGCAAAATTACATATAGTTTCGTTTCGCTTTCGTTTCTGTACGTAAACAAATTACGAGTATGTACATCATTGGTTAAATAATAATAAGCATTTTTTTCAGGTATTATATCCATTTACATTTAAACTCTGTAAAGCCCCGAGCCTTCCTGCAGGGCTCAGGGCTAAACCAAGCGTACTAAAATGTAATTTGTTAGTATAGTTTTTAAGTATGTATTTTGTTCTCTTTTGTAATTAGTACGCATAATTATCTTTTTGTAATAAATATTCTTGATTCTTTATATAACGACACTGGAGAGACTGTGCATTTTATGGCGTTATAGAGAGTGGTCGTTAAATAGAGAGAACCTATCATTGTATGGAATACAAGCTAAACCAAGTAAAGCCAATTTATTTCGACGCTTTAAAGAGTGTGTCGTTAAATCGAGTGACATAACATGGAGTTTACACTGTAAATTAATTAAATTAAAATTTTGAGGTTGACTTATATCGCTTGTCTATATCTCGGCTATCTGGAGCGATCATCGAAAAGCAAAGGTCGATGCGGACAGTCTTTGGATGGGTGACCGCGCTCAAGACTGTCATATGAAAAATGACATATTCATCTACGCGCTTCTGTGGATCGGATGACACTTTAAATTGCACAAGTCGTCGTCAGTGGTCTGCGTATAAAGTTGTACTAGGTCTACAGAACATATTGTGAGTACTTCTAAATAATATCTTTACTTAATGCTTACATTCGACGTATCAATAGTTTTCATTATTCTGGAATGCATTATTTTAAGCATAAGTTATAAGCATTTTTTAAATATTTTTTTATTTTTTCAGCATAACATGTCCAGTACAAATTCTATTAATACAGTAACATGTAACCTGTAATTATGTAACATTAGGGTGTTGCTAGACTTATAAACTACCTTAAAAACTAACATGAGGTCATTCTGTAAAATAAATTATCATGTTTGAATGTGAACAGTAAAGATACTTTAGGTAACAATAAAATCAGTGAATACATTACTTTAATATGTTCTACTCGTATAATAAAAAGATATTTATAGTGTCAAACAAAATGTACTACTCGTACAAGGAAAATGTTTTCAATAAACCAAGCATTTATTTTTAAATCGTGTAAGCTCTATATAGTACAGTAGGTAATAACTGTGACTTTTGATAAGGCGAGGCCTCATAAATTATTATTATTATTATTAAAAGCCTGTTGTGTCCCACTGCTGGGCAAAGGCCTCCCTTCTCTCCTTCCAGTCAGCCCGGTCTTCGGCTTTGGTGGCCCAGTCCTTATCAAATTTACACAGATCGTCGCGCCACCGTTTCCTGGGTCTTCCTCGAGGTCTGGTAGTGTTTGGCACCCATGTTGTGGTGGCCTTTTTTCATAAATACGGTGGATAATTGCTGCGGCATTTACAGAGTTAGCGCGGGTAGTGGAAAGTTTATCCACCGGGAGAAGAAATAATCTTTTCGTTTAAGTTACTTTTTTAAATCTTTTGCTGCGTTTCAAGTTAACTTTTTGTAAACTTCTTTGCAAAACAAATAATATTTCTCATTTAATAATAAAAACCCGAGGTGCTAAGCGACCTAGACTAAGACGTCACTGGTGACATACATACCTACAGAATACAGAACTTTATTACCATAAATAACACATGTAAAAGGCAAGTCACACTACGATCATTACTACTTAAAATACTAGTTAGATTAAATAAACAAACAATTTTCATTGAATATTCTACACCAATAAATACTACACACAATACTGCACTTGTTTTTCATATCTATTAAATTTAAAATACCAAAACTACTTTTTACACGTGAATAACGATTCTGCAAGCTCCATATTCGTTTCAATTATATAACTGAACAATGACTAACGGTATTTTAGTTAGGACACGGCCGTATATCTAATGTAATATAAAATTTACATGTCACAATGTTAGTTACCGTACTCCTCCGAAACGACTTGACCGATTTTTACCAAATTTTATATGTGTATTCAGTAGGTCTGAGAATCGGCTACTATATTTTTCATACTCCTATGTGAGACAAAACAACGTTTTTACCTAGTATACATACATATATAAGTGATATCATAATGTGTATATTAAATTAACAAAATTCATCGAAAAAAAAATGATAAAGGTGTACTGTTCGAAGAATTACCAACATTAAATATTAATCTCGTTACAAATCTAACGTCTTGTTAAACGTTTTAGGCCCTGTACAATATCACTAACAGCCGGTTACAAAACCGAAAACATTAATAAACAATCAGATATAACTCATCCTGTCAAGAAACGACAAGGAATAGTGAAATCAAAAACGAGAGACAGCGTGCTATGACCACAGAACTATGTCCGTAGTATTTAATAAAACCTAATTACACTCACACATTTTCATTACCTTTTTTATTAAAGAATGAAATTAAAAACTATTCAATATTAAAATATAGCCTAACTTTTTTAGGGTTCTTTACCTCATAGGTAAAAACGGGACCCTATTACTAAGACACCGCTGTCTGTCTGCCTGTTTTTATTATGATTTTCATCATTTATTTTCATTCTGACACGCTTATTTAAATTGGCATAATGAACTGCAGTCACAGAATAATAACTTGTACTTCGTACTGCAGTCCACGTTCGTTGCTCGAGCAAAGCGCACGCGCATGCGCCGAGCGCCGTTTCGCTGAAGCATTGCCGCGATCCGAGATCACATTCGTGTGTACTCGAGCGTTAAATCGAGCATCAGCCGCGCTTTTAACTTGCATTTGGTGGATACTGGAGCCTTCGCAGGCTAGAGTCCACTCAGCTACTCGCAACAAACCCCAGAACAAAGCCGCGCGAATACAGTGTTATTACGTTACATGTTCCGTCACCAGACGTCGAACAAACAAAGCCGTGTGCACCATAGCTGAGTGCGTCTCACAAGATTACAAACTTATCAAAAAACTGACCTTGAATTCAAGGATTAGTATTCTACCCACTTCTAACATTCGTGTTGTTGTGATTGACAGTGTAGTGAATGTTTATTGTAACTAATTACATCAAAACGAGTTTCGAGTCAACCAGCCGTCGCTCGGCTAGTACCTAGTCGCGCTGATCGGTGTCAGTCGGGCCTTCACCGGTGTCGCCGGGAGTCTCACCCGACTGGAGCTGGTATCTCCGCAAGTGGTGCGTGCGGGCGCGGCCGCTTCATTCAACTCCACATTTTGCCAACAAACAACAACATGTCCGACGATCTGTCGTCGTCAACAACATCTCAAGAGGAATTTCCCTCACTCAATCAAGATGAGTTATACTCACCGACTATACAAGGTGAACCCAACTCGCCACACATACAGGGTGAACTCACCTGCACACTACTTCAAAAACAAAATAACAGTCCCTTAGTAGAAGGGCGACCTATTTTCAAACCTGAAATGACAGTGAATGTGCAAACCATCGCATTAGAATCTTTCGTTACCGCCGACCAAATTGCGAGAGCGGAACCCGCACTTGTGGAAAATAGAAGTCAACCCGACAACTTACTCACAAGTATGCGGCGAAAGCGCGAAGAAAGGGAGCGCGATGCAAACGAAATACGAGTAAAAAATGATAAACGACCCAAAACCGTAAAACCAGATACGACTCCAGTGACAACGGATGTTACTCCGGTGCCTATAATACGTATTTACGAAAAAAATCGTACCGGCAACGCCCCACCAAAACCTCTCCCGCAGCGTACCAGAGCCAAACGAATACAACGCCCAAAAATTCAGACCCGTCGAGTGCCTGATCGAAACAGTGAGCAACACACTCGAACAACACAAGATACACCTTCAGTTGCAAATTTGCCTACAAATCCTACTAACCAAACTAAAGTGAGAAAGTCGATAAGGTCGTTGAGAACGATATCGATTACAGAATCATCGAGTGACTCAGACCTTGAACCAGTATGGTATGGCAATACTGTTGCTATGATCCATAACGTGGAGCAGCAACCGCGCCTAGATGAAAAGCAAGCTACTGACGCCAATCAACCCGCCGATTCGGAAGACAAATACCGTGAGGCCACTGAAGGACACGACTCATCATCGTACATGGCGTTAGAAACAGCCCCCGCGAATACAGTGCGCTTTGCGTCTCCGTCTAAATCACCAAACTTTGGAACAGCAGCAGGCAACCAGAGAGCTAGTACTACCATGTCGCCGCACCAACTTGATACAAGTGCCAATACATACGCCAACGTACTGGCATCACCACCACCACTCAGAGTAACGCCTCATCACCAAACCCAACAGCCAGGCACCACTACTACTACCACTAACCCCAATCGTGCCAATTACCCACCTATTATTGTGGAGGAGCTCCCCGAATGGCCAACACACTTAGGAGAGCTACGGAGGAGACTAGGTCATATACCCAATGCTAGCCCCCTAGAGCATGGCATCCGTTTCCGGCCAAAAACTCCCGAGGAATTCCGAACCATTCAGGCTTACCTCACCTCGTTAAAGGAAAAGATGCCGTCCCTGTCGTGGTACCACGACTCCCTCGGAAATGAGCGTCCCCAAAAAATTGCATTATGGGGCTTACCCCGGGGTGCCGATGGAGAGGTGATCGTAGCAGCGTTAAAAGATCGTGGATTTCCTGCAAGATATGCCCGAGCTCTACCTTCGCGCCCTGGTTCGACAAAAAACACATACTACGTCCAACTAGATCCCATGTCTAAAGAACAATTAGATAGCCTCTACAAAACCACTGATATCCTAAACATGCCACGAGTTGTCATTCGGGCATGGCGAAGTCGTACAACAGTGTCCCAGTGTCATCGCTGCCAGGATTTTGGTCACGCCTCGGCAAATTGTCATCGACCAATGCGCTGTGTCAAGTGCGCAGGTAGCCATTTTGGCAGCCAATGTCAAAAAACATCAGAAGAACCACCAAAATGCGCCAATTGTCTTGGCAGCCACACTGCAAACAGTCGTCAATGTCATGTTTTTAAAAGAGAGGCGCGCAAACGCCATTTTCATCTTCCAGGAGAGATGCGCCCTTCTCAAACAGCCCACCAACCTACAGCTCTCCAGTCAAGAGAAAAATCACCGGAACTACGATCCAGAAGAAACCCGACAACTCAACTACAACAAATCAATTCCCACTCCTACCCTACTTCATTGCCAGACTGGGCAAAGTCTAGACACACAACCTTGTGCCCACCTATGAATTGGCCAGCAAGTACCTGTGGAATATCACATATAGGAAGACATGTAACGAAACAACCCACTGCATGCACCTCAGCTCGACAAACTGGTAACCGGTGCCTCTCAACACAGGAATCTCAACAGACTCAATTGTCAGCGTCACTCTCGAACCGCAAACGTAAGAGCCGAAAGCGGAAAACCAGGCAAGCCTACAACCAAAACCAGCCCGTCACGACAGAGCCAGAAATACCACCGACAATACAAACATCGGTTATGCCTGCGAGAATACCTTCATCCTCACCGGAACGGACCGTAAGAGCAGCAATGGATCAAACTGCGGTAGCTGTACCCCCAGGACATGTCCTGGAATCTACCAAGATTCACACCGTTCCTTTTGCTCACCAAATGCCCACACTTGAGCATGGCAATGGAAACAAAAAACCTCGGAGCCAAATATCCATAGCCTCAAACAATGCCACCCTTATACCAAACTACAATATAACCGTACCCACAACACAAACTATAACTAAAACCACTACAACTATAACTAATTCAGCGTGGCAGTCCCAACGGCCAACGGCCCAACGGCATACCACGATATTTACACGGGGGTGTACCTTCACTGAGGAACAACTGCAGCAACCACCCGGAGAGATACCTGCGTTCCCTCCGACGGCATATCTTCCGAACCCCTGCATTATAACGGGCCCTACAGCGAGCACCCCAATAGAAGCAAACCTCTGTGCTATGATGGGGGCCCTGGTGGGTATGCTCACTTCCATCGCTGCCGGTGAAGACATTCGAATGGCGGCGATGCGTGCACTGGCTACACTCCAAGCGATTTACCATAGGTAGTGGTCGACTCAGAATAATATACTGGAACGCCGGGGGAGCCATTAACAAAAAGAAAACCTCCCTCCACCAACTCGCCCAATCTCAGGACATACAAATAATCCTTTTATGCGAAACACACCTCACACCGCGTCATGACTTCAATATTCCGGGCTATTTCACGTATTGCCGAGATGAAATTTCCGCCCGAGGGAAACCATACCGTAGTGCGGCTGGTATTGTAAGGAGAGATATCGTGCATGAAGAATTACAGATAAAGATAAATAATTTATTGTCCTTACAACATCTCGTCGCATTTGGCAAGTCATTCATTACATTCAGATTTACATTGGATTTAAAATAGACAATTATATTATACACATTATTACTTATATTAAAATTAAATTAAATATAACTTATTAAAATTTATTCAGTCAACTTAAATAAAGATTTCACTAGGTCCTTTAAGGAGTACAGTGGATGACCTTGAATAAAATGATTCAGTGTTGTTCTGAATTTGGCGTGTGGCAATTCAATTACTAGTATGACGGAGTAGTTTATTAAACATCATTATTATATTGGTCCTTACATATGAAATTGGCGTTTTTTGTACTGGCCACTTTAATCACAAATTTCTCCACTTTGGTAAGGAATTCCAAATTCAAATTTGTATCTACAGCTATAGACTCATGTATTTGTGCTTCGATGATCGTCATTCATTTGTTTTTTTTTTCTGTTTTTTTCTGTTTGCGTCATTCATTTTACAAAATGGAATACTTAAAATATCGCATTATTTACAAATACGAGTTCCGCCGTGGCACTGCTGCGAAAACAACTCAAAGGGTGAATGATGTGTATGGCGGTCGTGTTGCAAAAGAAAACACAGTTCGTTTTTGGTTCCAACGTTTTCGTTCTGGAAATTTCGACCTGCAGAACAAGCCCCGTGGACGGCCTGAGACTCAAGTTGATTATGATGAGTTGAAGGCTATTGTGGAAGAGGATCCATCGTAAACCACGTCCGAGTTAGCTGCAGGCTGCGATGTTAGTGATAAAACTGTTTTAATTCACTTGAAGCAAATTGGGAAGATTAAAAAGCTTGAAAGGTGGATACCTCACGAATTGACTGAATCAAACCGGCAAACGCGCGTCGACTGCTGCGTTACATTACTAAACCGGCACAATAATGAAGGTATTTTAAACCGAATCATTACCTGTGATGAAAAATGGGTTCTTTACGATAATCGGAAGCGCTCAGCGCAATGGTTGGATCCTGGCCAGCCAGCCAAATCCTGCCCCAAGCGAAAATTAACCCCAAAAAAGTTACTTGGTGGACTAGTGCCGGTATTGTTCATTACAGTCTTCTCAAATCTGGCCAGACTATTACGGCTGATGTCTATTGTCAGCAATTGCAAACCATGATGGAAAAGCTAGCGGCTAAACAACCTAGGCTGGTCAATCGCTCCACGCCACTGCTGCTTCACGACAACGCTAGACCACACACTGTGCAACTGACGGCTACTAAATTAGAAGAGCTTCAATTGGAAAGTCTAAGACATCCTCCGTACTCCCCGGACCTTGCTCCAACAGATTACCATTTTTTTCGAAATTTGGATAACTTCTTGCAAGGGAAAAAATTCAACTCCGATGGGGCAGTCCAAATCGCCTTCAAAGATTTTATTGATTCCCGTCCGACTGGTTTTTTTAGTAAAGGAATCAATGAACTACCTATGAGATGGCAAAAGTGCGTGGAAAATAATAGTTCATACTTTGATTAATTAAATATATTATATTAAAAAATATTCGACTTTTTGTTCCTCCCATACAAAACGCCAATTTCATATGTAAGGACCTAAATTACATTCCTTGTTTTTGTACTTTGGCTAATCTGACACCTGGTATTTTTAAATGGTCCGGTTTCCTAAAACTATATTTATTATTCGAAGCTAGTAAGTCCTTCTCGTCATATATTTCTAGTAAACAGTTATAAATATAAAGTGATACCACAGTCATTATTTTATTCGTTTTGAAGTGCTTTCTTACTTACGTACGTTTTTTTATTCCCAGCATAGTCCGAATTGCACATTTTTCAGCTCTGAGCACTTTTGTGATGTCTGAACCATTTCCCCAAATCATGATAGCGTACCTTAATCGGGAATGAATATAGGCAAAGTATACAGATATGAGAGCAGTCTTATCTAATAATGGACGCAGTTTGAACAATGCTTAACTTGCACTAGCTACCTTCTTACATAACTTCGCTATGAGCGCTGTGTTATTTATTGTAATACAGTGTAGCCTAAAAATACGTTCTCTTTAGGGTTATTGTTTGTTTTCCAATCGGCTCTTTTTTTATTTATAGTGGTTTTTATAATATCACTATACTTTTATCTGCGTTTAATATGATACCATTAGCGTTAAACCATTCTTTCGATTATCTTTACGTCTTCTATTTTAGATAATAAGCTGTTTATGTCTTTGTAATTTATACCAACATGCGTATCGTTTGCAAACAGAACTATGTAAGTCCAATTTGGCATTGCGTTTACTAAAACGTTCATATAAATTAGAAATAGCACAGGTCCTAGTACTGAGCCTTGCGGTTACTAGACTATGTGCAAATAAGAACGATAGGGGTCCGTACTATGGTGGCGGGAAACGAAACCAACATTTACGCTGGATACAGACCACCAGAACCCAATATACCTCAAGGACTTCCGGACGATATTTGCGGGGGACTCTCCTACATTACTACTGGCGAATCTAAATACCAAGCATGTGGCGTGGGGGTCCACACATATTCGTAAAGAAGGTCAAGCACTATTAAAAGAAGCTGAAGATCACGGCTTCACTATTCTCCGTCCTGATTCACCTACAAATATACCTTCAAACCCCAAACATCGAGCGGACGTATTAAACGTTTGTATACACAAAAGAAGCAAGGCACCTATCTCCATTGAGGTGATTTATGATTTAGATGATCAACATCTCCCCATCCTCATCCCTATTGGAGGCAAATCGTCCTTCTCGATACCTAGACAGCCCAAGAAATCGACGAATTGGATTCAATACCAGCGTGACATGCAATCGCTATTTGTCGGACCGCTGTCAACAGCCGAAGAAGTGGAAGATTGCGCTATAAAATTGGCCAATGACATCATTACCGCAAAAGAAGCCGCCACCATAGTCATTCCACCTACCGAATTTCGCAAAGAGCTTCCTTACGGACTTCGAGTACTAAGAAACCGCAAACAAAAGCTTAGACAGTTGTGGGCCCACACGCGATGCCCGAGAACCAAACCTAAACTGAACGCTATTACGGAGAGGTTTGCCAATGAGATTAAGACTTGGAAAGGCACTTCCTGGGTCGAACACATTGGCCAATGTGAAGAGAACCGGACGAATTCATACAGTCTTAACCGTCATCATCGGGAGAGGTGGATCCCCGAGGCTCCTAGTGAGGATCTGCGTCAGGTGTTGCAGAATGCTGCATCAGTGTTGAAAGTGTCAGTGGAAGCTAGTGATATAGCAGAAACCTATCGTGTGGGTCCACCCAGGATCCCGAATAGTGATGGAGTGCAGTCGGAGCGCGCGGGGCCGCGGCCCGTGGTAGTGCGCCTCGCCAGCCGGCACCTGCGCGACCGGTGGCTGGCGGCGGCACGCGCGCGCCCCACTCACACTCATGACCTCAACTTAGCACTGGAAGGCTCGAAACAACGCGTATTCTTCAATGAAAGGCTCACGAGGCTCAACAAGCAGCTGTTATATCAGGCTAAACAAGAGAAAGAGAAGCATAATTGGAAATATATTTGGATTAGAGACGGAAAGTTATTATTAAGAAAGGTTGAAGGTGATAAGGTTTACCGCATAAAATGTAGTAAGGATTTTATAACTGTTCTAAATGAGTAATTATATTACATGTAAAGTTCACCTATTTATGTAAATTAGGATACGTAATATACATTTAGATATAAGGTGACATGCCTGTACATACTTATAATTCTTTGGCTTGATCTGTATAAGAATACATCATTTAATTAAATGTATTGAAGTATCTGCTAGCTATCTTTAGTGTACTTTACTATTCTAACTCAGTGTTACTTATTTTCGTTAAATGCTTGAATGCTTGCATGCTACTAGACCGAATCTTTGTATGTTATACATTGACTATTTGTACTTTTTGTTCTGTAATTCAAGGTTTAAATTTGAATAATCTTTTAGTTGCTAATTGTTTTTATAGTAGTTTATTTTTGTGTATATAATATGCACTTTGTATGAATGCCTTTTTTAGTTTTGTGTACCTATAAGGCAACAGCCTTGATATATTATGTATTATATGTATATTATTATAGTGTATTTTCAATGTTGTGTAACTTTGTGTTAAAGTTGCTGCTAATGTTATCTCACTGGCCATATACTGTGACTAGATAGTTAGCGAAGGCGTAGGTAGAAAACCAGCCCTGAAGTACCTACAAGGTACTCTCAGCATTATGCTGAACTTGCGCCTTTTGTGCACATAGATCATTTGATTCTTTATATTATGTTTGTAATTATTTTTCGTGCATAATAAAACATTTTTCTTTCTTTCTTTCTTTCAATATTCATTAAATTAAAACAAATATGATGTCAATTCAAATTATATAAAAAAACATGTCAAAATATTATACATTAATAAATTTGACCAGCAAGGTGAGTCATCGACACTGGCCTGAAGTCTACGACCATGATATGATTTCTTAACTATGTTTTCCTACAGCGAAACCTCGAGCTCATTAAAGGGGATCGAACGGACGACCTACAGGGCATGAGGCTGCTGCACGACGGACTGAGATATCGTCGCTGCAAAAGGTTTTTGATCAAAGTCAAAGTATATTTATTAACCTTAGGCTAATTACAAGCACTTGGTTTCGTCAATCACTACAATATGAAAATATCAAATTATACTATGCATGTAAAAAAGTAGAACTATAAAATAAAACTTTTATAATATTTTTTTTACGCGACGTGATTTTAGTTGGTTTGACTATGGTGCAGAACGTGCCGTCTCTTTCTGGCCACCTAAGATGAAAAGAGACGGGGCTTCTTTAAATTTAGTTTAGTCGTGTGTGCCGCTGAATCGCCACCACTTCAAACTCCCTCTGTTCTGTTGAATTGAATGCCACATCTAGGCGGGCGATGTCTCAGAAAACTCCATCTGTCAAGCGGCCAAATTTACAATGAATGTAAGCTCCAGTCCATATGGGTGACGTCGCACCCTTTCTCACCGCGAGTATTTCCGTCGTGACAGAGTGCAGGCGGCCGTCGTGCTTCAGGGAAACACCTAATTGTGGCCAACACGACTCTCTTCATCAATGAATAGTCTACGTAATATCATCTATATCACTAGAATTACAATTGAACATTTTCATTTGATTCATATCATATCGCACATTCATTTCCTTAACGTCACTTTTTTTTTTTTAACTTTGATAGGTTAGCGTTTGACTACAGCTAGCCTGATGTTAAGCTGCACTGCAGTCTACGGTGTGGCACGCTTACCTAGAAGATACCTATTAACTCTACTTTTGAAGGCCCCCGGATGATACCTCTCATAGGAAACAGAGATTCAGGTAGTGAGTTCCAAAGCTTCGCAGTCCTCACAATAAAGGTCGACGCAAGGCGTTTTGTACGAAAGTTTGGAACTTCTCTGTATCGGTGTCTCTTCACTGACTCTCTGCTCGTTCTGTAGTAGAACGGAGATGGTGGAATCAAATTATGAAGTTCCATAGCACACTCCCCGAAATGTAACCGATAAAAAACCGACAAACTAGCAACCTTGCGTCGGTGCAAACAAAAATGATTAATTTTGAGATAAGTAACTCCTTCTATACTACGGGCTTTACTCTATTCTTCTCAAAAACACTCCAAAAACAAACAACAAACAAAAAACAAAAACAATCATATTATTTGACTTTTAACTTGGGTGTGATCAATAAATGATTTATATTTGTTAACGAACATTCTCTTGTAACTGTCTTAATATCCTTCTTTGAGCTTTTCTATACCAATATTATAAAGAAGAAAAGTTTGTTTGTTTGTTTGTTTGTTTGACGCGCATATGCTCCGAAACTAATGGGCCGATTTGAAACAATCTTTCACCGTTGGGAAGCTACATTATCCTCGAGTAACGTTGGCTTTATTTTTTCATTCTCTTTACAACTTGGATTATTGTATAGCCCGTGCGAATCCGGGACAAGCTGCCAGTTATTGATAAATCTGATTGAAATTAGTATTGTTACGATTGTTATTTAGACATCCTGTAACCTATGTTTTGTATAACATTAATCGTTTATGATTTATAATAATAAAAATGTCTTCTTCTTCGTTTAATCTAAGTGGCCAAGCTCTGGGGACGAGAGTTGTCAAACCACCCCAAACTTGGCTTAACGACTGCTGGTACTAAGACTAACAGCCGGGATCTACAATTTAACGTGTCGTCCGTCCCACGGCAGCACGCACATGAAAAAGCCACTTTAAAAACGACAGTCTTATAAGCCTGTTAAGATCGACAGGTTTGTATTATGAAAATGAAAAATCAAATTTGAAAATTGAAGTATTGCCGGTCCCGATGACTGGCCAAAAGCTGCGACCAAATGTCGGAGGACAACCGCACTCGATCCCACGGCTTCGTAAACGTTACAGGGATTGATAGCTGAGTTTATTTTAAAAACGGCTTTATTTATTTACTCAACAAGTGCTTAGTTAATGTAAATGTAAACTAAAACGTGGCTACGACGAGGGACGCGGTCGCGGGTGGCAAGCCGGGCCTAAGCCAAACGCAGTGATAAAATATCCTATTTGATGGCGCACGGCATTTAACCTTCTTCCAAAACAAGTCAGTGATTCATCACTAACTCTTTTCGTTTATTATGCTACGCACTTATTTTGTCTCTAAGTAATCAAAATCTTTTCGTCTGAAAGCTTACATTTATTTCTAAACGTATGTCTGTTAGTATTCTTTTTTTACACATTTCACACACACTTTGTAGCAACCATAAGAAATCTCCCTCGAGACGGATTCCCTACCTCCCGAACAATGAGGCGAGGAAGAGCCCAAACTGAACAGACTTAATATCAATACATATTTAACACCCAGACCGACAATCAACAAATATAGTCCAGCAGAAAGCTGTGCAGGAAATCGAAACCGGAACCTTCTGATTGGAGTCCGTCATGGTAACCATTGCGCTAAAGAGGTTGTCAAAACATGTAACCTTATTTCTTCAATAATCAGTAATTATTCAACCAGTTACTATGTTTAGTTTGCAACTATTAAGACACCGACACGCCGTTAAACTAGTAGTCCCGAAACCGTAGTCCGTCCTGCTCTAACGCACGGGAACATTATAGCTCTGTCTTTTGCTAGCACCCCGTCCCGCGACCCTAGAGGCGAACAGCGCTAATATGAGACATTGCTTACATTAACCCTCAAGGAAGATATCATCATAGGCTAAACGCAATGCGTTTCCGACATGTGGCAATTTTACTAACCTATGCCATACAGCTATTAGCAACCCGTTTTTTTTTAACAGAATTTCGCGTGAACTGTCATCTTACAAAGACGACCTTTGTAAACATATTTTAATATCAGCAGCTCTGTTGAAATATACCAAGTAATTAGCTTTAGCATAAAGAATACAGAATACAGACATTTATTGGTAAATAAATATTTACAAGTCAAGATAATAATATAAAAATATAATTATTAATATATACATAACCAACCAACTACCCATACGTTCCCACTGCTGGGACACGGGGCCTTCTCTAATTAGCATAGATATATAGACCATAAGCTACCAAGCTGGCCAAGTGCGGATTGGCAGATGATACACGTATTCAAATATTGTGCTCCTCAAACATGTCGGTTTCCTAAAGATGTTTTCCTTCACCGTAAAGCGAGTGTAAATCCACAAATAACTTGATAACGAGCCATTGGTGTAGGGCTCGAATCGAATGAGGGACCATTTGATTAAAAGCATACGTTTTTCCCACCGAGCCACACTCGCTTATTAATCAACTTTAGAAAAAAATAACTTTTATATTTGTATAATGTGTCAAGCTCTGATGTTGATATAACGGTAGCTAAAACTAACAGCCAATAATTAATTAATTTGTACTTGTTTATTTTATTTGTATAATAACTATTAGTGTAATTATTATAGCCGCTGTAATTTTTCACATAACACTAACTAAAAATTAGAAATAAAAGTGATATGTCTTAATAAGTGTCAATAAAATTGACAACTAGTATGAAATGTTTAATGGTTTTCTCAGTCTGAACCGTCTATGCTTTGATATGTGAATTTGACTTTTTTTTAACAAAGGATGACTATTATGTTAGCTAACACAAACTAGAAATGGTTCAGTATGGGGTTAACCAGCCGTGTGTGAAATGTGTCCTAATATTTATTTATTTATCTAAATTATTTATTATTATTTTAATAATAAAACGAGACACATACTTATCTGACTGCAATATAAACGCGTTTTTAAGCCTGACAAACTAAAGTACAGCTAAAAAATTGGTTGCGTGACATATTATTTAACAAAATTTACGACTTCATGAAACTAAATTTATTTATTGTTACATATAATGTAATGTGTCTAATCTGACATTAATTTACATATATTGTAATGTATTTTTGACGTGTAACAAGGTGTTATCTGTAAATGATTGTATTGTAGGTTGCCTGGAAGAGATCACTGTTAGCGATAAGGCAACTGTTTGTTGCATACTTTTTATTTCGACTTATACGATTAATTTGCTCAGTAAAGAGTTTATCTATCTATCTATTGTTTTGTAGTCGTATAACTAACAAACGATTTTAATCCTGACAAAAATAATGCGCGCATCGATAAAAGTGTTCATGTACGCGTAGAGAAGGGGCGCGAGCCACCGGCCGCGTTCTGTGCCAAATTAGACTCGATAAACTAAATATTTATCTAAGTTTCAATATAAACGTAGTAGGAGGTGAAATTCCCGTCAAATCAAATGGTTTTGGAGCGAGACGCGGGCGGTCGCCGCCGCCCGTCGGCCGCGATCGGATTTCGGAACGGCTTTTACTCCAAGTGTAAAACTTTGCTTTTAGACATTGCGCTAAAAAGCTTAAAGTTTTGAAACGATCTCCTCCAAAGTCTGAGAAACTTATTTTAGAAACTCGTAGTTTGAAAAGGTTTTCCTGATTCCTAAAGAGTGATTCGCAAGTTGCAAATATGTATATAGTACGACTTACACGAACGAGAAGAATCAGTTCAAAAATAACAGTTTGTAGTTAAATTTTTTTGAAAAAAGATAATGAGATGTTGGTAACTAAAACAAAATCATTTAAAGACTGCTTTAATACGTCTAGGCAACTGACTTTAGTTCTTTGGGATAATTAATCAGCTGTTTATCATATTTAAAAGGTTGGCCGTCCAGCGGCAAAATGTAAGGAGAAGCAAATGTTTTTTTTTTTTGTATTTCCAAAATACGTCGAAAACTATATCATTAATATTGTATTATAGCCTTTTTTAAACGACTTGCATTAGTTACCAGTGCTTCTGCATGAGAACAATACATTTTATTTACAAATATAACCAAATTATCGTATTTACACCTAGTCAGAAATATAAAATAAATAAACCAACTACAATTTCAATATTGCATTTTATAAATGAATAAATTACTTATCAACTAGAATTTTGACACGCAAAAGTAAAAAAAAAAGTTTTTACATTTCTTTCCAGATCTTGCTGAATTAGTAATGTGACGAACCTCCTTAAAGTACCACAGCTACCGACGAACAAATAAACATACGAACTTACAACACGAGGTCTCTCTTAATAACATCTATATATTATTATTTCACTAACAAACACACAGTAACAGTCACTATAAGTAAAACTAAACATGTCACGTTAATATAAAGTAATCGAACCAACCAAATGATTATGAAATTCAATCACGAGTAAGCCACAAGTAGTCATGTCTAAACCCCAAGCGTGGGCAGTAGCAACGCCATACGTATCACATCTTGTCATCAATATTTCTAGCACTTACCTCCCTATTTTTCAGGCAACTGCACTTTGGCCTGTCAAAACTGGCAGTGAAGTGACATAGTGACAGGCGGGCGGGACTCCAGCGGAGGGGAGCGAGGCCAGCCAAGGGGAGCCCAGCGCCATATTGCTTTCGGTTTTCTGCCTCCAGTAATTTTAGCCCCCGGTTTTAAAAGCGAGCAGTATTATTGAAACGTTATTGTTATTTATCGAAGCCAGCTGTCCGTGACCCTTTTCCCCGTTTCCACGGAATTCGGATGCTTCCAAATACATAGAGAAGAATTATTCTTCCACCCTTGTTGGTAATTTCAATTATGGAACCGATTTACCGATTTTAGGGGATGATGGTACCACATACAATTGTTTATATATTTATTATTTGTAATTATATTATATTTCTTTTTTGAATCTTTTTATATTTAGTTCAGCGAGACGGGTGGACAAAATCATTCGCAGTTACCACCTGGACGAGGGCTGCACAAGTTCGACACAGGTTCAAATAGGGATGTATGTAGATGATAATGATGATTTAATTCTTCGTAGTATCTTCACGCGAGGGTTATTCGCTTCGACTGCGCACAAAATAAACTCCAATAAATTATTCTTTTAGATTGGCGTTTGAAACATCGTTTCAATAGGATTTACGTAAAAGCGTTCAAAGAATAGATTTCTGACAGGCCGATTCGTTCTCAGCGTCCAAGTATGCAGCGCACGTTACAGCCGACCTATATTTATCCACAGTAATAACCACAATTTTTTAGGATCTACGATGTTATCTTTATAGAGACTCGCATAAAAGATTGAAGATGGTCGTTTTACACTTTTATCCGGGCTCGTAAGTCATGTCGGCGGATTATTTTGTTAACGCGGCGCGTATGATACATGGGTGCGGCGGGTTCCGGTGCAGCGCGCCTATTACCGCCGCTGGATAAACAAAAGATTAAATTATCGGGTTAAGACAGAGATAATCCATACAGATGAGATGGTTGTTGACCTTCGGAGTGCGCGGGACTGACTCAGCGAGGATTATTTTCAAGAGCGCAAGTTGCGGTTGCTGGCCGAGGAATGTGGACCGCCACCGCCGATGCTGCGAGCGGCAACTTTATTATTGATAAATAATAAATAAATTATTCATTTAGCACTGAAAAACTTTGATCTAGGTCACATCGAGTTTAGTTACAAAATATACGTAATGAAATTTGCATTGATAGTCGGTATTTTAGTAAACTCGGGGGACTCTGTGCTACACACTAGATTCCACCTGGCTCTTCCTTACATACAAATATAATATATAAATAGCTTGTATATTATACACGGAAGTCAAGTTTGAACGAACAAATATTTTTCTTATACATAATCATACTCGTACTACTTGAATCAACTTAAAACTTATGTTATTGGTGGAAAAAATCCTCTCTGATGTAGTTACCAGACAACTGAATTATAATCTAGCCTATAACTATATAAATTTTAGATAAAGTGAGCCAAGGTCAATGCATTCTTATACTCATAAAAATACAAAGCTACAAAGAATAAATAAATTTATGATTAAAAATATATCTGCAGTCTATGTTTGTTAATGCTTTATTTCTTCTAGTATAAGTTTTAGTGGGCTTATGACTAAGTATAAAATATCTCCTATCACGTCTATGAAATAAATAAAGAAAAAAATATTTATAACCAGGAGGAAGTGAATTTACAATCTTATAAAAACGTTGTCTGTTGTGTTTTTAAGTATATGGAAATGGAGTTTTTTTTTATAGTCGTTAAATCCCCCAGTTTGGTTTTTAGGGATCTGAGTCTACGTACTTTCTTACTTTTAACGATATTTTTTTACATATCTTGCCAATTTCTAAATTTGTAGACTTCTGTATTGGTCAATTTCAGATATAAACTTAATTAAATAGTGTTGATCCATTTCTTACTTATTTGATATACGTTTATGTGTGAAAATCTGTTCTCATAATTAAATAAAAAGTTTTAACGCTTGAGATGGTAATATGTATGTAATAAATAATAGATATACCGTCAAGAACGTGTATCGAACTCTGCTCAACAATAACAACTGCAAAGTACTAACAAAACATCGTATCAAACCGTACGGCTATAAACTATATCTACAATGTAAACTATGTACTTAATTAATTCAAACCAACGCGGTACACTACCCTCTAGTAATGCACTATAGCTCTTGGACTAGCTTTTTTGTTTTATCTAAAGACTAGCTGACCCGGCAAAAGTTGTTTTGACCTTAACACTTAGGGTATGAAAAATAAATAGTAGCCGATTCTCAGACCTACTGAATACGCACATAAAATTTGATAAAAATCGTTCATTCCGTTTCGGAGAAGTGTGGTAACTAACGCTGTGACATGGCAATTTTATATATTAGAAGATTATATTAGATAATCCAATGTTAGTAAAGCATATTAAATGCATTTTATTAGTGAGGAGAAATGAGTGAATTATATTAACTAGCTCTTCATCGAATTTCGTATCAGTGTTTGTAGTATATATTTGGAAAAAAATATAATAATTCGCGAGCATCTGTCCTGCATGCGCCGGCGCAGCGCGGCCTGAGATCGAGTACTGAGCTAGTCAGTTTGTCTATTTAATAACTTTATAATATTATGTAATGCGTCTTTATCTGTAATATAAATTCTGCTCCGGATCGTACCTGGTGCAAAGGCTATCAGATCCATCACTATGCAAAGCGGCAAGGCCACGAGCATTATATTGTGTTCGGAGTGTCTTCTAAATTAGTTATTTATTTTGAAATGTAATTTACAATATAATTAAATTAAATAAAGTGTAAATAAACATTTAATTTAATTGATAAATTAGTGAGAACACTTTTACCTTGGATGGTAAAATATTTCAATTATAATTGTGTTTTCTGTTTGTGATTATTAAAAAATAAATTAACTAATAAAAAAATACAGCAATCTACAAAAATGCGTATTAGACACATAAATTATCAAATCTACCGTCTAGACATCGTAATATGCATTAAAACTACTAAGAAAGTAGTTCTACGAACAGTACTCCTCGAAAAAAAATTCTTTGAAAATTATTTGGTATCGACATTTTAAGACCTTTATATTATATATGTATGTAATATCATAACCACTAATTTGGAAGCATTTGGACTTTTGTTTATTTTGATGTTATTTACTAAAAATAATTCTGTATTATATTTGTCGTTGGCGGTTTTTGTTTCGGGGGATGGTTCCCACAAAAAGTTGGAAATTTTCTGCTTATTTTTTTTTATTATTTACCAAATCTTCTTGGGACATTGTATTTAATCGATCTGTCAAATATCATTAAATCAACCAGTAAATAGGCGTAATAGCAGCAAATTGGCTGTCGGTCTGGGTGTTTAATATGTATTAGTACGAGATCCCACTGCAGGATAGGTGCGCTCATCGACTATTTGTTTAAAACCAAATTTTTATGTTTATTTATAGTTAAGAGAATATATATTTACTAGGGTGCCTATCAAAATTTGGCCGCTATTATTTTTTTTTAATTATATTTAATTTTTTTTTGGTAAAAAATTTCGTTTATTTATTATTTAAATAAAATAACGTCTACATCACAGCAATTAATATGAAGATTCGAAAAAATCACGGTTGCCGTTGCTCACCTGGCCGCACTTCTTTGCAGCCTGGTGTAAACAGGTATGATTTCGATAAATTTATACGTTCATAACCTATTTTTATGAATTATATGTCAAATTAAAGCTAATTTTTTTCTATTAATTATCATATAAAGTTGCTTAATTAAATCTGGCCGCAAATAAGGGTTGCTGGCTGTTAAAGATAATAAATATTTAAGGTAGAGTGAAAGAGAGTTAGCGCGTAACATCATTTGTCAGACGAGGACAGCGATTGCCGACTGTGCGACGCTTTTAAGCCGTTGCGCTTGCGTCGAACGTTAGTGTTCTCAACCACCGGGGAAAAATAGAAACGACTTATAATAAATACTCCAAAAAATATGTAATTTTTTCAAAATGATAAATTTATAAATTGCAACAAAAAATTAAACTCTGAATGATATCCAAAATCATTAGTAGAGTCAATTGTAAATAAAAGGTCATGATATTTACATTTTTTTTTACGACGATACAATAACATTAGCAAGCACTTTTGGAATGATATATTATTAAAGTCAAGCACATTGCTTTTTTCGTTACACATAAAACACGACTTCATCTTTATCAATTCTATTTTACGTTAATTAATATAATATTTTTTAGATGCACAAATAAAATAACAATGTAAATATAAAACATTGTTTATTACGAACTCGAAGAACCAGAAGCCGCGTAAAACAAAACACTGCCCCCCGCCCGCGTCATTTCCCACCCGCGTAATGTTGCTAGCTCAGGCATTATATGTCCGTTTTTAGCGTAAAATTTGGGAGTCCAGGAGGTGAGATAATAATAGAATAAAAATTGTCCTAATCTATATTATTATTATGTACCTACCTAATTGTCTCAATAAATTGATAGATTTATTGAATAAAAGACGCTTTAGAAAAAAATACATTTAATTTCCTTTTTGCTGAGTAAGCTTTATATAATATTGTCTCTTAGAATTTGAACTTATTAACAAAAATTTAAATTTAGATAAATGATGAAATATTATGTCTAGGTATTTTTCATAGATATAAACATACTATTTAATAGGACTATTGGTTATGTACACACGGGCTGCACTGATGTGTTATACTTTCTTTTTTCAAGTCGGTTAATTTTTATTAAATTAATTATTAATATTCTACAATGAATAAAAGCCCTCAAGAGGTAATAAAAAGTAGGGTAAATCAAAACTCTTATACTGGCAACACTAACAAGATGGATGCCTCATTATCTATGACAATTTTAAAACTGAGAAATTTATTCAATAATTAAAAAAGTTGATACTTAAATACGATACTTACCTACACGTGAAATGTGATCCTATCGGATCGGATCGGTCGCGCGTCAAACTACTCTATTTAAGAGTAGTTTTAGTAGCTTCAGTATTAGGCGCGCTCACGGTTTCTGGTTCTTTCTGTATTCTGAGCATTCGACGCATGCGCAATGGCTTAAAAGCGTCGCACAGTCGGCAATCGTTGTCCTCGTCTGACAAATGATGTTACGCGCTAACTCTCTTTCACTCTACCTTAAATATTTATTATCTTTAACAGCCAGCAACCCTTATTTGCGGCCAGATTTAATTAAGCAACTTTATATGATAATTAATAGAAAAAAATTAGCTTTAATTTGACATATAATTCATAAAAATAGGTTATGAACGTATAAATTTATCGAAATCATACCTGTTTACACCAGGCTGCAAAGAAGTGCGGCCAGGTGAGCAACGGCAACCGTGATTTTTTTGAATCTTCATATTAATTGCTGTGATGTAGACGTTATTTTATTTAAATAATAAATAAACGAAATTTTTTACCAAAAATAAATTAAAAATAATTTAAAAAAAAATAATAGCGGCCAAATTTTGATAGGCACCCTAGTAAATATATATTCTCTTAACTATAAATAAACATAAAAATTTGGTTTTAAACAAATAGTCGATGAGCGCACCAATCCTGCAGTGGGATCTTAGGCTATATGATTATAAAGTATTTATGTATTTATATGTAATAAATCACTTTCTAGTTTATATTATGGTTGCTAACATAACCATAATACAAACTAGAAAAGATCTAGTACTGGGCTAATCAGCAGTGTGATAAAAAAAAACAAAGACAGTCGTAAGCAAAATTGGGCGGTTAACACTGAGACTTCGCTCGCTTCACTCGCTCGGTCAGCGAATAGTAATGAATGAATGAAGAGCGCGTGAGTTGCTTATTATTATAGGCACGGCTACCCTACCTGTTTTAACAAGATAACCAATTTAAACAAATAAAGACTGTGCCAATACCAACACGGCTGTTTTAGAAAAACAATAAACATAGAGTTCAACGTCTGATAGAGTGGTGCCAAAACAAGCACACCGCACTTACGAGTTCAAATGTAGCACGTTTAATAAGTCTTCTCCGATGGAACAGCTGATTGCCGCGCCGGCGTCTTTCTTAATTTGAGATGTGCCTGTAGGTAATGCTGGGGCTATATTAGCGGGCTATGGCTAATATTCGGGCTACAGCAATGTGAATATAGGCGGGTACATCGCGACAATGCAATGTATTCGCGCGTAGACGATGTAGTATCCAGGCCGTGTCAGCAAACTAGCGCGCATCAAAGGGATTTGTCGCGACAATATTCTATTGAGTGGCCACACCTACGTCACTTCAGTGTCGTCCAGACTTTGAAGCACACAAGACTGACGTGCTTTTGTGTTGGTACCATAGATTTGAGTACGTTTGTATACTATGAGTGGAGTAGTGAAAAAGATCGGCCGCGCAACTGAACAACGAATATTCTCTGTAGGCCGTTTCCCAAATCTTCGCCCCCATGTGTAGACAAAAACATCGTGTAAGCCCCATGCACGATGTCTTGCGCGCCAATGCGACACGAATTAGCCCCAGCATATGACATACTAATTAATGATCAAACGCTAAACGAACTTACCTAAGTGAAATTCGAACAGAACTTCAACTGCAATAGACACGGGAACAAACGGTGCTCACGTTCAAAATCTCCAAAAAACCCGGCGAAAATGGATAATTTTTCTTCTTTTACTTGATATTCCTATACAATTTTTCTTTTTTGTAGACGGTCATCGACGGAAAAACACACAATGGTAATTTTGTTGACAGCTTGTCAGAATAAAGACGATCGCAATTTCTTCGAAATTTGAATTGAGAAGAAAATATCTTTGATTCTTCAAATGAGGTCTCTAAAACATCCGTGTGGAGGTCGAACGTGGAAGCACGCCTACAAACTGGTAAACCTTTATCGCTGAGAATTAAACCAAAGATAATGCTCGAGATAAGAGCCCGATTTGTTGCGCCATTGTTAGTGGTTTCGACGCATTTCTTGACCACTGCCCAATTTTGACATGCTGATATGTGTCATATTTTGAAACTACTATTTGATAAGTCGCATGCGATTCTGACTTTATTCTTAACATTTTGTGTAATTTACATATATTGCTAATTATTAATTAAGTTTAAGAATTTACTAGTATTGTGCCAATACCAAATTCTAACTTGGCTCGAAATAAGCATTATGATTAATGATATTATATTACTAGAATTCGAATTGAAAACTCGCGCCATTGGTGGACAATAGCAGGGAATGTCTACGCGGGTGGCTGGCGGGCCCGGCGAGCCTCTTGACAACGAGAAGGGAAGCTTTAGTGAACCCTCTCATACACGGTGACCATGCTTTCCTAGCTTTTGATATTACCAGTGATTTGAATACGCGGCGCGAATAATAGACGCGGCCATAATTACCGATGAAACCTCTTCTTCTTTCACTTAGGTGGGTCGGCACAGCAAATCTTCTTCTTCCACTCTTCAATATCAGACGTCATCTCCACACTCAATCCTTTCTCCCTCATGTCCTCATTCACACACTCCATCCATGTCTTTTTCGGGCGGCCTCTTGCTCTTCTTCCTTGCACTACTATTTCTATACATCTCCTAGTGACATGCATCTCCTCTCTACGCATCACATGTCCATACTAACCTTCCACTCTTTATTTTCTAATACCTAATAAACCTGGATGGCTTTGAATAATAACGAGCAGACGCAAGCGGCTCCACCCGAAAAATATTTTTCCTTGTTTTTCTCCTTTTCTGTCGAAATTTTCCCTGAATTTTGTTTGCTACAAACCTCGAGACCTTTCCAGCGAATGTTGTACCCTGGAAATCGGTTCGTGCGTTCTGGAGTTAAAGCGTCGGGAAGGAAAACCCGACTTATTTTTATATTATAGAAGAAAGATGTAAGTGTGACCGTTTTTCTACGAGGTAACTTCAAAACCATACTCACCCTACTTATAATGTGGTTGGTGACTGTCATCCTGAAATAACGGACAAATAAGCCTGATCGGCGACACAGAATATGCCACAGTTGGTACCGATACCACAGCTTCGCTAGCAGTTACTATTGAATCAGCCGACTCATTGTTGTGGCCGAATGTAGCTTCTTGAATCGACACTCGATTTTCTAGGGTCCCGCGGCAGTACGTCGAAACCTTCTGACAGTCTGATGAAGGAAGAAATAAAATAACCGATAAATGTGAATAAAGGCCTCTCAACGCAAACCCTAATTCAGATTTCACTTCAGACGAAAAAGCGGCCAATAAAATATGTATATTGTTTCTGTCATAATTGTTTTATTTACTAAAGAAAGTATATTTGTACAATGTTCGTATAACCGGCTATCAGTTACATTTATGTATTGTTTCTGTCTGGTTGAGCAATATCTGAAACAAGATATGTAATTATCATGGGCGAAGATAAAGGCAAAATCTTGATTTTACAGTTTTTTCACTATATATCGTAAACGGTAAAAAATACTTTAAAGGGTGTTTTAAGAACGACTCTAAGGATATTACATAAGGATACAGACATCAAAAGTGAAAATAAAGTTTAATCTCTTTTCCTTGAATTAATCAACACCTACATATATTTAAGTAAACCTTACTGAAAATACGAAAAAAATTAAATTACATAAGGATACAGACATCAAAGTAAAAATAAAGTTTTATCTCTTTTACTTGAATTAATCAACACCTACATATATTTAAGTAAACCTTACTGAAAATACGAAAAAAATCAAATTACATAAGGACACAGACATCAAAAGTAAAAAAAAGTTAAATCTCTTTTACTTGAATTAATCAACACCTACATATATTTACGAGTATTGACTTAAAATACGAAAAATAAACAAATTATATAAGGATACAGACATCAAAAGTAAAAAAAAAGTTTATTCTCTTTTACTTGAATTAATCAACACCTACATATATTTGCGAGTACTTACCTTAAACACGAAAAAAATCATAATCATATATTGATTGATTATATTTATTAAATATAATAACGTTTTTCCCTGTTTTTCTCCTTTTTAATGATAAATCTACAGAACCTAATTATAACAATAATTTGACATGCTCTTGGCCATTTTTTCCCACGTCGGAATGCAGCCCCCCGATGATCCTTCATCGCTCTTCGAGTGCTTCTGCCTACTTCAGTTTCAATCGAAAGTAATTAAAGTGACGAATATTTTTATAGATTTTTTTTTATTAAAAGTGGTTTTGTTGGAACTCGAGTTGAGGTGTTTACTTTGTATGTTTATTTATTTCATCTTGCGATTTGTCTGAGGACATCTTGTCGCGTTTTATTTTTAGTAAAATTGTTTAAAAATGTCAGTACGTTACTAAGGTGCACCAATGAGGATTGAAAGGACTTGAGCAAAATGGCATATTTTGAAATGGTTTGAATTTGGAAAATGGTAGGTATATGTATTTTGATTTGCGTAAATGGTAGGGTAACCAATCCAAGGTCTAAGTTATCCCCATACAAAAGGACATCGTACATATCTGTATGGAGATTAGCACAGGATTAAACATAGATAGCCCTCTACAAAAATTACCAAATATAGTGTAAGAGAATGAAACTAATGCCGATCGATAGATCGAATGATCATATCAATAAGAGATTACTCACTCACCTTCAGACACGCTCGTATCTAGTTAGTATGCTTCAAAACACGTTTATATACAAAACCACTGTAAGTAGATCCTCGCTCTTTAACATTTTTAAAAACAGTGTGGTTCATGTTATGTTAGTCACCAATGAATCCAGTATTTACTGTTGGATTTTGATAAAACAAACTCTAATAGCTTTACATAAGACTTCCAAACATATTTATGAAAACAGTGTATCAATAAATTGTGTACCTACTTTCTGAGATAAAGAGTTTAATTTTTCAACTTTTGTTTTTTCTTTCTTTAGTAAGTACCTAATAATATAAATTTAGTAAGTATTCATTCAAAATCTTTGTAAATAAGAATAACTTTATATGAAAGAAACTTCAGTGGCATTAACCAATAAACGTATTTCATTGACAAATTCAGTCTTAGAAGAGGCTAAGGCTACAATATAAAATAAATACAATTACATTTATTTAAATAGTAGCGTTCAACGGGTCAAAAAATAGTTGTAGTTTCTCAAAAGAAATAGGAAGAGAAGAACAAATTTTATATTATGTAAATGAAACACATAAAAACTAGTACCTAATATAATGGATAAGCTCAGTACTATCTTTTAATGACAGGAAATAATTGACTGGCCAGTTAAACATTTAACTCGTTCAAATTGTCAAACTTTAAACTTTAACAACTATGAAAAATCTATAGTAAAATGAAAGCGCTTTTACATTTTATTTCTTTAACGTGTATTATAACGTTTTAGTAGATCAATAATCTCTGCATAAATACATACCGATTCGACCCTGAACTGCATTACGTATAGCAATACTTCAGACAGACAACGTCAGACAACGTCAACAAGACTGCTACTACTAGAGACTTCTGTCGCCCTGGTACCCGCAGCCTTGGCTGAGTTCACAGAGCCAATACAGTCACAGTTTAGTAAACAGATAGTACCTTGCATACAATGTTGCATGAACGACTCTACGAGTAGGTATGTGGGTACTATCAGCCGCATGACGCGTACGACTGTCCGATAAAAGCGAATCAAATAAAAATAATTCATCATCATCAACATCAGCCAGTTTTCCTGCACTGCGTATGGGCCTCCTCACTAATGTGGCACACAGTAAGTTCCCCAGGTATACGTCCACCGGTTTTTAGGTTTAAAAACGTACATACATACATGTTAGAACACGTTTCACACACGGCTGGTTAATTCCAAACTGAACCATTTCTAGTTCGTATTATGTTTGCTAACACAACTGATACTACATACATATCTACATATTTTATATAGAAACTCTATTACTAAGCTTCCGCTGTCTGTCTGTCTGTAAATCATCAGACAGTTAGTAAATAATAAAAAAATATATCGTTATAAAATATGGTGCTGCAGTAAACTCCTTGTGAGAACAACTCCGCCCAATCAAGACTGCCTGTCGATAAAAAAATATATTAATTAGTTTTAGAGGTAGGTTTACCAAGTTTTGTCAACATAGTTCAAAATTGCGGCCTTCACGTCTAGGCTAAAATATCTAAACATACAACCGTGATGAAAAGACCACAGCAAACTTGAACAGTTACTGCAATAACGCTTCGCCCGCTCGAAAAATTATTTCACAAAATTCTAAAAATAAAAGAAAAATCAAAATCATACAATATTTTTTGTGCTGATTGTACATTTAACGCAAATGAATTATGCAACGGTCGAGATTACAAGGCAGGCGCATTCGATTGGTCGAGCAATAAACTGTCATACTATAGGTGTCAACCTACTCAGGGTTGGATTTAGGTATGTTGACAAAGATATGAAAAAGATACTACAATTATTTATGAAAATATAGTACCTACACTTTCATTATATTTAATTTAACTTATTTTATAGCCATTAAAATCAACACCAGATATGGCAAAATTTACTTCACTTCTAAGTTTATGAGTTCTTGAATATTACTATTAGCTAGATCTTCATCCTTGGCATTTAATCTCATCAACATATCCTCAGTAGGAATAAAATAAGTACGTTTCCCACTTTTGCTACCGCTTTTGATAGCGTCAGAAGACAATAATATAGCGTCTAATAACGTAAAATTAAGCATTCGGGAAAAACTTTAAGCTATAGTGTTTTAGTGTACTATCCTAAGATGTGGACAGTATAATAGTACAAAAGGCAAAATAGTATAAATACTATAATTATAGTCTAAATCCAACACTGTACTTACTACAATATCGTCATGTGCGATACGTAATCGTATGGTCGACCGCTTCGATGCTTCTGTTCTCCTGGTACCTGTCCTTAGAAATACATCAATCAATGCCAGGGTTAGGGCGATAATGTTTTTTTTTTTTATGTCCTTTGTAGTGTAAGATCCGAGCCTACATCGACTTTCACCGACGTGATAATTAAATAAAATTAATTTCATAATAAATTTAGCAACTTAGAAAATATATTAAAAATGGGTTGCCTAAAAAAATCCTGGATAGAAAGAATATTTACAAAAAAAAATAAGAAAAATGAGTATTACAAAATTTTGAAATTAAAAAAAAAACTACTTGGGTTGCTAGGTGTAAACAGGTATGTCGAAATCAGCTACTTTCAACCGATTCGATAATAGAAAAAAAATAACAGGATTTTTTTAGGCAACCCATTTTTTATATATTATACTAAATTTATTATGAAATTAATTTTATTCAATTATCGCGTCGGTGAAGGCACAGAATAATAACTTGGTGAAGGTCGATATAGGCTCGGATCTTCTACTATTGCGTCTATGCAATAGGTTTATTGAGCGTTATATGTGTGCCTACGTGTGTAGATATGTTTGTCTTTTCCCGTATAAAATCGTCACTGCATACATACATATATAATTTGTTTGTCTTGTTTGTTATTATTACGTTGGCTACGACGAACGTAAAACTGGATTTATTTAGTTTGATTTTTTTCGCCCCATCCTCGGGTATAGTACTCGTATTAATATTAGGTACATTTTTTTGGACACATTTCACACACGGCTGCTTACCCCATACTGAACCATTTCTAGTTCGTATAATGGTTGCTAATTTAGTTCAGCACAAAGATGTTGACCGTCGCGGGAATCGAACCAGGAACCTTCAGATTGGCAGTCCGGCATCCATTACGCCAACGAGGTCGTCGACATTTTGTCTAAATCATTCAAACTACAGCGGCCGGCCTTATTTTCTTATACTGGCATGTTTTATTCATGTGTTTTACTTCTTACAGCTAGGCATTGACCTATGATAATCAGTTCACGTAACCACAAAAGATAACGGGACTCTGGTCTAACGTGGCGCATACCTAGTCTGGAATACTAAGAGACTGCTGATACACACAAGTGGCGATTCAGCGGCACACACGACTAAACTAAATTTAGAGAAGCCCCGTCTCTTTTCATCTTAGGTGGCCAGAAAGAGACGACACGTTCTGAACCACACACAAAGCAACTAATATCACGTCAAATATGAAAAATGTAAGCGATTTCAGAGCGTACCCAATTATATCAGCTCTAAATCTGACGTGTTTGACGTGATTTTAGATGTTTTGTCTATGGTTTAGATCGTACCATCTCTTTTCGGTCATTTATGACGAAAAGAGACAGAGCTACTTTAAATTTAGTTTAGTCGTGTGTGCCACTGAATCGCCACCACTGTTAGGTGATTGGCTTCGATCAAATATGGCGATAGATTTTTCACCTTGGTTGCTAGCCAGGCGAGCCGTACCACCATACAGACTAAGTTCTTGAACCTAATGTAGCAAAAGTGAAGTACGACTGCGCGAGTATATTATTCGTATCCGTAGCCATCCAGCGGGGAAACGCTGCCAGCAAACTGAAGACGTTATATCCGCGCGCGGGAAACAGTGTGTTTATTGTATACTTATATTTGTTTTGAACTTGTAATGGGATTTTTAAGTAATATTTCAAGTTTTTTGACGTATTGTTTATGATTAAATAATAATATCGTAGGAAAAACGAACATTACGTTCGGTTCATTAGCAATATATATGTACCTACTACATAACATAAAAGGAGCAAATATTTAGTGCTTGCCCACTTTTAGAATGTAACCACTTATGCGCTTAACTCTGTACTCTGTGCGTTTATTTGATTGAGAAACTGTGGGCGTACTCAAGGTCCGCTCCAGGGGCTATTTCCTACAAAGAAAGTTTTTTTTACAAAGAAAATTTTGAAACAATTTTCTTGTTGCCTTTAAAAAAAAATCATTCTTAGTCTAAGATATTTATTTACTCGAAAAAACGGCCACAAAAAAAAGTTGGAAGATAAACTGGGAAATACGAAAATCTGGTTATAATTGGTTTCGAGGCATTTAGAGCGTCAATATTGTTAATATTTATAATATTCACATAAAATTAAATATAACTTTTTGGAGGCTCTGACATTTTTAGTGGGCTTTACAACTTATAAAATAAAGATTATTTTTCCTATTATTAAAGTTGCTTAGGCCGATAATTATGTTTATTTTCTCCTGTATACAATTTGCTAATAGGCATATTTCTGACGACTTAAATAATATATTTAAGAAATAAAACTTTATATGGACAAAAAATATACGAATATCTGATTCAAATGAAAGTCGGTTTTGAATATATTTAATTTAATACCCTATTTGACAAATATCCGCAACTGGAAACATGACCTCACTGACAGAGCAAAGTTCAAAATGGTTTTGATATTTGAGTTCAATTAAATGTACTGGCTAGTTGAAACTAGTTTATAACTATGTATTGTAAATAAATATATTTTAAATGTTTATAATAAGTAAAAAAAAACTACTTATTCATCTACAGGACCTTATTAATCTTAACAATAATTAATAAGTTTGTTCTATACCAATATTATGAAGAGGAAAAGTTTGTTTGTTTGTTTGACGCGAATAGACCCCGAAACTACTGAACCGAATAGGAAAATTCTTTCACCGTTGGGTTCATTATCTCCGAGTAAAATAGACTATATTCTGTTTCTCTTTGCTACTCGGATTATTTTAGACCCCGTGTGAAGCCGGGACGTGAGGCTAGTATATTCATAACTTACAAATTAACTAGATCACATTACAGAGCAAGCTGGAAAGATCTGTTGTAAACTGCCTGTCCATAAAGTATGGTGTTTGATAGCAGTTCTATAACTCCAGCGGGGGTACACAGGTAGATGATGGTGATGATAACAACTGCCCCATCTAGCTTGACCCTGAGTCCGTCTCCAAATAATACGTCTACAAATAAAACCTGTACCATGAAGTGCCTCTTGACGATTTCGTCTCGAATCAACGAGATTTAAAATATGAAGTCACACCGTCATAGCCTTTTTGATGGGGTGCTATAAAAACGGACGTAGCATTATATTGTAGACTGAGCGAGTGAAGGAAACGAAGCGTCTGTACATTAACAAAATAAAAAATCCTACGGCCTTCCGTATGTTTGTTGTTTAAATGGTCTATAATTATGTAAACTTATTTTTTGAAATAGCAACTAAGTTTTAACATTTTATTTTATTTAGTGTGCAAAGGAATTCCATGACTTAACTACCCCTGCTCAATTCCACTATTGGACAAGTAGGGAAACACCAAGGCGGCAACGTTATACAGTGGAGGTTCCAAAGTCGCGTACTAAGCGCTTTGTCTTCATTGTGCGAATCGTAAAGGTGTGGATTTCCTTGCCAAGCTCCTTGTTCCCTGAAAACTACAAACTGGTGGTTTTCAAAGCAAATGTAAAAGTTTTTTTGATTAGACAGGTATACATACCTAGTTTAATATTTGTTTGCAATAAAGTCATTGTTATATTTATTAACTACTTTAATAACACAACAATGTTAGAATTACATAAAATTGATCAAGTAATTGTTTAGATCATAATGCAGTGTAAACTCCATGTACGTCACTCGATTTAGGTAACAACAAACTCTCTAAAGCATTGAAATCAATCAATTGGCTTTAGTTGGTTTAGCTTGTATTCCGTACAATGATACATTCTCTCCATTTAACGACCACTATCTATAACGTCAAAAAATGCACAGTCCTTTCAGTGTCGTTGTCCAAAGGTCTCAGTGGTGTTCCACAGGTCTACTGTTCGGAGAACTACAGTCATGTTTGACACACGGTAGGTACTGCTTATTCTATTTAATATTGAACAGTAGGAGGTCTACTTGATGATTCGTTTGAATAGTTTGATTGCATCAAATTAAGAACCCGCTTCTACTTACTTGAAAATAACGTGTTTAAGAAATATTTATATAAAGACACAATAAAGCGGAGATCTGCGGTCTCAGCTATTAAGCCCCTTATTAAGGGTGTTTTAAGTTTGACGTGTTTGTGTGTGTGTGTGTGTGTGTGAGTGTCTGTCTGTCTGTCTGTCTGTGGCATCCTAGCTCCAGAACGGATGGTCCGATTAATTTTTTTTTATTCGAAGGTTGTGTCCGTTGGGAGTGTTCTTAGCTATGCTTGATGACAATCAGTCCGATGAGATGACCGCCACTACAAAATATTTCAATTATCATTATTTATTCACAATTTACTGTGAAATAACTAAACTACTTGCAGTAATATAAATAATTGTATCTAACCAGGGAGTGCAACTGCATGTTGTAAGGCAAACATAGGCTACAAAGCCTTCTTTTACGGTACGAAATGCATTCACGCATCTCCCGCCACAAGCCTGGACGAGGCGGGCGGGATATGTCGGGCTCGAGGGCCAGAGGGGCCGTCACTACCGACTACAACCTCACGGTGTCCCATCTCACGACGGGGCTAGGGATGCAGGACCGCACAGGGCAATACCGCTGCTCTCCCCGCCCAGGCCGCTGTTCAAGCGGACCCACCTAGGCTACAAAGCCTTATTAGGTAACAGTTGACCCTCGAATAAATCAGCTTCAATAATTTAATTATTTTTGTATCATATTCATTTTGTCAGTTAGAATATCAAATGAAAGGTATTTACTAGTAAACTGCATATTGTACATACTTCAGCGAACTGGAAGAGTAACTCCATACAATTGCCGCTTAGAATTTGGATCCATCTACGCACACAATTATACTGCTATCCCAACGAAACACACACATACAAAGCTCGCACGCGATTGGTCGGTCGACGCCACGCGGGCGCGCGTTTTGCCCCGCCCACCGCGGTATTTAACGCGTGGACGGTGGAACCATTTTACTCTATACTATTCTATTTATTCTAGTTCGCTGACATACTTACCAACCTAGGTCTATCCAAATTTGACTGAGTAATATTAGGTGTTCGTAATTTTCGAGCAGGTTAGGTTAGTTTAGATTAATCGCTAGTATACATAGCATACAAATATTGCCATAGCTCTTTTTAGCCCTTAGCCTTTTTTATTTAATTTTACATGTTTTTTCTAAGTTTATACATATCTAATTAAATACTCTGTGAATAATTAGAGTGTCTACCCAATGTCGATATAAAGATTGAGTATTGTAAAAATTCAGTATCGTAAAAATAAATAAATAAGTATCGTAGAAATAAAAATTAATTACTTATTTCAAAAATTATATACCTACATATGTACGAGTATGTTCAGAAGATAAGTAATAATAAAATACTATTAGATTACTAAACCTGCTGCTGCCCTGTTATTTATTTAAATTAAACCTGTTTCATCTTCAATTGGGGTGCAGATAATTAAAACACAAGAAGTGAAAATGATGAAGCTTTAATCCTTTGAGCCCTAGACGGATTATAATATAGGAGGTAAATAACATCAATACCACAAGAATTATGTTACAATAAATACAAGTACTGGGACGAATAACACTCACAGAATATGCTTATTTTTAGTGGTGGCGATTCAGCGGCACACACGACTTAACTAAATTTAAAGAAGCCCCGTCTCTTTTCATCTTAGGTGGCCAGAAAGAGACGGCACGATCTGAACCACAGACAAAACAACTAAAATCACGTCAAATATGGAATGTGCAGGCAGTTTTAGAGGTGATACAAGTGAGTGCGCTCAATAGTCGCCTATATTTTCTACATTTGACGTGACTTTAGTTGGTTTGACTATGGTACGGAACGTGTCGTCTCTTTCTGGCCACCTAAGATGAAAAGAGACGGGGCTTCTTTAAATTTAGTTTAGTCGTGTGTGCCGCTGAATCGCCAATTGTCTCCGAGCACACTGCCTACGCTTCAATTCGCTCTCATTACTTGACCATGTATGGGAATACCATGAGCTATAGAAAAGCCCTGTTACTGCAATATACAATATATCACGTTATAATAAGTAATCATTTAAAAGCAATGCCTAAAACGAGCGCCTGCGATACAAGATCACTCCTAATGCAGAGCTCGATGGATCTCTGCGTCGTATCTTGTCTTAGCAAGTTTATTATAAAAGATATGAATTAAAATGTTTAGATAAGAGAGTTGTGTAATCGTTGTGAAAATAGATAAATTTGAATTTGGATTCGTTTTCAATATGTACTATAACGATAGCGAATTGAAACGACTTCTTAAGCGGATACAAGATGTCAAGCGGCGCAGTAATTTTATTTCTTTGTAAATATTGTATCTGTTACTGCATTATGAGTCAATATATTATGTACATTAAAAACTATGTAAGTTTATTTTTGTGTTGCAGAAACAAAGGCTATTTTACTTTTACTACAGATCTGATGGATTGTGCTGAATTACTTTCAAAATTTGTAGCTACTGATCCACCGGACTACCATCATAGTGCATGAGTCTAACTACGAGTATATCCGCGAATTAAGAAAGTTTTACATAAATTAAGGAGTTACCTTTAAAATACCTCCATACATGAAAATAAAGACAAAAATAATAAGCCTGCTTAGTCAGTAAGTGTTTAGATCTAGGATATCTGTCTAATCTTAAACGGAAAAAATATTATAAATGCTCACCTACAGCTATACAATTTCATACAAACATAAACCTAGTCTGGAACCTTCGACCGTTGTTATTATTGAATAGAGTTTTGGCGGAAGAGGCTTCTAAATAAATATACATACAGTGCAAACTCTATATAACGACACTGAACGGACTATGCTGTTTATGGCGTAAAGAATGGTCGTTAAATCGAGAGAATGTATCATTGTATGGAATACAAGCTAAACCAAGTAAAGCCAATTGATTTCGACGCTTTAGAGAGTTTGTCGTTAAATCGAGTGACGTTACATGGAGTTTACACTGTATATAATAAAATATTATAAAGTGCAACAATGCTATTACTTAGGTAGGACATTTTATAGGTCTCCTGGCTAATAACCACCCTTAAAATGAAAAATCTGTCGCCAAGCATGTAACAATGTGTTACGACAGCCAGGGAGAATTATCTTGAGAGATAAACAGATTAACAATTTTATTGGTAAAATATTTCATTTACAAATCAAAGATATTGCAGGCATGCTTCTTCTTAGGGCAATGTTGCTAACTCTAGTCTAATGCCTAGCTGTAGTTAAAAAATAATGCGAATATTAACCGAAGCCTTTTGATTTTGATCAAAACTTATAAGTTCTAAAACCGACGGAGGTTATAATGCCTATGTTTGTATGAAATATTGTAAATAAATTATTAGTGGGTTACGAGCCCTCTTACAACAGACTAGAATAACGGCACATTTTTCACTAATCGAGTAAGTATAACTAGATTAACTAATCCTAATATAAGTCAGTTCAATCAACGATGACGCATCTAGGATTCATTTCCATTCATAAGGCCACCAAACATAGAAATTTCTCAAAATTATAATTAATAATCTTACATTTTATATATACCAACTATACTTAATTTGTCTATAAACAGTATTAAATAACTTGACATTGATTTGTATAATTTTTTCTATAAGATTAATGAAATTATTGAAATCCATTGTAGTCCATTATAAATAGAAGACAAAATTAAATATTTAGTGCACTTCCGCTGTGATCACTACACTAAATATTTATTTTTGTCTTCTATTTTATGTTGACTACTTGTTGGAAACTGAAAACTTAGGTGGTACTCGAAAATACAAGAGGAAGCGTGATCGTTCATTGAACTATCTATCTACTTCGTTATTATACAATATTTGTGACCTTATACCCTTAATATACGTGAAACTAACCTATTTTATATTTATTTACAATGCTCAAGCGAAACTCAAACAAAAATGCTTCATTTTTATACTGAATGAGTTTCTGGCTTATTACTACAATTTCGGAATAAATCGTATTGACCTATAAGCTACTTTATACTATAGATAGCACACCGCCATAGTAATTTAAATAAGTCTTGTGTGGGCGATACTTCAATTATTCACAAGCACTATTCTAATTTATTCGAAAAGTTTTCGATTCGATAACGAAGCGCTAACCAGTGGGATTATTAAGTCCACGCTAAGATATCATCAGAATAAGTTAGGCTAGCTCGTAAAACAAACATAAAATTTCATTGTTTGACATTAAATTAACTTCTACGATCTCATTAATTTACAAAATATCATTTCGACCTCGTGATTTTACAAAAATCATTTAAAAAAGTAATTTCAAATTCATTGTCATTGAAATCATCTGAATAACACAAAAACCACTTACTTCAACACTGAGGACGGAGCGCACTAAACTACAGCCTTATTTTTTTTTAAATAAACAACGCACAATCGAATCAAAAAGTTTCCGAATGAAGAAGAATTCGAGCCGGAGAATCAAGCACAGCACTAACAAGTCACTGTCATGGCAACACGGGCCAAGTTTGCACTAAGTCCACTTATCGACGAACATTGGGTGCTCAAAGTCTATTCGTGGAGCCCAGAACAGCGCCTCCTGCTGCAGACCACCGTACCTGAAACAACACGAAACTTATTCAAATTTCAGGTCTTGTATCTCATTGCTGTAACGGTATTTTGCTGTAAGTTATTAACATAAATATAACTCGTGTTAAAAAAGAAAACATTTGAAAGTTCATGTCCTCTCACTTGCACAACTATATAAGTGCGAGCAAGAGGCAGCAAGCTTTCAAATATTGCATTCTTTATTGAATCGAGTTGGTTGATAGCTGTTGGTTTTTGTCCAAACTGTCAGTGACATTGCCGATTAATACACATGAAATTTTATTTTAGTCTACTGTAGAAATCTGTACTATACAACTATATAATATGATATATAACTAGTAGCTGTGGCTCCGCCCGCATGTAGGTCGATTTTTTCGGGAATCGCTTTTTCCCTGAATTTTGTTTTCTACAAGCCTCACAGAGCCCGAGACCTTTCCAACGATTGCTGTACCGTGGAAATCGGTTCGTGCGTTCTGAAGTTATAGCATCAAGAAGGAAATCCCGACTTATTTTAGAATATAGAATATGGGGTATTATATGACTAAGTGGTGTCGTAAAATGCATAAAACCGGAATAATATATAAGCTTCAAAAAAGCTTTAGTTTTTGTTACCTATATTCCACACAAAAACCACGCATAAAACATAAGAGCCGTATTAAAATTAATTTATCTAAAATTAAACCTACTTTCTACATGCACAAATAATATGAAATTGTACATGTGGATTTGTTTTTTATGATATTTGTTTTTAAATACAACAAATTTTCTTAAACAACATTTTTCCACGTATTCGAATATCTACCAATATTTATAGGATCAGGATAAAATCACAAGTACCTATTATCTATCTCGGACACACACGTACACAATAGCCATGAATGAAATATTTATCATCAAATGAAAAAATATCCAGTCGAAGTTTTTTTTTTCGTTAAAGTCTATCTTTAAATGGCATTACAAAAGATTTGTTTAAATTTGCTACAAAGGGAGACAAGGAAACAAAGTGGATTGCTAAGTTAATCTCTGATAATGGCGGAAGTGCACGACCAGTGCGGAAGTATTAGCTTATTAGCTTCGGTTTTTAGGCCTTGTGTTTATTTTTGCCACAAAAAGGGAACTTTTAATCCAATCTAATTTTTTGGGTCAGCTTAGCGAATAGGCCCGTTGTCAGATATCAAGATTTATTTATTTCAATAGCTGAGCATGTACAAAGTTATCGGTGTAATTTAACTTAGTAATATGTACCCTGTAATCACGTAAAAAAAATATTTTTGTAAAAGATTTTAAAATGATTTAAAAAACAAAATATCTATAAAATCATTTAATTATTTCTCTGTTTGATTTTTTACTATTTTTTAATTTTTTATCTTGATCTGTAACCGTTTAATTATGTGGACGAAGTATTTTATTTGTCCCTTTATTTACATTAAATAAATATGCACTACAAATATGGACTCCATAAGAAAAATGCATTTCAAAAAATGTAGATACTCAAACTGAAATTAGAAAGAAAGGTATAAAAGATACATATTAGAGAAATATTTCAATTAATTCAAAGTTCGATCACGGCGATGACGTCATCTTGACGCGCAAAGGCTGTCTACGTCACACTATGTTTGTCTCTAATATGTAAATTGCAGCCGAACTCTGTATGATATCGCCTCAAATACTGAGAATGGCTTGTAAACTGCGTCAATAAACACATACAAACTGTTTTTTAATTGGCGTTAAAGGTACAATACAGGGTTATCTCCAGAGTGGGACATAGTGATCAAATTTATTTGTGAACGTACATTTATAAACATTCATTTTATTCATTTATTCAAAATGTTACTTCTGAACACACCGTACTTTTGGCATTATGGTGGTCTTATATTTATTTGGTAGTGTTATTTACGTAACTATTAACAAACTGGATATTATTTATAAACATTTAATAACTTTGTCTTTTTACTGTCATAATTTTGTACGTTAGACAAAAAAAGCATTATTATTATTAGCTTATTTTATTGATATATTATTAGGATTAATACGGGTAGCACCGTGGGGCTTCAATCCAGGCCAAGAAGAAGTTAAATCGGAATAAAAAGTAGCATATGTATTAGGTATACTATTATTTATCTTAGGTCTAACCTACGAGGTTTTGAAGTTATTTGCGTATACCACGGGTACTATAATTGTTTACGGGATCTTTGTGTTAATTCTCGGTCTAACCTACGAGGTTTTGAAGTTATTTGCGTATATCACGGGTACTATAATTGTTTACGGGATAAGTAGCCTATATCTAAGATCTAACCTATATTCACGCCAACTTTCATTAAAATCGATTCAACCGTTTGAGCGTGAAAAAGTATCATACACACACAAACTTTCGCATCTATTATAGAAGTAGAATTATTAGTTTAGAAGAAGCACTAAATCACCCTGTTGATTTGAAAGCTGGCAACATATTGTGGCGGGAATAACGTAAGTGTAACCCCGCCGGTTAGCGTTGCCATTGTTTTTGAAGGCAAGTGTGGACACACTTGGTCACCAGATGGACAGGACCGTTTGTTCTCGGTTAAAATACGCGTTTTTTATCACTTCTTAGATTTCACATTTTGTAAACAAATACGTATTGTGCTCCACACGCTGCTTTTAGAATATTTTGGGTTTTTTGTGTTGGGGTGGTTTGGTTGTTTCGTGTTTAAAATTCAAATGTATCATTTTGACATGTCTAAAAGATACATTCGGACAGAGATTGAACATTGCTTCTAGTATGCTTACTATGTGGCAATGCTACCTGTGTTCTGGACAATTTCTCTTTCCTACACAATCGGTTTATTAGATTACGCTTTTGGTTAGTTACAGTTTAGTTTAAGTTAAGAAATAATATTTGTATACTACTTATGGAGTAAATGTTTTTTTTTTATTTTTAAAGTAAACAACATATATCGTAGATGCAAATATTTATAGCCAAATGTCAAATAGCTGGATGGATGTGTGAGAACTTTGACTCAATGTTTTAATTATACTTAGGTAGATATGTCGAGTTAGTTTAAATTTTATTTTAAAAGAAATGCTCGTTTACCTACGTACACATTTTCATAATTATACAAGTTTATGTTATTACGGTGTTAATGATAATCTTATCTTATATATAAAATTTCCGTGTCACAGTGTTTGTTACCGTACTCCTCCGAAACGGCTTGACCGATTTTTTCCAAATTTTATATGCGTATTCAGTAGGTCTGAGAATCGGCTACTGTATATTTAGAAATAATTATTAAGACAAAACAACGTTTGCCAGGTCAGCTAGTAATAATATAAAAACTTTAAAGTTAGAATATTAAATGAATATGTGATAATAATATGGTGATGATACAAATCAATGTTTTAATTTAAGTGTTAGCTAATATTTTTTTAATTAATTGCTTTACATGCATATTAATAATATTATTTTCTTTTGACTTATATTTTGTTTACTTTACAGACGTCTACCGAGAATGGATTCTAAAATAATGTATGACAAAACAAAGACATAATTTAAATGTTTATTTACCAGAAGCCGTGATATAACTGTAATAATAATAATAATGAGTAACGATTTACTTATTTTGTTTGTTTGCACAGCTTCTACAAATAGAACTTACTTTGCGTCCGTGAACTTCTGAGATCTCCTATCTGATTATACACACATTTTACAGAAGGTACTATAAATCGATTAGTTCAACGCACCGTTAAAAGATGGCGTAAAAATATTTTTTTGATAAAATTTTAATTACGAGGTGTCAGAAGTTCACGGACGTTTTGATATATTGATAACGGTAGGTAAGACTTTTATGGCATATTTATAGGTATTGTTTATACCTATGCGATTTATTTTGGCACGCTGTATGGGCGGCTAAAATTTTAGGGTGGCAAATATTATAAGGCTTCAAGAAGTAGGTAGTCAAGCCCAATTTCTAAGTCAGAGGTCGAAACAGAGGTGTTGGGCGGCGCGTCCGAATTCCACACGCTGTATATTTTTGCTAATCCGCCCCTGGCATTACATTTTGGTATATTTCGTTATGTAAGTAAAATTGACCAAATTAACTTATTTTAGTTTACATTTTTTAATAATTAATTATGTATTTGTTATATATATTTAGTTATTTATATGACTTGTTAAAATAGTCGATATACCTAAATGGTATTTGAATTTAAATTTATCTACTATTTACTTTTTCGTTTTTATTTATTGTCAGTGTTTATCATTTATCTCAATTCGGGTCTATAGATTAATTTATTTAGGTACCTACATATGTTTTATAACGTTTTACTATTGTAAAAACATTTTGAACACTACATTTTTGTTCTACATAAACCCAGTTAAGTAAAATAATTAACTTAAAAAGTCTCTAGGCTAACTTACTTAGAATAAAAAGTTTTTTAAAATTATAAGTACCTACCCATTATTAAGTAGCTTTATTAAGATGAAATTTATAATGGAGTAGCATGAACCGGTGTTACTCTCTACGGGAAGATCATACTAACATTGGAATATTTTGATCGTATTAGCCAAGGCGGATATAATGCAACGTTTACACTGCTGAAATACCACGCAACTTCCGTGACTCGGATCCACTCAGATATTAAACGTGAACATACATATGTTCATATGTTCAGATAATATGTAATATCTAGATTGTTAGACAAGATGAATCATAAGATGAATCATAAGATGAACCAAAATCAGGTATGTAAAACTATTCATTTATTCGGTCGTTGGACTCACGTGACAATCGATAGTAGGTAGGTACTGAAAACCAATGGTTGGCAGTTTCTTTCCGGTTAATAACGATGGCTGTAGGTAATAAATAAAGGCCATAGTTTAGTGATGTAGGTCGTGCGACCGAAAAAGCCAGCACAAGTATTTTTGACAGCTGCAGTTTAACTTTGGATGAATGACTTGAATACGTCGACAATAGACAATGCCTGCAGTTTGTGTGCGGTGTACGTACCTATGGGAGAGGCGGCGGGTGCGCGGGCGCTCGGTGTTCGGCGCGATCTGTAAACATGAGTTATGGAGGCGGCTCCGCGGCTCCCTAGCTATAATTATCCGGCGCGCGGCTAAATCCGGCGGGCGCGAGCGGCGCCGGCTTCTGCAAGCACAAGCACGTCACGGCTCGCGCGGCCTGCAACTCGCATCGCCCTATTCGCCAGCGGCAACTCGCAAAGCGGTAACAGAGGAACTGACCTGAGGGCGAAGTCTCAGTAGGACTTGTGCGAGGCGGAGGGCGCGGCGGCCACGCACGCCTGGTGGTGGTAGTACGGCGCCGGCGGGCGGTAGTGGTGGTGGTGGTGGTCGGGCGCGGGCGAGCCGGCGCGGAACCCGGACAGCTGGCAGCTGGGAGGCTCGAACAGGTCGCGGAAGGCGGGCGGCAGCTGGTCGGCCGGCGGGTCCGGCGTGTACCAGCCCGAGGCGCGGAAGTCCTCCAGGTAGGGCTGCGGCGCGCAGTAGGCGGGCGGCGGGTCGTCGGCGGCGTCGGGGCGCGCGCACTCCGCGCCCGGCTCGCGCTTGGGCCGGCACTCGAAGAGGCGCGGCTTCACGTCGGGCTTGATGTCGCGCGCGCCCAGCGCCTCGTGCGCCGCCAGCGCCTCCTGCGCCTGCTGCAGCTGCTGCTGCCGCTTCAGCGCCTCCTCCTTCTCCTTGAGCGCGTCCTTCTTCTTGAACCGCCTCCGGCGGCGCAGGTACGAGCCGTTGTCGAACATGTTGTAGGAGTCCGGGTCGAGCGTCCAGTAGCTGCCCTTGCCGGGCTTCTTGTCGTCGCGCGCCACCTTCACGAAGCACTCGTTGAGGCTGAGGTTGTGCCGGATGGAGTTCTGCCAGCCCTGCTTGTTCTCGCGGTAGTAGGGGAAGCGCTCCATGATGAACTGGTAGATGCCGTTGAGCGTGATGCGGCGGTCGGGCGCGTTCTGGATGGCCATGGCGATGAGCGCGATGTACGAGTAGGGCGGCTTCACCATGTCCTTGGGCGCGGCGTGCTGCTGGTGCGGGTGCAGGTAGGGCGCGCCGTACCCGTAGCGGTACTGCTCGTACGCGTACGGCACGCCGCCCGGGTAGCCGCCGCCGCCGCCGCCGCGGTAGTACGGCGCCTGCTCTCCGAACAGCGCGTGCATGCTGGCTGCCGACCGCTGCCACCCGCGTTGCCCGACCGGCAACAAAACGACGACTGACTCGATTTGTTTGGATTCACAACAAGGCTGGTTTACATAGCACCGCCTGCCTGCAGACGAATGAGCGCGTGCCAGGCCCCGCCCCGCAGCCGTCCCGCTCGCTCCCACCCGGCGCGCGCGCTCGCTCGCTCGTGCGCCGGCTCCGCCCGCGCGCTGGCACCCGAGGCACGGTCGCGCCCGCCTTCCGCTACCACCCCTCACCCTAGCTCCGTATCGCTTCATTGTGTCACGCTAAGTACTTTTATTTTGTGGGAAAGGTGGCTTAAATAGATCTGGATTAAAGCTGTATAAGTTGCGGTTAATTTTTGTATTTTGAATGTGAAGAAGCTTTCTGTTTGGTTTGGTGGCTTTACAATTTTTATTTAAAGCACTGGCGAATTACTAGTTGAAATATATTTTACAAAGAACATTGATAATGTATCTAAGCAGTTATTTTATTTTGGTGGTGGATCAGTATGCGCGGGGATTTAAGTTCCAAGCTAAGAAAGCGAAGCCTCATCTTGGTAACCTCTATGGTTACCTATAAGCTTTATGTACACCAGATGGGCAGCTTTTAAAGTTTTGCGTGAATTAATGCAGTTGCGGGCCAAAGCTGGAAATAAAAAGACCAAGTTTGATATTTTTATACAATAATAAGAATAATTACGTTACTTTTGATCTGCTTCAAGTGGTTTATATTTCATTCTGAACTTCTAATATAGCAGTTTATAAATGTCAACTTGTTAAGAGACTAGGCTTAAAGCGGCTTGAGGGCGGCTTTTTTTTTAGTTTTTACGATTATTTCTGTTTGTTCAATCGTTACGCGTTACGTAAAATTCGCTCTATAGTATATATACTAATTATATTTTTTGGAAATTGTTGTATTATAATCAAAAAATGTTGTGTTTTTGAAAGTAATACAGAAACTAAAATTATTCTCACTTTTTTACAGCTTATAATTTAATTTTGTTCATGAGTGACTATCAGTATACGAAGAGGCAACTCAGCTGGGTTTTAGGTACTCTTCCCACTGGCACTGGTTTTTTAGATTAGATATACGAGTACTTTTAATTTAGGTAATCTAAGTAGGTAATTAATTGCAGATGTTCTGTATGTACCACACTTTTTTTATAAAGAAACGAATAGATAATTGTTTTCAATAAAAACAAAGATACTTAAATATATTGATATGTATATATCAATGTATTTCTTGTATTGGTAACTGGAGCGCGTCAGAGGTTGCTCTCAAATTAGTATGACGCTCCTTAGTATGAAGAATAGCGCCCAAAGCCGATGGTACCGGCAAAATCTAGAATTTGCGGTATTTTCGTTATCCTACTAATATATGCGAAAGTTTCTGTGTATGTTTGTTACTTATTCACACTCAAGCGGCTTAACCGATTTTGATAAAATTTGTTATAGAAATAGGTTAGACCTTTTTATCCCGAAAACAGGACTGGTTCCCGTGGGATGCGTAAATAACTTCAAAATCTATGTTACTCTTTCACGTGCAAACGCCTGGACCGATTATAATGATAGGTTAGACCTAGGATAGACAGACTACTTTATATCCTGGAAACATATGTAGCTTCCATAGGATACGCAAATAATGTGTGCCAAAGATTAGCACTGAATTGAAATCCGTCACTCAATAACTTCATTTGCTGTTATGTTTGTGTATAACTCTCACAGTCTGAATTGACATTAAAAAAATCGCGGTCGTTCGCTCGCGGATTGTTGTCAAAGTGTTGTTTGACGTCCTCGTTGGCGTAATGGTTACCATGCCGGACTGCAAATCAGAAGGTTCCGATTTCGATTCCCACCACGGCCAACATCTTGGTGCTTAACTAAATTTGTTGGCTGTGGGTCTGGGTGTTATATATGTATCTATATAAAATATGTATATATATATATATATGTAGTATATCAGTTGTTTCAGCTACCATAACACAAACTAAAAATGGTTCAGTATGGGAACAACCAGCCGTGTGTGAAATGTGTAAAAAAAAAATGGTTGCCTGTAAAGTCGGTTTTACGGGCGAAGATTTTACGTGACAACGTCTGCCGCGTGCTGTGCGCGCGGCAGACCGATCATAGTTGAGTGGGAGAGAGACGCAAGGCATTCGGCGGGCCTCTCTCTCGTTCGGTGACTCATCGTAACGTTACCGGGCGTTACACTTTTTCATAAGTGACTCCCAGCCGCAACCTAATTTAAGACGTTGTCACGTCAAAAGTTGTATTTAATGACTGGGAAATTTCTCATGGGCCGGATTAAACGGTGGGCCGGATGTTACCCACGTGGTATTTACCCGGATCTTTATTTTTTTTAAGGCGGGGCAAGAACTGTTATGTGCCTTCCTCGTTTTACTGTGCTCCACTAAACTAGGCCAGTCTCATAAAGAATTATTGTTATTATTATTATTATTAAGCTTTAAGTAAGGTACAATTTGTGAGATTAGCTCGGGACAGAAAACTATGGACGAAGTTGGGGGAGGCCTACGCCAGCGAGGCGACATCTGCACTTCAAGATGGATCCGCTTAATATTTTTTTGACATAAATTACCTATATAGTTTGACATGCGATAGTATAATAAGCGACAATTACAATTATTACTTGACATTCCGATGTAAACATTTATTGACGATTAATATGATATGACATTTGTAATAATAATATGAAAGATGACAAGCTATGCAAATATGTGCAGTTAAATAAAGGCTTTTTTATTTTTATTTTATTTAAGGTACAATTACAATACTTTCATAACAATACAATACAAAATAATTTTATTGGACCAACTTACATTCTAAACAAAACAAACATTAAGTATAGGTTACCTTAACTAATAATAATTAATTCTAGAAGCTAAGTCATAATGTATGTATTGTGCCTAGCTCCTGCAGTAGGAGATACCCTGTGTTTGCAGGAGCTAGCTCTCTTCAGAGGTGCTACAAATTAAGTTGAGATATGTTGTGTTGTTGATGAGTGTGTGTAAAGTGAGAAAAGATAAATTATTATAAAGTATACAGGGCTATCAAGAAAGGGTATGGTAAGCCGAAAACACGCTAAAGTGCACATAATTTTGAACAACTTTATATAATATGTAGATATGTATATAGATTAATTAACAGTACATATATTGATAAGATAAAAGCGAGTGTGGCTCGGTGGTACTAAAGACTGCTTTTCAATCAAACGGTCCCTGGTTCGATTCCAGCCCTACACCAATGCCTTATTTTTCAAGTTATATGTGGATTTGCACTCGCCTTACGGTGAAGGAAAACATCGTGACGAAACCGGCATGTTTGAGGACCACGATATCCGAAGACGTGTATCATCCACCAATCCGAACTTGGCCAGCGTGATGGATTATGGCATATATCTGTCTCCTCGTGGGAAAAGGCCCCGAGTCCCAGCTGTGGGAACGTATAGTGGGCTATTCGTGGCGTATTCTGCTATATTGATTAGATAGGTAACCTCTTACGAAGGCAGAACTGTAGGTATACCTATAATTTTGAATGCGATGAGATGTGCGAAATCAAGAATTATTTTTTTTTTTCGAAAAATATTGAAAATATATTTCACAAGACGGTCTTTAAGCTAAAGACCGTCTTATCTAGGTGTGTCAGATGACATGTTAAAATGGAGGTCACGGTTGTTAGTCTTAGTATCTACAAGCAATCTTTAAGCCAAATCAGAGGCCTTCGAACGGCTTGAAAACTCTCGACACCAGAGCTTGGCCACTTACCTCATACGAAGACGAAAAAGACTGTTTTATTGTTGTAAATCATAAACGACTAGTGTTATACCTACAAAATATAGCTTAATGGCTGTCTAAACAACTATCCTAACATATTAATTTCAATCCAGCATCAATTTAGGTATTAAGGTAATTCATATAAATATTTTTAGACAATATACGAGTAAGATTTTATTTATAACGATAATACTGAATAGGTATGCGATCGTTTGTTAATACATACCTACCAAATAACCACTATAAAAATTGGGAACCCGACTTCTATTAAATCATAACCAATTTATGTGTGTATAAAATTTATCACATACATTTTATACACACATAACTTTCCAATCCATAAATTTATCTTCTATCTTCTAATATATAAAATTTCCATGTCACAGTGTTAGTTACCGTACTCCTCCGAAACGGCTTGACCGATTTTTATCCAATTTTATATGCGTATTCAGTAGGCCTGAGAATCGGCTGCTATCTATTTTCCATACCCCTAAATGATAAGGGTTTATATGTATGACGAAAATTTTTGGTTATATTTTTTTTAATTTGGCATTAAAAATACATACAACTCAAAATGTTTACTTTTTTATCACTAACCACTATTTATTTTTGGCTATTTTAGTAATTTTATCATTTTTCAGCCCGCTCGAAAACTGATCAATATATAGTGTTTTTAATTACCTACTGTACATAAGGCAAAGCAACGTTTGCTGGGTCAGCTATTTTTTATATAAAATACAGTCCTATCTGAACTATAAATGGAGGAGCCATTTATAAGTAGGTCAAAACTAAGTGCTCAATCCCGCCGCACACTTTGTCACATGTCATCTAAAATAATGTTCAAAAAAAATGGTTGCCTGTAAAGTCGGTTTTACGGGCGAAGATTTTACGTGACAACGTCTGCCGCGTGCTGCGCGCGCGGCAGACTGATCATAGTTGAGTGGGAGAGAGACGCAAGGCATTCGGCGGGCCTCTCTCTCGTTCGGTGACTCATCGTAACGTTACCGGGCGTTACACTTTTTCATAAGTGACTCCCAGCCGCAACCTAATTTAAGACGTTGTCACGTCAAAAAGTACATGAAATAAATCCTTCGCTGGGATTTGAACCTGCGAGCTATCGTCTCAAAATAATGTACAAAAAAATTAAAACAGAAGGATAGGGTTTCTGTGCTGAAACCGTATCCTTCTAGACTAGAACCTGCGATCTCCCCTTAGCCTGTGTTCTAGCCCCTCGGCCAAGGGAGCTGCTTATAGACGCTTCAAATTTAAGCATGTATTGATACAAAAATGACTCAATGCGCATGTGCGTCAGTTTTCCGATCAATAATAAACTCGTAAGTAGGTATATACGATGGAAGTGGTGCCCTCTGGAAGAAATGTCAGGAATTTCAGCCATGCGACAGCCGAAAACCTCAGCTCGAATTCTGCCCAACTTAATTGACTTATTTTTCAAATTTTATTAATTAATTACTATCAAATATTCAATGATATCTGCCAAATTTTATGTATCTCGAATATATAACGTTAATATATATCTCGAATATATATCAAAATATCTCGAATACAAACAAAATAAAGGTTACCATGCCGGTCTGCTAATCAGAAGGTTCCGGGTTCGATTCCCGGCCCGGTCAACATCTTTGTGCTTAAATAAATTTGTTGGCTGTGGGTCTGTGGATATGTATGTATATGTAGTAAATCAGTTGTGTTACCATACTACGAGCTAGAAATGGTTCAGTATGGGGCTAACCAGCCGTGTGTGAATGTGTCCTAATATTTATTTATTTAAGTGTAAATACAGGTATCAACAGTTGTGTCCATTGCGAACTTACAATAATGATGAATTGCTTCTTAACAATACAAATACAAAAAAAAATACAAAAATTATACGTTAGGTTTTACAAAAATATTTTAGTTACACTTCTTAAATTAAAACAATTACTATCTTATACCTATTCTATAATATATTAAGTCCCTAGCACATATTCATAAATTAAAATATTCCTTTTGGTTGGGACCCTAAGCCTTCGCTGTCTGTCTGTTGTCTGACACCAGGGTGTATCTCAGAAAACCATGATAGTTAGAAAGCGGATACTTATACAATTTACCTATCAAAGATATTAAACTAAAGCATCCATTTCGATATTTTTTAAGTGATATCGGGTACGCGACCCTTCTGTCTCCATTTACACCGTTTATTGACAATTAGAACGTACCAAATACGAAAACAATACAACAGACAGACAATAACTACTTCTATGTATATAGGTGTAACTCAAGGGCAGGCTAACGGCTTGTTTCTATACAGTACCTCATATGAAGGGATTAACACTGGTTTTCAATTGTGAAACTATTATAGTTTTAACATTACTATCAAGCACTTTTTTATTCCTTTTTTTGACATATTTTACACACGGTTGGTTAACCCCATGCTAAACCATTTCTAGTTTGTGTTATGGTACGAGTAGCTAACACAACTGATGTACTAACCTATACATACATACATATTTCATATAAATACATATTTAACACCCAGACCCACAGCCAACACGTTTTTTCTTGTACTTCTTTTCTCACTTTTCCATACAAAGGTTGCCTGGAAGAAATTGCCAAAAAGCGATAAGGCCGCCTACTGTGCAACATTTTGTATTTGTTGTTTATGTATAAATTTATTATAACTGTGTTTTTAGTGTGCAATAAAGAGTTTTTGTATTGTATTGAATTATCCATGCCACTGTAACGAAAAATAGAAGTTAGGTTAGTCATATGTACGATGGAAGTGGCGCCCTCTGGAAGAAGTTTAATGTTGGTTCAATATCAAATACATTTACTTCAAGCATAAAGCCCGTATTGAAATATTACATTTGACAATAACAATACCGAATTAGAATCAAACTTAGATAAAAATGAATTCAAGTCTAAATTCGAGTCAAAAGAGAATAAACAAACGAGTGACCGAACTTGTTACTGCTGTGGTTTATTTTAGCTCTATCTAGCGGATTTTCCCCGAACTGCATCAGAACGTTAACATCGTGTGAGCTCCCTACAACGTACAGGTAGCTCAGATGTATTCTTTGAGAACTAGTTGTATATTTATTCTCACGGCGCGACAGGCGCTTCGCTATTTTGTAATTTATATAATTATATATACAATTTAATCTTATAAATAATTCAATATTCTGAGAATTTATAGAGGGTCTACCAAATATCGTTATAAAGATCGAGTAAAAAGCTACTTAAAAATTACGTTTGTTGTATGGGAGCCCAAGCAAATATTTATTTTATTTATATTGAATAATTTTACTAGCTGACCCGGCAAACGTTGTTTTGTTGTATGAAAAATACTGTAGTGTAGCACGTTCGTAGATTTACCATAGCAGCGCCATCTATTGATTACTTACTCAACCCAGTCGAAAGGTATCGACATCTGTTGGAATCATTTGGAGTTAACAGATAATTGTGACTGTCAAATAATAACAGACAATATTTAGCAATAAATAAAAATTGCGACTTTAATTTGAGATTTAAACTATCCTATCTCTCAAGTTGGATCGAGCTGCATATGGTGTGCGAATTTTATTATAATCGGTTCAGTGGTTTAGGAGTCCATTGAGGACAAACATTGTGACACGAGATTTATATATATTAAGAAGATAAGATGGTATGGAACTCTTCATGCTTGAGCCCGACTCGAACTTGGCAAAATATTTATTATCAAGTTTTTACTCGATGTTTGATACACCCTCGAAACACACAGAATATGTCATTATGTATAAGCCTAAAAGATTTATTAATCATAATAAATACTTAAAGAGCCCCCTAAGATATTTCTTTTGAGAGCGGCTCCATAATAAAAAAAGGGGTTTTTTTGGTATTTTTTAAGATAACGGTACGAAACTCACTTATAACGACTTTACTTTTGTAGTTTTGGCTTCTGTTAACGCCTTAAAATGTTGCGCCTGCGTTCCGGCAAACTTTGTCCGTTAAAATTTAATTTCAACGAGTTTTAAGTTTTGTGGTTGCCACACATAAAAAGTATTTTTCTTTCTTTCTTTCAAAATAATGTACAAAAAGTGCATGAAATATATGGTTCCAGACGTGATGAGACCATATCCTTCGCTGGGACTGGAACTTGCGACCTACTCTCCCTTAGCCTGCGTTCTAGCCCCTCGGCCAAGGGAGCTAATAAAAACTTTAAATTTAAACATTTATTAATACAAATCTGGCCTGCGGTGTTTCACAAAATATTATTAAACTTTCTCAATTTTGGGTTTAAAAATATGGGAAAAAAATGAATTTACTTGTTTTTTAATGTCCTATCCGAGGGTGTAAAATAATTTAGTGAAGCAATCATCATAATCACGGCAATGCATGCTATATGTACGAAGAATACGTTCATGTAATATTTTTTTTACGGGAGCAAATTGGCATATTTTGAAAAATCATACAAAATCCTGCATCAATGATAGGGATACTGGTTTTTCAGGTTTATAAGCTTTGATTCTGTGTTAATAAATTTTATTATTCAAAAACACACGTAAAAAAACAATGATGTTATATGTACACCTCAATGTAAAAAAACCAATGATGTTATATGTATACCTCAATGTAAAAAAACACGTAAACTTGGCTCGATAGTTTTATTTTTAAACAATCAGTCGTTTTTAAATTTAAAAATATTGTATTTATGACAATAAAACTATGATATATGACATTTACTTATTATGAAAGGTTAAAATATGGTCTAGAATTGTAGGAGCTTACAATTTAAATATTAATAGTTGTTGATTTTATATGGATTTATTTAGGAAAATACCTACTACCGCGGCCTCGGTTGGAGCTTGACATTGACACCGTGGCCACTGCCAACGTTTGAATGGATATGCTAGACAGATATACTCTGATTACGTCATAATCATTAAAGAAATTACATAGATAAAAGTTTTCAATACTTTATATTTTCATTTTATATATTATATGGTCTATACACAAGGTTTGGATAATTTTTTGGGTGGCATGAATAATTGTAATAAGTTGATGCTTAAAATTTTCATAGAATATTTATATGTATATTTTGTTCATTTTGAAATAAATAATTAAATGATAAGTTATATACAAGTAACTAAATAAATTTACATGTCAAACTTGTCAAAATAACCCGCTCTAATTGTTCTCGGCGCAAAAAATATTTAAAATGTGTTTTCGGAAATCGTGCACCTTGTTTCCCTGCGAGTGTGACCCCTCCCCCGCCGAGCGCTCGGTTCCAAATAACACAACATATTACTAAACTTTCTCAATTTTGGGTTTAAAAATATGGTATGAACATGAATTTACTTGTTTTTTAATTTCCTATCCGAGGGTGTAAATAAATTAAGTAAAGCTATCATTATAATCAAGGTGATGCATGCTATATGTACGAGAAATACGTTCATGTAATAATTTTTGTACGGGAGAAAATTGGCATATTTTGATAAATCATGGAAAACCCTACGTAAATGGTAGGACAACGATTTTTTCAGTTTAATAAGCTTGAATTCAGCGTTAACAATTGTTAGTACTCAAAAACACAACAACGTTAACTTGGCTCGATAGTTTTTTTTTTTTTTTTAAATAGTCGTCTTAAAATTTCAAAATGTTGTGCTTACGAAATTAAATAGGATTTAACAATAAAACTTACTTATTATGAAAGGTAATAATATTGTCTAGAACCGTTAGTGATCAAAATTTTAATATTGTTAGTTGTTGATTTTATATGGATTTATTTAATAAAATACGTACTATCGCGCCCTCGTTTGGAACGGCGCCGCTCTTGCATTGACACCGTGGCCACTGCCAACGTCGGATGTGTGCGCGATCGCTCCACGTCACATAACTATTTTATCAACTTAATACATAAGATCTTACTTGACCTGTATAAAGAGGTAACGTTTCAGGTATCTCGCGAGTTCGAGAAAAAATAAAGGAAGATCGAATTGTGGCTTTTCCGACGAAATCATAGTATAAATACTATAACTATAATAGTACAAAATCTAACACTGATTGCGAGGAGAACCGGAGCCCCGCTTTAACGGAAGGCGCGATAGTTCTAAATAAATACATATAAAATCAATAGTTTTAACAATATTGGTATTATATTCTTTATCAATTCCATATAACATTATGACCTTTCATAATAAGTTACAATTATTGTTATATCTTTATTAATTTCAAAAGCACGACATTTTTAAATTTCGAAACGACTATTTTCAAAAAATAAAATTATCGAGCCAATTTAACGATATTGTGTTTAAGAATAATGACGATTATTAACACTGAATCAAAGCTTATAAAACTGGAAAAACCGTAGTCCTACCATTAATGCAGGATTTTATATGATTTTTCAAAACATGCCAATTTGCTCCCGTAGAAAAATTTTTACATGAACGTTTTCTTCGTACATATAGCATGCATTGCCGTGATAATAATAATTGCTTAACTAAATTCTTTTACACCTTCGGATAGGAAATTAAAAAACAAGTAAATTCATTTTTTGCCCATATTTTTAAACCCAAAATTGAGAAAGTTTAGTAAAATGTTGTGTATATTTGGAAGCGAGCGCTCGGCGGGGGAGGGTTCAGTCTCCGCCACAATAAGAGATCTTCATCTAGTTGGACTCGATTTTATTTATTATATAGGTATAAAGCGATTTTCGTTTCATGAGGTTGCTATTATTTTTTAACCGTACTATCACTTAGTGGTTCTCTTCATCACTGCATAATTTAAAGATTTTCCCCAGGTTGGAATGAACGCTTTTTATTTTTGACAAATCTCGAAGCTCGTGTTCGGTTCAACATTAATTGTTGTATTTCGATGCTACTCTAGCTTTCTTGGTTACAAAAATAACCTCCGAACTCAGCATACATTTTGCGGTGGCGGATGCGAAGGCAGTGGTTCAATTCTTTGCGGAAGTTCCGCAGTATTAGAGATGCAAGTGGAGTTCAGTAACAACCCTAGAATGAACCTTCTTGCGATTTTCTATTCAGATTTCAGTGATCAGCAAGTTATGAGCAAGCTTAGTGCCACTTGTAACGCCTGCTGAAATTGGCATAGCAACAAGGAAAATAAATTTGTAAAACTAAGTAAAGTTACTCAGGGGGAAAGGAAACTGAACAAAGAAATGTTATCAGATATATACTTTATTATGGCTGCATCGTTTAATGACAGGAACTTTCGAAGCAAGTTTTTATAAAAATAATGCCATAAAGGTTGATATCTACAATACTTTCGAAGCAAGTTCTTTCTCGGATGTTTAAGTAATTTCCAAAAATTGCAGTTTCCTGCTATTAAACGACGCAGTCATAATCAAATATATATCTGATAACATTACTTTGTTCCGTTTACTTTCCTCCTGAGTAACTTAACTTAGTTTTGCCAATTTATTTTCCTAGTTGCTATGCTAATTTTCGCAGGCGTTACAAGTGGCGATTACTAAGCATCCGCTGTCTGTCTGTCACCAGCCCGTATCTTCAGAAACCGTTATAGGTAGAAACTTTTACATAATATGTAGGTATTTCCCGTGCCGCTGTAACAACAAATATGTACTAAAAATGAAACTATTAAGTGCAGTACATAAATATAGGCACAGATGAAATTATATTATAGGTACCTACTCCATAGTTTCATCTTATATTATAATATGGCCTATTAACAAGCTTTAGAGAATTAATTGGGAAGTTTGAATAATTGTAAAAGAATGGTGTTTAAAGTTTTCACAGAATATGTTAATGTACCTATTAGGTATATTTTGAAATATATAACAAAAATTATAAGTTTGATACACATAACCAAATCATTTAAAAAAATCAATGCAAAATATTTTAAAAATGTGTTTTCGGAAATCGTTCACCTTGTTTCCCTGCGAGTGTGACCCCTCCCCCGCCGAGCGCTCGGTTCCAAATAACGCAACATATTACTAAACTTTCTCAATTTTGGGTTTAAAAATATGGGAAAGAAATGAATTTGCTTATTTTTTAATTTCCTGCCCGAGAGTGTAAAAATATTTAGTGAAGCAATCATCATAATCAAGGTGATGCATGCTATATGTACGAAGAAGACGTTTATGTAATATTTTTTTCTACGGGAGCAAATTGGCATATTTTGAAAAATCATATAAAATCCTGCGAAAACGATAAGACAACGGGTTTTCCAGTTTTATAAGCTTTGATTCAGTGTTAAATATCGTTAGTACTCAAAAACACAACAACTTAAACTTGGCTCGATAGTTTTATTTTTTGAAAAATAGTCGTTTTAAAATTTAAAAATGCTGTGCTTCTTAAATGTATTAAGATATAACAATAAATCTTACTTATTATGAAAGATAATAATATTATCTAGAACCGTTATCAAACATTACTTCAATATTGTTATTTGTAGATTTTATATAGATTTATTTCATAAAATACCTACTATCGCGCCCACGTTTGGAACGGCGCCGCTCTTGCAATAACACTAGACATGCGTAGAATGTGTCACTAAAATGAAAAGATATGTACATAACTTTTTATCAGTGAACTATATATATCTTTCATTTAGTTCAGTTCTAGTTTTCTTTCACTATTTCATTCTGGAACGTTAGTAAAGAGATCAGATGGATTGTAACATTAAAATCTGATTAACATAGAAGTGTAGGTAGACATACGATACAAAAGAATAGTACCTACCACAGATTTCCCTTCGTACTTGAAAAGGCTCAGGACTGACAATCTAGATATTTTTAAAGTGAAAGTTAAAAGAAATAAAATATGAAAGGTAACAAAATAATATTACAAATCAAATTCTTATTTGAACTAGTCTAGAAATAATAGAAAATGCGGTGTGAATATAATAATAAAATACATACAAAATTATAAAGCGTAAACATAACACGGATACGAGTATAATTTGCAAATATCCTCCGTTCCCTGCGTGTCGCCGCAAAGACTGACAACACAAACTATTATTAAACATTCTCAATTTTGGCTTTAAAAATATGGGAAAAAAATGAATTTGCTTATTTTTCAAATTCCTATCTGAGGGTGTAAAAGTATTTTGTGAAGCAATCATCATAATCACGGCAATGCATGCTATATGTACGAAGAATACGTTTATGTAATATTTTTACTACGGGAGCAAATTGGCATATTTTGAAAAATCATAAAAAATCGTACGTAAACGATAGAACTACGGTTTTTTCAGTTATATAAGCTTCGATACGGTGTTAATAAGCATTAGTACTCAAAAATACAATAACGTCAAATTGGCTCAATAGTTTTATTTTTAGAAAAATATTTGTTTTAAATTTTAAAAATGTTGTGCTTGTAAAATTAATTAAGATATAACTATAAATTTTACTTATTATGAGAGGTAACAGTATTATCTAAACCTACTAGTGCTCACAATTTCAATATTTTTAACTAATGATTTTATATGGATTTATTTAATAAAATACGTACTATCGCGCCCTCGTTTGGAACGGCGCCGCTCTTGCATTGACACCGTGGCCACTGCCAACGTCGGACGTGTGCGCGATCGCTCCACGTCACATAACTATTTTATCAACTTAATACATAAGATCTTACTTGACCTGTATAAAGAAGTAACGTCTACTTAGTAGCAAATTTTCAAGCAAGAGACGCGCCGCTCCAAACGAGGGCGCGATAGTACGTATTGAATTAAATAAACTCATATAAAATCAACAACTAACAATATTGAAATTTAGATCACTAACTATTCTAGATAATATTATTACCATTCATAATGTAAGTTTAATTGTTATCTTAATCTTAATTATCTTAATTAATTTCGGAAGCACATGATTTTTAAATTATAAAACGACTCTTTTTCAAAAATAAAACTATCGAGCCAATTTTACGTGATTGTGTTTTCGAGAACTAAAGATTGTTAACACTGAATCAAAGGTTATATAACTGAAAAAGCGGAAGTGCTATCATTTACGCAGGATTTTATATGATTTTTCAAAATATGCCAATTTGCTTCCGTAGAAAAAAATATTACATGAACGTCTTCTTCGTACATATAGCATGCATCACCTTGATTATGATGATTGTTTCACTAAATATTTTTACACCCTCGGGCAGGAAATTAAAAAATAAGCAAATTCATTTTTTTCCCATATTTTTAAACCCAAAATTGAGAAAGTTTAGTAATATGTTGTGTTATTTGGAACCGAGCGCTCGGCGGGGGAGGGGTCACACTCGCAGGGAAACAAGGTGCACGATTTCCGAAAACACATTTTTAAAATATTTTGCATTGATTTTTTTAAATGATTTGGTTATGTGTATCAAACTTATAATTTTTGTTATTTATTTCAAAATATACCTAATAGGTACATTAACATATTCTGTGAAAATTTTAAGCACCTTTCTTTTACAAATATTCAAACCTCCCAATTAATTCTCTAAACCTTGTTAATAGGCCATATAATATAAGATGAAACTATGGAGTAGGTACCTATAATATAATTTCATCTGTGCCTATATTTATGTACTGCACTTAATAGTTTCATTTTTAGTACATATTTGTTGTTACAGCGGCACGGGAAATACCTACATATTATGTAAAAGTTTCTACCTATAACGGTTTCTGAAGATACGGGCTGGTGACAGACAGACAGCGGATGCTTAGTAATCGCCACTTGTAACGCCTGCGGAAATTGGCATAGCAACTAGGAAAATAAATTAGCAAAACTAAGTTAAGTTACTCAGGAGGAAACTAAACGGAACAAAGTAATGTTATCAGATATATATTTGATTATGACTGCGTCGTTTAATAGCAGGAAACTGCAATTTTTGGAAATTACTTAAACATCCGAGAAAGAACTTGCTTCGAAAGTATTGTAGATATCAACCTTTATGGCATTATTTTTATAAAATCTTGCTTCGAAAGTTCCTGTTATTAAACGATGCAGTCATAATAAAGTATATACCTTATAACATTTCTTTGTTCCGTTTCCTTTCCCCCTGAGTAACTTTACTTAGTTTTGCAAATTTATTTTCCTTGTTGCTATGCCAATTTCAGCAGGCGTTACAAGTGGCACTAAGCTTGCTCATAACTTGCTGATTACTGAAATCTGAACAGAAAATCGCAAGAAGGTTCATTCTAGGGTTGTTACTGAACTCCACTTCCATCTCTAATACTGCGGAACTTCCGCAAATAATTGAACCACTGCCTTCGCATCCGCCACCGCAAAATGTATGCTGAGTTCGGAGGTTATTTTTGTAACCAAGAAAGCTAGAGTAGCATCGAAATACAACAATTAATGTTGAACCAAACACAAGCTCCGAGATTTTGTCAAAAATATAAAGCGTTCATTCCAACCTGGGGAAAATCTTTATATTATGCAGTGATGAAGAGAACCACAATGTGACAGTACGGTTAAAAAATAATAGCAACCTCATGAAACGAAAATCGCTTTATACCTATATAATAAATAAAATCGAGTCCAACTAGATGAAGATCTCTTATTGTGGCGGAGACTGAACCCTCCCCCGCCGAGCGCTCGCTTCCAAATAAACACAACATATTACTAAACTTTCTCAATTTTGGGTTTAAAAATATGGGCAAAAAATTAATTTACTTGTTTTTTAATTTCCTATACGAAGGTGTAAAAGAATTTAGTTAAGCAATTATTATTATCACGGCAATGCATGCTATATGTACGAAGAAAACGTCCATGTAATATTTTTTCTACGGGAGCAAATTGGCATGTTTTGAAAAATCATATAAAATCCTGCATAAATGGTAGGACTACGGTTTTTCCAGTTTTATAAGCTTTGATTCAGTGTTAATAATCGTCATTATTCTAAAACACAATATCGTTAAATTGGCTCGATAATTTTATTTTTTGAATAATAGTCGTTTCGAAATTTAAAAATGTCGTGCTTTTGAAATTAATAAAGATATAACAATAATTATAACTTATTATGAAAGGTCATAATGTTATATGGAATTGATAAAGAATATAATATCAATATTGTTAACTATTGATTTTATATGGATTTATTTAGTACTATCGCGCCTTCCGTTAAAGCGGGGCTCCGGTTCTCCTCGCAATCAGTGTTAGATTTTGTACTATTATAGTTATAGTATTTATACTATAATTTCGTCGGGAAAGCCACAATTCGATCTTCCTTTATTTTTTCTCGAACTCGCGAGATACCTGGAACGTTACTTCTTTATACAGGTCAAGTAAGATCTTATGTATTAAGTTGATAAAATGATTCACATATTTATTGTCTGAACTAAACACATCCTAGAGGACACGTACGGTGAAAAAAAAAAATAGTTATGTGACGTGGAGCGATCGCGCACACATCCGACGTTGGCAGTGGCCACGGTGTCAATGCAAGAGCGGCGCCGTTCCAAACGAGGGCGCGATAGTACGTATTTTATTAAATAAATCCATATAAAATCAACAACTAATAATATTAAAATTTTGATCACCAACGGTTCTAGACAATATTATTACCTTTCATAATAAGTAAGTTTTATTGTTATATCCTAATTAATTTCGTAAGCACAACATTTTAAAATTTTAAAACGACTATTTTTCAATAAATAAAACTATCGAGTCAATTTTACGTAATTGTGTTTTTGATGACTAACGATTATTAACAATGAACCTAATATATATAATATAATAAGAATAGCTAATATAACTGAAAAAACTGTAGCGCTCTCATTTACGCCGAATTTTATATGATTTTTCAAAATATGTCCATTTGCTCCCGTCGAAAATTAGATTACATAAACGTATTCTTCGTACATATAGCATGCATTGCCGTGATTATGATGATTGCTTCACTAAATTCTTTTACACCCTCGGATAGAAAATTAAAAAATAAGTAAATTCATTTTTTTCCCATATTTTTAAACCCAAAATTGAGAAAGTTTAGTAAAATGTTGTGTTATTTGGAAGCGTGCTCTCGGCGGGGGCGGAGTCACACTCGCAGGGAAACAAGGCGCACGATTTCCGAAAACAAATTTTTATAATATTTTGCACCGAGAACGACTAGGAGCGAGAGATTTATTTACTATTAATTAATCTGAAGTTTTGCATGTAAAATCATTTGGTTATCTGTATCGAACTAATTATTTTATTATTTTTTCAAAATGTACCTAATAGGTATAGGTACGTTAACATATTCTGTGAAAATTTTAAGCACAGGCATATTACAATTATTCAATCATCCCAAAAAAATCTCCAATACTTGTTAATGGGATATAAACATGATAGCCTGTTTCACTCACTCGGCGAATCTGACTGACCAGGCAAATTTAAACTCTATCTTAAGGTAACAGAGATGCGATGCCGCCATACATGCGATCTTTTGAAAATAAACTTGTTTGTTGCCATTTCGATTTTGAGAGCACTGAATTATTTTCTTTCGAAATTAAATTGTAGTATATATACGCGATAGTAGGTATTTTACCAATTAAATCCATATAAAATCAACTTATTACAATATTGACATTATAATCACTAAAGATTCTAGATCATATTATTACCTTTCATAATAAGTAAGATTTATTGTTATATCTTAATTAATTTCTAAAACACTACATTTTTAAATTTCAAAACGACTATTTTTCAAAAAATAAAACTATCGAGCCAAGTTTACATTATTGTGTTTTTGAGTAATAACGATTATTAACACTGAATCAAAGCTTATATAAATGAAAAAGCGGAAGTGCTATCATTTACGCAGGATTTTATATGATTTTTCAAAATATGCCAATTTGCTTCCGTAGAAAAAAAATATTACATGAACGTCTTCTTCGTACATATAGCATGCATCACCTTGATTATGATGATTGTTTCACTAAATATTTTTACACCCTCGGGCAGGAAATTAAAAAATAAGCAAATTCATTTTTTTCCCATATTTTTAAACCCAAAATTGAGAAAGTTTAGTAATATGTTGTGTTATTTGGAACCGAGCGCTCGGCGGGGGAGGGGTCACACTCGCAGGGAAACAAGGTGCACGATTTCCGAAAACACATTTCTATAATATTTTGCATTGATTTTTTAAAATGATTTGGTTATGTGTATCAAACTTATAATTGTATTATTTATTTCAAAATATACCTAATAGGTACATTAACATATTCTGTGAAAATTTTAAGCACCTTTCTTTTACAAATATTCAAACCTCCCAATTAATTCTCTAAAGCTTCTTAATAGGCCATATAATATAAGATGAAACTATGGAGTAGGTACCTATAATATAATTTCATCTGTGCCTATATTTATGTACTGCAATTAATAGTTTCATTTTTAGTACATATTTGTTGTTACAGCGGCACGGGAAATACCTACATATTATGTCAAAGTTTCTACCTATAACGGTTTCTGAAGATACGGGCTGGTGACAGACAGACAGCGGATGCTTAGTAATCGCCACTTGTAACGCCTGCGGAAATTGGCATAGCAACTAGGAAAATAAATTAGAAAAACTAAGTTAAGTTACTCAGGAGGAAACTAAACGGAACAAAGTAATGTTATCAGATATATATTTGATTATGACTGCGTCGTTTAATAGCAGGAAACTGCAATTTTTGGAAATTACTTAAACCTCCGAGAAAGAACTTGCTTCGAAAGTATTGTAGATATCAACCTTTATGGCATTATTTTTATAAAATCTTGCTTCGAAAGTATTGTAGATATCAACCTTTATGGCACAAACGGACTGTTAGTAAGACGTATACTTATATGAGAACCAGTTTGAACCATTTCTATTCTTAGTTGGCACACATAGTAGAATTGGACGAGATATGAAGTGCGTATACAATACATAGTATCAAAGTTATGAAACGATGTGAGCTCAGTCTGGAATGAGCCCGCCTCACGTCCTGAAGGTCGTTGAGCTCGAGCTTTCGATGAAGGAAAACGTCGTGAGGAAGCCATAGCATTGTGATACGATATTATCTATTGTGCACCTTTTTTTTTCGTGAGGAAAATGCATTTACGCATATCCCGCCACAAGCTTGGACGAGGCGGGCGGTGTATGTCGGGCTCGAGGGCCAGAGGGCCGTCACTACCGACTACAACCTCACGGTGTCCCATCTCACGACGGGGGCAGGGATGCAGGACCGCACAGCGCACTCTCCCCGCCCAGGCCGCTGTCCGCAGTCCGAGCGGACCCACCTCAAGGCGCCCCCCTCTACGGCGCGAGCGATGCCCTGGGACTACCAAAGGCATCGTCTCCTCGGGAGGCCCTTATCCCTGGTGTGAGGCACCGGACACTCCCGCGTCTATTGCGCACCTGGCTGGCAAATACTAGAAAGTTGAAAAAAAATATATCGCCACGCACGTAACATAATTCCTGAAGTAAGTTTTAAATAAGCAAATATGCTGCTAAACATTTTTTATTATTATGATGTACTCGTAGGTATAATATGTTAGGTTTATAAGTCACACTAACATTGTTCCTCAAAATGTATACTATTAAAATAAAGATTTTTTGAAACTGAACTGAAATGTTCCTGCAGCCTCCTTGCGAGCCAGTTAAGACTAGGCATGCTCCAAAACACAAACAACTAAAGCCGAGTGTCGCTAACTCCGTTTGTCTGTCTGATGGACATATAACTTTACGATTCTTAGAATTTAAGCGTTAACATATAGTAATACAGTTGAATTTTCAAACGCTTACTGTGTACGGTCATAAAAATTCATGAGTACTCGCTGTTATCGCGGAGCAAGATAGCTTATGTTTATTACGGCACTACGAAACTCAACCTTAATTTACAGTGGTAAGGTTGACTTAAATTGAAATATTTATCGTTACGTGGTCATATTTTGTATTTCTGTGTATATCGTAATAGATACAACAGTAGTACAGTATAGTAAACTCATGCCATTTTTTGTGCTGTTATCTATTGCTTTTGAGAGCAGAGGTCAATGATAGTGACGTCAGTTGCCATTGGCTAAAATACAATAAGTCCCAGGTTCGATTATCCGCACGGCCAACATCTTTGTCATGAACAAGATCTTTTTCTTGATAATAGTACCAAAGACAACTTGTAAACTCATGAAATAAATATACATATGTATTTATTTTCAAAATAAATATGTAGTTATAAGAAATATAATAAAAGCTAAAGGGGATTTTCTTACATTTTTTTTCGTATTTTTTTACTCATTATGTTACGGAACCCTGTATGCACGAGTCGGAGTTGCACAAAGAGAGGCGCAGGTTATTTGCTCATCTAATGCTAAGTGTTCAAATTCAAAATCGAAGGCATTTTGAGAGAAACTTTTTCTCTCGGATGTAAAGACTTTTCTCATTCATTTTAAAGCGACGCCTTTTTAAGTTTTATAACAATGCGACATTTTATCGCTCTCAAAGTTACAATTTAGCGCCCCAAAGCCGCTTTCACGGACACGCGTACGCACACAGCTATACGTCTGTGCACACACACATCGCCACCGGCCGCTATATAAGCCGCCCGCTTGCTCAGAATCGCCAGCGGTCTGTCGACCGCTCGCCGGCGAGGAGTGCAGTGGACCCGCTGACCACTCCTTGCCCGAGCTCGCCCTGAGCGGTAGCCGGCTAGCCGCGCGGCCCTCAGGGAAGGCTAAGCCAGGAGGGTACGGTATGCGGTAGTTCCGCACCGTAACCACCTCGGTGGCCAATGGATGGCGGACGATGCCGGTCCGACGTCCTAGGTGCCCACCCTTTTAGCTTCACCGTGTGTGACCAGGCCACGGTTACCCGCCTGGACAATTCCCCACGGGGGGGATTGTGTGTTATACCCCCGCGATGGAGCATGTAGTTGCTATGTAAAGGTCTATACTTCCGCCAAATTCGATGTGAAATGTTTACCAACAAAGCGTTGCCTAGCAACCACTGACAGCAGTGGTAAAGAACTTTTTTCCTAATGTTCAATTGCTCACGCTCACGAAAGATATAGAAATACTTGTAATACAAACGAATGTCGGCAAACAAGTGTTGAAGGAGCGGCCATGTTTGAGATGTTTGCTTACGATTTATATTTAGCACGTTTCGTTTTACACTATTGATACGTTACAAGAATACATCTTCACATTGTATTCTACCTAAAACATCACTTAAGTATGACGTAGATTTTATAAGAAAATTGTCATTGAAATGTATACTAAAACTGTTATTTTTTGTGATTACAAATTACTATTTACCTTAAATAAAAATATTTGTTGAAATTGCATCTTACTAAAATACAGCGTATAACGGAACATCTTAATATATCAGGTCAATAATGCGACTAAATAAAAATTAACTTGTTAATTGAAATTTTTAAGGGTTTTAGTGTTGTATTTTATTTTATTTGGAAGAATAATAGAAAAGTGGCCAATGGTTTGAGATTCCTGCACTCAAACGAAAAAATTGCTAGGGTTGATACCAATTCCGCTGTAAGTAATTAACGAATATTCTGATTCCTTTTAAAACTCACTTCTTGGCAATTTGTTATTGCTATTGATCTTTAAATACAGTGAATATGACTTTTCGATTGAAATTACAAAAAGTCTGGACGACTTTTATGACAAAATATAGAAATTCTGATATCCGTAGCACTTTCTTGAAGTGATAACCCTAAAATTGTATTTTTTTTGTTTGTTTACATTTAGTTCACATCGATTTTGGCGGAAGTATAGTATTGTAAATCTTCTCAGAAAATTAGACATAGAAGGACTCCAACATAAAAATCTTAATATTTTCTTTAAAAAATATAACCTAAAGAATGATGTTGCTCCTTTTCTAATGCGTTTCACCCTACTAATATTTTTATTGGTTTTAAAAATTATCGACCCTGGTCTATATAGTTAAGAGGATGGAACAACGTGACTTTTTAATATAAATTGCAATAATATTATGGTACGGAACCCCATCAGCGAAAACGCTCATCGACGGACGCTGCTTACATTATCTTACTAACATGTACAAAGGCCCATGATAATTATAAATTATTTAATTATATCTGCCAACTGTTAGAGATGTATTTTAAGAAATATCTCGCACGTGTATTTTTGGCAAAAAAGTGCATGAAAGAAATGGTTCCAGACGTGCTGAAACCATATCCTTCGCTGGGACTGGAACTTGCGACCTACTCTCCCTTAGCCTGCGTTCTAGCCCCTCGGCCAAGGGAGCTGCTAATAGAGGCTTCAAATTTAAGCATGTATTGATACAAAAAGGACTCAATGTGCGTCAGTTATCGGATCAATAAATCTGGCCTGCGGTGTTTCTGCCTTAGATACGATGTTCTAGACATGCAAAAGTCATGTGTAAATCAAAATAATACCATAATTTTGTATAGAAGATACTCGTAGTTAAATATGTACGATGGAAGTGGTGCCCTCTGGAAGATATGTCGGGAATTTCTCTCATCCAGTTACCTCGGCTCGGAACGTACTCAATACATTGATTGACATGCTATTTTCATAAATATGTTCGGGAGGCCTGTAGTTTGTTTTATCGAAATCTAACCGTAAATACTGGGCTAATTGTGACCAACATAACTTGAACCACGCTGTCATTAAAAATGTTTAAGAGCGTGGATTTACTTATAGTGGTTTGTACTCATTTAGATAGTTAAGTATGTATATTATTTACTAAGGACGGGTCGTAAATAAATAAAATGCACGTAGAAAAGCAACGGAATATTTAATTGTATTTAAAAATTCATATTAACTATCGAAAACAATTATCCATCTTAGTACAATTATTAAGACACAAAAATCAAATACTATAAGCGGCCTTGTGTTTTTTTTTAGAGAAAATGCCAAATGTTAGCCAAACTGCAAATATTCATATTACAATGATTTATTTAAAAACATATACGGAATACAGATTAAACATTGATTCAAATACAATAAATAAATAACTAGTCGATAAAAATGTTAACAAACAACCACTTCAATTATACACTGTACAAAACAATATTACCTTTAAAAACACACAACACCGCTTGGCCTATTTAACACTTATATATAAATTATACAATAATTGCATTGATTCATCTACTATCCAATATAATAAAAGTCACCTATAAATTTTCCCGCATATATTAGTATAGACCAAAACCCACACAATTAATTACAAGGATATTAACAACTTAACACCTGACTACTCAGCTCAATTTCCATTCTGCTGGAGCAAAGAAAATACTTTTTATGTGAACGACTGAAAAGGTGACAGAATTGAGAATAACAAATCAGTAATGTTAAAAAATAAAACTATCCAAGATAATGTCATTAGCTATTATAAAAAATTATATATATCTAAATTACTATATAAAATCGAAATTCATTAAATCGATGTTAATTGAATGGAATTAAAAAAAGTTTCATTGAAAGAAGTCTGATTGGTATTATATAAATCGTAGCAATAGTGATATGTTTTTGTTAGTAGTGGGTGTTAGGTCGATTTAAGGTACAAGTTGGCAGTCGACTACACACCAACGGATCGGGCTTTGTATCGCAGCGACACTATACAGATTTCTATGTATTATTTATGAAATACCTTCCAAAAAACTCGAATTAGAAACGAAATAAATAAAGATCGCTTTCGACAGATGACGTGAAATGTATGGGAATGACGTAGACTGTCGACAGATCTTTTCGATAGCTTACGTCACCATACATTTGAGGATAGCGAATCGAAGCGATACCTGAAACAAACGTCGCTTGTCTACTCTGCGGTCGGAATAGATTGTCATCTGCCGATCGACACGTCGTTACTTGTCGCTAACTATAACTCGTTTCAATAAAGAAACATAGACTACCGCTCACTTTGATACATTACACGTCTCTATAAAAATTGAAGCGATACCTGAAGCAGTTGCTACTTGCAGAGTGAATGCTTGCAGTCGACCACCAACTGCACCTTAACCATCCAACGCCTTAAAACTAGTCACCGTTTAAACTATAGCCGTAACGTAAAAACATCAAATATTGATCATTTCACATGACATGGACAATCACGACTGCGTTCTAGGTTGAGGTAATTCATTTAAATTCTAATTTAAATAAACAATTTGCTAATACATGAACATTTTTTTACAATATTTTATTTACACAAAAAGTTAATTGTTTAATTTTAAATTGAGTTAAAAAATGTTATCAATTGATTTTATTACTCGCAGTCGTAAAAGCACAAGTTATTACATATGTGTAAAATCGTCATTTTGTATATTTCACGTTCACACTTCGATGGCAGCACTTTACATCGGCATTCGCGTTTACGCAGCGAACTAGAGTAAACGGAAGAGTAACTCCATACAATTGCCGCTTAGAATTTGTACCCATCTACGCACACAATCATACTGCTATCCCAACGAAACACACAAACACGAAGCTCGCACGCGATTGGTCACATCAAGGTCACGCCACCAACCATGTGACGCGGGCGCGCGGATAGCTGTTTTGCCCCGCCCACCGCGGTTTTTTAACACGCGTGAAATACCGCGGTGGGGTGGAACCATTTAACCGGCCAAGTTACTTTTTATTTATTCTAGTTCGCTGCGTGTACGCCATATTTGACGAACAATGAAGATGTGTGAACAGTATATTTGAAAAAGTATAACTTGCGTCAGTAAAAAAAAAAACATTTGAAAATCAGTTGCTTCTTTCTCGTTCTAATTTCCCTATGTTTACATATTTTTTATGACTTTCTGTATGGACTTAGTCTGAAATAAACGTTTAAATATTTTTTTATGACTTTCTGTATGGACTTAGCCTGAAATAAATGTTGATTTAATTAACTATGCAAAAAAGAGCCCCAAACTTTTAAATGTTTTCTTTTCTAATGTGACTTATTAACTTTCGACTAATATGGCGAATACCAAATGTTTATACGCACGTCAACATATATACGCTGTATATGTATTATATTTCTTTATTTACATGTTTTGATAATTATAGCACACAATAATATAGACGTGAAGTGCCGACATAAGATTCAGAGTACAAATATATCGAAATATATTAAATAATAAAAGTGTTAAAACAAATTTATGTTTTTTTTTATTTGTACGCGACTACAATATATGTATTTACCTTATACACTACAACAAAATAAATTCAGCGCGAAAACTGGATTGATACAATTGTCTAATTATAATGAGTATATTAAACAGTTACAAAATAATAATAATAATTGACTTTGACTTTAATTTCATTAAATTAAAGTCAAAGTCAATTTGATTAAGTCAAAGTAAATTATACTTATACATAATAAATTTCCACTATTTAAAATAATCAAGCCGAGTTCAAAAAGATATAATTGACGGAACGAGCATCTGACTGGAACTGGTCCGTATGTTTTTCATTCATTGGATTTGTAACTTAAAAAATCAGCTAATTATGTAATTCAAATTCCATTTATTTTGAGTATTATTTTGAAGACACGTAATCAGAAATACAATAAGTTTTTCTGACCTATTTTGGACGGATTTAATAGAACAGCTGAACACATAAGTAAATTTATTTAAAATTAACATTATTGATATATTGGAGTGCATTTAACAGAATTTGTATCATTAATAATTATAATAATAATCATTTAAATATTATTTTATTTCCGGTTTTCTCTTAAAACTTCAAAACTTCTCTTTTGTTAAATTTATTAGGGTTGCTTATGACGTTTTTGTACATTTTTTTTTGTAATGGATAGATAAATTATACGTAAAAAATTATACTATTTCTGTTTGGCATTAGTACTAAATTTAATTTTACACCACGGAGTTAATTGGCTTTCGTTATTTTATTATTATCTTTCACTTTCTGTCACAAATAACGAATTTGCTATTCGTATTTACGTTTGGCCTCCAGCCCACCTGATGGTAAGCGACAAAACCGTAATTTTCGTAATTTGCTCTGATGTACCGGCGTGCTCGTTCCACCGTAAAAAACTATAATGCGATCGAATCCGCGGGAAAAAGGTAGTGAATTCAACCAAGCTTCCGCGCTTTACTAAAAATGGTCGGATGAATTTGTACGTTCTTGTTAAATTTATTCGAGTATATAAATATGTTTACTAACACAAATTATAATTATACTATTTAATATAATGATATTTTCTTATATGTAAGTAACATTCAGTTTAAGTTCTTGCCTTCGCAAAGTACGTTGATTTAGTCATTATGAACTAAATAGCGACTTTTTTGCCGACTGTAATTAATTATCTTTAATACAATAGCTGTATGGTTATTATTTATTAACAATATGAGGCTTCAGTGTATGTATGAAGCTTCTATACTTTTTTTTATATTTTTGGCACTGTTACAAGTGCAGTAGTCAACCCAAAGTAAGTCAAGTTATAATTATACATTCTAATGTTTATACCGATTTAACCCAAAATTAATAAAATATTGAATAAATATGACGATTATAAGTAGCAAATAATTGAAATGCCCCTCAACCATTAATATGTTTGGCGGCAAACAATCGAAGAACACAAGACGACCCAAAAACATAAAATTGAACTATTAAAAAGAATACTTATAATTGAGTATTTAAATTACAATAATGTACATAATTGAACTAAATAAATTCAACAATAATATAATAAGCTAATTGAAAATAATACTTATAATTGAGTATTTAAATTATAATAAGAATATAATTGAGCGAAACAAAATTCAACAATAATATATAATCTAACGTCATTGTGTCCAAGTTGTTTGCCACCAGTATATACTCTATACTTATGTATATATAAAAAACATACATTTCCTCTAACTTTGTATATTGTACATTTAAACATGTATTTACAGATTTATTGGTAACACGCGCAACACTTTTTAAGGTGTATTTATAGAGTGGGGCGTTAAAATCAAACATGTAAACAGTTGGATACGCGTATTATCGGATATTGTGTCTTCTCGAGGTATTTCTGCCATCGCGCGCCCAGGTTTAGAGGGTCACGGTGGGACCCTCCTCCCCGCGCCTTCTTTGCGCCGCCTTCTACTACGTACACGTATATGTACACTGCATATACAACAGTTTGAAGCTTTTATAGTCAACCACTTACATATTCGCTCATTTGGTGCCACAATGGCGCAACTACCTTTTTTTAACTGGCTTTCCCGACGTTGTAGCGTCAGAAATGGCGTAATTTCATTCAATTCACAAATGACCCTCGCGCCATCTAGCGGCATATTATTAAAATAACAATTTGGTTGATGTTTCTCCGGGTGGAAATAGACTTTTCGAACATTATGACATAAAAAATCTTCGATATTCGACAAAAAATAAAATACCGACGTTGTTGCACCAAATGAGCGATTATAAGATTTTCGTATGACCTTTGAGATAAAATAATATGATTATTGTATTGTCGATTTCGCCAATCTGAAGTGAGAAAAAGCTACGTAATAGGCCAGTGGGATTTCGGCTATTGTGTTAAGAACTTGTGCGCCCGAGTTGATTGTTATACCGACACGCCTATTTAGACTTGCTTTTGAGGTATGCGCCGGAATTTTGGAAGTTAGGTAACAAGGCCCGTGCCCTAAAAAGGAAGACACACCTATTATTATTAAAAGTTGGAATGAGTCCAGAAGTGCGCGCGCGGATCTCGTCGGCGGCGGTCCGTGTAACACTCGCCCCTGAAGATGGTGCTCGGAAAGCACCGAAACTTATACCTCATATACCGCGCACAATCCATATTCTGCAAAAGCATGGAATATGTCCGTAACAGCAAGTTCTTGGCGTAACTAGATTTAAATGACCCTAGCTGTTTGGAGCCCTTTAAAAAGATTCTGTGTTATTATTACCAATAAACCTGCAAGTACAAAAAAACGCTTCATAAGCACCGATAAAGTACAAATTTACTCATTAATATAAAATACTTTTCACCTTTATTATTAACTTTATATGACAATAGCAAATATACTATTGTCAATACTAAACTTACACTCTATAAAAACACGATATACCAATTACCCTATAAGATTAGCGTTAATAAATAATTATATATTCTGTATTTTAAAATGTCAAAAGTTGAACACATTCGGTTTTCTTTGTAAGGCTTTTTTGCAAGTATGGCGAAATTTATTGTACTCCACTATTTTTATGAAACAATATACCAAATATAAAACGAATAAATACGAAAAATTGCGTTTATAACTTAATATAATAAAATAAAATATGTTTTATAAACTTGATGTATACAGTATGTGTATAAAGGGTAACATATTAGGTAACATGATAGAATGCATAAACTTTTAAGGCCGTTTTCAAAACACATCAAAATGATATTTTTTTATTTTATATATAAAGGTTTTTATCAGTTTTATAGTTAATTATCTATATGTCGTTAAAAATATAATGCTTTATGTTGTGAAATTAAAATATATAATGGTATTTAACTCTGTGGATTTAAATGTTTATTATAGTTTGTATGTTTGTTTTAGTATATTATATTACGTTCCATACTTAATGGGCAACACCTAAATTGTTTGAATTTTTGTACATTAGTTTAGTAATCAATACTAGTATGCTTTATTAGTTCATGACTTTATATTGGTTTATTTACTATTGTTTTTATAACAACGGGAATGTTTAGTGTGCATTTCAAAATTCGGTGCATAACTTCTTTTTGCCTTCTAATATGTTACCATAGACGATACCAATACCAATTTTAAGGGTTCCGTAGTCCAGTCAGAGTTTTGAGGCGTTATTTAAACAAAATACTTTATGTTTGTTATAGAAGTAGGAATACGAAACCTCATTTAGTTTGACATACAAAAATACAAAATATCAAACTCAAGCAGTCTCACTTAAAAACTCTAAACTAAATGCTTCGAAAATGCCTGATTTTAACTATCTTTTAGAAATGAATCTCATTGTATCAATAGTTTCGTTTTTATTATTGTTTATTAATATATGTATAGACATTTTTAAGCTAGACTGCGCTTTTTTTGTAAATTTTAACTCAATTTTTTTTACCCATCTTGAGTACGTTACATAATAGGTATATAATATACTTAATAACAAATTTAACAACACTCTTATTTACAAAACGCGACAATTACTATCTAAACGAACAGGAAATATGTATTACTTTTATTACCATTGAACTAACATTGTAAATATGCATTACTAATATTACCATTAACCAATTATTTTATTATTAGTTGCAATTTTTTATATATCATTGCAGCTTTCTTAAAAAGCTTTTGACTGGCTCGAAACGTCTTGTACATATTATATGCGATTTCGAACATTGCCATCGTAATTCATGGTGGTGTTTTATTGACACAAGTGATAAGGCTAGGCGCACACAAGTCAAGACGCGACAACGACAGATCAGCGACAGGTCGCTACGACGGGGTGCGGGCAATAACGTTCATACATGTATCTGATTGCTCCGTACGTACTCTAACATCGGAGTAGGGGTTTTGACGATAAGTCGCGAATTTCAAACAACTCTTTCGCGCGACGCGGCGTATGTATGATGCACGCTGAGAGACGCGGCTACAAGTGTCCTAGTTTATGGCTCTAAGCCTATGCGCAATTTATACGACACGCCAGACCGACAGTTCAGCGTCTCGACGCAAATACAAGCTGTCAATTATGCGCGCCCCACATTCTCGGCAAAACTACACGAGACATATAGTCTAGTCAACAAGTGCCTTTTGGTCAACTTTTTTCAGCAGTCTCCGAAACTTATGATTGAGGTGTCATTCGATTCGGAATGGCATCTAGATAGTTTTCGAAAAACAATGAAGTTCCGCAAATAAAAATTACAAAAGTTATTAACAATTAACTATAAAATAAAAGGGGTTTAGTTTTTTGCAAATATCTCATAAACTAATAAAGATTTTTCAAATTTTAAAAAAGATTCAGAAAGAGAAGGAAATTTCCTAAAAAAAGTTCCGACTCCCGTAGGACTATTATTTATAATTTTCTGAAAAAAAAACTTCATTATTTTTCGAAAACTATCTGGATGCCATTCCGAATCGGATGACACCTCAATCATAATTTTCGGAGACTGCTGAAAAAAGTTGACCAAAAAGGCACTTGTTGACTAAACTAATAGCGAATACGAGAATGTGGAGGACATATTCGGGGCAAGTCTCGCCTATGTTCATGCAGTCTCCATTCCGTGTCGGTATTTGGTATCCGAATCAAAGGGCGACAGCTGTTTCCACACGCGCGAGCGAGAATGTGGAGAGCTGCTCTCGTCTCGTCAATAGTTTTGCCGAGACCCGAGACAAAACCTCTCGTAGAGAATGTGGAGCGCGCTTTATTGTCATGTTTTTACACGCTTTTTATTAGTTTCACCTGTATGTTTGATGTTTGTACCCGATTCCTTTGGGCGCGATTTTGACCCACTTTCAACGGCCAGATTTCGTGCAAACTTTGTAGATTTATTGAGGACCGATGACAATACACTAATTCAATAAGCGTGTTTTTTAGTTTTTTTAAACTGTTAGGTATTTATTTAATTAGAGATCCGAACACTTGTCGACAGAGTCACGTAAAGTCGCGACGACCAACTATAAGAGTAGTTTTTGCGAGCGTTATGTTCCTTAGTGTGCGTCTAGCCTTAGTACGCTTTAATTGTGATTTTCATAATTCTTATTAATTAAAAATGTTTTGTTTTCTTTATGATTAACATACCTTTAAAAATAAATCCATAACGCAATTGTCGGTGACTGCAAACAAGAGTGCAGCAGAGTCGAAACAATAAGTGTACATTACTGTTATTTCACGTTTACGTAGCCGTTTTTCACTTTGTTGAAATCGTCGAAGAGGTCACGGACGTCCTTCAGGGAACGCTCGATTTGTGTCACGAAGTTTGAGGAACTCTGAAATATTGAAAAATTAACAATTGAACACTGTGAAAATACTTCTTTTTCTTCATCATTTTTAGAATGACAAATACCTATTCATGAATGTATATTGTAAGTATAGTTTTTAGGGTTCCGTACCTAAAAGGTAAAAACCCTATTACTTAAGACTCCACTGTCTGTCTGTCTGTCTCCAGGATGTATCTCAGAGAAACCGTAATAGCTAATTAGCTCAAACTTTTACAAGATATATATTTCCTGTGCCGCTATAACAACAAATAATAAAAAGAAAAAAAAGAATATATTAAGGGGGTCCCCCTACAATAAACGTGTTTTTTCGTATATTTTGCTATATATCAATAACTCTAGACAGTATTTTTTTACAAAATATATGAATGTATATTAGCTATCATATTAAATAATAAAATTTAATAAAATTATATATTTAAGAGGGGCTCCCATTCAACAATGGTACCGAACCATTCATACGTGAGCCCACACTTGGCCAATTATTTAAGTGAGTATTTTGCTTACTTTTACTTACTATCTTCTTCTAATAATGTAGGAAAACGTATTTGAGTATCGACATACATTATCTACTATTATTTTATATAATTTTGATTAAAAGGTTTCTGTATAAAAAGACTTCGCAGTCCGTCTGTCTATCAACAAGCTGTATCTCAAGAACCATTTGCTGAAGCTAAAGATTTAGAATTTTTACAGACGATGTATTTCTGGTCCAACAACAATAATAAAAACTAGAATTAAAACAAAATTTACATTTGAGGAGGGCTCCCATACAACAAACTTGCTTTCTAACTTTTTTCTACCTATATAACTGGAAGACAATAGCAATGTTTTCACTTTAAAATAAGTAAAATATTTAATGCTCCCAAAAGAAAAAAATAACAAAACACGTGTTTACAGATAATGGATACGGAACCTTTCGTGCGCAATTGCAACCCGCACTTGGCCTGTTATTCTGTATTGTAACACACCTACTTTTTTAACTAGCCATTCTTTAGTAAGTCTATCTTGAGATGCTACCGATCAAACTATAAGGAATACAAGATTCTTTATTGTGATATTAAACCCCATTAAAGTTTTCTGAAAAAAATTGAGCGGCAAAATTATTATAAAACTTAGTTTATATGGTTAGTATTTTAGTTAACTTACTGGTGTAAGTCTGTCCACTGAGAGCTAAACAGAAATGTTTATATTAAGGACTAATAATTAAGGAAAAAACAACATGTGTCGATATAAGCATTTATGTGTGTAAAATACAATGTAGAAATGGTTTAGTATGGGGCTAACAAGCTGTGTGTGAAACGTGGTTTAATATTAATTTATTTATTTAAATAAGTTGATGTCCTCTAGCTTGTATAACCTAATAAGTGTGAGCAAGAGAACCCGAAATGTTTTCTTTATTGAATAGAATTATACTGTACATTTGAATGTCGTAATAATAATGTAACCATAGCTACAATGTTACATTAGCTATTGTGTAACCATAATTATAATGTAACTATAGTTATACTGTAACCATAGTTATTATGTAAGTATAGTTATAATGTAACCATAATTATAATGAAATCATAATGAAACAAGATATAAATGTGACTTATTTTTGAAAGTTAACTGTATCGATGATGACTTCCTGCCAATTTCAGGTTACTCTATGTGTAATGTATGTAAATGTTCGAGAACAAGCGCTACATGTGAGGACACCGTTGTCGTATATACTGTTCGAAGGTTGTTTGTTTTTTTGCTGGTCCCTTCGTACATCTAGACCTCGCCTTTAGATAATAGAAAAGCTTAGTTACTGAATTTCTTGGTTCCAAAATATGTTGAAGAACTGGTACTTGTCTTTGTCACCTTAGTAGTTATTTGTATGATTGTTAACATTTAAAAGTACCTTTAGTATTTTTTTATGTAGTAGTATATTATGTAGTAGGTATTATACTTACCGTTATAACAACTGTGCAAGTATACTAATCGTTATAACAAGTGTACATGTGTACTACACGTTATAATAACTGTACAGGTATACTAACCGTTATAACAATTATACAGGTGTACTAACCGTTATATCAACAGTACAAGTATACTAACCGTTATAACAACTGTACAGGTATACTAACCATTATAACAATTGTACAGGTGTACTAACCGTTTTATAAACAGTACAAGTATACTAACCGTTATAACAACTGTACAAGTACACTAGCCGTTATAACAACTGTTCAAGTCTACTAACCGTTATAACAACTGTACAGGTGTACTAACCGTTATAACAACTGTACAAGTATACTAACCATTATAACAACTGTACAGGTTTACTACACGTTATATCAACAATACAAGTATACTAACCGTTATAACAACTGTACAAGTATACTAACCATTATAACAACTGTACAGGTGTACTAACCGTTATAACAACTGTACAAGTATACTAACCATTATAACAACTGTACAGGTTTACTACACGTTATATCAACAATACAAGTATACTAACCGTTATAACAACTGTACAAGTATACTAACCATTATAACAACTGTACAGGTGTACTAACCGTTATAACAACTGTACAAGAATACTAACCATTATAACAACTGTACAGGTTTACTACACGTTATATCAACAATACAAGTATACTAACCGTTATAACAACTGTACAAGTATACTAACCGTTATAACAACTGTACAAGTATAATAACAACTGTACAGGTGTACTACACGTTATAATAACTGTACCGGTATACTAACCGTTATAACAACTGTACAGGTATACTAACCGTTATAACAACTGTACAAGTATACTAACCGTTATAACAACTGTACAAGTATAATATCAACTGTACAGGTGTACTACACGTTATAATAACTGTACCGGTATACTAACCGTTATAGCAACTGTACAGGTATTCTGACAGTTATAACAACTGTACAAGTATACTAACCGTTATAACAACTGTGTACTAACCGTTATAACAACTGTACAAGTATACTAACCGTTATAACAACTGTACAAGTATACTAACCGTTATAACAACTGTACAGGTGTACTAACCGTTACAACAACTGTACAAGTATACTAACCGTTATTCGGCAACTTTTCTTGCAGGACACGTGGAAGAAGAGAGTGTCTTCTCCCACGATGATGTAGGAGACGCCGTAGCCGTCGTCTGCCACCGGGCCGAACCCACCGCCTGCGCTCACGCAATTCGGATACTTCTTCAAGTCCAGCATGCTGGTCTGGCCTGAAAAATAAATGTAACGAATTTTTACAAAATAATGTATAACATTTCTTACTTATTTTTGTAAATTATATTATAATATATTTCAGTTGTCATGTAAGGTCGATGATAACTTGGTCGAAACCAAATTATTTATTTCAATAATTTGGTTTTGACCAAGTTATCATTCTACATGTGAGTTAATCTTATCGTAACACTTATTGAGTAGAGATATGATTGAACAACGGTGCTGCCTAGCGGAACCCGCACGAACCATTTGTTACAAACGTCGGCTATATTTAATAAGTTGCGACTTTTAGCACGCTTGTAATAGTGGAAGTTGGTTGGTTTTGTACTAGATGGCGTTGTTATCCATTTACACTGTCATAGCCCTTCCACTATATAGCGGTATTTTGGCAGCTGTCAGAGCACTAGCTTTGACAGCTGACATAAAGTGGCGCTTCAGCATAGCTCTTAGTTCATGAGCGTCTTAATAGATGGCGTTACAAAAGTGGTTGAAGATTTATTTATTATATGCAAATGTTACATGTGTAACTTTGTGAATTAAAATAAACTCAGCTTGTTTGTAATAATCAATTTTGGCCAATTAAACATGCATTATTTTTGGCTATCGCTCAATGCCGTATTTTTGTTGATATAATGTTGCAAAAAACGCAGTTGGGAGAAAACACTTCGCTTTTTTTTCTCGGACCTAAAAATGTTGATTGGTGGAACGGAGATTGGTAAAAATCTGATCACTTTTAAACGCGTGTTATTTAATTTAGGTCAAATTAATTGTCATAAAAAAGAATAATGAATGCGCATTTTTAGGACTAGTGCTCATCTTGAAATATTGTATTTTGTTACAATATAGGTATAGACTTTTTCATAATCTATTTCTAGAGTTCAAAACATTTAACAATCCTTGGGCTCTACTGAAGAAAATTGTAGCGCTCGTTGCTCAGCTTACTAATATGATCCATTACGAGGTCGTCGTTATGTTGGTTGGGCGCAGTTAAGAGGCATGGGAGATGCCTGTTTAGTTTATGCAGGCCTTGTATTTTTAAGTATCTCAATACACACGAAATAACGTTTGATGAATGCTTTGATATAAACTAAATGAGAAAGCTTCGACTTTTCATTACTATAAAAAGTGGTGTATTGAACAGAATTTTCGAAATCACTTTTTTATGGCAGAATCATATTCTTTTTAAAGCGAGGATAAGGGCATAAACTTGAATTACAGTTTTTTCGTCATAAATATTAACCGGTAAAGAATGTCTACAAAATAGATAAAACGCCGACTAAAATAATAAAACTGGTTCACAAAATCTAAAATTAAGTTTTTAAAACCAGGTTTTCTTCATATTGATAAGTCTGATTGGAACCAAAAGAAGTATAAATATTCTTAGGTTTGTTCTTTTGACGGTCTTTAAGCTATTTATTCAATACTGTAAATTAAATTTTTGCTCTTGTCATCTCTTAAATACCATGCAAATTCGGGAATATTGGACGCAACGCCTATACAACTCTTAAGGTGCGCTTACACGAGGGCAATAATTGCTCGGCGACACGAATGGACCGATCTGGAGCAATAAATGAAGCAATTTCAATAAATTGCGGCATTTATTTCGCCGATATTGCTTCTAATTGCTCTAGATATTTCATATCGCTCAATGTCGCAGATACGAATTGAGGAATGTCCAATAGGCTTGGAAATTCCTAGCAATTTTTGCCTATATAACTGTTTTTTTGACGACAAGCCTTGCGGCTTGCCGTCTTGCTTCCAGAGGTCGGGTGGAAGTAGGATAGTTTAGTTTAGTTTAGGATAGTTTAATTTAGTTTCGTTTAGGTTAGCGCGAGGCAAAGTTTCGCGAGGCAAGAGTCCAGCGCGAAGTCACGCGCATACACAACAAAGAGATGCTGGTCAGTCATATAATTCTTTACACAATGAAAATTGCGGCCTCTTTGCCAAACTTCACTTTCCTAATATCGCACCCAGATACGCTTATTCCTTTTCTTTTTTTTAGCATGATATATTATTCGAAAACTTCACTAGAATGTCACGAACGGACTTTGAATTACTTTTGAAGAAAGTTAGCCCATTAAATATGAAACTAAAATACACAACAAACAGAGGCTGACCAGCCTCTGTTTCTTTAAACAATGAAAATTGCGGCCTCTTTGCCAACAACTTTCGCACCCAGATACGCTTATTCCTTTTTTTTCCTCCTTTGTTTTAGATTAAAAAGAAAAAAAGCGCTACAAGCCGCCGCAGCAAGAACAATATCGTAGACGAGCACATAGCGAGCGAATACTGAAATGCTCGTGTAGGACAGTATTGCCTAGTTGATGAAGTTGCGTCAAACCGGTCAATATGGTGTTGATGCTTGTTACCGTTCTCGTAAATTGCTTGATGTAGTCGTGACGATAGTTGACGAATATTGACTGGAATTGAGCAATTTCAGTTGCCCGTGTAAGCGCACCTTTAGGGCAAATATCGCGGTAGAGTAATTATTACAAGCGTGACTTACCATGTGGTGTCTGGCTGGTGGAGAGCCTCCAAGGTTCGTTGAACACCTCCTGCAGGAAGGGCGACTCCAGCTCCAGGTACTTGGAGACGACGTAGAGGCAGAACAGGTGGCGGTCGATGCCGCGGCCCGCCATGGCGTCCTGGTAGCCCAGCTGGTGTCGAGCCGCCGCCGCTACGAACAGCTTCATGCGCTCCTCGGTCTGCAATTTACAATTATTCATTTTATTACTTTAACAATACTCATTATATTACCATAGTATGAATCAATGTATTACATTGAAATTTGTTAACTTTCCTAATATTATCATTGTTGACATGCGGTCTCGGTGCGGCCCTCGCGAAACAAACGTGTCATGGATACCTCGTACGTCTGATAGATCCTGAGTATTTTCAAAGTAGTTGACCAGCATACCGTGGCTTTATCATTGACCATGGTCTTGATCCAAGAGCTCTCGATGGTGCAGGGGCACACGGTCTCGGTGCGTCCCTCGCAGAATAAACGGGTCATTTACGCTTCGTACGTCAGACAGAACCCGAGTATTTCCAAAGTACTTGTACAGCTTACCGTGGCTTTATCGTCGGCCATGGTACAGGGGCGCATGGTCTCGGTGCAGCTTTCGCGGAACAGCAGAGTCATTGACGCGTCGTACGTCAGAACAGAGACAGACCCTGCGTATTTCCAGAGTAGTTTCACAGCTTACCGTGGCTTTACCGTCAGCCATAGACTTGACCCAGGCGGAGCTCTCGATAGTGCACGGACGCACGGTCTCGGTGCGGCCCTCGCGGAACAAACGGGTCATGGACGCCTCGTACGTCAGACAGAACCTGCCCGCGTCCCTGTAGTAAGACAGCTGTAGGATCAGCTGGATGAACGCGTCTGGGGACACGCGGCATTTCTTCATGAAACCTGGAACGTAGTTTTTTTTTAATATTAAGTCACATTTCACACACGGCTGGTTAACCCCATACTGAACCATTTCTAGTTTCGTATTATGGTTGCTAACACAACTGATATACTACATATACATAGGTAAATATATTATACATATTTAATTCTTCATATTTCTTCATACATACTTTACACCCAGAACAATTATATTTGTCCTATGTTTTAATATGTCACAATATAAAATTTTCTTTCTTTCTTAGTTCATACCTTTCCCGTACTGCGTGTACATAAGTATTCTGAGGTCGACGTCGTTGAGCAGTTTGAGCGCGACGCCGTACGAGATGTCGATGCCGGCTTGCAGCTGCTCGTTGTGCAGGTCCCACTGCAGCCGGGTCGGCGTCGGCGGCACCGTACTCACCGTGCCCACCGTGTTGCCGTCCGGACCGTATCTGGGGACGGATTTTCGTGAAAACATATTATAGTATGCCCTACGATTACAGTTTACAAAATACAAAAAATAGTGTGACGTAGACAGCCTTTGCGCGTCGTGATGACGTCATCGTCATGTTCGGACTTCATATTAATAGAACTTTTTCGAATGGAAAAGAAAGTACGGGACGGAAGATGAGTGAGCGAGAGGTAGATAGAATTTGAAATTCGAAACATTATTTTGATTTACGAGTTCAAATTTTTGATGCGATTTTGTTGAGCCGAGGGGATTTAGAAGCGGGCCAGCGCCGGCAGTCTTTATTCGTTTTGGAACTAGTATTCGTTTGGAAGTAAAATGATAGTGTCAATAAAAGTACCAACCTAGAACAAGGCTTTCTTTCCTATCTATCCCCGTACCTACCAGCTTCCCGTAACAGTTTTAATTTTGCCTTTTCAATTTTTGTTTTATTATTTTTCTTTAAGATTACATTATTTTCTTTTTGACTATCCTTTGTAAATAATTTTCACTTTATTATTCTTAAGTAATGTTTAAATTTATTTTTAACATTACTATTAGTTTTGTTGTTGTATAATAAAACATATTTAAATATATATTGAAACAATGTCATTTCTGTACATTCTTCTAGGTTTTTGCTATTTAATTCTTAGTTCATTTATCCAGTTAAATAGCCAGGACAGTTCTTATAAAACTATTTTAGATCTAAAATCCAGAATAACTACAATCTAACGATTTTCAAGGCGAGAGAGAACCGGTTCCTTCTAGACTCAATATACTCAATGCTAGTGATGACACTACAGAAGACATTGATATCTTGGATTTCAGATATAGCGTTAAGATAAGTTATAGCTAGTCTAGTAGGGGCAGTTTTAGAGTATTGCGTGCGAGAATGAGGGACACGGCAAAACTTGTGCCATCGCCGGCCACACGAGCGAGTGTAATAATCAGGGACGTACAAATAGAAAGAGCTCAAAGCCTAGAGCACCGACGCAAGGTTGCTAGTTTGTCGGTTTTTTTATCGATGATGATACTGATACTTTTCGGGGAGTGTGCTCTGGAACTTCATAATTTGATTCCACCATCTCCGTTCTACTACAGAACGGGCAGAGAGTCAGTGAAGAGACACCGATACAGAGTTGAAGTTCCAAACTTTCGTACAAAACGCTTTGCGTCGACCTTTATTGTGAGGACTGCGAAACTTTGGAACTCACTACCTGAGTCTCTGTTTCCTGAGAGGTATCATCCGGGGGCCTTCAAAAATAGAGTTAATAGGTGTCTTCTAGGTAAGTGTGCCCCACCGTAGACTGCAGTGCAGCTTAACATCAGGCTAGTTGTAGTCAAACGCTAGCCTATCAAGGATAAAAAAAAGAAAAAAAGCAGTCGGATTGTCAACCTTACCAAGGAGTACCATACAGTAGTGCATAACCACGTTGATGTTTCTTCTGATTCTGGTCATAGGAACTTCACAACTAAGCAATTTAACCCCTTGGAGTTTGGGCTCATTCGTATGGTCTTGGTGAGTTCTTCGGAGCTTAATGATATTCTAGGTTCTGATGATGGAGTCGGAAGGTGGTCAAAGGAACTTCTCAACTAAACAATATAAACCCTTCGAGTTTGGGCTCATCTAAAAGGATTTGAAGATACGATGACAGTGGTCATATTCATGCTACACAATTTTGTCTCAATTTTTTTTATAAATAATTTTTATTTTCTTACCCGATTTCCAGTTCGGACCAGATAACGTATTCCCACAGATGGCCCATCACTGGCGCATCGGCCCACGTGTGCTCGGCGTTGAAACCCACCTGTCAATGTCAAAATAAAATATATAAATATTAGGACACATTTCACACGCGGCGGGTTAGCCCCATACTAAAACATTTCTATTTTGTATTATGGTTGCGAACACAACTTATATGCTACATATACATGCAAATATACTTTATATAGATACATACATATAACTGTGATAATGATGTGATTACAGAATCCACAAACCATAGAGATGTATTGACCAGTTCCGTACAACACAACAACACATATAGAAATATACCCAGAGAGTGGGAGAGAGAGGGAGAGAGAGAGAGAGAGAGAAAGAGAAAACCACGTCAAACTTATAATTTTATAACAACCCGAGGGACCTAAAAGGATACAAGGATACATATTACAAAATAATAATTTTGTAAAAAAATTAACATCACACACACACACACAGAGAGAGAGAGAGAGAGAGAGTGTGTGTGAGAGAGAGAGAGAGAGAGAGAAGAGAGAGGGAGAGCACTCTCAGAGAGAGAGAGTGTGTGAGAGAGTCCGAGAGAGATCTCTCAGATCTCAGAACTCCGGGGGGTCTAAGAGGATATTACAAAATAATAATTCTGTAAAAAAAATTACATCACGCGCGCAGAGAGAGATCTCTCTCTCTCTCTCTCTCTCTCTGTGGGTGTGTGTGTGTCTGTCAGAGAGAGAAACGTCAAACGTATAATTTCAGAACACCCTGGGGTCAAAAAAGTATATAACAATAACTCTGTAATAGTAGCAACCGGCCTGCGCCCGCTTACGTGAGCTGCTGGCCTTCTACAGCGAGATCGGCTGGCTGGATTAGCGACCACCAGTCGGCCCCTACGCACAGTGGACGCCGGAGGACTTCTAGTTGCGGGAAGGAGCCTTCACATCAACATCAACGTAAAAGTAACAACTTACGAATCCGTTAGTGCTGAAGCACATGTTGAAGGACTTGTCGAACCAGCGGTCGTGTCCGGCGCCGTGCAGCAGCACCCGACCGAACTCATCCAGCTTGTGCGGCGAGCCTTCCTCGTACCCGTACTCTATGTCATCTGTAAACACACCCTTTATTTTATTACGAGCCTGTTTTGTCCCATTGAAGAGCAGAGGCCTCTCTACCCTCTTTCCATTTATCACGATCTATTGCTATGGGTAGGATACGTCGCCAGACGTAACGACAACAGATGGAGCAAAACTATCAC